>OX276358.1:5037785-6297231 GCA_946251885.1 Cosmia pyralina | reverse complement strand
AATAACAATAATAAAATAAAAATTAATAAAAAAAATAATAAATTATGGTTAATATTTTTTTTATTATTATTAATTATGCATGTTAATTATGCATTTTCGCTGAGTGTTCGATTAAAACTCGAACACATAGATATAAGTAAATTGTACCTACTGAAGCATATGATTAATTTGATTACCCTATACACCTTACATACCTTAGTACATAACAAATTACATATCTTAATAAACTTGATTGAGGAATATACCTACAATAAATCTCGACAGGATTGGCTTGTGTTCGGAGCACAACGTCCGAATACAGTTAGTGCACCCATCCGCGTGGATCGCAAATTTTAATTGCTCTCTATGTGTTTGTAAAAGTCACCTAGCCGGCACTTGTGCAGGCACAGGGGGCCACCCGGTGGGCGTGCTCACCGCTGCGGTCGCGGAGGCCACACCCCAGGAAGATGTCAAAACCCGGCAATCGTGGCTCGTTGGGCCACGATGCCGGGCCCCTGGAACCCCGTCCGGTGTTGGACCGGGCGACGTCACTGCCGAACATCGGCGGTGCGTCGTCCGGTTTGCCGCCGGCCGAGGCCAAGAAGAAGAAGAAGATGAAGGAAGACAAGAAGAGGAAGAAGGGAGAGGGACCGAGTGCCGCTGCAACGGCCGGTCCACCGACGTCATCGGCGCCTGCGCGCGTTGCGCCGACAACGTCGTCGAGCCGGCAACAGGCGATCTCCATCCGCCCCGCTACGTTCCGCCCGGTGCCAACACAGGCCCCGGGGCCTGCCGCAAACCCCAGACATGCGCCGCACGCATGCGCCACGGCACCACCACCCGTGCGCGTGTCCGCCCCGGTGCGCACTCCTGCGCCTGGCGCGCGCGTCGCCGCGCCAAATGTGTACCCCGCGTCGTCCGCGTCGTCCGTACGCTCACGCGCCCCCATCATGCGCTCCTCTGCGCCGCCGCCGCGTTTCGTTTCGCCGCCCGCGACCACGGGGGCAGCGACAAAAGCTGCGCCAGCTACGCGCTCCGCGACGTCCGGTCCCCGCTTCTCGTTGGCGGGACCGGCTAGTGTGCCAGTGAAAGTGCGAAGTGGTGAAAGTGCAGTGCCTCCGCGGGCGCCCAATTCTCCGGCGCCCCCACGTATCTCCACCTGTGACTCGCCTGCCGTGCGATCGGCATGCTCGTCTCTCTCGGGATCGAGCATGTCGCTCACATCGGCGTGCTCGGCCGCATCCGGTCGCGATGACGTCTCTCCGGACACGACCCCGCGATCTGGTCGGCGGCCCACCGAAGGAAGAGCAGGTGTAGATGCAGGACCCTATAAATTGACGCCCCAGCCGCAAAGGAAGATCCAGAGAAGAAGAAGCTCTTCGGATACCAGCGTGGAGGTAGTGAAGCTGACTTGCCTCGACTTGCAGCAGGCACCTCGCGAGAGTGTGCCGCGGAGTCGCGCCACGCCGCCTGCGTTGCCATCACCGTCGCCCACGTTTACGGAGGCGGCGCGCACATCACCACCGCTGTCGCCAACACCGACTACAAGTGCCGCTGAGGTAAGTGTTTTTAAATTATCACCTACCCCCTCTACTTCCACTGCTCCCCCTGCTGCCGTCCTTGGCACCTCGACGGCGCCTGGCGCCTAGACGGCGCTGACGACAAAGAAGCAGCAGAAGACGCCCAGGTATCCACCACTGGTAGTCGAGAGGCTGCCAAACTAGGCCACCCATTTCCGGGCCATCGCCGCCAAGCTGGGCCGGCCTCCAAATGCCCGTCCGTAGGGGGCATGGGTTCGTTTCACCCCGGACACGGAAGACGAATACAGGCTGGTCCAGCGTTACCTGACCAACTTGGAGAGAGAAAGCAGCATCTCCTGGTTTGCCTACTCGCTACCAGCGGAGAAGAGCTTAAAGGTCGCCATCAAGGGTCTTCCGGCGGACACGGACCCTAAGGAGATCGAGGAGGCGCTCAAGACGCTGGGATACCAGCCGGAGTCCGTACGACGTAATGAAACCGAACCATTTTTGAAGAAGCTGATAACTGGTGATGAAAAATGGATCACGTACGACAAGAACGTGCGAAAGAAGTCGTGGTCAAAGGCCGGTCAGGCTTCACAGACTGTGGCGAAACCCGGGTTAACTCGCAACAAGGTGATGCTGTGTGTGTGGTGGGATTGGAAGGGCATTATTCATTATGAGCTGTTACCACCAGGCAGGACCATCAATTCTGAACTCTACTGCGAACAACTGATGAGATTAAAGCAAGAATTTGAGAGAAAGCGGCCGGAATTAATCAACAGAAGGGGTGTGGTTTTTCATCATGATAACGCTAGACCTCACACATCTTTAGCCAATCAGCAAAAATTAAGAGAGTTTGGCTGGGAGGTGTTAATGCATCCGCCGTATAGTCCTGACCTTGCACCTTCAGATTTCCACCTGTTTCGGTCTCTTTAGAATTCTTTAGGCAGTGTCAGGTTAACATCACGAGAGGACTGCCAAAACCACTTGTCGCGGTATTTTGATCAGAAGTCCCAACATTTCTATAGCAATGGGATCATCTGCCTACCTACAAGATGGCAAAAAGTTATCGAACAAAATGGTACCTACATACTTTAGATAAATGTAAATAATGTATATTAAAAAAATGTTTTGAATTTTCTTAAAAAATCCGAAGAAACGTTTTCCCCAACCTAGTATAATAGGTATATATGCTTATATCATATATATATAAACGTAAAAAAACAACATTCGATGGAAAAAAAATCATCATCAGTAGTTGTGAACCTATGGGGTTCGTAACTAACCCCCCCCCCCCCCTCTCCCTGGGATTTTGGGTTTATAAATTAATATATGATATCGGCTAAAGGGTTTAATGTCTCCCACCTTCTGGATTATTAAATTAAAACAGCATTATTTTCTCAAATATGATGGTGAATAAATATGCGTGATCACAAGGAATCTTTTTTTACAACTAAAAATATTCATGACGAAACAATACAAGTAATGTAGCACACCGACGACCAACCGACGAAATAATGGCAGACACCATTATCTAATCCTGCCGAATATCAATATCATGCAACCTGTCATCACAAACACGACTTTGTCATTAAATAAATAAGACTCAATTCCAAAGTGAAAACGTTAGGAAGATATACCTTATCAGTAATTGATAAATAAGATAAAAAAAATAATATGGATAAAACATAGTAACGATATTGAAGTATTCATCGCTACAGATCGGATAGTGAAACTTGTGTGAAACGAAGCAAATACAGAAACAAAGATGACTAACTCTTGCAAATATTACTCTGAGAGGACTTTGGGGTGGATGTTGAACAACAAGATCATAGTTCTCTTGTCACTTCTATCATTCTCCCTGTTCGTGTCTACATTAGCATTGGCTGGTCAAAAGAATGGATTAAGCCGTGAGCTGGACGAATGTAGGAATAGTTTAACAACTACGGTACCGACGACTGTTACAACAGAGGCTGATACAACTGTTACAACAGAGGCTGACACAACTGTTACAACAGAGGCTGATACAACTGTTACAACAGAGGCTGATACAACTGTTACAACAGAGGCTGACACAACTGTTACAACAGAGGCTGCAACAACTGTTACAACAGAGACTGAGACAACTGTTACAACAGAAGCTGAGATTCAAACAGAGGAGTCGACTGAAGTTCCACCAGGAAGGAAGTTATTACAACTACTAGGCGGTGCTTCAAATTAATCTCTGCGCTTTATAGTGAAAGTGCTTGTGTGATATTCGGAGTGGAACGAAGTTTATTGTTATAAGTAAAAGTTATTTGTTATAAGTAATTCTATCACGTGAGAACTTAGTTAATGGACTCCCCATATTTTTACTGATCTATTCATTTTGAAATCTTTTCATTTTCCATGTGAGTTGATGTACACTGTTCAGTAATCAGCCGTTATTAATATGGTGCATGGAGTTTGTGATACATTTCGGCTTTGTAATGCGTCTTCTCTGTCACTCATTCTAGCGTGACACTCTCTTTCTAACGCTCTATGTGTTATATTTATAATTAGCTTTCTTAATTCTTCTTCCATGAAGAGATGTTAATATACAGGGTGGGCACAACCTGTTACCAAGGATTCAGTACATGATTGAAACCCATGCGCTGAAATTTTTAGTCGGTTATTTAAAAAAAAATCGGCTGTTTCCTACAAAAGTGCAACACCCGCCCGGTCAAAATGTATAGGACAGCAATATTTTTTTTTAATATCCTGTGAAACATTTCATCGCAGATAGGTAATCATGTAATCAATCCTTGGTAACAGGTTGCGCATCGACGTCCCTGCCACCCTGTATATTGCATTTTCTAACTGTGAAGTGTGTTATAGAAAGAAGCAAAATGTTTAATATAGCAGGTTAATTTTTTATTAAATATAATTTTGGCTGGTTTTGTAATTTAAGTTAGGGACGATTATTTTTGAGGTTAGATATTTTTCTTTATATTTAATAATATGGATAATAAGTTAGGTGTTATTTTGAATAGCATAAGACTGCAAAGCATTTTTTGTTTCACAAGTAAGTACTAAGGTATAACGGAGATGACCTAATTAAATATGTAAATATGAACAGCGATTTTACGATATAGATTTAGTGTAATTTTATAATTATTTTTATAAATTTATTACTAAGCAGATTTTAGGGCATTTCTGGATACTCTTACTTATTTAGATTTTAGGCTTTAAAATGTTTAATAAAAATGTATTATTGGATACTGTAATTAATTTGAATCCTATGAATTTGGCAGTAAGTGGATGGTTATTAGAAAGACTCTATAGACATGTGGTTATCAATTTTACAATATTAATAAATATATTCTGCCTTATATAAATACGAGTATTTGAGCATCATCATCTACCTAGCCTTTTCCCACTTATTTTGTGGTCGGCTTCCAGTCTAACCGGATGCGGCTGATTACCGGAATTTTACATGAAGCGACTGCCTATTGGACTTCCACAACCCAGTTACTGGGCAATACGATACCCCTTGACTTTCGGGCTACTGACGACCCGTAACAACTGTCAAAGATGTACCAATAATAGCCGGGACCAACGGCTTAACGGTCTTTTCGAGATATGGAGGGGTCTCGACGGTTAGTAAAGATGTTCTGAACCCATCAACGGACTGACCGCAGCAAGTGTAGCTTAACCTGATCGCGTTCTTTAATGAGTTTATCATAATTCTGGTGGATCTAAACCTAAGTAATTCTATAGATGGGAAAATTTTAAAAATCTAAACACCTTCCCCACTCCTCAACCTTCGCCTTTTCTTTGAATTGGGACATTGGTATCTAAATACTATCGAAGTAAACGTCACGTAGATAATGGAATCCCGTTTTCAAGATTGTGACATTATTATCGACAGCACTAACTTACTCAATCTATATATAAATCTATAATAATAATAAACCGGCCAAGTACGTGTCGGACCACACACAATGAAGGGTTCCGTAGCTGGGATGTTTATCCCAAGAACAAACTTACCATTGTAATTTAAAAACATGTTCTCCCATACATTCCAACTGTAAATGCAAGTTTGTACTCATAATATTGAGAGATTTACCATGTTATTTTAAGACTACAGACTTCTTATAGATTTTCTTGTAATCTACAGGTAAAGACCTATTTGCTGTATTTTTTTCAAAATTTTAGACTCATGAATTTCGGAAATGAGGGGGGGGGGAATGGTCAATTTTCGTCTATTTTCTTAAATAACTTTAAAACAATTTATTTTAATATAAAAAAAAAAAATTTTTGAGACACTCAAAGTAAGCCCTTTCATTTGATATGTCACACGGTATAGTTTGCGAAACATTTTTTTAAATCTTTCGTATTTTCCCCCCAAAAGTGACCCCCATATTAAAAATTAATTTATTTACTTTACCCGTCCATGTTTGGGTCACAGAAATTCATATGTGTACCAAATTTCAACTTAATCGGTCCATTAGATTCGGAGCAAATTGGCTGTGAAAAACGGACAGACAGACAGACACACGAGTGATCCCATACCTACAGATTTTGACTGCGGTGCCTATTTTTGTTTCCGACAACTATAGGTTACGGGCATGTGCTTTAGTGTGTCACATTGCTTGCATTAGCTTGACACATTGAAATAAAAGTATTTTTATTGTTTGTTGGGCATTATTTTGAGCATTCATTTGTTTTTGAAATATTTTATATTATATAATTAAATTGTGGATAAAAAAAGGCTCTGATCATGTCAAAGGGACACTGGCAAGGCAGGTGGTTTTAGCCGGTAAGAGTCCGGCACTGCCCAGACTGGCTCACACGTGGGGCAGTCTCGGCGTCCATGAGGATTTCCCACTCCTGCCAAAAAAAAAAACCCATCTTGATAGTAAAGGTACGTGCACACTGTGGACACGTTAGAACGCCATTGGGTAATGGTATTGTATGTTGGAGGGTGGTTTACTCTTTAGGTGATCTCGCCTGCTCTCAAGATCTCTCCTCCGCTGGTTTTCAGAGTCATAAACATTATGCTTTACCAAACGCCTCCAAGCAGCTCTTTCATTTGCCTATTCCTCCCAACGAAAGGGATCTAATTTGCATCTCTTCATTTGTCTTTTCTGAACATCTTTGTGTCTTTGTATTTGTCTTTGTTTCTTTGTACTCAATATCTATAAGTACTAATATTATAAAGAGGTAGAGAGGTGAGTTTGTATTTAAAGGGTAATCTTCGGAACTCCTGATCCGATTCCGAACATTCTTTCACTAATAAATTGGAAGCTACAATATTGCCGAGTCTGCCCAGCCTTTTCCCAACTGTGTTGGGGTCGGCTTCCTACCGGCTTTCCTGATAGGTGGACTGCCTATCTGATCTCCACAACCCAAAGGGGTAACACGATACCCCTTGGTAAGACTGGTTGTTAGACTTTCGGGCTTCTGATTACCATAACGACTGTCAAAGATCTACTAATGACAGCCGGGACCAAATGCTTAATGTGCACTTCGAGGCATGGAGGGGTCTCGATATACAATGGATGGTCACCCATCCACGCACCGACCTCGGTAAGCGTTCCTTAACCTCGAAGAACGGCCCGTGCGACTGTCAGCTATAGTAGTGTAGGCGTGAAGATCAAACACTATGAAACAAACAAAAATATTTCGTTTTCAATAAATTTGAATCATGTTTAGAATAATTAAGCATCCTGCCTGAACTGAAAATCTACCCAGGACCCTATTGACGTTGTCAGTGGCTCATCTATTTTTGACTGCAACCATGATACGTTACTTTAAAACTAAAGCAATTGACTTTCATCAGACCAACCTTGAAAAAAGGCTATCAGAATATACATAAGAAAAGGAAATACTCCTAACTAGTTTTCTTTCAAACAAGAATTTAAATATCTTAACCATATTTACAAAAGCTTTTGTATCTTCCTAAAGATCTTAACTGAGGGCAAGATACAATCTTTTATCGTGCATTTTAAACCGCAGTTTTGTCAGAATAGCTTAATTTAGTTTGAAAAGTGCTGTCATTGGCGACACCTTGCCCTCTAGCGGCAAGCCATCGAATTAGAATATAAATTGAACTCTTTATATAAACATTTATAATTTGCATTTATGGGGACGTTTTAAGGCGATGATCTAACGCTGCATTTACACAAAGGTATTAAACATGTATTCTATATGTTGTGTCCACTGTTTTACTTTATCGTTTACACCTAAAGAAGTTGTAAAGACTAGTTGTAGGTATATGTCGCAGTAAGATGGTTGTAGCCGTAATATAGTTATATCCCTAGGGTTATAGCTTTAAATCTTATTATAGTTATATGAAAACTGTCGGAGTCCCCTAATTATGTTACTGCGACTAATTTAGCGTAGCACTCGCCGGCCGCTGCCACAACACCGCTCACTTAGCTCGCTCGGCTCGCGCGTATTTGGTCACAGTTCTAACCTAACCTAACCTATTTGGTTGGAGTGCCCTATACTTATAATACTAGATCGTGCTTGTATCTTAATTATATTCCTAGTAAGACAGTTATTTATTTATTTATTTATTTATTAGGAAACTCAACAGCTTATATCTAATTACATGAGTTATAAATGTTCACCACACTATCAATGAACAGCTCAAAGCAGTTGCGTCAAAGTTACAGCCTCCTACAGTCTATATACACTGTTCAATGATAGCGAGATGATGACAATTATCACTTAGCCAATAATGGAGTTTCACGGCATTGATAAAGCTAGGAAACTAGAAAGTAGCGAGAGAAAACAAATGAAAAAACTTAAACAAGTATACCTATCAATAATAGGTAGGGTTATGAACCGCTTTTATATCTTACGGCATATTGCTATATCCCTAGGGATTTCCTGCAACGATCTTACTGCGACTTATACAAAATTTGTAGTGAAAATGACAAAAATGTGAACAAATTAGTTAACAAAACATGTCTGAAACATTGTTCACCACGCACACGTGTCACACGAATATTACATGTTTTATCATCATCATTATCATCAACCTATAGCAGTTCACTGCTGGACATAGACCTCGTTTCTCGGCAACCCTCATACAGCTGCTACCAGCAATACTGCGAAGATCGTTGCTCCACCTAGCCTGAGGGCGTACTAACTTACGTTTACCGATTCGCGGTCTCCATTCAAGAACACGTCTACCCCAACGGTCATCGGTTCTACGCCTAATATGGCCGGCCCATAGCCACTTCTGCTTGCTTACTCTGTGATACATGTTTTATACAAGAAATGTTTTTTACAAAACTTGTTGAAAACAAGTACCTTCCTATCACAACTTGTATAAAGGCTTCATGTGAAGAGAGTTGTTTGACGTAGAATACTTATGTCATCATTCTTCTGCCCTTATCCCACGACACAACATATCTTCTTCTTCCATACTTCTCTATTAGTCGTCATCTCGGTAGTCACTCCCTTTCTAGCAATATCATCTTTTACACAGTCCATCCATCGTTTCTTTGGTCTTCCCCTACTCGTATAGCCATGCACATTCATGCTCACAACTTTCTTGATGACATTTTCCTCATTCCTCCGCATCCCATGCCTATACTCGTACAACACACCCACCCACGCACCTTACAACTTTTTAGTCACCAGTGTCACTTTCAGACTTCTTCTAACATATCGTTGCGAAAAAGTAATCATTCAATCTGTTTTGAAATCTCAATGTCAAGAGATTTTTCAGTTATTTTTTCGGTAAGCCAATCAAAGCTGTTAACATGAGTTAACAGTCTGTTGGTAAGTTTTTATCGAATTTCATGCGCGTACTAAGCGCATTTTTGACATTTTCTTTTTAGGTTGTTATCAATTAAACGATCAGAGTTGCTGGTTGATATTGTTTGTTTTCTGATATAAAAGTAATTAATTCGTAAGTGGTTTATTATGCTATTATGTTCGTTCTAAACGATAACGTCATAAGGCATTTATAACCCCGTGACAACGAGCTACACGCTCAAGTGACACGCGTCTTGCGAAAGCGTTTGCGGAAAAAACAAATGAAAGAAATTGTTTAGAGCATGCCACGAGTTACCACGACGTGACTTGCGATGGACTGAAACAAGTGACTCGCGCACGTGACGCGGGGTACCGCGTCCTATTTAAGGCGAACAAAAGACGCAAATCTTCAAGGTTAGGTAGTAACATCACAAATAAACAAATACAGTTGAAAATGGCGATACGTTTGATTTTGGTTGAATCTTGTGTCCGCCATTATGAAAGTTATTTCGCAGTTTTAATTTAATTTAAAAAAAAGGATACCAATAAGTTAAAATTTTTTTACATACTTCTCTAGTGATTAAAATTCCTTTTTTATAGTTACAAAACATTAATACATAGTTGACGCTCAAAATATTGAGCATTTTGAGACGAAAAAGTTTTTTGGCTCCTTGTCTAAAAGTTGTTCATAATGATGAGTACAATGACCCTGAAGCGGCTGTGCCAGCAATTCTGGGTTATGTTGTTTATGCAGATGCACGCGAACGATCGCGTATTCGCGAGCCGATCGCTTTTGGATAGGTCGCGGCCTGATGCAAATGGCGTCGCAAGTTGCATCGCTCGAGGCCGTGAACAGGGGCCTAACAAACGTTACCAGAGTACTTTAGCAAGGATAACAAAAGGATGTCATATCAAGTGAATATGTAAAAAATCATATAATCAATCTGCCTGCCTTTTCCCAATTATGTTGGGGTCGGCTTCCAGTCTAACCAGATGCAGCTGAATACCAATATTTTACATGGAGCCACTGCCTATCTGACCTCCACAACCCATTAACTGGGTAATACGATACCCCTTGGTAAGGCTGGTTGTCAGACTTCCGGGCTTCTGACGACCCGTAACGACTGTCAAAGATCCACGAATGACAGCCGGGGCCAACGGCTTAACGTGCTTTCCGAGGCACGGAAGAGTCTCGGTATGTAAAGATGGTTACCCATCCACGGACCGACCCCAGGAAGCGTAGCTTAACCTGATGGATCGACCCGTGCGGCTGTTATTACTTAGCCACGAGCTCCTCTGATAAAAAATCATACCTAATACAAAATATTTAAAGCAATATTATACTGAAAAAGTATATAAAAAAACCTTAATAAATATTTTTTTTGCTCTAGCAACCCACCCTTAATACTCACCGGTAGCAACACAAACGACGTTCGGCTAATACGTTATAAATATTCATAGTCATAAGTAGCTCCCGACCTATCGAACGTTTACCACTTAGCCAGTGTAACTTGACCCGCGACCACGTGTTCACCATTTCCCATTAATCCTTCAATCCCTTCCATAAAGACGGGGTGGGGAGCTCTCGATACTTTGGTCCTTTACTCTTCACCAAGGAAAGGGATTTCGATCCACATTGTACGATATTTTAATTCAGTATTTATATTTCCTTCGGGAATAATAAAATAAGGCTTTAAATACATGTGGAATGTTCGGGTGAAAATATTTTTGCGTCTTGTTTCCGATTAGTGGAACTTGAAAATTTCGGCTGCGACTTCCAGATAAAAAAAAAACTACTGATCCATTTTCAATAATTCCCTATTTCAATTGGATTTTGTTCACAATTTCATGAGTTCTAATTTTTTGGGCGGAACTCTAATTCTTCTCTAATTCATCATCATTCTCCTGCCCTTATCCCAATCTATTTGGGGTCGGTGCAACATGTCCTTTTTTTTCCATACTTCTCTATTATTCGTTATCTCGGTAGTCACTCCCTTTCTAGACATGTCATCTTTCACACAATCCATCCATCGTTTCTTTGGTCTTCCCCTACTCTTATAGCCATCGACATTCATACTCAAAACTTTCCTCACGACATTTTCCTCACTCATCACATGCCCATACCATGACAACCGATTTCCGCACAACTTTTCTGTCACCGGTGCCACTTTCAGACTTCCTCTTATGTACTCATTTCTTATTCTATCCATTCGTGTAACACCACACATCCCTCTTAGCATTCTCATCTCAGCTGCATGCAATTGCTTTTCATTCATCCCTTTTGTGGCCCAACATTCTGACCCATACAAGATAGCAGGTCTAATCATTGTTTTATATATCTTCGCCTTAAGTTTAAGGGGAATTCTTCTCTAATTCTTTTTCTAAAAAAAAAATTGCTTAAGTTACTTCTTATAACATCAGCTATCTGCCCGTGAAAGTCCCGTTAAAATCGGTCTAGCTGTTTCGGAGACTAGTCGGAACAAACTGACAGACAAAAATTTTAAAAATTGTTTTTTGTTCTAAGTACCGTATAATAGTGTCATATACATTTAGTAAAAAGTTATTATTTTGACATTACGAATAAACACTTCAATTTTATTTATAAGTATAGAATAGATTTAATAAGCTGCACTGCAGGAGTGCAGTCTGATTAGTCGTATAATTTACAACTAAGCAATCCGAAACGGCGACGGAAAGTTAAAACATGGCATTTGGCATGATTACACGCCTGCCATGCTTTTCGCCACAAGTTAAACATGGCATTGGCAAACAGGCTGAAAAAGACGTATAACATTTTATATTCATGAAAAACATAGGTACCTAAACATATGGAATGTTGGTAGGTGTGTCGCTACTTTATTGAAACAACATATTTTTATCATTCAAGATTTAAAAAAAAAAAAAAAAAATCATATAGCATATTTGGCTTACAATGCCTGTCGAGGAGTCTCCATTTAGGCATATAATATGCCTGTAGTTGAAGGTTCCGCTCTTCCCTTACATTAGAAACTTACGAGTACAAATAGGTACATGTATAAAGAAACAAAACAAGGAAAAAATGCGATCAATTTATATGACTGTGTGCGAGATTTATATGTGTGCGTGTGTATGTGTATGTGGGGGTGTGTTTGTGTATGAGGGGGTGTGTTTGTATGTGTGAGGGTGTGTGTAGGTATGTGTGTGTGAAAGAGATTTTGGGTGTACATGAGTGACTAAAAACGCAAATAACATCACTCTTATAATAATACTAGCTGCGCCCCGCGGTGTTACCCGCGGTTTATGAGATACACTAAAAGGTGTATTATTTAATCGGTGAGAAAAGTATTCACAAAAAAATTGCTCATCCCACGGGAACACTACATTTTTTCAGGATGTAAAGTAGCCTATGTGTGCTATGTGTATTCAGGATGTCTGCTACTTCCACACCAAATTTTATCAAAATCGGTCTAGCCGTTTGAGTTTGAAGGAGTAACAAATATATTTGAATTCCTTGCTCATCCCACGAGGGCACTACATTTTTTCAGGATAAAAAGTAGCCTATGTGTTTTTCCAGGGTATAAGCTGTCTACATACCGGATTTCATCCAAATCGGTCCAGCCGTTTGAGCGTGAAGAAGTAACAAACATACACACACACACACTCACAAACTTTCGCCTTTATTATATTAGTGTGATGTGATAGTGTGATTATTTATTTTTGTTTTTTTGTTTTCAAACTTTTATTATTGTGTTTTTTGTTTAGTTGGTGATCTTCCGCGCTAGTCACAATAAATACTTTTTCTTTCTTTCTCTATTTTTTCGGGATAAAAAGTAGCCTATGTGTTTATCCAGAGTGTCAGCTACTTTCACACCAAATTTCGTCAAAATCGGTCGAGGCGTTTGAGTTTGAAAGAGTAGCAAATATATTTGAATTTCTTGCTCATCCCACGGGAGCACTACATTTTTCCGGGATAAAAAGTAGCCTATGTGTTAATCCAGGGTATAAGCTGTCTACATACCGAATTTCATTCAAATCGGTCCAGCCGTTTGAGCGTGAAGAAGTAACAAACATACACACACACACACACACACTCACAAACTTTCGCCTTTATAATATTAGTGTGATTATTAAGTCACACGTTGCAGAAGTAACTCTACGCCATTATAGTTTAAAGTGTGAAGCCATGCTATTAACTTCTTTTTACATTCATATTTTTTTTTATCATAAATATATATTAATTTATTAATTTTATTGTATAAAAAAGCTGAGCGCTTTTTATATTGTCTACTGGCAAATTCTGTCCTAGTTGGGGGAACGTTTACTATGCAGTGTTTATTTCTTTTTCTTATTAGGATCATATGGTATCTCTTTGTGCATTTTGAGGATGATAAGAAGGCAATTTCAAGATTACATACCTACTTTTCACATGCGCGGCGAATAGACATTTTAGTATGTAGGTGGCTAAGTAAGAGAGAGATAAGGCTGCAAGGGTCGATCAATCAGGTTAAGCTACGCTTGCCGCGGTTGGTCCTTTGATGGGTGACCATCTTTATATACCGAGACCCCTCTGTGCCTTGGAAAGCACATTAAGCCGTTGGTCTTGTAGTGGTATGTTTACCCACACATGCACGCCACTTGCGAGCTTATAAGTACCTATGACGCTCACCGTCACCTTAAGTTCGAAGTCACGCGTTGTCACGACAACACATATTACATAGTCGTTTACTAACGGCTACTCGCGTCAATCATCATATATATCATTTCATACTAATCATCATAATAATTGTACCGTGTTTAGTTGTAGTAAATACATTATTAAATTCATAGTGTAAATCTTAATGGACATTTAATTTCTCACTATAGAACCTACATCACGTCCCAACAAAAGTTCTATAGTCTCGAAAGTCTGACAACCAGTCTTACCAAGGGGTACCGTATTACCCAGTACCTAACTGGGTTGTGTAGGTCAGATAGGCAGTCGCTCCATGTAAAATACTGGTACTCAGCTGCATCCGGTTAGACTGGAAGCTGACCCCAACATTGTTGGAAAAAAAAAAATATTTCGGAACAATAACAAAAGACAGTACAACAAGTAAAACGATGAAAGCTGCAAAAGTATAAACTGTAGCGCAGCTAACAACGCCCTTCTCCAGATACAGAATGGAATAAATGTTCCATGCAGAGAGAGAATTTAGATCATTTAGATTTAGTTAAAAAAATAAAAAACAATCAAGACAAAAAATAAAAAATACAGGACAAAAAATTCTTCGGGATTGGTTTTTAATGTGTGATTGTAGGGTGAATGAGTGTGTGGGTGAGTGTTAAATGAAAGGTATGTGGTGTTTGTGATAAGTATGTTGTGTGCGGTGTGAAAGAGTGATGAGTATTTTACACTTCCACGAGTTACTCTGTTTCATCATAATTTTGTGATTTTAACCAGGATTCAAGTTTATTTTTACATTTGCTCTTGGTTAATGGGTAGATGTGTAGGCTTTTAAAAGGTTAGACAGATGATGATTTTTGTTACTTATCGTTTTATTCTACAAAAACATTACTTACTTTATCCTATAAGTGATTGAATCTGGATCGTTCGAAGTAATAATGTTAAGTGTAAGCTTTACCCGGCATGGAGGCATATCAACTTAATCCCATATATTAAGAAATAAAAATACTCGTACTCTCATTATTACTGCCCGGTGCCCACGCAAAACCCATCAATATTTTGATTATACTTTTATCCTGCGGTTTTGCTTTTGACTAATCTCTCTCTCTCTCTTTCTGGCTATATATCCGACATGGTGGGGTCAGATTTCCTGGTCTTTCTCCTCCTCTTCGCTCTATCCGTTTTTGGCGTTAACTCAGTCATCAGACTAAAAATATGAGCATAGGAAATTTCTAAATATTCCATATCTCCTGACTAATTTTTTTTTGTCAATGGTGGCGCTGTAAGCAGCTATACTTGCCTTAATGTAGAATGACATTCCTGCCATGATCGCGGGTTGTTCGAAAGAGATACCATGGCCCTAGCACAGGCAACTGAAGGAACACGGGTGGGTTTTAGTCAGTAAAAGTCTGACACGCGCCGCTCCGGCCAGAGCGGGAGAAGTCATTGATGATTTCCCATTAAAAAAAAAAAGATGTATTTCTAACCAAGTTGGTTTTAGCAAAGGACGTAATATTTTTTTTCTAAATAATTATTGGAAATTGGATAAGTATAGTACCTGGTCCACGAGTTAGCACACAAATGGACGGACATTGTGTTTTTTTTTTAGAATGACGTTTTTATAACACAGTTTTTTTTATATTTATCCACACTTCACCAATTAAAACAAAATTCAAAAATCAATCGCGCTATTATCGATGATCACGGTATTGAAGATTTTCTTCCAAGATCAGATATTTTCATGAATGAACATATAAAGATAAGCTTCCTTTTATATAAGTAAGTTTTACAGCAGCCTAATGAAAGATTCCATCGGTGTTATGATAGACAATGGCAGCTGTATTCTGAAGAAATTGGAGGAAAACTCAAGAATGTGGAGGCAGTTGGTGGTTGTTTGCAAGTTTATACATATTTTTCAAAATTTTATTTATCAGTTGGTCTGTATAATTATATTCTTTATTCTGCCAAATGAGTCATACCCACAATCACTTATTAATTAATTTAATTACCAACCACCAGCTTTTCTTTTGCTAATAATTTGAATATGAGGCTTTTGCTCACATTGCTTTTGAGTGTATTTGTAATTGTTTTTTTTTTTATGTGCGTTTTATTTGTGCAGAATAAACAAGTTTTCTTTCTTTCTTTTCTTTCTTTTTTATTTGTTTTTGTTTGTTTAATTACGTCCAATTATTCCGATATTCCAAATGTGGTATACTATCCTGCAAAATCAGTCCTTACATCCGAAACTTATGCTTCGCATACATTTAAATTCAATCATCGTTAACTATCCAAAATCTTTTATTGTTATCCGAAATTACTTCGGAAAATGGGAGAAATTTAGATGTGGGTTGGTTCGTTTTGACAGAACTAAGCCCTTTTTAACCGACATCAAAAAAAGGAGGAGGTTCTCAATGCAGTTGTATTTTTTTTTAATGTTTATAATGTAAGTAAACTATCTCCACAGAAAATAAATTATAGAAATGCAGTTTAATATTTACATTTTAAATACGGTTTTTAATAGTTTTTAATAAATTTTTGACATCATACAGGCGTCTTTACTTTCTTAATTTTTACCATCAACAGGTCGCAATCAAATATGTCGGAATAAAAAATAAAACGTATATTTTACATTATTTTAAATATATTTTTACCTCACTATATAAAAAGTAATATTCTGCGGTATGCTGCTTTATTATAATATTCAGAAAGTAACGTAGAAATTATTCCAATAACTTGCATAATCCTTCCCAGAGAGGTAGGACTTTGAGCAGTCTTTTACTTGTTTCAAAGTTAGTTCTTGTGCTTACATTTTTTTTATTATGTATTCTTTTTACATAGCTTTAGGGAGCTCGTGGCTAAGTAATAACAGCCGCACGGGTCGATCCATCAGGTTAAGCTACGCTTGCCGGGGTCGGTCCGTGGATGGGTGACCATCTTTACATAACGAGACTCTCCGTGCCTCGGAAAGCACGTTAAGCCGTTGGTCCCGGCTGTCATTCGTGGATCTTTGACAGTCGTTACGGGTCGTCAGAAGCCCGAAAGTCTGACAACCAGTCTTACCAAGGGGTATTGTATTACCCAGTTACTGGGTTGTGGAGGTCAGATAGGCAGTCGCTCCATGTAAAATACTGGTATTCAGCTGCATCCGGTTAGACTGGAAGCCGACCCTAACATAGTTGGGAAAAGGCTAGGCAGATTGATTGTATTCTTTTTACCTACTGATAAAGCATAATAATGAACTTTGGTAGGTCAGTTCAGCAAAAAAATGGCTAATGATTTTGGGAAGCTGAAGTACTGTCAGTGAAATTAATTGTTAAGGAAATTGGCATACTACGTCAATGGCGATGTTGCCTGGGTAAAAAAAAAAAAAAAAAATTCTATATAATCCGTCAGTCTAAAAAAAATATTAGACACGTATTTTTTGCTATGATATTAATAGATAAAACGCATTAAAGTTAGGGAGTGGGGCCTCGCTACGTCACAACTATAACAAACTACGCATAAAATCTTGCAAGGAGTGACGTCATACCACATTTTAACTCAATGTATCACCGTAATCTTTTGATTACGTAAAAAAAGAAAAAACACGTATCCAATATTTTTCATTAGTCTACATGACGAAAAAACATTTTTAGTCATTATCCCTATTGGCCGTATTATAGTGAATTCATACAACTGTCTAAGAATGACAGTTAGATTTAAACATGCGGAATATTTAAGTTGCTGGTGGTTGGTTGGTTGGTTGGTTGGTTGATTGGTAGGTTTGGTAGGTTGGCTTAATAACTAATTTCCCCGTCTTTACTAACCTCTTCAGGAGGAGCTCGTGGCTAAGTAATAACAGCCGCACGGGTCGATCCGTCAGGTTAAGCTACGCTTGCTGGGGTTGGTCCGTGGATGGGTGACCATCTTTACATACCGAGGCTCCTCCGTGCCTCGGAAAGCACGTTAAACTGTTGGTCCCGGCTGTCATCCGTGGATCTTTGACAGTCGTTACGGGTCGTCAGAAGCCCGAAAGTCTGACAACCAGTCTTACCAATGGGTATCGTATTACCCAATTGTTGGTGTGTTGGGTTGTGGAGGTCAGATAGGCAGTCGCTCAATGTAAAATACTGGTATTCAGCTGCATCCGGTTAGACTGGAATCCGACCCTCACATAGTTGGGAAAAGGCTAGGCAGATTGGTTGATACTAACCTCTTCAGATCTGTATCTTTATAGTAGTAAATTTAGTGACAACAAAAAATACATAACACAAAATATAAATATCATGTAAGCATTCGATGGTGTGAAAAGCCTGGATATGAAGTCGATTAAATAATATACATTTATATTTTAGAACATACTCGTATAAAAATAACCACAATTTCTTCACAGAATAAGGCCATGAGCCTCTTATACGTCGATACTGAGTCAGTCATCTCATCAAAGAACGCGTACAAATGAGATCGTTTCCCTCCCAAATTCCTCTTCCCCGGAGCCATCAATTGCTTGCTACAAAAATTGATCAAATAAAAAATGCGGTGGATATTTTTGGTGTGCCCTTTGAAAATTCTTCTCTTTTGTATCACAATTTTGGTGTGAATAAGGTTATTGTCAATCAGCGAGTGAATTTTGAAGCCGGTTGGATGTTTCTGTTGAATCCTGATTGACAGTGGATTCGAATTTGGAACCGGTGAAATTGATCGCTGCATTTATAATAATTCAAAATGGCTGCCGAAATGTGTCGGTTTTTTCTTGATTCTGGTTTTTTTTTTTTGCTTACACCGTAAAATTATTAAAATCATCGAACATACTCTCACACAAAAAAACCCCAGAAAAACAAAATGGCCGTCACGAACACGAGAATTTCAAAACATAAAAAAGAATAAAACAAAACTACCGCTGATTTAGATTTTTTTAATGAAAATGCTTTCTGGATACATTTTACAATTACATATATAACCAGTCCACGCAAGCGAAGCTGCGGTCAAAGTTAGGGTGGGTTACACCAAGGGCTACGTTATAGTTTCCGTCAACGTTAATTTTAACAGTAACATCATCATGTTGTTGCACCGCCATGTCAAATGACATGACAGCAGGGACATGATATTCTCACGCGTCTGACAGATATTTAACAATAACTTTAACCAGCGAAGCGTGGGCGGTTAAGGTTACAGTTAAAGTTATGACGTCAGCTAACAAATTGTCAAATGGAACAACCCATTTTTACCCGACTACGGCAAAGCCAAAAGGAAGGGTTATGATTTTAGCAGTCTATGTAAGTATGTATATAAGTATGTATTTACGTGTGTTCCACCATAGCGCCTAAATTACTGAAACAATTTTAATGAATGAGGTATCAATAGATTCGTAATAATGATCCGGGTGACATAGGCTATATAAATTCTCCGTAAATTTAATACGGTGGACTTTATAAGTAAATTTCTGACCACGAAATAATTAAATTGAGATAATAATGACATGTTTAGTGTCAAAAGAAAGATCTTGACGAGCACATTACAAATATGTATATAAGTCATATTGTTTAAGTCAATAAATATGTTTAAATTGTTAAAAATAAGTAAAAGTGGAGGTAAATAATATTAATTTAATTGGTTACAGACCGACCGCGGCGAGCGTGATTTTTCAGTAGTCGGATTTTTGTTTTTGAACTGACTTTTATTATTTGTAATACAAACAACGCACTGAAGTTGCGATCTTTGTTAGTGTTAAAGTAAAATGGTGTAACCCACCCTTAGTATGTAATAATTGTACTCGTAACTTTAAAAGTATACCTAAACTATAACCAGACAGACTAACGAGACGACCACCTCGTTTGCAACAAACTAACACCAAAATAATATATTACAATATGTTACACATTGCTACATAGTTGACAAAGACGGTACATTGATACAAAAGGCTCCAATGATACTTGTTTTGACATATAATGGCTGAAAGTTTGGTAGTTAGCGCGCCTAGACATTTATAATTTACAAGTCATAAGCTCGTGGCGCTTATGGGGCTCGTAGCTAAATGATAACAGCCGCATGCGTCGATCAAAGGTTAAGGTTAAGGTCCATAGATGGGTGGCCATCTTTATATACCAAGACTCCTCCGTGCCTCTGAAAGTACGTTAAGCCGTTGGTCCCGGCTGTCATTTTGGATCTTTGACAGTCGTTACGGCTCGTCAGAAGCCCGAAGTCTGACAACCAGTGCTATCAAGGGGTATCGTATTACCCAGTAAATGGGTTGCGGAGGTCAGTTAGGCAGTTGCTCCATGTAAAATACCTATTCAGCTGCATCCAATTAACTGGAAGCCGATCCCAACTTAGTTGGGAAAAGGCGTTCTGCCATCGCAAGCTTATGGCTTTCAAGGCTTATGATAATAATTTGGAATATCTTGCACAAACGGATTATTATACAGGTCAATTGAGTATGATAAAAATTAAACAAACATAACACCAATAATAATAAAAATGTCGTCTTGTTTTTGAATAACTTTCTTCATTTTATCGTAAAACCTGATTACAAATCAAAAGATAAATTATGAATGATGTCATTTTGGTGCAATCATCAGACATCGATCAGCCAAAAACCTTACCCGTCTTATTACAAAACAAGGTTCATCTTCAAACCCAAGTTTAAACCATGGACCCTTTTTTGAATTTCGAGCTTTATTCTGACACGTTAAGATGTCAGTTTTACAAAACTGACAACTTAGTACCGGACTAAGTTTTATTTATTTATTTATTTATAACCGCTTAAACTACCATTACAGGGTTTTACCCTAATGCGACAGTTAAGAACTTAAACTAATAACCTAAGCTACATACTTACAATAATTTAAATTATAAAAAATTAAAACTAACAACATTATTAAATTATTACACCATTCAAATCACGAAAACATAGTATACCATAATTAATTACGTCACATAGTACAAACTTATCAGTACAACTTAAACACAAACTTACTTTACTTACAGATTAAAGAAAAACTTAAGTATTATTTTGCTTGTAGCATAATATAAATAGTAATACCCTTGCGAATTCACTCACACAACATGCAAACACATCAATCTGAGTTTGAAGGTCATTGATTGTACGAATAGCTCTGGTAAGGGGTGCCTTGGCAAGCAGGTTAGTTCTGGCTGTAGGTACCAGTAGCAGTGGCGGGCTGCGCCGCCTCCAAACGTAGCGGTCAGGCACACACAGACTCAAGCGCTGCAATACTCCCGGGTTACTCGTCAGTTTTGTATAAAGAACTGTATTTCTATCAAGGCTAGGTTCATATTACAAAAACTGGCTCGATGGTTTAAACCATGACGAAGAAAAACCTCGTTTTGTAATAAGACCGTACATGTTTAAAATTTCAAATTCAAATTCTTTTATTTGGGACAACATAGGAACCATTTTTGTTAATACACATCTTAGATACTACAACTTATACACTAGGATTAGTAACAAATTTAAGAATAGCAAACAAGTTGGTGAGTACCTACGAGGCACTTGATGCGGACAGGGATTCCGCATGAGATGCCTCATTACAGGAGCTCTCGGGTCTTCAGCCACGTCTTTCAGGATGCTATCGCTTCTTCCTCGAATCCTTCCCACAAGCGATGCCACCTTTTTCCTGAAGATGCCGTGGAGGTAAGGTTTCTAAAAGATTACTGGTTTTGTAAAGGAGTACCTACGTGGTAGTTACCTTTCAGGGTGTAACATCTCTACGCTGCGTTGTGCTCAATCAATACTTCCAGACGTAGGATCCAGAATGATTTTGTATCGCTATCTTTGGCTCTTGACGTCAAAATCAAGAAAGACCTATGTATTAGATCTTTACTTTTCTGTTCTTTCTTACACATAACATAACATCACGCCTTGTTTCCACAAAGGGTTAGACACAGTTGTACTTACAGTACACCCACATTTTTCCAGTTATGCTTAGTCCCATATAATTGGACGCGAGCCTATTGCCATCAACCGGACACGAATACAGACTCCGGGTTACTACTGAAAAATTCGAGATGGAAAATACCAAAAAACACTTTGCCCGACCCGAGCCCGAATTGAACCCAGAAATCATCATCTACGAAGCCTTTTCCCAACTATGTTGGGGTCGGCTTCCAGTCTAAACGGTTGCAGCTGAATACTAGTATTTTCGACGGAGTGACTGCCTATAGCTCCACAGCCAAGTTACTGGGTAATACGATACTCCCTGCTAAGACTAGTTGTCAGATTTTTGGGCATCTGACGACAAATAAATGGCAAAAACAAATAGATAACCCTCAAACCCCCATAACTTGGAACACTCCATGCGGTCCCACCTGCCCGTGTTGTGTAGACATAACAGTCTCAGAGCACTTACATACTGGCCTTGTTGTAATGACCAAAGTTTTCAGCGCAGCCAACTTAATATATACAAAATTACCATAACTATAATATGGTGGCTTAATGGTGCTCGGATAAAAGGACATTAGTATCAAATTGGCTTTTGGGGCTTATAATGTTGTTTGTAACTGATTTGATGTGTTATCGGTTGTGTTTTATCTCTGGACATGTAAGGTCGTTTGTGATTGGTTGCGTTTAAATATTAAAAGTAGGTAGAATAGTCTCTTTCTTCATAACCATCATCTGCTTAGCCTTTTCTCAACTGTGTTGGGGTCGTCTTCCAGTCAAACCAGATGCAGCTGAATACCAAAACTCTTTCTTCTTAATAAAATAAAACAACCTACTTCCAAAAAAACACTGTAAAGTGAAAAATAACTTAAATTTCTTTGGATCTGTATTTTAGTTATTTTGCTACCGACTTCCGAAATCACACTAATATTATAAAGGGGAAAGTTTGTATGTGTGTGTGTGTGTATGTTTGTTAATTCTTCACGCTCAAACGGCTGGACCGATTTGAATGAAATTCGGTATGTAGACAGCTTATACCCTGGAATAACACATAGGCTACTTTTTATCCCGAAAAAATGTAGTGCTCCCGTGGGATGAGCAAGGAATTCAAATATTTTTGCTTCTCTTTCAAACTCAAACGGCTCAACCGATTTTGATGAAATTTGGTGTGCAAGTAGCTGACACTCTGGATAAACACAAAGGTCACTATATATCCCGAAAAAATGTAGTGTTCCCGTGGGATGAGCAAGGAATTCAAATATATTTATATGATATTTTTTGACCTTATATGATATATCCCATATAAATATATGTTAATATATGTTTATATGTCCCATATAAACGGGACCACCGCGCAAGCTTCCTTAGCCAAATGAAAAAATAATTTTCAGAACCTTCTCCTTTTTTGAAGTCGGTTAAAAAGAGTACATCTAAATAAACAGTACAATTGGCGCCAATACTTGTCGCAAACAACGTTACGATCATTTACAGACAACTCTAAATAAACTGACCTCTATTGGACTTCTGCTGCCAATCAATCAGCCTAGCCTTTTCCCAACTATGTTGGGGTTGGCTTCCAGTCTAACCGGATGCAGCTGAATACCAGTATTTTACATGGAGCGAATGCCTATCTGACCTCCACAATCCATTAACTGGGTAATACGATACCTCTTGGTAAGACTGGATGTCAGACTTTCGGGCTTCTGACGACCCGTAACGACTGTCAAAAATCCACGAATGACAGCCGGGACCAACGGCTTAACGTGCTCTCCGAGGCACGGAGAAATCTCGGTATGTAAAGATGGTCACCCATCCACGGACCGACCCCGGCAAGCGTAGCTTAACCTGATGGATCGACCCATGCGGCTGTTTTTCCTTAGCCACGAGCTCCACTATTGGACTTCTGCTGACCCGTATGATAAAGTAGCGTGAAAGTATAAGTACACAGAACAATAACGCGTTGTGTTTAAAGCTCATAAAGTAGTTGCTTCATTGTTTACTAGTTAAACTCTCCCGTTTGACTTTAACAACTTTTGCCACAGACCATACCTACATACAAAACCGCTTACCCACTGGTCAGTAGGTTTTACGTAGTTTTTGAGTAGTGTCCTTTGTTTACTACTGGATAGCGAGAGGCTTAACTAAAATACGTGCCTTAAGGGGAAAGCGCTAAGCTAGCCCGAGAAATTCAATTTTTTTTAAAAGATTTTTGCAAATTTGCAGCTGAATGTTGATTAAAGCTCGTTTCGCGACCTTTCAATAGCGCAAAATCCCTGGCTGCTGCGTGGTCGTATCCAGTCGCGTTTATCTCTAGAACGCGTGGAGGTATCAAGTTGAAATTAATATCAAATACGTAAGTCTATGGTCCTTTGGAGTTCTAAAAAAATCAAGCTTCGAAGTCAACGCAATAAAAAATACGGCCTTTTATGCGATATATTTTGATACTCGCAAATAAATCAAAACCTATACGGTACTTCCCGTTGACCTAGAACCAAGAAGCAAGGTCTCACAGCACAAGTAAAGGAAAAAGTTCGAAACTTGTTATTTTGTAATTTTATCACATAAAAAATTTTTTTTTGGTATTACAACATTAAGTTTGTTTTTGGGATATTTTTTTTTCAACTACGGAACCCTTCATTGTGCGTGGTCCGACAGGCACTTGGCTGGTTTTTTTTAGATATAGTGAATAAATGATGTTGTTAAATACTTATAGGTATATTTTGTTTTTTTTTACCGACTTCTAAAAAAGGAGGAGGTTCTCAATTCGGATGTTTGTATTTTTTTTTTTTTATGTTTGTTCGCGCATAACTCCGTCGCTTGCCAACTGATTTGAAAAATTATTTTTTTGTTGGAAAGGGTATACTTCCCAAATGGTCCCATTTTTGTCAAAATCCAGTTCTGATGATGGGATCCTGGAGAAATCGAAGGAACTCTTCAAATATTATAGGCACACCTATAGTGATTTGGGTATTTTTTATAGTAGCTTGTGTATTTGCTCTCGGAAAGCACCCCTTGGTGAAGTGGAACTGATGATGAAGCCCACAGATGGCTACCGGAACTACTCAATGATAAATATTTCACGGGTTGCGATTCGATTACTATAATATGGTTGCTAAGCAATTTCCGCTCGTCACACAATGCGTGTGGTGGAGTGGAGTGGTTGTTGAGGAGTTTTCCTGATTCTTACCAGCAGAACTCCTCAACAATTAACGTCCCAGCATCGGGAAAAGCAATATTTTGTAACATGTGATGAGCAATTGACATTAGACTATTGTAACTTATACAAATTGTAAGCAGACCCACTAAAAAGTGAAAAATAAAAACTTTTTTACAAAAAAAACAACCGACTTCCAAAAACAACACTACAAAGTGAAAAATAACTTTAATTTCGGAAGTCGGTGGCAAAAACAAAAACGCATTTAATCAGACACCGACTTCCGAAATAAAAGAAGTTAAGAAAAGAAGAAAAAAAGAAAAAAGAAGAAAAGAAGTTAGTAGTAAAGAAGTTAAGTTATTTTTCACTTTGTAGTGTTGTTTTTGGAAGTCGGTTGTTTTTTTTGTAAAAAAGTTTTTGTTACCAAAATCCTATTCCTATCCAAAACCAACAGTTGTATGTGTCTAGTATACATATTATCTATAATGAACATTGCTTAATGTGTACAAAAGTACAATAAATAACTTAAGTTCGCTGATTATTAATTCATTAACTTATCCGATAGGTATTGTTACAATTACAACGGTGTTGTTAACACTTACCATAGTGTCGATAAAGTTGTAAAGAACAGTCATGATTAACAATCAATCTGCCTAGCCTTTTCCTAATTACGTTAGGGTCAGCTTCCAGTCTAACCAGATGCAGCTGAATAACAGTATTTTATATGGAGCGACTGCTATCTGACCGCCTCAACCCAATTACTGGGTAATACGAACCCCTTTGGTAAGACTGGTTGTTAGACTTTCGGGCTTCTGACACCCGTAACGACTGTCAAGGTTCCACAAATGACAGCCGGGACCAACGGCTTAACGTCCTTTCAGAGGCACGGAGGTGTCTCGGTGTGTAAAGACCGCACCCATCCACGGACAAAACCCGGCAAGCTTAACCTGATGCATCGATCCGTACGGCTGTTATTACGTAGTCACGAGCTCCTCGTATGAGTCATGATAAAAGCATCCGCAATATCTCTGGTAGGTTAGGTTAGAAAAAACGTAACGTTAACGTTAACGTTTTACGTTACGTTTTTTTAACGTTACGTTATTAGAAACCTAGTTATTTTTAGGGTTCCGTACCCGAAGGGTCCAAACGTAAAACTTGTGTGACAGACGACGGCCAAACGTGTAGGCTACAGGCTTCAAATTTTCACAGTATAAGGAATTTGTTAACTCAAAGCCACATAAATTGTCACAAAATATGTTTAAATGGTTTTAATGGGGCTCCCATACAGCTAAAGGGGGGCGCGAAAAAAAATTTTTCGACCTTAAGTGACCGTTAAGTGGGGTATGGTTTTTTAAAGATTGTTGAGTAGATGAATACGGTATATTTTGTTTTAAAAAACATTGGAAAACAAAGGAATGAGACGACACAAAAATCAGTTTTTTAAAATAAAATTTTGTTCCGATGATTTTTTTAACTTCCCTTCCTTTCCCATTGACCTATGAACTTTAAATTAGGTGATAATGTTTATTATTACGTATATTTTACTAACTGGCTGCGCCATCTGGTTAATTATGTAGTAATTCAAGATATTGATTGCATTGATCGATTGGAATTATAGTATGTCATGTCCTTTCTTTTGTTTCGTGTTGGCAAAAAGAATTCATGGAATTAGGTTGGTTTTACTGTACTCCTATCCCCTGTCCCATTCCTGCACATTACCTTTCGTCTGAGTGTGAGCGAGACGGCTACACTAATTTGTTAGCGCGGGGAGCAATGAAAGAGCGGACTGTATCAAAATTAAGACTGGTATAGTGTCGAAAGACTACCGAAAAAAAAAAAAAACTACCGAAGCAAAGTTTATCAATTTTATATGGGACCAACTGTGATGATACCCTTTCGAATAAAACAAAAAAAATCCAAATCAGTCCAGCCATCTTCGAGTAATCGGGGAACATACATATGGCGCGTGTTGGATCATTTAGCTAATCCATGCGTCAGGTTCGTGAACAAGGGGGTCGTGCGGTCCATGGCCCTTTACGGGGCACCGGTGTGGGCGCGTTCCCTGAGGCTGCGACCAGCCCGCCGGTTGAACGCGTCCCAGAGGGTCATGGCCATCCGGCTAGTCCAGGGATACCGCACGGTCTCCTGTGAGGCGGCATGCCTCCTTGCCGGATTACCGCCATGGGATCTGGAGGCAAAAGTCCTCGCGCACGTGTGGGAGTGGCGCGAGGAGGCGAAACGCCGGGGCGTAACTCCGCTGCCGCGAGAAATCACGGTACAGCGGACAGAGTTCCGGCGGGATCTCATGGCGACATGGAGAGTGCGATTGTCGCAACCCAGCGCTGGGCACGCCACAATTGCGGCGATAAGTCCCCTCTTTGAGGAGTGGTTGGAGAGGCGCCACGGCGTCCTCACCTTCCGCCTGACGCAGGTCCTCACCGGACACGGTTGTTTCGGGAGGTTCCTGTTTCGGATAAGGCGGGAGGAAACGCCCGGGTGTCACCATTGTGTGGATCATCTGGAGGACACGGTGGAGCATACAGTGGAGGTCTGCTTGGCTTGGGCGGAGCACCGCCGTGTTCTCACGGAGGCGATCGGCGGCGGCGATCTCTCGCGTCCAAACCTGGTCCAGGCCATGGTGCGGAGCGAGAGTGTATGGGAAGCCGTCACCTCCTTCTGCGAAGCAGTAATGCTCGCGAAGGAGGAAGCGGAACGCGTGAGGGAGAGGCAACAGCCGCGCCCTCGCGCCCCTAGCCGCCGTAGGAGACGCCCTGGGCGGCGGGAATCGATTGCTGATTCCCGGCCACCGTAGGCGCGGGCTTGCGGACGACGAGTAATGGGCAGCTCGCCGTCCGGTAAGGAACAGGCCCGGGTCGACGGCGCGTTGTGCTCCACGCGCGCCTCAAAGAGATGTCAGCAGTGACGGGGTCAATTGGGCCGATGCCGCCGGGGTCGCGGGTAGTTCGAAAGAGATACCGTGGCCCTGGCACGGGCAGTTGAAGGAGCATGGGTGGGTTTTAGTCAGTAAAAGTCTGACACGCCCTCCCGCTCTGCCCAGAGCGGGAGTAGTCATTTGATGATTTCCCATCCACAAAAAAAAAAAAAAAAAAAAAGGTTCGTGAACAAGCGCTGTCAGTGAAGGCTGGGCATACCTTAGCGGCCACGGCTTATTTTAATTTAATTTAAATATTTGAATTGTTTTTTTTTTAAGGACGCTTTTAACGTTCTGCATCGTTCTCACATGTAAAATTTCAACATGAATGATGTAACCATTATTTTGTAACCACATCTTGATTTAAAAGAGTGTCCGTGGAGTTTCTTGCCCGTTCTTCTCCATAGGTACCTATTATGCTTTGGAATGGGCGCCTAGCTTCATCTTTCTGACTGACCGACCCCTTGACAATTCAAAAGTGCCTGTAATTGGTTTAATTGAAATAAATGCTTTGAGTTTTGAGTTATTTTGAGTTTTGAGTACACCCTCTCGAACAAAACATTTTTTTTTAAATCGGACGACAATGTAAAAAGTTATGCATGGTCATACATAAAAAAAAAAATTGAGAACCTCTTCCTTTTTTTTCGTCGGTTAAAAATATTAATTATATATCAAAAATACTAACTGTTCATCAAAAATAACAAATGCACATCTAATAAACTTATTATTGCACTATTAGTTAACTAATTGAATATCAAAACTAAAACCCTAAACCCCGTAAACCTAAAACTTGTACAAAGTATAATTATTGGACACCCCGAGGTTTGGTTTGGTTCGGTTCCTTTAAATCCTGCAGTTATAAATAGGAGCCCCGCGCAGCAGGCTCCGTCGATCTGATTTTAAGTTTATTTATTTAGTGCAAATTTTGATGTGCAAACAGTATTTTTGATGTAAGTAGGTACGTATGCTGTTGGAAAAAATAGGTAATTTTTGATGTGCGTTTAAATACAACCCTTATTAAAACCTCTCAAGTCATAAGGTCGTATATCATATTCAAAAGGTTTTTTCATTCACAACGACATGCTAACGTTTATCATAATATTCACGGTCACGGCATTTAGCACAAAAATAGTTCGTAGTTATAATGTTCGCAGAAATATAGACAAGTGCGAGTCGGACTCGCACACGAAGCGTTCCGTACCTCTGTACAATATTTTTTTATTTATTTTAAGGAGAACCAACAGCTACAACAGATAAATAACAATTGAATATAAACCAAAGCCAATTACAGGTTCTCACGGGTAAAAACAGAAAAAGTAGTAGAAATCTTAGGATCACTAACAAGCACGATAGAGAAAAAAAAACACAAAAACAATATTATATACATACATAACATATAACAGGTACAAAAACACTATGCTACATATTTTTTGTTTCTTGTATGGGGTTTCTTTATTTTATTTTATTTGTTTTTATAATGCACTTTCTGGGAAAAATTCAGGAGATTACATATTACGGTTCAAAAAGATACCACGGTTCACAGGGCTGTGACAGACGGACGGACGGACGCATAGCGAAGCCTTAGTAATAGCTCAGAATAATAAAGCTACTGTCGAGAATATCACGCCGCGCCGCGCCGGGCGACTGCGGGCAGAAGCTGCGGTCGCGGAGGGGCCCTCGAGCAGCGGGCGCGCACCGGCCGGCTCGTGACTGCGTCATCGTCCGTGCTACTGAGCGACCACGGACATACTTACGTTAATCTCTCGCCATTGTCAATCAATTTACCGTTAGTTCTTGAATTCCATGTAGAAAATCGTAATACAGTCCACCATTGTTGAAAGTTATACGAGTTGTTTTAGTCCTCATACCACCAGGAGGATATTCCCACTCTTCTTCAGCTACAGTAGTTTATCTGAGCAGTGACATTGAATTATAGAGATATTCAAGATCTATAATAAAATCCCGAAATTATTAAAAGAATTAAAAAGTAACAATTTAATTTAAAACAAGATTGTTCACTTATTTGAACCAGAAGTGCTACTAAACTTTGCAAGAGTTTTTTGAAGAAAAGCAGTAAATAAAAAGTAATGGAATAAATAGCTCACCATTGTTACTTATTTAATTTATTTGAATTGATTTATTTTATTTTCACTAAACCTAAACTTATTTTAATACTTATAATAATAATATAATTCGATAACAACAGCGACATTAAACAATAATAATTATGTCTATTCTATTTTTAACCGACTTCAAAAAGGAGGAGGTTCTCAATTCGTATGTTCCCCGATTACTCGAAGATGGCTGGACCGATTAATTTTTTTTTTTTGTTTTATTCGAGAGGGTTACATCACAGTTGGTCCCATATAAAATTGATTAACTTTGCTTCGGTAGTTTTTGAGTTAGCTTCAATAATACGTATTTTTTCCTCACTTTTATATGGATGATGTTCTAGTTTGTTTTGCAGGTAGTGGTATTACAATTTGTGTGGGGTAGGTACACAACTAAAAAGTGAAAAATAAAAACTTTTTTATAAAAAAATACAACCGACTTCCAAAACCAACACTACAAAGTGAAAAATAACTTTAATTTCGGAAGTCGGTGGCAAAAAACAAAAAAACATTTAACCAGACACCGACTTTCGAAATTAAAGTTATTTTTCACTTTGTAGTGTTGTTTTTGGAAGTCGGTTGTATTTTTTTGTAAAAAAGTTTTTTATTGAGTTGATTTTTGTAAAATGTCAATGATTTGAAATTGTATGTTTATTCATTTAGTTTTGTTTTGCAGTGCCCTTACAGGGTGCATGTTAGATACTTTTTATTTATATTAATCCAACCTCTATACAACATGTTTGTAATAAACTGATTTGATTTAATTTGATTAATTACCTACGGCCGCTCGGTAGATAAATACGTGTCCGTCCGTGCGTCTGCCGCGCACTCGAACTGTTGCCTACTGGTATAAACTGAGATTTCGAAGCGCGACGTTTCAGCCTTTTCTATGATGATATAATACTGCATACTTTTTATACTGTGTAATAGGGTCCCGCACCATTTGGGTACGGAACCCTTATAGGAAAACTGTGCGTGTTTGATGTCCATTTTGTGCCCTGCTAAGTATTGTTTATTAATGCTCTCAATGAATAAAAATAGCTCTTGGAAATAGTTATGATGTGTTGTTTCTTTGTTTATGAAGATTTTAGACTCGAGCGCACTATTATAAGGTACCTACTAGCTTTTGCCAGGAATGACGGGTTCCGTAGTTGAAAAGAATTTATCCAAAAAAAAAAGTAATTAAAAAATTAAAAAACCCGACTGCGGTAAAAAACTTAAGTTAAAAAAACTGAAAAGCTAAAAAGCCCATTTTAAATTAAATAAATGTTGGAAGCAGGAGGGACCCATATCATTTTTATTATATTTTTATATGGGTCCCGCCTGCTTCCAACATTTATTTACCTAATTCAAAATGGGCTTTTTAGCTTTTCAGTTTTTTTAACTTAAGTTTTTTACCGCAGTCGGGTTTTATAATTTTTTTAATTACTTTTTTTATTTTTTAGTTTCGGGTTAAAGTTCAGCTTTTTAGTTTACAAATGTGAATTAAAGATTTCGCAGGGGATTTGTTCTTGGTAAGTATTTTTTACGATTTGTCACTTCGAATTACTTTGAACCATATAAGTTGAATATATTTTTGTAATCACCTTTTAAAACCCTTTATTTTGATACCCCACTCGCAGGTTTTGAGAAAAAAAAAAATTTAAGACATAATTTGGCGCCAAAAATCCGCCATTTTGTTTTTTTTTTTTTTTCATTTTGATGTACCCAGTGCCACTCTCACAGTAAATACAAATCTAACGACACCTCTCAAGCAAAAATCCATCGAGCCGTTCAGGCCGCAGAGCGTGCCAAACAATTATACATACATACATACTCTCGAAAAACATAACCCTCCTTCTGGCGCAGTCGGGTAAAAACAAAGCTCACATTGTAATCCCAAAAAATAATTAAGAGTATTAAAATATGTCGCATAGATAGCCATATCTTTTTATTGCGTTGCGGTAGAAGCTTGATTTTTTTAGAACTCTAACTTCATACCTCCTCGCGTTCCTGAAAAAAAGGGTCTTGACAGACTGATAAGACAGACAGACGGAGAACGAAGTGATCCTATAAGGGTTCCGTTTTTTCCATTTGAGATACGGAATCCTAAAAACTGAACAAAACAGGTAAAATCCAGTCTCTAACCATTATTTTTCTACTTATTTTTCCTGTATTTTGTGATACGCTATCTCGCTTTTATCAAGCGATGATGCGGTCGATGATAATGCATGCTTTCTTCAGAAGTAAACATGCACTCGAGACCAATTATGCTTTATTTTTTTCCTGTTTTATCCTCCAAACCGGTGGGCCTAGCACAGCACGAACGCGCGGAGTAACTGCAACGTAAATTAAATCAATTTTAGTATTGGAAACATTTTAAAAAGTATCCTTTGTCCTAATTCAGGTTATGGTCTACCCATGTGCCAAATTCCATCCAAATCCGTTCAGCCATTTTAGCGTGAACGCGTAACAAACATACAAACTCTAATTATTAGTTAGGATTATTATTCTTGTGCACGTTTCAGCAATTCAGGCTATGCGCCGTCTGTCAGTGATTTAATGCAGTAGATTTTGTTTGATTTTCTTTTATTTCTTCTTAATAAACAAGAAAAGAGAATAATTTTGGCTTATTTCACTCCGCAGTTAGTCATAGACATTTTGTCTAGTAAAGCACTTCAATTATACATTTAATCCCATTGAGTGAACCACAAAGACCCTAGGCTACAGTGATAGATCAGTGTTACCTGTTACAGTGAGTGGCACTGTTGCAAACCAAAAGCATAGAGAAGCAACAAACATGTTACATCACACAAAGCAAACACCACATGCAGGCACAAAACGCATCTAAAGCCATAGACAGAACGTCTCAAGTCTCACATTTAATCAAAATGACGTCATTAACGTGCTTAAGGCTGATCCACACAAGCGTCTTCGGCTATAACTCAGACGCACCACAACTCTAGTAAATCCTACTCATTAGTCGTCTCAACCCACTAATGTGTTCTCGTCCTATTAAGTGACGGCTTACTTGCTCCATGTGTAGGTACTCCGCTTTTGTCATGTACGTGAATCTTTTGTGATATAAAAGGGGGATATTTTTGTGGATAAGTTAATTGTATATTTGGACATTCTTGACTTACAAAAGAAAGTTACTGCTTTGATTGAAATAATTATTTTTTATTTTGAATTCGAAACGGTAAGGGAGCAGCTCAACTTAAGTAAGTACATCCTACTAATAAATTTTCCTACTATAAAATGTCGGATGTTTGGATGATTGTTACTCAATCACGCAAAAACGGCTGAACAGATTTGAATGAAATTTGGCAAACAAATAGTTTATAACCTGGATTAACACATATGATCATTTTTATCCCGGTAGTACGTTCCCGTGAGATAATTTCCACCCTCCACGCGGCCGAAGCCGTGGGCAGAAGGTAGTCATTAATATTAAAATTTGCAGAGGCGTACAAAACTAATTCCGCATTAATATACAGGGTTAGTTTTCAATGACCAGCCAAATTTTCACAGGGCGTTCTACCCATGATTATGAACAACTTTCACTATGGGACCAACTTTGAAATCACGAAAAAAAAAATCTGCTATTTCATACATTTCGGTCGAGTAGGTATTGAGCTTTTGTATGAAACAGCTGTTTTTTCTTTCGTGATTTTAAAGTTGGTCCCATAGTAAAAGTTGTTCATATTCACGGGTAGAACACCCTGTGAAAATTGGGCTGGTCATTAAAAACTAACCCTGTATAATAAAAAGTATTAAATGATGTACTCGTATGTTATGAAGTGTTTTTGTTAATTGAACCAAGTGCATGCGCTTACTTTTACAAATATTGTGTTCCTTCTGTCTGGTGACATTATTTTAAGCATTGGGCTATTTTTTAATTTGTTTTTTTTTTTTTTTTTGTAAATAATATCACCACAAACGCATTGAGGGCTTGTGGCTAAGTAAAAACAGCCGCACGGGTTGATCGATCAGGTTAAGGTAGGCTTGCCGCCGTTTGTCCGTAGATGGGTAACCATCTTTACATACCAAGACCTCGCCGTGCCTCGGAAAATACGTTAAACCGTTTGCCTCGGCTGTCATTTTCGATTCGTGGAACTTTGACAGTCGTTACGGGTCGTCGGAAGCCTGAAAGTCTGACAACCAATCTTTCAGGAGTATAGTATTAGCCAGTAACTGGGTTGTGGAGGTGAGATAGGCAGTAGCTCCATGTAACATACGTGTATTCAGCTGCATCCGGTTAGACTGGAAGCTCAAACTCAAAACTCAAACTCTCAAACTCAAAGCATTTATTTCAAATAAACCAATTACAGGCACTTTTGAATTGTCAATGGGTCGGTCAGTCAGAAAGATGAAGCTAGTTGCCCATTCCAAAGCGTAGTAGATCCCTATGGAGAAGAACGGGCAAGAAACTCCACGGACACTCTTTTAAATCATAATATTTTTACAAAATATTGGTTACATCGTTCAAGTTGAAAATATACATGTGAGAACAACGTAGAAAGACGTGCACGTTAAAAAGCGTCCGTAATAAAAAGATAATAACTAAAACAACTAAATTAAATATTAAAATTAAAAATAAGCCATGGCAGCTAAGAGACGACCAGTCCCAACTGACGGCGCCCGTTCACGAACATGAAGCATGGATCAGCACCATAAGCTGACCCCAACATAGTTAGGAAAAGCTCTGATGGTGATAATGGTATTTTACTCTACATACCAGGAAAACATGATTCCGAAGAAGTAGGTAGGTCCTACATAAAATCTACACACAAAAAAATATCTACAAAGTAATATATACGTATAGGCGGTAAACTATTACGTCACCAAACAGGTAATATCGCGCACAAAATAAATATTTTTCATGCTAGCAGACATTTCCATCCATCATTGTATTGCTTCCAAATCTTCAGGTGAATTTTCCTTAACATGTCTATAAATGATGACCTGGTTCATATTTTATTTGTATGGCAGCTTTTTTCTATCTTTTTCCTCGTTTTTTGGGAAAGAAAACGCAGAAAAATGTTTCGCTTGAGTTAAAAAAATATTAAAACAAAAACACCAAAACAGCAGTGCGATTCTGTATAACCATCTCACCGTGAATACTTAGGTGAAGTGAGCGTGGAGTGAGCTGTCAATAGTGTCAATTCCTAGCAAAAACAAACTCACTTCACCTAAGTTTTCACGGTGAGATTTTTACAGAATCGACCGGCTGAACGCGTTCAGTTTTGGAAATTATTTGATTTAATATTTTGTACGAAGCATAGTGATTCGTTTTGTTCAATGCAAGGTTGGAATAAATAATACATACATACAAAAACTTACACCTTCTTTCCATAGGGGTAGGCAGAAACTACAGAAAGCCACCTGCAACTATCCTTACATACTCCTTTTGCCTCGTTTACGTTCATACATCTGGTCATACACGCACGCTGATTTTTTTAAGTACATCACCAATAAGGTCCACTATGTGTCCTTCTGGGGCAGCCATACTCAAACTTTTCTTTTTGTTGGGCCACTTTCAGATTTTATCTGTGTCCCGCGGGCCGCTACATAAATCACAACATCTGTTATATAGGTGTTAATGAAAAAACCTATTAAAAACGTTTTTGTTTATCTAAATTTTAGTGAGATCGATGATATTGGGAACATAACTATTTTAGATGAAATAGTAATGAAAAGATCTGGCTTGTAATTGCTGCACGCTACTCTTAATACGTCATCGAGATGCCGGTTTCTGTATACGTTCTTTGCATAATTATATAATTTTGGAATAGGATGATTCACAAAGATATGTCGATGTAAATAACGTACGCAGAATTTGGGCACATTTTTTAACAGTCTTCTAATGATAGGTAAGTTAGTAAGCTCGTTAATAGAATTTGAAGCTACAACAAGCCCGCGGGCCGCAGTTTGAGTATAGCTGTTCTAGCGCGTTCCCGGCGGCGTTTCCACTCTAACATATGCCTTGTAAATGATTTGTAATTCACCAAAATGTGTCCAAACCGAACTAAATACATGCTAAGTAAAAATAAAACAATCTCTTTTGTTTTCAGTTGCAGTAACTTTTGACACATATTATTGTAGACATCAGGCGCAAATAGATACGCAACAGTGGTATACGAGTATCTTAGCTCATTAGTGCGTATTCCCACAGCCTTTGTGACGATACTGTGACACTGCACGCGATCTTGTTCGTCAAGTATGATTGGAGGCATCCTTGCGGGCGTAATGGTAAGGGAGGAAACAAGCATCCTTACACATGACATACTTATGTGACAGGCTTGCTTTCTGCGTATCATCTTTGATGTTTTTATAGAAAAAAGCTCCATTTACATGGTGCAAGTTTATTGCATGTGGAATACCATAAATTGAAAGGCAATTAACTGCTACCGTCTGAACAACACGCACAATATTGTTGCATGATATGGGCAAGTTAGTTGCCGTTCAAAACTGGTATAGGTGTAAACAGCACGTACAATAAAATCGCATTTAATTCTGGCATGAACATTTTCTATGATTCAAACATGAGTGAACGAAACAAGACGTTCAATAAAATTGAACGAAATATTCGGCAGCGCAAATACGGGTCTTGAATCAATTGAGGACGTGCAACTTCGTGATTAGACGAGGCAAAACTTGCATGCAATAATCACCTTGCAATTTAATTTAATGGCAAACTTCCATTCAATTAGGTATTGTATGCCATTTTATGGAAATCGCATACGTGCAAAGTACATGCAAGTGACATTCTTGAATGGCAATAAAATTGAACGTGCTTTATGACATGCGATTATTGCTCTTGAACGTTCCAGGAGTTTTTACCGTGTAAATGGAGATTTAGCATAGGTATATTGAATAATTTCAACGTAAATGATGTTACGAAAATTTTGTAACAGAATGTTTTGACTTAAAAGAGTGTCCATGGCGTTTCATGCCCGTTTTTATCTGTAGAAACCTACTACAATTATTTGAAATGGGTACCTAACTTAATTTTTGGACTAATTGACTCCTTGACCATTTATAATATAAATAACTATCTATCTATCTAATAAACATGTATGTCATAAACATGTTCGATGTATGTAATAAACATGTCATTAAAAATATTGTTATTTATATTAATGATAATAAAAAAAAAAATATTTAAAACTAAAATTATTAATAATTTAAATGATAACTATACAAGTTTTCAGCAAGTTCTAACTCCTAACTAATATTAGAAATGCAAAAGTGAGTTTGTTTGTTTGTTACGCTTTCACAATAAAACGGCTGAACAGATTTGAATGATACTTTGGCAATGGGTAAACCATGACCTGGAGAAGGACATAGGCTACTTTTCATCCTGGATCTCAAACGAATTACAGGCAACAGTTTGTATTTATATAAAGGACTTTTTCATCATGAATTCTTTCTCCTCATCTTATTTCAGTGTCTTAGGTTCGTTCAAAGAAGTCCACTACCCCAGGTCAATGATTCGATGTCAGATGCTGGTTCGGCCCTGTTTTATAGTCTTGGAAAAAAAAAAAAAAATTATTACTGTACCAACTACATAGTTTACATATTAGTTTATGATTGGAGCCTCCTTTTAAGCATAATAACGCCTGTGTTAGGAGACTCCGCTCTTTCACAGCTTTGGCTGTTTGTACAACTTACAAATTACAAAAATATTTTTTTTTTTTTTTTTTTTTTTTTTTAATCTTAGATTACAAAATACACATATCTTTTTTTCGAGCGCGAAATATGAGGATATTCGTGCTAGATGACCAATGAGCTCGCCCCCTATTACAAAGGACTTGAACATAACTGGCGAATTGTAGGCGTAAAATAAACGTTATGTTATTTTGGTCTGAAAGTTACTAACACTGATTGGTTATGGGGAAAACTTCATTAATTTGTTTATGTTGTATTCTATATTTACCACAGAAGGAATAATCTGCTTCTTGAGTTACTCATATGTGCCATAGTCCTTATTTAACTTTAGACCTTCAAACCCTTTGACCCTTAAGAGAATACAGGGCGTGTTTTTGTTCTTATCAAACATTCATAGCTAAACGCAAGACAAATGCTTTTCACAGGCGATAAAATATACGTTCTGCCTGAACTATTTGAAATCACACGATATTGAATTTAAAATCTTATTGCGGAGAAACTAAGTTGAAACTTCGTTGTCGGGAAAGATTTTAGGCCTATTTTTAATGTCATTATGTACTGAAATATTCGTGGGTCTATTATCAAAATGTCAGCGTGTTTATTACTAGCACATATTCACGATAATTAGAAATGTTGTATTAGTTTTTGTTGAAATGTCAAGTGATAATGTGACTTATAGATTGACTAGTGTATCATTTACCTACTCACGAAATATTGCTTACTAAATCAATCAATCTGCCTAGCCTTTTCCCAACTATATTGGGGTCGGCTTACAGTCTAACCGAATGCAGCTGAATACCAGTTTTTTACATGGAGCGACTGCCGATCTGACCTCCACAACCCACTTACTGGGTAACACGATACCCCTTGGTAAGTCTGGTTGTCAGACTTTCGGGCTTCTAACGACCCGTAACGACTGTCAAATATATCCAAGAATGACAGCCGGTACCGACGGCTTAACGTGCTTTACGAGGCACGGAGGAGTTTCGGTATGTAAAGATGGTCACCCATCCATGGACCGACTGCGGCAAGCGTAGCTTAACTTGATCGATCGACCCGTGCGGCTGTCATAACTTAGCCACCAATCCCCCTTATATTGATAATGTTAATATTGCTTAGTAAATACTATTATGAAATCAACCAATTAAAAGTTCTTTATTATGAACTTCAAATTATAAGCATCCAATGAGAAAAAATCACTACGCTTGATTTTGAGATTGTTTTTTTCCCGAGGCCCTAGCACGAACGCACGATGTGAACGTAACGCATTCGAACGATTTTTGAATAAAAAATAGAACTATCGTATTAGCATTTTGGTTTAAATTTTTGCAACAAGCACTAATAGTATCAACCATAAATATGAATAAAGTCTAAGGGTGGGTTGCACCAAGAGCTAGGTTATAGTTTCCGTCAAAGTTAAAACGACTATAGAATCACCGAAATCACCGAATCATCATCTGTTGCACCGTCATGTCAAATGTAAAAGATTTAGTTCGGAGAAGGGACATGACATTCGACGCGGGGAACTTTAACAAACATGGGTTACACCATCATAATTTAACTATAACAAACATCGAACTGAAGGTGCGATGTTTGTTATTGTTAGAGTAAGATGGTGCAACCCACCCTAAGTAAATATTATATGCGAAAAGAGTGTTGTCAGTTTTAAAACGTTCAAATTCACGTTACGTTTTCTCCTCATGGTCGAGGCCTCAGAACATTTTGTAAGAGCGGTTTGCAGGTTCGTTAGATTTTTTGCCTGAGGTTTGTGCTACAAATCATACGAGTCTTAATAAGGGTTAGAACAGACTGGAAAAAGATGACGTCACAAAAGCTGGTCTCATAGAGTAACTCAATTAGGGGTGTAATGGACATGAGGAGACCTTTTTCTGTTGTCATATTACGAAGGATAACAAAAGAAACCGAATACCAAAATAAATATAAGACTATGATTGAAAAACCAATTCACTAGAAAGTGTTCAACAATTAACTAAATAACTAGCAACCTTTACCTTATAACCTGCCTTAATCAATCTGCCTAGCCTTTTCCCAACTATGTTGGGGTCGGCTTCCAGTCTAACCAGATGCAGCTGAATACCAGAATGTTATATGGAGCGACTGCCTATCTGACCTCCACAACCCAATTACTGGGTAATACGATACCCCTTGGTAAGACTGGTTGTCAGACTTTCGGGCCCGTAACGACTGTCAAAGATCCACGAATGACAGCCGGGACCAACGGCTTAGCATGCTTCCCGAGGCACGGAAGAGTCTCGCTATGTAAAAATGGTCACCCATCCACGGACCAACCGCAGCAAGCGTAACTTAACCTGATGGACCGACCCGTGCGGCTGTTATTATTTAGCCTCAAGCTCCTCCTGTGACCTTCCTTATCTTTATTATCATACTGTTTTATAGCCATAAAATATCCACTAAGCGTATAAGACATCATAAACTAAACTTATGTCCAAAAGATTAGTAAATTTCAGTACTTCAAGCTAATTGCAATTAATTTTATTAAATTTACTTTACGCGGTTTCACCCGCGTAGACCGGTATAAAAAGTAGCCTATGTGTTAATCTAGGGTATAAGATATCTACAGAACAAATTTTATCCAAATCGGTTTAGCCGTTTGAGTGCCAAGAAGTAACAAACATACAAACACACACTCACAAACTTTCGCCTTTATAATATTAGTGTGATTAGTGTGATTTCAAGTGTTTGCTACACATTCGTCAAACGTACTTATTCACCACTCCTTACACACCATTAAGGCTTTCTAAGCAACATATTTTACACATACAATTACAAACACCATTTACAAAGTCCCCTTGTAATTTCCACGACTATCATAAAACAAGCAGAAATACTTGCACAGCCTTATTTCAAAGTCGTCATTCCTTTGTACATAGACACTTTTACTGCACACCATTCAGCTTCACGCAAGAAATCCAAACATACTTTGTGACACAAAACGGAATAGGCAAAAATGACACATTCCTATTCAGGCAAGAGTCGCAATGTGTAAGGGTTTGAACGATAACCTTTTCATGACGTAGTGAGTCTACGGCGTAGCTGTGTGCTACGCGCTACGCTCCAGTTTGCTACGAGACCCGCAGCGGGGAGGACGTTTCGTAGTTCAGTTTCGTAGCGCTACGATGCGATGTTCGCGGTTATAACTTGTGTTCGGTTTTCTTAAATGAATGGTCGCGGTTTTTAAATGAAAGGAGTCTTTTAAAAAGTGTGTAGTGAACAGTGGTGTTTTGACATTTGTTTAGAGGTTTTTGTTCATAATTTTTGTGTGAGTTGTAGAATTTGGCATGTTCTTTTTTCTGAAACAGATAGGTGAAGATTTTTAGGTGATATTTTATTATTACACTTGTTAAGATATATGTGTTGGTCTTTTGTTACGGTGAAATAGAGAACGCGCTTTGTACCAGACTTGGGAACTGTTCTAGGTCTTACTTTCCGATTAAATAACTTGCGAGTAGAAGCAATTTAACTTTTTGGGGTACTCAGAGTTTCATTGTTCAGAGTTCAGGACTTAGTCTATAAAGTTAGTCTGAAGTCTCGATAACGGTAGATCAATATTGTAATATAAATATTTGAATAGTTGTCAGTCTATTGTAGATATTCTACGAAATTATAACAATTACAATAAAACAAAGGCTCCATTTAAAGCACTGTTAATTGGGCAAGGCCAATTATTCACTTGTTCACACTTGAATAATTATCTTTTGAGCGTACTATATTATTAAGTGTCGAATTTGGACTGTATAAAGAAAATAATAATGTTGAGAGAGACTGTTGAGTTAATGAAGTGAGTTGACGAAAAGATTTCAATCAAATTGTACTTTCTTTAAAAATGTTACAAACACTCTAGCCAACATTTAATTTCCAGCCAAACAGACTGAACATCTGAAACACCTGGACACACAATTACACAGTCAACGTAAATATTAAAAAAACAGCAGATTTTACGAACTTCCATTTAAAAATATAAAAGTTGACACGTACGCAAACACGCGGCGTTTGCGTAAAAATAAAAGAGTGAAGGGATTAAATGAATCGTGACCGAAATAAATGAACATTTAAATGAAAGAACACAGAGTGACTCTGAGTGTAAAATGTACTGTTTTGGGTGAAATCGTGTGAATAGTTTATGAAAACGGAATGAAGAACGGGAAGACGTACTTTTGGTCGATGCTACAGGCCTTAGCTTTGTTACCTACGATGGCGTTGAAAGGTAAGCTTTTGAATAAATTATTACTTAGAATATGTACAAAAATAAACTTTCATTAAATGGGTAAGTATTTTACAAAAACAGCGTCGGAAGGATATTATTGTTTTTTAAGGATACGTATGTTATTACTCGTCCATAGCTCAAACAATCAGCCTAGCCTTTACTAAACTATGTTAGGTCGGCTTCCAGTTTAACCGGATGCAGCTGAGTACCAGAATTTTATATGGAGTGAATGCCCATCTGACCTCCACAACCCATCAGTTACTGCGTAACACGATACCTCAAACTCAAACTCAAAGCATTTATTTCAATTAAACCAATTACAGGCACTTTTGAATTGTCAAGGGGTCGGTCAGTCAAAAAGATGAAGCTAGGCGCCCATTCCAAAGCATAGTAGGTACCTATGGAGAAGAACGGGCAAGAAACTCCACGGACACTCTTTTAAATCAAGATATGGTTACATCATTCATGTTGAAATTTTACATGTGAGAACGATGCAGAACGTTAAAAGCGTCCTTAAAAAAAAACCAATTCAAATATTTAAATTAAATTAAAATAAGCCGTGGCCGCTAAGGTATGACCAGCCTTCACTGACAGCGCTTGTTCACGAACCTGACGCATGGATTAGCTAAATGATCCAACACGCGCCACCATCAGCGAGACATTAGAGTGAGCGTCACATACTCTCAGCCGCCAGGGCATATTCAAGTCAAACAAAGACGTACCCAGTAAATGGTAGCTTTAGAGTATGTACATAGTACTCACACATGTGCTATGCAATTATATAATACAATACCTCTTGGTAGGACTAGTTGTCAGACTACCCGTAACAACTGTCAAATATCTAAGAATGACAGTCAGGACCAACGGCTTAACGTGATTTCTGGGGCACGGTTACTCATCCATAGCTAGCCATCCATAGCCTACTAGTATTATAAATGCAAAAGTAACTCTGTTTGTCTGTCATCTTTTCACGCCTAAAGAACTGAACCGAACGTTTTAAAAGACGGATAGGTAGTCTACCTTTAAAAACGGGACCTTGAAAAGAACATATGTAGGCTTCTTTTCATCTTGGATCATCATCATCTTCCTGCCCTTATCCCATGTTACTTGAGGTCGGCGCAACACGTTGTCTTCTTCCATTCTCCCCTGTCAACCGTCACGCTATCATTCACTCCCTACTCTTTCATATCATTCCTCACACAATCCTTCCAACTTTTCTTTGATCTTCCTCTCCCTCTCCATCCATCAACATGAATATTCATCACTCTTTTATTCGCATGCCTTTACTTTCTCTTCATCACATGTCCATACCAAGGAAAAAGATTTTTTTTCAACTTTTCTGTCACTGGATATTTGTATAAAAAAAACCGGTCAAGAGCGAGTCGGACTCGCGCACCGAGGATTCCGTTTCGATTTCTGAAAAAATATGCTATTTAGAAACACCGTTTTATTTTTCCTGTAATATTTACATAAACTTCTATAACATTAAATCATTTCAGATTTTTCTCTATGCAAACTTCGGAGAACGGTATTTTTTTAACATTTTTCATCAAAAGTCGAAAACTATGCGACTTAAAAAAAGAAAAAAAGGTTTGAGAATGTGCAAACAGCGTTATTTCATATGATAAGAGATTTCAGATATCAGTCCTGTTGCAAAAAAAAAAATATTTCTTTCTTATTTGCAAAATAGTTGGGCAAACGTCATCTAAAACTGTTCTGAATTTCAATTTGATAGCATTAGTAGTTGTTGAGATATCCAGCTGTGACAGACAGACAGACTGAGTCGCACCATAAGGGTTCGTTTTTACCATTTTGGTACGGAACCCTAAAAATGATGAAATACAAAATACATGCAACAAAGTCGCGGGCAGCAGCTAGTTTGTCTATAAGTATATACTTTCATTTGTACAAAAGGCTAGTTTGATACACAAAACACTAAACCCTTACATTAGTAATTTCAAAAACAAATTTTCAACTAGTACTGCCCTAGGCAGGAGGATTACTTATCACAGTAAGATGTTATCAGTGCCAGAATGTTCCAAGTTTCGTTTATACTGATACTACTGTTTTCTCTGCTCTTTAACTACCTACCTGGTATAATTCCTGAGTTGTCTTTTACGATGCTCAAGGGAGTGCTTTAAAAGATAGTGAACATTAGATATACTATGTATATGTATGTTTAAACTGTAGGTCTTCAGTCTAGCTTTCTAAGTTTCTCGTTTTTAGACCCTGATACGGATGAATGTTAGCATTTGATACGACGTCGGTATCTACGTGAAAATTATCGACAATGTTCCTATACTTATACCTTAACAAAAAAAAAAAATATATGTATAATACATTTTTTTAAATAAATAAATTCATATTATAGGTCGAAAGAAACTGGATCCTGTGACACAGGGTATCCAAGAGCAGGATCCAGTGTCATTCCATATTTTTTTGTAACACATGTTTATGAATCAATAAACTTTTTTAACTTTTTTTTTTTAACATAAAACAGATAAATTAACAAACGAGTTTGTAGGTATGGTTCCAAAACGGGTTTCTACGTCCACAGTTGAACAGGATTTTGCTATGAAAGCTGCAAAGAACGGCAATGTTCACATTATCATAATCACCATACTTGACAGTCAGATTGGTGGACAAGGTGTACTGGCAGGGACATCGACGCGTAACCTGTTATCATGGATTCAGTACATGATCCTGGACCCCCAATTAATCTGCCTAGCCTTTCCCCAACTATGTTGGGGATACCAGCAGCTGAATACCAGTATTTTACGTGGAGCGACTGCCTATCTGACCTCCACAACCCAATTATTATGTAATACGATACCCCTTGGTAGGACTGGTTGTCAGACTTTCAGGCTACTGACGATCCGTAACGACTGTCAAAGTTCCACGAATGACAGCCGGGACCAACGGCTTAACGTGAGGAGTCCCGGTATGTAAAGATGGTCACCGATCCACGGATCAACCCCGGCAAGCGTACCTTATCGTGATGGATCGACCAGTACGGCTGTTATTACTTAGCCACGAGCTCCTGCGTTGAAATTTTTCTTCGGTATTTAAAAAAAATTTGCTGTTCCCTAAATTTTGACCGCGTAGGTATTGATTGTACTCTTATAGAAAACAGCCGGTATTTTTTAAATAACCGTTCGTCGGTTATTTTAACTCTGGTGGGTCCAGAAACATGTATTCAAATCCATGGTAACAGGAAAATTCGCTCACTTCTATTAATCATTTTTTTTAGTGAATTTGATTAATTTAATTGGTAGAAATCCAATTTTATGTGTTTACATATTCCATAACAATTCCAACGACATAAGTTTAATATACAGCTCATATACAAAACTTTAGAGATATCGTCATTTTAATCACACGCGCCGCTATCGCGCGAGACCAACCAGGTACCGACACAAGCGCGTAGATTCGACAAAATGGCCGACACAGTGGAAGGGATAAGGCACAAGGAGGTTTAGACAGAAACTGTCACATATTTATAGTCGCCCTCATAGTTTCTTTATCACCCTAAAGGCTTATTTTATTGGTCGATAGGGCTCGTATGCGGGGTACGGGAGATATCTGTAAAGCATGCCTTAGCGCCCATATTCGGGGAACCGTTTTCATTAGTCTATAGGGAATGATTGCGGTATAAAGAGAACCTGCACCGTTTGTTTGGAAGTTGCTTTTAAGGTTCATATTCATTGGGTGTGACGACTCTCACCGACCGCGTTATCGTCTTACGACTTTCATTAGTCATTACCCCGCTTGCGGAGAGACCCCGCATGCTGTATATTGACCGAGTTATTGAGTAATGAAAATGAGCCATAAAGTTGAGTTTTACTTGTACCTACATTATGATTAAATAGTTTTAACCTTAGTGAAATTTAAATGTTAAAACTGGCAAAGCAATCACGACACAAAGTCTTTGTTTACTACTTAAATGAATAAATAAATGGGTGATGAAGATGACGTCCTACAATTCCGAACTTCTTAAAGCGCCATAGTCAACAGCCTGGTACCTACTCTAAGTGAAATAATATATTAAACGAAATAATAACATTAATATTAAACAAGTTTGTAGTAAGTAAGAAATGTATTGTGTTCGTAGACATCTTACTTAATTAGTAAATAATGGATTGTTTCTTGTCTACCAAACTAGTCAGCAAGCCAGCTGCGTTAGTGAACAAAATGTAATATTTAACGTATTTTGTCTGAAATGTTTTAAGGAATTTCCCAAGAAATATTACAGCTTAATATTTTTAGTATTGTCAGACTGAAGTTTATTTTAACGATTCTCATAAAACGATCACTTATAATCTTTCCAACCATTTATTTCACTTTAGCGTTCATGTAGTATTGCATTTTTTCTTATATGGTTGCCTTTCAATAAATAAGGAACTTCATCGGCGTGCATAAGTCAAAAGTAAAATAAATTATTGGAACGAGTATAGCATATTATCTACTTATTTGGGTACGAAATATTTTAAATGAAAGAAATGGTGTCTTCATTAGAAAGTAAAACCAACTTTATCGTCACTTCCATAGGTTTGAATTTGCTCAACCATAGTTATGTACAGTCAAACAAGCTGTTTGGTATACAGGCAAAAATATTAATTTATCCACTTGACTACACTACCAATATTATTTTTTATTGTGTGCGTAATCCTACTAATATTATAAACGCAAAAGTTTGTGAGGACTCTTTCACGCAAAGACTACTGAACGGATTTTGATGATATTTGGCACACAGATAGGTTTATAACCTGGATAACCAAACATACCGTAAGTGCGGGTTACTTTGACTCTAGGGCATAACTTTGGCCCAAATCGAGACAGATCTTTAGTGTCGTTAAATCCACACAAAGTTCCGCAAGTACTCGTCTATATCGACATCTATTAGTTACCGAAGGACCACGGACTAAAAAAAAAAGAAGGACTCCGCGCCACGTGTAACGAATGTGAAGCACCGTACCGATCTATGTGTGCGTGATTTTTTTTATTTTATTGTTTATTGTTAATTAAAACGGTAACACCAATTACTTTAATTAACATAGATATTCAAACAGATACACACAAAAAATAATTGTAACATATAATAGAGGACACCCTAGCATACTTTCTCTCGCAACTCGCAAACATCAGACATACACAGATTTGACAAAGACGCCGTCATGTCACGTAATGACGGCCGCCGGGCCGGTCGGCATACTATGATGTAAATGTGTGCGTGAGGCGTGTTTCAAACGGTCCCGGCATACTTACTGTGCTTCACTTTCGATATGCGTGGCGCGGAGTCCTTCTTTTTTTTCTAGTCCGTGTGAAGGACATACAATGTTCGGTTGTGTGGTTGTGACAAATATTTATTCAGTATTAATAATTGCTAAATTTTAACATAAAATCTTAGAAATAATATACAAAGGTATTAATAATGTTAGATGCCTGTACTAGGATAAACCTGTATCACAGGCGGCATGAGCTTATACTTTATGGTAATTGTAGGACAATAAAATTCTTAACAATATTTAACATTAGAAGTCTTGAAAATTACAAAATTTAAATAATTCATAATTTTATACCCAGTGTACTTAATACTATTTACCTTAAAAATAAAAATAACAATAAGTCATAGGTATACAATTTCATAGTTAGTTTGGGATAAATGGTTTTTTGCACTTTATAACCTAGTTAACCACATAATTATTGTATGATTTTGCGTCAGCAAAATTAAATCACACTCGAGGCTATAAGTATATTCAATTTTTGCATCGGGCGACTAATGTGCTTAGACATCAAAAAAACTTTTTTACAAAAAAAATACAACCGACTTCCAAAAACAACTACAAAGTGAAAAATAACTTTAATTTTGGAAGTCGGTGTCTAGTTAAATGTATTTTCGTTTTTTGCCACCGACTTCCGAAATTAAAGTTATTTTTCACTTTGTAGTTGTTTTTGGAAGTCGGTTGTATTTTTTTTGTAAAAAAGTTTTTATTTTTCACTTTTTAGTTGTGGAACCTACCCCACACAAATTCTAATACCACTACCTGCAAAACAAAGTACTCGTAGAACATCATCCATATAAAAGTGGGGAAAAAATACGTATTATTGAAGCTAACTCAAAAACTACCAAAGCAAAGTTAATAAATTTTATATGGGACCAACTGTGATGTATACCCTCTCGAATAAAACAAAAACAATCCAAATCGGTCCAGCCATCTTCGAGTAATCGGGGAACATACATAAAAAAAAAAATAAAAAAAAGGTTCCGACGAATTGATAACCTCCTCCTTTTTGAAGTCGGTTAAAAAAGACGCGGGTTTGTAGGCCAGTGCAGTGCAGTTGTCTCGATTTGGACTAAAGTTATGCCCTAGAGTCAAAGTGACCCGCCCTTACGGTAATACTTTTTATCCCGATATTCTTACGGAGCCGCTGGTAACTTTATAATCTTATGACATACATAAGAGAGTGCTGAAAAAAAAAAAACAACTGAGCACACTCACAACAATGCTTATAAAAGTAGTACAAGTTAGCTGCCTTTATCCCAAATAGCTTTCGACTATACCAATGTAGTAGAATTTCTGGTTCACCCTCTATTTCACGAGCAAAACCACACCAAAAGGCCAGTTTGAAGCTAAACTAAACTTATTCATTAACGCCAGGCTGGGTAGGCAGTTAAAATTCATATCTTATTAACTTAACTTAGCACCACTTACCAACTTACTTATAACTTAGTGGGGCTTAATTAGAAGATAAACCGTAACGTTTATAAGTGCTACATAATTTTTGGATTTTATTTAATGGTTTTTTGGTGAATTCGTTATGATTATTGTGCATAATAATTTATGATAACAGCTTTAAGTTACATAATTATTTAAATGTCTCATAAAGTTATTATCCGACTACGGCAAAGCCAAAAGGAAGGGTTATGATTTTAGCAGTCTATGTATGTATGTAAGTATGTATGTAAATAAGTATGTATTTACGTGTGTTCCACCGTAGCGCCTTAATTACTGAACCGATTTTAATAAATGAGGTATCAATAGATTTGTAATAATGGTCTGGGTGATATAGGCTATATAAATTCTCCCTAAATTTATTATGGTGTACTTTACCTACACGTAAATTTATGACCACGAAAAAAATTAAATTGAGATAATAATGACATGTTTGGTATCAAAAGAAAGGTCTTGACGAGCATATTACAAATATGTATATAATTACGTCATATTATTTAAGTAAATAAATATGTTTGAGTTGTTAAAATAAGTAAAAGTGGAGGTAAACAATATTAATTTACTTTACTTGGTTACAGACTGACCGCGGTGAGCGTGATTTTTCAGTAGTCGGGTTTTAGTTTTTGAACTTACTTTTTATTTTAAAGGTTATGAAAGATTTACGCATAGCATAAATTAGCCTAGAACGTTCCCACGGCTGGGCCACAGGCATTCTCTCTTCGAGAGGGAGTGGGCCTTAATCTACTACGCGTGCCCAGTGCGGGTTGGTAGATGTCACATGTCTTCGAATTTTTGGTTCTAGGACATGCCGGTTTCCTCACGATGTTGTTTTTTTTTTCACCGTTTTGAGAGCAGTGGTGATGAAATAAAATTACACAAAGTAAAGCGCTTGCCTGGGTTCGAACCCACGACTTACAACTCGAAGTCGAAGCCGTTACCACTGTGCCACCACTGTTCTTGGCACTTATTTACGCATGATTTGTACTAAATTGGGACTGCCTCGTAGGTCTAGTGGTCACCAGCAATACTGCTGAGCATGAGGTTAGATTATTTATATTTTATTAATATTACTTTGCCCGACCTGGAGGTCGGGCAAAGTAATATTGAGATTTTCGATCTGGATTTTTTTAGTAGTAGCTCAGAGTCTGGATGTGTGCTCGGTTGATGGCAAAGGCTCGCTTGGATGGTTGAAAAGGCTATTACATGGGCTTAAACATAATAAACATAATGAAATGTGGCTGTACTATATTATAAGTGGAACACATCTGCCCAGCCCTTCGGGGAAATAATAAATAATATGTTATGTTATGAATTAATAAAAGTATGTAAAAAAATACTCTTCTCAAAAATATCTGAAGCTTCTTTATGATAGGTATGTAAAAGTTTTTTTGAGGTAGCGTGAGAATGTACAGTCAGTGTCAAAAATATCGGGACGAACACATTATTCAAAATTATCTCATCAACTAAGAAAATTAAACTTTATCTCAATTGGATAAAGTTCTTGTCAGATTGACAGTTGTTGTGTACTGTCTTCAATCTGAAACATTCCTTTTGTCATTGAGTTAATATTTCATTTTCATAGTTGTTTAGATCATTTAGAACAGTCTGTTCGTCCCGATATTATTGACGCTGACTGAACTGAAATTCTGTCAATAGGATATTCTATATTTATGTTGTCAAATATTCATCCACGAGCACTTTTATTACCAAAAAATAGCGAAATAATACGAGTGTATATTTTGTAATATCTACAAAAATAACTGCAAATATGAGAGAAAATTTTCACACTCAAATTTCGCAAATCCTATTTATGCAACATTCCGAACGGACAAAAATGACAATGAATAATAAATTGTTAATAAAAAATACACAGAGATTTTTCAAACATTTACCCATTTACAGCGTAAAAATATTGTGCCACTTCTCTTTCTGTTTACCCAATAAATGTAGAAGCATGAGTGCCAAACAACAATGAACGGTTCAATCCACAGTTAGGCGGTAAAACGCCTGATGGAGTCGATCGAGCCAATAGTACGCGGGAATAAATCGTGCAAACCAATGCCAAATGTAACTGTGGTTATTTGAGGAACATTTACACTGGCTGAGGACTGAATAATATGATTAGGGTAAAATTATTTCTGTAGATATCATTATTAAGTGTTCAACATCAGTAAGGTCAAAGTCAAATAATTTATTTCTAATATATACTTTTGAACGTCAAAATTTACAAAAAAAAAAAAAAATAGAATTAATTCTAGTCGCCCCTTCCAAAAGGTAGTTTCGTATGGAGGAAAATGGGCAAGAAACTACATCGTTACTCTTTTTAAAACTGTTTTACAATATTTTGTATATATTAATTATATTTTTTACAAAAATGTGAAAGAAACCGTGTGCTTTGTAAAAAAAAATTATAACAGCACGTCAAATAACCCGCCCCTAACTGTTCCTGGCGCAAAGGTGCCCATAACACTTGCAGCGTTGCCACGTTGTATGGCAATGGCTAACCTTTGCACCAAGAACGAGCTGGAGCGGGAGTCACCCGTTTTCTCACAAAGCTTATGCCCTATCTCACCAATGAGCTTCTTGGCCCTATTAATTATATCATTGTATGTGAAGACGATGCACCTAGAATAAAATTGGTGGTGACGGTGGTGGTTCGAAATGGTTTTTCCGTTAGAAATTTCTCTAGCAGCCGGGTGTCTGGATTTGTGCCCGGTTGATGGCTTAGGCTCGCCCCCTATTACATGGGGCTTAAACAAAACTGGCGAAATATGGGTGACTATACCCAACCCCCTAACCCCTCAACCCCCCCCCCCCCCTAAACCCTCTGCCTAACCTTTTGGGGTTTACAGGCGCGATGTTAAGTTATTCTTGAAAGAAACTTTAAAGCTGTTACAAAATAATAAATAAATAAACCACTTATTTCAGGCTACTCAGTCCCATATACAAATACAATCAATCTGCCTAGCCTTTTCCCAACTATGTTGGGGTCGGCTTCCAGTCTAACCGGATGCAGCTGAATACCAGTATTTTACATGGAGCGACTGCGTATCTGACCTCCACAACGCGGTAACGGGGTAATACGATACCCCTTGGTAAGACTGGTTTACAGACTTTCGGGATTCTGACGTCTCGTAACGACTGTCAAAGATCCACGAATGACAGCTGGGACCAACGGCTTAACGTGCTTTTCGAGGCACGGAGGAGTCTCCGTATGTAAAGATGGTCATCCATTCACGGACCCCGGCAAGCGTAGCTTAACCTGATAGATCGACCCGTGCGGCTGTTATTACTTAGCCATGAGCTCCTCCATTAAATAAATACCTTAGCCTTTTTTTTTTATTTTTTTTTTCGTGGGGAAGTCCTCATGGATACCCTCCGTCTGGGAACAACGGAGGGTTATTTCGGACTTCTACCGACTAAAACCCCACTGTTCCTTTTAGCACCATGAGTCGGGGGCCCGGGAGATACTTGTACATTCACCGCACTCCCGACTGGTATCAGCCCGCCCTGACTAGCGGGCCCCATCACCAAGTGCGGCCGATCACACGACCGCACGTCTTCCCATTAAGGCGCGCATGTTATGCGTGCCACCTCTTTGAGCCTGACTGCTCGAGCGGCGACACCGCCACAATTTTGTAAATATACATAGATATTAGAATATAAACAAAACTTGTTTTAATAAATAAGGCTCAAGACTATGTTAGTAGCACTTCACTTTGCACTAGCTTGACTTTGTGCTGTCCTGTGGCACTTGTCCGCGGAAGCGATGGAACACCACGTCCTGCGGCCAAAAGTCTTCTTCCATGACGAGGGGCAGATAACAGTTCGGTACACGCACCACGAACGCCTTGAAATTATCGTTGCAGTGCAACACCAGTAATTGCACCCTCACTCCCCAAGCTCCCCACGCCCACATTGAATATATTTCCCCCCCTTCCTCTAATAATACTGTCATCTGATGTGTGCACGTCCTTTCGATATATATCATATTGGAAGTGACAGCGGGTGATACTTATTGCCTCACTCTCCTCACTCCAGCAATACGCACGTACAGACTTGTTATAAATGTATGGTTGCACGTGTTTTCCTTAATCGTTATATTGTGTTACAAACCATTGTTATATTGTACGCAGGTGCTTAGGAATTAATGGTAACGCTTTGGTTAATGTAAGGTTCTCTGTGTAATGTTGGTTATTTCATATTTCGTGGTTGTTTCAAGCTTGTGTTTTCTGCCAGAGATTTTGATGTAAAAAAACTCCTTTTTTTATTATTTACATACTTACTTGAAAAAAGCATTACTCAGATCCTGGTAAAACTCAGGTGGAAATAGAATATTACATTATTGATATGTATTATTATTGAATTTTTAATTGTATTGAGTTTATTCATTTGTAATGTAATTGAATTTTTTATTTTTTGATTTAAGTACGAGTATGTGGTAGTTTTATAATTTTAATGAATGTTTTTTTTAATTTTTTTATTTATGATTTCAAATATAATGTGAATTGTTTCTGAATAAAATTGAATTGAATTGAATTCAATTGATAATGGAGTTATTAGTGAAGAAAGTAAAATTTTCCAAGATATTCTTCTATAACTATACTTATTATAAAATAAAGTCGCTTTTCGAGTCTGTCTGTGTGGCCGCGTTGTTCTTCTAAACTACGAAATGGATTTTGATTCACTATCATTTTAAAGTTATTTTATTCGTTTTAGTTTTTGAAGTCAGTTGTTTTTTTTTTGTTAAAAAAATTTTTACGCCACAGTGTGGGGTGGGTACCATAACTAAAAAGTGGTGTGTCGCCCACCCCAATACGTAAAACACTACTTGTTAAGTAAACAGCAGTGATAGAAAGTATTATAAAATAACTAACTCAAAAACTACCCAAGCAAAGTTAATAAAATTTATTTGGGACCACCACGGAAGCTTCTTCTTCGAAACGAAAAAAGAATTTTCAAAATAGGTCCACAACTCACGAAAATATCGATGAACATACAGAAAAAAAACATACCTAACATATAGCATAATCAGCCTATAATATCCCCACTGCTGAGACACAGGACTCCTCTCTGTGAGAAGGAGTAGACCATAATCTACCAAGCCTGTCTTCGAATTTTTGGTTCTAGGACATGCCTATTTCCTCACGATGTTTTCCTTCACCATTTTGAGAGCATAGAAAGTCATACATATAGACAGATGACCGTAATTATAACCACCTCCTTTTTTGAAGTCGGTTAAAATTAAGGGTGCACACCTCTGCCTACACCTGCGAATTCAGTCGTCATGCTCTGCTATATTTACTTCCATGCCTCGAGGCTCGGCCTAGTTCAATATACATGCTCCTTTAGACATGCCAAGGCGTTTTTGTGTGAAGCCCATGCATTAGCATTCGGTGACAGGTGCGAACTGCCGCGGTGCCGCTACACCGTCATACCGCTCCCGAACCTTGCCCATTTTATGTTTCTTATTGTATTGTTGTTTTAAAGCTTTTTCTTTATCGTTCACATTTATAAACAGGAGGTTCGAGTATATCGTAAATTGATGGTTGTGTTATTTTTGGAGTTTTGCTTTTAGTTTTTTTTTTTTTGGGACATTTTATTACAACTATTTAATTGGGCCTTTGTAATGGGTATAGTGCGAGAAAAAATTGAAAATCCAAGAATTTTGTTCAATTGTGAATTAAGGCGGGGTCGCGGATTGTTGGAAAGAGACACCATGGCCCTGGCACAGGCAATTGAAGGAACACGGGTGGGTTTAAGTCAGTAAAAGCTGATACGCCCTCCCGCTCCGCCCAGAGCGGGAGAAGTGGTTTGACGATTTCCCATCCACAAAAGAAAATAGAAAAAAAAAGGCTAACTCAATAAGGTTAGTTGTACCAGTAAGCTCCTTTACGCCAAATCTACCAGCAACACACCCATTGCTCGACCATTGCTCTAAACAATCAACAAAAACAAGTACAACAACGAGTTCATTTTTTAATAGAACAGGCATGGAACTAATGAGAAACGTCAACTTTTAAATGTATGATATGGAAATAAGCTATAGCATCTAATTTCCAAATCTAAATAATAAAAGTGTAGTGTTTAAACTCACATCAAAAATTACCAATTTTTCCCAACAGAATACGTATTACATCAAAATTAGCATGTCTAAATAAATTTAACTTAACGCCAGGTCAACTGAGCCCCGCTGTGCGGGGCTCCTATTTGTGTCTACAGGGTTTAAAGGAACCTAACCATACCGAACCTCGGGGTGTCCAATAATTATAATTTGTACAAGTTTTCATATTCAATAAAGTATGTATTTACCTAGTAGTGCATTTGTTACATTTGATGAACAGTTAATTATTAATATTTTTGTTATGATTTTGGACAAAAATTGATGTAAGTATAAATAATGATTATTATTTGTACAAGTTTTGATATTCAATTAGTTAATTAGTAGTGCAATCATTGATTTGGTGTACTTATTATTATTATATATTATATAGATTATTAATAATTTCTCATAGATATGGTCCATCATATTAATTTGTTTTTTTAGTTATTGCACCTACCACTGTTACACCTCCCACCCATAGAAAGGAGGCTGATTATGATGATGACCAACCACTTTTGTCTTTGCATCACCCAAAGGTTGACATACGACGCGCGACGGCGCCACGCGCCTCTGGTCGAATAATTTCTATGAAAACTTCATTGAAATTGTTCTACGGGATTCGCGACACGCCGTTGTGCCACGCCTGTCTGCGAGAGCCTTAAGTCCACCTCTGTAAATTTGTGTGCTTAAAGTATTAAATAAATAAATAAATTTTACTCGTAGCTAAAACTCACAATATTTTTGTTTTGTCCCAGGGAAGGCAGCATTACCACCGTTTTAAAGTTAAGCCTCATAATCTCGCCTAAAGGGTTGACCAGAGGACCCCGTTCAACAAAACGGATGCGAAACCCAAGAGAATAATAAAGTAGAGGAAGACCCGTTATTATTTATGTAACCTTAAGAAATATAGAGGTGTTTTCTTGGATAATATTTTTGCAAAGGATTTCGTCAAAAATTCGACCATCATTTCATTCATTCATCTGCCTAGCCTTTTCCCAACTATGTTGGGGTCGGCTTCTACACAAACCGGATGCAGCTGAATACCAGTATTTTACATGGAGCGACTGCCTATCTGACCTCCACAATTTGTTACTGGGTAACACGGTACGCTGTGTTAAACCTGGTTGTCAGACTTTCTATCTTCTGACAACCCTTAACAACTGTCAAAGATCTACAAATGACAGACGAGATCAACGGCTTAAAGTGCTTTCCGAAGCACGGAGGGGTCTCGGTATGAAATAGATGGTCACTCATCCATGGACCGACGGCGGCAAGCGTAGCTTAACCTGATCGATCGACCATTATTAGCCACAAGCCCCTCAAAAACTTCTACCATAATGACTCGAGTTGGAGAAAGTCATCGTCAGCAAATTAGATTTTCTTCGTCTGGAATCGTTGTCATTCGTGGAACTTTGACAGTTGTTTCGGGTCGTCTGAATCCCGAAAGTCTGACCAAGGAGTATCAGTAACTGGGTTATGGAGGTAAGATAGGCAGATTAGTATAGATATTCAGTTGCATCCGGTTAGACTGGAAGCCTACCCCGTCAAACATAGTTGGGAAAAGGCAAGGCAGATTGATATTAGTCTGGAATTGCAAGCACGTAGTGAGAACGCGTGACGATCAATGTTCTTTTCTATTTGAAACCCTTTTCACTAACATTAAGTGGCATCTAAATAAATGCCTCAATAAAAGTGAGTTTCTGGATTTTTAACGCTCGGCTCAACGCCAAAAGTTGAAAATCCAACAGCGCGGTTTTATTTTTCTGAGATGGTTACCGGCTGGTACCCAAATTGTGCCATTTTTAAATAAATCGACTGCTGAAAATAGGCGTCAGTAATGGATTGTTCCAATAGAGCAATCTTAAAAGCGAAAAATTAAGCGAAGCGATTATTAGAAGCAAAGTTTAACTAAGCGAAGAGAGAGAATTATTCTCTCTTTTCGCTTCTTTGTTTCGAAACACAAAATTTCCGTTCACATTAGATAGAAAACATACCTAAAATAGTAGGAGAAAAAAGATTTGGTAAACAATCTACCTAGCCTTTATCCAACTATTTCGGGGTCTGCTTCTAGTCTACTCCAGAACCCAGTTACTGAGTAACACTATACGCCTTGGTATACTGGTTGTATGACTTCTGGGCTTCTGACTACCCGTAACGACTGTCAGAGATCTATGAATGATATCTAAGGCCAACGGCTTAGCGTGCTTTCTGAGGCACCCACGAACCATCCGCGGCAGTCTTCGATTAAGGGGACTACAGGACCCAAACGCAACTGAACGCAAGTTTTATAATGCCTAAAAGTATATGATCTACTGCAGTAAACAAAAGCAGAAAAAATATGATATGATATTCTTCAGGTCCCTTTAAAATAGATGGACAAATTTTCACAGGGTGTTCTACCCATGAATATGAACAACTTTCACCTAGTGAAAAATCAGCTGTTCAGTACATTTATCAACACCAAACTCGTCAAAATGTAGGGAGCAGCAGATATTTTTGTCAGATTATTCTACAAGCAACATAGTAACGTAATAGTTCAATCTCTTATTATATAATTGCACAGCGCATGTGTGAGCACTATGTAGCTACTATTAAGCTACCTTTTACTGGGTACGTCTTTCACTGACTTGAGTGTGCCCTGGCGGTTGAGAGTATGTCATGCTCACTCAAATGTCTCGCTGGTGGTGGCGTGTGTGTTGGATCATTAAGTTCCCTTCAAAATGGTTGAGCTAATTGGTGCTGATCCATGCGTCATGTTCGTGAACGGACGCCGTCAGTTGGGACTGGTCGTCTCTTAGCTGCCATGGCTTATTTTTAATTTTAATATTTAATTTAGTTGTTTTAGTTTTTATCTTTTTATTACGGACGCTTTTTAACGTGCATGTCTTTCTAAATTGTTCTCACATGTATATTTTCAACATGAACGATGTAACCAATATTTTGTAAAAATATTATGATTTAAAAGAGTGTCCGTGGAGTTTCTTGCCCGTTCTTCTCCATAGAGATCTACTACGCTTTGGAATGGGCAACTAGCTTCATCTTTCTGACTGACCGACCCATTGACAATTCAAAAGTGCCTGTAATTGGTTTATTTGAAATAAATGCTTTGAGTTTGAGTGTTTTAACTTTGTAGTCCAATCAATAGAGTTTTTCTAAATAGATAATATTGCTTCATATATTTTTCAATATCAGCGTTGTATCATCGCGCTTCTTTTTCTTAAATATGCAGTCAGAGAGTGACCGCGCTTCAGGTCCTGTAGTCCCCTGAACCCGTGCGGCTATTAACATTTAGCAACGATTCCCTCAGAAAAAGGGGTTGCTAACGATCAATAATACACGACTGTCACCAACCAAGAAAAAATGTTCCTAACTTCATTCCAACTTCGTAGTCAATTCATACAAAAAATCTACCAAAAGCAAGGGTTCATTTGCTAACTACCTGCGAAATATCAAAGTTTGAAACTAGGTTAGTAATAACAAAGAGAGTTTCGGTACTAAGTCGGCTCATCAATGATAGGGTATCGACATCCAATTCCAAACTTTATTTCTAAGCAGCTAAGGCTTAATTTTGCTTACAAGGGGTTGTAGAGTTAATTATTGAATGGAATTTGATTACTTTGATGCTTCTCAGGTCGTTAATGGAGTAATAATCGTCCTTCAGACCGAATTTCGGCAATGGCAACCAATCTTAGTGAAGACCAGCCATCGGCGCGGAAGATATTATAGTGCACAAGTGTGTCCACAGGTATACGAGTAGGTGCACCCTATCTTCCCTCAGTGTCGTAGTCCGATTGGACGGCAATCCGACACGACCGGAGAGAGATCAGGCGCAGGGCCAACGGCTTGACATGCGCACCGAGGCACGGGGGTATCTCATTTCTTCTGACTTGGTGACAATGGACCACCTCGAGAGCATATAGACCCTTTCAAATAAAAAAAAATATTTTCAAATTCAGGTCACAATTGACGGAGAAATCGCTGTACATACATAAAAATATATATTATATTTACGCGACGAATTGAGAACCTCCTTCTTTTTTTGAAGTCGGTTAAAAACTAGATGAGGTTGGCGTTTCCTATCTGACTAGTCTGAGTCTAAGTCTCTTTTAAAGTCCAGAATCTAAATAATCTTTGTCAGAACACGTGAATACCATTTATATTGGTGTCTCAAATGGTCTTTCAAGTAACGCACGTGTCGCTTCGTGAGATAAAATTACTGTAGTTATCAAGTACTAACTTTTGCCCGCGACTTCGCCCACGTGGATGTCGGAAAATATCCCACGGAAAAGTACTACCGGGAAATCCTTCCTTATTCCTTGTCTAAATTATAAAGGGAACCTCTGTGCAAAATTTCAGTTTTCTAGGTTCAATCAAGGGTTTGGGCTGGGCGTTGATGAGTCAGTCAGTCAGTCAGGACTTCTCATTTATAACCGACGAAAAAAAAAGAGGAGGTTCTCAATTCGACACTTATGTTTTTTTTTTTATGTATGACCACGCATAACTTTTTACAGAGTTGTCCGATTTGAAAAAAAAAATATTTTTTTCGAGAGGGTATACATTAAAGTTGGTTCCATATAAAATTGATTAACTTTGCTTGGGTAGTTTTTGGGTTAGCTTCAATAATACGTATTTTTCCCCACTTTTATATGGATGATGGTCTAGTTTGTTTTGCAGGTAGTGGTATTAGAATTTCTGTAGGGTAGGTACCACAACTTTTTACAAAAAAATACAAACGACTTCCAAAAACAACACTACAAAGTGAAAAATAACTTTAATTTCGGAAGTCAGTGTCAAAAACTGAAAATGCATTTAACCAGACACCGACTTCCGAAATTAAACTTATTTTTCACTTTGTATTGTTGTTTTTGGAAGCCGGTTGTTTTTTTTTGTAAAAAAGTTTTTATTTATATAGATGTATTTTCGATTACTAAATTCATGCAGATCAATTGAATTGCTTCAACATCGCTTATCGCTTTCGATCGTAAAATAATTGTTTAAAGTATTAATTTTTCAGTACTCCATGTCAATTCAGCATCCCCATGTCCGATAACATTTTATTAGCAGTATTTTCGATGTAAACAATTACAATTTAGCTGGTTTGTATAAATATTGTGTGTACTGACTGTGTTTGTACATACAGTAATGTTAAATTCATTATCATAGCTCGGTTTACGCAAAACATTTTGGTAACATATTCATACATCATTGTTTTTAATAAATTAACAACTATGCTTTTTTGAACATATAATAAACTGAGGAGTGTTCGAACAAAAGGTAACATTTGCTTTTTATTTTCAGAAATCACTAAAATGTGATTGGAAATGTTCCCATTTGTTCGAAAACTGAAATTTGGACTCAGTTTTTCTGAGGGCATCGTTACTATTTGATACGCCAAATTCAACTAGGGTGTAACTAAGTAGTTCATAGATTCAACGTACCTATAATTCTGCAAAAAAAAAGCAACAGCCAAAAAGTGGAAAATGTTACCTTTTGTTCGAACACTCCTCAACTGGACAAACCGCACTCAAGGGGATACGTCAATAAATTTTGTGTTTTTAAAATTCCTTTAAAACCAAATGTTTATGATTAAATCATTTGGATTTTCCATATGTGTTATTTGATTATAATGTCAACTGCTGTTCTAAAACCGAAACATGATTACTTGAAATTTTTTAATAGAAAAAAATACAAAAAATAGCACCGTCTGTTTACTGTTTTAAACAATTATTGGTAAAAAGTTCCTTATTGTGCAGCAATATTTGATTTAGATCGACGATATTTAAATATGTTAAGAACTTACTAAGCTAAAAATTGATTACATCTACATCGTTTAAATTCCGGTGCGCATGAGAGTCTTCTGTCTCGCGCGTTAAACTAGACAGCCATAACGTCATTTCACTTACACACCGAGCTAATCCACGCTCCGATGTATCATCCACTTTAATAAAAAAAACTTTTTTACAAAAAAATATAACCGACTTCCAAAAACAACACTACAAAGTGAAAAATAACTTAAAATTTCGGAAGTCGGTGTCGGTGTCGGTGTTAAATGTATTTTCGTTTTTTGCCACCGACTTCCGAAATTTTAAGTTATTTTTCCCTTTGTAGTGTTGTTTTTGGAAGTCGGTTGTATTTTTTTGTAAAAAAGTTTTTATTTTTCACTTTTTAGTTGTGTACCTACCCCACACTAATTCTAATACCACTATCTGCAAAACAAACTAGAACATCATCCATATAAAAGTGGGGAAAAAATACGTATTATTGAAGCTAACTCAAAAACTACCAAGCAAAGTTAATCAATTTTATATGGGACCAATTGTGACGTATACCCTTTCGAATAAAACAAAAAAAATCCAAATCGGTCCAGCCATCTTCGAGTAATCGGGGAACATACATAAAAAAAAAAATAAAAAAAAAAAAGTTTCCGACTAATTGAGAACCTCCTCCTTTTTGAAGTCGGTTAATAATCTCCACATTTTTTGAAGTTAGTTTAAAATCAACTTCTCACAACCATATTTCACCCAATACACTAACCTAAGCACTCTATGAAGATGAAGTACACAGACTAACAGTCTGTAGACAAAGCATCAAACTTTGAAGTGATCTATGTAAATGAGAGCGCTGTGAGAGGCTGTCAAAACACAGAACCGTTAACCGCTGCTATTTGGAGAATTGTAATGAGCTTGGAAGTGGCGGAGTTCTAATATACTTGATGATTCAGTAATAACCTAAAATTAAGCAGAGACTGAGTACCTGTACATTTGTACAGTCGTGTCTATTGTCTCGTTTTGAGTCGGGAAAAGAGAGGTTTTCTTGACTCTAAAATTTACTTTACCTCGAATCAATGTCGCTAGCTTTATTAATAAAATATGTATCAAAAAATTATATTAAGTGAAGTATAAATAGTCTTTCATACATGTAGAATTAGGTGGAATATTTATTTCTAAGTAGTCATACTGTAGTCCTAGAACCCCATGCACACGATTTAACTTTCTTGCCTGAGCATACAATAAAATTGAAGCAACAAATGGTTTGCATCGTCTAAATACTGTATAAACGGTGTAATTATTGTTGCTTCAACTTAGGGAATGCCACAGACAATTAAATCGCATCGTGTAATTAGGCTTAATCATCAACGGGATACATCGATCAATTTTGTGTTTTTAAAATTCCTATAAAACCAAACGTATAATGTTAAATCATTTGGATTTTCCATATGTAATATTTGATTATATTGTCTACGTATTCAGTACAACAACGCGTTTAGGATGCTGCTGGGGCTGCCACGATTCTGCAGTGCTTCGACTATGTTCGTAGAAGCGCACACTGATGGGTTTCAAGCTCTTATAAGGAAGCAGTGTGCGTCGCTGCTGAGTCGTGTTAGGTCCAGTAGCAACAGATTGATAAGCGTGTTCGCGGACAGGTGGGACTCTCCACTGCTGCGCCACTGGATACGTTTGCATACTGCGCTGTGAGCAGTGGACAGTTCCTCCCTGTCCTAAGGTGTATTACTGTGTCCTTTTATTTTGTTTGTGTTGTTTTTGTTTATTTTATTTTTTATTGATATTTTGGTTTTAATATTGATTTAATTTTGATTTAATTTTGATTTAATTTGAATTTAATTTTGATTGTTTTTATTGTGTTTTTGATTTTAATATTGATTTTAATTTTGATTTTTGATTTGATTTAAATTTAATTTTGGTTGATTTTTAATTGTGTTTTTTGATTTTAATATTGATTTTAAGTTTTTAATTTTAACTTTGATTGTTATTTTAACACTAACATAGTTTGTAAGTTCTACTACTAACCAAATACAATATGGATTATTTCTGAAATAAAAGATTGAATTGAATTGAATTGAATTGTCTACTGCTGTACTAAAATCGAAACATGATTACATGAAATTTTTTCGATACAAAAAATTCCAAAGTAGCACCGTCTATTTTCTGTTTTATACGATACGTAAACTGTTCCTTATTTTGCAATAAAATTTGCGTTAAATCAAAGGTATTTATATATGTTAAGAACTTACTAAAGCTAAAAATTGATTTAAATATAAAATGTTGTCATAAATCTACATTTAAACGAAGCGCGTTTAGTTTTGGTGCGTGTGAGAGTGTTTTATCTCGCACGTCAAATTAGACAGCCATAACGCCATTTCACTTACACACCGAGCTAAACCACACTTCGATGTATCCTGTACCTGTCCTTCGATATACTTGGAATAAGCCATCTTGATGGGGGGATGTGAACAACTTTTTTTCTAAAACTGTTGTAATGGACAAACATCTATGAACAGACAATTTCCTATATAGCCAGTTATATCTAATTTCTCAGCAGGAAAATTCCTAGATCACTAAGAAAAATGCAGCGATGCAAGTCTGTAAAACTTTCAAGTATCATCATGCTCGAAAACGCTACTAAAACTCACATAAAAATTTGCAATAAACAGCCTTTGGTACAATTTACACCTCCTCGATCGAATGACGTCAGAGCTGTGTTGCAACTTGGAAAAAGAATAAAAAATTCACGTTGATTGGGTTTCGGAGACCAGATAGCGAGTTTTGAAGTGTTAACTAGTTTTTTTTTTTTTGTTGGCAAGTTTATTAGTTGAGTGTTTAATGGCCTGTTGCTTCCGATGATAGGAAAAAGAAAAAGATAGATTATGTGGGGTTCTCGTAATATCTGGTCTATTTTTACATTGTGGGTACGTAATTTCTTTTAGCTTGGTTTTGAATAATAATTTATGGAGTTGTTAGCGTTAATAATCTATAAATCCGCTCCGTCTCAGAATATCATATTCTCAAAATATCATAATCTCAAAACACCATAATCGCAAATCATCACATTATCAAAACACCATATTCTCAAAACATCATATTCTCAAAATATCATAATCTCAAAACACCACATTCGCAAAACGCAACCTTCCTATGATACCACATTCTAAGTACAGTCCTCAACATTATAGCATAGTGGTAATGTGTCAAAATAAATTTTGGAGTTTTCTGTACTATTTCGTTTTTAGGGTTCCGTACCTCATAGGATCACTTCGTTGTCCGTATGTCAGTCTGTCAGGACCATTTCCTCACGAACGCGTGGAGGTATCAAGTTGAAATTACATCTGTCTATCTGACCTCCACAACCCAGTAACTGGGTAATACGATTCCCCTTATATGGTAAGACCGGTTGTAAGACTTTCGGGTTTATGACGACCCGTAACGACTGCCAAAGATCCACGGATGACAGCCGGGACAACGGCTTAAAGTGTTTTCCGAGGTACAGAGGGGTCCTGGTATGTAAAGATGGTGATCCATCCATGGACCAACCCCGGCAAGCATAGAATAACCAGATAGATCGACCTGTGCGGCTGTTTTAGCCAAGAGCTCATCCTCCGGTAGCTGAATTGAAATGGATACGGGACGAAATTCGCTTGCTACGATTTTGTCAACCAACTCATATGGCGGTGTTCAAACTGGTGCAAATATAGTCGCGTAATATCCTAATCGTTGAAACAATCGACGCGTGCGCAATCGCGTTTTTTGGCGACTTTTTGTCTGGAATAATATGTGTGCGTACTCCCAGCGGAAAAGTATCGAATTTCATGATTTTAGTTCAGTAGATCTTTTTTTAGTCATCGTCGTCGTTGTTGTCGTCGTCGTCGTCATTTTTACTTTGTGTGTCCAGTAGTTTTTGAGATATTTGCGAAAAACATTTTCCGCTGGGGGCACTATCTCCCAGCGGATTTTTTTTTCTCAAAAATAAATATACCAACAATTAGAGTATAATGAGCGGTAAATGTGTGTGCTTAAATGGGATTTGTGTGTCGTAAGACTCCAAAGATATTAAAGATGTCATGTTTGCTGGATATTCTATACGGTTAGGCGCACAGTTATGATTTTTTTTATACATGTTGCTATCAATTTTTGTGTAACGATTGTGAAAAAACAATTCAAAAATCAATTACCGTTCGGAAGAAAAACAAATATTCGTATAGGTGTAGGTATAGGGGTAGGGTTCGTGTAGGTGTTCGTTAGATTCTTCAAAATGAATTCCTAGAGACTATTTTCTAACTTTAACATATGCCCTATAACAAACAACAACCACACCAATGTTTTGCCAAGTTTCATTTGTATGTTGTAAGTATGTGGCGGCATCTGCATCGCCACATGCCAACTACGTTACTACGCGTCACACTGACGTCACGCAATCCTGCATCGCGCAATTAGAGTTTACCGCGTAACTAGCATATATACAAGTACCTACAACGTCCCGACATCAACCGTCGGGCAGTTGCCCACCAGACACGACATCCGTCTCGTCGGAGAATCCTCCCTTTTCAATGGAGGATGAGTGAACTTTACACCCTGTTCCTCATGCCTCTAAAAGTAATTAATGAGTTATGTAAAAAAATATCATGACAAAGCCACGACAGTCTTTGCCATTGGATTGGACGAGTTCTTTATAGGTTAAAAAAGAGAGGGTGTAAATAAGTTTTATCCACTCGCGCGACAATTGCCCGAAATTGAGCCTGAACGAAAAACGAGGATTGTCCAAGTGCACGAAAGTGAGCCTGAACGAACGATGACTGCGCGCGCGTTCCGGCTCTTACTTTTTATTTTTTTGTAATTTTGTGTGTGAACCCACCCGTTGCGTTCTAGGTTCTTTAGAAAGGTGGTATTGTGTAGCATATTTTTGCCAAATACCGTGAGGTTGTATCGGCATTACGAACAAAGTAAGTCTGTGGTTGAAAATCAATTTGCGACACGGGAGGCGCGCGCCCCGGGGCGTTTTTTACCGAGATTATTGTTCGTATTTCAAAACTTTGGAAGGACAAAGGTACATATTATGATGTCATTTGATTATTTGACACATAGGCAATATTTTAGGCAAAAAAAAAGTAGGGTTATCGCTACGAAATATATTCTCCTCCCACATACAGCAGTGTTGCAAGACGAAAAAAAAAAACTAGAATGTCTTTGACCAGTGAGTGTTACCAGTGGGCCTAATGAGAAGGCTAAAAGTCACCCATGGGGGAATTGAGAGGGCTATGCTTGGAGTATCGCAGAGTTCTACAGGAGAATCAAGGTAATCAACATAGCCTAAAGAATTGCCAAACTTAAGTGACAGTGGGCAGGAAACATTGCTCGCAGAACAGATGGCCGATGGGGCCGAAAATTTCTGGAGTAGCGACCGCGTACCGGAAGACGTAGTGTTGGAAGGCCTCCCACAAGGTAGACTGATGACCTTGAGAAGGCCGCGGAAATCCGCTAGACGCGGGGAGCATGGAACCGGTCGAAGTGGCGGTGCTTAGGGGAGGCCTATGTCCAGCAGTGGACGTCTTTCAACTGACATGATAATTATGATGATGAGTCTTTGCAGTTTTCCTAATTTCTGACGTAGGTTTATGCGATCCACATTGTTGAATGAACGGCTAAACTATTCAAAGGTATTTTAATGCGTGACTAACTCTTTGAATTATCTTTACATAGTATATTTATATTAAAGTTCATTAAACCTTTTAGTGACCTCATTTCTAGTTCCTTGCGGAATAAAGCAGGATAATAAATTATGACCAAAAAGTTAGCAACTAAGAAGGAGTAACAACTAAGTTTCTGTATTAGAACCCAATGGCTTGGCACGCGACGATGGCAAGAGACCGGACGGCATGTCTTTATTTCCATGGAAGGTGGGAAGGCCCGGGACGCAACGTGCGTCGATACTCTTGCGCCATCCCATCTTCCTGGCTCGGCGTGCTGTGCTGGCACTGCTGCTGCGGCTGCGGAAAACCAAGCGGCAAGCGGCGAAAGTATAATAACCTTATCGGTAATTATATTATCGAGCCGTTTGGGGTTGAAACCCTTGGGCCGTGGGGTCCGTGTGCTCATTGTTTATTCAACGAAATCTCCAAGCGGCTTGTTGACACTTCCCGTGACCCAAGAGCTGGCATTTACCTTGGCCAGAGGCTTAGCATTGCCATACAACGTGGCAATGCCACCAGTCTCTTGGGTACTTTACCAGTCGACAACGATGCGGAGGAATTTTTCGATGCCATATTTTAGTTTTTTTAATAGTTTTAGTTATGTTAGGATATCATTTTGTTATTTTTAGGTTATGTTTATATTACATTTAAATAAATACCCACGGAAGGAATAACGACTAAGAAGTAAAAATATTCCAAATATTATGAATTTAGCTTGCAAATTAACCGTTAACTTTTGATTTACTGTTAAGAGTTTTAAACATGGCTTTTTAACTTTGTTTTTACGCTTATAATTGCAGAAGGGTTAATTTTGAGTACGGTCCGATTAATTTAAATTACTCATTGTTATTGGTTGAAACTGAGACCAGCACCACAGAATATTATAATCGTGCAAGTACAGATGTTTCACTCCGCAAAATCATTTAAGTAAATAACGACTCTTGCTACGACACAATAAAGTGCAGTTCAGGTCGTACAGCGTTAATTACCTACAGTAATATTCACCTAGAAGTTGCCTGTCTTTCTATCGCGTAATTCTTATACCTTCTGATTCGTTGGGGTTGTCTTCTTGTGAGTTCGCACTAACGTGCGAGCCACTAAATTAGCCCGACAAGTCGAGCCCGCCTCGTACTTGTAGCTTCATACCTAAAATTCGGAGTGCGCCTGGCCTGCCAGTACCTTATTTGCTTAACACACTTTTAATAACAATTCAAGGGTTTTAAAGAAACTTCCTAGTCCATTGCTTCATAGGTTTGAAAAAAATCGTCTGCTCAACAAAGTCAGATAAGCAATAATAATGGCTGATCTGTCAAAATGAAAAGAATTATGGATGATGACAAAAATTTTTTTTTGTCCGTCTTGTATATTATTAAAAAATATTGGACACGTATTTTTAATTTTTTGACGTAATCAAAAGATTACAGCGATACATTGAGTTAAAATGTGGCATGACGTCACTCCTTGTTAGATTTTAATCGTAGTTTGTTAATAGTTGTGACGCAGTAAGTCCTCACTCCCCAACTTTAATGTGTTTTGTCTAAGTATTTTTGTTTTAATATTGTAAAGCAAAAAAACACGTGTCTAATATTTTTTTACCATCTGACTGACGGATTATACAACGTGTTCCTTTTGATATCCCATAACTCTAGGGTATTAATGAAACCATTATTTTGAACAACTTTTGAACAACCAAACATGAAATCGCGAAAAAATCGGTAGTTCCGTACATTTTGACGAGTTATGCGAACATAAATGCAGGGAACAGCTGATTTTTTTCGTGATTTCAAGTTTGGTTCCATCTGTCAAGAAGTTTTTGATCATTACTTCTCCGGGTAAACTAAAGTGAGTTTACGTTAAGAGGCTACATATAGGGTGACTGGAAATTAGTGACCGATACTAAAACACATGATTGTACTCATGATAACAAACAACTTTTACTATTGGACCAAACCTGAAATCGCGAAAAAAAAAACAGCTGCTCCCTATATTTTAACGAGTAATGCCAACATAAATGTAGGGAACAGCTGACTTTTTTTTCGGCTATTTCAGGTTTGGTCCCATAGTAAAAGTTGTTTGTTATCATGAGTACAATCATGTGTTTAAATATCGGTCACTAATTACCAGTCACCCTATAGAAGCGTGGTTTAGCTTGGTGTGTAAGTGAAATGGCGATATGGCTGTAGTTTGACGCGAGCTAGAAGACTCACGCCCACCGGGACTAAACGCGCTTCATTTAAATGTAGATTTATGACAAAACACTATACTTAAATCAATTTTAAGCTTAATAGTTCTTAAAATATTTAAACACCATCGATTTAAAGTAAATTTTACTGCACGATATGGAATTTTTCACGTATAATCGTATAAAACAGAAAATAGACGGTGCTACTTTTTTTTTCTAAAAACATTACAAGTAAATCATGTTCTGGTTTTAGTATGGTAGTAGACAATATAGTCAAATAACATAAATGAAAAATCCAAATGATCTAACCCTAAACATTTGGTTTTAAAGGAACTGTAAAAGCACAAAATCTATCGATGTATCCCCTTAAAGGTAATGGTTAATTATTTTTATTTATTTATTTCTCAGTACATGGTACATTAAGTTCTTAATATTAACTAACATTTTCACATATACTGCCGTTGGCGGTGTAGAAATATTAAAATTAATTATAAACATAATTGAATATCAAATGTAAATAATGTAAATAAGATAACTTATGATGTGAAAAAAAAAATTATAACAGCACGTCAAATAACCCACCCCTAACTGTTCCTGGCGCAAAGGTGCCCATAACACTTGCAGCGTTGCCACGTTGTATGGCAATTTTTTTTTTTTTTTTTGTGGATGGGAAATCATCAAATGACTTCTCCCGCTCTGGGCAGAGCGGGAGGGCGTGTCAGACTTTTACTGACTAAAACCCACCCATGTTCCTTCAGTTGCCCGTGCCAGGGCCACGGTATCTCTTTCGAACTACCCACGACCCCGGCGGCTGTATGGCAATGGCTAACCTTTGCACCAAGAACGAGCCGGAGCGGGAGTCACCCGTTTTCTCACAAAGCTTATGCTCTATCTCACCAATGAGCTTCTTGGCCTCAGTGCCCCAACAACCCATGGTCTCAACTGCAATGCGCACAAAATGATAATGGGTCGTCAATGGAGCGTACTTCAGCCTCTTCCTTTCAGCGGCGTCTTCCGCTGCTGCCGATGGCGAGAGGACCGTGCGACCAAGGTGGCTGGCGGCAACAGTGCTGACGCAAGTTGCGTTATTATAAACTTATAATTAATTTTAATATTTTTGCGTTGCATTTAAAAACGACAGTGTGTTATTTGTGCTATTAGATTTTGCTATCTGGAATTTCTCAGTAGCAGCCCGGAGTGGATTTGTGCCCAATTGATAGCAATAGGCTCGCCCCCTATTACATGGGACATAAACATAGTTGCCGAAATTTGGGTGTCCACCTCTGCACAACCCTTCGGGGAAACAAGGCGTGATGTTATGTTATGGTTGTATATTTTGACTATACACTGGGGCTAATTAAAGTCCAATTACATAAAAACTTGGTTTATTATATATCGTGCGGACAATGACAGAGTGGTCGGTAGACTGACTGACTTGACATGTGCCAAACATGAAAAAGAAACAAAGGAAACTAGCAAACGCCTGCTAAAAATAACATAGTGCGTAGAGTTAACGTCGTGTAAATTGGCTCTTCTATCACTGTGAGGCTCTGCGCCAGAACAATGGTATGCTCAAAACGGCAGTCTTGGGTTGGTCAAAGTGGTGATTCGTTATTGTAGCTATAGGATCGGTTAAATACAACATGTCCTTTTGCATTCTCGTCAAATTTAAGGGTGTGGTAAAGACCATCACACCGAACAACTTTTTCCATGGCACCAACATCGTAATCGCGAAAAAATAATCAGCCGTCCCATACATTTGCGTCGAGTAGGTATTGAAGTTTTCTATGGGACCATTGGTCCCATGGAGAAAGTTGTTCGGTTTGATGTTCTGTATCACATCCTGAAATTTGACGAGGATGCAAAATGACACGTTTTATAATAGTCCATAAAGAAAAAAACAAACTAGAATATAATAATAGCTTCATTTAATATATTGTTTTTCTGTAGTTCCTCACATTTCTACATTTTTCCACGTGGAAAATAACCACCTGGTTGGACTTATTATGTTATAATCGTTTGCGTGAGCAGAATAAATAAATCAATGGGTGCATTTCACCTACATTCATTTACTATTATTAACTCTTTGTTGTGTTATGTTTCCATTCCATTCTAATTCATGCTTTAGTAATAATATTCTACCATGGCCACTAGCTATGCCTTGTACAGTTACAAATACAGGGTGAAATTGAATTCATGGGTAATATTTTAAGGGGTCATTGTACTCATCATTATAAACAACTTTTACTATGAGAGCAAACCTGAAATCACGAAAAAAATCAGCTGTTGCATACATTATGCTCGCATAACTCGTCAAATTGTAGGGAACAATGATTTTTTTTCGCGATTTCAGGTTTGTTCGCATAGTAAAGTAGCTCATAATGATGAGTACAATGACCCCCTTAAAATATTGCCCACTAGCTTTTGCCAGCGGCTTCGCCCGCGTGTATGTCGGAAATTATCCCACGGGAACCTTCTACCGAGATGAAAAGTATCCTATGTCTTAATCCAGGTTATAAACTATCTGTATACCAAATTTCATCCAAATCCGTTGAGCCGTTTTTGCGTGATTGAGTAACAAACATCCAAAAAAAAAAAAAAACACATTTTTAATATTAGTAAGATGCATTCAATTTCACCCTGTGCACAGCAATATTAGCGACTTCGTCCGCGTGAAATTTCTTGTATTAAAATATAGGTAATATATTTAAAACAAACATCAAAATTTCCAATTTTTCCCAACAGAATATCAAAAATACTGTTTGCACATCAAAATTTGCATGTCTAAAGTCGATGGAGCCCTGCTGCACGGGGTTCCTCTTTCTGTCTGCAGGGTTTAAAGAAACCTAACCAAACCGAACCTCGGGGTGCCCAATAATTATAATTTGTACAAGTTTTGATATTCAATTAGCTAACTAATAGTGCAATAATAAGTTTATTAGATGCGCATTTGTTATTTTTGTTGAACAGTTAGTATTTTTGATATTTTATTTAATATTTTTGTTGTGAATATGGACAAAAATTGATGTATCAATCTGCCTATAGCCATTTCCCAACTATGTTGGGGTCGGCTTCCAGTCTAACCGGATGCAGCTGTATACCAGTACTTTATATGGAGCGACTGCCTATCTGACCTCCACAACTCAGTAACTGGGTAAGTAATACGATATCTCTAAGACTGGTTGTCAGACTTTCGGGCTTCTGGCGACCCGTAACGACTGCCAAAAATCCACGAATGAGAGCCGGGACCAACGGCTTAACGTGCTTTCCGAAGCACGGAGGAGTCTCCGTATGTAAAGATGATCACCCATCCATGGACCACCGTGGCAAGCATAGCTTAACCTGATTGATCGATCCGTGTGGCTGTTATTACCTAGCCACAAGCCCCCCATCACCATGAGTAATTTTATGTAGAAAATTAATTTTGACTACCCCGTTGGGCTTTGATCGCACGTTTGCGAGTGTCATCTTAGGTTTGGGCAAAAGTGTTGGGTTTTTATTAAGTTTTTCCAAAAGGTTTTAGGCTCTCTAGATGTATGCCCCGTTAATGGCATTAGCCTCGTTCTTATTATGCTAATTTTATGGTTTACCTGTATAGTAGGTATAGGTAGATACCACGAATTGGTAGCAATAAGTCATAATTTCTAGCCATCCAAACCTTCCATAGTCAAACAAACAGACAAAGTCAGTGGCTCTTTTTAACCGACTTCAAAAAAGGAGGTTCTGTATTCGACCCGTATGTATGTATCTATGTTTGTTTGTCCGCAATTTTCTCAAAAATTTATGAACCGATTTTAATGATTTTTTCAATAACGTGATCTGCATGCTTTCAGGAAGGTTTTAGTATATAAAACATTATTTAATTATTCTTATGTACGAAGTTATACGCATACATGTACTGTATCGCCGACATTTCTAAACGGATTTTGTGACTATTCTTCTTTTCGTTCGAGTTGGGCTTACCTATTTCAACTAAAAATGGAAAAATAAATTTACTTTAAAAAAGTAAAAACCGACTTCAAAACCAAAAACGAATAAAATAACTTTCATAAAACGCTTAAGAGCTTCTGAAGTCGGTGTCTTCAATTCTTCAATGCACTTTAGCTTTACACCGACTTTTTCGATAATATAAGTTGCTGACAACGTAACTGTTATAGAGAATCCTTTTTTTTTTTTTTTTTTTGTGGCTGGGAAATCATCAAATGACTTCTCCCGCTCCGGGCAGAGCGGGAGGGCGTGTCAGACTTTTACTGACTAAAACCCACCCGTGTTCCTTCAGTTGCCCGTGCCAGGGCCACGGTATCTCTTTCGAACTACCCGCGACCCCGGCGGCATCGGCCCAATTGACCCCGTCACTGCTGACATCTCTTTGAGGCGCGCGTGGAACACAACGCGCCGTCGAACCGGGCCTGGTCCTTACCAGACGGCGAGCTGCCCATTACTCGTCGTCCGCAATCCCGCGCCTACGGTGGCCGGGAATCGGCGATAGATTGCTTGACACCGACTTCAGAAGCTGTTAAGTGTTTAATGAAAGAACGCTGTTTGCACATTCTCAAGCTTTTTTTTATTTTCTTTTAGCTCGCGTATTTTTCGACTTTTGTTGAAAAATGTAAAAAAAAAAATACCGTTGCCTTACCTCCGAAGTTTGCATAGAGAAAAATCTGAAATTATTCTATGTGATATAAGTTTGTGTAAAGATTACAGAAACAATAAAACGATGTCTCTAAATAGCACACCTTTTCAGAAATCGGAACGGAACCCTCGGTGCACGAGTCCGACTCGCTCTTGACCGGTTTTTTAATACATAATGTTTATTGTTCCAGATGCTCAGATGACGACAAAGAAGTTTTCCGAGGAGCCAGAATTTGAACGACCTATCGGTAACCACACGTTCTTCTTAGGAAGAGAAGCAGTGCTAGGTTGTGCTGTCACGAATCTGGGCAAACATAAAGTAAGTTTAAACTACTTTTTCACTCGTCTCGATTAGAATACAAGGAGTATGTTTTACGACGGTTACTCTTTCTGCAAAATGATGCAATGATATACCGGCCGGCACATAACTTGGCAAGAATCGTTAGATAAGAATTTGGTTTTTTTCTTCTTAACAGACATGTTTAAAAATAAATTATATCAATAACCACAGAATAAAGGCAAGCAACAAAAGTAAAAAAAAACTTGTAGCACAAAGTGTACACCCGCAATCTTACTCCCACTACGCCAAAACCTTGCCAAGTTACGTGCCGGCGACTTTATGCAATGTTCTCTCTCACCCCATGGCTACAGGGACTAGTGTTAATCTTTGGGTTCATTCAAGTAATCGAGCCTGGTCAAACCACGCTGTAAATACGGCGAAATGTGGGTGTACTAGCTCGTGGCTAAGTAATAACAGCCACACGGGTCGATCGATCAGGGTAAGCTACGCTTGCCACGGTCGACCTGTGTGGGTGACTATCTTAACATACTGTACGGGTAAGGTACATTTAAATGATAGTCTGATATAGGAGTTCAACTTGTGTATTGATACACAGACACAGAAAAACACCCAAAACTGATAACTGATCAACCCGCGGCGAATGAGTCCTTTTGATGATAGCCCGAACGATGCTATGCAACTACTGATTGCTTACTCCAATACATGCATTTTATTCATTCGCTGCGCGTCGATGTCAGCATAAAAGTAATACTATTGATATGTACGGGTTTGCTCGTACACATACCAAGACCCATAGATATAAGAAAGAAGAAGATGTGCCTAGTAGTAGTTTAAAATGTATGTTTTTTATATTTCTACTAGCTGCGCCCCGTGGTTTCACCCGCGTAGACTGGGATAAAAAGAAGCCTATGTATATACAGAATATAAACTATCTACATACCAAATGTCATCTAAATCGGTCCAGCTGTTTGAGCGTGAAAAAGTAACAAACATACACACTCACAAACTTTCGCCTTCATAATATCAAGTGTGATGCCAAGACCTCTCCGTGTCTCGGAAAGCACGTTAAGCCTTTGTTCTGGCAGCCATTCGTGGATCTTTGACAGTCGTTACGGGTTGTCAGAAGCCCGATAGTCTGACAACTATTTAACTCGGTATCAATGCGCTGTACACGCAGTTCCGGCGCACCTCCGGCGGGGCAGCGGTGCGGCGCATGTGCGGTTTTCATACGTATACACAAACATGCGGTCCGGTGCCGGTGTGGCTCCGGCGTCGTGTACATGAAGCCTTAAGGGATTTTTCAGATAGGGCAATAAGGGCAGGTACCCTTATTGCCCTATCTGAAAAATCCACCCTGTATATAAGACAAAGGTCAAAGCACATACGTTAAAGTGTAGTTATCCTTCAAAATTGAAAACCCCAAAGTTCCATAACCATACACCTTAACGATTAAAGTTAGATAGATGTTGTTCAATGCGAGCACGTTAGGTTAATGTGGGCACATCACGATACCGGCCATTAAACAGCCCAACTGTAATCAGTATCATAGTTAATGGATTTTCATTTTAAAATGATTGCTATGGTCTATGTGCGTGTGTGTTTGATGGGAATGGTACATGTAGGTACTTATGTGTGGGACGAAGACATCTGAAGGGTGAATGTTGAAATCAAAATTTAATGTAACCACACTTTAATTTAGGCCTATCCTAACTAATATTATAAATGCGAAAGCCAGTTTGTTTGTTACGCTTTCCCGCTAAAACGGCTGAACGGATTTGGATGAAATTTGGTACATGAGTAGACCATGACCTCGTGGAGGGGCTCATGGCTAAGTAATAACAGCGGGACGGGTCGATCCATCAGGTTAAGCTACGCCGGGGTCGGTCCGTGGATTGGTGACCATCTTTACATCTTCACATACCGAGACCTCCGTGCCTCGGAAAGCACGTTAAACCGTTGGTCCCGGCTGTCATTCGTGGATCTTTGACAGTCGTTACGGGTCGTCAGAAGCCCGAAAGTCTGACAACCAGTCTTACCAAGGGGTATCGTATTACCCAGTTAATGGGTTGTGGAGGTCAGATAGGCAGTCGCTCCATGTAAAATACTGGTATTCAGCTGCATCCGGTTAGACTGGAATCCAACCCCAATATAGTTGGGAAAAGGCTAGGCAGATTGATTTAGTAGACCATGACCTGGATTAGGACATATGATACTTTTTATCCACGTTCCCGTGGGATAATTCCCGACCTCCACGCTGGTGTAGTGGCGATCAAAAGCTAGCTAAATAAACATTGACTCCGCAGTTTTCTTTTAAGTTGACGATACAAAAAAAAAACTGGATTTAAATAAATATCAAATATTTAATTCCTTCTCAAACAAATGGAACTAAGTTATCCAGTACAATTACACGGATATTCCTAACTGTAGGCCTAGACAAATGGCATTAGCATCGGAGCTATTCTGTTTCTACAATCACTGCGGCAGAATGGGGTTACTTTGATACTACGGGGTTACTTTGATAACAACTTTCACCTTATAAAAAAATCTATAGGTCATTTTTGGAGGCATAAAAAGTTTTTCTTACTTTAAAAATGACCAGTGGTACATCAACAAAAACCTTATTTACATACCAAATAAAATTAGTTTTTCGTAAGTCGAAAGTTATTATCAAAGTAACCCCATTCTACCGTATCTCTATGGAAGTGTTGGCCTATGATCACGTGATATTTTTAATAGCTTATGGTGCTTCTCCTAGTCCGTGGGTTGCCACGGACTAGGTGAAGCACCGTACCGATCTACGAGTATATGTGCGTGATTTGACAAATATGCCGTCATGTCACGTAATGGCGGCCGCCTGGCCGGTCGGCATACTATGATGTAAATGTGTGCGTGAGTCGCATGTTTTTACAAACGGTCCCGGCATACTTACTGTGCTTCATTTTCGACATGCGTGGCGCGGAGTCCTTCTTTTTTTTCTAGTCCGTGGTCAACCCCATAAATTTTTTCCCTTTTCTACTAGCGTCATCGCTAATCGAATGTTACTTTGTCTAGGCCCTCTCGGCGTTTCCAATCTTACTTTTGTTGATTAAATTAAAGTATTAACTTGACTTTTCTATACTTAACCTCCTGCTTGTCAGTTCACCCTTGAAACTCTGATTCGATAAATAGCTGTAGGTTGTTTAAGGCCAAAAAAAGTAATTGTAGTAGGCGTAGAGTCGAAACTTACTAAGGAAGGCGTCGCGAGCGCAGCAGACGCCGTGTACTCCCCCGCCCGCACACCCCGCCCCATCACGAATAATTTCGCCCGTAAAATCGGTTGTCTTAGCGAGGATCATAAACTAAAAACACAGATGATTTCCCTCCTCGCACCGCGCGCCGCCGCGCCAGTTCAAACACATGCCATGCCACGAATTATGTATTTTAAAATTGACTTTTATAACTTTTTGGAAAGCTTACAGAATAGGCAAGTTCTTTTAGTTATTTGTACGATTAATGTCATAGAAATTTTTGTGACGAGACAACATTTTTGAAGCGTATGAATGAAAATATTGGTAAGATATTATTCTTATATCGCTCATTATTTTAATTATTTTGTTAAATTAAGTAGTTTTAATTATGTCCATAGCTTAATTCCTACAACATCATTTTAATGGTACCCATTCAAATATGTATTTTTTTTTTATTTGGAATTAAATGTCAAATTTTGGGTAAATATCGAAAAACTCTTAAAATTCAAAAATCTCGAAAACTATTGAATTTCGGCCATACATATGGGGGGTTCAATTTGTTGCATTTTGGCCCCCTTATCAGCCCCTGACGGATATACGTCGAATTACCAGTAACCCTGTATACTTCACTTTTTCACACTTTAAGGCGGTAGCCCGCGAAGATCAAATTTTCTTACGTTACTTGCAATTTACAGGTCATCAGGTTGTATGTTGATTTGAATATGATTCGCGACCGTGTTGTGCGTGTTGCGCGTGTTGTGCGACTGTGTTTATAGAATTATAATTATTAAAATCATCAACACAACTCTCTAATTTCATTTTACCGTATTGAATTACTATTTCATGAAATCTTGACATTTTAGGTTGTATTGTTACGGTCGCGAATCATATTTTAATCAACATAAATTCAGACACTGAGCTGCAAATTGCAAAAATTTAAAGAAAATCTGAATTTCGCGCACTACTTTAGAGCTTCCCCCTTAAAATAAACACTTCAATGTTATTTTCAACCGTAATCATTAAAAGGTATTTTAAGTAATTACGTAGGTACTACCTTTTCGCAGATTTATACTATGCTCATACTTAGATAAACCTTTCTGTAATGATACCTTATTTATAAAATGGATAATTCTTATCTTTTGTCTTATTTGCCAAGCTGCAGCTAAAAATCGAACAAATTATTTATGGCTGAACTATCCCCCCAATCTGCCTAGCATTTTCGCAACTATGTTGGAGTCGGCTTCCAGTCTAACCCTGCCTATCTGACCTCCACAACCCAGTAACTAGGTAATACGATACCCCTTGGTAAGACCGGTTGTCAAACTTTCGGGCTTCTGACTATGTAACGACTGTCAAAGATCCACGAATGACAGCCGGGACCAACGGCTTAACGTGCTTTCCGAGGCACCGAGGAGTCTACGGACCAACCCCAGCAAGCGTAGCTTAACTTGTAGGATCGACCTGTGCGGCTGTTATTACTTAGCCACGAGCTGCTCAGGTAAGTGATAATAATTCAATTCTATATTTACAAACTAAAGCTTAAATTAAGCCATGGACAGTAAATTGCATCAGACCTAAAAGGCCGCAGCTGCAGAGACTGCACACGACTGCAGCTACTTTAAGCACTTTCCCCGGATAATTTACCCTATTTAGTCACACTTAGTTACACACAACTTCGGCCAACATACCCTATAACAAGCCCAACATGGCTACCAACTATAACACCTTCGGAGCCAACACTTAAAGCCACTTGTAAGCCAGTTCCTAACATGTTCCGAACTTTCACACTTAGCTTGATATATCGCCAATAACCAACGTACATGGGCCAACTTGTACAGCCTATAAAATTAACATCAATCTGTATATAGGGTGTTATTTTTTTCATATTTGAATAGTCGTATTTTTAGAAGAAAGTTGGTGTTAGGTCAGCTTTAGGAGGCCATAAATTTTGTCTGGAACTTTCTAGAACAATTTTACGGTGTTCTATAGTGATGAAGTGACAATTTCTTAAGAAAATTCTTGCATAGTTCACATAGCTGTGGAATATAAGTTGTTATATTGCTGACTGTCACGTTGGCCTAGTGGTCACAAGCGCTACAGCTGAGCATGACTTCCTTAGTTCATTCCCAGTTTGGGCAAAGTGTTATTGGGCTTATCTGTATGAAATTTCTCAGTAGCAGTCCGGAGTCTAGACTTGTGTCCGATTGATGGCAACAGGCTCGCCGCTACTACACAGCTCTGCCCAACCCTTTGGGGACACTAGGCGTGATGTTATGCATAAGTTGTTATACGTATAAAGAAATAGTGTGAGAATAATTAGTGCAGAAAGTGCGGATCTAGAATGAAAACACAAGGAATGGAAGTTTATTGAACTTTGCAGGTAAGGGCATTGCTGCATTGCGTCTCGTCTTATCTTGTCAATAATATATTTAGAAAACAATTTCTTCTTTCCCTGGGAGATATAAGAGTGACATTATGTAATATATGTTATGCTGAAATGAGAATACAATAGATCAACAAGGAAAACGATTTTTAATATAAAAAAGACTGATCATTTACACGTACTGTTGCTAAGTCTTAAATTCCACAAACAGAATATTAATATCACGATAAGTCCAAATAAATTTCTACTTTAAATCCTTACAATCCCTAAACACGGAAAAATTACCGCGAAAAAAAAATCTACGTCAAAATGGCCGTGTCTTTTACGGAGAGCGGGCACTGGAAACAAAATCTTCCTGCCTTTGTCTGTAGCAATTAGAGCCACAAAAATTTACCGATTATCCTTCATTAAGAGTTGTTACACTGGCTGGCTCGATGCCTAGAATAACAATGCACGAAATAGTGCTGCACCTTTTCACGTCGTGAATTTTAATACCCGGTATACACGCCGGTGGCTGAATGCTGTACTATTCTTTGTTCCCTTTGCCTGTTTTCTTTCTTTTAGCTTTTGTAGTGATTTCATCTTATTGTTTGCTGTACCATCTGCTTCTTTTGGTTATGGGAGTGTGAAATGGGTGTTGAAAATAAGAATGTGTCCTATAAAGTTAAGGAAAATTAAAATTTTCTTTCAGATAGGAGTAGTGTTTTAGGCTTTGCCACAGAATAATAAAGCAACAGTAGTTTATCTGGGCAGTGACCTTGAATTAATTACCACGGCCGCTTGGTAGATAAAGACGCGTCCGTCTGTGAGTAACTGCCGCGCACTCGAACTGTTTCGTACTGGACTAAGATTTCGAAGCGCGTCATTTCGGCCGTTTTCAATGAAGTGTGTGTGTTTCGTGCGGGGGTGTGTGTGTTGTGCTGACTATAATATACTGTGGTTTTGCATATGAAAACTATGCGAGCCACCAACAGTATCATTATTTAATTTTTTGTTTACAAACAATTGAATAAAAAAGACATCTACACACAAAAAACACAGCTGCTGTTGATTCTGTTAACCTACAAATACTGACTAATCAGTTTATGAAAAAAAAAACCAGATATAACCTATATACATTTTCAACATCAACGCTAAATCACAAAACAACTCGACATTATTTACGATACTAAAAGTCCACAGTGATCCCCCGGAAGAAATTTGACAAGCCAGAAAAGTATCAGAATGAAAGATAAGGGCTGAACACAAAGGGATACGAGGGTCGAAGACTTAACTGGATCCCTGACCTAGAAAGAAATCTTCATCAGTGATATCGAATGTTTGAACTGATTTCTAACTTGTCTTGTTTTAGTTGGAATTGTATTTTTGTTTTGAAAATGTGGGCCATTATTTGGTACAATTTATGGTTTTATAAGTATGAGTGTTTGCCCTGTTTGGGGTTGCATTAAATTACATTATTATCCATTAGTAAAATGATTGTAAAAATGTGCTTATGTTGGAAATTTGGTTATTGCATTAAACACTTTACAAGAAAAATAAAATTTATAATGTGAAGTAAAATATGACGTAGGTACATAATCGATTTATTGGTTGAGCCAAGCTAAGTAAATACATTGTTGAGCGTCTAATGGATTTCCAATTTTATAGTGTCTAATTTCTAGCTTTATCACTAGGTACAACTTTATCAAACCATTAGTGCCTTAGACAGTCTCCACAATTTTTATATTTCGTTGGAAAATATGTACTTTCCACAAAATTAAACGTAGGTAATAAATATTTTTCTCCTCATTTTCATGTCACTATCCAACTTTGTTATATTATTCCAGTAATTCCATCTGTCGTCATTATTTATATGGTAGGTAAGTAAATAATTACATGTCTGATGCCTTACGTGAGGCATAACACGATCACAAAGACTTTGTTCTTTATAGTATAGAACTTAACAGCAGTAATGTAGGGCGCAAAACGTTCTTTTGCGCCTATATATACAGGGTTAGCTTTCAATGACCAGCCAAATTTTTTTTTGGTTTGCAAGAAAGTTTTAATAAAGAAGTATTGAAAAATATTTTCACAGGGTGTATTAACAAAGAAATTAAACAATAAATTTAGTTATATACTAACATATGACTTTTACGCTATGCTAGGTAATAAGTCTGGGAATAATTAACTAAATTTTTTTAATATTAATACACTAGAAGTGAATGTTTTACCGAAGTCAATATCGATTCTTAAGTATAGCTAACACAGTACAAACATACATCGAGTGCGCCGGGGACTAAGAAGTGAAGAGATTCGACGCAGCTATGTCCAGCATCGTTAAATGATATACCCATGATTGTGAAGAACTTTCACTATGGGACCAACTTTGAAATCACAAAAAAAAAAATCAGCTGTTTCATAAATTTTGGTCGAGTAGGTATTGAACTTTTGTATGAAACAGCTGTTTTTTTCTATATCTCTGTTAGAAACACAATCAAATAATCGTTATATTGATTTTTTTACACTACTATAGAGGCATCAGGAACAGGGTGTAAAGTTCACTCATCCTCGATAGAAAAGGGAGGATCCACCGACCAGACGGGCGTCGTGTCTGGTGGGCTACTGCCCGACGGTTGATGTCGGTACGTTGTAGGTACTTGTATAATATGCTAGTTGCGCGGTAAACTCTGATTGCGCGATGCAGGATTTTTGCGTGATGTCAGTGTGATGCATAGTTCGTATGTGGCGATGTAGATGCCGCCACACTACAGATGACTACGATTTCAGCATATTTTCAGGCACTATACCACATTATGATCAATTCAAATAAAATGTGTTTATGTTCATTTAATGGTTTAACTATTAAACGTAACTCTTTGACGTGATTTTACCAGTCTTACCAAAGGGTATCGTAATACCCTATATGACCTCCACAATCCAGTTACTGGGTAGCAACCCCGGATGCAGCTGAATAGCCAGTATTTTAATGGAGCGAATGCCTATCTGACCTCCACAATCCAGTTACTGGGTAAAACGATACCCCTTGGTATGACTGGTAAAATCACGTAAAACGAAATAAAAGTTTACACACAAAGTATATACTTTGTGTGTAAACTTTTATTTCGTTTTTTTAGGGTTCCGTACCCAAAGGGTAAAACGGGACCCTATTACTAAGACTCCGCTGTCCGTCCGTCTGTCTGTCCGTCTGTCACCAGGAACAGGTAGCCAGGCGCCGGGGGCCAGGTGGTCTCATGAACTGTGATAGTTAGACAGTTGAAATTTTCACAGATGATGTATTTCTGTTGCCGCTATAACAAAAAATACTAAAAAACATAAAAAAATAAATATTTAAGGGGGTTCCCATACAACAAACGTGATTTTTTTGCTCGATATTGATAACTGCAACAGGTAGACGCTTGAAATATTCATAGAATGTTTAGTTAACTATTCACTTTAAAAATAAATAATTAAATTAAAATAAAACAAATATTTAAGGGGGGCTCCCATACAACAAACGTGATTTACTTGCCGTTTTTATAGATAATGGTACGGAACCCTTCGTGCGCGAGTTCGACTCGCACTTGGCCGGGTTAAATAATTAAAGCCATGTTATCTCATTAAATAATTGTTAGGTATTATCAACTCGTTGATATATTTTGACTAGTTGAGGTGCATTGCAGATAGGTATATAAGTTATATTAGGTAGTACACATTTGTTTATTAGATACACATGTCTGGAAAATTGAATGTTTGTGTTCCTAGCGCGCCATTCGCCATGTTTGCCGTGAATTTGGATTTGACGTGAGATTCAGGTTTATATAGTTGATACAGTTTTTGTATCTTTATTTAGGTTTGTGTTGTAATGGAAACATCCGATAATAGGCTTTATTTATTATCTTTATTTTAAAGTTTTAACAATATGTTTTTTGAAATTTTTTTCGGGTTCCGCACCTCAACAGGAAAAAACGGAACCCTTATATTATCACTTCGTTGTCCGACAGTCTGTCTGTCTATCTGTCTGTCAGTCTGTCAATACCCTTTTTCTCAAGAACGCGGGGAGGTATAAAGTTGAAATTAATATCAAAGACGTAGGTCTATGGTCCCATAGAGCTCTAAAAAAATCTAGCTTCTAAGTCAACACAGTACAAAAATACGGCCATATAAAGCGACATATTTTGATACTCACAAGTAAATCAAAACCTATAAAGGGTACATTACTGTTGACCTAGAATCGTGAAATTTAGGTAAGAAGCAAGGTCTCACAGCACAATTAAAGAAAGAAGTCCGAAAATCGTTTATTTGTAATTGTATCGCATAAATATTTTTTTGGGTTATACTACAATGTTAAGTTTTTTTTTTTGAGATAAATTCTATTCAACTACGGAACCCTTCATTGCGCGTGGTCCGACACGCACTCGGCCAGTTTTTTTTAACTACTTTTTATTTTTCTGATTACCAATCGAATGGGCATCACCTAATATTATGATAGTTTTAGTTTTAAACAATTCTCACGATCAGTTCCCGTTTTGTGCACTGTAAGTCAGTAAATCAGAAAAACCAAATTTCTACAACTTCTTTTAAATCAAAACCAATTTCACTGATTTCACCAATATTACTTTAGAACTATTTGTTCGATAAAAGTGGTACCATTACTTACCACCTGCAATTTTGTGATAAGCACACGAACATTAAAAGACTGCAGACAAAAGCTTGGCTTACCTAACCTTTTATAAGAGGATTTTCTGAAAATCTTCGCTAAAAGAGTGTGTGATTTTGGAATTAAGCGTGCTCACATTGAAATCTGTTCAAAGATAAAAATAAAACGTAATGGCGTACTTTATTTAATCAATTGTCTATTACAAAACCTTCTCATTTGTCTCTTATCCTCAGACTTTTTTTGTTGATCTGAGCTCTTATCAAGAAGATTAATTATTACGCAACAAAAGTCGATTGACAATTTTTCTAAATATAAATTATTTAAGCAAAATATTCTTAAAGGTCCTGATAGACTTGAGCATTCACTTGTAGAACATCGAGCATTCGCCGTTTTTAAATTTGTCGAACTGAACAAGGAACAGAGCCAAGCATAGAGCCAAACATCGCTACGAACATTTTCACGAGCAAACATTTCAAAAGCAAAATTATTGTCGTTTCGCTAGAATGTTCGCTAGAATGTTCGCTAGAATGCTCGCTAGGATGCTCGCTAAAACGCTCCTGGGAATGCTCATTACAAGTGAATGCTGTGCTATGTCTATCAGCCGTTTTAGAGTATAATAATAATTATTATTTATTTAGGTACAGTCAACAAAAGAGATATCTAGGCATAACATATTTGTAGTGAATTGCTTCATGTTCAATTTTGTGACAATATACAATTTTGTGTTGGTGTGTTACAATGTTGCAAAAACAAAGTAATATAATTATATAAAATTGAACATGAAGCAATTCACATACAAAATGTTAGTATACCTTGCCTAGATATCTCTTTTGTTGACTGTACATAAAGGTTTGTATTAAAAAGTATGTATTATAAATTACATGGTGTAGGTACAGACAACAGCACACCCAGTTAAACCAAACTGACAAATTTCTCCAAATGATTTCAAACCTTAAAATGTTGATTGTTAAGTTCAAAATCGAATCAAAAACTTGACCTGCTGCTGTGCGTACAATGAATTGTTGGTGAATCGCTGCTCTCTTAGCTAGATCTCTGAGTAATCAGTATTTATGAGGGACAGTTTAAACTCCCAATTTGAATATCACACTAATCATGTTTTTTGAACGACCGAGCTCTGCTCGGGTGAAAATAGAGAAAACGTATTTTCCCAGAAATAAGACCTAACTAGATCGGTTTTGCAACTTTCATCGAAATCATTACAGCCGTTTTCGAGAAGGGGAATACAAGTATTACTCATTTATTAGTATAGGAAAATCTTCACTGAATTAAATGTTGGTACTGTGTTATCATAGTTTTTAAGACCTTTGTAACTAACAATTCTAAGGACATTAATTCAGTCATCTTTTTTTATTAGCCTACATTATGCCTCACTGCCGGGCAAAGGCCTCTCCTATTTCCTTCCAAACCTCCCTGTCTTGCGCGATCTCTGGCCATGTTGGCCCTGCAAACCTTATCAGATCGTCACACCACCTTCGCCGTGGTCTGCCTCGACGGCGATGTCCTGCCTCAGGCGTCCAGTGAGTGACGATCTTTGCCCATCTCTCCAGGTGTCTGGCCCACTCCTACATCAGCCTGGCTGTTTTTTCTGTTACATCTGCTACTTGAGTTATGGAGCGCAGGGTGGTGTTTCTAATTCGTCTGAAACAAATTAATTTAATTTAATCAAACAGTTATTTAACCCACAGCCTACCCGAGTATGTCCCAGTTTAATCTCACACGTAAACCTTTATTTGGCTCTCAAAAGTTAACAACTATCCTTGGTAGTGAAACTATTTCATGTTATTTTGGGAACAAAACCACGCCAATGTTGGAACGTAAACACGCGTTGAACTAACAAACGGTTTGATAACCAGAAAGTTATTCTTGAGTATTTACGGGGGATTAGGTAAATGCCGTGGAAACGGAGGGATTTCTCATGACAATAGGGAAGACGGCTAAAAATATTGGACACGTATTTTTTAATTTTATACGTAATCAAAAGATTACGGCGATACGTTGACTTAAAATGTGGCATGACGTCACTCCTTGCTAGATTTTATACGTAGTTTATTAACCCGTCGCGCGCTAATTAGCAGACACAATTGAAATTCTATTGTTATCTGTACACATGGTGTACAATCGACATTTTAAGAGTTAATAGTTGTGACATAGCGAGAACCCATCTCCCCAACTTTAAAGCGTTTTATCTAAGTAATTTTTTATTAGTATGTTATAGCAAAAAATACGTGTCTAATATTTTTTTATTATCTCGGACTAAACAGAATTTATTTTTATTACCGAGGCATCATCCTATTGTTATATTATGGTTTTAGTCTGATATTCGTTTTTGCCATCGTAGCTAAGTAATAACAGGCGCACGGGTCGATCCATCAGGTTAAGCTACGCTTGCCGGGGTTGGTCCGTGGATGGGTGACCATCTTTACATACCGAGACTCCTCCGTGCCTCGGAAAGCACGTTAAGCCGTTGGTCCCGGCTGTCATTCGTAGATCTTTGACAGTCGTTACGGGTCGTCAGAAGCCCGAAAGTCTGACAATCAGTCTTACCAAGGGGTATCGTATTACCCAGTTAACGGGTTGTGGAGGTCAGATAGGCAGTCGCTCCATGTAAAATAATGGTATTCAGCTGCATCCGGTTAGACTGGAAGCCGACCCCAACATAGTTGGGAAAAAGCTAGGCAGATTGATTCGTTTTTGCCATTGAATTCCGCAGTAATTTTTTTTGTAGTGTTTTTCTTTGGATGTCGGTGGTTTTTTTTTTTTTTGTATATGAATTTTTATTTTTTTTTCTTTTTAGTTGTGGTACCTACCCCACACACATTCAAATATCACTACCTGCAAATTAAATTAGAACATCATCCACATAGACCAAGTGGAAAAAATACGTATTATTTGAAGCTAACTCAAAAACTACCCGCAAGTAAAGTTAATAGCATGGGAACAACTTCGAGGCATACCCTTCCGAATAAAACAAGAATCGTTCAAATCGGCTTACTCTGTAAAAAGTTATGCGTGGTCATACATAAAAAAATATATATACGCCTCAACTTGAGAACGTCTTCCATTTTTTTTCGTGCTATGGTTTAATAAGCTATTTCGGCCTTTTAGCCTTTTTGGCACATTGATGTTGTCGTGCAAAGGGTGTCGATAAGTCCTACTGAACATCAGTTATCTTGGTCAAAGCTATAGTAGCGACTAGCGAGTAAGGTTTAGAGGGCAAATAGACATAATCATCCCGCGTTGTTATCCTATTCAATGTGACGGCCATTTTGTAATAAATGTTTCCTATTTATTTATTTTATTTATAGCCAACTTATATTTACAGTTTCCTCGAAGAGGCTAAGTAATAACAGCCGTACGGGTCGGTCCATCAGGTTAAGCTACGCTTGCCAGGGTTGGTCCGTGGATGGGTGACCATCTTTACATACCAAGACTCCTCCGTTCCTCGGAAAGTACGTTAAGCCGTTGGTCCCGGCTGTCATTCGTGGATCTTCGACAGTCGTTACGGGTCGTCAGTAGCCCGAATGTCTGACAACCAGTCTTACCAAGGGGTATCGTATTACCCAGTAATTGGGTTGTGGAGGTCAGATAGGCAGCCACTCCACGTAAAATACTGGTATTCAGCTGCATTCGGTTAGACTGGAAGCCGACTCAAACATAGTTGGGAAAAGGCAAGGCAGACTGATTTTATATTTAGTTTTCATCATACATACAAGTTATCAGACAGAACCTCTTCACATACATTTTTAGATACCTTTCAGCAATGATTTGCTTCAGGAAAGGCAATAGCCTAATTTTAGTCATAGGGCCTATCTATAAATACCTAGTATCTATAAAATAAAGTAGTTTTTCGTGTCTGTGTGATGTGTGACCGCTTAATTACTTCTAAATTGTGCAATGAATTTTGATGCGGTTTTCACCATCAATTAGAGAATTTATTCGGGTTTGTGTCGTTACGGGTCGTCTGAAGCCCGAAAGCCCGACAACCAGTCTTACCAAGGGGTATGTATTGCCCAGTAACTGGTTGTGGAGGTTAGAAGGCATTCGCTTCATGTAAATACTGGTTCTCAGCTGCATCCGGTTAAACTGGAAGTCGACCCCAACATAGTTGAGAAAAAGGCAGCTTGATTGATATCTGAATGTATTTGTTTTTTGTTTCCAATAAACGGTTGTATTAACTTGATAAGATTGAGATGTACCTATGCGTTCTTTGAAACATTCTAAGCTCTAATTTCTTCCTCAGGTAGGCTGGCTAAGAGCAGAAGACCAGACAGTCCTCACGATGCACGACCGAGCAGTCCTCAGCGCTCGGTACTCAGTCCACATGGATGCGCCCAGGACTTGGCAGCTGAGGATCAGACCTCTTCGGGCAGAAGACCGTGGCTGCTACATGTGCCAGATCAACACGCAACCCAGCATGAAGTGGCAGATTGGGTGTATTGATGTTTATGGTGAGTGGACTTTTTAGAAAACTGATAAATTGGTTATTGTTTTCAAAGCTGCGATGATATGTTTCTCCTATTCATTAGCGGTTCGGCAGATCCCCCATGAAGGGTCTAAAAATTCGCTAGTACGAGCTTATCCTATACCTACTATATATTTTGTAATCACGTTCTCGAAAACGGCTCTAACGATTTCGATGAAAGTTGTTGCTAAGTCTCTTATCTTGGAAAATTCGTATTCTCTGTGCATACTGTATAATCGTGAGGTTGAAAAAGTTAGGTTTATTTTTTTCACTTTTACTCATACATAATTTCAAGTCAACAGGAAAACTGGGTGTTTTATTTATTCGAAGAGCAAGTTTTGCCCCATTTCATAGTAAAGTAAAGTAAAGTATCTTTATTTCTCAGTACATGGTACATTAAGTTCTTCATATTAATAAATAGTCTCACATATACTACCGTCACCGGTGTAGAAATATTAAAATTAAAGTACAATTGTATTCTATTCAATTCAATATTCCCATTATTATATTTATAAACTAGTTTTAAATATACAATGTTAAATTTTATTAGTATCACTTTTATTTTAAGTTTATGAGAATGAAGTAAGTATCAAAATTAATAATTAATAAATGATACTATACGGGGTATATCAGAAAGGTGTGGTACAGACCATCAAACTGAACAACTTTCTCCATGGGACCAACATCGTAATCGAAGAAAAATTATCAGCTGTCCCGTACAAAACATCAATACATATTCGACCCATGTAAGGGACGGCTGATAATTATTTCTCGATTACAATGTTGGTCACTTACATAAAGTTGTACCACCCTTAAGTTTGACCCCACTTTGTAGAAAACACTCTGTAGAAAAGTTCAAACAATAAAGATAAACGTAAATTTATTTGGTAAAACATGTGTAACATGATACATAATATGCAAAATATTGATGGAAACATATTTTTATCGGAACAACAAGTTTTGCCTCACTCAGCGTACAAAATATTTATAATATTATGTTATTAATTAAATTGGCACTTATATATTATTTATTAATGTCAGTTTCATAAATAAAATTACGAGTCGGTGCAAAATATAGTCAATAATTAAATACACTTCTGGACACATCTATTGGCCCACCTTAGAGTTTAGGTTTCGATGGCCCCTACCGAAATATGATTGCTAGATTGAACAAAAACTGTTGATGCAGTTTTAAACCTGATACATTTTACCATCTTTTTCGATCGTATTGTTTTAAATTTGAATTCAGAATACCATACGACATGGAGCTACGCCTAACAAGTCGGATATGCGCCTTGTTAAAGGCAATTGATTTTTGAATAAAAAACATGTTTTATCAAATAAAGGTTTAATTTAATAACGCGTGTTGCCTCCATGGGCATCTACCACAGCTCTCATACGATTAGGCATAGAGTTTATCAACCGCTCTATGAAATTTTGAGGGATCATCTCCCATTCCTCTTCTATGGCAGTTTTCAACTCCTGCATCGTCTGGGCAACTGGCTGACGAGCCCTAACACGTCTTTTTAGCTCGTCCCACATGTGCTCAATGGGGTTCATGTCTGGGCTTCTGGCTGGCCAGTCCATAACTGTGATGTTCACATCCCGAAGATATTCCCTGACGATGCCGGCCGCATGGGCTCTTGCATTATCATGCATAAAAAGGAAATTTGGGCCCACATAGTCCGCGTATGGTATCACGTGAGGTTCTAAGCACTCACGAATGTACCTTTCAGCATTTAATGTTGGCAGCCGTGGTCCTGTAACAACCTCAAGTTGAGTTTTGCCGCTCGCGGATATACCGCCCCAGACAGTCCATGAGCCACCGCCATAAGCAACCCTCTCTTCAAAGCAGCATTGTGCGAAACGCTCTCCCTTACGTCGGTAGACCTTCTTCCTTCCATCATTGCCATGTAACACAATTTTAGACTCATCAGAAAAGAGTACACGGCTCCAATCTTGCTGTGTCCAATTTAAATGACTGCGTGCGAAATGAAGGCGCGCTGTTCGGTGGGCTCGCGTTAGTTTGGGGCCATTAGCTGGCTTGTGTGGTACCATATCGCGTTCTTTTAACCTTCTCCGAACAGTTCGAGCGCTCACAGATACTCCGTGGAAGTCGCGAAGTTGGTTTTGTATCTCAATGGAGGTAAGGTGACGATTTCTCAAGCTGGTCGTCACGATGAATCGATCCTGCTTTTCAGTTGTGACCCGAGATCGTGGCCTTCCTTGGCGACGAACAAAGCCGCCAGTCTCTAGGTACCTCCGATAAACATTTCGGACCGCAGATCGACTTAAATTAAGTTGAGCACTCACGTTTCTTTGGCTGTGTCCGGCCTGAATAAGTGCCACAGCTTGGGCGGCGACTTCAGGTGAAGTATCCATAGATTATTGATAGAACCTCACCTTAATGTTAAGAATAAGTAATGTTTGTTGCAAAACCAAAGATATCAATCACTTTTTCAAGAATTAAATCCAAGTAAACCAATAAAACCAAGTTTTCTTAGTAGGTATTCGATTGTTTGATATCAACAAACAGGCTCCAAATTGTCTTTTGTTTCTTTAAATTCTGTGTTCGAAATTCAAAAAAAGACTATTGAATGAAATTGTGAATGTGCCAGGTTCAAAACTGCATAAAAACTTTTTGCTCAACCTAATATAAAATTTTTGCTAGGACCAAACGAAACTGAAAATACAAGGTGGGCCAAAAGATGTGTCCAGAAGTGTATTACAAAATATGTAAAATATTTAATCAAAATTAAATCAACAATCTTTTACCAAAACAGAGGACGATTCGTGAAGTTCTCTTATACCATACATACGAGTACTAAGCTCTGCCATCTCTTTGCCAGCAGAGCATTGTTGAACTATGAATTAACATTTTGTTTAACTATACTGGATGACTTTTTTACCGGCTCGAAAAAAATAGGGTATATTCGGTGAATGGAGTAGAAGCCTATGGCATAACTAGTGTTTTTTTTTTTAATTAAAAAAAAATCAAAATTCAAATCATAATGCAGGTTGCATATGATTTGAATTTCGATATTTTTAAAGGATTTATTATTTTTCTTCAAAATTTATGTTTTTATTGTTCTAAAATGAAAAGTTTACAACGAATTTGTAGTATTTATTGATACTTAGATATTTTTTTCTGACTAAGCTATTAAAAAAAAAAAAACTAGGTATGCCATACGCTTTTACTCCGTTCACTTAATATACCCTATTTTTTTCGAGACGGTAAAAAAAGTCATCCGGTATATTTTTATTTTCACAAAAATCAATACAAAGCTACATCTAAAACAAACCAAAACACAGACATAAAAACAAACATTTCTCGTACTCCGTACACCAAGATAAATCCCAGTTCTACAGTCGGTTGACCAGCCAGTTGAACGGGTCCTGACAACCTATCCATCACCTGTCAACGTTTAGCTGTTCGGTACTGTGACTTGAAAACACGAGCAACTTGATTTTATTTTATTTTTCGGTTTCTTTTCATCGTGAATGTAGTGCAGTTTTTCTGTTGACCGCTTTATAGCGTTGTTGTGAAACATGAGGCTTTAAAAAACTTAGACTATAAATGTTGGTCTAACAGAATAGCCTTTTCAAGTTGTGTTTGGGTTGGTTTTTTTAATGAATAAAATGTGACGAAATTTTGCTGGACAAATGGCGTACGAAACTGGCTTAACAAACAAAAGAAAATTTTTTTTTTCCATTGACTGCAATACGAACTTGACAGCCTTGTACCACAGTCTACATCATACAGTCGTCCGACGAGAGCCCGAGCTGCTTACGTAGTTCGGCGAACTTCGTGTGCAGCTCGGGCTTCATCGGACGACAGTATGATGTGTAGACTGTGCTTGTACTGAGGAATACCAATGTCATACATAAGATACAATTATTTTGTCAATCTTCTTTACTCTTCAACAATATTTATCAATCTGCCTAGCCTTTTCCCAACTATGTTGGGGTCGGGTTCCACTTTAATCAGGTGCAGCTGAATACCAGTATTTTCGTTACCCTCCAACAACACTCACTATAATATTAAGGGCCTTAGTATTTCACGATGTCCAAATAGCCACTACTTACCAAATAAATTCAAAAACGGAACAGAATTTGTATGAAATTATCTCCCAAGTAAATTAATATGGACTAAGGGCCTGTTTCACCACCTACGATTAAGTTCCAATTAACTTAAGATAACGGCAGATAATTTCATACAAATCCTGTTCCATTTTTGAATTTATTCGGTTAGTAGTGACTATTCGGACATCGTGAAATAGGCATCGTGAATCGTAGGTGGTGAAAACAGGCTCTAAGTATTTTCCATGTTTAGATGTGTAAGTATAGAATGGTTGCAACTTAGCTGCTCAAGATTGATCGTTCCTCAAACAGCTTTAGTAACAAGCTTTAAAAAACGATTACAAACATTGATAAAACACCACAATAAAACTTCCACCCGAGTTTCGAAGGACGCTTGTTACACATTTATCCACCTCCCCTAGTTCCTAATTCCGCCATAGATCAACCAATTAAGGCGAGGTTAACAACTTAAACGTCTTTTTATCTGTCCTAAGTGACGGATAGGCGGCTTATCTAGTACACAACCCGTATAGGCGGCGACCGTGCCTAAGCTCACTTAATCCTACTGGGAATAGATTAGAAACGTCTTGAAGATATGGGTCACTCAGTTTAAGTGATAGGTGTGGCTTCTCGAATCGCGTGTGCTGCAGTTCTATACGGGGTCGTTTTTGAAGGATTAGGAGTGTTTTCGAGGGTTAAATTACTTGTGAGGGGCTTGTGAGTAGGTCGCTGGGACGTGGATCGTTTGGTGTAAGAGTTAAGACGAAAGTAGCTGAAAATTTTTCAAATTATAAATTTTTCTGATGTGATTGGCTGACTGCAAATGCAACATTCAATGAAATCAATCTATCCTGCTCTGCTAGCAAACGCAGAATAGCCACTACTTAAGCTCAGTTCCTATAAACATAAACGAATCGTTTTGCTTACCAATGGTAGCTTTTTTTACTGTCAAACTTAGGTTAGGTTAGGCATACAAATAGATTCGTAAGCTAATTTTACCTGTGATAGCTACTTCCATATGGGAGGGTCTACTATGCAAAGCTATGAGGTCTTTGCTTTATCACTGGTAAAGATACAAGTTTTAATTTTAACCGATAACGGTCCGTAAATTATAGGAATCGGCCATTAATGAATAAGTTCAAAAAAATAAAACAGATTTTGTATTTGATTTGATTTGTATGAAATTGTCCAGCAAGTAAGTTAATGGGGACTTAATCGTAGGTGCTGTATCAGGCCCTTAGGGCCTATTTCACAATGTCTGAGTAGTCACTGCTTACCGAATAAATTCAAAAATGAAACGGAATTTGAATGTCATTATCGGCCATGTATGTTATAAGGAACTTAATCTTAGATGGTGAAACAGGCCCTAAGTCTTTCTAAACTCGGAAGTAAGCTAAGGTTTTTTAACCTATCAGGAGCTAGACCACCACCTCTTAAAGCAGTATTATTTTAATCTTACATGAGTGTGGGAAAGAGATGGAGCTAAACGTCCTGTATAGCTCCATCTCTTTCTCACACTGAAGTAACATTAAAATAATACTGCTTTAAGAAGTGGTGGTTGGCCCCCAGGACACATTCGGGCATAGACAAGCATATTACACTTACGTTTCCGACTCTCATACTTGTGAAAAGTCGTAACGGGAAGCCTGAAGCCCGAAAGTCTAACATCTGGCCTAACTATAAAGGTCAGATGTTAAACGCTCATATTCATTAGTAATATTCAGGTACATGCGTGGGTAGACTAGAAGGCAACCCAAAAATAGTTGAGTAAACACTCATTAGATGAACGTTCGTCTATAAATGTAGTATGTAAAAATACGCGTGACCTTTGACTGATTGAATTTAACAATTAATCATTCATATCAACGTTGAGTACCGGAAACTTGCGTTTTAATGGTAGTGGAGTAATTACACTATGGGAAGTAGGCATAAGGTAAAATATGTAGTAACGACCTTAATAATACCATAGTCTATACGTCATACAGTCTTCCGAAGAAGCCCGAGCTGCACACGAAGTTCGGCGAACTACGTAAGCAGCTCGGGCTCTCGTCGGACGACTGTATGATGAGTCTGTGATAATACTAATAGTGTTGACGATATTTGCTTTAGTTAATAAATAGCGAAGCTATAATTTATTTATACTTATTATTGATGAGATGATGATTTCATCGATGAGAATGCTAAGGGGGAAATGCGGTGTAAATCTCTCGTAAATCGTGAAGAGGTCCTTAATTAACAAATAGTTTTATTTTCAAAGCATGTACAATTAAAGTAAAAAAAAAATGCATAATTATTTAAATTAGATGAAATTGCATTTTAGTCTTAAAAATATTATTGAAAAAAAAATTGAGTAGGTAGGCAATTGATTAATTAGGTATTTCATTATTTTGTTTTTATGATTTTTATTAATAGTAGGTCTTTACCTATGAAATTGCCGTTTTGTATGAAAAACTTTAAACGAATTTTTTTCATGAATTTTTTTTTGTATTAATCGAAGTAATCACCCATGCAATCAATGCATCTTTGCCAACGCAGTGGCAGTTTATTGATGCCCTTCTTAAAGAAATCAGCTGGACGGGAGGCAACAAATTCTTCAAAGGCATTTTGTACTGCCTCTCGGGTATTGAATTTTTTTCCCGCCAAGAAGTTATCCAAATTCTGGAAAAAGTAGTAGTCTGTAGGCGCAAGGTCTGGTGAGTATGGCGGATGACGGAGAGCTTCCAACCCCAGTTCTTGCAACTTAGAGACCGTCTGCTGTGCAGTATGAGGTCGCGCGTTGTCGTGCAGGAGCAGCGGAAACGAGCGATTGACCAATGCTGGTTGGAGATGTGCCAGCTTCTCCATCATTGTGTTCAGTTCTTCACAGTACACATCTGAAGTAATGCTCACCCCGTTTGGTAAGAAGCTGTGATGAATCGCACCGGCGCTAGACCACCAAACAGTGACCATCACTTTTCTAGGGGTAAGTTTTCGTTTAGGGCATTGTTTAGGTGCTGAACCAGGATTCAACCAACTTGCTGAGCGCTTGCGGTTATCAAACAGAATCCATTTTTCATCGCAGGTAACAATGCGGTTCAAAATTCCTTCATTTGTGTGTCTGTTGAGCAGTGCAAGGCACGTCTCGACGCGTACTTCGCGCTGGCGATCATTGAGTTCGTGGGGCACCCATTTGTCAAGCTTTTTTACCTTGCCAATTTGACGCAAATGGACCAATATTGTTTTGACGCTAACGTCGAAAGCTGCTGCTAATTCAGCCGTAGATTGTGTATCATCAGCTTCCACAATCGCCTTTAATTTGTCATTGTCGACCAAAGTCTTCGGACGACCGCGAGGTTCATTTTTCAGGTCGAAATTTCCAGAACGGAAGCGAGCAAACCAATAACAAGTGGTGCGTTGGTTTGTAGTGTTAGCTCCGTAAACGTCGTTGATGTTGCGTGCCGCTTGTGCCGCGTTGCTGCCACGTCGGTACTCATATTCCATAATTACTCGAATTTTTAACGTATCCATGATGACGAAAAAGATTGAAATGCGATGAAAATGTAACACTAATCAATAAACAAATGACTACTTTTGGAAAAAAAAATCCATGTTTTTAAAATAAAATTAATTTGAAATTAGAATTCTTAGCCAAACAAAAATTATTTTGATTTGAAATGGCCAGTACTGCAGAACGGCAATTTCATAGGTAAAGACCTAATACATAGATAATTAAATGGATTATAGATGCGATAATAATAATAATTATAACGATAATAATAACGTGACCAGAGGGCTGGCTCGTTCTTTGGCCAAAGAATTAGCATTGCCATTCAACGTGGCAATGCTGCGGACGAGTACTTCGACGCCTAAGTGTCCTTTTGTTTTGTATTTATTTGTATAGTTAGTTAGTTAGTTAATAATTGAATTAAATATAATGCGATATACCTATTTTATAAGTGGTGATTAACTTCAATTATTTTGTTATTAATGAATTATTTAGTAAATCAAATATATTACAATTAGTGGTGAATAGAATAGGTATCTCATATTTATTATTGTTTTTTGATTTTTCGAATTATTGTTTATTGCTGCATGTTAGAATGAAATATTTATTTATCGTATGATTGTTATGTTTATTTTTAATTAATGAATAAATAAAGGCTACAATATAAATAGAATTATAATCAACGTTGAGTACCGGAAACCTACGTTTTAATGGTAGTGGAGTATTTACACTATGGGAAGTAGGCATAAGGTAAAATACGTAGTAACGACCTTAATAACACCACAGTCTATACGTCATACATTCTTCCGAAGAAGCCCGAGCTGCACACGAAGTTCGGCGAACTACGTAAGCAGCTCGGGCTCTCGTCGGACGACTGTATGATGTATAGTCTGTGATAATACTATATTGTTGACGATCTTTGCTTTACTTAATAGATAGCGAAGCTATAATTTATTTATACGAGTACTTATTATTGCTGAGATGATGATTGATGAGAATGCTAAGGCGGAAGTGTGGTGTTACATAAATGGATAGAATAAAAAAAATTAAATGAATATGATGATGTGAATATGGTGTTTTTTTTTTCTCTGAACTGAATAAAGTTTTTTTTTTAATAAGATAAAGGTTGTGCGGAAATCGGTTGTCATGGTATGGGCATGTGCTGCGGAGGAATGAGGAAAATATCGTGAGGAAAGTTTTGAGTACGAATGTCGATGGCTGTAAGAGTAGGGGAAGACCAAAGAAACGATGGATGGACTGTGTGAAAGATGACATGGCTGGAAAGGGGGTGACTACCGAGATGACGACTAATAGAGAAGTGTGGGAAAAAGGAACATGTTGCGCTGACCCCAAATAGATTGGGATAAGGTCAGGAGAATGATGGACTTATTATTAATAGTTATTTTTCTGTCTGGAATTTCTCAGTAGTATCCCGGAGTTTGGATTTGTACCCGATTGATGGCAATAAGCTCGCCCCCTATACGAAGGGACTTAAAAATAACTGGCGAAACAAGACGTGATTTATGTTAGTTATATATTGGGTTCCTGATTTTTAAAAATACCAATGGAAAACATACCAATACTAAGATTATTCTTGTGTGTCTGTCTGCTGCTGACATCTTTCTCGGAAATTACAGTAAGTGCGGGTTACTTTGACTCTAGGGCATAACTTTGGCCCAAATCGAGACAGATGTTTACTGTCATTAAATCCACACAAGGTTCCGCAAGTACGCGTCTATATCACCATCTAATAGTTACCGAAGGACATACGACGTTCGGTTGTGTGGTCGTGACACTTCGGGCAGTTTATACAGTTGTCTCGATTTGGGCCAAAGTTATGCCCTAGAGTCAAAGTAACCCGACCTTACGGTACGTGACATAAGTATTCAATTTTTTTTATATGAAATTGACATCTTCTATAAGCCTCACATAACCATTGGTCAGTAAAAATCCCAAGATTTTATATTTATTCGTTCCAATTTTCTAGGCCTATTCAAAACTTAAAATATTATATCCGGCCTCCGACCATCCGACCTTTTTCAACACATGACAGTAGGTCAACACATTATAGTGGGGTCACATTAAAATTATAATAGAGCCCGGAAATCAGAATCCACCCGTGTGGCGCGGGCCTTGGCAGCGATCGATCACCGTGGTCTTATGTGCCAGAAACCGGAATGGAATAAAAATGGGTGCGGCGACATGTAGGTAAGGTGGGCTTAGTTACCTACTATATTAAACTGTTTTATATGGGACGTTTAAGGTATATTCGACCTCGTAATTGAGTTACCACTTTTCATAAAAGTCCCGGTAAATTAAAACGTCACAACAACGTCACAATAAATCTTTCCAACCATTTATTTTGTTTTTGTTATCTCGAGTACTAATCAATTAGTGATGTCCTAATGCGTTACCGATTCGATTTCTTATAACAATCTGCCTAACTTTAAGCCAACTTCGTTGGGGTCGGCTTCCAGTCTAATCGGATGCAGCTGAATACCAGTATTTTATATGAAGCGACTGCCTATCTGACCTCCACAACCCAATTACTGGGTAATACGATACCCCTTGGTAAGACTGGTTGTCAGACTTTCGGGCTTCGGACGACCCTTAACGACTGTCAAAGATCCACGAATGACAGCCGGGACCATAACGGCTTAGCGTGCTTTCCGAGGCACGGAAGTGTCTCGGTATGTAAAGATGGTTATTACTTAGCCACGAGCTCCTCGATTCGATTTCTTATGACAATCGATTTTATTTATTAAGAAGTCTTAATCGATTTAACGTATTGATATTCTATTTTACAGAAAAATAAGAATAAGAAGTATTGTATTTTTTCATCTATCTGCCAATAAATAGTGAACTTCATAGGCGTGCTTATGTCAAAAGTAAAATAAATAGTTGGAAAGATTTTAGGGTTGAAACTATGTAGCTAAAATAGACTTTACTATCCTAGACAAGTGATTGCCACTTGTCTAGGACATAAAGTCTATTTTAGCTTTCAAACTGTTTTGTAATTCTACAATGACTTTCAACACGATTGGAATAAGCTTTTTGATAGCTTGTGTCAATCCCATACATTCTTGAATTTTCCTACATCGTTCGACCTCGAAGTTTTATCTCGTGAAAGTGACATTCAACCTTAGGGAGGTAAAGCAATTACGAGATTGACTGTACGTTTAAAATTTGATGTCTTCGAATCAAAGGCCGGTCATATAAAATAATACATATATGGAACGTTTGGGATCTTAGAATTAGTTATAACTAGCATTTACCCACGGTTTCACCAGCGTGGATGTCGAAGAATATCCCACGGGAACTTACTACCGGGATTAAAAATGTGTGTTACTCACTTATAATAATTCCGTAATACATTGTTTACGCAGCGCACGCCAGTAAAACTCTCAGTCGGCATGTTTTTTTCTGACATCTTCAACAATCATCGTCATATTTCAGCCAATTTATAGAAAACCTTAAAAAAAATACATTTAAACATTTCTCATGAATCACTCCGTTAATTGGTGAAAACCATATGAAAATCCGTTCGGTAAGTTTTGTTTTTATCTCGTTTAGACAGACGGATAGACGCGGGCGGGGAGACTTTGTTTCATAGTACGTGTGATAGTGATGATTTAAATAAATTACTTGAAATAGTAAAAAAAGTGTGTTTGTGTGTGTCAGCTCCGCCACACGACGGGAGTTTACTCCTGTTTTTTGCGCCATTCGGACTTTCTATTGTTGGACGAAAACAATGTACCATAGGGGCAGGTTTTCTTCAATGAATCAGTGTTATACAAAAAACAACTTTAAGGTGTAAAGTTTTGTTTTACGTTGCACAGAAAAACGTAACAACGCTTTTGAGTTAACGCTTGTAATTCACTTCTCATACAATTTCCATACCGGGGGCCATATATTAAAATTTATTTTTAAGGAGAAAACTCCAAAAAAAATCTAATTAATTCACTAACTGACATACAACAATATGTATATCACACTAATATTATAAAGGCGAAAGCTTGTGGGTGTATTTGTATATTTGTTACTTCTTCACGCTCAAACGGCGGGACCGATTTGGATGAAATTTGGTATGTAGATAGCTTATACCCTAGAATAACACATAGACTACTTTTTATCTCGGTCTATGCGGGTGAAACCGTGGGGCGCAGCTAGTCATTTTACATACGTCATTTTTTTATGGGATTTCCCATTGCAAACGGCTGCTTGCTTTATTTACCAATATTTGAATCACTAGAAAAAATCACAAAAACACCTTATTGAAATCATATTTCATTACACAACTTCTGTCTAATTTATGGCAAAATTTCGAAGTAGACGGTCCAGAGTTTAGCAATTTTGTGTTCCCGCGATATTTGCATGCCCGGGCCGGGATTTCTTTTTCAATTTCGAAGTTGTTCGTGACTTTATTGGGCCGCTGTGTCACTTTTGTCGACAAGGCGGTAACGAATGGTAAACGTTTTGATTCCTGTTACGTAGGGAGATTAAATTTAGGTGATAGAGGCATTGATATATTAGGGGAAGATATGTTACGCGCTGACATCGCAATCACTAAACCTGGACTCGGCGTACGACTACATGCACCGAAACTAGCACATCTGTGATCATAGTCGCAAACCTACAGTTACCGATAGATAAGGACAGAGATAGGAGTCGGCGCTGTCGTGCAAGCAAAATCGCGTTAGCCCCCGAATGTTTACGATTATGAATGACATTGCATGTCTATCTCGCTCTCACAAACATGGCAAAGCAAACATTAAGTATTATTATAATTTTCAACAAATCTACATTTTTGGCTGTACTTACGAGTGAAAAATAATCCCGTGGGACCTTGTGTTTAGTTTTATTTGTGTTTTTTTTTTATTTAGACGATTTTGGTAATTTTACTTAACGTGCTACACAAACGCCAGTTCGATTGTAACTAAAGTCAATTGTGTGCGTTAACACAATTTATGCGGTCCACGTCGAGGAGCGCGAACCTTATCTTCCTAATATATACATCAATGGTTAGAGGTGACCATATATGGGTATTGTTTTGCATGTAAGGCATATTTTCGATGACGCTGTTCAATAGTAACGTGTTACAACATTCAGCATCATTCTCCTGCCCTTATCCCAATGTATTTGAGGTCGGCGCAACATGTCTTTTTCTTCCATACTTCTTTATTAGTCGTCATCTCGGTAGTCACTCCCATGTAATCTTTCACACAGTCCATGCATCGTTTCTTTGGTCTTCCCTTGCTCGTTAGCCATCCACATTCATACTCAAAACTTTTATTGTACCATGTTTTAATGCAAATAAATATTCACTTCTCTATTCTATAAGTACTCATCACCTGGCTAGTCTTTTCCCCAACTTTGTTGGAGTCGGCTTCCAGTCTAACCGGATGCAGCTGAATATCAGTATTTTACATGAAGCGACTGCCTATCTGACCTCCACAACCCAGTTACTGGGTAATACTATTCGCCTTGGTACCGTATTTCCCATACTGGTTGTCAAACTTTCGGGCTTCTGACGACTCGTAACGGAATGACAGCCGGGACCAACGGCTTAACGTGCTTTCCGAGGCACGGAGGAGTCCCGGTATGTAAAGATGGTCACCCATACACGGACCAACCCCGACAAGCGTAACTTAACCTGAAGGATCGACCCGTGCGGCTGTTATTACTTAGCCACAAACTCCTCTATTCTATATTCTATAAGTACTATTATTGAACAAATTAAATGAAATGGATTTCTTGAGAACATTTTAATTATAAGAACTACCCGGTGCACTGTGACAATTTCTCTAGTTTACCGTAATAACGATACCTTGTTAGTAGCGTGTCTTGTATCTCGTAGTTAGAATTTAATATTAGGTCTTTACCTATGAAATTGCCGTTCTGCAGTACTGGCCATTTCAAATCAAAATAATTTTTGTTTGGCTAAGAATTCTAATTTCAAATTAATTTTATTTTAAAAACATGGATTTTTTTTTTCCAAAAGTAGTCATTTGTTTATTGATTAGTGTTACATTTTCATCGCATTTCAATCTTTTTCGTCATCATGGATACGTTAAAAATTCGAGTAATTATGGAATATGAGTACCGTCGTGGCAGCAACGCGGCACAAGCGGCACGCAACATCAACGACGTTTACGGAGCTAACACTACAAACCAACGCACCACTTGTTATTGGTTTGCTCGCTTCCGTTCTGGAAATTTCGACCTGAAAAATGAACCTCGCGGTCGTCCGAAGACTTTGGTCGACAATGACGAATTAAAGGCGATTGTGGAAGCTGATGATACACAACCTACGGCTGAATCAGCAGCAGCTTTCGACGTTAGCGTCAAAACAATATTAGTCCATTTGCGTCAAATTGGTAAGGTAAAAAAGCTTGACAAATGGGTGCCCCACGAACTCAATGATCGCCAGCGCGAAGTACGCGTCGAGACGTGCCTTGCACTGCTCAACAGACACACAAATGAAGGAATTTTGAACCGCATTGTTACCTGCGATAAAAAATGGATTCTGTTTGATAACCGCAAGCGCTCAGCAAGTTAGTTGGATCCTGGTTCAGCACCTAAACAATGCCCTAAACGAAAACTGACCCCTAGAAAAGTGATGGTCACTGTTTGGTGGTCTAGCGCCGGTGTGATTCATCACAGCTTCTTACCAAACGGGGTGAGCATTACTTCAGATGTGTACTGTGAAGAACTGAACACAATGATGGAGAAGCTGGCACATCTCCAACCAGCATTGGTCAACCGCTCGTCTCCGCTGCTCCTGCACGACAACGCGCGACCTCATACTGCACAGCAGACGGTCTCCAAGTTGCAAGAACTGGGGTTGGAAGCTCTCCGTCATCCGCCCTACTCACCAGACCTTGCGCCTACAGACTACTACTTTTTCCAAAATTTGGATAACTTCTTGGCGGGAAAAAAATTCAATACCCAAGAGGCAGTACAAAATGCCTTTGAAGAATTTGTTGCCTTCCGTCCAACTGATTTCTTTAAGAAGGGCATCAATAAACTGCCACTGCGTTGGCAAAGATGCATTGATTGCATGGGTGATTACTTCGATTAATACAAATAAAAAATGCATGAAAAAAATTCGTTTAAATTTTTTCATACAAAACGGCAATTTCATAGGTAAAGACCTATTATCATGCACTAGGGTTAGCACAAATCTGCAGTTTAAAAGTTATATAAAAAAAAAACCGCCTAATTGCATGTCGGACCACGTACAAAAAAGGGTCCCGTAGTTGAAAAGAATTTATCCCAAAATCAAAATTAAAATTTAAATCACAAAAAAAAAAAAAAAAATAAGTGATAAAATTACAAATTAGCATTTTTTGGACTTTTTCTTTTATTTTGCGGTGAGAGCTTGCTTCTTGGTAAATTTCATGATTCAAGGGCGAATAAATTGATTTGATTTTATAGCCGCAAAAGATGTATACAAGGAACATCGTTGATAATTCATTTGATCAAGATACACAAAGTGGATTACTTATTTACGTATCGGAACTAAATCAAAAACTGCCCAAGCAAGGTTAATAAAATATGGGACCACCGCGCAAGCTTTTTCTACCAAAATGACAAAAAAACAATTCAAAATCGGTCCACAATCGACGAAAATATCGATGGACATGCTTTAAAAAAAAATACATACAGACGAACATAAATTACCTCCTCATTTTTAGAAGTCAGTTAAAAAGATGGATCGGTGATCCCAGTTTGTTGTTATTAGTAGACAAGAGGAAGTGTAATACATAACATCACGCCTTATTTCCCCGAAGGGTGTGGCAGAGGGTCGGGTACACCCATATTTTGCCAGTTGTTTTTAAGTTCCATGTAATAGGGGGCGAGCCTATCGCCATCAACAGGGCGCAAATCTAGACTCCGGGCTGCTCTTGAGAAATTGCAGATAGAAAAATCCAATATCACTGCCCTGGGAGTCACACCCAAGGCTCATGCTCAACGGTAACGCTTGCAACCACTAGACCAATGAGGAAGTATAATATCTACGCTAAATTCCATCTATCTCTAACGACATCCTTAGTAATAGTTTAGTTAAGGGGATACATCGATAAATTTTGTGTTTTTAAAATTCCTATAAAACCAAATGTATTTTGTTAAATCTTTTGGATTTTCCATACGTGTTATTTGATTATATTGTCTACTGCCGTACCTACTAAAACCAAAATGACATGTTTTTGATACAAAAAAAATCCAAAGTAGCACCGTCTGTTTTCTGTTTTATACGATTATTAGCTGTTGCCCGCGGCTTCGCCCGCGTGAATGTCGGAAATTATCCCACGGGAACCTACTACCGCGATGAAAAGTATCCTATGTCTTAATCCAGGTTATAAACTATCTGTATAACAAATTTCATCCAAATCCGTTCAGCCGTTTTTGCGTGATTGAGTAACAAACATCCAAACATACAAATTTTCACATTTATAATATTAGTAGGATACGTAAACAGTTCCTTATTGTTCAGTAAAATTTGCTTTAAATCGAAGGTATTAAAATATATTAAGAACTTTTTAAGCTAAAAATTTATTTAAGTATAGCATTTTGTCATAAATCTACATTTAAACGAAGCGCGTTTAGTTCCGGTGCTCGTGAGAGTCTTCTATCTCGCGCGTCAAATTAGACAACCATAGCGCCATTTCACTTTTACACCGAACTAAACCACGCTTGGATGTATCCTCTTAAGTTATGCTCATTTCTATCTCATATTTATTTTATTCCCCCACGAGTACTTAGTTCCAGTATTTTCTTTAACAACCCTGATAAAGATGCCTTTGCAAATCGTTTTTTACCGTCTTTGAGACACTGGAGAACCTTTCTCAAGCTTTCTAAACATAGATTTTACTTGCATGTGTTTCTTTTTTCGAGCAAAATAGTGATTACTGGGTACATAAATAGTGATTACTGGGTGTACAAGTAGTGATTGCTAGCTGAATAAATTGTTATTGCTAGGTGTTTAAATAGTGGTTAGTGAGCTAACTAGGAGTTTAATAGTGAATGATTTGTAGGTGTTAAATTTTTAGTAGGAATAAAGTGTTATCGCTTTGGTGGTAGGTAATGACTGTGTTTAAAAAAGTAGATAACTAGGTAGGTACAAAGTTATTTCTGATTCTGGAATACGACAAGGCAATTATTTTAAACGGATCAACGATAAGGGTACACTATTTAAAATAATTGCCTTGGTGTTGATAAGACATACATATTTTCTAGGTTGATATTAGGACCTAAGAAAATAGATTATTTTTAGCCTAAGCTTGATCCTTTGAAATTGAATCCTAGAAATGACAATAAGCCTGGAGCTCTTCAGACTTAATCAATTTTATAGAATGTTTATTAAATTTGGTTTTCGTAGCGGGATATTTTTGGTAAAAGTAATTTGTTTTTTCCGTTTTTCAATTATTTGATACGCTATTTAAACCATGGATTTATAATATTACTAGCTTTTGCCCGCGGTTTCGCCCGCGTGGATGTCGGAAATTATCCCACGAGAACCTACTACCGGGGGACCTATGTGTTCATCCAGGTTATAAACTATCTGTGTGCCAAATTCAGCCGTTTTCGCGTGATTGAGTAACAAACATCCAAACATCTAAACATACAAACTTTCACATTTATAATATTAGTAGGATTGCTAATTGTACCAACTTAGGTACAACATATATAAGTCTATGTCAACTTTTTTCCCCATTGGATGTAAAAATCGCAATGAAAAATTCCACCTGGCAAATATAATCAATACAATAACATTTTCATACCACAACAACAAGATTACAGAAAAGCATTTTCTATAAAGTTCAACGAATTTATTGAAGGTATTGGATAAGTTGGAAACTTGTTCAAACTTATCGCACGAACACAATCTCAGAACTTAAAATGTCGCATTGCTGATCTTAGAGTCAAAGAAAACACAAGAAGAAGTCAATATAGAACGGATATTATTTTACTGGGAAAATAGAATGGATATCGTCACAGACTGAATGTAAATATTAATGCTTTTAGGGTTCCGTACCTCAAAAGGAAAAACGGAACCCTTATAGCATCACTTCGTTGTCCGTCTGTCTGTCAGTCAGTCTGTCCTGTCAAGACCCTTTTTCTCAGTAACGGGTAGAGGTGCCAAGTTGAAATTAATATCAAATACATAGGTATATGGTCCCTTGGAGCTTTCTAAAAATCAGGCTTCTAAGTCAACGCAGTAAAAGGCCATTTAAGCGACATATTTTGATACTCGCAAATAAATCAAAACCGGGTACTTCCCGTTGACCTAGAATCATAAAATTTTGCATGAAGCAAGATTTTCCCGCATAAGTAAAGAAAAATGCCCGAAAATCGTTGATTTTTATTTTCATCGCATAAAAAAAGTATTTTTTTGGGATTTTTAGTTTTTCAACTACAATGTTAAGTTTGTTTTGGAATAAATTATTTTCAGCTACTAACCTTCATTGTGCGTGGTCCGACATGCACTCGGCTGGTTTTTTACGTACATATACAAAACGTATCGTGTGCCGTATGTCTGACAGCCAGTCGTGCTAAGGGGTATGGTTTTATCCAGTAACTGGATTATGGCAGTCGCTTCATGTAAAATACTGGTATTCAGCTGCATTCCGTTAGACTGGAAACTGACCCCAGCATAGTTGGGAAAAGGCTAGGCAGATGATAATGATGATGAGATACGTATCGTGTGCCAAACATTTGTATCCTATCAGTCGTTTATTCGTGATTGACTAACAAACATCTAAATAAACGTTCAAATTTCATAGTGTTAATGAGGAGTAGGGATGATGTCACAGAAAACCTGCAATAAACGGGAACGCCCTAGGAAGTCATATAGTGACCTTATTGGTGATGTTCTTCAGAAAGGCCAGGTGCGTAGTACTTGCAACCGGCGTGCGTGTATGACCGTAAACGAGGCAAAAGGAGTACAAGGTTGCCATTATCATACGATATATTTGTCAAAGACGTCAGATAACCAAATTTTAAGATTCCGACCTCAAAAAAAAAAAACCGGCCAAGTGCGTGTCGGACCACGCAAAATGAAGGGTTCCGTACTTGGGAAGAATTTATCCCAAGAACAAAATTAACATTGTGGTTGAAAAACATGTTCTCCCATACATTCCAACAGCAAATATAAGATTGTACGCACAATATTGAGAGATTTACCATGTTATTTTAAGACCATAGACTTCTTAAAGGTTTTCCTGTATTCTATAGGTATTTTTTTTTTCAAAATTTTAGGCTCAGTAGTTTCGGAGATGGGGCCCAATGGTCAATTTTCGTCTATTTTTTTTAAATAACTTAAAAAAAAAAAAATTATAAAAATATATTTTTGAGACATTCACAGTAAGCCCTTTTTATTGATATGTCACACGATACAATATGCAAAACTATTTTTTAAATTTTCTTATTTGCCCCCCAAATATTACCCCTATATGCAAAATTCATTTATTTACGTTACAGGTCCGTGTTTGGATCACAGAAATTCATAATTATGTTTACCAAATTTCAACTTAATCGGTCCATTAGATTCGGAGCATATTGGCTGTGACAGACGGACAGACAGACACACGAGTGATCATTTATGGGTTCCGTTTTTCCGTTTGAGGTATGGAACCCTAAAAAAGATCACTTTCTTGTGTAAAACTTAAGGCTGCACAGCACATGCACACCAAAACCAAATAATGTTGAAAGTAAGAAGCTCTTACAAACCTTAATAACAAGCACTCTAGAGACTAAAAAATGACCCAATAACAAATTTCTTTACAAAAAACTCAAAGAAAACATCAAACAGCGCCTCATATACATAGTGATACCCTAAATGGCACATCAGACAACCAGTACATATTGCATTTTAAAATGAAAAATTCTTAAGTAAAACGCGCCCCTCAAAGGAAGGAATAAAAATTCTACATTAAACAGTTCCCGAGGAACTCTGTATAAATAAAGTTTGTGCTGAACTCCATCTGTGAGGTCTCAAGTGGCGACACAGACGTAACTGTGATGCACAGAAACATAATAGTGTGAAAACTTTAAGATTGCTTTCTATCTAAACTTGTATTCGATGAAAATCGAATGTTTTCTTCGTTTGATAGAGGGTAAACTTCGTTGGTGGTAGATAAAGAGGAGTTTTCTAAAGCCCGGTTTATGTTTGTTCAGTTTTGTTCAGGTGAGTGGAAGGACCTAATTTTGCACCCAATTTGAAGGGTTCTTCACTGGGTAAGGGCTCGATGGTAACCTTTTTGTATGGAGTCGTGCAATTTTCGAGTTCCTTTTGTGGTATTCTTTGTCTTTTTAATGCGACTTTGGAAGATGTTGCCATTGAAACGTTAAGGACAACATAAATAGAGATATATTCTCAAACATCAATCCAACTCAATCAATATGCATAGCCTTTTTCCAACTTTGTTGGGGTTCTGCCGTTATTACTAAAGCCACGAGCTCTTCCTTAATAAAATAACTCCGACATTACAAATATTACTGTAGCTGCTAAGTTTACACGTTTACATAAAGGAAAAGTTTCTTTGATGTAGTGATGGGACACCAATTTGTTACAGTCGAGTGACTCGACTCACTGGACAAATTGTCGCGATCTTGTGGTGAAGAGAATTAGGTATTTGCTTATTACCTTAGTTAAGTTTTATTTTTGTACCAATGAGGTTACTTTTCTTTTGTAAAAAAAAAAAACAGCTTTTAATATAAAGCTATAATGATCCACAATCCAGTTAAATAAATAATTATTTATTTCACCAAAAAAGCCCGTAACAATATCCTTATGACTAACACTTATTATGGCTTAATACAAAGGTCAATATTTAAACAAAAACTCCTAAACTAGGAGTAAGTTCCTATACCTTAGGAGTCAGTGATTCTCCGTAGCAATATAAAGCCACAAAAATTAGAGTAAATTGGGAAATTTTAACAATTATTAATAGCGGAAAACAGAGGTAATAAACTACTATTTACACTTTATGCAGAATTATACGTTTAAATTGTACGTTTACGGACTAAAGTAGCGTAAATACTATTAACTTATTTGCTTGGAAACCGAACACACGTCTGCCTTAGAGCGCAGTAACGGACGAATCCAAAGTTGCTGGGTAGGTACTAAAATATTCCTTGGTAAGACCGGTTGTCAGACATTCGGACTTCTGACGACCAGTAACGACTGCCATTTATCCACGAATGACAGCCGGGACCAATAGCTTAACGTGCTTTCCGAGGCACGGAATCATAACTAATATTATAAATGCAATAGTGAGTTTGTTTGTGTGTTTGTTACGCTTTCACGCTAAAACGGCTGAGCGTATTTGGATGAAATTTAGCACATGGGTAGACCATGACCTGGATTAGGACATAGGGTACTTTTTTACCCCAGTAGTATGTTCCCGTGGGATAATTTCAAGCTGCAAACAAAAGCTAGTATAAATCATTATTCTCCTGCCCTGATCCCAATCAATTTCGGGTCGGCGCAACATGTCTCGTTTTTCCATACTTCTCTATTAATCGGCATCTCGGTAGTCGCCCCCTTTCTCAATTCAATTCAATTTATTTATTTGTTCTAGTTTCTAGCCATGTCATCTTTCACATAGTCCAACCATCGTTCCTTTGGTCTTCTCCTACTCTTATAGCCATCGACATTCACACTCAAAACTTTCGTCACGACATTTTTTTCATTCCTCCGTATCACATGCCCATACCATGACAACCGATTTCCGCACAACTTTTCAGTCAAATTTTTATTATAACTTCATAAATAATGAAGCTTTAATAAATTCGTTAAATATAGTATAAAACACATAATTAATAATATTTGTCTAATTAATAACAAGGTTGATTAGTAAATAAATTTTCCTCGTAATACAAAGTGTTTTTAAAAAAAATGCTAAATTATACGTACAACGATAATCAAAAAATTATTTTATAGAAAAAAAATTGATACAATAATTACTTCTTACATAACATTAATTAAGTTTCCTTGACATTATAAATCAACAAATTCTTTCTGTAGCTGGTGAAAACAAAATCGATCGATTACAGAAAGCCGAGTCACCTGTTGTTTCCCAACTCTAATAACTGTATGACTGCGGTATACTTAAAGTTTAGCAATTCACTTTTATTCACGCTTACATTTTACATGGCATTAAGCGAAAACTTTGAGATACGTTGTTTAATTAAATATTTAATGAGAAGTTTGTTTTTGAGGTTTAAATTAAATTTTAGGAAACAACTCACATAATACATATTGTAGTATAATAACTGCGTTTCTGTCTGTTTTAATAGTTACCTATTTTGGTGCAAAACAAAGCCTCTCCTTGCATAATTGTAATTACTTTTTCATACTTTTGTGACTGTCAATTACTTTTATGCATGTATAGAGGCATGAGGAACAGGGTGTAAAGTTCACTCATCCTCTGTTGAAAAGGGAGGATCCTCCGACCAGACAGGTGCTGTGTCTGGTATGCTATTGCCTGACGATTGATGTCGGGACGTTGTATATATGCTATTCGCGCGGTAAACTCTGATTGCGCGATGCCAGATTGCGTGTCGTCAGTGTGACGCGTAGTTCGTATGTGGCGATGTAGATTCCGCCACACATGAAAAGTAAATGAAAAAATCCCTACCTTACCCTAACCTAACCCTATTTAACTCGGTTTTGGAGGTCAGATAGACGGTCGCTCCATGTAAAATACTGGTATTCAACTGCATCCGGTTAGACTGACCTACCTCAACATAGTTGGGAAAAGGCTAGTTGATGATGATTTAACCATAAAAGTATTATTATTATTTTAATGACAAATTAGTTACACATTAAAGAATTTTTTTTTTTTTTTTTTTATTGATCTGAATACAAGCCTGATAAAAAAGTAATCTGTATAATGTAATTTAGTTGTCAATAAACGGTGGTCTCTTCTAACCACCAACAAAACTGGCCAAGTGCGTATCGGACCACGCACAATGAAGGGTTCCGTAATTGAAATGAATTTATCCCAAAAACAAACTTAACATTGTAATCCCATAAAAGTTTTGATTTACTTGCGAGTATCAAAATATTTTTTTTAAATTTTATTTTCGGAAGGCTTACAGTCTAATATCTTAAGAGGTAAATTATGTACAGTATCGCTTAAAATTGCCATTTATAAGCTTCCACAGATTAAAAACTATGTACCGAAAATAAAAAAAAGAAATTGAACATACAAAAATTAAAATATGACGCATAAATGGCCGTATTTTTTTATTGCATTGCCTTAGAAGCTTGATTTTTTTAGAACTTTACGGAACCATAGACTTACGTATTTGATATTAATTTTAAGTTGATACCTTTACGCGTTCCTGAGTAAAAGGTCTTGACAGACTGAGAGACATGAAAATATTTTTTATTTACAAATTAACTATTTTAGGACTTTTCCGTTATTTGTGTTGTAAGACCTTGCTACTTGCCAAATTTCATGATTCTATGACAGTGGAAAGTACCCTATCGATTTTGATTTACTTGCGAGTATCAAAATATTTCTCATAAATGGCCGTATATTTTTATTGCGTAAAGGTAAAAGCTTAATTTTTTTTTACGACTCTAAGGGAACATTGACCTACGTATTTGATATTAATTTCAACTTAATACCTCCACACGCTCCTGAGAAAAAGGGTCTTGACAGACAGACAGACGGACAACGAAGTGATCCAATAAGAGTGTTGTTTTTTCCTTTTGAGGTACGGATCCCTAAAAATATAAAACAAAACCTAATTCTAAATTCAAAACTGTCTCGTCCGAAATCTCGTGGTTCCCTCAATTCCCAACACTACTTGTACCGGCCGCTGTATACTTAAAGTTTACCAATTTATTTTTATTCGCACCTCCGCTTTGCATGACTCAGACGGGAAGTCGCCAGTATTTCCAATTTCGAACTTGTTCCATATTGAAGCCACTTCGGGCCGTTCGAATCGTTTTTGTGCGTTTTTTATTTCTACTTAGTGTCGTTAGTTTGTACGAGTAGCTGTCAAAGTGTCAATGTATTGGTTGGGCTGTTTATTGTTGATTTTTAACGATGCTAGAAGCTCTTCTGTCCTACCAAAGGTTTAATGAAAACAAAAGACATAATAAACTCAAACTCAAACTCAAAGCATTTATTTCAAATAAACCAATTACAGGCACTTTTGAATTGTCATTGGGTCGGTCAGTCAGAAAGATGAAGCTAGTTGCCCATTCCAAAGCGTAGTAGATCCCTATGGAGAAGAACGGGCAAGAAACTCCACGAACACTCTTTTAAATCATAATATTTTTACAAAATATTGGTTACATCGTTCATGTTGAAAATATACATGTGAGAACAATGTAGAAAGACGTGCACGTTAAAAAGCATCCGTAATAAAAAGATAAAAACTAAAACAACTAAATTAAATATTAAAATTAAAAATAAGCCATGGCAGCTAAGAGACGACCAGTCCCAACTGACGGCGCACGTTCACGAACATGACGCATGGATCAGCACCAATTAGCTAAACCATTTTGATGGGAACTTAATAATTTTAACATACACCTTTACGCAATAATGTCAGTGATATTCATAAGTTATTTATTTTGTGTCTGCGAAACGTATTTAAAAAAAAACGATACAGTCGTAGTAACTGTTTTCGGTACAAACAATTGCCAATCAATCAAACAAAAGTCAATTGATATTTCTAACATTGCCAACAAACCCGATCCAAATAAACCCGTAACCGAATCACACTAATATTATAAAGGCGAAAGTTTGTGAGTATGTGTGTGCGTGTGTGTGTATGTTTGTTACTTCTTCACGCTCATACGGCTGGACCGATTTGGATGAAATTGGGTATGTAAATAGCTTATACCTTGGATTAACACATAGGCTACTTTTTATCCCGGTCTACGCGGGTGAAACTGCGGGGCACAGCTAGTACTACATAAAGATTCACTCTATTTATTCCACTGACATATAACTCATACTAGCTTTTGCCTGCGACTTCGTCCGCGTAAAATTTCATGTTCCCCCGACCCACCCCGTCGCATCGCATTACCTGCCCGCGCTAATACTTCGTTTTCGCTTAACGGTTTTTCTGACTATTTTTCTTTTTGTTCGGCGCCTAACGGTCATAGGGCGATGTTAAATAACCCATAGCCTACCTTATGAACTGGGTTATCAAATGTAAACAGAATTTTTCAAATCCAACTGGTGGTTTCAGAGATTAGCGCATTCAAACAAACAAAAAACAAACTCTTCAGACTTATTATTAGTGCAGATAAGATTTGGCATACCTACAAAAAAAACGTGTTACCTTACGGATAAAATGGCGGTTAATAGGGCTGCCCATATCGATATTTCTATGCTTATAATAAAATCGATGAAAGATTGTGAGAATGTTTTCATAATGTCACGGCATAATATCTACGGGTACAAATGCCCCAAGTTTTCTAATTAAGGCCTTTCATTTAACTTTGTTACCAAACAGGGAATGGATAAAATGGCCGCAAAAGTGGCCGCAAATAGTTAAGACTAGGAATGAAGTGAATGAATGGGGTTAGGAATGAAGTGTCAAAACACTATTATCCTTTTTCACTTACGCAAAATTAAGAAAGATAAAAAAAACTGCAGTATTCTTATGATTTTTGAGTCAATATCCCATCACACGAGCGCGGTGTGAAACGGGCCCGTGAGTCATTTTACCTAATATTGTACATGGTATAAGTTCTATACCAAGAAAATATTTTTTTATTATTAACGTTGTTCCATCACTATTAAGTAATAATAAAAAAATATTTTCTTGGTATAGAACTTATACCACGTACAATTTTAGGTAAAATGAGATTCACACCGCGCTCGTGTGAGGGGATATGCCTCATATTTGTCCAACTGTTTTTTCTATAATCAAACATTTCAAGTCCATACGATTTATAGGTTAATGATTTAATCGGATTTTAAAATAAACTTTTAACTTCCACCTAAAGCCTTGTCCTAATCATCGATTATTAATAATGTATTTTAATAATGTACTTAGGGCCTAAAATATACCAGTGGGCCTTGCACGAACGTGCGAATTAAACTTAACGTAAATTCGATCGATTTTAAAATTAAAAATACTCGTTTTGCACATAATATTTACTTAGTTATATGACTTTACTAACTGACCCGACAGACGTTGTCCTGTCCAAATTTCAATAATTCATACAAAATTCCCATAGAAAATGTAGATTCAGTTTTCCGAAATTTCCCAATTTTCCCGGCAACTTTTATAATTTTTTTCTTCTTAACAACCTTCCTCTTGAATCACTCTATCTAATGCTGAAAACTGCATTAAAATCCGTTGAGTAGTTTAAAAGATCTAAGCGAACAGACAGCGGAAGCGACTCCATTTTATACTATGTCTATGTGTTTTTTGTCTACGTCTGTGTTTTTCATTCATATCTGCAGGTGATAATAAAAATATGTGCTTCTCGCAAAAAAAATAACGAAAATTTTATAGGATAATTGTATTTTGGAGGGGTTATGGCTAAGTAATAAAAGCTGCACGGGTCAATTGATGAGGTTAAGCTACGCTTGCCGCGCTTGGTCCGTGATGGGATCTTTACATGCCAAGACCCCTTCGTGCCTCGGAAAGCACGGGTCCCGGCTGTCCTTCAAGGATCTTTGACAGACGCTACGGGTCGTTAGAAGCCCAAAAGTCTGACAACCAGTCTTACCAAGAGGGGTATCGTATTACCCAGTAACTGGGTTGTGGATGTCAGATAGTCAGTCACTCCATGTAAAATACTGGTATTCAGCTGGATCCGGTTAGGCTGGAAGCCGACCCCAACATAGTTGGGAAAAGGCTAGGCAGATGATGATGATACAGATGATACTTTGGATTCTAACATACTAAATTCGAAAAGAAATTAATTTCATTTCGAATTTACATTACGTTTACTCCGCAAGTTCGTGATAAGGAATTCGTGAATAAAAGTGCGCACGGGCCTAAAATTGACGAGAGTTTTTAAATAAATTATAGTTAAAAGATTATCCCGTGCTGTCCAATGTCAATAAAGTATTAATTCCGTAGTCTATACAGTTAAATCCGTAATGATTGATCGACCAGTTTTTGCACTCAGGGATACAACATTTTGGGAAGCGAGAGTAGGGTTACCATTTGGTGGTTTTGTGATTGGGACTGGTAAGAGTCCACTAAAGTTGGTAAGGAGTTTCAAGATGACAAGGCAATGTTTGTATTTACATTTATCATAACTAGCAAATCGGGGTGAGTTTGCTTTGAACGGGGTCCAATGGCGATATTTCAAAACCACCATCATCAATTCATCCACCTATGAAATTGTCGGTATATATTATACATTTTTTTTAAAGTGCATATCTGCCATTTTAATGGAAGTTTGTTGATGCCTCTGCTATAGAAATCCCGGGGACGGTATGTAATTGATGAACTCTTTAAAGGCGTTTTTCACCACCTCGTTGGGTTTGACTCATTGTTGAGATCAAAATTACCAAATCGGAAGCAATGAAACCAAAAACGCACCGTGCGTTCACTTGCGGTACCTTGTCCATACAAGTCAATAATATTGCGTGCTGTCTGTGCTGCGTTGGCGACACGACGGAACTCGTATTCGAAATTAGAGCGCAATTTCGATTTTTCCATGGTTACAAAAACATCAATATCAAAGAAAAATCGAACGGCGGAAAAACAAATGAACAAATGATTTTGAAAAAAAAAAGTTATGCTATATTATAAAATTAATTTGAGTTTGGAATTCTAAATAAAATGAAAGATATTGATCTTCACACTAGCTGATATCAAAAATTGGCAATTTCATAGGTAAAGACCTAATACTTAAGTTAATTAATATGATTATTCCAAACTGAATGCTCTCTAAATGATGCTGATAACCGCATTAAAGCCTATTGTGGAGTTTATATGATCTAGGCGGTTACACAGACAGACATGAAAAGTGACTTTGTTTTATATACTACTTATGTGTGTTTGTCGCAGCCAACTAGCTTAATTAGCCTTCAATTAATTGCCTAACCTTTTGACTCAACGCGCCATCCAACTAGTGGCCTGGAATGATATTCAATTATAGGTTAGGTTGGAACTGTGACCAACCACGCGCCAGCATATCGGTCGCAGTAACTAAACCGAAGCACCCCAACCAAATGGGTTAGGTTAGATTAGAACTGTGACCAACCGCGCGCGAGCCGAGCGAGCGAAGCGAGCTGTTCCGCGGCAGCGACCGGCGAGCGCTACTTCCAAAGGCTAGGCTGTTAACTAAACGGCTAATTAACCTAGCTGTGACATATATATTTTTAACTATATAAGCCCAACAATAAGCGTAGGAAGGACATAGTGTGTCAATAACAGTCGCACAGAAGTGCTCCCGCCAGTAGAAGTTTTAATATATTATAAATAGCTCTCGTCTCTACAACCGGATTAATAAAATATCATTTATACATAACCTAACAAAAAACAAATGTAAGAAACAATTACAAAGCCTTTTACTAAAGTTAAATTACCAGGAGACTGAAGATCTTCTAAAATGAATCAAATAGAGGTATTTCTAAAACTCATGACATATTCATTCATTTATACATAGGTACACTTACACAATCACTCACTCGTGCACTCTCGTGCACGCACACACACAAATTTTTCAATATAAGTAAATAAATAGCTTAGTTTAGTTTATAGAATTTGTTTTTATTGTTTTTAAATTACTACTTTTTTAATATTTAATTTAAGTTCACCATGTAGCACGTATGACAGTTTTTTTTGTTTTTAATGTAACCTAGTTTGGAAGGCGCTGGTGTTTGTGATACAATGATTTTTTTCATTAGTACATACACCAACGATACATTTCTTTCTGGAATAATCTAAAAATAAATATATATTATTATTATTATTTTCGGTTCTTTATGTTTCTTCTCATTTAAGAGTTATTATTATTATTATTATAACTACTTTTATAACTTGGAAAAATGTCCATTGTATGACATAAAGTTTGGTCACCTTACTTTGACACAAAATAAAATTTTAAACCACGGATCATTGATCAAACGTTGATCGTCCCTGTCAGGTTTTGATTGGCGGTCGCAAATGCACGTGCGCCGTTCCTTACCATGTTAGTACATTTTGAACACGGCTTTAAACGACGTTTATGTAAAAAGGTTGTTAGTTAGTGGTTTTTTCTGACGTGTGTAAAAATACCCCATACTACGAGTACCTCAGCTTTTTATCTCGCTCGCACGATACTGCTCGCAGACTGAGTGAGAGCGAGACTGAGAGCGGTGTCGGTATGCAAAGTTTCATTATCTAATGTTACGTATTTGTTTAATGGTTTATTGTTCGGTTTGGAGGTAACATTTGATTTTTTTTTGTATACTTAGAGAAAATTTTATGGAATCGTGTTTTCTTCAAACGTAACATTAATCCTCAACTTTACCATAATATTTATTTCAAAATGAATGCTGCTGTAATTGCGCCATAACGCAAGCCATTTGAGGTAGTATAGGCTCTTAACGAAGCCGAGAGTCACTTGTCATTCCCTTTATTCCGATATTTTTTTTTTTTTTTTTTTGGAAGCTTATGGTTACGGAGATAATAAGGTTTTTTTTTGACCTTTTTTAGGTTTCCGTAACAGAAAATGAAAACAAACGGAATCCTTATAGGATCACTCGTGTGTCTGTCTGTCTGTCCGCCTGTCACAGCCAATTTGCACCGAATCTAATAGACCGATTAAGTTGAAATTTGGTACACATATGAATTTCTGTGTCCCAAACACGGACGTATAACGTAAATAAATGAATTTTAAATATGGGGGTCACTGTTGGACGGCAAATAAGAAAATATATTTTTTTTGCAAACTGTACCGTGTGACATATCAAATGAAAGGACTTAGTCGACGTTCGCACGGACGTAAAAATATCGCGGCGGGATTTTATCGCGCACTGAATTTTTAACTCTAGTTGTTGAGCCGAGCATTGAGAATCCAACCTAACAACAACAGAATGCATTCTAGCGCGACGAAAAAACAGACTGTTGGATTTCAGTACGCGAAAAACAATCGCCGCGATACTTTTACGTCCGCGCAAACGTCGGCTTAGGTACTGTGAGGATTTCAAATATTATTTTTTTAAATAATTTAATTTACAGTCAGAATGTTTGGTAGAACATTTCAAGTACAATGTTAAGTTTGTTCTTGAGGTAGTTTCATCCCAACTACGAAACCCTTCATTGTGCGTGGTCCGACATGCTCTTGGTTGATTTTTTTCTATAACAACTGTTGTATACCATTTTCGACGGCTTGAAATAGATAAATTGAAGCACAATGCACGACACGGCAACGTCGCTCACGGTCACGTGACAACCCGCGCGCAATAGTATGTACACACGGCTACACATCAAGCTATACTATTCCAGTTTACACTGACCTCTCATTGTAATGAAATCCTATACAATGCGAGATCAGCTTATACTGGAAATGTATAGCTTGATCTTGAGCTTGGCTGTAGCCATGCGTACCTATTTATTTATGAGCTTCGTATTATTAACGTAGGAAGGTAAGTAAGTCCGTACTGGGTAAAACAGGGTAAATAGAGACCCACAAGTGAATAGATACAAAGCATTAAACGGGTTTTCAAGGTTGAATTAATGTAGTTTATTTGTCACTAGCGACCCGCCTCTGCTTCGCACGGTTTTCACGATTTGACAAACCATGGAAGTTTCTATATTACAAGCAAGTTAAATATTAATGTAATAAACATACAAACCTTTCGGAATAAATTAAAAATCGCATCAAAATCCGTTGCGTAGTTTAGAAAAAACAACGCGGCCACACAGACAGACACGAAAAGTGACTTTATTTTAACCGACGAAAAAAAAAGAAGGAGGTTCTCCATTCGACACGTGTGTGTTTTTTTTTATGTATGACCACGCATAACTTTTTACAGAGTCGTCAGATTTGACAATTTTTTGTTTTATTCGAGAGGGTATATACATCAAAGTTGGTCCCATATAAAATTGATTAACTTTGCTTGGATAGTTTTAAGTTAGCTTCAATAATACGTATTTATTCCCCACTTCTGTATGGATGATGTTCTAGTTTGTTTTGCAGGTAGTGGTATTAGAATTTGTGTGGGGTAGGTACCCCAACTAGAAGTGAAAAATAAAAACTTTTTTCCAAAAAAAAACATTTTTTTGTAAAAAAGTTTTTTATAACAATTAGTGTAGAAGATAGACAAGGTCCTAACATCAAAATTCTTAATTTTAATTCTGTTAAAAATGTTCCAGTCCTTGTAGGCAACAAACAAAATTTTCTTTATCATGAAAAACCATTTTTAAAGTTATAAATTAATTAACTTAGACTCAAAAACCTAACCTACCTTTTTAGCTTGCAGTCGGATAAACGACCGGGAGTCACCCGTTGTGTATAGGTTGTTACTTATATGCTACTTTGGATAAATATCCGTTTTCACTATATGTGAGATTTCTCAGTAGCAGACTTTAGTCAGGATTTGTAGCCAACTTCAAAAAAGGAGTTTCTGTATTCGATTCGTATGTATGTTTGTACGTCCGCGATTTTCTCAAAAACTTATAAACCAATTTTGATGTTTTTTTCAATAATGTGATCTACATACTTTCAGGAAAGTTTTAGTATGATAATACATTAGGCATAATTCTTGTAAACAAATTTATATGCATATGTACTGTCTCCGGATTTTCTAAGCGGATTTTTGATGATTCTTCTTTTCGTTCGTCTTGGATTTACGTAATTATATATTCAACTAAAAATGTAAAAATAAAATTACTTTTACAAAAGCAAAAACCGACTTCAAAAACCTAAAACGAATAGAATAACTGAAGCTGTTAAGTTTTTTAAATAGTAAAGTTATTTTATTCGTTTTAGGTTTTTGAAGTCGGTTTTTTTTGCCTTTACGGTTGACGGCCATTGGCTTGCTCCTATAACATGGGCCTTAAACATAACTGGTGATATATGGGTGTATATCTCTGTAGTCTGCGTTGGGGAATGCAGGCCTGACGTTTTATTATGCCTCAATAGTGATATTCAGTAGCAGGTTTTACACAATTAAACACGAACTATAATTCACACTCAATCTGTATTTAGGCAGAGTAACGTCCTTAGCACTAGTTTACAATATATTGCATGTTAAAAATGATTTGCCTCCCTTTTTATACCCTTAGCCGCCATATTCAAATCAACTGTCAGTTAATTACTCATTCTGTTATGAAATACTAAATTATTGCTATAAAAATCAAATAAATTACTTATCATGGAAAATAAATAAAAAGAATATTATTTCGATATTAATGAGAATATTTGAAAGTAATTTAGGAATAATTAAACAACTACTACGTCATAACCTTCGAGTATCTATTTGATACTTGGTAACAATAGTCAAAATAATAGCAAAATAATAATAGATTCGTATAAAAATTTACATAAATATGCAACTGTTAGATATCAGAAGCGGTTAATATTAAAAAAAACAAAGCACTATCAACCTAAGAAGTTTTATTCCTTACAAATGTTTTTACTTAACAAAATATCAAATAACAAAAATAGATATACACAGAGCTGAAAGTACTGAAACTACAAATATTTATAACAGTTACTGAGCACTATTAAAACGTCCGTCACGTCCGAGAGCCAAACACAGAATGAATTAAAAAGTAACGGTCAGTTTTATTTATACCCCCCCCCCCTCCCTCGGTCCGGTTTGCTGGGTAGGAGTATTATTTAAGAATACTATAAATTGTAATAAAATTTAATTTGCATGCATGTGTTTAAGCAATTACTTACGCAAATATAATTATATTGTAGCCAATATATCATAGTAATTTATTAATACCCATGCAGTCATTTAACTGCTTTTAATCGTGTTAATCATTTGTACATTCAAATATTGGCAAAGCATATCGCACTACCTAACTTTTAAGATCCTTTTATGTAAATTACATATGTTTTACAAATAAATTATTGCCAAATTGCTTAGAGTTTAAAGTTTCTCATTTCTGATGGAGTGGTCGTGCGTTTTAACTAATTCTTTACACTACTCACATATATATCTCGTTATTCCTTAAGTACCTACTCATATGTACATAATATCCTTAAGCAATCAGAACACACAATAAACAGTGTTTACCTTGCATTCATTGAAACTTATTGTCAGTTCATTGTTGCCTAGTTGCCATATAATTTTATTCTTCTCCATAGGGACCTACTACGCTTTGTAATGGGCAACTAGCTTCATCTTTCCGACTGACCGACCCATTGACAATTCAAAAGTGCCTGTAATTGGTTTATTTGAAATAAATGCTTTGAGTTTGAGTTTGAGTTGCAAAAATCTTTTTTATTTGTTCCAACTAAATAATGCATTCTCAGCATAACTTACATCAAGTACAATTAATTTGATAAGTCCAACTAACACTAGCTTACCTAATAAATAACAAACGTTTGTAAAGTTTTTACAGCCTAGAAGTGTGGCCTAGATAGATAATAGCTTATTAAATATATGCGAGGGGCTGTAATTTGAAAACGTACAAAGCCATTAATTACGTAGTTACTTTTTATGGCTCGTCTATGTAAGTTTTATTAGTATCTAAGCATGATAAACGGGCGGCCCTTGCGTAGGTTATTCAAAACGCTCATTTTAAAGTAAGTGCTCAAGTTGTCAAAGTTGCCTCTGCCGTTGACGCATGCCGCTCGTGTGTATGAGTAGTTACAAAGAGCCCTATCGCGAACGCGCGAGGTAAACATTACGTAAACTCGGACGATTCTGAATTTAAATAGATCAGCCTATCGCAATCACTGCTGATTATAGCCCTAAAACATCAAGAAATGAAGTAAAATTCACTCAATATTGCATAGGAGTCGCCTTCATGCCGCTTCAAACCTTTACAATTTTAATGCGAAGGGTTTAAAAATAGTGGAGCATTCATAAATCTAGTGTAGATATCGAACCGACAAAGTCAGTACGATGGCGACATAAATACCAGTAATCGATTGTTTTTTCCTTCTATAGAATTTCTAGGCTGCAAAAAGAAACGAGAAAAGCTATTAAAAATAAAGTTATTGTTGTTGTATTGTTATTTTGCGAGGTACGTTTTTATCTGTACGAAAATTAGGCCTATGTTGTGTTTTTCATTGATTGTTTATTTGCGAATCCATAACTGTCAATAATTTTACCGAATCTAGCTAATCATTTGGCGAAATAATTATTCATACCTATCGTGGAGGAAAGTTGGTCGTTGTGAATATTTTGTAAACATACCTACAGATATTGGTTGTGGTTGGTACTGTCCTATGACCTTTGACCGACTTTTGACTCTGTACCATAACCAGGCACTACAAAATGCTGTTACATCTTTGCTGCCAATAGATTCAAATACAGAAAAGGAATTTAAGAAAACCTAAGTAGCATTTTGCAATTCATGAAAACTGAAGTGGTACTCGTAACAGCCCAATTATAAAAATTAATTATTAATTTTATTAATCAAACCTCAGATAACACGAATAATTCATAGCCCTCGTTAATTAGTTCCTTAAAAACCGCTTCTTATTTTTAATTACAGAAAAAGTGGAAAAGAAACTTGAACCAATATATTTTTCATAAATCATTCTGACCCAATTTAGGGTGGCGTGACTAAATCATGACATTTTGCACGTTTTAGTAATTTATATGTCAGTTACTAATTAACGTTATATATCAGAGATTTAAAAAGGCAGACAGGTTTTTGGAGTTTTCACTCTAAGAATCGATTTTCATATAAGGCTCCCGGTATGGAAATTTTATGTGAAGTGAAATTAATACAAGCGTTAACTCAAAAGAGTTACGTTTTTATGCGCAACGTACCTTGTACACCGTCACTTTGAAATCATGTGTTGTGTATACACGATATTGTTTATTTTCGGCCAGTCTTCATTGTAGAGCGGTCAATGTACCCATTATATTCAAAGACAAGGAGGAAGTACATGTACATTAATTAGTAATTAAGAAGTAAACCCCGGCGTGCGTCGGAGGTGACACACTTTGACACAAGAAGAAAGTCCGATTTATGATTAACATTTTAATTATTGAGTGAAGTATTTTTATGTTACTCTCTTTTTATGTTATCTGAGCTAAACGGGAAGAATTCTAAGCATGGCTTGTTTATTTAAGTTTTACTATTAATTTAATTATTTTGATTTAATAAACTTAACAACTTGTTGTTTTGCACCCTCGTCTTTCAGGGTGTGATACAGAACATCAAACCGAACAACTTTCTCCATAGGACCAATATCGTAATCGCGAAAAAAAATTCAACTGTCCCATAGAAAACTTCAATACCTACTCGATGCAAATGTATGGGACGGCTGATTATTTTTTCGCGATTACGATGTTGGTGCCATGGAAAAAGTTGTTCGATTTGATGGTCTATAGTCTAAAGAACACCCTTAAATTTGACGAGGATGCAAAACAACACGTTGTATACTATTTTAAATTCTATAATATTTATAAGCAGTAATTTCAAACCATCCTTAGTTTTCCAATAGTTTTTAAACCTTGTGAATTAGGAAATCAAACAATAACGTCCCCACCCCTACTCCAAGTAAAAACAATCAGAACACCCACAATAACTTATTCAATTCCAGAACAAATCCTTAACAAACGAATTTACGATATTAACAAAGATTCAGAATCATAAATAAAGCTAAACTTAACAAAATTCAAGTCTCAGTTGAATGCAAATCGTTGGCGTCAAACGAAAACGGTTAAAGTACCAAAAAGTTTTCTACAACGTGCGCGGAACGATAAATCACAACAATATTGTGAAAATTCACCTTTTTTTCACCCCTCTTCACCTTTTTTCGCCCCTCTTCGCCGTGGTTCAACCCCCGGCAGTGGTACAAAAAGTTTTCGCGTTAAAAATTGCCAGCCCCTTGCGGTGAGTCGTGCGTACGTTTTTATGGTACACTTTCTGTTTTACGTTATTTCGTATATTTTTTATGTCTAAGTCTGGAAGGTGTTACGATGCTGTTTATATAAATGCTTAACTTACTTTTCATGTTGGACTAGGGAATTCAAACTTAAGGCTAGGTAGAAGCTTTAGTGCCTTTAAAATAGTAATTCATTTTCGGTCTCTTTAAAAAATAAGTTTTAAATTTGTTGCCCGAGATAACGATATTCCAACCATTAAATAAATAATACAGCACTAGGCCGAACTGTCACATAAATTGTCAAGTAATTAATCTTATATTTTTGTCCATAGTACCACCTGACATCATGAGTGACGAGACTTCAGGTGACGTGTCAGTCCAAGAGTTGGAGAATGCGACTCTCACCTGCAAGGCGACGGGCCATCCGCCTCCAAAGATCACATGGAGGAGAGAGGACCACGAACCTGTGCTGCTGAAGAAGCCACAGTCTCGGGAGTTTGATAAAGGTAAAAAGGTGAAGGATTATACCTTTGCTTGCTTGTTTCTACTTACAGACATTCACATAAAACGGGTATAAAAAAAATTCTTCCCATTATTAGTATATTTTTTTTACTGGACCATATCGGGACGGTTTGTACGGGAACCTCCTGGTTACGGAGATATTGAAGGTCAAAGTTGAAATTTTTTTTTACCCGACTGCGGCGAAACCCAAAAGGAGGGTTATGTGTTTGACCTGTATGTAAGTATGTCCGTTTCTTTGTTCCCTCGTAACTCCTAAACGAATGAACGGATATGGATAAATTATACCTCTTTAGATTTGTCCTGGTAGCGCGAGTGTGCTGGCTACATTAAAATCAAAAACTCAGTAAAATGGCGGATTTGGGGTGCCTTATTGTGGAGTTCGAATTTCTGTTTTTCTTCTAATTTTATCGAGTGGGATATCAAAATGAAGGGTTTTAAAAGGTGATTACAAAAATATATGCAACTTATATGGTTAAAAATAATTCAAAGTGACAAATAGTAAAAAACTCGTAAAAAAAGGCTTGGCCATTTTTGTGCACTTGATCCAAAAAGCTTTTAAATAACTCTCACAACCAAAACTCCTTGCAAGAACTAAATCGTCTGCGAAATCTTTCACATTTGTAAACTAAAAAGCTGGAAATAAAAAAAGTAATTAAAAAAATTTAAAAACCCGACTGCGGTAAAAAACTGAAAATTTAAAACAAGCCCATTTTAAATTAAAAGTTGGAAACAGGCGGGACCCGTTCCATTTTTACATTTTCTACCTGAAATGGGTCCCGCCTGCTTCCAACTTTTATTTAATTTAAAGTGGGCTTGTTTTTAACTTTTCAGTTTTGTACCGCAGTCGGGTTTTTTTAATTTTTTTAATTACTTTTTTTTTATTGTTTTTTTACGAAAACAATATTTAAATGTTATAACATATCTATAATCTAACTTTAAATATCGACACGGTCCCTGTATCATTGCAAACAACCATAAGCACAATGTTTTACGTGTGTCACAATGCAACTAAACAGTGAATATTCAAACCAAAACTATAAGTCGCTTCCATGTAATTATTTTTATACTAAGGTCCTGTTTCACCACCTATGATTAAGTTCTTATTAACTTAAGATAACGGCAGATAATTTCATACAAATACTGTTCCATTTTTGAATTTATTCGGTAAGTACTAGCTATTCCGACATCGTGAAATACGCCCAAAGTCACTTAGTTTATGTAGTTTGATGTACAGAACGCGTTGATAGCGACTTCGTGATGATTTTTTTTTTGCATCCTGTAGATAACACAAGCTTGCTTAGATTGAGACATTGAATGATCGTTTATCATTGGGTAAGGTAGTGTTCTAACGCGAGCCTATTAAAATATAATCTATCTATCCATATAAATAACAAGAGAAGTCCTGACTCATCAACACCCAGCCCCTGGTTCAAACCCTTGAACCCAGAAAGCTGAAATGTTGCAAAGAGGTTCCCTTTATAATGTAGACAAAGAATAAGGAAGAGTTTCCCAGTAGTACGTTCCCGTGGGATATTTTCCGACATCCACGCAGGCGAAGCCACTGGCAAATCTCGTAAATAATACTTATTCCGCCGGCTATTAATTCAAATTGGGATGGCAATTAAAACTTTTACTCAAACGTTCTAAAACCATTATATAAATACTTCCTTTGACAGAACACTCAAAAACAAATCTCAAACCTTACCACAAAACACAACAATTCAAAACAGAACATTAATTTGTGTAAACATAACTTTGTTTACATCTTAAAGTTTAATCTTAAGATTAAGCTCGACATGTATGGGATAACCGGGCACAGGTGCCGGAACAAATTGGTAGGTAAGAGAAACGTGGTGCTCACATTACCCGAACCGTTGACTGCTTAAAATACTAGATAGGTACACGGAGCGAAATCTGGTCCTTCGAGTCGTTTCGCTGTTTTTGTTAAGTTTTTGGATTTTTTGCGGCGTTTGCCAGTTTGACGCTGGCTAAGGAATTTTTTAAATAAGTTTTTCGTGTTTTCTCAAATGGAATGAAAAGTTTTGGGTTGTAAGTATTTTCTTTTTGTATTCAAAGCTGAGTTTTCAGAAGCGAATTTTATTTCAATCGTCGGAGGCATTGTAGATTATCCACTAAATATTCATGATATAACTGGTGCCTGGTTAAGTGTGAACACTATGCTTGACATCCGATGAAGGCCCTTAACAACTGTAAAAAAATAGTTAGTTGTTTGCGCTCCAATCAGCGAGTATCAGTTACAGATTTTGACAGCGTAAAGACCTGCTTCACCACATACGATTAACTCCATATTAACTTACTTAGTAGATAATTTGATACAAATTCTGTTCCATTTTTGAATTTATTCGGTAAGTAGTTAGTGGCTATTCGGATATCGTGAAATAGGCCCTGAGGGCGGGTTGATATCTTACTTCAGTTCGATGTTTGTTATTGTTAAAGTAACATGGTGCAACCCATGCTTGTTAAAGTTCCAGTTAGACAAAAAATAGGTCGTTCCATTTGAAAATTTGTTAGCTGACGTCATAACTTTAACTGTAACCATAACCGCCCACGCTTCGCTGGTTAAAGTTATTGTTAAATATCTGTCACGTCTATCAGACGCGTCGAATGTCATGTCCCTGCTCCGAACTTTATCTTTTACATTTGACAAGACGGTGCAACAGCAGGTAGTCATTCTATGGTAATTTTAACTTTGACGTAAACTATAACCTAGCCCTTAGTGCAACCCACCCTAAGTGTAACTACAGTATGAGTTACATGCTAACTAAATCTCATACTATACTTTTTGTAAAAAGAAACCCGCATTTATTTACTAAACTATCAGCAATCAAGAAAACTGAATTGCGTGCTCAGTAAAATCAATTATGTAACATAAAATGTAAGACTGCTTTGATGTACAAAAGCTTTTTCGGAATTGCTCCTAGAATATACATTCCTAGTTCCATAAAAATTATGCCACTGTCAAAAATTAAAATTGCATTGCAGAAACTTCTTCTTGACAAATGCTACTACCTATACAATAGACGAGTTTTTAAACGATAAAGAGTTATAATAATTATTAATGCTGCATTAAAAAAAAAAAAAAAAATGTTGACATATCTGTAATTTTTAATGAATAATAGCATATTATTTTTATTAGTGGTATTTTTGAAAATGACAAATGACAATACACGAGTTTTTAAATGATAAGCATTTAATAATAACAATTTAAAACAAAAAATGACATCTGTAATTTTTTGTGAATGGTAGAATGTTTCTTTTTATTAATGACTTTTTCTTTTTTTATTTGAAGCATATTTACTTTGCATGGTCCTATAATTGTATGTCTTAAGACAAAACATAGCGTACTATTTTATATGTAAGACCTATTGTATACTTACCTATGTTTCACAAATAAAGTTTATGATTATGATTAAGAAAAGACCAGTCTGAAGATAGGCGACTTCATAACATTCCTAGCTCTATGTCATGCCCTTGTTCTTAATTCAAAGTAGGAAATGCGCGGAGGTAGCAGCTCAACCAGACATATTTATAATATCTCCGTACATACGTACTTATGTATGTCTCCTTAATAAGCTGGCTTCTTGTCACGGTTTCGGCTCGTTTGTTTTGATAATTTTGTAACGTGCAAAAGCAGGTAATTTTGCTCTTATTTTTAAGAATTTATCCTCTTTTAGGTACTAATTGTAAGTCAAGTCAAGCGTTTTTAGAGTTCCGTACCTCAAAAAAAAAACTGAACCCTTACAGGATTACTTTGTTGTTCGTCTGCCTGCCTGTCTGTCAGACTGTCAAGACCCTTTTTCTCAAGAACACGTGGAGGTATCAAGTTGAAATTAATATCAAATACGTAAGTCTATAGTCCTTTGGAGCTCTAAAAAATCAAGCTTCTAAGTCAACGCAATAAAAAAATACGGCCATTTATGGAACATAATTTTATTGATACTCGCAAGTAAAACAAAACTAACTACTGGTGCTCCGCTCAGAGCGGGAGAAGTCATTTAATGATTTCCCATCCATAAAAAAAGAAACGAGTATAAGCTATCTACATACCAAATTTCATCCAAATCGGTCCAACCGTTTGAGCGTGAAGAAGTAACAAACATACAAACACACACCTTTATAATATTAGTGTGATACTTTTAAAATTAACTCCTTAAATAGTAATAAATAATAATTAATGTAAAACTTGTTTATAAAATGCAATCAACCCAACATTGTAGAAACATTTTACTCAAAACACGTCAACATGTTACATTCACCTATAGTGTAACAATATAAACTACTCTATGAACTAAATTAGTCTATCAATAAACAGCTCCTAACTTTCAATGTTCGTGCTAGTTAACAGATTGTTAGCTATGCACAAACCAAAACAGGTAATTCACGGAATTACACTATAATGGAACCAAATTACCTCAAAATATTCAATGTGCAAACTTAATAATGAACAGCTATTTTATTTAAACCACTACCTAATATACTAGTAATATTTTGAAAACACCACTTTTTGCCCTAGAATCATGAAATTTGGCAAGAAACAAGGCCTTAGGAAGTAAAGTAAAGGAAAAAGTCCGAAAATTGTTAATTTGTAATTTTATCACATAAAATATTTTTTTGCGATTACAAATTTAATATTGCAGTTGGCAAATTGACCGTGACGTATATCAATGTATAAATGAGGAGTTCCATCAGGTTAAGCTAAGCTTGCCGGGGTTGGTCCTTATATGGGTGATCTTTACATAACGAGACTCCTCCGTGCCTCGGAAAGCACGTTAAGCCGTTGGTCCCGGCTGTCATTCGTGGATCTTTGACAGTCGTTACGGGTCGTCAGAAGAATATAGCATTATTTTCATTTCTTTTTCCTTTTGTTTTTGTGTTTCACGAAGTGTGTCCAAATAAACGTTTTTCTTTCTTTCATTTTTCCTTCTGAAAGTCTGACAACCAGTCTTACCAAGGGGTATCGCATTACTCAGTTACTGGGTTGTCAGATACGAGTAGGCAGTCGGTCCATGTAAAATACTGCTATGCAGCTGCTCCGGTGAGACTGGTAACCGATCCCAATATAGTTGGAAAAACGCTAGGCAGATGTATATCAATGTATAGAAGAACATGACTTTCAACTACAATGTTAATTAACACGTTAGCTGCAAGACAATAGACACAATAGAAAATTAATTGTTTTCCGGTCACCGGTGACTAGCGGGCGCGTGGCGTTTAGCCTGATCAGTTTACTTTGTTTTTGGGATAAAATCTTTTCAACTACGGCACCCTTCATTGTGCGTGGTCCGACACTCACTTCGCCGGTTTTTTTAATTCTATCTATTCGGTGTTATAACAGACAAGCATAGTGAATAATTTTATGGTCCAAAACTTACTTTTGGCACACATAAATTCCACGAGACTGAACTTAATCCTATTATTTATACCTTCCTGTTGTGATATCGTTAGTTTTATTGTAGGTCTTCGTATGGTATAATTAATGTACACAGAATATTGTAAAAAATTTATAAAGAGTAACGGTGGAGTTTTTTGCCCATTCTTGTCTCCATACGAAACTACCTTTTTTTTACCTCCATACGAAACTATCAATTCTATTTTGTTGTTAATTGATGTGGTGTCAAAATAAACCAAGGCAAGGCAAAATAAACAGGCAAGGCATAAAATGTTGAAGATTACTATTTATAGAATATAATCAATTCAATCTGTAAGTAAAGGTTCAATCTGTAAGTAAAGTATGTTCGTGTTTATGTTGTACTGATAAGTTTGTACTATGTGACGTAAGTAATTATGGTATACTATGTTTTCGTGATTTGAATGGTGTAATAATTTAATAATGTTGTTAGTTTTAATTTTTTATAATTTAATTATTGTAAGTATGTAGCATAGGTTATTAGTTTAAGTTCTTAACTGTCGCATTAGGGTAAAACCCTGTAATGGTAGTTTAAGCTGTTATAAATAAATAAATAATCAAATAAATAATGCAAACAGAAAAAAAATATTTTGCTAATACGCCACTAACGGGGTAAAACCGTGTAATGGTAGTTTAAGCTGTTATAAATAAATAAATAATCAATAGACGGAATCAATTACGTTTAATTGATTAAAATATTTTGCTAATACGCCACTAACGGGGTAAAACCCTGTAATGGTAGTTTAAGCTGTTATAAATAAATAAATAATCAATAGACGGAATCAATTACGTTTAATTGATTCCGTCTATTGATTATTTATTTATTTATAACAGCTTAAACTACCATTACAGGGTTTTACCCCGTTAGTGGCGTATTAGCAAAATATTTTTTTTCTGTTTGCATTGATTATTATTGCAATCAATGTTTTAGGGCCAATTGGCTGTTTGACATATTTTCTGCAACGCAATATTTTTTTTTTATTCAGGTTAAAGTTATCTGATGATTTAAAAACCGGCCAAGTGCATGTCGGAACACGCACAATGAAGGGTTCCGTAGTTGAAAAGAATTTATCCCAAAACCAAACTTAACAATGGATCCCAAAAAAAAAGTATGTCATAAAACTACAAATTAACAAATTTCGGACTTTTTTCTTTACTTGTGCTGGGAGACCTTGCTTCTTGCCAAATTTCATTATTCTAGGTTAATGGGACACTCGGTTGCGAGTATCGAAACGTGTCGCAAAATGGCCGTATTTTTCTATTGCGTTGACTTAGAAGCTTGATTTTTTAAAAGCTCTATGGGATCATAGACTTACGTATTCGGTATTAATTTCAACTTGATATCTCCACGCGTTCCTGAGAAAAAGGGTCTTGACAGACTGACAGACTTGAATTTTTTTTATAAGATAGAATTACAAATTAACAATTTTCGGACTTTTTACTTTAATTGTGCTGCTTGCTTCTTGCCAAATTTGATGATTCTAGGACAACGGGAAGTACCCTATAGATTTTAATTTACTTGCGAGTATCAAAATATGTCGCATAAATGGCCGTATGTTTTTATTGCGTAGATTTAGAAGCTTGAGTTTTTTTAGAACTCTAAGAGACCATAGACTTACGTATTTGATAATAATTTCAACTTGATACTTCCACGCGTTCCTGAAAAAAGGGTCTTGACAGACTGAGAGACACACAGACAGACAGACGGACAACGAAGTGATCCTATAAGGGTTCCGTTTTTTCCTTTTGAGGTACGGAACCCTAAAAATCAGCTCATAATAGACAGAATAGAATTACAGTTAGAATTATGCTGAAGTTTGATCCTCAATCTTGCCGCTTTTTCTGTTCTGAAATAAAAATAGAAACCGTGAAGCATCCAAATCATTTAAAATTCATCATCTGCCTAGCCTTTTCCCAATTAAGTTGGGGTGGGCTACCAGCCTAACCGAATGCAGCTGAATACTAGTAATTTACATGGAACGACTGCCTATCTGACCTCCACAACCCAGTTACTGGGTAATACGATACCCCTCGGTAAGACTGGTTGTCAGACTTTCGGGCTTCTGACAACCAGTAAAAACTGTCAAAGAACCACGAATGACAGCCGGTACCAACGACCAACCAGTCTCAGTATGTAAAGATGGTCACCCATCCACAGACCGACCCCGGCAAGCGTAGCTTAACCTGATGGATCGACCCGTAAGGCTGTTATTACTTAGCCACGAGCCCCTGTTATTTTGCCATAAACCTTAAATATAATCACAAACTTTACGTCATTATTATCAAAATATCTTAGCCACTAGCGTAGGTGTGACAATGATTTATTGATATAAATTGATAAGCGTTTCGAAATAGACTTACTATTTTTGGAAAGATACTTATTTATGTATTGATTGATTGACTTATTTGTGTATTGTTTGACCCCTTTCATTTTTATAAAAGATTTGGATCCTTGTTGATATTTGGGTCTTTAGGAGTCATTAAAAGAGTCTTTTGGGTCTGTAGTTTTAAAAACTTTTTTACAAAAAAATACAACCGACTTCCAAAAACAACACTACAAAGTGAAAAATAACTTTAATTTCGGAAGTCGGTGTCTAGTTAAATGTATTTTCGTTTTTTGCCACCGACTTCCGAAATAAAAGTTATTTTTCACTACAAAGTGAAAAATAACTTTAATTTCGGAAGTCGGTGTCTAGTTAAATGTATTTTCGTTTTTTGCCACCGACTTCCGAAATTAAAGTTATTTTTCACTTTGTAGTGTTGTTTTTGGAAGTCGGTTGTATTTTTTTGTAAAAAAGTTTTTATTTTTCACTTTTTAGTTGTGTACCTACTCTACACAAGTTCTAATACCACTACCTGCAAAACAAACTAGAACATCATCCATATAAAAGTGGGGAAAAAATACGTATTATTGAAGCTAACTCAAAAACTACTTAAGCAAAGTTAATCAATTTTATATGGGACCAACTGTGATGTATACGCTCTCGAATTAAACAAAAAAAAAAAATCTAAATCGGTCTAGCCATCTTCGAGTAATCGGGGAACATACATACCAACGAATAGAGAACCTCCTCCTTTTTGAAGTCGGTTAATAAAATATAGTCGGGTAAATAGTTTTAATATATAATTTTTTTAAATAGTCAAATCAAGGTAAAAAAAAAACGAAGAGCAATAATAAAATAGTAAGTTCATAACCAACTAGGTATAATTGAAATAACTGTAAACCTTTTAAGGGGTCATTGCACCCATCATTATGAAAATATAAAATTTTATGGGCTTGGTCCCCTAGAATTTTTTTTTCATAATGATGAAACAGCAGATGAACAGTATTTTTTTTTTTTAAAACACGAAAGAAAAAACTACAATTTGTCGAGTTACGCGATCACAAATGTATACAGCAGCAGTTTTTTTTTTAAAGCAATTGAATCTTGTATAATTAATTGTTGTATTATTAATTACCGATAATGGGAGAGGCTTTTATATAGTATTCTGTCTTGTATTATAAGTCCTTTAAATAATAATCGCTTATTTTGTACCCAAGGACCAAACTTCTAATCACTATGGCAACAAAAAAAAAAACTACTTTTAAAGAGTTGAGCTTAGAATTTATGGTCCTTACGGGCGATTTTAGGTGACGATAAAGGAGCGTTAAGGCGGTTGTTAACAGATTATGTCAGAGTACGAAGTTTGACGTGGTCCTGTGACCCTAAAGTTCCCTAAGCAACTGATGTTTCAAGTGTTAATAAACTCAAACTCAAACTCAAAGCATTTATTTCAAATAAACCAATTACAGGCACTTTTGAATTGTCAATGGGTCGGTCAGTCAGAAAGATGAAGCTAGTTGCCCATTCCAAAGCGTAGTAGATCCCTATGGAGAAGAACGGGCAAGAAACTCCACGGACACTCTTTTAAATCATAATATTTTTACAAAATATTGGTTATTTATTATTTATTTTATTTATTTATTTATTCAGTAGTACACTTCTTCTTTTTCATCGTTCAAGTTGAAAATATACATGTGAGAACAATGTAGAAAGACGTGCACGTTAAAAAGCGTCCGTAATAAAAAGATAATAACTAAAACAACTAAATTAAATATTAAAATTAAAAAAAAGCCATGGCAGCTAAGAGACGACCAGTCCCAACTGACGGCGCTAAACTGGATTAAATAATGCAAATTAAATAATTTTATAAGTTATGTAAGTAGTTTTTGAGTTTTTCCTGGGAATTACTTACATAGGTGAAGAATAACACCGTAAGGAAACCTGGACTTATCTATACTAATATTATAAAGAGGTAAAGTCTGTTTGTATGTATATAGGGCGTAATCTTCGAAACTGCTGATCCGATTCTAAAAATTCATTCACTGATGGGAAGCTACAGTATTCCCAACTGTCACTAGATATATTTTTCATGCGCACAAAGTCGCGGGCAGAAGCTATAGTTAATATAAGTCTGAAACTATTAACCCTTTTTGAGCAAAAGTGGTGATCAATGCTCGTGTCTTCTTTGTTTGAGAAGAGGCCTTTGCCCTGCAGTGGGACAATAATAGGATGGTAGGTATCATCAAAACCAGATTACGCCTTGAGGGTATTATGTCACTTTGAGAGCCCACTTTTCATTTCTTTGCATTATGTATAAATATTCAATCTCATTCTACCTAGCCTTTTTTCAACTATGTTGGGGGTCGGCTTCCAGTCTAACCGGATGCAGCTGAATACCAGTATTTTACATGTAGCGACACAACCCGGTAACTGGGTAATACGATACCCTTTGGTAAGACTGGTTGTCAGACTTTCGGGCTTCTGATGACCCGTAATGACTGTCAAAGATCCACGTGGTTTCCGAGGCACGGAGGAGTCACGGCATATAAAGACGGTCACCCATCCACGGACGAACCCCAGCAAGCGTAAATTAACCTGATAGATCGACCCGTGCGGCTGTTTACTTAGCCACGAGCCCCTCGTACGTATACATATTCATTTAACATTAAAGCTTTAAGTAATGGTTGTATTTCGATACGGTTCTGGTATATTTTGGGAATTATGTGTGGCTGTCACGCGAGCATAACAGCATATTAAGTCATTTCCCTCCGTTTACTTTGGCTAAGTCTAAAGTAAACGTTATATTTTATGAGGAACCTATTTGGAATACTAAAATGTTTGTTTTCCATTTACGAGTAGGGGTGTCACGTGTAGGTTGAGTAAATATAACTTGTGGGTGGCAGGAAGTATGAATGTGAATAATTTTAGAAATTATTGTCTAACGTATGTTTTTACATTGTGTTTAAATGACAAATGTATAATTATTCTTTTTTAAGTTTCCGAAAAAAGGAAAATAACGGATCACTTTGTTGTCCGTCTGTCTGTCAAGACCCTTTTTTCAGGAACAAAGAAGAAAACGGTTAATTTGTAATTTTATCGCAAACATTTTTTTTTTGGTGTTTCTAGTTTTTCAACTACAATGTTAAGTTTGTTTTTGGGATAAAATATTTTCAGCTACTAGCCTTCATTGTGCTTGGTACGACATGCATTTGGCCAGTTTTTTATTTGAATTGAAATTGAACTATTTTATTTGGATTTAATTTTTAAATGATTTTCTATTGTTAATTTTAGTGAGTTGACATTAAATAATAATTACTGTTTTTGATGTGAGTTACGTTGTTCATTTTTAAATGAGAATGTGTTTCGTGTTAAAAAGAGTTTTTTTTTTATGTAGCATTATTTCAAACATAATGTTAATTATTAATGAATAAATTGAATTGAAGTGATTAGTATATAATTTTGAAATTGTGAGAAAATTGCTGTTGCTTACTTTTGGTTGAGGATAAATAAATAATTAGGTATATAGAACAAGCCCTTTGATCAAAAATTATGTCTTGAAAAATAAATAATTATAAAGTATTCGTGGCAATGCTGCCAGCCTTTTGGGCACTTTTCCCACTGACAGCGATGCGGACGAATTTTTTGATGCCCTATGAGCTCTCCCCCTTTTTTTTTTGTTATATACATATACATAATATATGTAATTTAGTTTAGCTTGTATATTATAATTTTATAATATAAGGTACACCAGTATTTTGGCTTTTCTATTTTTTACAGAAACAAACATTTAAGTTCTCCTGAAGCCTACAAACTAACGTCAAGAATATGTTGATAAAATCTTAAAGACACATTATTGTGGTTTAATGATCGATCGACGCATCGCACTGCGCATTATCGTATCCACAGTTAGGTATCATTCAATTGAATTCAACAGCGTAACTTTCGCATTGACTGCCGTTCGAGTTGATATAAGTAGATCTATGGGCTATTGTGATAAGCTCACTCATAGAATCTACGTGAAATTTCTTGGAAGACGTTAATGAGGAATTAAGTATTTGAAAGAGGGCGAGCGTTATAAATTGTATCATAAGGAGGATAAACGTTTATAAGGATTTAGACTTGAAGACAGAGGAGAGAAAGGAGAGGAGGGGAGGAGAGTTCAGTGTACCACGAAAAATATAATTTAGGTTGTAGGACCGTTAAAAAAAAATTGACCTAGCGAATGAAGCCAGCGAAGCGTCTCTGCTTCAAGTCTGGTAAAATTTGCTTTCGTTTGTCAGTTTGTTGGTACTCCTCTACAGGTCGTATTTTACAACCGATCTGGACGAAACTTGGTATACAGGTTTTACGACTTCATAGATTTTTTTTGCTTCGGGGATTTTTGATTGGAGGGGTACTTCCGACAAAAAGAGACAAAAGGAGGCTAATGGTTATCTCCGCCTTATGAGATCCGATTTCCATGGTTTTTTTTTTCATATATAAAAGGTGTTTAAGTTGGTCTCATAAAAATTTGGTGAAGATCTGATGAGGATCTTCGGCATGATGAGCAGAATAGGCCCATTCTACTGGTGGGTCAGTAGAATGGGTACCAGTAGAATGGGCCTTTTAACTTTAGGTAGGGATTTATCGAGCACCTAGGACCACTTTCTCATCACAAAACTAGAACATTCTGAAAATAATTATCAGAATTCTCTAAAACGAGGCTTTAAACTAATATTAATGCTAGTTTTACAATAAGATCATTAGTTGGTGCTGCTGTGCTAGATCGCGCTCAGGTGCAAAAAGTTTGTGCTCGCGAGGTCTAATATTATGTTTATGATAATTTTATCATCATAATTATCAGCCTAAGCATCTGCATAAGAATCTAGGCTCTGATTAAAATAGTTAAATTCTTGGTGAATTTTTTATTGCAATATACAGTAATTAGCCCAAGAAAAAAACAGACAAATACCCTATGTCTCACAGTTATTTACTGACTAAACTTATTTAAATAATATTTTTCAGTTACTAAAATTGAGAAATATTCAACTCTAATTTATGTTAATTGAGATTCCCCAAATTTCAAAATTTTCCACGCTTTTAGCAAAAACACTTTGAATTTTACGGGCTACAATGAAGTAATCAATCAAATCAAATGAAATCATTTATTTTCAGACAACATAAGTCCCTCTGTTAGTAAACACACTTAAAACTATATTAGTACGCATATGCTAAATCAACACAACGATGCACACACAACAACTAGTACAGCATGTCCCTGAGAGGCATACCGTGAGGACGACCACGAGACACGGAGTGTCCATCTTCTATCTCAGTCATCGCCGGCACGAGATGCCTTCATATAGGTGCATGCACTTCCTCAGCAACATTTTTGACCCTTCTCACCAGAGACGCAGCTGTTTTACGAATGACAGCATGAAAACCGCCAGTCCGGGTCTGCGCGAACATTTGGGAGGCACTACAAAAACGGGGAAGTCCCAACATCATCCTGAAAATGTTGTTATATTGGATACGTAGGGTAGTGATCTTTTGGTGTATCTGACCCATAGACCGCCCGTGTACAGACCCCTGGCAGTACGCCTTGAAAAGAGTAACTTTAACCTGATCTGAATATCAGAACAGCGAATCTACGGGCCAGCATGTTTCCGCGGATCTCCAAAGCCATACGCTCCCTTTCTATATCAAGTTCATCGGTAAGAATGTAATTCTAAAGTAGAATTTGATAAGTTCTCTTCTCTTCAAAACAATCAATCTGCCTAGCCTTTTCCCAACTATGTTGGGGTCGGCTTCCAGTGTAACCGGATGAAGCTGAATACCAGTATTTTACATGGAGTGACTACCTACCTGACCTCCACAACCCATTAAATGAGTAATACGATACCCCTTGGTAAGACTGGTTGCCAGACTTTCGGGCTTCTGACGACCCGTAACGACTGTCAAAGATCCACGATTGACAGCGGGGACCAACGGCTTAACGTGCTTTCCGAGGCACGGAGTAGTCTCGGTATGTAAAGATGGTCACTCATCCACGGACCGACCCCGGCAAGCGTAGCTTAACCTGGTGGATCGACCCGTGCGGCTGTTCTTATTTAGCCACGAGTTCCTCTTCTCTTCAAAACAAGACTTCAAATTCTTAATTCAGAAACCGGGTGTATACCAATTCTAAGTAGGTAAAGTTTTTGTAATATACATAAATAGTTTTTCTTTATAGTAACATAAGCAAGAATTACATTCACGACATACCTGTCAGCGGTAACTTCACTTAAATCGTTTGCTAAGCAAAACTTAAAAGCAAAAATAAATTTTCTTCTATTTAATATTTCTGTTTTTCTATGCATTCATGAGCTCGTAGAGCCGACGTTCTACGCTTGCGTGTAACCTACTTAAGTTATTAGTATAACCAACGCTGTCGTGGTGATAATTACTGTAATATTGATCATCAAGGAAGGCTTTTAGTGTTAATTTGTAACGTATGTGGAGTAGGTGCGAGGAATAAAAAGGTGGAAACACTTTTGTTATTGCATGAAAAAAACAATCAATCAACTCAGCCTATCAACTAATCAATCAACTAAGCCTATCGCATATTTTGTAAAAAAAAACATACAAATCTATGGTTGAACAAAAAGTTACTGTTGTAGTTGTTCTAAAGATTTTTGCGTTTTTTCTCCACAATTGACTAAATTAAGTTTCTATACTACGTACAGTCCTACCAACTTATCTGTGAACTGAAAGAGGACGCCACCGTCGATGCATCGACACAATCGAATGACATGCGTCAGCACAATCGAAGACATTTCAACATGACGGCCGTAGTTCCAATTTTCGCCATTTCACAGATAAGTTGGTAGGAGTGTACATACTAGCTTCTTAGACACGTACATAAAAAAATATCAGACCCATAAACAATGATCCTACAACGAAAAACCAGCTTGACAATCAGATTCCCAAGAGCAAAGACAGCACTGGATTATTTAAAATACCCCAACTGTTACCATTCAAAAATGCAACGCGATACAGGACCATTCACGTCAAAAATTCGACTATGAATGACGAAATTGGAGCGCGCATGAACATAGATTCCATAGACGAGGATCTAAGAAGGTTTCGTATGCAATAAAATTAAAACAAGAACTTATTTTCTTAAATGCACATTATGGAAGATGTTTTGATGCATATTTTACAGAAAAACCGTGTTTGTATGAAAAATGCTGTAGCCCCATTGACACATGACATTAACATTAAATTGTATTAAAATGTTGTTTGGTAGTCATACAAAAATAAGAGATTTTACAAATAAATTATCTGAATTATTTGAAAATGTATGCTTTAATCATATTTGAACGCAAGGTAAATTAAAAATGCCTTCAATACCAGAAGATTTCATGAAAATATTTGGATATGGAGTGCTGTTAGTTCAAGCCTTAAAGACCGTTCACTCCCAAAACAAAGAACTGAAAGAGGCGGAATTACGTCTAAACAACTTACAAACTAACTTAGAGAGTAATACTAAAGCATTTGACTCGGAATTAGTAAAATCTCCTTCACTAAAAAAGTCAGTGCTTGGTATGGTCTAGAACAAATTCGAACTCAGTTCGTCAAAATGAAATCAACAAAACAGTACAAGAAAACAAGGAGAAATTGAAAATGTGGGTCAAGATGGGAAGCAATGTGGGGAGAATAGGAGAAATCATTCTAGAGCAAATATTATCATTACCAACTGCAGAGGAGGAGATAGCAGAAATAGATTCTTTGACCTCATTTTCACTCACAGGACTAAATTCGAAAGAAGAACACTGCGGCACTGGCAAACAGGAAAGTTTATTTAAAGAAGCTGATTTGACGTGCGGATCTAAAGTAACAGGTGGATGTGAGAAATGTTTGTTAAGAGCACACACGTCAACGTCATTACTGGAAACAACTGGAGACTTACCAATGCCGACAGTTTTCAGAAACTTCCAGACTTCAGCAGACTTACGGTTGTCAAGAGAATTATGGAAGTAGCGTCTCTTTGCATCTCTGCACATACGACTGCAGCGATTACGCAACACCTTGTACGCAATCAGGTTGCGCTCGGAAGGACAGCGTTTTAACCTCCTTTTGGATCTGTCCCTACTCGCCATTGCGTCTTTAATAGCAGATGTAAGCCAAGGAGCCGGAACGTATTTGACTTTGACTCGACGGATAGGGGCATGACGCTCGTATAAGCTAAGTATTGTGCTGTTAAAAATGTGAACCATATCGTTGATACAAGAGCTCTCCAAAACGTCAGTCCAATCGATGCTACCAGCATCAAGCAGCAATGCCTCCAGGTCTATGCCCTTATAGCCCCTAAGAAAAATATAACGCAGCTTACGCTTGGGAGGGCGAATCCTGTAGGACATAAAGATGAAGTCATGGTAAGAAAAACAAGCAGTGAGCTGTCCGTGGACAGAAACATTATTAGAATTAGAAACAATCATCAGGTCCAAAAGAGAAGGGGTGCAGTTAGGGAAATGATGAGTAGCAGAAAGAGGCAGAATACTAAGGTTAAAAGAAGATAAGAGAGATTGAAGTTTGTGAGTCCGACTATCATTTTTAAGAAGGCAAGTATTAAAATCGCCCATCAAGACTTCGTGGTCATAAGAGGGACAGAAATCATTTAAAAGCGAATCAAACGAGTCAAAGTAATCAATAGTGAGGTTAGGACTGTACATCACCCCCAGAAGCATTTTAACATGATGCAAGGAAATTTCGAGAAATAGATGCTCCGCAGACCCCGAGTAGGAAGATGGTGAAGTGCTGATAATCTTGAAGGGGATATCAGTACGCAAGTAAATGGCATACCGACTTCAAAGTAGTAAGAACATTAAGTGAAAATATGAGTCTGTTAAAAATAGACAGTAAAAAAGGTGTCTTTCTCTAACATAACGATTGAAGAAGGTTTAGCCAATAGGAGTAAAGATGGACTAAAACTTTTAAGACTGCTTGAAAATAATCAAATCATCGAATTTGACATTTTTAAATTTTCAGGTTTGATGATTTGATTTAGAATAATGAAACTGAATTAATGGGACAAATGATTAATGGGATTAATGGGAAATTACGAAAATAATCAAAACAATTTCGATTTTTTTTCCGACGAAAATGAAATTGTAACTTATCAAGAAAAAAGAAAAACTGTTGAAGAAAATGATTCAAAGTAAGGTATCAATGAATCAAAAGTTAATGGAGTATTTAATTAACTCTTAAAATCACGAGAACACTTTCCTTAGAAACCACAGAAAAAAATGGACCGAAAATTATTAGAAACATCAAATTAATTGATGAGTTTTAAAAGCAATTCAACAACCCTAGAGAAGCCTCTAGATTTAGACTTATTCTATTCAGAAATATGTATATGAACCTTCTGTCGATGGAAATATTATAGATATTGGATGTTTTTTCCGAAAAATATTAAAATTCCCAAGAAATTAATAAAAATAATAATTTTGAAGATACTAATTATGGACTAGACAATTTAATACGATGTGTAGTTTAGAAGATATTTATATTACGCCCTCGATTAGCCCCATTTCCAAAAATAACAATTACATATTTGAAACAGAACATTCTAGTAACAAAGTTAAAAAAACTAAGAACTCTGAAAATATTACCAGTCGTTATTTCAAATCTGTATCAGAAAATAACGATACAATGCTCATAATGAAGAAAAAATAGAAAAAAAATAATTGTGAAGTTGAAAGTGAAATTTACAAATAAAATAGGATTCCCAGAACGAAAGTTGTATCGGAAATGGTAATTCCGAAATTCACATTGGTAATTCCAACACAAATGTGGGTAATTCCAAAACTCCTAATAACAATTCAAGAACACATCTTTATAATTCCGAAACATAGAATAATAATTTCGGAAAAATAGCTCAAAGCATTCGGAGATAAGTAGTAGTACAAACGATTCCGGTTTTGAAAATGGTAGTACTTACGCTCATACGCTGGTCAAAATATTTCTGAACGAATTGAGTACTACTTTCAAAGTTATTCATACATTTGTGCATGATGTTATCCCGGATAGCGGAAGAATGTGGCTACCCCATCTCATCCCTTAGGTGTCGTAAGAGGCGACGTAGGGAGCTTGAGACCTGGTGCATCACCCCTGCGGTGGAGGTATACCGCCAACAAAAGCATTCCCAAAGAGCGTTGGAGTCGGGCGAGCGGCCGACTGTAAAACTGTACCAAAATCTTAAGCAACATGACCAGTAAAAATGGGATGCACGATAGGGCTACGGCGTACCCCACAGGCGACGCGCAGGGGCAGTTTCCGGCTCTTGTGGGATATGGACATGGGTTGTCGCACCAGAAAGGGTGGATGCGACGTAACATGCTAGCTCGGAGTGTGAGAGAAGTTAGATTAAGGTGTGCCAGCTGGAATGTAAAAAGATGTTGCGTCGACCCCAAATAAATTTGGATAAGGGCAGGAGAATGATGACATGGTACTAGACATTATATCAAAGGCAATCCCCCAGTCTTAGCTGGTTTAGATAAAATCAAACTCAAAGTCAAACTCGGACTCAAAATCCACTCACATTTTTATTTAATTATATTGTACACCCTGTGTGCATGTACCTTACAGCATAATCATAATCAGCCTATAATGTTCCCACTGCTGGGACACAGGCCTCCTCTCGGTGAGAGGGAGCGGGCCGTAATCCACCACGCGGGCCCAGTGCGGGTTGGTAGATGTCACATGTCTTGGAATTTTTGATTCTCACGATGTTTTTCTCATCGCAACCTTAGAGCAATACTTTATAATTATGATCATCTTTAAATTCGTACTACCTATAACAAACAACAAATCTAATTATTCATCGCTAATTTTAACTTTGACGGAAACTATAATGTAGAACTTGGTGCAACCCAGGGTGGGTTTAGTGCCGCCGGGGTCGCGGGTAGTTCGAAAGAGATACCGTGGCCCTGGCACGGGCAGCTGAAGGAGCATGGGTGGGTTTTAGTCAGTAAAAGTCTGACACGCCCTCCCGCTCTGCCCAGAGCGGGAAAAGTCATTTGATGAATTCCGATCCACAAAAAAAAAAAAAAAGGGTGGGTTTAGTACTTATTTTGTCATTTATTTCATTAAATAATTGTAAACTTTAAATAATTTTATTTTTTTAGTAATTAAATAAGCAAATTATAATGAGTTAAGTATATCTATTCATCAGTATTTCCTCAAATAAAAGTATTAACAAGCTGTAAAATTCATAACAAAACTAAACTTGTAGCTAGGCAGTGAGAGAATTACTAACGGTTTCGTAACCACAATTATTTCCCATAGTTAACAGTAACAGTTATGACTTCCGTGCGGTTATAAACGGTGAGCCTCCATCACAGAATATAGGTCTTTCCTGTATGCTATTATGATTAACGACTGTAGAGTTTATGCTGTGATCTGGAGGCTTATCGTATGAATAGCATTGAATGCAATTGTTGTCTGTGATCTGCACCTTAATTACGTAATACACTATCAATCGAAATCTGAATCATTTTGAAGCACATTGCTAATTAACTGCATCTTAAGCTCGAAAAATTTGTTACGCAATTGCCTCGCAGATTAATGCTTAAGGATGAACCATTTATATTTTTTTCTTGTTGTCTGATTGAGAGTACACGGGCAGTTCTCTCCCCCTGTGACGCTTAGATCACCGATACAATTCTGCCAGCCTTTATCTTGTTTTAAATGTTTATATTATGACTACAGCGTATATATATATTTTTCTCTTGTTGTCTAGTTGAGAGCTACACGGGTAGTTCTCTACTTCTGTAGCGCGTGGATCACACACACGGATCTGCCAGCCTTTAACGTGTTTGTTTTAAATGTTTGTGCTATGACTACAGCGTCTATATTTTTCTCTTGTTGTCTAGTTGAGAGCTACACGGGTAGTTCTCTACTTCTGTAGCACGTGGATCACACACACGGATCTGCCAGCCTTTAACGTGTTTGTTTTAAATGTTTGTGCTATGACTACAGCGTCCATATTTTTCTCTTGTTGTCTAGTTGAGAGCTACACGGGCAGTTCTCTCCCCCTGTGACGCTTAGATCACAGATACGGATCTGCCAGCCTTTATCTTGTTTTAAATGTTTACATTATGACTACAGCGTCTATATTTTTATTTCTCTTGTTGTCAAGTTGAGAGCTACACGGGCAGTTCTCTCCACCTGTGGCGCGTGTATCACACACACGGATCTGCCAGCCTTTAACTTATTTGTTTTAAATGTTTGTGCTATGACTACAGCGTCCATATTTTTCTCTTGTTGTCTAGTTGAGAGCTACACGGGCAGTTCTCTCCCCCTGTGACGCTTAGATCACAGATACGGATCTGCCAGCCTTTATCTTGTTTTAAATGTTTACATTATGACTACAGCGTCTATATTTTTATTTCTCTTGTTGTCAAGTTGAGAGCTACACGGGCAGTTCTCTCCACCTGTGGCGCGTGTATCACACACACGGATCTGTCAGCCTTTAACTTGTTTGTTTTAAATGTTTATGCTATGACTACAGCGTCTATATTTTTCTCTTGTTGTCTAGTTGAGAGCTACACGGGCAGTTCTCTCCCCCTGTGGCGCGTGGATCGTCGACAGATGGGCGCGTTCCTGTGCATCGCGGCCAATGACGTGCCGCCCGCTGTCAGCAAGAGAATCATTCTTAACGTTAACTGTAAGTACCTTCTAATATTTATTAACTATTTTATTTCCGTGTTAAGAAGGGAATGAAACCATAGTGGCACTTACCTTGTTTCCTCCCCACTACTCTTAACGTCTTGAGCATCTGACAATACACTATTCCATTGGTTCATTAAAAAAAAATTTCGAAGTCCACAGATATGTAATATACAGGGTGTGGCGTTATTGGTGTCCAACGTGAAGAGGTCGATACACCGTGTAATTAGCTATCACATACCACAATTTGAACCATTTTTCTCCAGTCTCAGAATAAAATATTTTATATTATTATTTGAAAAATTTACACCTTGCTTTACTAATTTGGCTGTATTTTCTAGAAATGACATTATTTTTTAATTTTGCTTTTTGTTTATAACTGTGAAATGCATGTGCTATCATATGCAAATCTAAAAGTAATTACTATAAAGCAAGTTGTCATTAAAAAAAAAAATGTATTCCGAGACCTAGGAAAAAAATTGGTTCAAATTGTGGTATGTGGTAGCTGAATATACGGTGTATCGACCCCTTAACGTTGGACCACTAATTACGCCACACCCTATATGTATGAAAACATAAAATAATATCATCAGCGGGCTTACAATAGTTGTAACCCTATATTATGAGGTTTGATTGACATTCAAGCACACATCAACATGAACCTGTGCGGTAGGAAAACATCGTGAGGAAAACAATATGTCCTTGGACCAATAAATATAATATGAGATTTGTGACGTTTACTTCTTACTTCCAAGAGAGCAGTAGGTACCCTAATTGCATAGCACACTATCAATAACCTGAATTATTTTGAAGCTTATTACTAATCCATTGCTTCATATTCATATGTTCGAAAAATTTGTTTGCTCAACAACGTATACACTACTATTTTTTAATTAGTACAAAAAAAATGGGGCTCTATCCGTACCTGTTAATGCTCATATTTGTGTAGTCAAGAGTCAAAAAAATTAAATCCCAAAATTGTCTACTAAAATTTGTCATAATTGGTAATTTCATAGTTAAATCAATTATTCATAACAATTGCTACTAGAAAATACTACGTGCAGTGCTTTTCCATGATTAATGAATACTACTATGTAGCCTGTACAATATTTCCATAAACTGAGTGACATTTTGGCATATTAACATACGCTAATAACTTTGCTGTTTATGAATATTATTTATTGAGACTTTACATATATAATAACAAGACCTTCTCTAATAAGCTTTTTAAGTATTTGTACTAATTAAAAATTAGTGGTGTATAACGCAATTAATTTTCTTGAACTGTCGAAATGAAGCCCATTGCTACTGTTACAGTCGAACCCAATAACTTATCTATCACCAGTTTTGGTGTACTAGAATTGAAAACTTATTTATTTATGGTTTTAACGTCCCAATAATCTAAGACAGGTAAAACAAAAGAAAACGAACGAACGAAAGGAACGTAAGGACAGATAGAATTATATTGTCTATCATCAGTAGCGATCTGTCTTTTACTGACAGTAGGTTATTGGGTTCGGCCGTCATGCCTTACGCAACTACCCCGCAGGCTTGCGTCCTAGGAATGATAATAATTATAAGTAATAGTAGTATATTAGAACGAGGCAGACCAGAAATAAGCTACATTGTGGATCTCGACATAATGCTTAACAAAAGCATTGGAGAACATTGATTATGAGGTTGTTGATAACCTGAGCAAATACTGATAAAATACACTTACTAACTGCGACAGTCACATTCCGGATATCACCAATCTGCTAGCATAGTTTCAGAGATAGCCTCGGATTTCACTATTATTTCCACGAATTTGGTATCGAAGAGCATTTCAAACTATCAAATAGAGACTTTGACGTTGATAAGCCGTTTGAGCTTTCAGTAGTCAACAAACTTTTATACGTGTATATCTTACGAATTGATATTATGAACGATTTCATTCATCACCTGCCTATATAGCCTTTTCCCAACTATAAATGTTGGAGTCGGCTTCCAGTCTAGCCGGATGCAGCTGGATACCAGTATTTTACATGGAGAGACTGCCTATCTGACCTTCACAACCCGATACTGGGTAATACAATTCCCGTCAGTAAGATTAGTTGCCAGACTTTCCAGCTGCTGACGACCCATAACGACTATCAAAAACCCACGAATGACAGCCGGGACCAATGGCCTAAAATGCTTTCCGAGGCACGAACAGCGGCAGGCACGTATGAACGATTTAATTCCTGACGCTAAATATTTAGCTCCCTACAGATCGCATCAAAAAGTGTTCATGAAGATGCTATATGTGTTTTATATAATGTTTGGCAAATTACTTGCTAATAAGAACAATCAGAAAAAGGATTGTATTGTCAATACTTTTCAGTTCTTCGCACAATTTCTAAGGCGGCTCTTAGGTACTATAACTTGTTGTAGGTGAAATAAGTTTGCACAATATTTATATTGAACAATATAATTGAATCGTCCCTTGTACTCAAACGATCCATTATTTTCACGCAATAACTTTGACGGCCCATAAGCTTCAACGTTTACGCGTGAGCAATAATTATCGAATTGTGCAATATTATTGACCGTATAGGTTTAATATTGAAGATTGCTGAATGATTGAACGAAAGTTTGAGCGAGTTTAATTTTATTGCACCATATTTTTCCATTGCATCGTATAGGGTTAGTACTGCGCAATATTTTTCAGTCTGTTTTTCGTCTTGACGAGGAGTACACGAGCACGCGTGCAAAATGGCGGAAAAAGGGAATCCAAAACACAAGGAAAGACAGTTTATTGTCGATTGTATCCAATTGTACAGAGAATTGCCGTCTCTGTGGAAGAATATCATGACCGTGATAAAAAAATGCCGCTTATGAAACTTTGTTGTCTAAATACAAAGAGATGTTTCCACAGGCAACCAAAGAGGATGTGAAGAAAAAATTCAATTCTTTGAGAACTGAGCTGAGATGAACATGAAAGCATTGTGCAGTTCTTATTATTGTGCAATATAATTGATAGTTTGGATTCAAAGTGCCTTTCAATCTTATTCAATGTTATTGCAGGTCTAGGGGCCACCTTAAACTTTTGTTCAATCATTGCGCAATCTTTCATATTAACCGTAAACGGCCAAAAACATTGCTCAATTCGTGATATAGTGCAATATAATTGATTGTTTAGGGCCAGCGTTATCCTTATAAGTAAGCAACCTTTAGGAAGTTGGAAAGGCATTATCCATGAGGCTGTTTATCGAAAACTCTATGACATTACCGCATGGTAATGGATACATATCCATTATAGACCTATCCTTTAACCAAACAACCAAAACTATCAGCGCCCCCCTTCCCCCCAAAAACCAATATAAAATGCCCCCATCGGTTTGTTTGTCACTTTGAATAATATAATCCGTTCAGGGTAGCTCCCGTCACGAATTTGGATGGCATCCAAAATGATACAAGTCCCTGTATGTAGCAGTAACCAGGAAACGTGACTTTGCAACGAACGGTTCCTACTGAATAGATGCAAGATTTATCTCTCTATTTTCAATTTTGAGTTCTTTTGTTTTTAGTAGCAATACTTTTAACTCTGTTCCAATAGTGTCTGTTTAAAATGTGAACAAATGTAACTGTTTGCTTTATTTTATTTATTTATTTATTTATTTTATTTATTTGGGACAAAAAACAGTTATACATTACAGCATTAACAAAGTAGTTAAATTATACAATCGAAAAAAACGTATAACCCACACTATTAACGAAATAACATTGAAGTATGACAGCGAACGCATGTTAAATAAGAAAATAATAAAAAGTACATATTTATAAGAAAAAAACACTATCATTATACCGACGAATCGAAGAAAGCGGATGACATAAGCAACCGTCTTATTAGCGACTTGCAAGAGATTGAGAAACCAGTCTTTTAAATTTAGATTGCGGCAACGCGAAAATATCAAACCAATGAATTGTGAGTTATAATAGGTTTCTAAAAGTCGGCGGACAGGGGCTCGCACCCCAGCCTTCGTTCTACATCGCGCAGTGTAGAATAGTTGAGTTACGCGCACCTCTCGCCGAACAACAGTTCTAGGTACTACGTAACACAATCCATTTGTGAGCTCAGTACAATTTTTTTTTTTTTTTTTGATTATTTTCTTATTTTAAATCACCTTGAAATATGTTTCTCATTGGACAATTGAGGTTAACTTCATAACCTCAATTTTCGTCCATGATTTTTCATATACAATTTAATAATGTTACTCAAACAATAATTGATGGAAAAAGTGTTTCATCAGATACCACAACAAACTTTTTTTAGATTAATACCTTTCGAAATCACTCATTATAGAATTAATACTCCTCAATCGATTTGATTGCAAGTAACTTAGCGTAAATTAATACTGTTTTATCTAAAAACTGTATTGTTTCTGATGTATATCATACTGGTTGCGCATGCATATATGCAGGTATTTAATTTAATAGTTTATCGGCTGCTTCCTACATTTTGACGAGTTTAATGTAGATAAAAATGTACTGAATAGCTGTTTTTTTTCAGCTATTCAGTTATTTCAGCTAAGTAGGTAATTATGTCGAGTCGTTTGCTGATTCATGTAACTTTTTAAGACGATTATTAATTCTGAAACAATTTGATATAAACGGCAGCTGGCATTGGCAGTAGCCAATCTTTATCTTTAAAAATAAAAAGAGAAGTCCTGATTGACTGACTGATTGACTGACTCATCAACGCCCAGCCCAAACCATTGGACCTAGAAAGCTGAAATTTTGCACAGAGGTTCCCCTTATACTCGTAAATTAGACAAGGAAAAAGGAAGGATTTTTGTTCCCGTGGGATATTCACTGACATCCACGTGGGCGAAGCCGCGGGATGTGCTACTATCATATATTGTTCTAAGCATTCAACCGCACAAAAAAATATTCATAATCTTAAAACTGCAAAGTGAAAGAAGTTTTGACGGCATAGGATTAACTGCAGTCAACAATGGCTTAGTAAAGTTGTATTAATATTTCAAACAAGTTTATAACTAGAGATTTAATCATATTCTATAAATTTTAATGAGTAATAATGAAAAGACAGGGTCTGAGAATTATCTTTTAGTTGCAGACATTAAGAAAGTTTTGGATTTTTTGTTGGAGCCTTTATAGAAAAAACCGGCCAAGTGCGAGTCGGACTCGCGCACGAAGTGTTCCGTACCATTATCTATAAAAACGGCAAAAAAATCATGTCTGTTGTATGGGAGCCCCCTTAAATATTGATTTTATTCCGTTTTTTAACCTACTTCAAAAAGGAGGAGGTTCTCAATTCGTCGGAACCCTTTTTTTATTTTTTTTATGTATGTTCCCCGATTACTCGAAGATGGCTGGACCGATTAGGATTTTTTTTTTAACCGACTTCAGAAAGGAGGAGGTTCTCAATTCGTCGGAACCTTTTGTTCCCCGATTACTCGAAGATGGCTGGACCGACTAGGACTTTTTTTTTTGTTTGAAAGGTTATACTTCCCAGGTAGTCCCATGATCATCAAATCAGGATCTGATGATGGGATCCTGGAGAAAAAAAGAGAACTCTTCCAATTTTATAGGCACACTTGAAGTGATTTGGATAGTCTTTGGAAGAGTACTTTCTCGGAGTGGTCCCATTTCAATTTGGTGAAGATCTGATGAAGAACTTCTGAGATAGGCAACGGAACTCCTCAATAAATGATAGCAAATGGACTGGGATTGCTGAAATCTCATGTCTGTCTATTGTTTCCACCAGTTCATAACATAACATCACGCCAGTACGCTGTGAAGGGGTAAGCACGAGTGAACCACTAAAAAGTGACAATGAATACTTTTTTACAAAAAAATACAACCGACTTTCAAAAACAACACTACAAAGTGAAAAATAAATTTAATTTCGGAAGTCGGTGGCAAAAACGAAAATACATTTAATCAGACACCGACCTCCGAAATTAAATTTATTTTTCACTTTGTAGTGTTGTTTTTGGAAGTCGGTTGTATTTTTTTGTAAAAAAGTTTTTAGTATTTGTTTTTATAGCGGCAACAGAAATATTCAATATTCAAAATTTCAACTGTCTAACTGTCACGGTTCATGAGATACAACCTGGTGACAGACGGACAGACAGACGGACGGACAGCGGAGTCATAGTGATAGGGTCCCATTTAACCCTTTGGGTACGGAATCCTAAAAACTTCGCAGAAAAAAAAAGTTGCAAGAGTATAAGTTCTTTTCATGTACAAATTCCTCTGAAGAAATTGTAGACTCTTGGGGCTAAAATCACATGATAACCAACCTTCTGTTTATATTTTATAGTTACCGGAAAATCTGGCGGCCGAAAGAAAGCATCGACTTTAGTTCGGCGTCAACTTTTTAAAACTGGATATTTCTTCAAACACTGTTATTGCTCTGAAATAGGTATTTATGTTGCTAGAACTTTATATTTTCACAAGGTTTGTTTTTGTTATTCCTAGTGAAGCTAGATTGGCAAAGTTATTTATGTTTTTTTTTTGCTATGGCATCTCTTGCCCACTCTGTAAAGTTGTGAGTTTAGTTTGATAAGTGACACGTATAGACGTCAAGTTTCTGTGGGGGTGAGGGAGATCGACGCGCGGCCGAAGTGCACTTGCACCAGACTCGCCGAAAAAATAGAAATAAAGGTAGAAAAAATATTACTTTAGAGTTACTTGACTAATGCAAATGTAAATTAACCATTTAGCCATCCTCATGTGGAATAAATTATGTTATATCACCTTTCGTGAAGAAGAAACGTGCTATCCTGCTTCTACGACTTCTACGAAGGTGCAGTGTATGGAATAAAATTAATTTAATTTGTAAGCTGCTCCATGAATGGCACCTAGCAAAATTTTGAATAGCTAAGGTGCCATTTGATCAAGTGTGGTTTAAATTGGTGCTCTAAGTGGAATACCTCAAAATAAATACGTGTTAAAATTTGTAAACAACTACTAGGGAATCACAAGTGTCTAGAAAATCGTCTCGAAATATATTGAACTTAGTATTGTTCTTTGGAAAGAATGTCTTGATGCGAACAGCTGTTGCCTCAATAAAGTCCTCGTTGTACGTTCATAAGCAAGATCTGATTGTCAGAACGTGTCTACTTGGTCGCTCTCTTTGTCTATAAGAAATGAAACGTGTGTTTTTATACTGTGCTTATAAAGCTAAATTACGTAATGATAAAGAGAAAAAGACAGTATTGGACACGCTGAAATGAAATAAGTATACTATACTAGTATATATATATATAATATATATACTATAATAGTACTTGTTTTCAAGATGTATTTGTGAAAGGCATCCAAGCATCCGTATGAAGATAAAAACAAAAACCTTCAGCGATACTCATACCTTTTGCAATCATAGTAATTTTGACGGTCTACCATGACAAGTGATAAAAAACCGGCCAAGTGCGTGACGGAACACGCACAATGAAAGGTTCCGTAGTTGAAAAGAATTTATCCCAAAAACTAACTTAATTTTGTAATCCCAAATATATTTTTTCTTTATGTGATAAAATTACGAATGAACAATTTTCGGACTTTTTTTTTTACTTGTGCTATGAGACCTTGCTTCTTGCCAAATTTCATGATTCTCTGGAACTACCTACCGTATAGGTTTTGATTTACTTGCGAGTATTAAAATATGTCGCATAAATGGCCGGTATTTTTTATTGCGTTGACTTAGAAGCTTGGTTTTTTAGACTTACGTATTTGATATTATTTTCATGGTGATACCTCTACGCGTTCCTGAGAAAAACGGTCTTGACAGACAGACAGACAGACGGACAACGAAGCGATCCTTTAAGGGTTCCATTTTTCCTTTTGAGGTACGGAACCCTAAAAAAGGTACGGAACGTCTTAGGGTGCGTATCCACTGACTCCACGTCAGTGCAGTGGACATGTGCAGGAATCGCCCAATCACAGACGAGAGAAGAGACGCAATAAGGATTTCTACCATTATGATTGGTCGATTCCTGTACATCTCCGCTCCGCTCCGCCCAGCTTCGCGTCAGTGGAAACGCACACTCAATGACCATTACGCTCAAGAAAAACCTCATTTCATCTTCATATTAAGTTAGCCATAATAACATTGGGAGCAAACCCGGACTGAATTGACTTTGAATGAGAAGAAGCTTGTCTTGCAGTGGAATAGTTACAAGGTGATGATATGTAAGATCTACTCTTAAGGCGCGGTATTAGCTCAATATTCACAAAAATTGGTTTCTTGGATTGTCGAGTATAATGTAACGCAATGAAACTATCCGACGCAAAAAATACAGTAAACAGAGAAGGGTTAAAAAGAAAAATTTTAACCGAATAGAATAGTAAATAAAAAAATAGTTTGATAGTCCCAATAAAAAATTTGGAAGTTGCTCCACAAAAATAAACTTTGGCGTCGAACATATCACAGTATTTTCAGCGATGACGACATTTTTTTTTTAAACTTTAACCGGACAATTATTTAATTTATTGTGTGTATTCTGAATAATCTAAAGAAAACCCGGAAAATAAATGCACATTCGCAGTTTAGTGACATCTCGGCAACACAAATATTAGTTTCAACCTTATTTTAAGCCAGCTAATGGTGACAATAGATTACGCGGTTGTGTGCCGTTTAACATCTTAGTCAGCCCGAGTCTTAATTAATATTTATTTCATTGTCAACAGTTGCACCTACAGTAAAAGTGCCAAATCAGTTGCTGGGTGCTCCTTTGGGCACCGACGTCAAACTGAAGTGCTACGTGGAAGCTCATCCGAACACCATCAACTACTGGATCAAGAATAGAGGGGAGATGCTATTAGATGGGTAAGGATACTTTTATTAGGTACTTTTACAGATGTTATCATATCAACGCTTTCAAGAACAATAAACGGCCACAGACGTCATAATAATAAGACTTCTATTTTGTCTCGTAAAGTGTCATTAACCAAACAAGCGAATGCATAATTCTAACCCCACTCTTCCAATAGGGATGATGACTAAAAATTGTTTCAGTGCCTAGGTTTTTTTTTTTTTTTTTTGTAATGTATCCTTTTTTCAATTTGGAATATAATATTAACAAAATATAAAACACTTAAAATAATCATATGTAATTAAGTACATGTATATAAAAGAAAGGCCAAGTGCGTGTCAGACCACGCACAATGAAGGGTTTCGTATAGTTGAAAAGAATTTATCCCAAAAACAACCTTAACGATTTTCAGACTTTTTCCTTTACTTGTGCTGTGAGACCTTGCTACTTGCCAAATTTCATGATTCGAGGTCAATGGAAAGTACACTATAGGTTTTTTAGGGTTTTGATTTACTTGCGAGTTCAAAATACTTATGTAGCATAAATGGCCGTATTGTTTTATAGCGCTGACTTAGAAGATTGTTTTTGTTAGAGCTCCAAGGGACCATATACCTATAACGTATTCGATATTCATTTCAACTTGATACCTCCATGCATTCCTTAGAAAAAGGGTATTGACAGACAGACAGACAGACGGACAACGAAGTGATACTATATGGGTTCTATTTTTGCTTTCGAGGTACGAAAAAAAAAGAAAAAAGAGAGAAAATAATCATAGGGCATGAAAAAATTCGGTCGCACCGCTGTCAACAGGAAAAGTGCCCAAAATGTTTCCGATTTAAGTTTCTTCCAGAAAATTTGAGCATTTTTACTTAATTTGATAGACAGCGTACTATCCCATGCAATAGATCGTTAGTAGTGCCTTTATATGTAATCCAAAGACTAGAGGTTTCGGTTTTGCTTAGCAGCTAAGTAGGTTACGCCGGCGTAAAATACTGACAGTCAAAGTAAAGTAGGTATTAGGCAAGATGTTAATAGCTACAATGATTTTGCCCTCAGAAAGCTGCTTATCTTCCTTGACAGGGAAAATGATTTCGTGTCCCGGAATAAATGAATTGATTTATTCCATTCGCTTTTTTTCACGTACGGTCACATTTTAAATTATTTATTTATTCCTAGATTCGTGTTTGCCTTTTGTAAATATCAGGAATCACAAACATTGATTCAATTATTTGGTACAATTGATAACGTGAAGCCTGCCAATTGGTTGTCAAAGGTAAACCATGCGGTGGTGTGTTTGGGTTAAGAGCAATGAATACTCTCTATACAAACAAAAATTACGTAGTAAAGGAGAGGTGTCATTTGATTTTTTTTTTTGTTTTGTTCATTCGCATACAGTTTAATTTCATAAATGTTACCATAATATAAAACAGGCCACGTGCGAGTCGGACAACGCACAATGAAGGGTTCCGTAGTTTAAAAGAATTTATCCCAAAAACAAACTTAACAATGTAGTTGAAAGACATGTTCTCAGATACATTGATAATGGCACGGTCAATTCTCCTACTAAAAATTGAAGTTTGTAATACAATTTTTTAACGATTTTCCAACTTTTATTTGTGCTGTGACCTTGCTTCTTGCTAAATTTCATGATTCTAGGTCAACGGTAAGTATAGTATATATAGGTTTTGATTAACTTGCAAGTATCAAAAATATCATATATGGCAGTATTTTATTATTACGCTGACTCAGAAGCTTGATTTTTTTAGAGCTCCAAGGGACTTAAGGCGTACGTATTTGATATTAATTTTAATTTGATACCTACACGAGTTCCTGAGAAAAAGCATCTTAACCGACAGACAGACGGACAACGAAGTGAACCTATAAGGGTTCCGGTTTTTTACTTTTGATGTACGGAACCCTAAAAAAGCAGCTTTGAAGCAATATAATGTTGGATCCAGGAGCATTCAAAATAAATAATCACTACATTGACAACTACTTAAATTACAAAGAAATAACTCATTGGTCTACGTTCCGTCGAATAATATAAAAAATTTTGTCGTTCATTCCAATGACCACCCCCCATCTTAGTAGGTACTAGAGGAGCCTGCTAATTCTTTGCTTTAATTTTTATCTATCAGCACCCTAGTTACGCTACAAACTTCAAAAACAATCCGACAGTTTGAAGGATATTGATAATCTATTGCTTCATAGGTTTGCAAAATTCGTCTGCCCTTCAACGTAAATATTGCTATGAACTTGGGTGAGCTGTCAAAATGAAACCCATTGCAATCAATTGTCAATAACCTGCAAATACCCAATGCAATACCCCAATGCAATGCAACGCAATACCCTGCTGGTTGTCCGTCAACCTCTTTGTCAACATATAGCGAAAAAAAAACCGGCCAAGTGCTTGTCGGACAACGCACAATGAAGGGTTCCGTAGTTGGGATGAATTTATTCCAAGAACAAATTTAACATTGTAGTTTAGTTGAAAAACATATTCTCCCATACATTCCAACTGAAAATGTAAGTTTGTACTCAAAATATTGAGAGATTTACAGTGTTATTTTAAGACCACAGACTTCTTATAGGTTTTCCTGTAATCTACAGGTAAAGGTCTATTTTCTGTATATTTAAAAAAAATTTAGGCTCAGTAGTTTCGGCGATAAGGGGAATGGTCCATTTTCGTCTATTTTCTTAAATAACTTTAAAACAATTCATTTTAAAATTATAATAGAAAAATTATATATTTGAGATTCTCATATAAGCCCTTTCATTTGTGTGACACGGTATAGTTTGCACGACTTTTTTTTTTAATTTTCTTCTTTGCCCCCCAAAAGTGACCCCCATATTCAAAATTCATTTATTTACTTTACCCGTCCATGTTTGGGTCACAGAAATTCATATGTGTACCAAATTTCAACTTAGTCGGTCCATTAGATTCGGAGCAAAGTGGCTGTGACAGACGGACAGACAGACAGACAGACACACGAGTGATCCTATAAGGGTTCCGTTTTTTTCCTTTTGCGGTACGGAACTCTAAAAAGTATAAAGTTTCATAAACCCAAAAAGTAAAGTTAAGTAAATGTTCTTCTTTGCAGAGAAAATACGTTCATTTCAGTTCTTGTTGTGTTATATAAAAACACCCTGGGGCCTGTTTACACAACCCTCTCATACATTTTACGTTTTATGTATCGACATTCAGTCATACTGGTGTTTTAAATTACAGTACATAAATATTTATAAACTAAAGCGTTACTTTGGGAGCGAGATATTTCTATACATGTAAGACTGTCATTATTGCGAGCTTCCTATATTCATGGTTTGGTTGGAGTTCTGATTTCATTCATCATTCTTTCTTCCTTATCTTCTTTTAATTCTGTTAATTTAAGACTTCCAATGTCAATGATGAATTCATCATCATTCTCCTGTCCTTATCCAAATTTATTTGGGGTCGGCGCAACATGTCTTTTTTTTCCATACTTCTCTATTAGTCGTCATCTCGGTAGTCACCCCCTTTTTAGCCATATAATCTTTCACACAGTCCATCTATAGTTTCTTTGGTCTTTGCCTACTCGTATAGCCATCCAGATTCATACTCAAGACTTTCCTAACGATATTTCCCTTATTCCTCCGCATCACATGCCCGTCCATGGACAAGCGATTGCCACATAACTTTGCAGTCATCGGTGTTACTTTCAGACTTCGTCTTAAATATTTATTTCTTTTTCTATATATTAGCTTAGCATCATGAATGGATAGAATAAGAAATGAGTTTAAAACAGGAAGTCTATGAGTGTATTGTGTTTCGTGTAAAAATCAAACAAAAAGTCATAGTATCATAATATTAGAGTATTACTAAAAAGTAATTTTCAACTTTTTTTACAAAAAAAACAACCGAATTCCAAAAAAAATACTACAAAGTGAAAAATAACTTTAATTTCGGAAGTCGGTGTCTTTGGATCTGTATTTTAGTTTTTTGCCACCGACTTCCGAGATTAAAGTTATTTTTCACAATGTAGTATTTTTTTTTTTTTGGAAGTCCATTGTTTTTTTTTTTTGTAAAAAGTTTTTTATTTTTCACTTTTTAGTGAAGCATTCTGTAATTTATCTAAGTTACAATACCCTAATGTCAACTGTTGTTCACCTTTTACAAAATATTGCTTTTCCCGATACAAGGACGTTAATTGTTGAGGAGTTCTCCCAGTAAGGAACCAGGAGAACTGGAACTGATGGTGAAGTCACCATCAGCTCTACTTCAACATATGTATTGTATGAGCATAAATTGCTTAGCCATAATTGAATCGCAACCCGTGAAATACGTATTATTGAGTAGTTCCGATGGCCATTTGTGGTCTTCCTCATTAGTTCCACTTCACCAAATGGTGCTCTCCGGGAGCAAATGCACGAGTTACTATAAAAATACCCAAATCGCAATAGGTGTGCCTATAAAAATTTAAGGTTCCCCTTGATTTCTCTGAGATGCCATCATCAGATCCTGGTTTCCTTACCATGGTACCCTTAAGATATCTCCTTTCCAACAAATAAGAATCATCAAAATCGGTTCATAAACGACGAAGTTATCCGCGAACACACATAAAAAAATACGGTCGAATTGAGAAACCTCCTTTTTTTGAAGTCGATTAAAAATCAAAGCTTTTTGGACAACTTTGAATCATAGAGCCGGGAATAAATGCCTGGATAACATTTCCATTCACTAAAAAAAACATGTTCAGACCGAAATTGTGCAAAAACTTACTAAGTAGGTATAATGTTTTTGTTCGTGCTTATTACGCTGCATTTAACTAGAAGATAGTTACGAAACATAATTATCATGTCAGTTATCAGAGCTGCATAGTTAGAACATACGAGTACTTCCTGGAAAATTATTACAAAACCTAGTCTACAGTCAGCTGAGGTTTTAATAAAAGTTGGTCAATTAACACTATAGCGGTCTAGCATGTTGTTTATAATTTAAAGTTAAATTGGAACATGTGTACAAGAATGTCACGTCTAAAAATGTGACAAACATACATTGATATGACAAACGTTTTATGTTGACCGCTACCGCTGTACCGCGCCTTAGAGAGACAGGGCTACTTTCCCGAAGATTTGGACTATGATAGGGCAGAGGTGTTTGTTCAACTCTATAGTCCACCCACATTTCACTAGTAATATGTTTAAGTCCCATGTAAAAGTACCTACTAGTGTAAAACCTCTGCGCAAGCAGAATCCGCGATGGATGAATCAGACCCTAACAAAGGATTTAGCATATTATACAACAATATACTTAATAATTAATATTATCACCAAATTTCAAGGTCATAGGTCAATGGGAAGTAAAAAATTCTTCTTATGACCTTAAAATTTGGTGATAATGTTTATTATTACGTATATTGTTGTATAACATGCCCAGTATTTTGTAAATTTTGTATAAAAATCAATCTGACTTTTTGGTGGCTTTTCATTCCTTTGTTTTCCAATATTTTTTAACCGCCTTCAAAAAGGAGGAAGTTCTCAATTCGTCGGAACCTTTTTTTTTTCTTTTTTTTTTTATGTATGTTCCCCGATTTCTCGAAGATGGCTAGACCGATTTGGATTATTTTTTATTTGTTTGAAAGGGTATACTTCCCAGGTGGTCCCATGATCATGAAGTCAGGATCTGATGATGGGATCCTGGAGAAATAGAGAGAACTCTTCCAATTTTATAGGCACACTTGAAGCGATTTGGATAGTTTTTGGAAGAGTACTTTCTTGGAGTGGTCCCATTTCAATTTCGTGAAGATCTGATGAAGAACTTCTGAGATAGGCAACGGAACTCCTCAATAAATGATAGCAAATGGACTGGGATTGCTGAAATCTCATGTCTGTTTGTTGTTCACACCAGTTCATAATATAACATCACGCCAGTACGCTGTGAAGGGGCAAGCACATGTGAACCACTAAAAAGTGAAAAATAAAAACTTTTTTACAAAAAAATACAACCGACTTCCAAACACAACACTACAAAGTGAAAAATAACTTTAATTTCGGAAGTCGGTGGCAAAAACGAAAATACATTTAATCAGACACCGACTTCCGAAATTAAAGTTATTTTTCACTTTGTAGTGTTGTTTTTGGATGTCGGTTGTTTTTTTTTGTAAAAAAGTTTTTATTTGACATTTCTCTATACCTGTCGTGTCAGTGGTGCCACCTGACGTCGATTTTTATCTGGTAAAAAAGTTTTTTTAAAACAAAAAATTCCATATTTATTTACTCAATGAGCTCTAAACAAGGATACCCCACTCCATGGGGTAGTTGAATTTTTTTTTCGCTCCCTCTTTAGCTGTATGGGAGCCCCTCATAAAAACATTTAAATATATTTTTTGACAATTTGTATGGCTTTGGGTCAATAAGATGCTTAGGCTCCAACCGTTTGGCTGTAAAACCTGTGTGACAACGATGGACAGACGAACACGTGACAGCAGTAGGTTAGCAATAGGTTAGGTTAGGTTATTTTATGGCTTTCTATTTCAGAAGAAAGCGCTTAAACGTAATACTGCTCGGGAGTTTGTTGCGCCACTTCTTCTTCTCAACTAAATCACTAGGAAGTGGTGAAGGGCGGGCGTTTTAAGGGACTGTCTCAATGTAATTTTGACGCTCGAAAAGTGCTGATACTCAGCCTAGTTTGTTTAGATTACTTTTAATTTTTATTACAATTTCTTTGTTATAGGCCCAAATACACAATAACAGAGGAGAAGCAGTCGTACCAGGTGACGATGTGGCTGACCATCAGACAGTTCTCCAGGAGTGACATTGGTACTTACAACTGTGTGAGTACTAACTCGCTCGGCAAGAGTGAGGGGACACTCCGACTTTATGGTGAGTGGAACATAATAATAAGGTTTATAAATGAGTCTTAAATGATTTCCAAGAGAATTCATATTTTGCGTAGGTACCTACCCTCAGCAATCAGCTTTGCTCCTAACATAAAAATCAATTAGGAACCTAATTGATTTTGTTGTCTGGGAAGACAATATTTTTAAGATAAGGATGATAGGGATATCATCCTTATCTTAAATATCTTATTAGTATTGTCGTTCAGTTCTTTCTTTCTTGTGCAGCTATTATGCCTTATTTTTCTGACTATAGTCCAAAACCCTAACCTCACTGATTTGCCTGTACTGCATGAGGAAGCTGGGGTGACATCACTTCAGCTAACACACATTAAACGGCACATATTAATAAAGTTAAATTAAGACTGGGAACTTTGATTGCAGCTATTATGCCTTAAATATTGGCATGTAGGTAGAATTATTCTATTACCTATGAGGAAGCTGTAGTTACGTACATATATTAATAGTGAACCTAAAAATATTTATTTTTTATTCACAGAAATAAAACTCAACTCATACTCAGAAGATTTCGGCAATCAGATCAGCGTTGCTGGTGGTAAGTAATTTATCCTTGTAACGTAACAATATAAAAATGTTGGTCTTTACTCAAGCTACTGTCGTGAAATCCTCTGCGCAACAACTATAAAAGTAGCTAAATATTGTGAATATTCCTATTGATACCTGTTACAAAACATTTCATTGGAACTGTTCCGATATTGGAAAACTGACTATTCACGGCAGTGAATAGGTACTGTTTATTCTTTTCATAGCATCGTTTATAAAGACTATTCGCGAAGCAAATTGCGCCACTGATGTCTGAGCCTAATTTTCATCTTATTCATGCTTGAGGGCACACGGCGACCTCTAGCGTCTTTTTAGAGTTCTTTGCGATTTCTTATATATACTCGTAATATTTCTTGCTAATACTTATAAACTTACTACTTACTTACTTTGCTAATGTTTATGTAGGTAAAGAAATTAATGTTTGTCTAATATTTTCATTGAATATCAAATAGAAGACGCCTCTAGAGCTTGATTTAATTGGTTGACTAGGTCGATCTTCTTTGAACATACATACCTACTATTCTAGAAATTATGGAATTTGCTTTGTCTAGACAAGTATGTACTTGTATCAGAAATGTAAGTATCGGTTAAAATAATAATAATACATACCATACCGATTATTTCTGTTTCTAACGAACATAGGTTACGAGCGTGTGCTCTGATGACGTCATGTGGCTAACCGTGTTAATAAAAATATAAATGCAGTTTCAGTTTTGTTAAAATTTACTAAAGAATTGGCGAAAATTGTAATAAGAAATATTTTCGACCTCTTGTCGAAACTGGTTTTTGTTAAGAGGGTCATCGAAGGAATGAAAAGATGCTTTTTGAAAAATGTAATCAATTAAAGGCCTAGTAAATAATGTTAATTTACATTTTCATTTTTTTTTCGTTTTATTTTGTTTTTTTTTTTTTTTTTTATTTTTTTTTTTTTGTTTATGTTTTTTTTTTTGTTAGTTACGTATTTTCTTTCTTTTCTTTTCTTTTAATAGCTACCTAATTACCTGTTATCTAATAAACTCAGTTCAAAAAGTATTATCTGTTTTCGAGATGAGTTAAATAAATGCCACAATAAATATGTTTTTTAATAGTTACCTATTAAAATAACACAAACACACAAAAGCATTTTTTCATTCAACATTCTTAAAAATTTGGTCCCGTGTGAGAGACAGAGATGAAAAAATCCGACGGCCCTCTTAATGTAGGCACTTATTTTTTTATTATTTTCATAATATAAATTAATATAATATTTTTATTATGCAAAAGAGTCCCTAATACTTGCTCATACGCACAGTCCTTTCCCAAATCGCACATCAAAACGGAACTAAACCTAACCCTTCCTTACCGCAGGTCTGACGGAGGCGGCTAAGGGCGGCTGCCGACCATTCCACCGGGAAAAGGCGATGTTAACCCTGCTGCTGTTTTACGTTACCCTGCTACACTTGTTTACGTAGTTTTTGTGAATCTGTACATACTGTTAGGATGGGTTTTGGGTGTGATGTAGGGAGAATGTCAATTGGAAGGAAGGAGAAGCCAGTTTGTTTTATATGGATTGGTCCGTCTAAATCTTCTGTTACTACCCTTGGGATTATGATTTGGCAGAATCAGAACGCTTCACACATACTAGGTACACACAAAGAAAACTTTATCACATCACACTAATATTATAAAGGCGATAGTTTGTGTGTGTGTGTGTGTGTGTGTGTGTGTGTATATTTGTATATTTGTTACTTCTTCACGCACAAACGGCTAAAATGATTTGGATGAAATTTGGTATGTAGATAGCTTATACGCTGGTTCAACACATAGGCTACTTTTTATCCCGGTCTACGCAGGTGAAACCGCGGGGCGCAGCTAGTTTTATTGAAATTGCCCCGGATCCAGTGTTACTTTATGAAAATAAGACCTTTTAATCTTGTTGCAGTCACAATGAAATTCTGACCAAAATCTTTTTTTCTGGGAGATATACCCGAGTTTATAATATAACCATTATTAGTGTTTCAGTTATTAACATTTTGATGTTACAGAAATTAAATCAATGTAGGATAATTTAATACTTTAATTGTTGATAATTACGAGAAGCTCGTGGCTAAGTAATAACAGCCGCACGGGTTGGTCCATCAAGTTAAGCTTCGCTTGCCGGGGTTGGTCCGTGGATGGGTGACCATCTTTACATACCGAAACTCCTCCGTGTCTCGGAAAGCACGTTAAGCCGTTGGTGCCGGCTGTCATTCGTGGATCTTTCACAGTCGTTACGGGTCGTCAGAAGACCGAAAGTCTGACAACCAGTCTTACCAAGGGGTTTCGTATTACCCAGTAACTGGGTTGTGGAGGTCAGACAGACAATGGCTCCATGTAAAATACTGGTATTCAGCTGCATCTGGTTAAACTGGAAGCTGAACCCAACATAGTTTGGAAAAGGCTATTCAGATTTGAATTGTTGATAATTTTTTTTTTATTGGTTTTGTTATTGTTTGTACGACAAACATCATACAAAATTTGACCTATATGGGTATAGGTGGTTGGATTTCAGTGGTAAAAGTGAACCAACATAAAAAATCCGGAGGTGCAATAATTTTCCTACAACTTACTCTTAATTGATTAAGGGCTGATTGTTCAATAGTCAGATAATTTTTATTTGAGGAATAAATATGACGGTGTGACAGTTTTGTATTGAAATTAAGTCAAAATGTCAGATTTATTCTTCAGGTAAAAGTTATCTGCCTATTGAACAATCAGCCCTTACTGTAACCTTTCTAAATCTCTGATCTATTTTATTACCGATATCAAGTCTCATGTGAACTTACATTTATGATCAGGTTTTGTTATTTTATGGCAGATTTTTCAATAGTCATTATAACTTATAACTGCAGAATAAATATGACACTTTGACATAATTTTCTATACAAAAGCTGTATAACATTACGCCTTATTTCTCCAAAGAAGTGAGATGTCGCGACGCCCCGCAAGGGGCGTGGCGTGCGGAACCGGGGCATTGCCCCCTTGCCGCGGAGGCTATACTGCGGCCAGTAACAACGGGCCTCTCATTTTATTTGCCACTGGCAATGGTATGTTTAGACGTGTTGCATTAACACGCCCATGTTAACAGTAGTCTGTATATGTATCCGGTAAGCTCGTCACGACATATGCATACTGCCGCTTTCTTCACCGCGTCCCGGCGGTCAACCCCTACCGGATGGAACACACACCTACATGCGTGAAGCCCAGCAGAGAGCGACCAGCGACAGAGACGCGTTCTCCAAAGGGTTAGGCAGAGGTGTACTTGTAGTACACACGGCTACACATCAAGCTATATATTTCCAGTTCACACTGACCTCTGATTGTGAGGAAATCCTATACAATGCGAGATCAGCTTATACTGGAAAGTATAGCTTGATCTGTAGCCGTGCGTACACGTCTTCTGCCAGCTATGTTTAAGTCCCATGTAATAAGGGGCGAGCCTATTGACATCAACTGGGCACAAATCCAGACCCCGGATTACTACTGAGAAATTCAATCAGAAAAGATGGTACCTACATGTTTTTTGACAAAATTTTACTGGGTAATCAGCAGTGTTAGTCGACGTTCACACGGACGTAAAAATATCGCGCACTGGATTTTCAACTCTCGGTGTTGAGCCGAGCATTGAGAATCCAACCTAACAACAACAGATTGCATTCCAGCACGTCGAAAAAATACACTGTTGGATTTTCATCTCTCGGCGCTAAGCAGAGTGTTGAAAATCCAATGCTTGTAAAAAAATCGCCGCGATATTTTTACGTCCGTGCGTACGTCGGCTAATTCTGTAAAATCCTGTGAAAACTGTGTAAGTTAGAGTGAAAGTGACTTAAAAGGTTTGTTTTACATAATAGAATAGCAGAGACTTTAATAGGCTTTCAGAAAAATAAGATTAAGTCACGCAGCAAAATCTACAATTTGACTTAAATCTTGTATCTTACGTCACACCCAAAACGTTTCACGCTTAAAAATAAAACGAGGGAACGTAATTCAATTACATTGTTTCAATTCTTGTAAATATTGTCTTAAGATGTATCTTTAAATGTAATGACAACGATAAAATAATTGTGAGATTAGATCGTGTATTCGCTTAGACAAACCAGCCAAATTGAAATATTGTTTACGTATAAAAATAAAATGTAAACTCATCGCTCGATTATAAGACTGTTTACAACAAATAAAAAGAATTAAAAGGAATTATTGTTTTTTTTTTCTTTACATTAAAAATCACCTTTTTAGGGTTCCGTAACTCAAAATGGAAAAACGGAACCCTGATGGTATCACTTCGTTGTTCGTCTGTCTAACTGTCAGTTTGTCAAGACCCTTTTTTTCAGGAACACGTGGAGGTATTAAGTTAAAATTAATATTAAATACGTAGGTCTATGGTCCCTTGGAGTTCAAAAAAATCAAGCTTCCAAGTCAACGAAATAAAAAAATATGGCCATATAAGCGACATAAATTTTGATACTCGCAAATAAATCAAAACCTGGTATTTTCCATTGACCTAGAATCATGAAATTTAGTAAGAAGCAAGGTCTCACAGCACAAGTAAAGGAAACAATCCGAAATTATTGTAGTTTTATCACATAAAAAAAAGTTTACGATTACAAACTTAAATTTGCAGTTGGAGAAATGACCGTGACGTAAGTATATCAATGTATGGGAAAACATGATTTTCAACAACAATATTTTCAACTACAGAATAACGGAACCCTTCATTGTGCGTGGTTCTACCCGTACTTGTTTTCTTTCAGTATAGATATAATTTTATTATGAAGAGGGAAGTATGTAAGTAAGTGCATATCGACGCCATACTCCGATGTCCGTACTCCACAGAAGGTGCCCTTAGCGTGTAATCGATAAGTTTTATGCCCTGGCTGAGTGCTTGAATTCATCATGGCATTCACAAAATACAAATAAATACTTCTTCAGTTGGCACATCGCAATCACATTTATCAAGACATCCAAAACCCCAAGGATTCTAAACTACAATTTACACATACAAAGTTTTCACCAACCAACTAGAGATGGGTAGCACTCTATTAAAGTGAGGATCGTGCGAGACACTCTTTTTACAAAGTGTGCTAGCACACTGTGCTACCACGAATGAGGCGAGACAGCGAGTTCGCCACGAGTGAGTGAGTCGCGAGTCGGCGAGTGTGGTGTGTACTGTGTGTTGTGACGACACACAGTACACATGACACACGCGACATGGCACACACGCGGTAGAGTAGGCACACGTTGTGACGAACACAGCCCGCACGAGTGATGATGAGGGAAAGAGAAATGAGAATGGTTATTATGACGTCGTCAAACGAAAGCAAAAGACGGCAACCTTAACTCCTTTGCTTAGAATCGTAAATATTATACGAACAATCGGTACAATCGTACAAAATGTTCTGTGTAGCTAATCTGTGGTGTGTGCTAGCACATCAAAATAAAAAGAGGGAGTGACTCTTTTTATCCAAGTGAGTAGCTACAACTGTGCTAGCACATGTGCTGAGTTACCCAACACTACAACCAACCTGAGACTAAAAAAACCCAGACATAGCGCTGCGAACAATACAGTGAAGCATGCGCAAAACTACACCTCGCTCTGTGCACATACGCTCACATTTACACCAAACTACAAATAAACTACACCTCATTACGTGCACCCATGTTTACGAAACCCGAAACGTGAGGCCTCACGTCACTGTTGACAGCGCTATGTTTTGGTTTTTTATTTAGTCTGATCAACCAACCTGAAGGCGGTTTTACGCCCCAGCTATGACAGGTCATATCCTGGCCTGCAATTGCATTTATAGAAGTACCTACTAACTGGATACACTGCGAGTGAACGACTGCACTTTGTTGCTAAGCACCTGTAAACACGAGATGTTGGTGGCATTGAAATAGTCACGACTACAGTGGCGATACCATCTGGCACACCCCGGGCTCCTATCTACCGCCTAGTTGTTGAATGACAATATTTTTACTCGACTAGTGCAAAACCAAACAAAGCAGTCTTTATATGTTTGTATTTATTTATTTATAGTTAACTAGCTGCGCCCCGCGGTGTTACCCGCGGTTTATGAGATACACAAAAACGTGTATTATTTAATCGATGAGAAAAGTAGGCACAAAAACATTGCTCATCCCACGGGAACACTACTTTTTTTCAGGATGTACAGTAGCCTATGTGTGCTATGTGTATACAAGATTTCTGCTACTTCCACACCAAATTTTATCAAAATCGGTCGAACCGTTTGAGTTTGAAAGAGTAACAAATATATTTGAATTCCTTGCTCATCCCACGGGAGCACTACATTTTTTCGGGATAAAAAGTAGCCTATGTGTTAATCCAGGGTATAAGCTGTCTACATACCGGATTTCATCTAAATCGGTCCAGCCATTTGAGCGTTAAGAAGTAACAAACATACACACACACACACTCACAAACTTTCGCCTTTATAATATTAGTGTGATTAAAACGGTACAACACCAGTTACATTAATTAACATATAGAAACACAAAAGAAGATTAATATTGTCAATTTTGTTGTATATAACTTAATTAAAAACTAACATGGAACTGTAGACTCCCTTGCATACTTTCTCTCACAGAATACCAGACAAACGCATATTTTTTTTTTTACATGAAATGTGTTCCACCTTTGCGCCTAAACTACTGAACCGATTTTGATGAATGAGGTATCAGCAAATTCGTAATAATGGTCCGGGTGACATAGGCTATATAAATTCTCCCTAAATTTTTAATATGGTGGTCTTTTTGCACATAACATAACATCACACCTGTATTCTCCGAAGGGTTGGGCAGAGGTGTACCTTTAGTTCATCCAAATTTCGCCAATTATGTTTAAGTCCTAATATTTTTGCTTGGTCATGATATCTCAAGACTGGAGTGGTGGCCCAGTGGAAACGGCGTGACTTACAAGTTGTATAGGTCATAATATAAAACCAACCAACTTTATTTTGCGTAAATCATTTAATCACAACTGCTAAATGCAACTGCAAAATGGCGAAGGAAAACATTGTGAGGGAACCGGCATGTCCTATAAAGAAAAATTCGAAGATATGTGACATCTACAATTGCGCTCCACGCCCACAAAGAAGAGGTTTGTGCCCCAGCAGTGGGAACATAATAAGCAGATTGTACTATTAGGCTCGTACGTTTTTCTTGCGTGAAAACCTATGGTTGATTCGCCGTGTGTAGGCTTGGTCGTCATGGATCACTATGGTAGCATATTGACAGACACGAAAGCACAACAGCACGGCACCGTCACCGTATGAGTCGTCCGATGGTTTGCCGTGTTATACAAGCTTACACGATTGTTCTACAGTGTGGCTAGCGCGCCGTACCGTAAAGCCGTGTACGCACGAACGAACAAAGCATGGTGAACACAAACATCGATCACGGAACATTTGAAGAAACTCAGGACCCTTTTGAACATTTAAAGTGTTCGATGTTCGTGTTCACCATGTTTTTGTTTGTTCATGCGTACACGGCTTTAAGACACCGTACCGTATACAACGGGCCTTATTCTATGAAACTATTAGAAATGTGCTATACTCTGTTATAAAAAAAAAAAAAAAAAATGCAAAAAAAATTGAAAAAAAAAAATTGCATGCATTTTTTTTTATTGCATTATTTTTTTTTTATTGCATTTTTGGCATTTTGTTAAAATGCGTTTTCCAGCGCAAGACACCATGCTTGATCAAGCTATAAACACAGATTTAGCACACAAATTGATTTTGGTCGAAAAAGCAAACAGTTCACTCGTTCATTCGCTCGGACACTAACTGGATTGAGTCTAACATGCTATCAATATGTTGACCAAGCTGGCGACGGAAATACATTCACTGCACTTGTATCTGAGATACAACGAATTTTTTCTTACGTTATTGGTTGGAGTAAGTGATGCAGAGGACTGAGGAAAATGTCGTGAGGAAAGTTTTAAGTATGAATGTATATGGCTGTAAGAGATCTACTCGTCCTAAACACCAATGATACGAAATGAAGAAGACAGCACGCCAGCGTATTAAAATGATTCGATGTGGAGATAAAACTTGAAATATTGATATTATGACAAAGATATCAGCAAAATTTTTTCTTTACTTTTTGTGAAAATAAAACCATATTATTACGTAACTACCAATATTTCGTAATTACATAAAACGATCGTATCTCAATTTTATTCTCATCAAGAAACATCGCTAAAGAGAAAAAATATAAAAGGCTACTTTCACACCGAACGACAAAGCTTCATCATTAAAACTCTTAAAACACATACTCGTAAAATGTCAAACGCGACGAACACACATTAAATTATATTTCCGCACGAAACATTCAAATACTTTACAATTGCTGAACGTGACCGCGTTAAGGAAATGCCAAGATTTTTCTTTTGTTAAAGGGTGGGTTGCACCAAGGGCTACGCTAAAGTTTCCGTGAAAGTTAATTTTAACACTACCTAACATTACCAATGAACATAGAATGACTTCCTGCTGTTGCACCGTCATGTCAAATGTAAAAGTTAAACTTCGGAGCAGGGACATGATTTTCGACGCGTCTGACAGAAGTGACAGTTAATTAACAATAACTTTAATTGTAAGCGAAGCGTGGGCGGTTAAGGTTACAGTTAAAATTATGACGTCAGCTAAAAATGTCAAATGGACAAAACCAATTTTTGTCTAACAGGAACTTTAACAAGGTGGGTTGCACCATCTTACTTTAACAATAGCAAACATCGCACTGAAGTTGCGATATTTGTTATTGTTAGCCATTTTGCCAGCAGGATTTTATAAGATTTTATATTTTGAAGTTCTTTGTTATTTAGGCGGTTTGCTTTTGATTTGAATGAGAATAAGTTATACCTCGGTTATTAAAAGATGGTTCAAAAGGTTATCTAGCCGTTATATTATTGGAATGTGGCACAATAAAACGAGGTGTTATGGTAACTGGCTTCAATGTACTATAGTAAATGTACTTGTTTTCATAACGTTCCCATAGCATTATCAAAAAAAAAACAAGAACGAATTGTTCTACTTTTGTTCAAAAGGTCATCTAGCCGTTCCTTTGCTAGCACAAGGCACAATAAAACGAGGTGCTATGGTAACTAGCATCAATGTAGAGTAGCATAGATACATATTTTTATAAGCTTCACATAGCATTATCAAAAAAACAAGAACGAATCTACTTGTGCAAGAGAAAATCGACACTTGCAAGATTTCACATAAATCAGCATCACTAAAATATATAGCGAAATATCCAATAAGACAGCACATTCACACACCATTCCTTATTTTAAACAAAATAAAAACAAAAAAATAACAATTTCACACTACGACCACTGCCAGCGACGGTGGCGATGCAAAACGAAGAAAACACAATTTATTTCATAAAATATTCAGTTGCACAGTTTTGTTTCAAGCTCCTGCGTTGTAAAACTATGCAGCTGAGGCAGGCTAGTTCCGTTGCTGTGTTCGCTTTAGATGCTTTACGACGGAATTTATTTTGTGTTAGCAGATTTACGTATTGTAAGGGTTAAGCTGAATAAAGGAGGGTAATATTATTTGTGTAACGTTCACTTTTTGTTTCCTGTTACTAAACATGAATGAATTTCACTAGAAGAGGTTGAAATTCATAAAAGTAAGCTTAAAAAGGATGTAACTATCTCTACTAAGAGTAAGAGCCTAGGTTCACTGAAAGTCATACAAAGAGGTCGTATGTTGTTATGGCACATAGATTGCGTTCTGGTCACTTTCCATCCAGGAAATTTGGATACCTAATGAAAAAAGTCGATTCCCCTAATTGCCAAGTGTGTAATAAAGTCGAAGATGTCCAACATTTACTGGTGGAATGTGAAAAGAACAAGAGAGAGAGGGAGATAGTGATGCGGGAGTTAAAAGTTAATATGTATGATGTTGGAGCTTTCATTAGAATATTATCTACACCTGATTCGGAAGAAGCGAAACTGATTTACGAAATGGTTGCTGCATCACTATCTCCTTCGCTAACGCAATAATATATTTGTACTTTTATTATTATAATTACGGGTAATAATTAGTTAGATTAGGATATGATGAGGCTGACGTACCTTTGTAAGGTAAAAGCCTCTAAATAAATAAAGATTAAAAAAAAAAGAGTAAGAGCAATAATTCTACATAATGTATTCTATTAACTCAACGTTTCTACTCTATTATAGTCAAAAATTACACCTACAGTTGTGGCCACGAAAATAAAATACTCGTACCATACATAAACGCACGCCTTCTTCCCATGCGCTAGGCAGAAACTACAGAATGCCACCTGCTACGATACTTATATAGGTACTTATTGTTTATAAAAATAAAAGCTTCTACAAAACTGTTATAAATTTACTTCTATAAATTCAGAGATTGCATCGAAGCGTGGTTGGCTGTCTAGTTTGACGCGTGAAGACTCACGCGCATCGGAACTAAACGCGCTTCGTTCAAATGTAGATTTATGACAAAATGCTGTACTTAAATCAATTTTTAGCTTAGTAAGTTCTTAACATATTTAAATACCTTCGATTTAAAGCAAATTTTATTGCACAATAAGGAACTGTTTACGTATCCAACTAATATTATAAAGGTGAAAGTTTGTGAGTGTGTGAGGGTGCGTGTGTGTGCGTGTTTATATGTTTGTTACTTCTTCACGCTCAAACAGCTGAACCGATTTGGATGAAATTTGGTATGTAGATAACTAATATTTTGGATTAACATATAGGCTACTTTTTATCCTGGTCTACGCGGGTGAAACCGCGGAGCGCAGCTAGTAATCGTATAAAACAGAAAATACACGGTGCTACTTTGGAAATTTTTCCTGTCGAAAAATTTTCGTGTACCTACTTATTCATCTTTCGGTTTTAGTACATTAGTAGATAATATTATAGTCAAATAACACATATGGAAAATCCAAATGTTTTAACCATACATTTTACAAGAATTTTAAAAACATTTTTATCGATGTATCCCTTTAATAAAATTTGATGAATCAATTTTGTACCATTTTCACTGCCAATTAAAACCGAAACAATTTTGATCAAAGGCCAAGAAATAGCTTACTTAGGAAACAATAAATAAACCTAGACGTCTACTACAATATTTCGACTCGAACACTACCAAAGCATACGACCACCCCTAACAAGCCTGTAAAAGCCACACCAAAAGGAAAGGGTGTGTATAATTTGTTGGCGTGACACAAACAGCCGGACACATGGTACGGTCCATTCATACAATATTCAAGTTTGTGGTAGTTAAATGTTTTGACCTTTCGGTTAGGTATTGATAGTGTTTTATGAACGAATTAATCATTCATTGTATCCGTACTAGAAATTTAGAGCTTTGAAAAATAGGACAGTAATGGTTGGTTGTCGCAGTAGACTTCGATTTAAGATCGCCTTTTGTGTGGCCTAGCGGTTGTTTTGAATGTAAGTGTTCGTGTCTAAATAAAGTATCAACCATAAAGAATTTTGTAGGGTCAGTAGCACATGGAAGAAGATCTGTGGGTCAGCCACCTACAATTTCCTTTCCGAAAGCAGTGTAGAATTCTGCATTAGCAAAGTCTCAATACACTTAGACTTAACGTAACGTATCAAAACATACATAGAGGTACCTAATATATTTTTAATGGCTTTAAAACCATCCCCTAATTGGATGGTAAAATACCGTATCACTCGTTGATAATGATCAACGAGTGATACGGTATTTTTTTTACTTTTTAACGTGCACGTCTTTCTACATTGTTCTCACATGTATATTAGGTCTTTACCTATGAAATTGCCGTTCTGCAGTACTGGCCATTTCAAATCAAAATAATTTTTGTTTGGCTAAGAATTCTAATTTCAAATTAATTTTATTTTAAAAACATGGATTTTTTTTTTCCAAAAGTAGTCATTTGTTTATTGATTAGTGTTACATTTTCATCGCATTTCAATCTTTTTCGTCATCATGGATACGTTAAAAATTCGAGTAATTATGGAATATGAGTACCGTCGTGGCAGCAACGCGGCACAAGCGGCACGCAACATCAACGACGTTTACGGAGCTAACACTACAAACCAACGCACCACTTGTTATTGGTTTGCTCGCTTCCGTTCTGGAAATTTTGACCTGAAAAATTAACCTCGCGGTCGTCCGAAGACTTTGGTTGACAAAAAGAAAAAAAAAAAGAAGAAAGAAAAATCGTTTATTTTGCACAAATAAAACGCACATTAGTAACTAAAAAATAACAAAGTACACACGTTATGCAAAGTAAGCAAAAGCCTCGTATCCAAGTTGTCTACGATCTCAGACCAAAGACAACAATTTAAAACAGTAATTCAACAATACTACTTAGACTATGAACTCTATATTGCCTCTACTCTGTGTTGTGACACTAGGTAATGTCATGCAACACAGAGTACTTTTGTCATGCAACAACCAATAACAGCAGCAAACAAACAATAACAGATCCGAATTGCATAGTGTAAAAATAATACTTTTATAACAAAACTAACTAAAACACATTAATCCGTGCGTCGTATCTGTGCAAGAATGGTCGTTGCTCAGCAAAATGCCGTGACGTCGGACGAGCCTATCATCAACAGCGCTGATTTTCAGCAACTACCTATCGAATGACGTAATGACGTACCCCTGTGTAACATAATATCTCGAGTAAGTAACTTTATTCACAGAGATACGTGTGAGTTTATCTGAACATAATTTACCAATAAATAAAGATAAACATACAGAATAAAATAAATAAATAACATACATACCTATATGTCTTCAGCTATGCGTAACTTATAGAAACAAAAATGAACAGCCATTTGCAAACAGCCATCAATCAAAAGTGAATCAAAGCATGGCTTTTTCAACCGCAACTTTTTCTGTTAATTAAATGTTGTGTGTTTTTTTTTTTTTTTTCTTCTAACCGACAAGTATGAATATACAATGACGAATTAAAAGCGATTGTGGAAGCTGATGATACACAATCTACGGCTGAATTAGCAGCAGCTTTCGACGTTAGCGTCAAAACAATATTGGTCCATTTGCGTCAAATTGGCAAGGTAAAAAAGCTTGACAAATGGGTGCCCCACTCAACTCAATGATCGCCAGCGCGAAGTACGCGTCGAAACGTGCCTTGCACTGCTCAACAGACACACAAATGAAGGAATTTTGAACCGCATTGTTACCTGCGATGAAAAATGAATTCTGTTTGATAACCCCAAGCGCTCAGCAAGTTGGTTGGATCCTGGTTCAGCACCTAAACAATGCCCTAAACGAAAACTTACCCCTAGAAAAGTGATGGTCACTGTTTGGTGGTCTAGCGCCGGTGTGATTCATCACAGCTTCTTACCAAACGGGGTGAGCATTACTTCAGATGTGTACTGTGAAGAACTGAACACAATGATGGAGAAGCTGGCACATCTCCAACCAGCATTGGTCAATCGCTCGTCTCCGCTGCTCCTGCACGACAACGCGCGACCTCATACTGCACAGCAGACGGTCTCCAAGTTGCAAGAACTGGGGTTGGAAGCTCTCCGTCATCCGCCCTACTCACCAGATCTTGCGCCTACAGACTACTACTTTTTCCAGAATTTGGATAACTTCTTGGCGGGAAAAAAATTCAATACCCGAGAGGCAGTACAAATTGCCTTTGAAGAATTTGTTGCCTCCCGTCCAGCTGATTTCTTTAAGAAGGGCATCAATAAACTGCCACTGCGTTGGCAAAGATGCATTGATTGCATGGGTGATTACTTCGATTAATACAAATAAAAAATGCATGAAAAAAATTCGTTTAAATTTTTTCATACAAAACGGCAATTTCATAGGTAAAGACCTATTATTTTCAACATGAATGATGTAACCAATATTTTGTAACAACATTTTGATTTAAAAGAGTGTTCGTGGAGTTTCCTGCTCGTTCTTCTCCATAGGAACCTACTACGCTTTGGAATAGGCAACTAGCTCCATCTTTGTGACTGACCGACCCCTTGACAGTTCAAAAGTGCCTGTAATTGGTTTATTTGAAATAAATGCTTTGAGTTCCAAATGCTTTGATTCCCAATTTTTGTCCTGTTATTTCGTAATTTGTGGCTATTGCGCAAATCAAGGGTCATACACTATGTCTACACATTTTCGGATTATTAATTTGTGGCTAGTGCATAAATCTCTCACTGAAGAGCTCGTGGCTAAGTAAGAACAGCCGCACGGGTCGATTCATCAGGTTAAGCTGCGCTTGCCGGGATCGGTCTTTGAATGGGTGGCCATCTTTACATACCGAGATTCCTCCGTGCCTCGGAAAGCACGTTAAGCCGTTGGTCCCGGCTGTCATCGTGGATCTTTGACAGTCGTTACGGGTCGTCAGAAGCCCGAAAGTCGGACAAGCGGTCTTACCAAGGGGTATCGTATTACCCAGTTAATGGGTTGTGGAGGTCAGATAGGCAGTCGCTCCATGTAAAATACTGGTATTCAGCTGCATCCGGTAAGACTGGAAGCCGACCCCAACATAGTTGGGAAAAGGCTAGGCAGATTGATATTGCATAAATCTCTTACCGAGAGAAGGCCTGTGTCCCAGCAGTGCGAACACTATAGGTTGATTATGCCTAGGCATGCAACAAATCTATGGTCATAATCAGTACAAAGTTATCTAATTGACATTTCCACCATCCAAATTCCAATTCATGGACACTAAATCAACTCTAAATCAATAGCACTGCACAATAAACAAAAATTATATCAGTATCAAACGCGACATCGTTACCGTACATCAAGTTGACATACGTCGATACAGCAGACATTCCCATGGGCGTCGAATGAAATATTACCGCAGTGTTACGACCGCATTATGGATACTGCTGTTACTGTGATTAATATATGCTTATTGCATGGTAAAAGGGTACTGATTTTAATGTGTGTAAATGTAAAATAATTCCTTTTACATAATGATTTTAAACGGAACTTAATGAGCTCGAGTTCAGTGATAAACATACCTGCTATTTATATGCACTTTTTAATTTTATCTTGGACATCACTTATATCGATGAAGGAAAACATCGTGAGGAAATACGGATTTTTCACACTAATATTATAAAGGCGAAAGTTTGTTAGTGTCTGTCTTTGTATGTTTGTTACTTCTTCACGCTCAAACGGCTGGACTCATTTGGATGAAATTTGGTATGTAGACAGCTTATACCCTGGATTAACACATAGGTTACTTTTTATCACGGTCACGCGAGTGAAACTGCGAGGCGCAGCTACTAGTTCATATAAGTTTGTAGCGCGTCTTGAGCAAGCGTGGTGATTAATGCTCATGTATGAGAAGAGGCTTTGCACTGCAATGGTCAGTATAAGGCCGGTTTTATATTGCATAAAGCAGAATCAGACTATAATGTTCCCACTGCTAGTACACAGGCCTCCTCTCAATGAGAGGGCTGTAATTCACCACGCGAGCTCAGTGCGGGTTGGTAGATCTCACATGTCTTCGAATTTTTTTTTGTAGGACATGCCGGTTTCCTCACAATGTTGTCCTTCACCGTTTTGAGAGCAGTGGTGATGAAATTATTTACACAAAGTAAAGCTCCTGCCTAGGTTCGAACCCACGACCACCACTCGTAAGTCGGGGCCGGTACCCCTGGGCCACCACTGCTCTCATTATTCTTAGTGCCTAGTAACACTAACTGTCTGTATCTCTGAAAATATTGAAGCATCGTAAGTTGGCGTAGGTTTGTATTGAAGCTGTATAATCATATACAGGGTGAATTTTTCAAGAGGTCGTGGATGGCCAAATTCGAAACTATGAGGAATATTGTAATGCTGAATGCAGTATAATCCTTGAGACGTCGAATCCAGCTATGTATTGAAAACAATGGTCATTATTTTGAACAATTATTCCATAATTAATCAGTTAAGGTTTAATAAGTAGGTGACAAGAAAAATAAAAAAAGTATTGTGTTAAAACTGAGCTCTTTCCTTTAGTTTGCCGTATGCCATTACTTCCCAGAATTCGATCCATATTACCGACACTATAAACGTACAGTGTATATTTTTTTACTCAAAATCAACGGTTTCGATTCCTGGCTAGAAATATAGATTTATCAAAAATCCAATGATGCAGTTTTAGGTTTTCATCAATATCGAGCCTGAGACTCCTTTGAGTACTTTTCGCTATTCCTCATAGTTTCCAATTTGGCCATCCACGCCCACTTGAAAAATTCAGCCTGTATAAGCGTTTGCATGTTTTATTGCAGACCTTTTAGAAAAGTGTTTAAAACGTTGACATTCACATAATGATCCCTTATTTTTTTTTTGTGGATGGGAAACCATCAAATGACTTCTCCCGCTCTGGGCGGAGCAGGAGGGCGTGTCAGACTTTCACTGACTAAATCCTTCAGTTGCCTTTGCCAGGGCCACGGTATCTCTTTCGAACAACCCGCGACCCCGGCGGCATCGGCCCTATCGGACCCCATCACTGCTGATATCTCTTTGAGACGCGCGTGGAACACAACGCGCCATCGACCAGGGCCTGCAGTGCGATTCTGTATAACCATCTCACCGTGAATACTTAGGTGAAGTGAGCGTGGAGTGAGCTGTCAATAGTGTCAATTCCTAGCAAAAACAAACTCACTTCACCTAAGTTTTCACGGTGAGATTTTTACAGAATCGACCGGCTGGTCCTTACCGGACGGCGAGCTACCCATTGCTCGCCATTCGAAAGCCCGCACCTACGGTGGCCGGGAGTCGGTTACGGATTCCCGCCGCCCAGGGCGTCTCCTGCGGCGACTAGAGACGTGAGGGTGCGACAGTTGCCTCTCCCTCACGCGTTCCGCCTCCTCCTTTGCGAGCATAACTGCTTCGCAGAAGGATCTGACGGCCTCCCATGCACCCTCGCTCCGTACCATGGCCTGGATTAGGTTCGGACGCGAGAGATCGCCGCCGCCGATCGCCTGCGCACATAATGATCCCTGAACATCAGAACCGGGCAATAGATACGTAACGACTATCTTGCTGTCGCAATAAGTTTGACTAGCACATAATATTCACATTCTTAAATAACTTATTACTAACACTGAAACACATCCAAAGTTCTAGTGATAAAACTAAGCAACAAAATATTAATAAATCACAAAACAAAACACTATCACTCAATTTCTTCATACACACATTTATTACGTTACATTCTATGTAACGCTAATTGTTCGGAACATGCCGCCGTACATGTTAGCTGGGGGCGTCTTCATCAATCTTCTGTCCGCCATGACAGATGGCATTCAAGGCGCGAGATATCATTACGGGGTGCGATGTCGATTACTTTTGGTTGTATGGTTCATGAGTTTCGTGTTCGTGTGGGTGTTTGAGTGTGAAGTAGGATTATTGCTGTATCGATTGTGTCTGTTAAAAGACCCTCCTTGAATGACGATATAAACAAGTAGGTTGCTCCATAAAATTAGACCAGTAGTACTGCGAACAATAAACCTCGCGAGCACAAACTTTTTTGCAACAACTGATTATTCCATTAAGGCCCACTTTCACGTTTAGTCGGGTTAAATGAATAAAAGTAGAGTTCGTAAACTCGGAGTTAAGTAATTCACATTTTAACTCTTATTACGAATCACTTCGTGCCTCGGAAAGCATGTTAAGCCGTTGGTCCCGGCTGTCATTCCTGGATCTTTGACAGTGGTTGTGGGTCGTCAGAAGCCCGAAAGTCTGACAATCAGTCTTACCAAGGGGTACGTATTACCCAGTTACTGGGTTGTGGAGGTCAGATAGGCAGTCGCTCCATGTAAAATACTGGCATTCAGTTGCATCCAGTTAGACTGAAAGCCGACCTCAACTTAGTTGGGAAAAGGCTAGGCAGATAGATTATACGCAATCACTAAAAAGTAACACCGGGTTGGTTAATCTGGCATTAGTGTTTTATAAGTTGGGAACATTGCTGTTCAATAGACGAAACATAAAATAGAATTACATTGTCTTTGCCTGATACATAATCCGATCAAAAATGAATAAACGGAAATTGTATACCCATCTCTTTTACTCTACATTGCGATACGTAATACTTTCTTGTCTTTGAATTTTTTAACATTACATTTCATTTTAATCGTACTGTGTCAAATTTCCATGGTAACCACACACAATACGTACGTGGTTTCCATGGAGATTTACTGTAGTGATTTCCAAAAACAGATGGAAAAATATGTTTTAGTTTTTTATAGTTTGAATTTATTTCTAGATAGGTTCAATAATATATTATATTTCCTGCTGCGAGAGGACCGAATTTTCACTTACATCGAAGAATGCTCAACAGAACCGTTGCGTGGGAGCTATGTATTTGAGGTTATATCATATTTTTCTTGGATGTGTATGAGAAATATATCAGTGTCACATATACCAGCACTTCTTTAGTCTTTTATAATCTAAATCACATATTCATAAAAAAACTAAAACGGTTTTTACACGTTTTGTCTTCTTCTTTCAACCTTAAATCTTAAGGAGAAGGTCGGTCAAAAGCTAATTGTAGATGGCGCGATCTTAGCTAGGTCCGTATACGGTCTACAATAAAGACATTTCGTTCATTATTTCTATTTCGTGTTCATTCATGAGTTTGGTTTTATTTCACTATTTCGTTATTTTCGGTGATTTCAGTATTTTAAATCAAGTAGTTGACATGGAAAGTGTCAGAATTTAAAACCTTAAATAATTCCTCGTAATCACTTTCTTCAAAATGTTTATGAAATTACCTGGAAATCTGTTTAATTTTCTAAGAATAGCTTTAGGCCACCATCTTCTAAAAAAAAAGGAAAGAAGAGAGGGAGGGGGAGGGGGAGGGGGAGGGGAGGGGAGGAGGAGGGGAGGGGGGAGGGGGAGGGGGAGTTTTGTCAGGAAAAGGTGAAATCCAATTTCAGAGTATTTATAATAACGCGTCATTTTTGGAAAAATTAAATAAAACCACCTCACGCCTTGCATTATTAGCTTGTGTTGGGCTTGTGTTTAGCTACAACATCGCCATTTTGACAGTTACCTTCCCTATTCGTAAGAAATTGTTTGTAACTAAAATAGGTTTATAAAGCATTTTAGTGTTTTTATGAATAAAGGAGTAAGTTTGCAAGTTCATAGATAAAATAAAATGATAAGATAAAATGTCCTTTATTATGTACACCATAAAATTACTGATATAAATAAGGGGGGCGTTTATTTGCAAAATGGCAGTATTTAAGAGTCAATAGACCATTAGACTTTGAAATGTAGCCAATATAAACAAGTCTTTTCTTCAACTTTTCTCAATAACCCGAAAAAAACGCGAAGCCAATGAAAATAAACACTTAAAGAACTCAAGAAAAACTTTTCAAAACTCGTCCTCCGAAAACATCCACTATCCTTTATCTTTCGAGATTTTTTTTAAACAAAAATGACTAGTGTAAACCAAGGAACCGCTGCGACAGCCACTTATCTGCAAGATTTATAATAATATCATGACAGTTAGAAATTCTCGTCTCTACTAACAAAGACAGGAAAAAAAATCCTGAAGAATGCTCGAGTTTTGTGAAAAAAATGTTTTATTCGTCTTTTGTTTTGGTTGGTGATGAAAGAGGTTCGGTGTGAGATGGTCAGAAGAGGCTTGTTTACATGATGGCCTATTCTGAACATACATTACTGTATAAATTCGTCAATGCTATTGAATTTCAGTATAAAACAAATTAAATAAAGAACAAGATCAAATCAGATCAAAATACGCCTTGAGTTTCGCATGATACCGCATAGGTTCAAGAGCGTTCGAAGTCCACAGATATAAAATATATAATTGCGAAGCGAAGCGCCTCTGCTTCAAGTCTGACAAAATTTGCTTTCGTTTGTCAGTTTGTTGGTACTCCTCCACAGGTCGCATTTTATACAACTTATCTGGACGAAACTTAGTACACAGGTTTTACGACTTTATAGATTTTTTTGTCGTCGGGGATTTTTTATTGGAGGGGTACTTCCTCCAAAAAGGTGCAAAAAGGGTGCTACTGGATATCTCCGCCTTATGAGATACGATTTTGATGGTTCTTTTTAGGGTTCCGTACCAAAATGGTGAAAAGGAACCCTTATGGTGCGAATCAGTCTGTCTGTGTCTGCCCGTCTGTCACAGCTGGATATCTTAAGAAATATATATTTTTATTTCTTTCTTATTTGCAAAGTAGTTGGGCAAACGTCATCTCAAACTGTTCCCAATTTCAACTTGTTAAATTAGTAGATGAAATTTTTTTTTTTGCAAGAGGCACTGAAAGTGGTTCTTAATAAATTCGAAGCGGGGCTACTAGGGCATGTGGGGTATTATATGAAAGAACGCTGTTCGCACATTCTCAAACATTTTTTTCTTTTGATGAAAAATGTAAAAAAAATACCGTTCTCCCCCTTTTCTCCGAAGTTTGTATAGAGAAAAATCTAAAATTACAGGAAAAATAAAACGATGTCTCAAATAGCACACTTTTCAGAAATCATCAAGTAAGACATCCAAAATATTTATATATGATGGTACGAAACCCTCGACGCGCGAGTCCAACTCGCTCTTCACCGGTTTATTATTTGAAAGATAGTAACTGTAAGTTGGCTCCTAAAAAATTTGTGAAGATCTGATAACGATTTTTGGCGTGATGAGCAGAACAGCTCCTCACAATGCAGTAAATTGCTCATTTTTAGATTTGTATCGGTGGAATCGGCCCTTTAACTACTAGGTAGGGATTGATGGAGAAAATAATGATCAGAAATCTCTAAAACGTGGCTTTAAAACCAATATTAATGTTAGTTTTAATATAATGGCGATCAAAGACGACCGCGGGCTTACAGGTATAGTTATGAACCAATGAGGTTCGGTGGACATTCGAGCACACATTGACACAAACCTATGTGGTATGCTTATGAAGTTAATGCAACATGTGAGACGGTTAAGCTGAATTTAATTAAATCGGGGCAAATCTTATTGGGGTTTTTCATTGGGAAATTCAAAACAGCAGTCTTGCCCCACGCAACTCATGAAAAACTTAACTGACAAAATGTTGTGAGTAGCCATACATCTCTTCTTACTGCTTCAATGAATATAACCGTGCAATTTTGAGGGCCTGTGGCTAAGTAATAACAGTCACATGGGTCGATCGATCAGGCTAAGCTAAACTTACCACGGTTTATCCATGGATGGGTGACCATCTTTACACACCAAGACCCTTCGTGCCTCGGAAAACACGTTAAACCGTTGGTCCCGGCTGTCATTCGTGGATATTTCACAATCGTTTCGGGTCGTCAGAAGCCCGAAAGTCTGACAACCAGTCTTACCAAGGGGTATCGTATTATCCAATAACTGGGGCGTAGAGGTCAGAGAGGCAGTCGCTCCATGTAAAATACTGGTATTCAGCTGCATTTGGCTAGACCGGAAGTACAACCACAACGTAGTTGGGAAAAGGCTAGGCAGATGATGAAGTGTGCAATTTTATGTATATATTTCGCGATTTCAGGTTTTGTCCCATAGTAAATGTTGTTTGTTATCATGAGTATAATCATGTGTTTAAGTATCGGTCACTAATTACCATTCACCCTATATATCTATTACCTAATTGTTATGCAATTCTTAAATAGTACCTGCTTTGATATAAATCCTATGTTATTGGCAAAGGACTAACTCTAACAACTCTGCCCTGGCATAGCAGCAACATACTTCGTAGAAGCGCATTGAAAGCTCACTATTTTGGGATCCAATCAAACAACTAAAACTTGTTTATGTGGTGTGGTGGCGCACTATAGCCTCCCAAAATATGACCTAAAATATCGGTGAAATTCTGTCGTAAAGGAACATACAGAAGCCGTTTTAACTGAGTGCTTTTAGAACAATTTTGTAGGATACGACTCGAGACTTTAAGGGGGATGCGCTGTGGTAGCCCGCGAAATTCAAATTTTCTTGCGTTTTATGCAATTTGCAGGTCCATGTCAGGTTGTATCTTGATTAAAATATGATACGCGGGAATGAAACATATGCATTTACATAATTTCAACCATAAAAATCATCAATATATCTTTCTAAGTTAGAATTCGTGCAGCTTCGTTAGATTTCGTTCGTTGATGATGATTTTTATGGTTGAAATTATGTAAATGCATATGTTTTATTCCCGCGTATCACATTTTGATCAAGCCTGCAAATTACAAAAAACCCAACAAAAAAAAAAATTAATTTCGCGGGCTACCACAGCGCATCCTCCTTAATACGAGTACAGGAATTTAAAGGTACGCGCGCCTACAGATCAAGCTATACATTTCTAGTATAAGCTGATCTCGCATTGTATAGAATTTCCTTACAATGAGAGGTCAGTGTAAACTGGAAATGTATAGCTTGATATGTAGCCGTGTGTACAATATCGAACTTTCGAATTAGGAAAATATTATTTTCAACACTACTGTTTGTCCAGCGCACCGGGAACGGGACGTCAACGAAAAAACATATGACGGCGTCATAGTAAATGTACTGTCGCTACTTCGGCACCGTTATCTGTTTTCTCGTTGATGTCCCGTTCCCGGTGCGGTGGAGTCTTTTTTATCAATCGCCTAAAAAAACCTAATAAAAAAGCTCTTCTAATCCGTTCTTTCTGTTTGACACAATTGTATTTTTTATTGATATATTTTTGCTCGCCACTCAACTTTGACGTGGATGATAATCAAAACTCTTTTCCGTAAACACCTTTCATTCGAATCACTCCTTATAACAAATTCAATCGTACCTACATTTTCAAATTAATAAACCACCTTCTTTTTCAATAAACGAATTCGTTTGATTCACATGGAAATTATGTTCTTCACAAAAATCAACGGGATTCATTTTCTGTAGCTGTATTTAACCTCTTTTAATCAAAACTTTAACATAAAAGTAAAATAAATGTGTCACTGTGAATTGAACTATTTGAATATGGACATGAGGTAAGGATGTAGACACATTTATCGGAAACTAAAAAAATTGTGGTTTGATTTTCACTCTCATGTTTTTTACGGCGAGAAAGCTTATCGTAAATCCCTATTGACTCACACCATATATTTATGTTACATATATTATCAAAACACCACCTTCTTATACAAGCGAAATAGGCGTATTTTTTTATTGCGTTCACATATACCTAAGCTTAATTTTTTTAGAGCTCCTAAGGGACCATAGACCATGGGTGGAGGTATCAAGTTGAAATTAATATCAAATACGTAGCTGTATTTGATATTAATTTCAACTTGATACCTCCACCCGTTCCTGATAAAAAGGGTCTCGAAAGACTGACAGACAGACAGACGGACTTCGAAGTGAAGAAAAGTGAAGTGAAGTGATCCTACAAGGGTTCCGTTTTTTCCTTTTGAGGTACGGAACTCTAGAAAACAAATTCTTCAGCTTTATTTATTGGTTTAGATATACAGGGTGTAAGTGTAAACAGTGGCAACCTTTTAAGGGGTCATTATGAACAACTTTTACCATGGGAACAAACCTGAAATCGCGAAAAAAAAATCAGCTGTTCCCTACATTTTGACGAATTATGCGAATATAAATGTACTGAACTGCTGATTCTTTTTTTCCCGATTTCAGGTTTGGTCCCATAGTAAAAGTTGTTCAAAATGATGAGTACAATGACCCTTTAAAAAGTTGCCACTGTTTACACTTACACCCTGTAGATAGATGTCGAGTATTAAAAAAGGAAAATATTATTTGTGAAACGTCTCCGCATTGATCGGTATTTCCTTGTTCTCTATTGAACACAACACAGCTGACAGTCAGCCACAGCGTGTAACCAAGAAAATGTGTCCTCAGCCAACAGTCAACATTGGTGTAGACGCGTCACATCGACGTGAATACATGAAATAAAGGATAAACATTGTGTTTTCGAAGAAATATTATTGGAATAGGACAGGATATTTCAAAAGAGATTGAATTTCTGTCAGTATGAATGAAATGATTTTATGTATATTGTGATGTTATAGTTTGGACTGTTCTCTTTCATGAATCGCTAGAACAGAATATAAATAACCCGCAATCACCACGATTGATCGACAGATTGATGATTTCAACGTACTATTAATAAAGCCATGTGCCATATCTCTGTCAATTTTTAGGGTTCCGTACCTCAAAAGGAAAAAACGGAACCCTTATAGGATCACTCGTGTGTCTGTCTGTCTGTCCGTCTGTCACAGCCGATTTGTTCCGAATCTAATGGACCGATTAAGATGAAATTTGGTACACGTATGAATTTCTGTGACCCAAACATGGACGGGTAAAGTAAATAAATGAATTTTGAATATGGGGGTCACTTTTGGGGGACAAATAAGAAACTTAAAAAAAAAAAAGTTTTGCAAACTATACCGTGTGACACATCAAATAGAATGACTTACTATAAGGGTCTCAAATATATTTTTTTTAATAATTTTTAAAGAAATTATTTTAAAGTTATTTAAGAAAATAGACGAAAATTGACCATTCCCCCCGCTTGTCTCCAAAAATAAGAGCCTAAAATTTAAAAAAAAAATACAGAAAATAGATCTTTACTTTTAGATTACAGGAAAACTTATAAGAAGTCTGTGGTCTCAAAATAACATGGTAAATCTCTCAATATTGTGACTACAAACTTACATTTACAGTTGGAATGTATGCGAGAACATGTTTTTCAACTACAGTGTTAAGTTTGTTCTTGGGATAAATTCATTCCAACTTCGGAACCCTTTATTGTGCGTGGTCTGACACGCACTTGGCCGGTTTTTTCCAGTACGGTTCGAAGGCTATATCGGAGTATATCTTTTCACAGATTATATTGCGTTGTAGCTCCAGTCAGTTTTGAACTATAAGAATAATCAGTCATGTCCCCACTGCTGGGATACCGGCCTCCTCTCACCACCCAGGGTCAGTGCGGGTTGGTAGATGTCACGTGTTTTTGAATTTTTGGTTCTTAGAAATGCCGGTTTCCTCACGATATTTTTCTTCCGCGTTTTTTAATAACTTGTAATAATTTACACAAAGAAAAACGCCTGTTTGGGTTCGAACCTACGACCTACAACTCGTAAGTTGCATACTTTACCACTGGCCACCACGGCTCTAAGACCTTTAGAAATCATTGGACGTGCCAGACTTTTACTGACTAAAACCCACCCATGTTCCTTCAGTTGCCCGTGCCAGGGCCACGGTATCAATCATCACGGTATCATCGGCCCAATTGACCTCGTCACTGCTGATATCTCTTTGAGGCGCGCGTGGAACACAACGCACCGTCGACCCGGGCCTGGTCCTTACCGGATAGCGAGCTGCCCATTACTCGTCATCCGCAAGCCCGCGCCTACGGTGGCCGGGAATCGGCGATCGATTCCCGCCGCCCAGGGCGTCTCCTAAACGGCTAGGGGCGCGAGGGTGCGGCCGCTGCCTCACCCTCACGCGTTCCGCTTCCTCCTTCGCGAGCATTACTGCTTCGCAGAAGGAGGTGACGGCCTCCCATGCACTCTCGCTCCGCACCATGGCCTGGACCAGGTTTGGACGCGAGAGATCGCCGCCGCCGATCGCCTCCGTGAGAACACGGCGGTGCTCCGCCCAAGCCGGGCAGACCTCCACTGTATGCTCCACCGTGTTGCGTGAAGACCCTGTGTTCGATTTGATTCAGCCTGTCCCTTGCTGCCCTCCTCCAGTGACGCCCTAAGCCCTTAGCGTCCAGTCACTTGGTTTATAAATTATCCATCCTGGGATAGGAATAGCCCGGCTAAGCGGCCGAAAACCTCCTAGGTTAAGCTGCAAGAGGATAATCTAAAAAAAAATGGCGGCCATGGAGGTTGCTGACAGAAGTGAAAACTTAAACGTATAACTATGTATAGCATGTCGCGGTGACGCGGTGACGCGGTGACGTGAACCCATAAGATTTTTCAATCAATCTGCCTAGCCTTTTCCCAACTATGTTAGGGTCGGCTTCCAGTCTAACCGGATGCAGCTGAGTACCAGTATTTTACATGGAGCGACTGCCTATCTGACCTCCATAACCCAGTAACTGGGTAATACGATACTCCTTTGGTAAGACTGGTTCTCAGACTTTCGGGCTTCTGACGTCCCGTAACGACTGTCAAAGATCCACGAATGACAGCCAGGACCAACGGCTTAACGTGGTTTCTGAGGCACAGAGGAGTCTCGGTATGTAAAGATGATCACCCATCCGTGGACCAACCCCGGCAAGCGTAACTTAACCAGATGGATCGACCCATGCGGCTGTTATTACTTAGCCACGAGCTCCTCCTCTACCCATAAGATTTTTCTTTACCAAAAATCGCTCAACTCGAATAAAGAAGTTTTCAGTTCAAAAAAGTGACCCTATGTAATCTATGTAGTTTACATTACTTTTGGTAACTGCAAGATGAGTTGTAATACTTTACATTTTTGCAATAAAATGCACATGAGGCAACAAAGTATCAGGTGGACGTTAAAAAATATTGCTATCATTCCGATCACTTGATTGTAAATCAGTTGCAAAATATACAGTTTCAAATATCTAGCGAAGAATCTGTAACTTTGCACACAGCTCAATTTTTTGTCGGCTTTGATTCCAATTCGGATTGTTGATCTAGATTCTAGGTAATCCTATCAATCAGTAACAAACGATATTGTGATGGAATTTAAAATATGAAAATCAAATTGATGTAAAAATAGTCTTACATTTTGCTTGATCGGTTTCGATTGGTATAATTTATCGCAAACTAGATTTTCGACGTTTTTGAGTATTAATCACAATTCCAAGTTGCTTTCTATATATTATATAATAGGTAGAGCAAGATCCAAGGACCGTCAGATCTTACTTATTTTCTGATTACTTAATTATATGTATGAGAAAGTAGTCTTAATATTGAACTTTGCATACCTGCTAGCATAGGCCGACGCCCAATTTTCAGGGTATTTTTTAATGTTATTAATTAATAATCAATACTGTCAGACACTTCCCGTCGGCAGTTTTTTCCGCTTTAAAGCGTCTGGCGGAAAAAACTGCCAACGGGAAGTGTCTGGCAGTACTGACTGTAAAACATACATACAAATCAGCAGACAGACTTCAAAAAAAATGAGTAATATTTTTCGTAACTTTAGTAGGTACTTAATACGTGAAAATTGGCCATCGGCCCAAGCTAGCAGGTATGCGTACGTTCAAAGTTCATACTAACACTACTATATCCTAATTACGACTGCAACTCTTCCTAATCAAGAAAAGAATAACGAGATATTCGCCAGATACGTCATCAGAATCATAGTAGATCCGTATCCAATGTATCAAGGAGTCCATAACAAGATAAAAAACTTTTTTACAAAAAAATACAACCGACATCCAAAAACAACACTACAAAGTGAAAAATAACTTTAATTTCGGAAGTCGGTGTCTGATTAAATGTATTTTCGTTTTTGCCACCGACTTCCGAAATTAAAGTTATTTTTCACTTTGTAGTGTTGTTTTTGGAAGTCGGTTGTATTTTTTTGTAAAAAAGTTTTTATTTTTCATTTTTTAGTGGTTCACATGTGCTTACCCCTTCACAGCGTACTGGCGTGATGTTATGTTATGAACTGGTGTAAACAACAAACAGATATGAGATTTCAGCAATCCCAGTCCATTTGCTATCATTTATTGAGGAGTTCCGTTGCCTATCTCAGAAGTTCTTCATCAGATCTTCACCAAATTGAAATGGGACCACTCCAAGAAAGTACTCTTCCAAAAACTATCCAAATCGCTTCAAGTGTGCCTATAAAATTGGAAGAGTTCTCTCTATTTCTCCAGGATCCCATCATCAGATCCTGACTTAATGATCATGGGACCACCTGGGAAGTAGACCCTTTCAAACAAAAAAAAAATTCCAAATCGGTCCAGCCATCTTAGAGTAATCGGGGAACATACATAAAAAAAAAATAAAAAAAAAAAAGGTTCCGACGAATTGAGAACCTCCTCCTTTTTGAAGTCGGTTAAAAAAGTGACTGTTTATTATTTATAACGTAAATACGTACATGATGAGGAACAATTATTTTCCCCGTTTCCGCAAACAATCTTGCGGAGGTCAAACCCTCGATTTAGGTAATCCCATACAAGTATGGGCCACTATTTCCTCTAAGAGCGAGCTAGAGGGAAGTTATTATTTAAGCCAGCGCTTGGCGCTGACGGGTTTAGCTAAGATCTAGGTTATAAGCGAACGGATACCAGAAATTGGCACAGTGTTAATGTCTTCTATATTTTGCTGTGAATTATTCACAGCAAAATAAAGAATAGCATACGTATGCTATTATTGCGTCCAGCACGTCTGTATGTGAGCCAATCGTACCCATTCCCTTTAACAAGTTACGCAGGTGGCTACAGGAGTTCATCCACACACAAGCGGAGAGTTGGTGGTCTTCGACATCAGGTTACAGGCAGACCAGGGAGGCTATCCCGTCCCTGGACGGTACGCTTAGCAGGCGGTTATTACGTCTGGACAGGAACGGGCTGCCCCTGGTGACGGGGACCATCACAGGACACTGCTCATTAAACAAACGCTTCCACACAATAGGAATAACGGAGAGTCCTCTGTGCAGGGCCTGCATGGAGGTTGAGGAAACCGTTACGCATGTGCTTTTTGAATGCACAGGCGTCACCCAGATTAGAACAGAAACTCTCGGAATATCCCGATCTTTCACAGACGTTCTTAACAAACCCGGAGATTTGATTAACTTCTGGAGGGAGGTGGGCTGGTTGGAATGAACCCCCGACGGCCGCCATGGCCCACGCACAATGGTCCACATGAAGGACTAAGTGCAGAAACCAAATCCTTAACATAGAACATAGATGCTATTATTGTCAGCAAATTAACACGAAGTATTTTGGAATTTGTGTAACGCTAGGTTTCGTAGATATTTACTCGTGACGTTCACGACCAGAAGAGATGCCTGCCTCCAGTACGGCTATATGATGTTGAAATTCCACAAGCAGATAAAGCTAAATACCTCGGAATGTACCTAGACCGTAGACTAACCTGGAGAAAACATATATTCACGAAGTGTAAAGCACTAAGCCAACAACTAAGGAAACACTATTGGCTACTGTCAAAACGGTCCAGGCCCACTCCCATACCAATTCATATACCACTACTTTCTATGGAAACAACAGTAACAAGAAGTATTATAACATCATTAAAACACACAAAGAGCATTAAATACGTAATATCGAAGATAACTCTAAAATTACCCAAGCAAAGGGACCATTGTGCAAGCATTTTCTACTAAATGAAAAAAATAATTTTTAAAATCGGTTTACAATTGACGAAAATGTTGATGAACATACATAAAAAAAATACTTACAGACAAACATTCTGTAAAACCTCCTCCTTTATTGAAGTCGGTTACTAAATTAGATTGGCAAAAGCTACCGAGAAGCTTATGTTTAAAACGAAGCATAAGGAAAATGTAAGGACCGTAGCAAGTTGCGTTCTGAAGTTTCTGCCTACCCGCATGGGACGAAGGTGTGAGTTTTTGTGTCTGTACTCCAAATTTCTCTCGAGGAGCTTGTGGCTAAGTAATAACAGCCGCATGGGTCGATCCATGATGTTAAGCTACGCTTGCCGAGGTTGGTCCGTCGATGGCTGACCATCTTTACATACCAAGTTTCCTCCGTGCCTTCACGTTAAGCCGTTGGTCCCAGCTGTCATTCATGGATCTTTGACAGTCGTTATGGGTCGTCAGAAGCTTGAAAGTCTGACAACCAGTCTTACCAAGGGGTATCGTAAGTATACCCAGTAACTGGGTTGTCCATCGCTCCATATAAAATACTGGTATTCAGCTGCATCCGGTTAGACTGGAAGCCGACCCCAACATAGTTGGGAAAAGGCTAGGCAGGTTAACTCTACATTTCTCGTAACTTGGGCCATACAACAGAACTAGACGACAAATCCGTTCAAAAAGCTACAGTATGATAAAATGCACTTTCCGTGCAATATGGCGTTCGAAATTACGGAATGTAAAGCTAATGTTTGACATTTTCTATACAATCTGTCACAGAGAATGCTATTATACTCTAGAGGCGGAAATATTCTAGGTAAAGACTATTTTGTACTTTTATTTTGACAAAGGGCTAAGGTAGTGTGAGTTTTTATACTTACTCGAGCACCAGTGCTTTACATGGAGTGACTGCCTATCTGACCTCTACAACCCAGTTACTGAGTAACACTTTGGTAAGACTAGTTGTCAAACTTTCAAAGTTCTATTTATTATCAACTAGCTGTTGCCCGCGACTTCGTCTGCGATCCAGGATAATAAACTCAAATTCAAAGCATTTATTTCAATTAAACCAATTACAGGCACTTTTGAATTGTCAACGGGTCGGTCAGTCAGAAAGATGAAGCTAGGCGCCCATTCCAAAGCATAGTAGGTACCTATGGAGAAGAACGGGCAAGAAACTCCACGGACACTCTTTTAAATCAAGATATGGTTACATCATTCATGTTGAAATTTTACATGTGAGAACGATGCAGAACGTTAAAAGCGTCCTTAAAAAAAAACAATTCAAATATTTAAATTAAATTAAAATAAGCCGTGGCCGCTAAGGTATGCCCAGCCTTCACTGACAGCGTTTGTTCACGAACCTGACGCATGGATTAGCTAAATGATCCAACACGCGCCACCATCAGCGAGACATTAGAGTGAGCGTCACATACTCTCAGCCGCCAGGGCACATTCAAGTCAAACAAAGACGTACCCAGTAAATGGTAGCTTTAGAGTATGTACATGTGCTTTAGAGTGTGCTATGCAATTATATAATACAAATATCCATTATCCTTACCCAGGTCATGGTCTATCTGTGTGCCAAATTTCAGACAAATCCGATCACCTGTTTTAGCGTGAGAGCATAACAAACAAACAAAAAAACTCACTTTTGCAATTAGTTAGGATAACAGCGAGAACTATGCTCGTTTAACTGCATTTTTTTCGCTTTCTGACATAATTAAAATCTTTCATACTTCATCCTAAATTTCACCTGTACGGTCAGCAACAGAAGTCGGTTAACACTGCTATTTTTTGACATCATCTAAATTAACACAAAATGATTCGATAAACTGCTTTTTTTTTCGTTTAACTGTTAAGAGTTAATGTTCTTAAAATTTTAAGTACATTGTTCCGATTTGAATGAAATATTTAGCTTAATAATTTAAGTTAAAAAAAAACTGCAAGTGTTAATCGACTTCTGTTGCTGACTGTACCCACGATTGATTGTAATTATTTTGCACATAGGTATGTAAATAGAATGTACGTGGAAATAATGTATTTATAAACTAGTATAGACAGGAGAGTACCTACATAGTTAAAACAGAACATGATCGATGGGGTTGGTTATGGGTTCCGTGCACGGTAACGTTACAGGTAAGACAAAGGAAACATGCAACTTAACTCCATTAGTGATAGCACGGGAGCTTGGATGATGCATTTTTTTTTTTTTTTTGTGGAAGAAAGTTTTAAAAATTGAGGTAAATTCAGAGAACTATACAAAAAATCTTATTTTACGAGTTAGTAATGAATATGACCATTTTTGCAATGTGCATAAAAAAAACATTTATTTTCTAACAAAATCTACCAAAAAATACTTGATTCATTGTCGTAAGATGAAATAAAATACACATAATTTAAAGAAAACAGCCAAGAAACTTGTTTTGTAATGACTAAAATAATATTTTATTAACATTATCACGATAACTTAAAAATTTTGAAAAGTTTGTAATTACAACTTTAAAAAGCTTTTGAAATCACAAACAGGTCTTAAACTAAGCTAGTTAAGTCAAGGTTTAATAAATGATCTTAAAACATAATTAATGAAAATGAAAAATCTAGACTTAAGACCAAACAATTTATTTTGTAATTAGTTTATTAAATTTTCAATCAAAAAGCTTCTAGGTTATACAAAACTTTAAAGATTTTTATTTCGTAACCAAAAGTTGATCGCCGTCCTTTACATTAATTAGATTTTACCAATCAACTAATTCTCTAAGTAGTTTTTATAGACGTTTCTTACGTCTAAAGATGTTCAAACAATTAATTTCGCACGTTTATGTTAAAAATGTCTGAATACTCTTGGGTAGCAAAATAAATACTTTCAGAGCTGAACATTTTTTTTTTCACCAATATTTGACAAAGTATAATTCCCTTAAAAAAGGTTTACCAAAACTGGTTTCATACTCCCGGTCTAATATCATTTTTGCATGCAGCACGGCTTTTAAATTATATAGAAGGGAAACAAAATAAAATCGGACACTATCTCATTATATTACAATTTAGTAGAAAAGCTTTGTATTTAGCTTATCTTTCAGCCACTTGAATTTAATCTTTTTTAATATCTTTTCGTTGTGTCATTTGTTGCATTTTACTGCCAGGAAAATAGGCTTGCATTTGCTTACAATGAATGCATAGCATTATATTTATAACTAGCTGCGCCCCGCGGTTTCACCCGCGTAGACTGGGATAAAAAGTAGCCTATGTATCCTGATATTATATAAGCTATCTACATACTAAATTTCATCCAAATCGGTCCAGCTGTTTGAGCGTGAAGAAGTAACAAACATCCAAATACACACACACACTCACAAACTTTCGCCTTTATCATAATTATTAGTGTAACAAGGTAAATTGATTGTTCTTCATACTTTTTTCAGAGCCTTGTGTTTTCTAAGAACAACCTTTTGATTGTGACTTGAACCTTTATAGAATCGCAGAGATTATTATTAAGATAGCGCTTTTTATTAAGATAACGCTTTTTCTAAGATAACGCTTTGTATTAAGATAACGCTTTTTATTAAGATAACGCTTTTTGTTAAGATAATGCTTTTTATTAAGATAACGGTTTTATTAATATAACGGTTTATGTTAAGATAACGGTTTTTATTAAGATAACGCTTTTTATTAAGATAACGCTTTTGATTAAGATAACGGTTTTTATTAAGATAACGCTTTTTGTTAAGACAACGCTTTTTATTAATATAACGCTTTTTATTAGGATAGCGCTTTTTATTAAGATAACGCTTTTTATTAAGATAACGCTTTTTGTTAAGATAACGCTTTTTGTTTAGATAACGCTTTTTATTAAGATAACGCTTTTTGTTAAGATGACGCTTTTTGTTAAGATAACGCTTTTTCCTTACGAGACGATTTCTACCAGTCAACTCCTACCGCAAGCCGCGTTAAGTAACTGCGTTCCAAAAAGACCTTTTAAAGAATGTTTTTACTTGTGAGGGAGTGTAATGTAAACAGAGCCATAGAAGCAATTATTGTTTTTGGAAAAATACGTTTGTAGTCTATGATTATGTGTGTAAAATCTTATCATCATCAAATGAGCCTTATTCCAACGTGTTATACACGTATTTCCACGTCAGGCAGCGTTGAGCAAGAAAACATGACAGACTTCAAATTCAACTAGGTATTCATAAATCACAAAAAGTAAAAACCGGATGCTCGCTCCCGGTCTACATTGCGCTCACTTAGCCGCAACAGAACAATATAAAGTGGCTTACTTTCTCATTACCTTTCCCTCTAATGGAAAACACTTATTGACTACAAACTGAATTAAACAAGAATAGTATAAAGGGACTTTTTGTTTTTATTGAAATTAATTTCAACGTGGTTTTAACTGTGAACTCTTGTATAATTATAGAAGAGCAAATAATTACCTGAGGGGCTCGTGGCAAAATAATAATAACCTTAAATAACGACCCGTGTGATCCTTGAAAGTTAAGCAGCACTTGCCGAGGTCGGTCCGTGGATGGGTGACCGACCATCCATTGCATACTGAGACCCCTCCGTATCTCGGAAAGCCGGCTGTTGTTTGTAGATCATTGGCAGTCGGTGCGGACAGTCTTACCACGGGTTACAGTGTTACCCAGTAACTGGGTTATGGAGTTCCGATGGTCAGTCGCTCCATATAAAATAATGAAATTCAGTTATATATAGTTGGGAAAAGGCTAGGCAAATGATGACTTTATTGTATGTACACCAGATTATATTATACTCGTACATTACATAAAAATCAATATTATAAATGCGAAAGTGATTTTATTTGTTTGTTACGCTTTCACGTTAAAACGGCTGAACGGATTTGGATGAAATTTGACAAATGCGAAGATCATGTCCTGGATTAGACCATAGGATACTTTTTAAACCGGTAGTTCGTTCCCCTGGGTTAATTTTCGATCTCCACGCGGGTGAAGCCGCGGGAAAAAGCTAGTATATTATTAAATTACAAAACATATGATTGGCGGCCTTATCGCTTCCATAGACATTTTTTTTTTAAAGCTTGGGTTTCAAAGGACAGCAGTTCCGTCATATTATAACGGCCATCATGAAAATCTGTCATTTAATTCTATTCAGTCAATTTGTATTTGAAATCAAGGTTCAACAACGCTCTGTTTTTGGACAGACGTTATTGCGTGATTGTGTTGAAGAAGAGGTAATAAAGCTTAAAACTGAATTAGAAAGTGCACACGCGGAAATAGAAAAACTTAATGAAGAGAACATTACGTTAAAAATCGCTATAAATAAAGAAAAAAGAAAATCGGAAAATCTGCAACAGATATGCTCAGACACGACGAAAAAAGGTATAAATACTATAAACTGCAAAAGCAAACGAAAGAAAAGGATTTCAAGAAGCTTGGTTCGTCAAACGAATGAGCTATTTAATACCAGCTACGGGGATCTTGGGATCAATGAGAGTACTGAAGTAACAACAGATGGCACCACTAGCTCACAAACCACTCAACCCACACTACCGGTTAAAATTAACGAGGTCAGCGCTGCGTGCAATAACATTACAGACAACAACCAGCAACTAGATGGCGTTACCAGTACCTTATTAGAACGACACCAGGAAAAACAACAGCAAAGAATTTGTATAATAAGTAGTAACAACACAAATAAAGTACTATCTATGGCACAAAGTACATTCCCACGTCATAATATATGTCATTACATCTTCACAAATTGTGGGATTATCCAGTTGCTCGCTAACTAACACCGGCGCTAGACCACCAAACAGTGACCATCACTTTTCTAGGGGTAAGTTTTCGTTTAGGGCATTGTTTAGGTGCTGAACCAGGATCCAACCAACTTGCTGAGCGCTTGCGGTTATCAAACAGAATCCATTTTTCATCGCAGGTAACAATGCGGTTCAAAATTCCTTCATTTGTGTGTCTGTTGAGCAGTGCAAGGCACGTCTCGACGCGTACTTCGCGCTGGCGATCATTGAGTTCGTGGGGCACCCATTTGTCAAGCTTTTTTATCTTGCCAATTTGACGCAAATGGACCAATATTGTTTTGACGCTAACGTCGAAAGCTGCTGCTAATTCAGCCGTAGATTGTGTATCATCAGCTTCCACAATCGCCTTTAATTCGTCATTGTCGACCAAAGTCTTCGGACGACCGCGAGGTTCATTTTTCAGGTCGAAATTTCCAGAACGGAAGTGAGCAAACCAATAACAAGTGGTGCGTTGGTTTGTAGTGTTAGCTCCGTAAACGTCGTTGATGTTGCGTGCCGCTTGTACCGCGTTGCTGCCACGACGGTACTCATATTCCATAATTACTCGAATTTTTAACGTATCCATGATGACAAAAAAGATTGAAATGCGATGAAAATGTAACACTAATCAATAAACAAATGACTACTTTTGGAAAAAAAAATCCATGTTTTTAAAATAAAATTAATTTGAAATTAGAATTCTTAGCCAAACAAAAATTATTTTGATTTGAAATGGCCAGTACTGCAGAACGGCAATTTCATAGGTAAAGACCTAATATTAACATTCCCATCAAATGTCTCATTGAATAGGCCTGCTCCATCGCATTGTTCTATATATAGGAGGAATTATAGTCAGGAACATATCGATAAATTTAAAGAGTGCCTCTTGAGCCTTACGTTTCAGGATATTTATGACGAAATGGATCCAAATACAGCTTTTAATAAGTTTCATGAAATTTTTAGTCTATTCTATAAATTAAATTTTCCCTTGCAAAAAGTTAAAGTAAATTATCAAACACCTACTTTGAAATGGATTACTAAAGGTATTAAAAAAACATGCCTCTCTAAAAGATACCTTAAATTCAACTATCATAAAAATAAATCCCTAGAAAATAAATTAAAATATAACAAATATGCTAAACTGTTAAAAAAATGCATTAATGTATCTAGGAAACAAACGTCCGACAACTTTATTATGAAAGCAAAAAATAAATGTAAAGCTACTTGGAAATTGATTAAAAATAAACCTGACTGTAGAGACTCACAATATATAGACACTATTAAACTAAACGATACATTAATAAGAGATCCTGAACAAATAGCTGAGGCTTTTAATAATTATTTTATTGATTCTACAAACATTGACAGAACAAATAGTAGTAAAAATAGATCCACGATAAATACTAATAACGAAGGTAATAGTATATATGTAGAACCCTGTACGCCAAATGAAATTAGCAAAATAATTGCATCATTAAATAATACTGACGCTGTGGGATATGATGAGATTTCGACACAAATTATAAAATCTTGTGCTGATATACTGTCACCTATTTTATCTCATCTGATTAATTTAAGTTTCTTTGAAGAAAAGTATCCTGACAAATTGAAGTTTTCAGTAGTAAAGCCTTTGTATAAAAAAAACAACAAATATGATTTAAATAATTACCGACCAGTAACATTAATTCCGGTAATTTCAAAAATTTATGAAAAAGCTATGTGTAATAGGATTGTCTCATTTATATATAAACATAGTATAATAAGTCCGGAACAAAATGGCTTTCAAAGAAGGAAGTCAACTCATAGCAAGCTAGTGAGCTTGCTATCAACTCATTAAATTAATTACCGAGAATATAGATAAGAAAATACCGGTTATTGCTATATTTTTTGACATGAGCAAAGCGTTTGACTCTGTAAAACATGATATACTGTTAAAAAAATGTGAGAGCTGCGGAATAAGAGGTAAAGCGTTAAATTGGATTAAAGACTACCTAAGTAACAGACAACAACGTGTTGAAGTTTTAGGTATGAACAAAGAAAGAGAAGTATTAAATTATAAATCTCAGTTTAGGACCAATACATATAGCGTGCCTCAAGGTAGCATTTTAGGACCATTGCTCTTTCTTCTGTATGTGAACGATTTGCCTAAAGTTACACAGGATAAATGCGTGTTATTTGCAGATGACATTTCATTAGTAGTAAATAATGAAAATAAAAATGAACAGCATGAGGATAAAATAAATACTGCCGTAGAAAGCATACTAGATTGGTTCGAACAAAATAACTTATGTGTAAATATTTCCAAGACAAAATATATTAATTTCTGTAATTACAAGATGACAAATAAAATAATGAAAATTATTGGGCGTGATAATGACATTGAAGAAGTTAGTGATACAAAATTTTTAGGCATAGTAATTGATAAGAATTGCAATTGGAAAAAACATATAGATAGCATATGCAACAGGCTAAACAGCTTTGCATTTGCATTAAGAAATCTAAGGAAAACTGTTGGAGTAAATGCCGCTCTAATGGCTTACCATGGTTACGTCTCATCTGTGCTTAGATACGGATTAATAATATGGGGCAATTCTACGGACAGTGACAGGGCTTTTATTGTTCAAAAAAAGTGCTTACGAGCTGTGTTTGGTGCAGGTCCGTTAGAATCATGTAGACCAATATTAAAAGAGCATAAATTATTATCACTGGCATGCTTATACATATTATAAATGGGAGTGTTTGTAAAAAAACACCCTAACCTATTTAGTAAAGCCGATAGTGTAAACATTTATAAAATAGGTAAACACTCAAGGGATCCAACCAAATTGGCTATGCCTACGTGTAGAACAGCATTTTGCCATAAAAACACCAGTCGAATGGCAATAAAGGTATATAATAAGATACCTAAGATAATTAGAGAACTGCCAACGAATCTATTTCAAAAAAGACTCCGAACATGGCTTATTGAAAACTGTTTCTATTCTATTAATGAATTTATGAATTATAATACGAAGAGGAATTTATTACAGACATGATTATTGTAATTAAATTAACTTTGACATTCCTGTTGCTTATTTTGGACATTGTAATTTTTATAGTTCTAACATTAGTATTTTTAGAGTTTGACATTTGTAATTTTCATAGTTTGAAATTTGTAATATTCATAGTTTGACATTTGTATTTTAATTTCTTGACATTTTCCCATCGTAACATAATTGAATTATTACAATTATTATTATTTAAGTCATTAAAATTATGGCACAATCTAAATTTGCATGCTGAATTTAGTAAGCGGAATATGAAGTACTATGTATTGTATTATGAGATCTGTAAGCACCATATTTCATGCAAATAAATGATATTATTATTATTATTGTCTGCCTAACCAGAAAAAAACCAGCCAAGTGCATATCTTACTTCGCACATTTAGGGTTCCGTACTAAATATATTGATATTTGTTAGTAAAATATATTATGTATTACTTATACATTATCACCAAATTTCAAGTTCATAGGTCAATGGGAAGTTAAAACATTCTTCGGAACAAAATTTTGTAAAAATTGCTGACTTTGGTGGCTTCTCATTCCTTTGTTTTCCAATATTTTTTAAAACAAAAAATACAGTATTTATTAACTCTATGGGATAGGTTTTTTTTTTCACGCCTAAAAATGTTTTCCTTTAGCTGTATGGGAGCCCCTTAAAAACATTTAAAAATATTTTTTGACAATTTGTATGACTTAAGAACAAGGCGATACCAGCAATTTATGCTAAGCTAACTCATAAAAATGTACTTTACAGTAGAGGCTTATAAAGGGAAAAACGTGATAACTTTTATATTAATTAAGATATTTATTTGAAATATGGTACTCTTAGTAGTTAATTAATTCAATGTAATATCCAATATTTATTTTTCCTTAATTATTTATATTTTTTTATTTAGCGCAAGTTAGCCGTTTATAAACGTAATTCCTCAATAAAATTTTACATATTACACACGTCTAACTAATGTTAGCGTAATGTGCAATGATATTATATGTAAAAAGACGTAGATAGGTTACCGACCCAACATTCGGTGTTCAAAAACGGCATAATTTCGTACGATTAGATGACATGTGGAAATAGGACGGCATATCTTAATTATCGGGAGCGAAAAAGAGACAAGACGACGAAAATGTGGCTAATTAGCCAGATTTTGACGTGCCACTTGCGGAGCGTGTGTAACCTATCTACCTCTTTCTACATATAATATCATTGGTAATGTGGGTATTATGGGATGTCATAGTGTTAAAGAACTATTATTTTTCTTGTATCTCACTATTTTTATTAACACTCCTCTACTCCTCAATGAATATTCCTCCTTTTTGGCTGAATCCACTAAATATGTAGCTCATTTTCGTAACATTTTTGTAATTATAAAATAACACTAACAATAGTATAGATAACTTGTAACTGTGATGCTATCAATTATGATTTACTGATAAAGTTTTTAATACTACGCGTGATCTAACACAGCAACAAGAGTGTTGTTAGACTAATATAAACAAACAAGCGGTGCGTCCCAATGATATTATAAAGAAAAGATACGCTACGTTCATATTGAGCGGCGTTCGGATATTGTTGCGTTGTTATTACAAATGTACTTACATAATTATAGGTGATGTATAGTAGTTTTCAACTAAGACTGCGATAGATAATACGGAACGTATGATACAGAAAGAGATAGCTTGGTATTTTAGATATATTGTCACGCCATGGACAAGCTTTGTTTCGCTCGCTGCTATTAGCCGACTAAATCAAATTACAACAATTGTCTGAATTTGTCTGCAACAATTTGCGCGTGCTAGTGCCATATCTACCTTTTTATTTATATATTATCATTGGTGCGTCCCCTCCCCTTGCACACTCCGCTAATAATAGTTTGCGTAGTTTAAATCGAATGATTTCAAAAAGTACCTTTACTTAGCGTTGTATAAGATTTGTAACTTCGTTATTTTTGTATATTTCTTCACAATTTTTTTAATACACATAAAAAACCACATTTTAAGCAACTTGGCATAAAAAAACGAATTTATCTAAAATTCGATTTAGCGTAGTATAAATTGTTGGTGTCGAGGTGCTTCTGTGAAAATTTGAAGACTGTAGCATTAAACGTTTGGCTGTAAAACCTGTGTGACAGACGACGGACACGTGAGTGACAGCAATAGGGCTCCGTTTGGACTCTTTGGGTTCGGAACCCTAAAAAGTAGAAATAAAAATGTAACGAAATTAATGAGTAAATTATCCATTCAGTATCAAAAAAATACTGCCAAGCTTTAAACTGAAAGCTCATTTGCAAACACATGTAAATGGCCAAACGAAAGGAACATTAAAAATAAAAATACTACCCGTCTAAAAAGTTAGGCTACCTTTAAAAACTAAATAGAACTGGGTCATTTTGAATGCACTGCAAATGAACTACGTGTTTGCAAAATGTAAAAACGTCGACGTTACTCTGTACAGTGAGGTGCACAAAAACTGTACACGAATTAAAACAATTATGGAAACTTCTGCCGTATCTCGTTTGTGAGTTATGCTTTTAGATAAAGTTATACTTTCCAGATTTATTTTCAACTACTAAACATCTCGCTTGTGTACTTCAAAAGGGTGGGTAGCCAGAAGTGTATGTAGGTAATAATAGTACAACAACTTGACAACAATAGTCCCATCAAACCAAATAAATCTAAAATCAATTCAAACAGAGCATCAACACTTTTCGAATGTCAACGTTACATAAGGCATTCTCCCAAAACGTCCGCCCTTCAGCCGCCTCCGCGTCCGCCTTCGTCTCTTCTTCCTATAGTGCTTTGGCCTGAAAAAAGAAGTAGCACAACAACTCACCAGCAGCACAGCTGTCTGTTATGTTTGAAGAACTTCTACAGGGACAAATTTAATTAGCTAGGGAAACTCCGCAGACGTGATGAGTATTTATATCTTAACACGATAAAAAAAAACTATATGATTTAATTATATTCTTTGGGGTCAACGACCACTGGTAGTGTACTTAGGTACTTGAAGTATGAGTTGAGAAAATCATTTTGTTTTTCGTTTTATCGTATTTATATATCGATACTCATTACGCTTGTAAAGTTTACCTACACAAAAAAATGTGTTCAACTGATATTTCCTACACTACCTAAGGTCATTGCACGGAAACAAAAAGATCATCCTTTTTTTGTTAATTTTATCATGTTGAGATATTGATACAACGTCTGCGGAGTTTTGCTAGCTAATTTATTTTGATCCTTTAAACATACAATAGTATGTAAAAGTCATCTTCAAGACCCTATTGGTATTACCACATAACACTAATCTCACTTATCATTCATCACACTGACTCACATTTTGACAATACTACACTCCACAGGTAGTTGTAGAACTTAATTTTGTTATACCTACCTACTTTTTTATTTTTTGGTTATTTTTCTTTTGGTATTTTAATATTTTTTTTTGTTTGCTGCATGCATCCCTTACTTTTATTGTATTAATTAAGCATATACAGGGTGTTTGGTGCATCGTTTGCCAAATTGAATTGGCCGAAAGAAGAGGTCATTTGCTATCGCTTCAGGCTCAAGTACTCATTTTTGGCCACACCGGTTTTTTTATTACAACTTTCTAATTTTTATTTTGAAAAAATCCAAAACTCAGCATTAAAGCTTAAATTAAAAAAAAGTTTTAAGTGTAGTCGTCAAATTTCATTTTTATTTACATATGTACTGTTGTATGGCTCTATCAAATTTAAAATTACTTGCCAGTTACATCTAGTTTTTTTTTAATAAATCACAAAGTTTTTGGAAAAATAAAAAATGAACTTAAAACTCAACTTTAAATAGCTATAAAAAAAAAACTAAAAGCGATCGGGATCTTCGAATTATTTTAAAAAGTTCTCTAGTCTATCCCCTTTCCAACGGTATGTAATGTGTTAAAAAACTCTTTTAATATCTTTAATAATTAGCTAAATGTGTAGTCGAGACACATCAGGCTGATATTGGATATTACGTTTAAAACACTAGTTTTCGCATAAATTACATGCTATTAGTAGATAGATACTGTTATCTCACGTCTTACGTAGTCTCTTATCTCGTTCTTACATAGGGAACTTTCCTCGAAATTGAAAAAAAAATACATTATTACAAAAATAATCATTTATTAATAAGTAATTTAATTACATACTAATCTTACAAGAATTAGAATTTCTGCAAACAGAGTTGCCCTTATTATTAGCTGATTTGCCAATTTTCAGTGAAGACAGGTCTTTTGTTTTCCAACATGACGGTTGTCCCGCTCATTGGAGAATAACCGTCAGGGAGTACTTGAATGATGCATTCCCGGACTCATGGATTGGGAGGGATGGCCCTATTCCTTGGCCTCCACGTTCTCCAGACTTAACTCCGTTGGATTTTTACGTCTGGGGACGGGCCAAAGAACTCGTCTACGCCACGGAAGTTGAGACAAGAGATGATTTAGTCCAACGCATTGAGGCGGCTTTCATGACGATCAAAGCAGAAATGCGTTTACGCACCACTACAGTTGAGATAAGACGAAGATGTCGCGCGTGCATACGCAATAGTGGTAGACAGTTTGAACAAGACTTGTAAGATTAGTATGTAATTAAATTACTTATTAATAAATGATTATTTTTGTAATAATGTATTTTTTTTTCAATTTCGAGGAAAGTTCCCTATGTAAGAACGAGATAAGAGACTACGTAAGACGTGAGATAACAGTATCTATCTACTAATAGCATGTAATTTATGCGAAAACTAGTGTTTTAAACGTAATATCCAATATCAGCCTGATGTGTCTCGACTACACATTTAGCTAATTATTAAAGATATTAAAAGAGTTTTTTAACACATTGCATACCGTTGGAAAGGGGATAGACTAGAGAACTTTTTAAAATAATTCGAAGATCCCGATCGCTTTTAGTTTTTTTTTTTATAGCTATTTAAAGTTGAGTTTTAAGTTCATTTTTTATTTTTCCAAAAACTTTGTGATTTATTAAAAAAAAACTAGATGTAACTGGCAAGTAATTTTAAATTTGATAGAGCCATACAACAGTACATATGTAAATAAAAATGAAATTTGACGACTACACTTAAAACTTTTTTTTAATTTAAGCTTTAATGCTGAGTTTTGGATTTTTTCAAAATAAAAATTAGAAAGTTGTAATAAAAAAACCGGTGTGGCCAAAAATGAGTACTTGAGCCTGAAGCGATAGCAAATGACCTCTTCTTTCGGCCAATTCAATTTGGCAAACGATGCACCAAACACCCTGTATAATGAGAGAGCGCCTTGACTTCCATAATACAAGTCCAAGTTAGTTTGGAAGTCAAGAGTTCATTTCCGTGTACGTTTTTTAATATGCAATAAACTTTTTTTTTTTTTTATTATTCGAACAAAAATCCAGGCTACAGGAGTATACTAGATGACGTTATAATTGTATTACTGAGAATAGGAAAACTGCAAAAAGCGGTGATGTGAAAGCCTTTTGCAAAGTACCTACTGTAGTCATTTATCAGTTTCCATTACTCTTATAAAAAAACCGGTTAAGAGCGAGTCGGACTCACGCACTGAGGGTTCCGTTCCGATTTCTGAAAAAAGTATGCTATTTAGAGACATCGTTTTATTTTTCCTGTAATCTTTACATAAACTTCTATCATATAAAATAATTTCAGATTTTTCTCTATGCAAACTTCAGAGATAATGGACGGGATTTTTTCACATTTTTCCTCAAAAGTCGAAAACTTGCGACATAAAAAAAACCGGCCAAGTGCGTGTCGGAATACGCACAATGAAGGGTTCCGTAGTTGAAAAGAATTTATCCCAAAGAAGAACATAGCAACTAGAACCCGGGGCAGTAGCAACACACATTCTGAAAACAGTGACTGAGAATTTCTATTCTCCCATTTTGAGGCATCTTGTGGAGAGGATGGCCAAATGAGAAACTTGTACAGTACTTAGTCATCTTCTGTGCCAAATGCTTCAAACTCAATTCAAAAGTACCTCCAAATAATAATATTACTTATTAACACTAGCTATAAGATATTACTAACACTATGGATAGTTTGTTGTCCGATTTAATAAAAAAATTATATGATTTGATTTGATTTGAAGACTATAAATTAACATTTTTCAGACTTTTTCCTGTACTTGTTCTGTAAGACCTTGCTTCTTGCCAAATTTCATTATTCTATATCAACGGAAAGTACCCTATAGGTTTTGATTTACTTGCGACAGTTGCAAGTATCAAAATGTGTCGCAAAATGGCCATATTTTTTTATTACGTTGACATAGAAGCTTAATTTTTTTAGAACTCCGAGGGACCATAGACTTACATATTTGATATTAATTTCAACTTCATATCTCCACGCGTCTTTGAGAAAAAGGGTCTTGACAGGCTGCCAGACTTGATTTTTTTTATATGATTTTCGGACTTTTTCCTTTATTTGTGCTGTAAGAGCTTGCTTCTTGCCAAATTTCATGATTTTAGGACAACGGGAAGTACCCTATAGGTTTTGATTTACTTGCAAGTATTAAAATATGTCGCATAAATGGCCGTATGTTTTTATTGCGTTTTATCTTTTCTATAGTGTTGACTTAGAAGATTGAGTTTTTTAGGACTTCAAGAGACCATAGGCTTACGTATTTGATATTAATTTCAACTTGATACCTCCACGTGTTCCTGAGAAAAAGGGTCTTGATAGACTGACAAACAGGCGGACAACGAAGTGGTCCTATATGGGTACCGTTTTTCCTTTTGAGGTACGGAACCCTAAAAAGAAAAAAAATGCTTGCGAATGTGCAAACAGCGTTCTTTTATATTAGGTCTTTACCTATGAAATTGCCGTTCTGCAGTACTGGCCATTTCAAATCAAAATAATTTTTGTTTGGTTAAGAATTCTAATTTCAAATTTATTTTATTTTAAAAGCATGGATTTTTTTTTCCAAAAGTAGTCATTTGTTTATTGGTTAGTGTTACATTTTCATCGCATTTCAATCTTTTTGTCATAATGGATACGTTAAAAATTCGAGTAATTATGGAATATGAGTACCGTCGTGGCAGCAACGCGGCACAAGCGGCACGCAACATCAACGACGTTTACGGAGCTAACACTACAAACCAACGCACCACTTGTTATTGGTTTGCTCGCTTCCGTTCTGGAAATTTCGACCTGAAAAATGAATCTCGCGGTCGTCCGAAGACTTTGGTCGACAATGACGAATTAAAGGCGATTGTGGAAGCTGATGATACACAATCTACGGCTGAATTAGCAGCAGCTTTGACGTTAGCGTCAAAACAATATTGGTCCATTTGCGTCAAATTGGCAAGGTAAAAAAGCTTGACAAATGGGTGCCCCACGAACACAACGATCGCCAGCGCGAAGTACGCGTCGAGACGTGCCTTGCACTGCTCAACAGACACACAAATGAAGGAATTTTAAACCGCATTGTTACCTGCGACGAAAAATGGATTCTGTTTGATAACCGCAAGCGCTCAGCAAGTTGGTTGGATCCTGGTTCAGCACCTAAACAATGCCCTAAACGAAAACTTACTCCTAGAAAAGTGATGGTCACTGTTTGGTGGTCTAGCGCCGGTGTGATTCATCACAGCTTCTTACCAAACGGGGTGAGCATTACTTCAGATGTGTACTGTGAAGAACTGAACACAATGATGGAGAAGCTGGCACATCTCCAACCAGCATTGGTCAATCGCTCGTCTCCGCTGCTCCTGCACGACAACGCGCGACCTCATACTGCACAGCAGACGGTCTCCAAGTTGCAAGAACTGGGGTTGGAAGCTCTCCGTCATCCGCCCTACTCACCAGACCTTGCGCCTACAGACTACTACTTTTTCCAGAATTTGGATAACTTCATGGCGGGAAAAAAATTCAATACCCGAGAGGCAGTACAAAATGCCTTTGAAGAATTTGTTGCCTCCCGTCCAGCTGATTTCTTTAAGAAGGGCTTCAATAAACTACCACTGCGTTGGCAAAGATGCATTGATTGCATGGGTGATTACTTCGATTAATACAAATAAAAAATGCATGAAAAAAATTCGTTTAAATTTTTTCATACAAAACGGCAATTTCATAGGTAAAGACCTATTATAATACCCCACATATAGTAATCCTACTTCGAATTTTTAAAATTCCCTGTCAGTTCCTGTTGCAAAAAAAAAATTGTTTATTTCTGATTTGCAAAATAGTTGTACAAACATCATGTAAAACTGTTCCAAATTTCAATTCAATTCAATCAATCATCAATCATCAATCAATCAATCAATCATTCATTTCAATTTGTTTTGTTTTTTCAATTTCGTTAGAAAGTTCTTGAGATATTCAGCTGTGACAGGTGGACAGACAGACAGCCAGAATGAGTCGCACGATAACGGTTTCTTTTTACCATTTTGGTACGGAACCCTATAAATACACGTTAAAAACGTTATAATTCGATTGAAATAGTACTTGTATTAGATATAATATAGCATGTTTTCCTAGGACAGGTGAAAAGGGTAACAAGCAATAATGCTAGCTACCTTTCACCGTCCTACGAGGCAGTGTATTAATACAAAGCAAATTTACGTGAAACGCGATACATTGCTACACACAGTTTAATCCCGTAGTATTCCGTGGAGTCTGTCTTAAACATGACGTAGTGAACGCTGCAGGGCAAGTGCAGATATGCGTTCAATTGTAGGTTAGAGAGGGGCGCACACCTGCGATTTGTCATGCGATTTTGTATCTTGTCTCAACTCGATAGGGGATTTTATCGTATCGTATTTTGTCATACTGATGACGTGTTGCATAAACTGGCCATCACTGTAAGAATGCTAAGCAATAATATGATCAAAACTATTTATCCAATAGACAGAATATACGACCTATGCAATATGCGAACAACAAGCATTGATAATAATAAATGTGTGAATGTAAAGACTGCGTGGGTCAGTGTTTTTTTTTTTATCCTTTTCTCAGTTAATTTTAATCATAGTCTGGCAATTTGAGCGGGCTATGCAAATGACTTGCCTTTGGTATTGTTCATCGAATCGTTGAGCTCCTTAAGTTTTGAGTTGAGCTGCACGATTACTGACAAATGCGTGCACTGACTGGACAGGTCCACTCAGTCTGTGTGGTTCTTTCCTCAAAAGACCATTTCAGACACCAATCTACATGGTCTTCACACACAGTTTAATCCCGTAGTATTCCGTGGAGTCTGTCTTAAACATGACGTAGTGAACGCTGCAGGGCAAGTGCAGATATGCGTTCAATTGTAGGTTAGAGAGGGGCGCACACCTGCGATTTGTCATGCGATTTTGTATCTTGTCTCAACTCGATAGGGGATTTTATCGTATCGTATTTTGTCATACTGATGACGTGTTGCATAAACTGGCCATCACTGTAAGAATGCTAAGCAATAATATGATCAAAACTATTTATCCAATAGACAGAATATACGACCTATGCAATATGCGAACAACAAGCATTAATAATAATAAATGTGTGAATGTAAAGACTGCGTGGGTCAGTGTTTTTTTTTTATCCTTTTCTCAGTTAATTTTAATCATAGTCTGGCAATTTGAGCGGGCTATGCAAATGCCTTTGGTATTGTTCATCGAATCGTTGAGCTCCTTAAGTTTTGAGTTGAGCTGCACGATTACTGACAAATTTTAATTTTAATATTTAATTTAGTTGTTTCAGTTTTTATCTTTTTATTACGGACGCTTTTTAACGTGCACGTCTTTCTACATTGTTCTAAAAAAATGTATATTTTCAACATGAACGATGTAACCAATATTTTGTAAAAATATTATGATTTAAAAGAGTGTCCGTGGAGTTTCTTGCCCGTTCTTCTCCATAGGGATCTACTACGCTTTGGAATGGGCAACTAGCTTCATCTTTCTGACTGACCGACCCATTGACAATTCAAAAGTGCCTGTAATTGGTTTATTTGAAATAAATGCTTTGAGTTTTTTTTTTTTGAGTTTTGAGTTTTTTTTTGTCATTTAATAAAGGCCATCCTCTAAATGTGTCACTTAGAGCCTATACACACGGTGCATTTTTAACGCAACAATGACGCGTGTAATCACGCTGCAGACGTAACCAGCGCTGCCTTCTCAAGGCAGAAAACGCGCCATCGACGCGCAGACGAAGTGCGTTACATGGAACACACGTGTAAATAAAATACGCCGTGTGCGTAGACCCTTAACATAGCTTTGCGACTACTATCAATCATGGAACCTTTTGAGCTGATTAATTTAAGCGCAACATTCTCGGAACTCTCTGTCACGGCGAATGCTTCGTACTTGTTTGTATTTATGAATAAAGCGAATTAGTTTAGAGTAGAAATTGTACGCGTGTGCCCTGTCTTATAGGTGTTGCAGTGCAGACTGCACCGTATCATATACTTAGAAAACACCTCCATACTAAGAAAGACATTGTACAGTCAACAAAAGAGATATCTAGGCAGGGCACACCAACACATTTGTATGTGAATTGCTTCATGTTCAATTTTATATATTAGGTCTTTACCTATGAAATTGCCGTTCTGCAGTACTGGCCATTTCAAATCAAAATAATTTTTGTTTGGCTAAGAATTCTAATTTCAAATTAATTTTTTTTTTTTTTAAAACATGGATTTTTTTTTCCAAAAGTAGTCATTTGTTTATTGATTGGTGTTACATTTTCATCGCATTTCAATCTTTTTCGTCATCATGGATACGTTAAAAATTCGAGTAATTATGGAATATGAGTACCGTCGTGGCAGCAACGCGGCACAAGCGGCACGCAACATCAACGACGTTTACGGAGCTAACACTACAAACCAACGCACCACTTGTTATTGGTTTGCTCGCTTCCGTTCTGGAAATTTCGACCTGAAAAATGAACCTCGCGGTCGTCCGAAGACTTTGGTCGATAATGACGAATTAAAGGCGATTGTGGAAGCTGATGATACACAATCTACGGATGAATTAGCAGCAGCTTTCGACGTTAGCGTCAAAACAATATTGGTTCATTTGCGTCAAATTGGCAAGGTAAAAAAGCTTGACAAATGGGTGCCCCACGAACTCAATGATCGCCAGCGCGAAGTACGCGTCGAGACGTGCCTTGCACTGCTCAACAGACACACAAATGAAGGAATTTTGAACCGCATTGTTACCTGCGATGAAAAATGGATTCTGTTTGATAACCGCAAGCGCTCAGCAAGTTAGTTGGATCCTGGTTCAGCACCTAAACAATGCCCTAAACGAAAACTTACCCCTAGAAAAGTGATGGTCACTGTTTGGTGGTCTAGCGCCGGTGTGATTCATCACAGCTTCTTACCAAACGGGGTGAGCATTAATTCAGATGTGTACTGTGAAGAACTGAACACAATGATGGAGAAGCTGGCACATCTCCAACCAGTATTGGTCAATCGCTCGTCTCCGCTGCTCCTGCACGACAACGCGCGACCTCATACTGCACAGCAGACGGTCTCCAAGTTGCAAGAACTGGGGTTGGAAGCTCTCCGTCATCCGTCCTACTCACTAGACCTTGCGCCTACAGACTATTACTTTTTCCAGAATTTGGATAACTTCTTGGCGGGAAAAAAATGCAATACCCGAGAGGCAGTACATAATGCCTTTGAAGAATTTGTTGCCTCCCGTCCAGCTGATTTCTTTAAGAAGGGCATCAATAAACTGCCACTGCGTTGGCGAAGATGCATTGATTGCATGGGTGATTACTTCGATTAATACAAATAAAAAATGCATGAAAAAAATTCGTTTAAATTTTTTCATACAAAACGGCAATTTCATAGGTAAAGACCTATTATATATTACTTTGTTTTTGCAATATGTACTCCTACATTGTAACACACCAACACAAAATTGTATATTTTCACGAAAATGAACATGCAGCAATTCACATACAAATAAATGTTAGTTGCAAAGAATATTTTAAGGAATTAAAAATACTTACTTTGCCATCTTTATATATTTTTTAAATGGTTTTGTTTATTAGACATCATCCATCACTATTTACATTGGAGCTTAAATCGCGCAATAGAAGTTACCTGTATAATAACCTTACCCGTCAGTATAGAACTGCCCTCTTTGGGAAAAGTGTGTTTTCTATGGCCACAAAGATCTACAATAAGATTCTTATGCCCGTTTTCACCAACCCTAAGTGACACTTAAATGAATCTCTAAATAAAATTGCACTATTGGATTTTCAACTCTAGGCTTAACAGCGCCGAGAGTTGAAAATCCAACAGTGCAATAATATTTAGGGATTCATTTAAGTGTCACTTAGGCTTGGTGAAAACGGGCACTAATGACATAAAAGAATGTGGCAATATTCATGTCTTTAAAAATAAATTGTTTCAATTTCTTGTAGAAAATTGTTATTACTCTGTTGCTGAATTTTTATCGACTAGAATTTTTTAAATGTTTCTTGTATCTTGACGAAAATTTATTGTTGTTGTCTTGTGTCTGTCGGGACTAATAGTAATAATAGAATTTATATAATATAGAATGTAATCATATTCTCATTAATAATTAATTAATTAAATTTCTCAATAATCATTAATTCAATTTTTTGTATGTCCAAGTGGCTGATCATGAAATGAACATTATTAAGTATATAATTATATAAGGAACACCTGTATATAACCCATGCATCACAAATAAATGATATGATTTGATTTGATATTTGTAGGCCTAGATATCTTTTTTGTCGACTCTCTTTTGTTGTTTTTGTTCCTATATTTGAATTTTAAAAGGAAAGTAATCATGATATAATAAACAAAACGCAGCTGATAACAATCTTTATGTGACAGAACACAAAAAAAAAGGAAACAACTCATCATCATCTGCCTAGCCTTTTCCCAACTATGTTGGGGTCGGCTTCCAGTCTTACCGGATGCAGCTGAATACCAGTCTTTTATATGGAACGACTGCCTATCTGACCTCCACAACCCAGTTACTGGGTAACACGACCTTAAAAGATCTGTTTATTACGAACTAGCTTTTGCCCGCAGCTGCGCGCGCGTGGAGGTCGGCAATTATCCCATGGTAACGTACTACCGGGGTAAAAAGTATCCTAATCCAGGTCATGGTATACCCATGTGCCAAATTTCATCCAAATCCGTTCAGCTGTTTTAGCGTGAAAGCGTAACAAACAAATTGACTTTCGCATTATTAGTTAGGATGACAGCCGGGACTAATGGGTGGCTATGGTTAGTCACCTATCCCCATTTCGACCTCGGCAAGCGTAGCTTTACCTTCGTTCGACCCGTGCGGCTGTTATCACTTAGCCACGAGGCCCCAAGAGAACTCAATCTAAGTTGGGAAAGGGCTAATATTACCTTCAGAGAGGTAAAATTTGAGAGTTCGTATGTAGGGGGTAATCTTCGGAAATACTAATCCGACTCCAAAAATTCTTTCACTGATAGAATACTACATATTGCCGAGTGCCTTGTGATATGTTTTATATTAAAACATGAAATTTCACGCGGACGAAGTCGCGGGCAGAAGCTAGTACTCAATATATGTATTGCATTCCAAACTGTGAACGTAGGCGATAGCTTTACAAAGACATGACCATTGCACCATGTCGGGCACAGTAAAGTGATTCTGCTTTACCCTTAGGGGAATGTAGTCGTGATGCTAAAATACATACAAAACACAGACAGCAAAGGTGTATGCAATGGAGCAAACATTTCTCGGTATTTGGCTGTCAACTGGTAGTGAACTCAAAGTGCAATACCGCTCGTAAATATACCAATGTAAAAGCCAGCCTTCGGGAATACTCGTTTTTACTCGGAAATATTCGGACCATGACGTCAGAGGTAGGTACGAATGAATTCTCTGTTAATTATTTTGTGATGACGGATATTGAACGGCAGTCAACGATCTCAATGATTAAATATTACTATTATAATACAGGTACTGCAAAAAGAGGAGCTTGTGGCTAAGTAATAACAGCCGCACGGGTCGATCCATCAGGTTAAGCTACGCTTGCCGGGGTTGGTCCGTGTATGGGTGCGACCATCTTTACATACCGAGACTCCTCCATACCTTGGAAAGCACGTTAAGCCGTTGGTCCCGGCTGTCATTCGTGGATCTTTGACAGTCGTTACGGGTCGTCAGAAGCCCGAAAGTCTGACAATCAGTCTTACCAAGGGGTATCGTATTACCCAGTTAATGGGTTGTGGAGGTCAGATAGGCAGTCGCTCCATGTAAAATACTGGTATTCAACATAGTTGGGAAAAGGCTAGGCAGATTGATTGAATACAGGTACTGCAATGTAAAAGGAACATAACACTGCGCGCCAAAACCAAAATCACGGACGTTACCCAGAAAGCCGCTAAGCTTAAGGGGGATGAGCTGTGGTAGCCCGAGAAATTCATTTTTTTTTTGGATTTTTTCAACTCGCAGGTCCATGTTAGGTTGTATCTTGATCAAAATATGATACGCGGGAATTTATGTATATGTATTTATACAACCTGTTTTTTTTGATTTCCCTCTCTAGGAAATTAATGAGACCATCATTTTGAACAACTTTTACTACGGGACCGAACCTGAAATCGCGAAAAAAAAATTAGCTGCTCCCTACATTTTGACGAGTTATGCGAACATAAATGTAGGGAGCAGCTGATTTTTTTTTCGCGATTTCAGGTTTGGTCCCATAGTAAAAGTTGTTCAAAATAATGGTCTCATTAATTTCCTAGAGTTATGGGAAATCAAAAAAAACAGGTTGTATAATTTTAACCATGAAAATCATCAATACATCTTTCTAAGTTAGATTTCGTGCAGATTCGTCAAACGAACGAAATCTAACGACTTTGCACGAAATCTAACTTATATTAGAGACGTATTGATGATTTTTATGATTAAAATTATGTAAATACATACGTTTTATTCCCGCGTATCATATTTTGATCAAGATACAACCTGACACGGACCTGAAAATTGCAAAAAACGCAAGAAAATTTGAATTTCGCGGGCTACCACAGCGCATCGTCCTTAAGGAGGAAGCGCTGTGGTAGCCCGCAGGAATTCAAATTTTCGAATAAGACCAATCTGGAGCAAATCTAACTTAGAGAGATGTATTGATTTCAAATTTCAATTATTTTTTTTTTCCAATGAATACTCAATGTTTATTTCTCTACTACAAACAAAACTTAATTAGAATATTTTTTTTATTATTATATACTTGTATATAGTAGGTATATATAATTAAGTGTTAACTTGTATATTTTAATTAAGAATTGTTTTGTAGTAACACTTAAAAAAACGGCAAATGTTGTGTTTTTGTATTTAATATGGGTCAACGACCTGAAATAAATGAATGAATTTGAAAAATTGATAATTCATATGATTATAATTACGTAAACACATATTTCTTATTGTCGCGAATCATATTTTGATCAAGATACAACCTGATACTGACCTGCAAATTGCAAAAAAACGCAAGAAAATTTGTATTTCGCGGGCTACCTTAGCGCAATTACCTTAAGTGGGACTAGGCCGGACATGTCTGCCGCATGTCAAATGAAAAATGGCGTAAAAGAATCACCGATGTGGCCCCACTAAACACACGACGACATCGCGGCAGGCCGAGACGAAGATGGCGGGACGAGCTTGACTAGTACCGATAGGACTGGCCGACACAAGCAAAAGAAAGAATTTTGTGGAAAAGGGAGAGTGAGGCCTTTGTTCTGTAGTGGAACAATACAGGATTAGATAGAAATTCGTCTTTTGCGTCTAAATGGGTACTTACATTCGCATGCAGCGTTCAAACTAATCTCGCGTTAACGCTGTTAGCGAAGAGTATGTTAGAAAGAGACGTCTTGATACAAGGGGTAAGCCACTTTCTGACCCCAAACGTATTATGTATGACTCGGTTTCACTAAGCGACACTTAAATGTAGGTAATGTCTATTATAAGCGCCCTGTTGGATTTTAAACTAGAGTTGAAAATCCAACAGTGAGTTTTTATTAGGCACTAGCTGACCCGACAGACGTTGTCCTGTCTTGGCTATGAATATTCTAATGTAAACGCGTGAAGTTAAAATGTTTTTTCTGAAAATTTTCAATTTTCTGCGAAATTTTCTTAATTTGTTTTTCATAAACCTTCTCCTGACAATCATAAACACAACAAAAAAAGAATTAGCGAAATTGCTCCATCCGTTCACGCGTGATGCGATGACCAAGGGAAATAGGGATTCATTTTTATACAGTGTGTCTGAGAATGGTGTGGCCAAAATTAAGGGTGTGGTACAGACCATCAAACTGAACAACTTTCTCCCGGGGACCAACATCGTAATCATGAAAAAAAAATCTGTCATCCCATACAAAACCTCAATACCTACTCGAACAAATGTATGGGACGACTGATATTTTTTTCGCGATTACGATGTTGGTCACCCAGGAGAAAGTTGTTCAGTTTGATGGTCTATACCACACCCTTAATTTTGGTCACACCTTTCTCGGACACCCTGTATTTATAGATAGATTTAAGTGCCGCGCAGTGTCAGTGAAAAAACTTGCACATGCACTGTTTACCATACAAAAAAGTAAAATAAAGAACGATACCCTAGTTTCCACATCAATACAAAATAAATTGTAAAACTCGCAAAAACTTTCTAAGTCTTACTGCTTTATAAATAAAAGTAGTGTATTTAAAGGACTCTGACAAAGAACTGGCGAGCATCGCTAGCGCCACACATTATTACTATAGTTTGCTGGTCAACGTCATAACGTGGTAAGTGGCAGAGAAAAATATTATTTGTAAGAACATGAATTTATGAGTAACAGTTTAATTTTTCAATTATAATAATTCCAGCCGAAATAGTATATCTAGGTATAAATTAAGTCGTTTATTTTTTAATAAAATCAATATTGTTAAATTTTGATTGAGTTGTGATTTAATTTGTACAACATCCTGTGGTTGTACTGAGTACGTGCGTGAAATTTTATTTAAAAATGTGTTTTTTTGTCTATGATTACGTGTGACAACGACCCCATATTAAATCATACGTTTCCAGCAGCAGGAAATGAAAAGAATAACTGCCAAGAATTTTATAAATAAGTGTCAATTTAGTTCCTCATCTCTACTAATAAACTCACTGTATGAGTCTTTTTAATATTCTGAACATAACTTGGAACATTAAAGTTTGTTTTAACGCTTTAGAGAAGAATATGATGATGAAAATATTTAAAAATAATAATCCTACTAATATTACTGTTTATATTACGGTAATTATTATTAGGACCTCGTGGCTAAGTAATAACAGCCGCACGGGTCGATCCATCAGGTTAAGCTACGCTTGCCGGGGTTGGTCCGTGGATGGGTGACCATCTTTACATACCGAGACTCCTCCGTGCCTCGGAAAGCACGTTAAGCCGTTGGTCCCGGCTGTCATTCGTGGATCTTTGACAGACGTTACGGGTAGTCAGAAGCCCGAAAGTCTGACAATCAGTCTTACCAAGGGGTGTAGTATTACCCAGTTAATGGGTTGTGGAGGTCAGATAGGCAGTCGCTCCATGTAAAATAATGGTATTCAGCTGCATCCGGTTAGACTGGAAGCCGACCCCAACATAGTTGGGAAAAGGCTAGGCAGATTGAATCCTACTAATATTATAAATGTGAAAGTTTGTATGTTTGGATGTTTGTTACTCAATCACGCAAAAACGGCTGAACAGATTTGGATGAAATTTGGTATACAGATAGTTTATAACCTGGATTAAGACATAGTAAGATACTATTTGACGACACGGTTGGCGCAGTGGTTGAGCGATTGACTGCTGCGCAGCATGTCGCGGGTTCGATTCCCGTACGGAACAAATATTTGTACGACCTACAAGTATTTGTTCCGAGTCTGGGTGTTTTTCTATCTATAATATGTATGTATTTACAAAAAAAAAAAAAAAAATGTATATAAGTAGTTTATCAGCCATCTCGTTACCATAACACAAGCATTAGGTTGCTTAGCTTGGGGCTAGATGGCGTTGTGTGATATGTCCAAACATATTTATTATTATTATTTATTTTATTTATTTATTCATCCCGGTAGAAGGTTTCCGTGGGATAATTTCCGACATACACGCGGGCGAAGCCACTCGCAAAAGTTAGTGTCATATAAATAAATAATTCCGATTTGTTTAATGATTAAGTGTCTTTATGTGTAAAATAGGAGCAGTAAGGAACACCACCATAACCAAAAAAACCATCAGTTACGCCATATTTCCCGGTGTATTCTTACGTCGTTGATGAGTCAGTCAGTCAGACAGGGAGAAATCCTGTCTGACTGACTGACTCATCAACGTCCAGCCCAAACCCTTGGACCTAGAAAGCTGAAATTTTCCACAGAGGTTCTTTTTATAATGTAGACAAGGAATTAGGAAGGATTTCCTGGTAGTACGTTCCCGTGGGATAATTTCCGACATACACGCGGGCGAAGCCACTCGCAAAAGTTAGTGTCATATAAATAAATAATTCCGATTTGTTTAATGATTAAGTGTCTTTATGTGTAAAATAGGAGCAGTAAGGAACACCACCATAACCAAAAAAAACATCAGTTACGCCATATTTCCCGGTGTATTCTTACGTCGTTGATGAGTCAGTCAGTCAGACAGGGAGAAATCCTGTCTGACTGACTGACTCATCAACGTCCAGCCCAAACCCTTGGACCTAGAAAGCTGAAATTTTCCACAGAGGATCTTTTTATAATGTAGACAAGGAATTAGGAAGGATTTCCTGGTAGTACTTTCCCGTGGGATATTTTCCGACATCCACGCGGGCGAAGCCGCGGGCAAAAGCTAGTAATATAATAAATGTGCTTCATGTAGATAGTAGGTACGACGGGACTCAGAGGACCCATCGTGTTTCTTCGGAAAAACAGAACTTTGCCGAATCAAAAGTGACTGATGATATGTAACTGAACAAAAATTTTAGTAGGAATAATAAATCAATTTCTATTGGACGATAATCACATTTCATTCGCTATATTTCGGTTTTGCCGAAGATAAACCATGAAAACTCTGAGTTCTGTCGCACTGTATAGTTTACTGAAAACTGTATATTAAATAGATAGCGAATTAAATTGTGTGTTTAAACATGGTAACTTTACGTAAACGTTGGCGTGCATTTTACTCATAGTGGTGCAGATTTCTAGAGGACTACTCCTTTGGATGCAAATTATATACTAATTTATGAACCCAAAACCCCAGGGGGAGGAGGGGGGGATTAGTTGCGAACCCCATAGGTTCACAACTACTGATGATGATTTTTTTCCTTCGCATGATGTTTTTTTACGTTTGATATATGATATAAGCTTATATACCTATTATATAAAGGATTTTTCCTTATGTACACCCATGTGTACAGTCGACACGCAAGGAGCTAAGCCATAATTGGTGGCCCAGGTAGGTCGTAGGATGGAATCCAGACAGACGCTTTACTTTTTGTAAATTATTTCATCGCCACTGCTCTCAAAACAGTAAAAGAAAACATCGTGAGGAAACTGGTATATCCTAGAACCAAAAATTCGAAGACATTTACCAACCTGCACTGGGCCCGCGTGGTGGATTACGACCTATTCCCTCTCACCGAGAGGAGGCCTCCCAGCAGCCATAATTATCTATTATACGATAGGCTTACAATCGGAATTTTGCTACTGCTTATTTCACCGAAAATTAATTTATACGAGGCATCTACATTACCTGCTTGATCCGAATTGCAACGATGGATATTATCTAATAAACATCAATTTCTACGCTGAATTTACGCTTTATCGTAATTCCAAACTAAAATTATTAATATGTATCTACTTTTAATTTACTACTACGTACTCCGTTTATTAGTACCTACATTTAAATACCATGTTCAGGTTTGCATAATTTAATAAACCTAAACACATTAAATAAATAACTAGAATATTAATTTGTTTAATAAAATACAAGCAGTTATACCCTTATTCATAATAAATTAAAACGTTCTACAAACCTATTTTAGTTATAAAAGTGTTTTCAATTTCTTTCGAATTGTGATTTGACTTTGAAAGAAGAAGACAAAACACTTCTATAGCTAAAATAGGTTGTTAGAGCGTTTGATTTTTTTATGAATAAGGAGGTTATTCTCTAATCTATTGCTACGTAAGTAAGTACATTATATTTTTCATAAGAATTTATACTACTTTAATCACAATTTCAAAAATCAATCTGCCTAGCCTTTTCCCAATTATGTTGGGGTCGGCTTCCAGTCTAACCAGATGCAGCTGAATACCAGTATTTTACATGGAGCGACTGCCTATCTGCCCTCCACAACCCATTAACTGGGTAATACGATACCCCTTGGTAAGACTGGTTGTCAGACTTTCGGGCTTCTGACGACCCGTAATGACTGTCAAAGATCCACGAATGACAGCCGGGACCAACGGCTTAACGTGCTTTCCGAGGCACAGAAGAGTCTCGGTATGTAAAGATGGTCACCCATCCACGGACCGACCCCAGCAAGCGTAGCTTAACCTGATGGATCGATCCGTGCGGCTGTTATTACTTAGCCACGAGCTCTATCTATATAATCACAATTTATCAAACAAAAATTTCAAATAATTCTTCGCATTCAAACTAAGATATCGTGACTAGTGATGTGCAGTTGCCCGGTTATGCTCTAGAAGAGTGTCGGTGTATTCAGTTCCCGGATATTGCAGCTTGTCGGTCCGACTTGTAAGCGCGGGCACTTCACTACGAACGACCGAAGATATTTTGGACTTGATTGAGTAGCTTTTCTAATAGCTATGGAGTTTGTTTTTGTTACTTTTACAGGAACGACTTTATTTGTTGAGATTTTTTTTCGTGGCATTGTCTACAACGCCACATGCAAAGTACGCATCAAAGACCTGACGTCACACAAATCCTGCATCGCGCAAGCAGAGTTTACAGCGCGACCGGTTACAACATTCCGACAACTGCAAGAAGATTGCATCTACGCAACAGAATTGGCAAAAGTAGCCACAGATTGGGTTCCGAACAACGGGAACCAGCGACGCGGAAGGCACAGAATGAGATGGTGTGCTGACTTAAGACTCCTAAACCACACTAATATTATAAAGACGAAAGTTTGTGTGTGTGTTTGAATATTTGTTACTTCTTCACGTTCAAACGGCGGGACGGATTTAGATGAAATTTGGTATGTAAATAGCTTATACACGTGATTAACACATTGGCTACTTTTTATCCCGGTCTACGCTGGTGAAACCTCGAGGTGCAGCTAGTAAAAGATATAACTCAAATTCCAAAAGAGAAAAATTGAAAGATGGGATGGAGGCCTTTGCACCCCGAAGTGGGACACAATAGACTCATAATCCTTACTAATATTATAAATGCGAAAGTGAGTTTGTTTGTTTGTTACGCTTTCACGCTAAAACGGCTTAACGGATTTAGATGAAATTTGGCACATGGGTAGACCGTTACCTGAAGAAGAACATAAGCTACTTTTCATCCTGGCTCGCAGACGAAGTCGCGGGCAACAGCTAGTAAAAATAAATGAGAAGATAAGATTTTGTGGCCCACTCAGCGAACGGTTAATAAATATAATAGTTTACAGTACTACAAACATAAACACTTTTCTAAAAACTGATTCTGCATGATGTTTTTAAATTTATACCAAAAAAATTACATCCATCAACCGTCCAAGCCATCTTCTATTTTTAAATAACACTGTAAGCAAAATAACTGGCATTGTGTTTTTAATAGTAGCGGTATTAACTCCCCAGTGAAACATACAAACAACAACAAAAATGTCAAACCGATAACAAAACCGAGCCACGAAAAGGACAAACAAAAAATCGAGCTTCAAAATAAATTCGTACTCCAATAAAAACTAAAGCGTCACTAACAGATTAATCGTTCGACAAAACTAAACTCAAATCGATGCCATTTAAAAAGCAAATACGATGTGATTCAAAAAGAAAACTAATTCTAACAAGTTTAAAGTACCATTAACATATTTTTCGTTGAAACTGTTCCATGGAACTTAGTTTTAACACAATCTGTTTCTTTTACCCTCCGTTAAACCGACAAGTTCTTGGTTCATTCATTGTAAGCGAGGTGAATGACGCCTTTGAAATGGTTCGTTGTTCGTGAGATTGTTTTTTGGGAGAAATTCTTAGTCTTCAGCACGAGATAATGTATGATTCACATTGCACGGAACACGTATTGAGCATTCAGCGAGGTACCCCCCGGTGGGTACCCGCTCAGTAGCCGTGGCTTGGTCACACACGGTGAAGCGAAGAGGAACCCCAGGAGGGGCCGCTTGTCAGAGCTTTTCCCGGTAAGCCGACGACGTAGCGGCCAATAAGTAGGTTGCGGTGGCGCTTAGGCAACATCGCAACTGAGGCGGGCCGCGATGTCGTAAGGGAGGCATCGCGGCTGAGGGTTGGAGGCCGCGGCGGGATAGGAGTACCGGTATTGCGGTGCGCCGCTCTCCCTACCATCCGCGGCCTTGACGGGGTCGCCACCATCTGATGGTGGACGCGGTGGGGCCGCAGGGGAGGAGGCGTGTCGGTATGACGTTGGCCGCACTCCCTATCCTTTGCGGCCGAAAATTGGCAAGTGGCGGGACCAATGACCTGACCTGTCGCAGGGGGAGCAAGGGTGCCCAGACACGGGGTCATCTGGCACCTATGTGCTGGTTTGGTCCATGGGGTGGTCACGGCGTGCAATGTGTTCTGGTGCGCCAGTGATGAGGAGTACTTCCCAGAGAAGGGTCCAGTGACGGACAGCCGCGGCGGGTTCACGGATGAGTGCTAACGCGTGCCCGTGTTCCCACCGTAAGCGGCAGAGGAGGGCACCGTGGAGTTTTAGTGTGTGAGAGTCCCACATAACTGCACTATCTCCCCGTGGTAGTGCAGTCATGAGCATTTCTCCAAAATAAAAAAAAAATAAAATATCGAGGTATGGGCTGAGAGAGTACAAGGACGATCGGAAGTCCTGGAAGCTATAAACATAATTTTACGATAGTCGATGATTGTTGAGGGAAGAGCTTTGGGAGGAGCTCGTGGCTAAGTAATAACAGCTGCACGGTCGATCCGTCAGGTTAAGCTACGCTTGCCGGGGTTGGTCCGTGGATGAGTGATCATCTTTACATACCGAGTCTCCTCCGTGCCTCGGAAAGCACGTTAAGCCGTTGGACCCGGCTGACATTCGCGGATCTTTGACAGTCGTTACGGGTCGTCAGAAGCCCGAAATTCTGACAACCAGTCTTACCAAGGGGTATCGTATTACCCAGTTACTGGGTTATAGAGGTCAGATAGGCAGTCGCTCCATGTAAACTACTGGTCCATCCAGCTAGACGCGGGTAGCTGCATCCAGTTAGACTGAAAGCCGACCCCAACATAGTTGGGAAAAGGCTAGGCAGTTTTATTGGTCGATGATTGTTGTGTATCTTGAAAATAGAATACCAACTACTTTTTAATCATCAAACACAGGCCTCAGGCAATGTTGAGTAAGAAATGCCGATAAGAATCAGAAACCACATACAGATTTCAGAATGACAAAGGAAGACGTCTTAAAGAAACCCTCGTGAATTGCCCAACACATACATAATTCGAACTGGCTCTACAGGGCCTTTCAGAGAGCTGTGGTCAAATTTAATTGTGTGGTACAGACCATCAAACTGAACAACTTCCTCCATGGGACCAACATTGTAATCCAGAAAAAATTATCAGCTGTCCCGTGCAAAACTTCAGTACCTACTAGACCCATATGTGTGGAACAGCTGATAATTTTTTCTCGATTATGATGTTGGTCCCATGGACAAAGTTGTTCACTTTTATGTTCCCATAAATTTGACCACACCTTTCTGATACACCCCGTACAGTCCACTCTCAAACCACCATGAATCTTAACCCTTCTTCCAAAGTACCCTTCTTCTAAAAAGTACAGTCCAACACTAAAGTCCAATACGCTCCACAGAAAGATTCCAACCTCAAAAGTAATGTAAAACTAAAAGCTCGCTAGTCGTCCAGAGCTAAGATTTATGTGGCGCACTGAAACAAAGTCGGTGGCCGTGACGGACTACCCGTGAAACGGAACGAACTACTGCTCGTTAAAAGTTGGAATAAAATAGTGGTTGAAAACGTTGGTTTTTGAAGATTTCGGTTTGTCTTTGTTCGATGGATGGAGGAGGAGCTCGTGGCTAAGTAATAACAGCCGCACGGGTCGATCCTTAAGGCGGAGATTTCTTGAAAACGGTCAAAAAGGTGGTTTTTAGGGTTCCGTACCTCAAAAGGAAAAAACGGAACCCTTATAGGATCACTCGTGTGTCTGTCTGTCTGTCTGTCACAGCCAGTTTGCTCCGAATCTAATAGACCGATTAAGTTGAAATTTGGTACACATATGAATTTCTGTGACCCAAACACGGACGGGTAAAGTAAAGAAATTAAATTTGAATATAGAGGTCACTTTTGGGGGGCAAATAAGAAAATTTAAAAAAAAAAATTTGCAAACTACACCATGTGGCAAATCAAATGAAAGGGCTTACTATGAGGGTCTCAAATATATATTTTTTATAATTTTAAAATAAATTGTTTTAAAGTTATTTAAGAATTTTCTTAAATAACTTTAAAACAATTTATCTATTTTTTTATTTTTTTTTTTTATTTATCTATTTAGATGAAAATTGACCATTCCCCCCCTTGTCTCTGAAACTACTGAGCCTAAAATTTTGAAAAAAATACAGAAAATAGATCTTTACCTGTAGGTTACAGGAAAACCTATAAGAAGTCTGTGGTCTTAAAATAACATGTTAAATCTATCAATATTGTGAGTACAGACTTACATTTACAGTTGGAATGTATGGGAGAACATGTTTTTCAACTACAATGTTAAATTTGTTCTTAAGCTAAATTCATCCCAACTACGGAACCCTTCATTGTGCGTGGTCCGACACGCACTTGGCCGGTTTTTTAAAGCAGTGCATCTCATAAAATGTATATAATTTTGAGAAATAAAAAAAGTCCTTTTCGCATACAGTGATGGAACTCAAATTTATTTTAATGCACCAAAAAATCTTCAAACATACCTCTTAATAATCTTTAAAAGCAGTTTATCCCTTCATTAACAATTATAATTATAATTGAAAATACCATAAAATTTCAAATGTCAAACTGCATCCAGTGATAGATTATTTTTTTAATAAATAGTTAATTTCTAATTTTATACGTTTTTATTCGCAGTTTTACGACATAATTCCGGTGCGCGTGAGAGTCTTCTATCTCGCGTGTTAAACTAGACAGCCATAACACCATTTCACTTGCACACCGAGCTGAACCACGCTTGGATATAGGGCCTTAATCTACGCTTGCTGGGGTTGGCCCGTGGATGGGTGACCATCCTTATATTTAGTCAGATAGGCAGTTGCTCCTTGTAAAATACTGGTATTCAGCTGCATCCGATTAGACTGGAAGCCGACCGTAACCTAGTTAGGAAAAGGCTGGGCAGATTGATTGGAGTTATGAGTACTTTTAGATCTTTGGTTGATTTATGTGCGCATGAGTGTATAGAGTATGTCTTGGGTTCAATATCCAGGTCATGAAAAGTGTTATTGGGTTTTACCATGAAGAATTTCTCATTAGCAACCCGAAGTCTGGATTTGTGCCCAGTTGGTGGCAATATAGGCTCGCCCATTATTACATAAGACTTCAGCATAATTTGGATGAACTATAAGTAGAGGTAGCTCTTTAACCTTTCGGGGATTACAAGCGTGAAAGAAAAAAAGAAGAAAGAAAAATATTTTATTTCGGACACGCACAGGAAATAAAGTTGAAAAGGAGCATATAAAAGTAACAAAATAAACATTAAAAAAGAAAAAAAAAAGAAATTAAATTAAATAAAAATTCAGACTAAAAAAAAAAGAGACCTGACGATGACCTGAGACGTGAGATGTTATGTTAAGAAGCATGCGCTAAGTAGCCAGTTAAATTTAAATTTTCTTAAGTTTTTTGCAATTTGCAGGTCAGTAGTAGATTGCATGTTGATCAAAATACTACTATACTAGAATATTGGCTTAAAATGTCATGATTTCATGAAATAGTCATTCAGTAGGGTAATTTGAACTTAAAGAGTAATAATTATAATTCTGAAAATACGTACTTGTTCAATCAATCTGCCTAGCCTTTTCCTAACTATGTTGGGGTCGGCTTCCAGTCTAACCGGATGCAGCTGAATACCATTATATTACATGGAGCGACTGCCTATCTGACCTCCACAACCCAGTAACTGGGTAATACGATACCCCTTGGTAAGACTGGTTGTCAGACTTTCGGGCTTCTGACGACCCGTAACGACTGTCAAAGATCCACGAATGACAGCCGGGACCAACGGCTTAACGTGCTTTCCGAGGCACGGAGGAGTCTCGGTATGTAAAGATGGTCACCCATCCACGGACCAACCCCGGCAAGCGTAGCTTAACCTGATGGATCGACCCGTGCGGCTGTTATTACTTAGCCACGAGCTCCTCGTACGAAATAATACGTACTTGTTACAGTCGCGAATTATATTTTGATGAACTTAAAACGTAATACCGAGTAGCAAATTACAAAAAAAAAAAACGTTAGAAAATTTGAATTTCGCAGGTACTGGCGCTTTCGCCTGAGTGTAACGCAGCAATGCACAATGTACTAAACAACAGCGGATTAAAATGGGATCATCAGAAGAAGTAGGCACCACTTATAGACTGGTCAGGTTCTGTTATAAGCAACCGGAGAATGTTGAGAGAGATCTGTCCTTATAAACAGCGCGTTGGTTCTATTCCTCGTTGACGCATTTCACCTAAGATCCTCAAACTTCCTTATTTCCTGAAAATGGCCTTTGCGATCAATACCCGTAGAGTTTTACAGTTAAGTCACTGTCACTGCAGTATAAATAATGATAATAATACTATATTAATTTATACCTCAGAAGGCTCTCATTGCGTGGCTGGGTCAAGGGCTTGATTCAGAAAGCAGTACTCCTGGACACGGCACGCATAGTGAGGAGGTTCCTCTTTTAGCAGCCCTGACCACCGGTTTTTGGACCCTGTTCCCGATGCCGGTGGGCTACTATATTTTATATTTTTAAATGTTTTTTTTTTTATTTTATGTTTTTATAAAAAATATTTAAAAATGTAAATGATATGTATGTCGGGACGTCAGGATTTACTCAGTTAGATTTAGACAGACACGTGGGCAGATGATGGGTTTCGTACAATGAAAACACACTGGGTGCGATACACGGTGTTTAAAATCACACTCTAACACAATCACTAAGCACAACGAATCGAATACAGTTCCGTGGCGTAGTCACCCCGATGTTGCTCCAATGCGATCCGACACTAGACTGTTCAACTCGCCATCAGGTTAAAACATCACGACTCTGTAGAAGCGCGCTGTAGGCGTGGGCACCTCACGTGATGTCGCCAGTGGCGCGCTTGCGATTCGTTACGCGTCCGTACTATTGACCGGATCCGACATGTATATAAATGAAATAAAGGATAATAATGTATTAAAATTGTGTAATAAAGGATAATAATGGATTTTATAATTTTACTTTTTACTTTATAATTTCAATGTTGTTTATAATGTTTATAATTTTACTTGAATGTTATTGTTATTTGGTTGTACCAATACATTCCTTTATTTTAATTGCAACGTCATTGGCCACGCCCTAAAAGAACCTTGTAGCGCTATATGATACACTAGCTTCCACCCTTGGCTTTGCTCGCGTGGTGTATCTATTGATACACCACGCGAGCTATGCTATGCTATGTATTCATAGTAGCCTATATTCTTCCCCAAAGTTCAAAGTATCCCCATACCAAATCTATAATACCGTAGCAAAACTATACAAAAAATCAAATATTTTCTCTTTATAATATTAGTTTTGATTAGATAAAACGCTTTTCCTCCTGAAACATAACAAACTTTATTCTAATTCTAGCGAAGCTTAGAACATAAACTTGTCTCCTGTATCAACAGCTTGCAGGCTTTCATCAAAGGAACATTCACTGTTTTAGCTCCAACTAACAAAACATACGAATCAACTTCTAGTCTCACCAAATGAAGTTATGTAGGTCAGTATAAAACTAAGCTACGATTATACAGTACTTCTCGCGTGAGAGGAGCGTGATGTGAAAGTAGAGTAGTTTTATCTCACAGATGAAACTACTGTAATATGTTCATAACGCGCTTAAAGTATCTATTGAGTTGAACAGTGGTGCCGATTCTCTTGCGAACGCACTAAACTAAAATTAGAGAATCGCTATCTTTTACTAACAGGCAGCGCGAGAAAAGGACAGCTATAGCTATGAACTAAGTTGGAGATGTCAAACTAGTTCACGCCTTGCGCTTCACCGTGTTTTTTAGTCGACATGTTTTTACGTGTCGTCTAAATGTCTATGGAAAAAATAGTTGTAACTAATTTGACAGCTCTAATTTACTTCCGTCCCTTTCTTGTCATAATAGTGAGAAAAAGTTAGCAATAGCCTAAATTAAGTTTAGTTTGTGCACAACAGAATCGGCACCAGTGTGTTGTTTATGAACGAATTTATTTATTCTAGAATTTATATATTTGATTTTAAGTGTTATGATGTAGCGACGAGATAAATAATAATTATTATTAGGGTAGTATTTAAACACACATCAAAAATTACCAATTTTTCCCAACAGAATACGTACGGTCAGCAACAGAAGTCGGTTAACACTGCTACTTTTTGACATCATCTAAATTAACACAAAATGATTCGATAAACTGCTTTTTTTTCGTTTAACTGTTAAGAGTTAATGTTTTTAAAATTTTAAGTACTTCTGTTCCGATTTGATTTAAATATTTCGCTTAATAATTAAGATTAAAAAACTGCAAATGTTAATTGACTTTTGTTGCTGACTGTACCTACTCGTACATCAAAAATACTGTTTGCACATAAAAATTTGCATGTCTAAATAAATTAAACTTAACGTCAGGTCCATGGAACCCCGCTGTGCGGGGTTCCTATTTCTGTCTGTAGGGTTTAAAGGAACCGAAAGGAGGAATATAATTTGTACAAGTTTTGAATATTCAATTAGTTAACTAATAATGCAACAATAAGTTTATTAGATGCGCATTAGTTATTTTTGATGAAAAGTTAGTATTTTTGATATATTATTAATGTTTTTGTTGTGACTGATTAAAAATTGATAGAAATAGAGATAATATTTATTTGCGAATTTTTTATTTTTTTTGTATGTTTAAATAATGATTATTATTTGTACAAGTTTTGATATTCTATTGGTTAATTAGTAATGCAATCATTTATTTGGAGATGTAGATTATTAGACGTAAGAATATTTTTATGGTGTGCGATTCATAATTTCCCTTAATAATTTCCCTATCCTTTTTCCTTAGGTAAAGGTATATACCATTGGATAGTAAAAAACAATTATCTTAAGCCAACTATGAATAACATAGAACACGCGTAAGACGCAAAAAACTACTCAATCATTACATACAGTGCTTACAGAACGCCAACCGCTACGATCCTTACATACTCCTTTTGCTTCATTTACGTTCATACATCTGGCAAGTTGGTTGCGAGGCAATAATTAGCACAACAAATATACATTTCTGTGTGTAAAGTTAAAAGCAATCCTCTGTCAGTATCAGAAAAATGACAGTCATCATCTGCCTAGCCTTTTCCCAACTATGTTGGAGTTGGCTTCCAGTCTTACCGGATGCAGCTGAATACCCGTATTTTATATGGAGCGACTGCCTATCTGATCTCCAAAACCCAGTAACTGGGTAATACGATACCCCTTGGTAAGACTGGTTGTCAGACTTTCGGGCTTCTCACAACCCGTACCGACTGTCGAAGATCCAGAATGACGGCCGGGACCAACGGCTTGACGTGCTTTCCGAGGCACGGAGCAAGCGCAGCAAGCGGCTGTTATTAACACACAAGCCCCTGAGACAATAACAAATAAATCAATCTGACAGACAAGCTCTTGAACTAAACTATGAAAATTGACACCAAGAGAAGATTTCACCTGTCTGGCAAGAAAATAATATACCCACACACGTCCCAACACAACATTACATACATATTTTGGTTCTTTATGGAAAAATACACGCAAAGTGATTCATGCAAATATTCACCCACATACCTGAAAAATATTCCCAGCTCCGCGTACGAACAAAGGAAAAACGTGGAATACAAAAGGTTGATAGCTACCCCGTAATAGACAGGATGTCATCAAAAGAACCAGACATCAGCTCTAAACGAGGTAAAACATTCGAAAAATAGCTTCGTCAAAGATGATAAGTTGCCACATAAAATTGCACGGGGAGGTTACTGTTGGTGTGTGTTCTCGCTTTATTCTCACATATGTGAATAGTGAAGAAACTGTGGTAGTCGGATTTTAATTACTTCCCACTTTTAAATTTTACACAATGAGAAACTTCGTCCTTTCAACTCGATGAAAATTATAGGTTAGAAAAAAAAAATTAAACGGAAGCAAAGCATGTTTATTTTAAAACTTTACCTAAAAGTATTTTTGGTACTTGTTTACATTTTTTTTTTTTTACAATTTTAAATATTTTAAATTGTAATTTTTTTTTTTGCTACCTAATTAGTCACGATACTGGTATTCATCTCCATCTGGTTAGACTGGAAGCCATCCCCAATATGGTTGGTGAAAGGATAGGAATATTGATTTACCTAAATAAGCACTATAATTATTTGAATTGTACAATAAACACAAATAAAACATTGCTTTGAAATTTTTTATACAGATTTATATATAATAATTGCCAGCGTGGATATAGTATTAAAAAACCAAAACAACTAAGATTTTTGAGTACCGACGTATATTTTGAATAATCTGTGTTAGATACTTTTAATTAATATAGTTACTTTGCCACTTGTGAGGTTTCGGTAAATTTGTGTTATTGATGTTCCGCCCACAAAAAAACCCACTTTTTATTAAAATATTAGTAACTATTTCTCGTGGCTGGCTCCGGCTTCTGACCTTTTAAAATAAAAAGGAGGAAAAAAGAGGTACACCGCAAAATAACACTGACACACATCGTGTTAGGCGAAAATGGCTCTTATGCATCAAGCACTAACCACGTCCATAAATCAAGCAGTTCAAAACAATCTGCCTAGCCTTTTCCCAACTATGTTGGGGTCGGCTTCCAGTCTAACCGGATGCAGCTGAATACCATTATTTTACATGGAGCGACTGCCTATCTGACCTCCACAACCCAGTAACTGGGTAATACGATACCCCTTGGTAAGACTGGTTGTCAGACTTTCGGGCTTCTGATGACCCATAACGACTGTCAAAGATCCACGAATGACAGCCGGGACCAACGGCTTAACGTGCTTTCCGAGGCACGGAGGAGTCTCGGTATGTAAAGATGGTCACCCATCCACTGATCAACCCCGGCAAGCGTAGCTTAACCTGATGGATCGAACCGTGCGGCTGTTATTGCTTAGCCACGAGCTCCTCAGCTTTCAAAACACTACCTACTAGATTAACAACACGCTTCTAGCAAAAAAAGAAAACGTAAACTAACAAAACAAGAGAGAAACCACACGGAATGATCCTAATAAAGTACTCAGGAGAATCATTTTCAGGCAACCTCACCTGGCTACGCGGATTTGGTCCTTATGAATTAAGCATCATTCTCTTTAAAGAACCACTGGAACAATAAGCACTGACGGCAGACGGGAGCGAAAACAAAATGACAAACCACTTCCATAGTACCAACCGCGTTACACGAAAATGGTTCTTATGAATCAAGCAAGATCCGCGTCCATACATCAAGCGGTTGAAAGCACCACTTAATCCACTTCACGCTTAAGTGTATGTGTGAGATATGACGTCATTCGTCACACAACTCTGCCACATGTGATACTGGCTGTGACGATTCACGTGTTCCGTGTAATTTGCCGTGAGCGCCATATTTTGTGGCCTACCGAGGTGTTGTACGATATAATGTTGGTAAGACATGAAAAAAGAACAATGGAAAATATGAAGATTCTTGATTTGTAATTGTTCTGTATTCTTTGGCGAAGGAAAGAAAAGAAAGAAAGAAAGCAAAACGTTTATTTGGACACACTTCGTGAAACACAAAAACAAAAGAAAAAAAAATTAAAATAATGTTTTAAAACAAAAGTGTGTGCCTCACGGCTGCGCCAAAAAGGTTCATTTCAGCATTAATGCCAGACAGATGCTGCCTGACGCTGGTTTTCTAATGAACCTGTAGAGACAAGTGACGGGGAGTACAAACAGTTTCAACATACCTAATTGATAATTTATATACTTATAAATAAATAAACTAGTAATCAAAATATAATTAAATACAATAAAGATATAAAAAATAAAAATAATAATTTTGAGCGAAGGGTATAGACGGTACACGTGTAGGTAGATTGAAACTATAAATTCACTCAAAAAAAAGTAAAAACCGACTTCAAAACTAAAAACGAATAAAATAACTTTCATAAAACACTTAACAGCTTTTGAAGTTGGTGTCAAGCTAAAGTGCATTGAAGAATTGAAGACAACGACTTCAGAAGCTGTTAAGTGTTTTATGAAAGTTATTTTATTCGTTTTTGGTTTTGAAGTCGGTTTTTACTTTTTTAAAGTAAATTTATTTTTCTATTTTTAGTTGAATATATAATTACATAAGTATGTAAGCACTAGTCGAACCAAAAGAAGAATCATCAAAATCCGCTTAGAAATGCCGGAGATACAGTGCATTTATGCATATAACTTTGTACATAAGAATAATTATATAATGTATTATATACTAAAACCTTCCTGAAAGTAGTAGATCACGTTAGTGAATCATCAAAATTGGTGCATTAGTTTTTGAGAAAATCGCGGACAAACAAACATACATTCATACATACATGCATACATACGAGTCGAATACATACAGAACCTCCTTTTTTGAAGTCGGTTAAAAAAGCATGAATAATGAAAAACACCAAAATAAATCCATATTACCTTTGATTAGCAAGCAATGTGATGTTTTCTCGATGACGCTAAAAATTATTACAAAACCGAACACAACATGCATCACGACTGTTTACCCCCGAAGTGTTAAACAGAGGTGTAAGCACACCCACATTTCACCACAGTTATGACAAAGACCCATGTAATAGGGGGCGAGCCTATCAAAACCAAAGAATATTTATAATTACTGAGGTCTTCATTCTTTTCAGAATATTGTAGCTGTACTATACATAAATAAATTTTAAGTGCCATGTCATGTAGCCGCTCACACGAACGCGGTGTGAATCGGGTCCGTACCTAATATTGTACGTGGTATGAGTTCTATACCAAGAAAATATTTTTTTATTATTAACGTTGTTCCATCACTATTAACCCGTCGCGCGCTAATTAGCAGACACAATTGAAATTCTATTGTTATCTGTACACATGGTGTGCAATCGACATTTTAAGAGTTAAGTACTAATATCGAATTCTATGCATTTAATTTGATGCGTTATCTATTTCCGAACGATTTAAGATACGTCAACACTGACTGAGACTCGTCTATGACATTAAAAAATATTTTTTTCTCTGTCATGTCATTGTTCGGTCGGTCGAGTGTGAAAGTGTTTTACTCAGTTAATAGTTTAATTGTACTGTGGTAAGTTGGTTTATTTATGTTTCATGTTAAGAATTAACACACCATGCATTTTAAACCTTAAAACATATAGGTCATCGCTTGTTTTTTCTTACTAGAGCCATTTCTTTGAAATCTGAAGCTAAATTGTCTTTGTTCGTCTTTTTAACCATTTCTAGAAATGTAAACAATAACAAATTCAAATGAAACATTCAATATAATGGCGCTTTACTCATTGGGTGTCCAAGTAAAGAATTGGAGCTACAGAATTCTTAGAAACTATGCCGCTATCGCATTATGTAAACAAACGCGCGCCGCGGCCCGAATGACGTCAGCGGGTGGTCACTTGACTAGTTTTTTAAGCGGGCGTACCTGCCGTGTGAGCGGGTAGCCAAAAATACAACATTTTATTTTAAAGGCCTGCGATATTCTAACCCTAATAAAAACCACTGAAAAGTGCACCGCATGCAGCGGCAGTGTTAAAATTTTTACGATCGCTGCTTGTCACTGCGTGAAATGGCAATTAAAGTTTATGATGTCAGAGTCATTTTAGTAGAAACCATATAAAATCCTTTGTGTAGTTCCCTTACAGGCAAACATGGCTGTGGAGAGAAAATGCGATGAACTAAAACATGTTTAAAAATACTAATGTTATTACTGTCATAATTTATTCACTTCAATTGCTAATTAGAAAGCTCGTGGCTAAGTAATAACAGCCGCACGGGTCGATCCATCAGGTTAAGCTACGCTTGCCGGGGTTGGTCCGTGGATGAGTGACCATCTTTACATATCGAGACTCCTTCGTGCCTCGGAAAGCACGTTAAGCCGTTGGACCCGGCTGTCATTCGTGGATCTTTGACAGTCGTTACGGGTCGTCAGAAGCCCGAAAGTCTGACAATCAGTCTTACCAAGGGGTATCGTATTACCCAGTTAATGGGTTGTGGAGGTCAGATAGGCAGTCGCTCCATGTAAGATAATGGTATTCAGCTGTATCCGGTTTGACTGGAAGTCGACCCCAACATAGTTGGGAAAAGGCTAGGCAGATTGATATTGTTAATTAGAAATGTCATACTGGGTAAGGATCCTAATTTATCTTTTATGCTTTGTCCTAAAACATGCAGACAATGTAACCTCTCCACTCCCACCAACGACACCCTGGAAGTACCAAAATTTTGGGCCAACAAGATCTGAATTAAAAAGAACCTAAATAAAAAAAGAAGCATTTATGAAACCGCGTAAATTTTATCCGTAACTTTATCATCATCTGCCTGGCCTTTTCCCAACGATGTTGGGGTCGGCTTCTAGTCTAATCGGATGCACCCGAATACAAGTATTTTACATGGAGCGACTGCCTGATCTTCACAACCCAATTACTAGGTTGTGGAGGTACCCCTTGATACCCCTTGGTAAGACTTGTCAGATTTTCAGGCTTCTGACGCTCCGTAACGACTGTCAAAGATCCACGAATGACAACCAAAACCAACGGCTTAACGTGCTTCCCGAGGCATGGAGCGGTCTTGGTATGTAAAGTTGGTCACCCATCCGCAGACCAACCCAGCAAGCGTAGCTTTACCTGATCGATCGACCCGTGTGGCTGTTATTTTACTTAGCCACAAGCGCTAACCGTAACTTCATTATTTGAAAAACCTGTCAATCTCTGAAAAGTAATAAACGAAACACCAAACGGAAGAACAACTCGAAACTCGGTTAAGTGACACCCACAATCTTTATCAAAACTTCTTATCGCTTTGAACAAGTAACTCAAGTTATAATAGCTTAACCAAGTCTTAAAGAGACCACTGGTCCTGGGGGACTGTTAATAATGACGGTATACTACCCTTGAGGCACAGAATAGAGTATACAGAAGGCCGGCTTCAAGTGACGGGCGAGAACATGCGCGTGCACACATCTTTTGTCGCTTGAATGAAATTAACAGGGCGCCGTTGTTGGTTGGATTTTTTCACATGTTAACAACCATTTAGCTGACAGGGGAAGGACACTTCACTCTTACAAAGAATAGCACTTTAAAGCTTGATATTACGCAAACGCATTCCTGAATCGAAAATTTGCTTTCACAGATCCAGAAAATTTTTGAACGGCCATCCCACACTATGGGATTGACGAGAAAAAAAAATATCAGCCCCACTTTGCGTCCAAGAGAGGTTCCCTATAATTTTTTTTTAAAGATTTTATTTTATTTCTTTATGGGCGTGATTAATATGTATACCTATTCAAAATTACAGCCTTCTAGTACTAAGAGTCTCTGAGCTAGACGCGAACAGACAGACGAATTTTCCACGCACCAAAAGGTGCTTGTACGACGGCGGCGATCTCAAAAAAATGCCGGTTGCGAGTGCGCTTGCACTCGCTGTACGTGAAGCGTGTCTATGTATGCGTGCAACTTCGCTCTTTGTATGGACCTGGCTTTCTGTCGCTATATAAATTTTGTGTTTTAGGTTAGAACAATTTCAATTGAACAAGCTTTCAAAATTTATAGTCTGTTATTATTTTTGATGGTTCTATCTTTGAATTTAATCGGACATTTAAGAGCATTGGCTCCGTACGGTATTTCATACAAACTTCCAAGTCCTTTTTTATCGAAATGAATGAACCGATTTTAATGAAATTTCATACGCATAAGCAGGATACATAGATCTAAAAAGTTAGTTAAGAACATTTTCGAAAAATAGTGTTGCAGCTAAATTCGACCGATTTTAAATATTCCATACAAACAGAGATTTCCAATAATCTTTTTTTAAATAAGACTTTTCGAAAATATTTTTAACTAACTTTTTAGACATATGTATCTTGCTTATGCGTATGAAGTTTCATTAAAATCGGTTCATTCATATCGATAAAAAAGGACTCGAAAGTTTGTATGAAATGCGGTACGGAGCCAACGCTCTTAAGGAGCCTAGGAAGACATATAGTGACCTTACTGGTGATGTTCTTCAGAAAGGTGTATGACCAGATGTATGAACGTAAACGAGGCAAAAAGACTATGGAAGGATCGTAGCAGGTGGCATTTTGTAGTTTCTGCCTACCCCCATGGGGGTAGAAGGCGTGAGTTTATATGTATGTAATTATGGGTAATTGTTTTCGTGTTGATTTGTAAATGTTTAGTATGATTGAACTGGCTGATGGGTGAAAGTTCGTAGAATCGGTTTTAGTTTAATTTAATTTGTAGAGCTGAAAATAAAGGGAAATTGATTAAATCTTTCCAGTTTATTAAAACTGTTATTTTAACAAGGTAGCTGTTGTCTCGGCCTTTCTAGCGAGAATTGTTATGTTGATTCTAGATTTTGTGTTTCAGAGAAGTTCTTATTTATACTAAGAAAATATCTTGTCTGTTCAAAATATAACGTGCCTTGGAAACTATTGTCAGAATACTAAAACCCCGAAGAAATGAGGTTTTTCAAATATTCAGTAAGCATCCTAATATTGTAAATGCAAGAGTAAGTTTATTTGTTTGTTACGCTTTCACGCTAAAACGGCTGAACCGATTTGAATGCAATTTGGCACATGGGTAGACCGTGACCTGGCTTAGGACACAGGATACTTTTTATCTCAATAGTATGTTCCCGTGGAATAATTTCCGACCTTCACGCGGGTGAAGCCGCGGCCAAAAGGTAGTAATATAATACTTTGTTTATCTATTACTTAAGGTGATAGCTTCAATGTTGTAGAAGAAGTTGTTGATGTTGTTGTTGTATGTTGTTGTTGTGTGTTGATGTTGTTGTCGTTGTTATTGTAGATGTAGTTTTGTAGTTGTTGTTGCAAAGAAATTTTTAATTTTGCGGGCTTTATCTACCTTATTGTACTGCCAAGTTAAGAGTTTAACAAATTCTCAACTTCAAATTCTCAATTCAGAGAACGAGTGTTAATCTTAATAACTAAATGTTTGCGAACATTTGCGAACAAAAAATGCAAAATATTTGCGTAACACTAAGCAAATTAACCCCACCAATTAAAAATAATCTGAACCAATAGAACAGCATTGTCATGCAAATGTATTCAAACCCAATACCTATCGTCCAATGTGATTCTGTAAAACATAATTTCCCGTAAGATAATAGCGTTTCATAATGTCCTAACTCCAGTTTAAATGAAGCCTAATATCGGCTAATAGGCTATTAATAGCCACATTGATGGGCAAAGACCAGCAAATGAGATGGTTAACGAAATTATCGTTCCAGTATGAAATGGATGATGATTTAGTCACAGGTAGTGAATTGAATTATAGTTTTTGGGTCATTGTGAAACCTGCTTTATGTCGAATATTAGCTTCTGCCCGCGACTTCGTTCGCGCAAAATTTCTTGTTTTGTCCCAACCCACCCCATCGCGTCGCATCGCATTGCCTGTCCTAGATTTTACTTCGTTTTTGGTTAGCGTTCTTTCTGACTTTTTTTCGCTTTGTTCGGCTTCTAATGATCATGCCTTTCTCAAGAATTGGGCTACTAAATGCAAAAATATTTTTTAATCCCACTAGTTATAGTAGTGCCAGAGATTAATGTGTTCAAAGAAACAAACAAACAAGCTTTATTATTAGTACATATACAGGGTTAGTTTTAAATGACCAACCAAATGTTTACAGGGCGTCCGTGAATATGAACAACTTTTACTATGGGACCAACTTTAAAATCACGAAAAAAAAAACAGCTGTTTCATACAAAAGTTCAATACCTACTCGGCCAAAATGTATGAAACAGCTGATTTTTTTTTTCGTGATTTCAAAGTTGGTCCCATAGTGAAAGTTGTTCATAATCATGGGTAGAACACCATGTGAAAATTTGGCTGGTCATTGAAAACTAACCCTGTTTAGATAAATAGATGAAATACAAAGTACTTCTAAATTCTGATTCTGGATTTTTGGTATAATATTGAATAACGTCTCGATGTTGGCGATAAGTCTGCGAGGCTGAAATGGGACTGGGTGGGACACACCCATAGGATGCATTAAAATAGATGTGCCTTGATTGTCACATAGTAGGTGTCTGAAGACGGGCATCGTCACCTAGGTAGGCCTAAGAAACACAGGCGTGACGATTTGGACTCGTTCCTGACCAACTGGCTGGAGAAATCACAACATAAAGAAAACTGGAAAAGTACGGGGGAGAACTTTGCCCAGCAGTGGGACAACAAATTGTAACTAAAAAAAACATCTCGATACAAAAGCAGTTTAATAAAAAATATGTTCTGGAGTTTAAATAAACAAAAGAAAGAGATGTGAATCGACTTAAATCGACAGTTCAGATAAAGTTGATAAAAATACATCGTGCAATACAAAATGCATGATGAAAATGATTCAAAGAGTAATAGTTCAATTACCTGCTACGAAAGTGTACATGGCGTAGCTCCATCAGCTTTGCCGTAGCGACTACGTAGTTTTTTGTTAACATAGTTAACTCACACAATCTCAAGCCAAAATGATACTAACAAAAAAACCGGCCAAGTGCGTGTCGGACCACGCACAATGAAGGGTTCCGTAGTGGGGATGAATTTATCCCAAGAACAAACTTAACATTGTAGTTGATAAACATGTTGTCACATACATTCCAACTGTAAATGTAAGTTTGTACTCACAATATTGAGAGATTTCCTATGTTATTTTAAGACCACAGACTTCTTATAGGTTTTCCTGTAATGTACAGATAAAGATCTATTTTCTGTATTTTTTTTTTCAAAATTTCAGGCTCAGTAGTTTCGGAGATAAGGTAAATGGTCAATTTTCGTCTATTTTCTTAACTAACTTTAAAACGATTTATTTTAAAATTATAAAAAAAATATATTTGAGACCCTCATAGTAAGCCCTTTCATTTGATATGTCGCACGGTATAGTTTGCAAAACTTTTTTTTTTTAACTTTCTTATTTGCCCCCCAAAAGTGACCCTCATATTCAAAATTCATTTATTTACTTTACCCATCCGTCTTTGGGTCACAGAAATGTGTACCAAATTTCAACTTAATTGGTCCATTAGATTCGGAGCAAATTGGCTGTGACAGACGGACAGACAGACAGACAAACACACGAGTGATCCCATAAGGGTTCCGTTTTTTACTTTTAGGTACGGAACCCTAAAAATGTAAACTTAATAATGTAATTTAGACCTAAAATAACCTAGTTTCTCAAAAACAAAACCCCAGAATCACCATGCTACCACAGATGTACCAAAATTTAAAATTAAAACGACCGTTTATGGCGTTAACTGCTAAGGCTTCGAACCTAGGATGTTTAGAGTTGATTTTTTTGATACAAAAAATTGTACCTCATCTGACTAAAAATGTGAGCTTAGGAAATTTCAAAATGTCCCATAACTCTAGACTTGTTAATTTTTTTCTCAATAGTGGCGCTAGTTGACAGCACTACTCGCCTTAAGGAGTCAAGCGCTAAGCTAAGGAGTCAAGTGGCGTGTGTTTAATACACGCTACGACATCGTAGCAAATCAGCTACGCCGTAGTAGCTGCGTTGGTCTTTTTAACCGACTTCAAGAAGGAGGAGGTTCTCAATTCGTCTTTTTTTGTTCCCCGATTACTCGAAGATGGCGGGACCGATTTGATTTTTTTTTTGTTTTATTCGAGAGGGTATACATCACAGTTGGTCCCATATAAATTTAATTAACTTTGCTTTGGTAGTTTTTGAGTTAGCTTCAATAATACGTATTTTTTCCACACTTTTATATGGATGATGTTCTAGTTTGTTTTGCAGGTAGTGGTATTAGAATTTGTGTGGGGTAGGTACACAACTAAAAAGTTAAAAATAAAAACTTTTTTACAAAAAAATACAACCGACTTCCAAAAACAACACTACAAAGTGAAAAATAACTTTAATTTCGGAAGTCGGTGGCAAAAAACGAAAACACATTTAACTAGACACCGACTTCCGAAATTAGTTATTTTTCACTTTGTAGTGTTGTTTTTGGAAGTCGGTTGTATATTTTTGTAAAAAAGTTTTTTTTCCTTAACATTGTTAATTCTGGCCTACCCTGTCAAATCTCTTACAAAATGTTATAAATACCAATTAAAAATGTACTGTACCTAAAACACCTTAGTTTCTCAACAAAAAAAGTTCAAATAACATACAAAATAACCATGTAACCACAACTGTACCGAAACTATCCCCAAGCCACAAAGGTACAAGCCGCAAAGGTACAAGGGTCCGATTTAGCAGAACACCGAACTGCACCTAAACAATCCATACATTAAGGAGTCAAATGGCGTGTGTTTAATACACGCTACGAAAGCGTAGCACATCAGCTACGCCGTAGCAACTACATAGCTGTTTTTTCTTAACATTGTTAATTCACACAAACTCTGTCAAATCTCTTAAGAAATCTTAAAAATTTCAACAAAAATCTGTATATAAAATATCTTAGTTTCTCGACACGAAAAGTCCAGAAACACACAAAATAGCCATATAACCACAGCTGTACTAAAACTATCCCCAAGCCACAAAGGTACGAGGCGCAAAGGTACAAGGGTCCGATTTAACAGAACACCGGACCATACCAATACAATCCATACACTAAGCTTGGGAATCAAGTGGCGTGTGTTTAATACATGACGAAAGCGTAGAAAATTAGCTATCCCGTAGCAGCTGCGTAGCTCTTTTTTCCTTAACATTGTTAATTCTGGCCTACCCTGTCAAATCTCTTACAAAATGTTATAAATACCAATTAAAAATGTGCTGTACCAAAAACACCTTAGTTTCTCAACAAAAAAAGTCTGGAAACATACAAAATAACCATGTAACCACAGCTGTACTGAAACTATCCCCAAGCCACAAAGGTACAAGCCGCAAAGGTACAAGGGTCCGATTTAGCAGAACACCGAACTGCGCCAAAACAATCCATACATTAAGGAGTCAAGTGGCGTGTGTTTAAAGGAGCGGCCGTCACGCTGGGTCGCAGACTTATTGCTTCGAGTTAGCTACGATTTCTGAACTAACAATTCACGCCAAGTTTTTGGGGTTTGGATCAAAGTAAGAACAGTAATGTTAGTTTTTATTTCTTATTGTTAGGGACCATAGAAAAAATATTATTATTATTTAGATAATATTTATTTACCCAGTACTTAAAAGTTTTGTGTCCTGTTTTTAAATTATTTTATTTATATTTATTTTATTAGTTTTACCAACAGTTGATTACACTGATACAAACACAGAATATTTTTAAAAGTAAAATAACAGAAAATAACATCACACTAAAGACGAAAGTTTGTGAGTGTGTGTTTGATATGTTTGTTACTTCTTCACGCTCAAACAGCTGGACCGATTTGGATGAAATTTGGTATGTAGATAGCTTATACCAGATTTACACATAGGCCACTTTTTATCCCGGTCTACGCGGGTGTAACCAATTATATTTCCTAAAAAAAATTGTTAAGTACTAGCTGCGCCCCGCGCTAAATAAAAAAATATCATCATAACCTACACGCTTTTCAGACTGATTCCGCTGTTCTATCAGACAATACATAAAACAATAGACAATCTGTTTCTCTATGCATCAACGAAATCAAAATATTTTTCAATATCTGCATTATAACAACCTCTACATCTCTTAGCTTGTGACACCCAAAAACGGCACGAAAATGTCGGAAATACGACGAACACTAGGTTTTATTTGGCGACGCATATTGCTAGCCCTCACCTATGTGGCGTATACGACGCTGTATATTCTTGACACTTGAGTCACCTTTACCTAAGTATACGTCCTTGGTCCTTTTGTGGATTGTTGTAGCTTATTTATCTTTATGCCATTTTAGGGTTCCGTAGCCAAATGGCAAAAAACGGAACCCTTATGGATTCGTTATGTCTGTCTGTCTGTCCGTCCATGTTACAGTCATTTTTTTCCGAAACTAATATATAAGAACTAGTAGATGTATTCTGTGAACCGCATTAAGATTTTCACACACATAGATAAAAAACAAACTCAATTTTTTTTTTTATCAAACCCCGTGTGGGGGGGTATCTATGGATAGGTCTTCAAAAATGATATTGAAGTTTCTAATATCGTTTTTTTCTAAACTGAATAGTTTGCGCAAGAGACACTTTCAAAGTGGTAAAATGTGTCGTCCCCCCCCCCCCCCCTGTAACTTTTAAAATAAGAGAATGATAAAACTAAAAAAAAATATATGATGTACATTATCATGTAAACTTCCACCGAAAATTGGTTTGAACGAGATCTAGTAAGTAGTTTTTTTTAATACGTCATAAATCGTAAACCGCAATTTACCTTTCATTCAATCAACATATAGTTAGATCTAAATCCCATCATTTAGGTACCTAATTATAGTGTTTACTTATCAATAACTTATTTGTGTAAAATACACTATTATTAAAGAAAGAAAGAAAATACGTTTATTTGCGGTAAACATGACGCAAAAGACAACAAAATAAAATAACAATGTAAAAAGCAAGTAATGGGGAAAATATGCGTCACATCTACGCAAAAAAAAAAGAAAAAAAAATCAATCAAAGTTACAACGACTACAAGAACTTTGATATTATGTTACTTGCTGCTACAGAACCCTTCATGGGCAAGTCCGACTCGCACTTGGCCGCTTTTTTTTGGAGAGGTACAGGTAGGCTTCCGAATGATGATGAGAGTCAATGTCCTTAGATATTGAGGATGAATTTGGTAAAAGTAGAAGAATTTGTACCTTGGAAATAACTAGTAGTTTAACATGAATGTAATCATAATTTATTTCAGCCTGGTTTGTCTCATTGCTGAGTAAGAGCTTCGTTTCATCGTTTTCGCTCCTTTCAATCTTGAGAACGCATACTCTCGACTGCCAGACAGACTGACAGAGTCCGGCTGTTGAGAGAATACGTTCTTGACACCTGCCAGCTTCATACTAACTAATATATTATGTTTTGCGAATTTGATCCTTATTCAATCTGCCTAGCCTTTTCCCAACTATGTTGGGGTCGGCTTCCAGTCTAACCGGATGCAGCTGAATACCATTATTTTACATGGAGCGACTGCCTATCTGACCTCCACAACCCATTAACTGGGTAATACGATACCCCTTGGTAAGACTGATTGTCAGACTTTCGGGCTTCTGACTACCCGTAACGACTGTCAAAGATCCACGAATGACAGCCGGGACCAACGGCTTAACGTGCTTCCCGAGGCACGGAGGAGTCTCGGTATGTAAAGATGGTCACCCATCCACGGACCAACCCCGGCAAGCGTAGCTTAACCTGGTGGATCGACCTGTGCGGCTGTTGTGGGGAAAAAATACGTATTATTGAAGCTAACTCAAAAACTACCCAAGCAAAGTCAATCAATTTTATATGGGACCAACTGTGATGTATACCCTCTCAAATAAAACAAAAAAAATCCAAATCGGTCCGGCCATCTTCGAGTAATCGGGGAACATACAACGAATTGAGAACCTCCTTCTTTTTGAAGTCGGTTAATAACCTATAACCTTCCTCAAGAATTGGGCTATCAAATGTAAAAATATTTTTTTAAATTCAACTGGACGTTCCAGAGATTAGCTCGTTCAAACAAACAAACTCTTCAGCTTTATTATTAGTATAGATTGAGAATAAAATCTTAAATTCCAGTGTTCATATTTTGCCTCGCAAAATGGTGCTAAGTAATCTTTTAACATTTTCCCTTAGTGACCGTGCCACAAAAGTTATGGTCTAATCTTTCCTTATCACTCAAAACTAAGCCAAAATCCAAAATAGTTAACACAAACCTGCTCCAACTAAACATTTAGAAACACCAACAAAATTATAACTCAGCTTGCAGATAACAAGAGAAATAATTAATGTTATACCCGTTAATTTTACACAACAACAATTTATCAAGGGTTGCGAGATGGGAGGAGTTCTCACGTTCTACTAATAAACTTTGGTAATGACTGTGATCAATGCAGGGATAATGTGATTGCGATTAGTAATAGACAATGTGTGTGGTTGTTAGCGAGTCTTCAATGTGTATGTCATGGTTGCTTCGATAATGAGGTGCGGTATTTTTTCTATGTGAAATCTTCTGTATGCGTGTTGAGCAATTTTTGGTAGGGGAAAAATCTTATGGATTCGTGTTACCGACATGTTAATGTAACAGTATATTTGTAGCGTGTAAGTATGACGTGTTGCGCTTGATCAGCAGTAAAAGCATACTTTTATGTATATTTAAATTAATGATTTATCCGCAAAATTTCAAGTATTAGTTTACCGGCGTTCCTCTCCTCGGTCCACAGTACCGATAAATTAACCAGGAAAATTTTATCTTCCTCACTGGTCGATTTTGAGGTACCGTTTCTGACCGATGCGTTGAACGCTTGGAAAATGGCTTGTCCCAATACGGATTTGCCTGACAACCCGTCCTCCCAGAAACTGTGGGACGTGCCGCTCTGCAGTATTATACGGAATACCCTATTAAACACGTCTTTTAATACTGTTGAGCGTGCCCGTCTGCTGGCTGTGGGAGAATGGGAGTCAGGCTTGTGGCTTCAGGCGCTCCCGTCATCCACCATAGGTACTATGATGGATGACTCATCGTTTCGGCTCGCTACGTGTCTCCGCTTGGGCGCACCTTGTGTTGCTCCGCATCGGTGTCACTGCGGTGACGCTGTCGACAGTCTCGGGCACCATGGCTTGTCCTGCTACAGGAGCGCAGGTCGCATAGCACGGCACGCCAGCATCATCGACATTATTTGTCGAGCTCTTGTTACCGCCGGCGTACCAGCGGTATTAGAACCAAACGGCTTGGTACGTGACGATGGGAAGAGACAAGATGGCATGACGTTGTTGCCTTGGAAGATGGGTAGGCCTCTGGTGTGGGACGCAACTTGTGTCGACACCCTTGCGCCATCTCATGTTCCAAGCATGACGTGCTGTGCTGGCGCCGCTGCTGCGGCTGCTGAGACCCTCAAGCGGCGCAAATACTGTAACCTTATAGGTAACTACAGTTTTGAGCCGTTTGGGGTCGAAACGCTCGGGTCATGGGGCCCGAGTGCGCGTCTACTTTTTAAGGAAATTTCTCGCCGACTGGTCGAGGCTTCACGTGACCAGAGGGCTGGCTCGTTCTTTGGCCAAAGAATTAGCATTGCCATTCAACGTGGCAATGCTGCCAGTCTTCTGGGCACGTTTCCGGATGACATCGATGCGGACGAGTACTTCGACGCCTAAGTGTCCTTTTGTTTTGTATTTATTTGTATAGTTAGTTAGTTAGTCATTTACGTTAAAAAATATTTCTATTGTTTGATAAGTTTGTTGAATAAATAAATAAATTTAAAAATTAATGATGAATAGTTTTAATTAGCTCGTGGCTAAGTAATAACAGCCGCACGGATCGATCCATCAGGTTAAGCTACGCTTGCCGGGGTTGTTCAGTGGATGGGTGACCATCTTTACATACCGAGACTCCTCCGTGCCTCGGAAAGCACGTCAAGCCGTTGGTCCCGGCTGTCATTCGTGGATCTTTGACAGTCGTTACGGGTAGTCAGAAGCCCGAAAGTCTGACAATCAGTCTTACCATGGGATATCGTATTACCCAGTTACTGGGTTGTGGAGGTCAGATAGGCAGTCGCTCCATGTAAAATAATGGTATTCAGCTGCATCCGGTTAGACTGGAAGCCGACCCCAATTGAGTTGGGAAAAGGCTAGGCAGATTGATTGATTGAGTTTTAATTATGAAATTTAAATTATTGATACCCACTGTAATGAATTCAAAATTTAAAAAATATATTATTTTATTTTTTTAAGTTTTCACTTCTGTCAGCAGTTTCTATGTTTTTTTTTTTATAAGCTTGTTTCATCGTTTATCTTCGGCAAAACCGAAATATAGCGAATAAAATGTGACAATAGACCAATAGAAATTGATTTATATTCCCACCTAAATTATTATGTTGTCGTACTAATTCCGTCACACCCTTATAATAAGGATGTGACGGAATTAGTGCGGTCCAATAATTAGACCAGTCGCTTCGCTTTGAAATATTCAAGCAGTATTAATATAATTTAGGGCTGATTGTTCAATAGGTTAATAACTTTTACCTGAAGAATAAATGTGACAGTTTGACATATTTTCCATACAAAAGCTGTCAAACCGCCATATTTATTCCTCTGATAAAAATTATCTGACTATTGAACAATCAGCCCTTAGTATAACATTGGTGCCGATTCTGTTGTACACCGAACTAAACTAGCTAAACTATCACCAAAATTCCTTACTTTTTGCTATGAGAATCTTAGAGCTATTCTGCACCATTAAAGAGACGTCTTAGATGTATGGTTGAGCAGGCGATAATCAATATTGAACTTTGAGCAACGTTTTTTTTTTATGGAAATTAGTGAACGTTTTGCACCTAAAATGAAATGATTTTCCTGATTCTGCCAAACAATTCCTTTTAACAACCAAAATATACGTCGTCTATCGAAGAATAGTAATATTTTCGACGCTGACAAATTTGGATACAGCACCATATTGAATTTCGACGGAATTTCTACATTCTAGTATAACAGGGGAAATACAATTGTGGTACCAACACTTTACGACATCCTATCCCTTCTGGAATATGGGATGAAGGATGTTTATGGATGAATAAATTTATGTATTGTGCGAAGACAGGCCTTTCTAGGGAGATGAGAAACTATTTCGCTCCTAGAACTTGTTTTTATACTCTTCACGGTAAATTGGGAATTGTCCTGGTGGTGAAGTGGCGGTAGAAAAAATGTGGTTAGGTTATATTAGATGGTAAGTGAGATGGAAGGAGCAGAATGAATAAGGAGCGGTTCATATTGAGGAGGCGAGAAATAGACAGCGGAGCAACGACTATGGCGTGACGAATAAGAGGGCTGTCGCATTTTGCCAGCAGTCTCATTGACATGGAACAAAATTTTTAAGGTTGATAAATGAAAACATAGATTTTTTTTTAAATTTAATCAGTTAGCAGACTTGTAAATAACCTTAATTTAAAGGTAATTGTTACAAACACATTTCTATTGTGTTACATATTAAACTCGGCTCAGAAAGTAGGTATTATGATCTATTTTTGAGATGAGTAAAAACTTTTTTACAAAAAAATACAACCGACTTCCAAAAACAACACTACAAAGTGAAAAATAACTTTAATTTCGGAAGTCGGTGTCTGATTATATGTATTTTCGTTTTTGCCACCGACTTCCGAAATTAAAGTTATTTTTCACTTTGTAGTGTTGTTTTTGGAAGTCGGTTGTATTTTTTTGTAAAAAAGTTTTTATTTTTCACTTTTTAGTGGTTCACATGTGCTTACCCCTTCACAGCGTACTGGCGTGATGTTATGTTATGAACTGGTGTGAACAACAAACAGACATGAGATTTCAGCAATCCCAGTCCATTTGCTATCATTTATTGAGGAGTTCCGTTGCCTATCTCAGAAGTTCTTCATCAGGTCTTCACCAAATTGAAATGGGACCACTCCAAGAAAGTACTCTTCCAAAAACTATCCAAATCGCTTCAAGTGTGCCTATAAAATTGGAAGAGTTTTCTCTATTTCTCCAGGATCCCATCATCAGATCCTGACTTGATGATCATGGGACCACCTGGGAAGTATACCCTTTCAAACAAAAAAAAAATAATCCAAATCGGTCCAGCCATCTTCGAGTAATCGGGGAACATACATAAAAAAAAAATAAAAAAAAAAAAAAAAAAAAAAAAAGGTTCCGACGAATTGATAACCTCCTCCTTTTTGAAGTCGGTTAAAAATAAATGACACTATAGAAATGTGTTTTTAATAACTACCTATAAACCTACCTAGTCCTGTAATTGATTCTATTTTTCAAAAAAGCACGTTTCATTTAGCAATCTTAAAAATTTGGTCCCGTCTGAGCGACAGAGGTGCATTACCTCGAAATCTGTGACAGAACTGTGATAACGTAAAAAGCAGTAAAGTCGTTCAGAGTGATGCTCATTTGTTTCTCACTGTTGCAGCTTACCCCCAATCCATACAATTTTGAAAGCCACAGCCTTACAATAGTCTTTATAAGTTCACCGTAAAAAATTGAACTAGACGTGCATTAGCTTATTGTGGTATTATTCCGTTTGACATTCCTAATAGTTTTTTATTTCTTTTTATATTTTTATAAATTTCCTTATTATTGTGACTAGGCTGACATTTTTCTTAATAGATATATATATTTTTTAATGTAATTCTAATGACATGCCACATAATTTAAATTTAGAATAAAATTGTATGTACCTACTATTTGCATGCCCGTGTGTCAGTAAAATATGGTGAACCTTATTAAAAAAAAAAGAATATGTATGTACCATTATCACCTTTGTTTGCAAAGTAATAAATGATTTGATTTGATTAGCAATACTGTGAGGGGTAGAATCTGTGCTGTCTTTGTCTGCTGGTGTCGGCAAAGTTGTGAGGAGCGCAGATTTGCCTGTCGCATGTGACGTTTTCGTACCGTCCTAACAGTGTGAGCTGCACCTTAGAGAGGATTTAGCTTTATTGTCTGTTATTTCAGCCTTGAGCTCAGCCCTTAACAGTAGAATATGGGAAGTTATTTTGTTTCGCTTGGTCATAGCATATACTCGTAATATACTTTATTGTATACCATTTGAACAGTTCAAGATAACTTTGAAAGTGAATATCATCATCTGCCTAGCCTTTTGCCAACTATGTTGGGGTCGGCTTCCAGTCTAACTAGATTCAACTGAAAACAGTATTTTACATGGAGCGACTGCCTATCTGACCTCCACAACCCATTAACTGGGTAACACGATACCCTTTGGTAAGACTGGTTGTTAGACTTTCGGGCTTCTGACGATCCATAACGACTGTCAAAGATCCACGAATGACAGCCGAGATGAACGGCTTACCGAGCTTGCGTTCCGCGGCACGGAGAGGTTTTGGTCCAGTATGTAAAGATGGTCACCCATTTACGGACCAACCGCGGGCAATATAACGCTGTTTATACAATAGGAGCCTTGTCGCCTAAATATATCTTTTAGAGAACAGATCCCAATTGTTCAATGCTTTCGGGTTCGATTACGACTCTTAACCTATGGTAATAGTTCTCGCCTTTTATTCTTTGAAAGATAAACCAAAAAAAGATACCAAAACATTATGTAGCACAAAAGCGATTTTATTATGAAACAAATAAAAAAGGTAAAATATCATCATTGTAACACACTTTCTATGCGAACCCGTTTATTTTATTACCTTTTTGGTACCAAATATTTATTATCATAATTATCAACCTTTGTTTCTTTTAATTATTGGTTATACGTGGACACCCAAAAAATGCGTTGTTGGGTTGGATTGGGTTTTGTCAAAATTTGGAATACTTTTACAGAATTTTCTTGTCCTTAGATCCGCAAAATATAACCTACCTGCCACGCGTTGGAATGGACAACTAGCTTCATCTTTCTGACGGACCCATTGACAATTCAAAAGTGCCTGTAAGGTTTATTAACCGACTTCAAAAAGGAGGAGGTTCTCAATTCGTCGGAACCTTTTTTTTTTTTTTTTTTTAAATGTATGTTCCCCGATTACTCGAAGATGGCTGGACCGATTTGGATTTTTTTTATTTTATTCGAGAGGGTATACATCACAGTTGGTCCCATATAAAATTAATTAACTTTGTTTGGGTAGTTTTTGAGTTAGCTTCAATAATACGTATTTTTTCCTCACATTTATATGGATGATGTTCTAGTTTGTTTTGCAGGTAGTGGTATTACAATTTGTGTGGGGTAGGTACACAACTAAAAAGTGAAAAATAAAATCTTTTTATAAAAAAACATTTAACTAGACACCGACTTTCGAAATTAAAGTTATTTTTCACTTTGTAGTGTTGGTTTTGGAAGTCGGTTGTATTTTTTTGTAAAAAAGTTTTTTGAAATATATGCTTTGAGTTTGAGTATATTTGGGTCAAGTCGGTGCATCGACCATTGACTAAAACATGAACGACTTTTCTCAAAATAAGAAGACTATTATATTAGGCTTCGCAGCGTGTATTGTCTTTGATCTTGGTGTAGACGATTAAATTGTTACTTGCCCTGACATTAAGCAATGAACAACATTGTCAAACTTTTAACTTTGAATACGCGTGTTGCAAGCTTTCAACATTTAATTGAATAATTTTACATTGTAACAGTTTTTACTATCCTATTGACACTTGACAGTTCATACTCATGTGTCAAGTGTTGTCTGGTTTTAATGTATGTGCGGGTAAGTAATAAACTCAGTGCTAGTAACATGTGATATTATGATTTTACTCAAGCCTCCCTTCATTCGAACCTAAAAACCCAAAACTATAGTCTATTATAATAGCCAGTACGCGGAGCGTCGTGCGGGTACAGTCTTGAGCAGTCCACATCTGCCGACGCCCGCAACAAAGCGGTTTTTAGCTACTTTGTATGTGTTAAAATTAAGTCTATTTTTTTTCTGCTTCCTGTGTCATTGTGCCTATAATGAGTATTTTTTTTTGTTTTTAATCACGTATTTATTACAAATCCCAAATAAAACTCTAAGTTATAAACCCAGCATGCGACAAACAAGCGAGTTGAATAAGCGCGAACATTAATAAACAATGTTACGTCTCATGAAAGTCATAAACTTATAAATTTAACACCGGAAAATATCTCCAAACTTCACATAAAAGCGAACGACATGCCACTACATGTTTCCACATCATCCAATTCCAAACTTAATATCGTAGTTGTCCAATAAAAATATCGTAAGCGCAACAGTCTGGTCCATAAAATGGAGTCAACATGGCAGCTAAGATCCAACTTTGGTCAATTGACTACAAGACATACTCTACTTCGTCATCAACTAATATAAACTACTAGTCTATGTATATGCTTAGGAATATTATTCCTGCAGTTTGCTATGATGAGAGTTTGCATCCAGTTTGTGGAAATTTGTCTAGACTGGAAAATTTATAATGTTTCTAAGAAGAAGTCAATAAGCCCATTCTAATAATAGGCTTCAGACTCCGATTAAAAAAACAGAAAAAAAAAATCTTTGACACCATTCTTAACAGACTTTCAAAAAGGAGGAGGTTCTTAATTCGGCTGTTTTTTTTTTGTGTGTGTGTTTATAACGCGATTTTTCCGTCAATTGTAGACAGATTTTGAATTTTTTTTTTTTTTGTTTGCTCTCGATGTGGTCCCATTTTAACCCAGTCAGAATCTGATGAGGGAAGATTCATGAAAATTGAGGAAAACCCTAAAATTTTATAGGCACATCTATAGCAATTTTGGTATTTTTAGTAGTAACTCGTGCATTTGCTCGATTTGACTTCACCAAATGGTGCATTCCGAGGAATGCACCATTTGGTGAAGTGGAACTGATGATGAAGACCACAGATGGCCATCGGAACTACTCAATTATACCTAAGTCTTTCACGGGTTGCGATTGGATTACTTTAATATGGTTGCTAAGAAAATTATGCTTGTCATAATGCTATGGTGAAGTGGAGCTGATGGTGACTTCTTCTAGTTCTTAGTAAGAGAACTCCTCAATAATTAAAGTCCCAGCATCGGGAAAAGCAATATTTTGTAAAAGGTGTTGAGCAGTTGACATTAGGCTATTGTAACTTATATAAATTACAAACTGACCAACTAAAAAGTGAAAAATAAAAACTTTTTTACAAAAAAAAAAAACACCGACTTCCAAAATAAAAGTTATTTTTCACTTTGGCTTTGTAGTGTTTATTTTGGAAGTCAGTTTCTGTTTTTTTGTAAAAAAGCTTTTTATTTAATTATATAAAAATTCCAACTTGATTCTCAAGACGCAGGACGTCTGTTGGGAGAAATTGCGATGATAAAAAATATCTTTGTGTAATAAGTACTTTTTAAAATTTTGGTATATGTGGTAGGTATTTTTTAAAAATTTGTGTAATAATTAACACAATAAAAAATAAGCAAAACGACTACACGAATCCAAAAAATAAAACATTCTCCCTAAGCCTTCATTAACTCTAAGTAGCAACCTTCCCGCGTATACAAATACTTCACAATTACAAACAAATACACCCGTTGGCAACACAAAAATCCCTAAAAAGTAACATGTAACAAAGCTAATAACTTGTCGTGGGTCTGGCAACATTAAATAAAGGGTCTATAATTATGAATGCCAATCTACTTCACAATTAGCCAAAGGGTTTTAATACCTTTGTATTCCTTACCTTGAAACATTTGCAATTTAATTTAATTTAATTCTGCTCAACTTTCCCACCATTATTTGAGTTTCAGGGGTTAATTTTAGTTATTATATTATCTGTAATGCAAACAACACGTAAATATCAAGCTTTGCTTTATATTTATTTAACATGGACGGTTTGATTAGGAGCGTTGTATTGTGGAGCGGAGTTTTCATGCAAAGATGAATAGTAGAGGAATATACAGGGTGGGCCAATAATTTTTGCACTTTTAAAACATGAATAGAAATAAAACTACAACTGTTATTTTGTTGATTATATATTTAACGTTTTGAAAATTTAATGAAATTTATTTTTTAAAAATGACATCGTCGAGATGTGCACCGTCTCGTCGTTGGCACTCTAGCAATCGACTACGCAAACTTTGGAAAACTCGCTGACACATGCTGCGGGGGATCGCGGCTATCTCGTCGTGGATGTTTTGTTTTAATTGGGATATATTCGTCGGTTTACTAAGGTAGACTCGACTTTTCAGGTATCCCCATAAGAAAAAATCGCATGGTGTAAGATCCGGGCTTCTCGGAGGCCATGGAATATCACCTCTGCGAGAAATCAATTTATTCGGAAACATTTCTTTGACTACCGGTAAAGTCACATTTGACGTGTGGCATGTTGCTCCATCTTGTTGCATCCAGGTCCTGCTGTTGTATCCTTGAAATTCATGCAACTGCGGCGTCAAAAACTCTCGCAACATCTTGACATATTCCGCTGAATTCACAGTTACATTATCTCCTTGATTATTTTCAAAGAAATACGGACCAATTATGCCCTTTGCTGATATGGCAGCCCATACTGTCGTTTTAGGTGAATGAAGTGGCTTTTGGTGTTTAAGGCGAGGGTTTTCCCTGCTCCAATATCGACAATTGTGCTTATTCACGTGCCCGTTGATGTGAAAGTGGGCCTCGTCCGTAAAGAATACATTCTCCAGGCTAGAGAATTGCTCCAGCATTGTGTCAGCCAATAACTTACGTTGAATGTAATCATTTGGTTTCATCTCCTGCACAATTTGAAGCTTATACGGGTGCAGTTTGAGGTCTAGATGCAAAATCCGCCGTAGACTGGTTCTCGGTAATGCCAGAACCGCCGAACGCTTACGCGTAGATAATTCTGGATCGTTCCGAACGGAAATTTCAACCTCTCGAATGTTCTCATCGCTTCTTCTTGAACGTGGCCGGCCTGTTTGTTTAATATTCGTTGTCGATCCCGTTTGCTCGAACTTCACGACCTAAGCTTTGATTAAATTCACACTTGGACACTCGCTTACACGGCGTAATCCATATTCAATTCGAAACAGGCGTCGTACAGTAACGTAGGAATCGTTGTTTTTGTAAAATTGTTTAACACAAAAAGCACGCTGTTGTCCCGTGAAGCGCTCCATCGTGACTAAAATTGCATGTAGCGACGCAAAGTTTCCCGCCACCCGCGCACCCCTCCTTCCAACGGTATTCGAGAAATTTAGTGTTGCTATTTGCAAAAATTATTGGCCCACTACATATGGGTCAAATACAGAACCTCCTTTTTTGAAGTCGGTAAAATGTAGAATTTACATGCGCTTTGAATATGAAAGGCTAATGAGGAAAATGGACTAATTTGTTGTGTTGGACTAACAAGCTTGCAGTGGTCACTATTAGGTTACTATTTATATTCTGGAAACAGCCAGTTTAGTAACACAATATTAACATGTAATTTTGATAATTATTAATAAATAAACTAAATTAAACTATATAGACCATCCTATTTCTTGTCACAGGTAAAAAACCGGCCAAGTGCGAGTCGAACTCGCGCACGAAGGGTTCCGTACCACTATCCATAAAAACGGCAAAAAATCACGTTTGTTATATGGGGCCCCCCTTAAATATTTGTTTTATTTTAATTTAATTATTTATTTTTAAAGTGAATTTATAACTAAATATTCTGTAAATATTTCAAGCGTCTACCTGTTGCCGTTATCAATATCGAGCAAAAACGAGCAAAAAAAACCACGTTTATTGTATGGGAGTCCCCTTAAATATTTATTTTATTCTGTTTTTTAGTATTTTTTGTTATAGCGGCAACAGAAGTACATCATCTGTGAAAATTTCAACTGTCTAACTATCACGGTTCACTGTGCTGTCTGTCTGTACGGACAACGCAGTCTTAGTAATAGGGTCCCGTTTTACCGTTTGGGTACGGAACCCTAAAAAGACCTATCTTTAATTACCTACAACAAAGCAGGTACAAGGTAAACCTGATTTACACCACAGTTATTGGTCCTTTTTTCCTCAAACTTTTTTCGACGTATAAATCAAATTAATACAGTTATAAATAACGCCCAACATTGAAAAATAACTGGGTACACGTATTTTAAATCTATCTACACGGCATGGCGCAAAAAGTATTGTAATATTCACGTAATTTGGATGATTCATGAGCCATTAGGTAACGTTATTGAACTTTCTTGAAAAAGGTAAGGGTCCCTCACGACTGAGGGCAGAGGACCAATATTAAGTCGTCGGCCTCTGGTCTTTTTAATAATGTTTTAAGTTATTTTATTCGTGTGATGATTTGTGAATATTGTTGTTTATTTGTAAGTTAAATAATCTGTGCAGTTTTTGATAATTCTGTATTACCTATAAATAAACTAAGGTTCTATCCGGAACTAATTTGTGAGTTGATGATGGTTTAACTACAGCACTTTAACAAAACAACATTGTTTCTCTCTAGCATTTAAAAACCACTTAAAATAATTTTAAACTATTTTTACCCCGATTACGGCGAAGCAAAAAGGAGTCTCTTCTTCCCTCACACGAGTTCGGTGTGAATCGGGTCCGTGAGTTTTTACCTAATATTGTACGTAGTATGAGTTCTATACCAAGAAAATATTTTTTTATTATTACTTAATAGTGATGGAACAACGTTAATAATAAAAAAAATATTTTCTTGGTATAGAACTCATACTACGTACAATATTAGGTAAAATTACTCACGGACGAACTCGTGTGAGGGGTATGTTCATCTGTCCCCTCATTACTTCAAAACTTCTTGTCTTAATTTGGCAAATGAGGTATTGTTAGAAACGTCTTAATCGTCCGCTAGTTAGGCTATGTAGTGTCACATTAAATTGAATATGGCGCCCTCAAGAGGACATAAAGTCATGAACTAAAAAAGAAATATTTAATGATGCCTTGTTGGGTATCAAATGAAAGGGCTTAATTAGCAACTATCAAAAATATATATTATATTGTTAGCTATTGCTCGCGGCTTTGCTTGCCAACACCCGATAATTGGGAATAATTTCTATACAATCACGCCTCAGATTTAAACAAAACATATTTTCTCTCCAAATCTACGCAAAATACGTAAATACTTATTATTCTTTAAAAATGTAAAGTGGCTCTGCAAATACATAATATCTGCACTAAATAATAATCTCAAAATAATTTAAACAAAAAGCAAGTTTAAAAACTAAAACCCGACTACTGAAAAATCACGCTCTAAAAAGTATGATATCTGAAATTAGAAAAGATAGACAAATTAAAAATCCGGAGTCACACGTATGTGACTCCGGATTTTTAATTTGTCTGTCTTTTTCTAATTTCAGATGAGAATATTTTCTTGTTTCATACTTTTTAACCGACTTCAAAAAGGAGGAGGTTCTCAATTCGTCGCAACCTTTTTTTTTTATTTTTTTTTTTTGTATGTTCCCTGATTACTCGAAGATGGCTTGACCGATTTGGATTTTTTTTTTTTTTGTTTTATTCGAGAGGGTATACATCACAGTTGGTCCCATATAAAATTTTCACTTTGTCTTTGTATTGTTGTTTTTGGAAGTCGGTTGTATTTTTTTGTAAAAAAGTTTTTAGAGCGTGATTTTTCAGTAGTTGGGTTTTAGTTTTTAAACTTGACTTTTTATTCGTTATGTAATAGTAGTGTCTACTCGACTACCTACCCGAAATTCATCCATTTCTATTTATTACTCATCACAGCAATTCTGACACACAGTTTTTGCACGATTTCCAATTCTACCAAAAATCCATCACATCCACGTCTGAATCTTCGACCAAAACCGTAAAATACATTTTCTACTTATACCGCATTTGCTACCTAAACATAGATAGGTAAGTTATGAAAGTACGGATGGACGCCAATCTAGTGCTGTCTTCAATCATTCCGGGATTTTGTCGCGACATCCCATTTCCGAATTCGTGACTCCCATATATATCTGTAGGTACTTATGTATCTTTTATGTATAGGTATATCTGTTATGCTATCAAGGTGTGTGGGTTCCATTTTTGTAGGTAAGGTTTTTATATAAATAAAACTGTTATTAATGTTTTGGTACTTTGGTACAAGATTTTTGTTTGCTAAAAACTTTTTTACAAAAAAATACAACCGACTTCCAAAAACAACACTACAAAGTGAAAAATAACTTTAATTTCGGAAGTCGGTGTCTAGTTAAATGTATTTTCGTTTTTTGCCACCGACTCGTCATCGTGGTCGGGGTTTTTGTAAAAAAGTTTTTATTTTTCACTTTTTAGTTGTGTACCTACCCCACACAAATTCAAATCCCACTACCTGCAAAACAAACTAGAACATCATCCATATAAAAGTGGGGAAAAAATACATATTATTGAAGCTAACTCAAAAACTACCAAAGCAAAGTTAATCAATTTTATATGGGACCAACTGTGATGTATACACTCTCGAACAAAACAAAAAAAAAAAATCCAAATCGGTCCAGCCATCTTCGAGTAATCGGGGAACATACATAAAAAGAAAAATAAAAAAATAAAAAGTTTCCTCCTTTTTGAAGTCGGTTAAAAAGTATCACTGTTTTTAATGTAATGTCTTAAACTCCCCTGATAATAATAATTACCCTGATTTGATCCAGCCTGTCACTTTTTGCTGTCCTCCACCTAATGACAATGACGCCCTAAGCCGAGGTCCGTACCCCACAGGGGGTGCCCTTAGCGTGCAGTTGTTTAGCTTAGAAGTTAGTTAGTATACATGCCCCTGGCTGGAGGCTTTGAGCTCGCTCAAGGCACCCACAGAAAACTCCGGTTAAGTAGCCGAGACCTCTCATGGTCACAATACGAGATGCCATTTCCAAAAAAAAAAAAAAAATAGGTTATGTAATGTTCATGCTGACTTTCAGTCAGTAAAATTGTTTTACCTTTGATTAACTGTAGTAGGTGTGGTATTTATTAAGTACCTCCAGCAATTTGAAGACCTAAGTTAATAAACAAAAACGGAAAACTGAACATTTAAATACATCCTATCCTAACTAATATTATACGCACCACGGACTAGAAAAAAAAGAAGGATTTCGTGCCACGCATATAGAAAGTGAAGCACAGTAAGTATGCCGGGACCGTTTGTACAAACATGCGCCTCATGCACACATTTACATCATAGTGACATGACGGCGTCTTTGTCAAATCACGCACGCTTAAATCGTTAAGATGCTTCACTTTCGATATGCGTGGCGCGGAGTCCTTCTTTTTTTTCTAGTCCGTGATACGTACGTGTAAAAGTAAGTTTGTTTGTTACCTTTTCTCGCCTAAACCACTGAATCATTCATCTTGAAATTTTGCATATAAGTTATCAGGTGTACAAAAACGAACATAGGGTACCTTTCATCCCGAAAAAAGTACTGCTTCCGAGGAAAACAACTATAGCGTTCTTATGATATTAGATGGCGCCACGTGTCTTTCGAGTCATGATTGAATTATATTATTACAAACAGAGTACAACCCAAATTGATTGTCAAATTCTAAATTAACGCAAGCGAAGCTGCGGGCAAAAGCTAGTTTTACTATAAATAAAACTAAAGTTCTTGAGTCTGCAGTTGTAATTTGCAAACATATTACTAAACTATTTCGACTATTACTCGACTGCGCCGTGGTCTAGTGGTCGCAAGCGCTACTGCTGTGCATGAGGTCTTGGGATCGATTCCCGGGTCCGGCAAAGTATTATTGGGTTTTCCTATCCGGAATTTCTCAATAGTAGCTCGGAGTCTAGATTTGTGCCCGGTTGATGACAATACGCTCGCCCCCTCTACAGGGCTAAATGTGGGTGTACAATGGGTACCTACACCTCAGTCCAACCCTTCGTGGAAACAAGGGGTGATGTTATGTTATTACTAGACTATCAAAAAAACTGAAACAAACTGTCCTGTCATATTTGACTCCAGCACAACAGTCAGTCATTCGAAATTCAAAATTATTTATTTGTCATATCTGCCGCTCAAAGCCAATTTTGGCTTCATCGATGACAACACTTGGTACATTGTAGCCAATTATCATTCCGTTATTCCCCGACCAATATGGAAATTAACAATACAAGTTATTTTTTTTTATATTCACCAATAAGTGCGGCGTGAAAATTAAAAGTGCCACCGGAATATTATTAATGTGCATAATTATTTAGACGTGAAATTCCATCATGTTCCGAAATGGCTTCCATTTTGTGAATATTTATGAATTTTATTTATTCGTGTATACACTCCGCCACTGTGATGTGTTTTGATTTTGTGGTTAGATTTTGTGTTAAGTACCTAATATTTTGGCGTTCTGTTGCAGTTTTTGGCTGACATTAGAATTCGTAGGGTTACATTCCTCAAAAGGAAAAAAACGGAACCCTTATAGGGTCACTTCGTTTTCCGTCCGTCTATCTGTCAGTCTGTCGAGACTCTTTTTCTGAGAAACGCGTGGAGTTATCAATTTGATATTAATATAAAAACATCAAGCTTCTAAATCAAGGCAATAAAAAATACGGCCATAACATAAGCAACATATTTTGATACTCGCATGTAAATCAAAACCTATACGAGTATAGGGTACTTACCGTGGACCTAGAATCATGAAATCTCACAACACAAGTAAAGTAAAAAAACTTTTTTACAAAAAAATACAACCGACTTCCAAAAACAACACTACAAAGTGAAAAATAACTTTGATTTCGGAAGTCGGTGTCGGTGTCGGTGTTAAATGTATTTTCGTTTTTGGCCACCGACTTCCGAAATTAAAGTTATTTTTCACTTTGTAGTGTTGTTTTTGGAAGTCGGTTGTATTTTTTTGTAAAAAAGTTTTTATTTTTCACTTTTTAATTGTGTACCTACCCCACACAAATTCTAATACCACTATCTGCAAAACAAACTAGAACATCATCCATATAAAAGTGGGGAAAAAATACGTATTATTGAAGCTAACTCAAAAACTACCAAAGCAAAGTTAATTAATTTTATATGGGACCAACTGTGATGTATACCCTCTCGAATAAAATAAAAAAAATCCAAATCGGTCCAGCCATCTTTGAGTAATCGGGGAACATACATAAAAAAAAATAAAAAAAAAAGGTTCCGACGAATTGAGTACCTCCTCCTTTTTTAAGTCGGTTAAAAAGTCCGAAAATTGGTAATTTGTAATTTTATCACATAAAAAAAAATAACTTGCAGTTGGAGAATTGACCGTAACGTATACCAAATTACCAATGTATGAGAGAAAAGCTTTTGCAACAACAATGTTAAGTTTGTTTTGCGATAAATTCATCCCAATCACGAAACCCTTCATTGTGCGTGGTCCAACACACACTTGGCCGGTTTTTTTTTTTTTTTCTAAAATGCAACAGTCCTCCGACATTGAAAACATTTCTCACACAAAATAAAACAACAATATATCATCGCGGCTCACGTACTGCTTCATACTCTTCAAATTGTTTATTACATTTTAAATTACCAGCGTTGCGGTATTTATTTTTTAAATATCGCAGCTTTATGCTGAGATGGGAGCCTTTTTGGCCTCGCACAGGTCTCTTTTTTTTTTATTCTGATTTCTTTTTTTTGTTTTTTTGCTTTTTAATGTTTATTTTGTTACTTTTATATGCTCTTTTTTAACTGTATTTCCTGTGCGTGTCCCAAATAAAATATTTTTCTTTCTTTTTTCTTTTCTTTCTTTCAATTATAGAATGCAAATCCTTTTGGTCTATCGCGCGATAGCCGTATATCTGTCCCATGCACAGCGATAAATTACAAATTTTACAACCCGGTACCGCCTCTCGTTTTGAAAAGGTGTAAAACTTTTACGGGCTGTAAAATTTAAACTGTGCTCTTGGACATGTTTAAATAAATAGGTACGAGTATTTTGTAGCGTTAGTGTGATTTTTGCGAACAATTTTGATTTATAAATCTGTGGGTAATTAAAATTTAATGTGTGTTGAGTGGATGTACGGATAAGTAGGTCAAAATATTCAGAATATACATGCCAGACTAATTGAAAATATGATTAATTGGGTATAAACATTCAACATGAACTGTATTTACATAATATTTTAAGCCGTTAGTCCCGGCTGTTATTCGTGGATCTTTGACAGTCGTTACGGGACATCAAAAGCCTGAAAGTCTGATAACAATGCTTATCAAGAGGACCCAGTAATTGGGTTGTGGATGTCACATAGGCAGTCGCTCCATGTAAAACACACCATCAGCTGCATCCAGTTAGACTGAAAGCCGACCCCAACATAGTTGGGAAAAGGCTAGACATAGGATGATGAATGAATCCCATGTTTTAGAGAAAAGACCAATAATTCTGTGGACAGAATCATAAGAAATGCAAGATGTTCACTAGATGCCTTTAGAAAATAAAATGAGGATACAGTCATACACTTATGCCCGGTTTCTGAGGAATTCTTAAAATTATTGATTCGCCAAAATTATCTATTTAAGTAAATTCCTTCCTTATGCTCGGTCTTTGATGTCCTCAGATAAAACCTCCTTAGTAATTCGCTCGACTTTTAAGCTAAATTCATCCATTATAAATAAAATAAATAAATAAACTAAAATTAATTTATTTTAGGCAAGTTTTTACACATACACATAGTATTAGAAAATTAAAGATGAAAAAGATATTAAATTAAATTATCTAGATTAGATATCGAACCAATAATCAATATCGAATGGATAAACTTCGTTTAAAAATCTCAGAAACTGCACATTAAAGGATATCGCCACTTTATAAATTTAATTTTGAATATTAGTCGTGAAAACCCAAACAAATCACGAAAACAAGATAATATCTGGACTTTAAAATAAACTGTAACCTCTGATAAATTGTTTCAGCTTCTCAGAGTAGTCGGTTTGGAACTTCAAACTCATCTAGATTTAAAATATTAGTATTTCTTTTGACGTGTAAAAGTGTTATAAACTAATTTACAGAAATACAATATTATCATTTATCAAACAAGCAAACTGACAGATAGTCTCGTTAGACCTTCACTTCAATACATTTATCTCAATTCCCGTTATATCTTTGAATATCCTTCACAAATACAAACTGCATAATATTTAAAATCTTCCATCTCAAGAAAAGCGGCGTCCAGATAGTGAAAGAGTTGTACGGATATTGTCTGTTACTACAATACAGTTTTAGCATTTTTATTATGAACGAGAAAATGTATTTTGTTTTTTAACCGACTTCAAAAAGGAGGAGGTTCTCAATTCTTCGGAACCTTGTTCCCCGATTACTCAAAGATGGCTCGACCGATTTGGATTTTTTTGTTTTATTCGAGAGGGTATACCTCACATTTGGTTCCATATAAAATTAATTAACTTTGCTTCGGTAGTTTTTGAGTTAGCTTCAATAATACGTATTTTTTTCCCCACTTTTATATGGATGATGTTCTAGTTTGTTTTGCAGATAGTGGTATTAGAATTTGTGTAGGGTAGGTACACAACTAAAAAGTGAAAAATAAAAACTTTTTCACAAAAAAATACAACCGACTTCCAAAAACAACACTACAAAGTGAAAAATAACTTTAATTTCGAAAGTCGGTGGCAAAAAACGATAATACATTTAACTAGACACCGACTTCCGAAATTAAAGTTATTTTTCACTTGTTAGTGTTGTTTTTGGAAGTCGGTTGTATTTTTTTGTAAAAAAGTTTTTATTTTTTAGATAAAGCAGTTGGTACTCGTAGGTACCTATCAACTTTAGGTCTTTTGGAGCGTAAGTAATAGTGATTGTAATTCTGGTTGTTATTATTGAACATTCACATGGACAAACAACATGGAGGACTTTATTATGAAACTATATATGTACCAGTTACCCATGTTTGCAAAAAAAAAAAAAATAAATTGACAAATAATCGAATAATAATTGCCATTCAAAGGTTCCGTAGTTGATAAGAATTATTCCCAAAAACAAATTTACCATTGACGTTGAAAATTATGTTCCCCCATACATTGATACGTATATCGTCACGGCCAATTCTCCAACTACAAAACCCAATTTTTTTTATGTGATAAAATTACAAATTAACAATTTTCAGCTTGTTTCCTTTACTTGTGCTGTGCCACCTTGCTTGTCTTGCCAAATTTCATCATTCTAGGTCAACGGTAAGTAATCTAAAGGTTTTGATTTACTTGCGAGTATGTTTTTATTGCGTTAACTTCTTTAGAGCTCCAAGGGAGAATATATTACGTACGTATTTAATATTAATTTCAACTTGATACCTTGACGCATTACTGAAAAAAAGGTTCTTGACAGACTGACAGACAGACAGATGGACAACGAAGTGATCCCATAAGGATTCCGTTTTTTCCTTATGCGGAACGGAACCCTAGAAAGAAGCCGCGCCGCTCAACTTAGTGCATCTTAATCTCCGGCCATAATTCCTCCACGTTGGCATTCATGTTCTCAAGTAGAGTATAAGTCGCACATAATGAAATAAGTTTCAGTACTTCGCTTAAAACTCGAGATTTTTAATGCCTTAATATCCTGTCGCTATAAAAGTTGCTCTTCTTACTTTATTGCGTTGAGACTCCTTGTTACTTGGTGCGAAAAGTGTTTTTGTTAAGTGGGACTGTTTTTTCTTTGGATGAATTACGATTGCGTTGGTTTATGTTGAGGAACTCGTGGCTAAGTAAAAACAGCCGTGCGAATCGATCTTGGTCCGGGGAAAGGAGACCATGTTTACATACCGAGACTCCTCCGTGTCTCGGAAAGCACGTTAAGCAGTTGGTCCCGGCTGTCATTCGTGAATCTTTGACAGTCATTATGGGTCGTCAGAAACCCGAAAGTCTGACAACCAGTCTTAGAAATGGGTATCGTATTACCCAGTAATTGGGTTGTGGAGGTGAGTTAGGCAGTCGCTCCATATAAAGTACTGGTATTCAGCTAAATTCCGTTAGACTGAAAGCCGACCCCAACATGGTTGGGAAAACGCTAGGCAGATTGATTGGATTATGTTAAATTATTTTTTAAATAAGTAGCTGATTGTTTGAAGTACTTTAGTTATTATGTAGTTTTGGGAGTATTCCGTTCCTATTATGTTAACTATAGCTGACCGAACAGACGTTGTCCTGTTCAAACAATTATTCATACGAAATTCCCATAGAAAATGCTCTTTCAGTTTTCCCAAATTTTCCGGCAACTTTTCAAATTTTTCTTTCCGCTAAATCCTGATTCTGACTGTGACGTCCACTTTTTTCTTTTTTTTTTTTTTTGTGGATGGGAAATCATCAAATGACTTCTCCCGCTCTGGGCAGAGGCGGAAGGGCGTATCAGACTTTTACTGACTAAAACCCACCCATGTTCCTTCAGCTGCCCGTGCCAGGGCCACGGTATCTCTTTCGAACTACCCGCGACCCCGGCGGCATCGGCCCAATTGACCCCGTCACTGCTGAAATCTCTTTGAGGCGCGCGTGGAACACAACGCGCCGTCGACCCGGGCCTGGTCCTTACCGGACGGCGAGCTGCCCATTACTCGTCGTCCGCAAGCCCGCGCCTACGGTGGCCGGGAATCGGCAATCGATTCCCGCCGCCCAGGGCGTCTCCTACGGCGGCTAGGGGCGCGAGGGCGCGGCTGTTGCCTCTCCCTCACGCGTTCCGCTTCCTCCTTCGCGAGCATTACTGCTTCGCAGAAGGAGGTGACGGCTTCCCATGCACTCTCGCTCCGCACCATGGCCTGGACCAGGTTTGGACGCGAGAGATCGCCGCCGCCGATCGCCTCCGTGAGAACACGGCGGTGCTCCGCCCAAGCCGGGCAGACCTCCACTGTATGCTCCACCGTGTCCTCCGGGCGATCCACACAATGGTGACACCCGGGCGTTTCCTCCCGCCTTATCCGAAACAGGAACCTCCCGAAACAACCGTGTCCGGTGAGGACCTGCGTCAGGCGGAAGGTGAGGACGCCGTGGCGCCTCTCCAACCACTCCTCAAAGAGGGGACTTATCGCCGCAATTGTGGCGTGCCCAGCGCTGGGTTGCGACAATCGCACTCTCCATGTCGCCATGAGATCCCGCCGGAGCTCTGTCCGCTGTACCGTGATTTCTCGCGGCAGCGGAGTTACGCCCCGGCGTTTCACCTCCTCGCGCCACTCCCACACGTGCGCGAGGACTTTTGCCTCCAGATCCCATGGCGGTAATCCGGCAAGGAGGCACGCCGCCTCACAGGAGACCGTGCGGTATCCCCGGACTAGCCGGATGGCCATGACCCTCTGGGACGCGTTCAACCGGCGGGCTGGTCGCAGCCTCAGGGAACGCGCCCACACCGGTGCCCCGTAAAGGGCCATGGACCGCACGACCCCCGCGTAAAGCCTCCGGCAGGAGGCGTTTGGACCCCCCAGATTGGGCAGAAGCCGCTTCAAGGCAGCCCCGGCCCGCTCCAGTCTGGGAGCCAAACGTCGGAAGTGCTCCACGAAGTTCCACCGGCTGTCGAGGACGAGTCCCAGGTACTTCATCGTCGACTCAACCCCGATGTGAACCCCTCCTACCGTTATTTGGGAACCCGACGGTGGCGCGTTCCGAGGACCATGAAAACACATGACCTCGGACTTGTGCAGGGCCACCTCGAGTCCCAACTGCCGGATCCTCTCTACGATTGTCGCAACCCCGCGTGTCGCTAGTTCAGCCGCCGCCTGGTGCGACCTCCCCTGCGCCAGGACCAGCGTGTCGTCAGCGTAACATACAACGCTGACGCCGCTAGGGAGGTCGGCGCGCAGCACCCAGTCGTACCCGATGTCCCACAGATGTGGCCCCAGGACCGATCCCTGTGGGACACCGCACGACATCTCTCGTCGGTTCCACTCTCCCTGATGACCGGGGTAGATGACGGCCCTGTCCGTCAAATAGGCCTCGACCACTCGACGGAGGTGGATTGGCACCCGGTGATACCGGAGTGCCTCCCTGATGCAACTCCAGGGCAGGGTATTGAAGGCGTTGGCGATGTCTAGAGACACCGCCAAGACGACCCCACCCCGGGCCACAGCATCCCCCGTCGTGAGGGCTCGCACGCGCATGATGGCGTCCACCGTAGAGCGCCCCCTGCGGAAACCAAACTGGCTCTCCGCCAAATCCGGCCTGTGACGTCCACTTGTCACCTCGGGTAAGTATTAGGTGTACTGGCAGGTAATAAAACACTATAGTGCTATTTCGTAATAGTCGCGCCGCACGTCCGCTCGGCTTGGCAGTCCGTTCGCTCCTGCCTCCCACCTCGCGCCCGCGCCCACGACTATACTATTTATTTATTTATACATTAATCACTACACTGACTATAACAAACATTTTAAAATTAAAATTTGCCCAATTGGTCGAGCCGTTCTGAAGTGGTGCGCTTACCAATCTTCAACTATGGCGAGTAGACTTATTAACATGATCTTATTAGGTAAAAAAGGTTTTAATGACCAATACCTACAAGTATAGTAACTATGCTCAATAAATCAGGAAAACAAAAAACATGAATATGTTGGAATTTACGAAAACCTTAACCCAAAAATAATACTAATAAAAAAACCGGCTAAGTGCGTGTAGGAACTCGCACAATAAAGGGTTCCGTAGTTAAAAAGAATTTATCCCAAAAACAAACTTAACAATGGATCCCAAAAAAATACATTTTTACGTCATAAAACTACAAATTAACAATTTTTGGATTTTTCCTTTATTTGTGCTGTGAGAGCTTGTTTCTTGCCAAATTTCATGATTCTAGGACAACGGGAAGTACCCTATAGGTTTTGATTTACTTGCGAGTATCAAAATATGTCGCATAAATGGCCGTATGTTTTTATTGCGTTGGCTTAGAAGCTTGAGTTTTAAAGGACTACTATAGACTTACGTATTTGATATTAATTTCAACTTGATACCTCCACGCGTTCCTGAGGAAAAGGGTCTTGACAGACTGACAGACAGACTGACAGACAGACGGACAACGAAGTGATCCTATAAGGGTTCCGTTTTTTCCTTTTGAGGTACGGAACCCTAAAAATGTGCAATTAAGTACTACCTACAGAAGTAAAAACATAAACGTAAAACTATGCATAGTATGACGCGAATCCTAAGATTTCCCCCTACCAAAATTCGCTCAACACGCCTAAGAAGTTTTTACTTCAAAAATACGTCATCACTTCCATAAAACTGTTATTAAAACCGGCTTGTCATAACATACTGTCAATATTTCATGACAATTCCCAGCAGGAATTATAACGTAGAACTGATATCCTCTTAGTGAACCCGGTTTTGTACCACTCAGCGTAATGAAAATGTTATTTCCAATTGTCAAGGGAGGATTACGTTTCAACGATACTCCGAGATGTATCAATAATATGAAATTATTTTGTAGATGTATCGGTGAAATTTTATCTCATTTCATTTTGAGGTAGCATGTAGCTTGGAATATTTCGTGGCGAAAAATGATGTATTTAGCTAAATAAAACTAAGGAATATATACTGGTATTACTCTTTTACTACGTTTTATAAAAAGGACACATCCTTCTTTATCACACAGATTAATATTTTATAGGCGAAAGTTTGTGAGTGTGTGTGTTTGTATGTTTGTTACTTCTTCACGCTCAAACGGCTTGACTGATTTGGATGAAATTTGGTATATAGATAGCTTATATCCTGGATTAACACATAGGGTACTTTTTATCCCAGTCTACGCGGGTAAACCGCGGGGCGCAGCTAGTAATATTATAAACGAGAAAGTTTGTGAGGATGGATATTTGTTACTCTTTCACGCAAAAACTACTGAACGCATTTTATTGAAATTTAAGCACATAGATAGTTTATAACCTGGATTAACACATAGAATATTTTTTATTCTGATATTCCTACGGATTTGAGACTTACGCGGGTAAAACCGCGGGGCGCTGCTAGTAATAATCTAAAGCAAATATTTTTATTATATTTGAAAGAAAGAATTAATTTATTTGACCCAGGGACCTTATGTTATAAGGACGTCTTAGGGAAGTAAATCAGTTTTATAGTGTGTGTATTTAAATAAAAAATAAATAAATATGTTTAGCAATTATTAATAAAATCGATTAGATATTTGCTTAAAAATAATTAAAAGATTGCACTTACATCTCTCTCAATTCTTGATTTCTTACCATAGTAGAAAACGCAATGATTATCTCATTATTAAAATTTAATAAATAGACAACTTATGAAGCACCGCTAACGAACTAAATCGGCTATCAGTTGCTAATTGGCCATACCTAGTAATTCCGCACTACTAATTCCTCCATTTTAGTTGGTCCACAGATTAATTTCACAGTAGTAATCAGAGTTAATGCGCCCAGTTGATAATTATGTAATTTATTAAATATGTAAGTTCGAATGTTCTGCTATCGGTATTTGAAATGATGTAGGTAATGTGATTTTTTTTTTAAATAGAAATGTGGTACTTTTATGCTAGATCTTGAATAAGAATTTACTGTAATTTTGTGATCTATTAAATTGTATTTATCTATAAATGTCAATCAATCTGCCTAGCCTTTTCCCAACCATGTTGGGGTCGCCTTTCAGTCTAACCGGATGCAGCTGACTACCAGTATTTTACATGGAGCGACTGTCTATCTGAGCTCTACAATCCAGTTACTGGGCAATACGATACCCTTTGGTAAGACTGGTTGTCAGATTTTCGGGCTTCTGACGACCCGTAACGACTGTCAAAGATCCCCGTATGACAGCCGGGACCAACGGCTTAACGTGCTTTCCAAGGCAAGGAGAAGTCTCGTTATGTAAAGATGGTTACCCATCCACGGACAACCCCGGCAAGCGTAGCTTAACCTGATGGCTCGACCCGTGCGGCTGTTATTACTTAGTCACAAGCTCCTCTTTATTATTTATAATGTATACATTTATTTAAATAGAATAGAATAGAATCGATAAAAAAAAACTAAAAAAATCGATGGATCTAAATGTATCGATATATTACCATTAGGCAGAGAGTCGCAGAATCAAAAACTTTTTTGCTAGTCGATATTTTTGAGAAGGTCTGAAAGATGGAACTCGACCTTGCAAACCATCTATCGTATATTAATGAACGTGTGAGTCGATGATGTCAGCTGAAACGGAGAGACAAAGTGCATCACTCAAGTCTTTAACTTAGTAAAATCTTGTTATTTACATACCTACTTATTTATTTATTTGTATATGTCATAGGTTACTGCAAGGCCATGGCGATGTATATTATATTGGAAACATTATTGCTATGACATAAAATTAATGGTCGCCGGTTCACTCTCGCAATTCTTTTCAACAACTCACAACACTGTCCTCAACAAATTCAAAAGTCACTCAATTTCTTCAGTCACAAACTTCCCAAATCCAAAATTATAAGCACTTTTACTCGAAATTCTTAGCCAAAAACAAAAGAAAATTCCACCCACTTTAATCTCACCCAAAGATAGGAGACTCCTTTAAGTCACCCGACTTATTTACGTCTCTTACTTTAATAACAGTACTTTAAATGACCGAAATTCCGTTTTAACGATTAAAATGGGAAAGTTTTCAGACTGAAATTTATCGTAAGGACGCTCAGTTATTTTTCAATTTGGTAGATCGCGGGTAGGAGTAACGCAAGCGGCGATTACGTTGAGAGAAGTTTCAGGAAATATTGTCCGGGATGCGAATTGTGTTCTGAGTTGGGCCTAGCTGATTCGTTTTTGTTTTTGTTGAATTTGAGGGTTTTGGAGTCACTCCAAAGACATTAAATATTACTTATAAATAGACGGAAATAGCGAAAAAAATCGTAATCCGATACATTTATGACCAGTGGATAAAAGTCTACGCCTACATGTCATGTCGCATGCGTGATGACAATGCGTGTCTACCAAAAGTCACTGACACATGGGATCACAGTTTTTCTATGACATTTCTTCTGATAGCCTCTCTATATTATATTTAATCTCTTTGAACTTAACCTATTTTTTCTAATAATCTATCCCCAATAGCTAAGGCATTAGACTAGGCTGAGAGTTCGAAATACTTTCGTTGCTCAAACGTGAACCAGTACGAGTTACTCTTTGATACGATTTTCTTGAGCCTAAAGAATAATTAGCTGGTAACTGAGCCACGACTACACTTATACAAAAATATTGGTCATAAACTCATAATTATATTTCATATCTATTATATTATATTATATTATTATCATATCGTTTTATTATTTCAATATTATTTTTTTAAATTGTGTTTTTTATGGATCATGTCGTCTGCAATAAAGATTTTTATAATTATGTACCGGTAAGTAAAATTAAAAAAAAAAGGTTAAATAAACTAATTTAGGTCAGTTTGTTTCTTGTGTAATTCGGTTACAAAAAAAATAAACTAACTCTTGGTAAAATAGGTAATAAAAGAAACGGATAAAATTAAATGGTTTTGAAATTAAGTGTGGCAAACTAATATTGCTAAAGCTTGAATGTAATTTTTATTAAAATTGATTGTTCGTTAAAATTCTAGTTAGAATCCATTTACCTATAATAATTCCCGTGTTTCAGCGTGATAGTATGTTTAAGGGTCTGAACACGCTTATTCTTTACAGAAAGAAAAAACTATTTTGTATGGAGATGCCTAGCTGAACCGACGCGTTCAGCTTTCTGAGTCGTTCCATACAAAACTGTTTTTATTCTATGGAAAAAACTGTATTGATTTGAATGAGTGTATTAGTATCTTACACATTTGTGACATTTTATAGGCATATATATTCTTTGTTCAATCACCTAATATAAGGACACTTACGAATTAAAAGGAAAACTCTCAATAGAAAAATACAGCTTGAATCACTTTGTTACTTTTGCGTATTTTAAAAGCTGTTTCGATTCGTTCCAAGTGTTTTGCAACTAGCTGTTTTATTCATACCATTTTATAGTTCGGAAACTGCAGTTAATTTTTATTACGAGCCTGAATTGTACCGTTTAAAAATGGTAATTCTTATTTCTATGCAATCGTGTAATCGGTTCGCTTTTGTTTTTCTTTCTGGAATATTCTATTTTTACTTGGAAAATTGTTTTTGTGAATCGTAAATGTGTTTTTTCTGATTTTTTTTTTAATCGTAATTTTTTACACGCTTTTTAATAGGGAGGATGCCTGGTTAAAAAAAAAGAATTCTATTTAATCCGTCAGTCAGATAATAAAAAAAATAATAGACACGTTTTATTTGCTTTATCATATTTATAAAAAAAACTAGCTGCGCCCTGCGGTTTCACCCGCGTAGACTGGGATAAAAAGTAGCCTTTGTGTTAATCCAGGGTATAAGCTATCTACATACCAAATTTCATCCAAATCGGTCCCGCCGTTTGAGCGTGAAGAAGTAACAAACATAGACACTCACAAACTTTCGCTTTTATAATATTCGCTTTTATAATATTAGTGTGATTACTTAGATAAAACGCATTAAAGTTGAGGAATGAGGACTCACTGCGTCAACTATAACAAACTACGTATAAAATCTATCAAGTAGTGACGTCATGCCACATTTTAACTCAATGTATCGCCATAATCTTTTGATTACATAAAAAAAGAAAAAAATACGTGCCTAACATTTTTTTAATAATCTACAACACAGACTAAAACAAAAAATTTTTGTCATCATCCCAATTACATTCTCCACTTCATTATGATAATAATCAGTCAAACTACAGCAAATAGATCCGCTGTAATCGACTCATCGCATTGTTCGTATTAAATTAATAGATATCTATCAATTTTACTCAGAATCTATTTCAAAACTCAAACTGAGAACGTGTTTCCAAAAAAAAGAATGTGCAATGACCTGAAAAAAAGAAAGAAATAATGTTTATTCTGTGCAAATAAGACGCACACGCACTGTGACATCTTTTAAAGTTAAATAGAAGTCTAAAGGAACTTGTGGTTAAGTAATAACCACCGCACGGGTCGGTCGATCAGGTTAAGCTACGCTTGCCGCGGTTGATCCGTAGATGGGTGGGACCTTCTTTACATACCAAGACCCTTCCGTGCCTCGGAAAGCACGTTAAGGCGTTGGTCTCAGCTGTAATTCGTGGATCTTTGACAGTCGTTATGAGTCGTCAAAAGCCTGAAAGTCTGACAACCAGTCTTACCAAGGAGTATCGTATTACCCAGTAACTAGGTTGTGAAGGTCAGATAGGCAGTCTTTCCATGTAAAATACTGGTATTCAGCTCCATCTGCTTTGACTGGATGCTGACCCCAACATTGTTGGGAAAAGGCGAGGCAGACGATGATGATGAAATCAATGAGGTCATAATTCTGTTATGCAGGCCAGATATCAAAAATTAACGCGTTCGAAAACGAATAACTCCATCCTCAATTTCAACCGTCTCCAACCAATAAGACAATTTCAACAACGACAACTAAAAAGATACGAACTCCACATAAATCTCAATACAAATGACAAAACCAAACAAATAAGAGTACAAGTCTAGAACATTCCACGAATACATTCGTGTATCTCACAATTTATCTGTGATATTTTATTTTCTGCATAAACCTGGGAATTTTCCCATAATATTTCACTGGAACAACTGCACCTGCGTTTTACATCTTGTTGGGGAGAATTTTAGAACAATGCTAGCTGAATGGGCTGTACATCATTTGTACTATTTTAGGGTGGTTTTTGTATCTTTTTTTGGATCCGTTCCTCAAAAGGAAAAAATGGAACCCCTATAGGATCACTCGTGCGTTTGTCTGTCTGTCTGTCCGTCTGTCACAGCCAATTTGCCCCGAATCTAATGGGCCGATTAAGTTGAAATTTGCTACACATAATATTATGAATTTCTGTGACCCAAACACGAAATAAATAAATAAGTTTTGATTTGGGGGGTCACTTAAAAGTTTGGTAACTGTACCGTGTGCATATCAAATTAAAGATCTTAACTATGAGAGTCTCAAATATTTTTTTTTTTAACTTTAATATAAATCATTTTCAAATTATTTAAGAAAACTGACGAAATTTGACAATTCCCCCTCCTCTTATCTCCGAAACCACGGAGCTTAAAATTTTGAAAAAAAATACAGAAAATAGTTCTTTACCTGTAGATTACAGGAAAACCTATAAGAAGTTTGTGGTCTTAAAATAACATGGTAAATCTCTCAATATTGTGAGTACAAACTTATATTTACAGTTGGAATGTATGAGAGAACATGTTTTTCAACTACAATGTTAAGTTTGTTCTTAAGATAAATACATCCCAACTACGGAACCCTTCATTGTACGTGGTGCAACACGCACTTGGCCGGGTTTTTTTTTCAGTAGGTACTAATATGCTTACTGCCTCGCTTTGGTCTAGTGGTTGTAAGAGCTACTGCTGAGCATGGGGTCCTGGTTTCGATTCCTACGTCGGGCAAAGTGTTATTGGATTTTTTCGTTAAGAATTCTCAGCTATAATATGCTAAATGCTTATGTAGTTTGGTCATGTTGAGAAGATTAATGAAAGGCGACTAACAATAGGTATTTACAAGGCAGATGTGAGTGGAAACGCCGGGAGAGGACTCCTTAGGAAGATATTACAGTGACATATTGGTGATGTTCTTCAAAAAGGTCAGGTGCGTAGTACTCGCAACCGGCGTGCGTGTATGATCAGATGTATGAATGTAAACGAGGCAAAAGGAATCTGTAAGGATCGTAGCAGGTGGCGTTCTGTAGCTTCTGCCTACTTCCGCGGAAAGAAGGCGTGAGTGTGTGAATTCTCAGTAGCAGCAAGGAATATGGATTTGTGTTCGGTTGATGGCAATAGGCTCGCCCACAGAACAGATAAAGAGATTATCTTTTCTGTGCGCTCGCCCCCTATTACATGGACTTAAGCATAACTAATAAAATGTGGGTGTACTATGGGTACACCTCTGCCTAACCCTTCGATAACAAGGCCTGATGATATTATGTAATAATTATGCTTACTTATACTGATATTTTTCAAGTTATTGAGTTTCTTATGACATGTTTTTCGCATCGTACGGTTCACCTGCGGTTTTTTTGTTTTTTGTGGATCGGAAATCATTAATCATTAATTTCAGTTGCCTGCGCCAGGGCCACGGTATCTCTTTTGAACAACCCGCAACCCCGGCGGCATCGGCTCTATCAGACCCCACCACTGCTGACATCTCTTTGAGGCGCGTGTGAAACACGACGCGCTGTCAACCCGGGCCTGATGGACGGCGAACTGCCCATTACTCGCCATTACCCGCAGATGACGATGGTAACATTTGAATTACGAAAGCAGCAAAGCAGTTTTTGTGCTGCAAGGAAATAATTAATTTAATTATAAAGTAACAAGACTCACAGTGTTAGTAACAATAAACTTACAAATTATGTTAGTAAAATATTAACACAGAAACAATTTGTGACATCACTGCTGCATGGTGACAGGCCCAGCCGATACCTTGCAGCAGTGCTTCACAAACGCATCGTCTAGTCAGCATGCTACCATAGACAGGATGCTGTTGGTGCCACCCCGCACCCTACTGACCAGACATGTGCACCGCTTCCGCATCACAGTTTAGAAGCAGTTCACGCGAGCTTCAGCAAACATCCCTGATGCGCTGTAGTATAGAGGCAACCCCATCAGCACCCTGAATGCGTTATTGTTTTGAACGCGAAGGGCGCTGTATGATTTCTGAGTATAATGAGCCCACAGACTACAAGAGTAAAACGACGTGCAGTAAGCATTAAATATAGTGCGCTTGACCACTTTAGAGGCGCGCCTAAATCTGCGGGTAATCATGTTAGCTCTCACACACAGCGCCCTCCGCTCCCTGTCAATATCCTCATCATCTTTGAGGCCAGTGGTCAATAAGTGACCCAGATATTTAAATTGGGCTACCCTCACAAGGGACATACCGCTTAACTTCACTAAAGGTACAGCTTCTGGATACTAAAATAAAGACGCTTTCAATATCATACTGTTATTATTGAAGTGCGGTTAATTGTACTGCGAAGGCACTTTATTTTGATTTTATTAGCGAAGCATGAAAAAGTGGGACAACCGTGTGATGTACGCAGTAAGTAAAAAAATATTAATTTATTAATATGGTTGTATTTTATTTATATGTAGTTTTTGGTTTTTACGATAAGGCCTCATACCTACTCTTTTTTAACCAACTTCAAAAAAGGAGGTTCTGTATTTGACCCATATGTATGTATACATGTATGTATTTTTGTTAGTCCGCGATTTTCTCAAAAACTAATGAACCAATTTTGATGATTATTTCATTAACGTAATCTACATACTTTCAGGAAGGTTTTAGTATATAATACATTATGCAAATATTCTTATGTACGAAGTTATATGTATAAATGCACTGCATCTCCGGCATTCCTAAGCGGATTTTGTGATGTTTCTTCTTTTCGTTCCTCTTGGGCTCATGTAATTGTCCTAATTATATATTGAACTAAAAATGAAAAAAATAATTTACTTTAAAAAAGTACTAACCGACTTCAAAACCTAAAACGAATAAAATAACTTTCATAAAAAACTTAATAGCTTCTGAAGGCGGTGTCTTCAATTCTTCAATGCACCTTAGCTTGAGACCGACTTCAGAAGCTGTTACGTTTTTTATGAAAGTTATTTTATTCGTTTTAGGTTTTGAAGTCGGTTATTACTTTTTTTAAAGTAATTTTTTCATCTTGTCAGCATCGGCATGTCATTCTAAGAAAAAGCATTTATTAATTAGCGAGCTAAGTGCCCAACGAATCACAGTGTATCGGACATTCACAAATATTTGAATCGACACGAATGTTTTCATGCACATCATACCAAAGTAGGTACATACAATTTTCTGGAAAAGCAGAAGGTTATTGGAAAAATACATATTATTTTGACGTGGAACTCTGTTATTTGAATTCGAACGCGCATCTGTCGCGGGCTAAACTTTATTACATGTTTGTCGGCGAAGCATCGCCCGATAGTGTATTCTGATAGTATTTACTGACGTATTTTTTTGTTTAGAAATGCGTAATGTTTTTAGGGTTCCGTACCTCAAAAGGTAAAAAGAACCCTTTCAGGATCACTTCGTTGTCCGTCTGTCTGTCGTCAAGACCCTTTTTCTCAGAAACCCGTGTAGGTATCAAGTTGAAATTAATATCAAATACGTAGGTTTAGGATCCCTTGGAGCTCTAAAAAAATCAAGCTTCTAAGTCAACGCAGTAAAAACATACGGCCATTTATGCGACATATTTTGATACTCGCAAGTAAAGCAAAACGCATAGGGTACTTAACGTTGAACTAGAATCATGAAATTTGGCATAAAGCAAGGTCTTAGAGCACAAGTAAAGGAAAAAGTCGGAAAATTGTTATTTTTGTAATTTTATCACATAATATTTTTTTATTTTTTTTGTATAGGTGAATATATTTTTTAACTACAATGTTAAGTTTGTTTTTGGGATAAATTCTTTTCAACTACGGAACCCTTCGTTGTGCGTGATCCGACAAGCACTTGGCCGGTTTTTTGATTGAAAACCGTATTTTATTTAGGAAACCGGAATAAAAACAATGGTTAGCCTGTTGTCAGATTATTTGATTTAGTCTGGATCTGATTTGGACTGGTTAATATATGTTATTAGGTTTAAATTGATTTACCAACAGGATTTTTTTTCCGCAGTGAAGTGCCATTAAAAAAGTGTTAGGTACCTTTTTTTTTTGTCCTGACCTTTAACAAATGTGTCAAATCTATTCTCTGATTGCCTATTATTTATATCATTTTAACAGAAGTGATAGATATTTTTTTTTTAGTACAAACCTCAGACCAAATAAAAGCCAAGACAATAGCACTGCAAACAATACAGTGAATCATGCGCCTCGCTCTGTGCCTGTGTGTACACGGTCAATCGCACACCTTTAATAATATAATAATATTTTTTTTTAATTGCTAACAAATGTGGGTACAACTCATCTATCCCAAACAAAAACACAATGTAGGTACAAAGTTTTGAGTACCGTAAGGGCGGGTTACTTTGACTCTAGGGCATAACTTTGGACCAAATCGAGACAACTGTATAAACTGCCCGAAGTGTCACGACCACACAACCACCGAAGGTCGTATGTCCTTCGGTAACTATTACATGGTGATATAGACGCGTACTTGCGGAACCTTGTGTGGATTTAATTACAGTAAACATCTGTCTCGATTTGGGCCAAAGTTATGCCCTAGAGTCAAAGTAACCCGCACTTACTGTATTTAAAAGATAAAAGACGATGTCTGTGCTAGTATTAAATGTGTGCCTTCCTCCTACAATGTTAAGTAACAAGCGATACCGTGACATACGGACTCGCTACAGTAATATTAGAATGTTACAAATAGTTCTGGTACAATTTCAGTTACGTTCATGTAAGTTTAATTAGGGCTGATTTTTCAACAGGTAGATAACTTTTATCTGAAGAATAAATGTGACAGTTTGAAATATTTTCTATACAAAAGCTGTCAAACTGCCATATTTATTCCCGAGATAAAAATTATCTGACTATTGAACAATCAGCCCTTAGAAGAATAAAAATTTAATTTAATTGATTTACAACAAACTACAACTAAACTACACCTCGCTAAGTGCACACATGTTTACGAAACCGGCCTCGAGGCTCTGTTGACAGTGATATTGTCTTGGTTTTTATTTGATCTGAGATACAAAAAAACTATTTGTCAGAATCTGTTTTACATATTCAGCTTTCAACGATTATGTATAAAGCTGCTGATCATACCGACGCTAAACAGCATAACACGAATTTGAACAATAAATTCCAAACTTCTTAAACATTCAAATCATACCAACATTCCACAAATATAATTTCCTTTAACTGTGACGAAAGTTCGCACTAAACGGTAGACGTTTACGAGGTAATATATTTCTGTTCCAAACATGCAAATAATAATGACACAAAACCAGTTCCCGTTTTTGCTGTCATCGCGAGCAACTCAAAGTTTTCGCGGCAATTAGTAATTCCATTTAGATTAGCATAATGCAGACAAAGTGTAGGCAAAAACACAAATATATGAGGAAACTCTTGGAGTTGGTTACTGAGGAAACCGTTTAGTTGGCAAGCCGAACTAAATGCAGGAAAAACGGGATTATTTAGTTGGTTTTGAGAAGTTTAACGATGTTGATTTTGGGAGCTGTCACATTTCGTCTTCAAAATTATTTGATCATGTCGCCGGGGTTGCGTGTTGTTCGAAATAGATACCGTGGCCCTGGCACAGGCAACTGAAGGAACACGCCTTCCCGCTCCGCCCAAAGCGGGAGAAGTCATTTGATGATTTCCCATCAAAAAAAAGAAGTATTTGAAAAATAAATAAGTAATCCTATGTTATTTTCCTGATTTTCACTGAATAGCTCCTTTGATTTGATCAAATATTTTGTTACAGTGCTGAAGTGTGAAAAAATAGTTATTAGGTAAGAATTTCTTTTGATTGTGAAAGTATTATAATGGATTTTGATTTTGTCCTCTCAATGAAACTTAATTAAAAGCCAAACAAGGAGCTCATCACTAACTCTGTTATGCACAATAAAATCCCTGAATAAATAACATTTTGAAAAATCACAAAGAACCTGAAACGACCAAACAAATTTTACGAATCCAAATTCAACAAATTGAAATCTATCCGCGCAATTTACCACGGACCGGTACTTGTACCAAAAAAAACCTTTACCCTGGAATCCAGGGGAACGAAAAAAAGAAACAAAAGCGAAAGTCACTCATAATAAGGCCCGTTTATTCCCCGTTAAGGGTCAAGCCACACCTGAAGTAAATTGAATTCCATGAATAAATTTTCCCCTGTGCAACATTGAGGCGTAAGTTATGAGCTTAAGATCCGGTTTTGTTTTGGGGGAAACCGAATCTACTTATATTGACTCAAGACTTTCGCGGTAATTGCTTAAACACACTTACCATTGAAATGTCATTCATTTTTAACCGACTTCAAAAAGGAGGAGGTTATCAATTCGTCGGAACCTTCCCCGATTACTCGAAGATGGCTAGACCGATTTGGATTATTTTTTTTTTTGTTTGAAAAGGTAGACTTCCCAGGTGGTCCCATGATCATCAAGTCAGGATCTGATGATGGGATCCTGGAGAAATAGAGAGAACTCTTCCAATTTTATAGGCACACTTGAAGCGATTTGGATAGTCTTTGGAAGAGTACTTTCTTGGAGTGGTCCCATTTCAATTTGGTGAAGATCTGATGAAGAACTTCTGAGATAGGCAACGGAACTCCTCAATAAATGATAGCAAATGGACTGGGATTGCTGAAATCTCATGTCTGTTTGTTGTTCACACCAGTTCATAACATAACATCACGCCAGTACGCTGTGAAGGGGTAAGCACATGTGAACCACTAAAAAGTGAAAAATAAAAACTTTTTTACAAAAAAATACAACTGACTTCCAAAAACAACACTACAAAGTGAAAAATAACTTTAATTTCGGAAGTCGGTGGCAAAAACGAAAATACATTTAATCAGACACCGACTTCCGAAATTAAAGTTATTTTTCACTTTGTAGTGTTGTTTTTGGAAGTCGGTTGAATTTTTTTGTAAAAAAGTTTTTTGACAATTCAACAATACATTGCGTTATTTATGTTATCGAGCAAAATAATTTTTCAAACAAACTCAAACTCAAAGCATTTATTTTAAATAAATCAATTACAGGTACTTTTGAATTGTCAATGGGTCGGTCAGTTGGAAAGATGAAGGCCCATTCCAAAGCGTAGTAGGTCCCTAAACATTATATGAAGCAATGGATTAAGAATTCATTTCGCATTGTGATAGAAAATGTGTTACGCAATTAGGGTGCTGGCACAGTATAATAATGTTACAGTAGTTTATCTTCACAGAAAAAACTTTTTAACAAAAAAAAAAACCGACTTCCAAAAATCACTACAAAGTGAAAAATAACTTTAATTTCGGAAGTCTGTGTCTGGGTAAATGTATTTTCGTTTTTTGCCACCGACTTCCGAAATTAAAGTTATTTTTCACTTTGTAGTGATTTTTGGAAGTCGGTTTTTTTTTTTGTTAAAAAGTTAAAATAGTCTAATGTCAATTGCTCATCACATGTTACAAAATATTGCTTTTCCCGATGCTGGGACGTTAATTGTTGAGGAGTTCTGCTGGTAAGAACCAGGAGAACTCCTCAACAACCACTCATCACACGCATTGTGTGACGAGCGGAAATTGATTAGCAACCATATTAAAGTAATCGAATCGCAACCCGTGAAATATTTATCATTGTGTAGTTCCGGTAGCCATCTGTGGTCTTCATCGTCAGTTCCACTTCACCAAGTGGTGCTTTCCGAGAGCAAATGCACGAGCTACTATAAAAAATACCCAAATCGCTATAGGTGTGCCTATAATATTTGAAGAGTTCCTTCGATTTCTCCAGGATCCCATCATCAGAACTGGATTTTGACAAAAATGGGACCATTTGGGAAGTATACCCTTTCCAACAAAAAAATAATTTTTGAAATCGGTAGGCAAGCGACGGAGTTATGCGCGAACAAACATAAAAAAAAAAAATATATAAACATCCGAATTGAGAACCTCCTCCTCTTTTAGAAGTCGGTTAAAAACGGCCGAAACGACGCGCTTCAAAATCTCAGTGTATACCAGTACGCAACAGTTAGAGTGCGCGGCAGTTACGCACGGAGGGACGAGTATTTATTTGTCTAGAAAATTAGAACATGACCTATATTAAACACAAGAATGTATCAGGTGATGTAATTTTGGAACTATTGATTAAGCCAATATAAAAAAGAGCTAATGACCGGATCCGACAAATATTTATCCAACCAACATAACGGTACACTTTTATGTAACTAGAAAAGGCTCTTGAAAAAAAAACTACAATTCCGAGATACTTTTATACTCGTACTTACTACTAGTACTACTGATACTTATTTTTCACCCCTTGTGTCCACTGTAAAACTATCCCGCAATGTTTGAAGACTAATGTTTTCAACCAGTGCGTCCTGCCCGTTATGACATACGGTGCTGAAACGTGGACACTGACGGTCGGGCTGGTCCACAAATTCAAGGTCGCTCAGCGCGCTATGGAGCGGGCTATGCTCGGAGTTTCTTTGAACGATAAAATCAGGAATGAAGTTATCCGGAAAAGAATCGGAGTAACTGACACAGCTTTCAAAGTAAGCAAACTGATGTGGCAGTGGGCTGGCCATGTTTGTCGAAGGACCGATGGCCGGTGGAGCAGACGAGTCCTAGAGTGGAGACCGCGTATCGGTAAGCGTAGTGTGGGACGCCCCCTAGCTAGATGGACCGATGACCTGAAGAAAGTGGCTGGGGCAGACTGGATGCGGAAGGCGGAGGACAGGGTGTTGTGGCGCAACCTTGGAGAGGCCTATGTCCAGCAGTGGACTGCGATTGGCTGAGTTGATTGTCCACTGTAAGTTTACTAAGTCTTAGCATGTAACATGAATACAAAATGTGTATATGTATCTTTGGATCAAGGGTCTCCTTTGTTTGACCAAAAGGAATTTGACAAATTTTCACTTCCCAAAAAATTTTTCGCATAATTTCATTTGCCAAATTATTACTTAGCAAAAACTCTATTCACAAAAAGTTGTATCGCAAACCTAATGTTTGGCAAATGAACGTTTAAACTATAACTTGTTTACCAACTAGTACTTCTAACATTTTTTATTTAGTCAAATATTTCATTTGGAATAACAGTTTTTATGCAAAATCAAATAAGCCAAATACTTATTTAGTATCGTCAGTTTTCAATTCACCCTTTCCTATTCAGTCAAACTTCAATGACAAAAATGTGAACTACTAAGTAGGTAGGAGGTAAATCATAAATGGCGCTCAATGTGTGCTCTTCTTTTTCTATATAATGTAGTCGTTCCTGGCACAGTAGGTAGTAGGTCACAGTTTTAACCTAACCTAACCTAACCATTTTTTTTAAAATAAGAATTAACCTAATCTAAATAATTCAGTTCCGGGTAACCTACTAAAAACAATCACTTTTTTCTATTGATGCAAGTCGTTTCTGGCACTCGCCGGCCGCTGCCGCGGCACCGCTCGCTTCGCTCGCTCGGCTCGTGCGTAGGAGGTCACAGTTTTAACCTAACCTAACCTACACATTTTTTTTTTTAAGAAGAAATTAACCTAATCTAAATTGTTGAGTTTCGGATAACCTACTAAAAACAATATATTTTTTTCTATTAATGCAAGTCATGTCTGGCACTCGCCGGTCGCTACCGCGGCACCGCTCGCTTCGCTCGCTCGGCTCGTGCGTAGGAGGTCACAGTTTTAACCTAACTTAACCTAATCATTTTTTTTTAAATAATTAACCTACTCTAACTACTTCCATAAACAAACTAATATCAAGTAACCATAAATATGACTTGTTTCAGACAAATTCAAGCACAAAAACTTACAAAGAAGTACGCAAAAGACATCAAATTTAACCAGCAAGTCAAATGTCTAAAAATCTTATTTTTGCCTTAATATTTTTTGTCTTAACAAATCATTTCACCAAACGTTTATTGTCTGAAGATTGTTTGCTGTAATAAATCATTTGATTAAAGACCAAATTCCATAATGACATTATACTTAGTAATATTTTGCCAAGTAAAAATTATTCGAAATATTGCAATGGTATAAAAAAAGGTTGCTAAAATTTGTTTGGGTAATGAAATTTTGTCAAAATCTTTTTGGCAAAACGGCAGGCACCCTTGGATCAATAAACGTTTTATTATTATTATTTTTTATTATTACTTGTCAACTTTTTCCCGGTAGAACATCATCATCATCATCTGCCTAGCCTTTTACCAACTATGTTGGGGTCGGCTTCCAGTCTAACCGGATGCAGCTGAATACCAGTATTTTGCACGGAGCGACTGCTTATCTGACCTCTTCAACCCAATTAATGGATAATATGAGATTTTTTTGACTGGTTGTCAGATTTTCGGGCTTCTGACTCCCGTAACGACTGTCAAAGATCCACGAATGACTTAGCCACGAGCCCCTCTTTTCTCTTTTTCTTTTCTTTGTTTTTAAGTCTTATTAACACAAGTTTTGTTTATATTCATATATGCATGTATGTTTAGGTTAATCTATGGGCCTGTCTCGCCTGAAATAAATTATTTATTTATTTATTAAACTTCGAACTTCTTCTCGGTAGCGAAAAATAAATCCCCAAAATATTGGCACAAGAAAGTCATTCAAACCTTGCACCACACACAATCTCGGTCCTCGGGCAACATTTCATCGGAAACAAGAACTTATTGCCCTGCGGCCCGTAAATAACTTAATATTATTAGATTACAAATCAAATGTGATTCCTGTTACTCCTACTTTTTATGTTATTTCAACAGGATATCGGATTTTTGTTTTGTTATTGGCATAATTAATGTAACTTAATATTGTAAATTGTGGGTAGTTTGAAACTAAAATATGTTTTGCGGTGAATATGATAGGAACTAATAGTTCCTATCACACAGACTAACAAAGCAACAGTAGTTTATCTGAGCAGTGACCTTGAATTTATTACCTACGGCCGGTCGTTAGATATACGTGTCCGTCCGTGCACAACTGCCGCGCGCTCGAACTGTTGCGTACTGATTGATGGTACTGAATGAGATTTTGAAGCGAGTCGTACTACTGTATCATTATTATACTGTGCTATTGTTGTATTTAGTTATCATTTCCTGTGGTTTTCAGTTTATTTTCGTAGTCCTGTCAAAATGTTAATAAATAAAAAAAACAGACTTCCAAAAAAATAGTACAAAGTGAAAAATAACTTTAATTTCGGAAGTCGGTGTCTTTGGATCTGTGTTTTAGCTTTTTGCCACCGACTTCCTAAATTAAAGTTATTTTTCACTTTGTAGTTTTTTTTTTTGGAAGTCGGTTTTTTTTATTTTTTGTAAAAAAGTTTTTTATTTTTCACTTTTTAGTGGGGCAGTTTGTAATTTATCTAAGTTACAATAGTCTAATGTCAACTGCTCATCACCTATTACAAAATATTGCTTTTTCCGATACAAGGACGTTAATTGTTGAGGAGTTCTCCCAGTAAGGAACCAGGAGAATTGGAACTGATAGTGAAGTCACCATTAGCTCCACTTCAACATATGTATTGTATGAGCATAAATTGCTTAGCAATAATTGAATCGCAACCCGTGAAATACGTATTATTAAGTAGTTCCGATGGCCATCTGTGGTCTTCCTCATCAGTTCCACTTCATTTATACTGTGCTATTATTGTATTTAGTTCCATTTCCAAAAAAAAAAAAAACATTCGACTTCCAAAAAAATACTACCAAGTGAAAAATAACTTTAATTTCGAAGTCGGTGGCAAAAAGCTAAAATACAGATCCAAAGACACCGACTTCCGAAATTAAAGTTATTTTTCACTTTGTAGTATTTTTTTGGAAGTCGATTGTTTTTTTTTTTTGTAAAAAGTTTTTTATACTATGCATAAATATAGTTCAAATCTAGAAAGATTCATTTCATTAAGAAATCTCTTCAACTCACGAAAAAAGAAGTACCAACTCTTAAAGTAAACAATATCACGGCACCCTGTATACGAGGCGATTGTAAATGATCCACGTACTGTATAAACGAATGTCCGCATTATACAAATGTGGAGGAGTAGTTCAGTGCAGACCTCTTAGTGAGGGATATACGGGGCTGGAAGAGGGACGTGGCAGTTAGGTCTGTTATTAGAGGTTTAGCGTAAGCGATCAATATGCACGCCCAAAATATATATTCCATAAGTCAAGACTACCGAATTCAAAATTAATTGGTTCATCCACAGAGAAGATAAAGAGGTTATCTGTTCTGTGGGTTCATCTCAGTCAAAATAAAAATTGCCAAAAAAGGAGTGTCAGTTTTCAAAATGGTCCAGTGTTAGTCGACGTTCGCACGTACGTAAAAATATCGCAGCGGGATTTTATTGCACACTGGATTCTCTCGTCTAGCTCGTCAAAAAACACACTGTTGGATTTTCAACTCTCGGCGCTAAGCAGAGCGTTGAAAATCCAATGCACGAAATAAAATCGCCGCGATATTTTTACGTCCGTGCGAACGGCCGGGCGGTCCAGTGGTAACAACAGCCGCTAGTTATGCCAGGCGCTTTACTTTGTGTAAATTATTTAATCACCGCTACTCTCAATACGATGAAGGTATACCTCGTGAGGGAACCGGCATGTCCTACAACCAAACATTTGAAGATATGTGATATCTACCAACTTACACTGGGCCCGTGTGGTGGATTACAGCCCAGTACCTCTCACCGAGAGGAGGCCTGTGTACCAGCAGAGGGAACATTATAGTCAAGTTAATTTACTAAGATTCAATTAATCCCAATTGCTTGATATTTATTTATTTATTTATTGCACAATGTACAAACAGTAACAGGCTTACCTTACATAACCCCGTTGGGGCGCGGCAAGATAATTTAAAACTGGAATATTGTGTCTGTAACATTATCAACTAGAACATTATTATATAAAATTTTTACATTAAGTGTAGAATTTTATTATATTATCAAAATAATATTTATAGTATCATTATAATCTGTAATCTATTATTATCTAGTAGGTACCTAATATCACATAATCATATAAAGTTTAGGAACTTTTACAAACATACTTTTAATTTATATATTATTAATTAAACTTATATCTAGCTTTTCAGCGAACAAAATATAAAATATATTAAGTAATGTAGGGTTGCAGGTTGTGAAAACAAAGTCCCGTTGAACTTGATGATAATTTATTGGCAACTATAACTTAAATTATGTTACACGTTACAAAATTGATTTACCATGTGGCAACCCTAAGTGAAGGAATGAAAGGGACTGCAGGCTATCGCCAATCAAACTTTCCCTAGCTGTCTAGTTCCTGAAGACTGCGGGGTTATGGAACAGGAACTAGGTTTGCTTAGGAAACAGAGAAGGCTGCGGGGCTACCGAACTCTGAACCTCTAGCTAGTGAATGTCGATTTGTTCAGTTAGTTAGTTATTTATATATGGCATCTCGCAGTTGACCACTAAGGGTCGAGACTGCTCAACCGGGCGTTTCCTGTGGGTTCTTTAAGCGAACTTAAAGCCCCCGGCCAGGCCTAAAACTAAGGTAAATTATTAGTCGACTGAGCGTCGCTAATAATAATATGACAGCCAGACGGGGCAGGCTGGATCATGACGGGGGGGACAAGTGCTACAGGCTCAGCTGTGCCCCCAGCTGGCACAGCTTCACCGAGTAGGGGATAGGGGGGGGGGGCGGTTACGATTGCGACCTCGGCGGCGAGGTCGGAATGTATTCCGGGGTGGTCTACGTTTATAAACCGTACTGGTGGCCTTGCTACTCTCCTGAAGGAGGGTTATGGGGTCATCAGGGTCGGTGAGAAAGGGTCGATTTGTTCGAAGACAGCTTTGCTTATAAAGGCGGACAGTTGAGATGTGTGTGTACAATATCTACACGTAGTCGTCTGTAGTTGTTATCTTCGAGTCTATAAAGTCGCTCATCGTAGTGCTTTGCATAAATTATACTAGAAAGCGCTGTATGTCTGTTACAGTAATTATAATTCACGTATTCTAATGGTATTTATCATTCATAAATTCTTCATAAAACATTGCAATGAATAAATTAACAGCTGCATGATGTTTGATGCGAGCGCGTTTGATACATTTAAACGCGTCCGCACCAAACATCATCTCCCGTATATTTCCACACTTAAACTTCGTACTGAGCGTTTATATTCGGCAAGTGTGCTTTCAGTTTCTTGCTGAAAACGGCAAAGTGGTTATAACGACCGTCTACAAAGTTATTTAGTTAGTATTTCATTTATAATAAACGTAATAAGTTTCATGTTAATCTTGCGCAAGAACTGAGCAAAAAATTCTTTTGTTTTTTTTCGTAACTAGTTCGTTCAAATGTTCATAGTTTAATTAAAGTTTGGTGAGTATAAATAAATATTAGAATTGGTCTAATAACAACTTATTATAACTTTATAAAGCCTTGTAAAAGAAATATAATTAATTAATCTTTTATAATTGCGTTCTTGATCATTGAGCCAGTTGTATTCTTTTGAACTAGGAACCTACAGTAATGTTTACATTAAAAAAAAAAAATAATAATCAGCCGAGCTTTATCCCAACTAGGTTGGGGTCGGCTTGCAGTGTAACCGAATGCAGAAAAATTTCAGTATTTTACACAACCCAGTTACTGGGTAATACGATATACGCCTTGGTATAAGACTGTTTGTCAGACTTTCGAGCTTCTGACGACCCGTAAGGACTGTCAAAGCTCCACGAATGACAGCCGGGACCAACGACTTCACGTGCTTTCCGAGGCACGGAGGCGTCACCCATCCACGGACACACCCCAGCAAGCGTAGCTTAACCTGATGGATCGACCCGTGCGGCTGTTATTACTTAATCACGAGCCCTTCTTTACAATTCTATTTAATTATCAGAGGTTCCATATAAGCAATGCAAAAAGCATTCGATTTTTTGTAAATCCCATTTATCCTTTCTCAACAACTTTTCGCTACTGTTATTATATAAGTTCATTAAAACCATGTACATTAAAAACAAATCTACAAACCAACACATAAAATAAAAGCAATTTTAAACAGGAGCACAAAGTTACAAATATAAGCCTGAATTTAATTGCAATTCAAGTTGTATCAACGGATCGCGTTTATTCAAATGTAAGCGCTTCGTTGCAGAGTCCAGTAACAGTACAGAATCTAAAAAATATACGTTGCAAAACTAGGAAGAGTACTTCCACGATAAAATGTTTTGTTTGAAACAAGTAATTGTTAGTTCGTATTTTGTATAAACAATGTAGGTACTTTGTGATTTTTATCAAGAATTGTGGAAGACTTAAAAGGATGGGCAACCACATACAGGGTATGCCAGAAAGTTAGGGTGTAATACAGACCATCAAACTGAACAACTTTCTCCATGAGACCAATATCGTAATCGAGAAAAAAATTATCAGCTCTCCCGTACAAAACTTCAATACCTACTCGAGTTATTGTCTACTGATAATTTTTTCTCGATTACGATGTTGTTCCCATAGAGAAAGCTGTTCAGTTTGACCACACCTTTCTGATACACCCTGTTATGTTTATATGCTAGTGATTATGGTTGTTAGGTACTTTACAATGGATAGGGACTGTTTATTGTTTAACCCATTGCTAAAGTTATTTATTTATTTATTTTTAGCCTGTGTCGTCCTACTGAAGGGCAAAGGCCTCGCCTTTCTCCTTTCCACTCCTCTCTGTCTTGAGATAGTGTGAACCAAATCTTCTCCTGGTCTCGCTATCTTCACCTGGGCCTGTCTCGATGGCGACGGGAAGATAAACCTCTTAATAATTTCATCGGGAACATTAACATCTGTCGGCCGTCTTTTTGAGGCCTTTGCCCGTTTTCACTAACACTAAGCAACACCTAAATGTTATTGAACTGTTAGACCAACTCTCGGCATTGATTAACGCTTTCAAGGACACTGAACGAGGCACAATAGGTAGAAGTTTTATTATAAACAAAACTGAGAACGGGTCTTCTCGCGATAATCCTTTTAACGAGGTAAACAGGTACCTACTTGTTTCCCGACGTTTCGACCACCTTGCAGCGATCGTGGTCACGGGAGGACAAGTAGGTACCTGTTTACTTCGTTTACTAGTACAAATCGCGAAAGTTTAAAAAGAAGTTTTATTGTTATGATGTCTATGATCGTCTAATGTCCTTTAAATTAAATTAAATTAAATTTTATTTATTTCGGACAACAGTGATCCATATTGTGTTAGTATTACAAAGACTTATATTCTAGTGTTAGTAGCACAGATATAAAATAGGTAATTAAAAATAATGTTAATAAAATAAAATAAAAATAATGCACACTCAATGCAGAAGATGACCAGACAAGAAAACATGTTTCCTACCTGATCAACCTCCGCATAAAATGCCTAATATTAGGAGTATAACTCTCCGCCACAGCTCTCAGGATATAATTGCGATTATCTCGCACTCTGCTCAGCAGCGACGCGGTTTTTTTGCGAATTATGGCTTGAAAGCCATCGGTGTAGGTCTCAGCAAACATTTCTGAGGCGCTGCAGAAACGAGGCAGTCGCAACAACATCCTGAAAGCATTATTATTCTGTACGCGCAGGGCAACAAGCGATCTCTTAGTGTAGCTGACCCATAGATTGCTCGTGTAAAAGCTCTGACAGTAGGCCTTGAAAAGAGTAATTTTCACCTGGTCAGAGCACCGAGCAAATCTACGGGCCAACATGTTACCTCGGACCGCTAGCGCCCTACGCTCTCTCTCAATATCTATATCATCCTTAGGCTTTGGGGGGGGCTTTTGGGGGCTTTCCTTAAATTTTGGCACTCTGTTTAATGGGAGCCCATTCAGCCTTATAATTTCCGGAACAGAGTCTGGACACCTACCACCGGCCCTAAAGATCATATATTCACTCTTGGTGACATTGTAAATCAAATCGTGTGAGGCAGCATATGTCTCACACACTTTTGAGCAATTCTCTGATCGCCCCAGCAGTTGAGCCCAACAGCACCATATCGTCCGCGTAATTGATGTTATTAACACTCACTCCATTTACTCGACATCCAATGCTCATACTGCTGAGCTCAGTGATGAGGCCATCAACATACAGATTGAAAAGCCTAGAGGATGTCAAACCCCCTTGTCTCACACCGCATTCCAATCTATATGCTGAAGAGAGAGTGTTAGACCACTTTACCTGGTTCTGTTGATTGGCATACCAGTAATGGAAGATTTTCAGTAATTCAGCAGGTGCACCCCTGTCCCTCAACTTGTCCCAAAGCACATCATAGGAAACAAGATCGAACGCTTCTGAGAGGTCGAGGAAACAGGCGTACACCGGCGTCTTACGATCAGTATAGTATTGAACAGTATGCTTGAGGCTCAAGATAGCAGTTTCAGTTGATAGTCCAGGCTGAAACCAGAACTGTGCTTCATGAAGATTTAACATGGTTTTCAAATATGAGTCAAGCATGCTGTCCAACACCTTAGCCATGATCGTTGCCAAGGAAATCGTTCGAATGCATAATTATGAATGTTATTTTTTGTGACGTAAGTCCTTATTTGTTAGTGGAGGTTTCTCTAGGAAAAACTCTCCGGAGAATATAATTATTTATTTATGATAGCATTATCTTGTTTGTGTCGTCTGACTGATTGGCGAGAAAATTCATTCTTTTTTTCATATTCAGTTCATTCTTCTTTCGGCCTCCAGTCGGTGTGCATTTAAGCGAAAATTGCAGAGTTGTATTTTAGATAAATAGCGTAGAGTTGTTTCAACACCTCTCTCTCTTGAATTTGTATATAATATGTATATATATGTCGGATCCGGTCAATAGTACGGACGCGTAACGAATCGCAAGCGTGCCACTGGCGACATCACGTGAGGTGCCCACGCCTACAGCGCGCTTCTACAGAGTCGTGATGTTCTAACCTCATGGCGAGCAGAACAGTCTAGTGTCGGATCGCATCGGGGCAACATCGGGGTTGGTACGCCACGGAACTGTATTCGATTCGTTGTGCTTAGTGATTGTGTTAGATTGTGATTTTAAACACCGTGTATCGCACCCAGTGTGTTTTCATTGCACGAAACCCATCTTCTGCCCACATGTCTGTCTAAATCTAACTGAGTAAATGCTCACGTTCCGACATCAGAATTGGGATCAAATCGTGCTAATGAGATCACATGCGGTGATAGTGACAATAACAATTAGTGGTGGCTTTTTACAAACTCTAAAAACCCGATTCCGATGCGCGATCATGGTCAGATTCGTGTGCGTCGAAACTTCTGCGGGCTACCCTCATTATTGACGCCGGTGACCTGTTTCTTCTGTGGCGAGCCGGGTCACGTCGACACACGCTGGCCATCCGGCCAAGAAAATCGAATCGAAAAATGAAAAAATCGAATCGAATCGGGTCTCCTCATCCGAGGAGACCCGATTCCGGTGGCAGGCGAGTTGAGAGGCGAGTGAGTGTCTGCATCGTTAAGCTAGCTACAGATCTGCTATCTACCGAATCCGGTGAGTCGTTTTCATTTTGTTTGGAATCAAGTACTGAGTGCTCTCTGACCATGGAAAGGCTGACTAGTGGGTTGCCTGGTGGGCGGCAGCAGGGACGGTTACAGTGTTGGGTGTAGCCCAACCTAGTTTACAATGCAATTTTTAACTACTGTCTACAGCTCTGATACAGGGGTGATCGTTGCAAGCTATTACTGCATGACGTCCCTGAGTATTGAATTCTATTACAGTTTCAGTTCATTGGGATTCTCACTTGTTTCTGAATAGTCTTCGGTAGTATTGATAGTCAGTAGATTGTGGGGTTACCCTTTCTACACATTTTTATTTTGTGTCCATATGCAGATGCGCCGGAGCATCTAAGAAGTACATGTGGTCTGATTTTTATGTGCAGCATGCCCTTTGCGAGGGGTAGTCCTTACGCAGCTGAGGTGGTTAGCCTCTGCATAGGGTCACTCTGCTGACGACTTGTTGGTCAAACACGTGTATTCAGCACAGAACAAATCTTATGAAGTGTAACGATACTGCCAGTAGGTCATGTACCAGTCGAAGTAGATAGTGATTACAGTAGTAATGAGCAGGCTTAAGTTGTGATAGAAAGTCGAGTAAGGGATTCTATCGGCCGTATTGTGTTCGACCGTACCAGTAGTTATTACGTAGACGTAGCCCGGTAGAAATCGGTATCTCTTGAGGCAACTCAAGTAGTCCGTGGGTGCGCGATGCGCGTTTAACTCTGGCGGACGTCGTGGTCTGGAGAGACCGTAGTGTGTAGTCAGTGGGTAGGTGGATGCACACGGGCGATCCACTTGATGGATATGCGTACAGAAGTTTTGATCCATGCGCTAGATGTGTGGGAGCAATGCGATTGCTGGTCGGCTGGAGAGCCGTGGCGTTAGAGGTTTTACTCGAGGGTTTTTGTAAGCTTGGCAGTTTTGGTTGCAGTGTTTTTAAAGGTTGATTCGAACGACTATGGTACATGGCCCAGGGAAGTGGTCGTTGTATTTTCGATTCGATTCCCAATTTTACCATTTGATACAAGACGTGATCTTGTCGTGACGTCATCCTGTCGTGACGACATCATGTCGTGACGTCATCCTGTCGTGACGTCATTCTGTCGTCACGTCATTCTGTCGTCACGACATCCTGTCGTGACGTCATCTTGTCGTGACGTCATCTTGTCCTGACGTCATCTTGTCGTGACGTCATCTTGTCGTGACGTCATCTTGTCGTGACGTCATCTTGTCGTGACGTCATCCTGTCGTGACGACATCCTGTCGTGACGTCATCCTGTCGTGACGACATCCTGTCGTGACGACATCCTGTTGTGACGACATCCTGTTGTGACGACATCCTGTCGTGACGTCAAAAATATACGTTGCAAAACTAGGAACAGTACTTCCACGATAAAATGTTTTGTTTGAAACAAGTAATTGTTAGTTCGTATTTTGTATAAACAATGTAGGTACTTTGTGATTTTTATCAAGAATTGTGGAAGACTTAAAAGGATGGGCAACCACATACAGGGTATGCCAGAAAGTTAGGCTGTGATACAGACCATCAAACTGAACAACTTTCTCCATGAGACCAATATCGTAATCGAGAAAAAAATTATCAGCTCTCCCGTACAAAACTTCAATACCTACTCGAGTTCGTCATCTTGTCGTGACGTGATCTTGTCGCGACTTGATCTTGTCGCGACGTCATCTTGTCGTGACGTCATCTTGTCGTGACGTCATCCTGTCGTGACGACATCCTGTCGTGACGACATCCTGTCGTCATGACATCCTGTCGTGACGTTATCTTGTCGTCAAAAATACGTCAAAATATACGTTGCAAAAATAGGAACAGTACTTCCACGATAAAATGTTTTGTTTAAAACAAGTAATTGTTCGTATTTTGTATAAACAATCTAGGTACTTTGTGATTTTTATCAAGAATTGTGGAAGACTTAAAAGGATGGGCAACCACATACAGGGTATGCCAGAAAGTTAGGCTGTGATACAGACCATCAAACTGAACAACTTTCTCCATGAGACCAATATCGTAATCGAGAAAAAAATTATCAGCTCTCCCGTACAAAACTTCAATACCTACTCGAGTTCGTCATCTTGTCGTGACGTGATCTTGTCGTGACGTGATCTTGTCGCGACTTGATCTTGTTGCGACGTCATCTTGTCGTGACGTCATCTTGTCGTGACGTCATCTTGTCGTGACGTCATCTTGTCGTGACGTCATCTTGTCGTGACATCATCTTGTCGTGACGTCATCTTGTCACTCTGCTGACGACTTGTTGGTCAAACACGTGTATTCAGCACAGAACAAATCTTATGAAGTGTAACGATAGTGCCAGTAGGTCATGTACCAGTCGAAGTAGATAGTGATTACAGTAGTAATGAGCAGGCTTAAGTTGTGATAGAAAGTCGAGTAAGGGATTCTATCGGCCGTATTGTGTTCGACCGTACCAGTAGTTATTACGTAGTTACGACTACGTAATAACTACTGGTGCTACGGCCCGGTAGAAATCGGTATCTCTTGAGCCAACTCAAGTAGTCCGTGGGTGCGCGATGCGCGTTTAACTCTGGCGGAGGTCGTGGTCTGGAGAGACCGTAGTGTGTAGTCAGTGGGTGGGTGGATGCACACGGGCGATCCACTTGATGGATATGCGTACAGAAGTTTTGATCCACAGACCATCAAACTGAACAACTTTCTCCATGAGACCAATATCGTAATCGAGAAAAAAATTATCAGCTCTCCCGTACAAAACTTCAACACGACATCCTGTCGTGACGTCATCTTGTCGTGACGTCATCTTGTCGTGACGTCATCTTGTCGTGACGTCATCTTGTCGTGACGTCATCTTGTCACTCTGCTGACGACTTGTTGGTCAAACACGTGTATTCAGCACAGAACAAATCTTATGAAGTGTAACGATAGTGCCAGTAGGTCATGTACCAGTCGAAGTAGATAGTGATTACAGTAGTAATGAGCAGGCTTAAGTTGTGATAGAAAGTCGAGTAAGGGATTCTATCGGCCGTATTGTGTTCGACCGTACCAGTAGTTATTACGTAGTTACGACTACGTAATAACTACTGGTGCTACGGCCCGGTAGAAATCGGTATCTCTTGAGCCAACTCAAGTAGTCCGTGGGTGCGCGATGCGCGTTTAACTCTGGCGGAGGTCGTGGTCTGGAGAGACCGTAGTGTGTAGTCAGTGGGTGGGTGGATGCACACGGGCGATCCACTTGATGGATATGCGTACAGAAGTTTTGATCCACAGACCATCAAACTGAACAACTTTCTCCATGAGACCAATATCGTAATCGAGAAAAAAATTATCAGCTCTCCCGTACAAAACTTCAACACGACATCCTGTCGTGACGTCATCTTGTCGTGACGTCATCTTGTCGTGACGTCATCTTGTCGTGACGTCATCTTGTCGTGACGTCATCCTGTCGTGACGACATCCTGTCGTGACGTCATCCTGTCGTGACGACATCCTGTCGTGACGACATCCTGTTGTGACGACATCCTGTCGTGACGTCAAAAATATACGTTGCAAAACTAGGAACAGTACTTCCACGATAAAATGTTTTGTTTGAAACAAGTAATTGTTAGTTCGTATTTTGTATAAACAATCTAGGTACTTTGTGATTTTTATCAAGAATTGTGGAAGACTTAAAAGGATGGGCAACCACATACAGGGTATGCCAGAAAGTTAGGCTGTGATACCGACCATCAAACTGAACAACTTTCTCCATGAGACCAATATCGTAATCGAGAAAAAAATTATCAGCTCTCCCGTACAAAACTTCAATACCTACTCGAGTTCGTCATCTTGTCGTGACGTGATCTTGTCGTGACGTGATCTTGTCGCGACTTGATCTTGTTGCGACGTCATCTTGTCGTGACGTCATCTTGTCGTGACGTCATCTTGTCGTGACATCATCTTGTCGTAACGTCATCTTGTCACTCTGCTGACGACTTGTTGGTCAAACACGTGTATTCAGCACAGAACAAATCTTATGAAGTGTAACGATAGTGCCAGTAGGTCATGTACCAGTCGAAGTAGATAGTGATTACAGTAGTAATGAGCAGGCTTACGTTGTGATAGAAAGTCGAGTAAGGGATTCTATCGGCCGTATTGTGTTCGACCGTACCAGTAGTTATTACGTAGTTACGACTACGTAATAACTACTGGTGCTACGGCCCGGTAGAAATCGGTATCTCTTGAGCCAACTCAAGTAGTCCGTGGGTGCGCGATGCGCGTTTAACTCTGGCGGAGGTCGCGGTCTGGAGAGACCGTAGTGTGTAGTCAGTGGGTGGGTGGATGCACACGGGCGATCCACTTGATGGATATGCGTACAGAAGTTTTGATCCACAGACCATCAAACTGAACAACTTTCTCCATGAGACCAATATCGTAATCGAGAAAAAAATTATCAGCTCTCCCGTACAAAACTTCAACACGACATCCTGTCGTGACGTCATCTTGTCGTGACGTCATCTTGTCGTGACGTCATCTTGTCGTGACGTCATCTTGTCGTGACGTCATCTTGTCGTGACGTCATCCTGTCGTGACGACATCCTGTCGTGACGTCATCCTGTCGTGACGACATCCTGTCTGACGACATCCTGTTGTGACGACATCCTGTCGTGACGTCAAAAATATACGTTGCAAAACTAGGAACAGTACTTCCACGATAAAATGTTTTGTTTGAAACAAGTAATTGTTAGTTCGTATTTTGTATAAACAATCTAGGTACTTTGTGATTTTTATCAAGAATTGTGGAAGACTTAAAAGGATGGGCAACCACATACAGGGTATGCCAGAAAGTTAGGCTGTGATACAGACCATCAAACTGAACAACTTTCTCCATGAGACCAATATCGTAATCGAGAAAAAAATTATCAGCTCTCCCGTACAAAACTTCAATACCTACTCGAGTTCGTCATCTTGTCGTGACGTGATCTTGTCGTGACGTGATCTTGTCGCGACTTGATCTTGTTGCGACGTCATCTTGTCGTGACGTCATCTTGTCGTGACGTCATCTTGTCGTGACGTCATCTTGTTGTGACGTCATCTTGTCGTGACGTCATCTTGTCGTGACGTCATCTTGTCGTGACGTGATCTTGTCGTGACGTGATCTTGTCGTGACGTGGTCTTGTCGTGACGTGGTCTTGTCGTGACGTGGTCTTGTCGTGACGTGGTCTTGTCGTGACGTGATCTTGTCGTGACGTGATCTTGTCGTGACGTGATCTTGTCGTGACGTGATCTTGTCGTGACGTGATCTTGTCGTGACGTGATCTTGTCGTGACGTGATCTTGTCGTGACGTGATCTTGTCGTGACGTGATCTTGTCGTGACGTGATCTTGTCGTGACGTGATCTTGTCGTGACGTGATCTTGTCGTGACGTGATCTTGTCGTGACGTGATCTTGTCGTGACGTCATCTTGTCGTGACGTCATCTTGTCGTGACGTCATCTTGTCGTGACGTCATCTTGTCGTGACGTCATCTTGTCGGGACGTGATCTTGTCGTGACGTCATCTTGTCGTGACATCATCTTGTCGTGACGTCATCTTGTCGTGACGTCATCTAGCCGTGACGTCATCTTGTCGTGACGTCATCTAGCCGTGACGTCATCTAGCCGTGACGTCATCTTGTCGTGACGTCATCTTGTCGTGACGTCATCATGCCGCGACGTCATCTTGTCGTGACGTCATCTTGTCGTGACGGCATCTTGTCGTGACGTCATCGAAGAGAAGTCGCGTTACGATAAAAGTCGTTTTGATAGTACAAAGGCAAGGTTTCCTGTCGGTGAATTCGTGCTTATTGAGAACGAAGAGCGTAATCAAACTAGGCTTGGCGTGAAGTATAGAGGGTCATTTGAAACTTTTTTAATGTGTTAGATGCCGATCGATACATTTTAAAATCCCTAGTTAACATCTCATCAATTGTTTTGAACAAATCTATCGGTTACAATTATCGAAATAAGTTGCTAAAATCAATTAGTGCGTACATTGAGTACTCAATAAATTATGTTCCGACTCATTAGGCCTCTGCCTCGAATTTTGCGGGCAGCGGGGCGGCAGCGGCGGCAGCGGCGGCGGCGGCGGAGCGGGAGCGGCAGGATTTTATGCGTAAAAACAAATGGACCGGACCTCCAAAACAGTGGCGCAGTAGCGAGGCGGGACAATGCGAGACGCGCCGCCGCCGCCGCCGCCGCCCCGCTGCCCGCGAAATTCGAGGCAGAGGCCTTACACAATATTTGATAGAATAACCACTTAAATTATTATTAATTCTGTTGGCTATCCGCAATATTGTAATTGACAACCAACTCCGACATATACTAAAGGTATATTTTACAGTAAATATATAAACATGTACGAGTATTTATGTACTTGTATACATATTCTATTTATATTTAACTAAGATATATTTTTAGTGTTCTTTATATAATTCACCTCAAACTGAGAACCTGCCATCAATCTCTTCACCACCTTTGTTTGACTGGTAGAGAATGCCTAAGGCATTACGAGGGGGGATCAAAAAGTAGTGAGAATGAGATAGATTATAATGACTATTGATAACTTAATAATTAACCGACTTCAAAAAGGAGGAGGTTATCAATTCGTCGGAATCTTTTTTTTTTTTTTTTATTTTTTTTTTTTATGTATGTTCCCCGATTACTCGAAGATGGCTGGACCGATTTGGATTATTTTTTTTTTGTTTGAAAGGGTATACTTCCCAGGTGGTCCCATGATCATCAAGTCAGGATCTGATGATGGGATCCTGGAGAAATAGAGAAAACTCTTCCAATTTTATAGGCACACTTGAAGCGATTTGGATAGTTTTTGGAAGAGTACTTTCCTGGAGTGGTCCCATTTCAATTTGGTGAAGACCTGATGAAGAACTTCTGAGATAGGCAACGGAACTCCTCAATAAATGATAGCAAATGGACTGGGATTGCTGAAATCTCATGTCTGTTTGTTGTTCACACCAGTTCATAACATAACATCACGCCAGTACGCTGTGAACGGGTAAGCACATGTGAACCACTAAAAAGTGAAAAATAAAAACTTTTTTACAAAAAAATACAACCGACTTCCAAAAACAACACTACAAAGTGAAAAATAACTTTAATTTCGGAAGTCGGTGGCAAAAACGAAAATACATATAATCAGACACCGACTTCCGAAATTAAAGTTATTTTTCACTTTGTAGTGTTGTTTTTGGAAGTCGGTTGTATTTTTTTGTAAAAAAGTTTTCCTCATTAGCCTTTCATATTCAAAGCGCATGTAAATTCTATATTCCTCTACTATTCATCTTTGCATGAAAACTCCGCTCCACAATACAACGCTCCTAATCAAACCGTCCATGTTAAAGAAATATAAAGCAAAGCTTGATATTTACGTGTTGTTTGCATTACAGATAATATAATAACTAAAATTAACCCCCGAAACTCAAATAATGGCGGGAAAGTTGAGCAGAATTAAATTAAATTAAATTGCAAATGTTTCAAGGTAAGGAATACAAAGGTATTAAAACCCTTTGGCTAATTGTGAAGTAGATTGGCATTCATAATTATAGACCCTTTATTTAATGTTGCCAGACCCACGACAAGTTATTAGCTTTGTTACATGTTACTTTTTAGGGATTTTTGTGTTGCCAACGGGTGTATTTGTTTGAAATTTTAATTGTGAAGTATTTGTATACGCGGGAAGGTTGCTACTTAGAGTTAATGAAGGCTTAGGGAGAATGTTTTATTTTTTGGATTCGTGTAGTCGTTTTGCTTATTTTTTATTTTGTTAATTATTACACAAATTTTTAAAAAGTACCTACCACATATACCAAAATTTTAAAAATTACTTATTACACAAAGATATTTTTTATCATCGCAATTTCTCCCAACAGACGTCCTGCGTCTTGAGAATCAAGTTGGAATTTTTAAATAATTAAATAAAAAACTTTTTTACAAAAAACAAAAACTGACTTCCAAAATAAACACTACAAAGCCAAAGTGAAAAATAACTTTAATTTCGGAAGTCGGTGTCTTTAGATCTGTATTTTAGTTTTTTGCCATCGACATCCGAAATCAAAGTTATTTTTCACTTTGTAGTGTTTATTTTGGAAGTCGGTGTTTTTATTTTTTTTGTAGAAAAGTTTTTATTTTTCACTCTTTAGTTGGTCAGTTTGTAATTTATATAAATAAGTTACAATAGCCTAATGTCAACTGCTCATCACCTTTTACAAAATATTGCTTTTCCCGATGCTGGGACTTTAATTATTGAGGAGTTCTCTTACTAAGAACTAGCAGAAGTCACCATCAGCTCCACTTCACCATAGCATTATGATAAGCATAATTTTCTTAGCAACCATATCAAAGTAATCACTTACCAAATGGTGCACTCCGAGAGCAAATGCACGAGTTACTACTAAAAATACCAAAATTGCTATAGACGTGCCTATAAAATTTTAGGGTTTTCCTCAATTTTCATGAATCTTCCCTCATCAGATTCTGACTGGATGAAAATGGGACCACATCGAGAGCATACCCTTCAGAACAAAAAAAAAAAAAATTCAAAATCTGTCTACAATTGACGGAAAAATCGCGTTATAAACACACACAAAAAAAAAACAGCCGAATTAAGAACCTCCTCCTTTTTGAAAGTCTGTTAAGAATGGTGTCAAAGATTTTTTTTTCTGTTTTTTTAATCGGAGTCTGAAGCCTATTATTAGAATGGGCTTATTGACTTCTTGTTAGAAACATTATAAATTTTCCAGTCTAGACAAATTTCCACAAACTGGACGCAAACTCTCATCATAGCAAACTGCAGGAATAATATTCCTAAACATACGAGTATGCATAGACCAGTAGTTTATATTAGTTGATGACGAAGTAGAGTATGTCTTGTAGTCAGTTGACCAAAGTTGGATCTTAGCCGCCATGTTGACTCCATTTTATGGACCAGACTGTTGCGCTTACGATATTTTTATTGGACAACTACGGTATTAAGTTTGGAATTGGATGATGTGGAAACATGTAGTGGCATGTCGTTCGCTTTTATGTGAAGTTTGGAGATATTTACCGGTGTTTAATTTATAAGTTTATGACTTTCATGATACGTAACATTGTTTATTAATATTCGCGCTTATTCAACTCGCTTGTTTGTCGCATGCTGGGTTTATAAATTAGAGTTTTAGTTGGGATTTGTAATAAATACGTGATTAAAAACAAAAAAATACTCATTATAGGCACAATGACACACAGGACACAGAAAAAAAAATAGACATAATATTAATACACACACTAATACAAAGTAGCCAAAAACCGCTTTGTTGCAGGCGTCGGTGCTGACGTAGACTGCTCAAGACTGTACCCGCAAGACGCTCCGCGTACTGGCTATGATAATAGACTATAGTTTTGGGTTTTTAGGTTCGAATGAAGGAAGGCTTGATTTAAATAAAAATATCACATGTTACTAGCACTAAGTTTATTACTTACCCGCACATATATGAAAATCAGACAACACATGAGTATGTACTGTCAAGTGTCAATAGGACAGTAAAAACTGTTACAATGTAAAATTATTAAATTAAATGTTGAAAGCTAGCAACACGCGTATTCAAAGTTAAAGTTTGACAATGTTGTTCATTGCTTAATGTCAGGGCAAGTCACAATTTAATCGTCTACACCAAGATCAAAGACAATACACGCTGCGAAGCCTAATAGTCTACTTATTTTGAGAAAAGTCGTTCATGTTTTAGTCAATGGTCGATGCACCGACTTCACCCAAATATACTCAAACTCAAAGCATTTATTTCAAATAAACCTTACAGGCACTTTTGAACTGTCAATGGGTCCGTCAGTCAGAAAGATGAAGCTAGTTGTCCATTCCAAAGCGTAGTAGGTAGGTTATATTTTGCGGATCTAAGGATAAGAAAATTCTGTAAAAGTATTCCAAATTTTGACAAAACCCAACCCAACCCAACAACGCATTTTTTGGGTGTCCACGTATAACCAGTAATTAAAAGAAACAAAGGTTGATAATTATGATAATAAATATTTGGTACCAAAAAGGTAATAAAATAAACGGGTTCGCATAGAAAGTGTGTTACAATGATGATATTTTACCTTTTTTATTTGTTTCATAATAAAATCGCTTTTGTGCTACATAATGTTTTGGTATCTTTTTTTGGTTTATTTTTCAAAGAATAAAAGGCGAGAACTATGACCATAGGTTAAGAGTCGTAATCGAACCCGAAAGCATTGAACAATTGGGATCAGTTCTCTAAAAGATACCTATATTTAGGCGACAAGGCTCCTATTGTATAAACAGCGTTATATTGCTCGCGGTTGGTCCGTAAATGGGTGACTATCTTTACATACTGGACCAAAACCTCTCCGTGCCGCGGAACGCAAGCTCGGTAAGCCGTTCATCTCGGCTGTCATTCGTGGATCTTTGACAGTCGTTATGGATCGTCAGAAGCCCGAAAGTCTAACAACCAGTCTTACCAAAGGGTATCGTATTACCCAGTTACTGGGTTGTGGAGGTCACCTAGGCAGTCGCTCCATGTAAAATACTGTATTCAGTTGAATCTAGTTAGACTGGAAGCCGACCCCAACATAGTTGGGAAAAGGCTAGGCAGATGATGATATTCACATTCAAAGTTATCTTGAACTGTTCAAATGGTATACAATAAAGTCTATTATATGCTATGACCAAGCGAAACAAAATAACTTCCCATATTCTACTGTTAAGGGCTTAGCTCAAGGCTGAAATAACAGACAATAAAGCTAAACCTTCTCTAAGGTGCAGCTCACACTGTTAGGACGGTACGAAAACGTCACATGCGACAGGCAAATCTGCGCTGCTCGCAACTTTGTCGACACCAGCAGACAAAGACAGCACAGATTCTACCCCACACAGTGTTGCTAATCAAATCAAATTATTTATTACTTTACAAACAAAGGTGATAATGGTACATACATATTCTTTTTTTTTTGAATAAGGTTCTCCATATTTTACTGACACACGGGCATGCAAATAGTAGGTACATACAATTTTATTCTAAATTTAAATTATGTGGCATGTCATTAGAATTACATTAAAAAAAATATGTATTTATTAAGAAAAATATCAGCCTAGTCACAATAATAAGGAAATTTATAAAAATATAAAAAGAAATAAAAAACTATTAGTAATGTCAAACGGAATAATACCACAATAAGCTAATGCACGCCTAGTTCATTTTACGATGCGTTTATAAAGACCATTGTAAGGCTGTGGCTTTCAAAATTGTATGGATTGGGGTAAGCTGCAACAGTGAGAAACAAATGAGCATCACTCTGCACGACTTTACTGCTTTTTACGTTATCACAGTTCTGTCACAGATTTCGAGGTAATACTCATAGTCATAGGAACGCTTAAGAGGGCTGTTGCATTTTGTCACATATGTCGTTCATACAGGACCAAATTTTTAAGATTGATATAGCAATCTTAAAAATTTTGAAAAGTGTTTTTTTGAAAAATATAATCAATTACAGGACTAGGTAGGTTAATAGATAGTTATTAAAAACACATTTCTATAGTGGCATTTATTTTACTCATCTCAAAAATAGATCATAATACCTACTTTCTGAGCCGAGTTTATTATGTAACACAATAGAAATGTGTTTTTAATAATTAACTATTAAATTGAGATTATTTACTAGTCTGCTAACTGATTAAATTTTAAAAAAAATCTATCTTTTCATTTATCAACCTTAAAAATTTGGTTCCATGTAAATGAGACAGATGGCAAAATGCGACATCCCTCTTATTCGTCACGCCATAGTCGTTACTTCGCTGACTATTTCTCGCCTCCTGAATATGAACTGCTCCTTATGCATCCTGCTCCTTCCATCTCACTTACCATCTAATATAACCTAACCACATTTTTTCTACCGCCACTTCACCACCAGAACAATTCCCAATTTACCGTGAAGAGTATAAAAACAAGTTCTAGGAGCGAAATAGTTTCTCATCTCCCTAGAAAGGCCTGTCTTTGCACAATACATAAATTTATTCATCCATAAACATCCTTCATCCCATATTCCAGAAGGGATAGGATGTCGTAAAGTGTTGGTACCACAATTGTGTTTCCCCTGTTATACTAGAATGTAGAAATTCCGTCGAAATTCAATATGGTGCTGTATCCAAATTTGTCAGCGTCGAAAATATTACTATTCTTCGATAGACGACGTATATTTTGGTTGTTAAAAGGAATTGTTTGGCAGAATCAGGAAAATCATTTCATTTTAGGTGCAAAATGTTCACTAATAATTTCCATAAAAAAAAAAAACGTTGCTCAAAGTTCAATATTGATTATCGCCTGCTCAACCATACATCTTAAACGTCTCTTCGCTTTAACCAACGATTATAAATATACCCTACAATGGTGCAGAATAGCTCTAAGATTCTCATAGCAAAAAGTAAGGAATTTTAGTGATAGTTTAGCTAGTTTAGTTCGGTGTACAACAGAATCGGCACCAATGTTATACTAAATTATATTATTACTGCTTGAATATTTCAAAGCGAAGCGACTGGTCCAATTATTGGACCCCACTAATTCCGTCACATCCTTATTATAAGGCTGTGACGGAATTAGTGCGACAACTTATAATAATTTAGGTGGGAATATAAATCAATTTCTATTGGTCGATTGTCACATTTTATTCGCTATATTTCGGTTTTGCCGAAGATAAACGATGAAACAAGCTTATAAAAAAAAAAAAACATAGAAACTGCTGACAGAAGTGAAACTTAAAAAAATAAAATAATATATTTTTTTAAATTTTGAATTCATTATAGTAGGTATCAATCATTTAAATTTCATAATTAAAACTCAATCAATCAATCTGCCTAGCCTTTTCCCAACTCAATTGGGGTCGGCTTCCAGTCTAACCGGATGCAGCTGAATACCATTATTTTACATGGAGCGACTGCCTATCTGACCTCCACAACCCAGTAACTGGGTAATACGATACCCCTTGGTAAGACTGGTTGTCAGACTTTCGGGCTTCTGACGACCCGTAACGACTGTCAAAGATCCACGAATGACAGCCGGGACCAACGGCTTGACGTGCTTTCCGAGGCACGGAGGAGTCTCGGTATGTAAAGATGGTCACCCATCCACTGACCAACCCCGGCAAGCGTAGCTTAACCTGATGGATCGATCCGTGCGGCTGTTATTACTTAGCCACGAGCTAATTAAAACTATTCATCATTAATTTAAATATACATAAAAGTATGCTTTTACTGCTGATCAAGCGCAACACGTCATACTTACAAGCTACAATGTCCTGTTAACATTAACATGTCGGTAACGCGAATCCATAAGATTTTTCCCCTACCAAAAATTGCTCAACGCGCATACAGAAGATTTCACATAGAAAAAATACCGCACCTCATTATCGTAGCAACCATGACATACACATTGAAAACTCGCCAACAACCACACACATTGTCTATTACTAATCGCAATCACATTATCCCTGCATTGATCACAGTCATTACCAAAGTTTATTAGTAGAACGTGAGAACTCCTCCCATCTCGCAACCCTTGATAAATTGTTGTTGTGTAAAATTAACGGGTATAACATTAATTATTTCTCTTGTTATCTCCAAGCTGAGTTATAATTTTGTTGGTGTTTCTAAATGTTTAGTTGGAGCAGGTTTGTGTTAACTATTATTGGATTTTGGCTTAGTTTTGAGGGATAAGGAAAGATTAGACCATAACTTTTGTGGCACGGTCACTAAAGGAAAATGTTAAAACTTTTTTACAAAAAAATACAACCGACTTCCAAAAACAACACTACAAAGTGAAAAATAACTTTAATTTCGGAAGTCGGTGTCTAGTTAAATGTATTTTCGTTTTTTGCCAACGACTTCCGAAATTAAAGTTATTTTTCACTTTGTAGTGTTGTTTTTGGAAGTCGGTTGTATTTTTTTGTAAAAAAAGTTTTTTTATTTTTCTACATAGTCTCCGAGTCTCTCTACACACCGAGTCCAGCGCATTTCCAAAACTTCAATCCCTTTCAAAAAAAAAGTTTTGTCTTGGTCCTGCAAAAAGCTCTCCACGGTATCCATCACCTCGTTATCGTCTTCGTACCTGTTTCCCCTTAAGTATTCTTTCAATTTAGGGAACAGAAAAAATCGCTAGGCGCCAGATCTGGTGAATAAGGGGGGTGGTCAACCAATTCGAAGCCAGCTTGCTGAATGGCAGCCATCGCAACTGCCGGCCTGTGCGCGGGTGCGTTGTCGTGATGAAACAGCACGCCCCTTCGAAGTTTCCCTCTTCGTTTCTCTTTGATGGCATTCCTCAACTTAGGAATTAAAGCTGCATAATATTGGCCTGTAATAGTGGTTCCACGCTCCAGGTAATCAATCAACAATATCCCTTCTGAGTCCCAAAATATTGAGGCCATAACCTTGCCAGCCGATGCCACAGCACGAAACTTCTTCGGGGTCGGTGATGATGGCCGTTTCCATTGCGAAGATTGCTGTTTTGTCTCGGGATCAAAATGATGAACCCATGTTTCGTCCATTGTTACGAAACGGCACAAAAAGTTTTCAGAATCTTCTTGAAACTTGTCCAACAATATCTTCGAAATGTCAAGTCGCTTTTGTTTCTGACTGTCGGTTAACATTCTCGGCACCCATCTTGCGGAGACTTTTCTCAAATTCAAAGATTGTTTCAATATGGATTGAATACTTCCATATGAAATGCCCGTTTCTTGAATTAAGTATCGGATGGTAACTCTTCGATCGCTCAATACAATTTTCTCGACTTTCGCAACATTTTCTTGGATGACTGACGTCGATGGACGGCCGCAACCATGTTCGTCTTCCGTGCTCGTTCTCCCTACTCGAAATTGAGAAGCCCACCTTGCGACAGTGGAATAAGGCGGAGCAGACTCCCCTAATGTTGCCTCCAAACCGCAATGAATCTCTTGCGTCGTTAACTTTTTTAAACAGAGGTATTTAACAACGGCTCGCACTTCGTTTTCTTCGTTTGAGAACACGTTCTGACACGAAGCAAACAAATGACTACATTCAGAAAAAAACAAAAGAGAATCGAAGATTTTTTTCTTTATTAATATTACAAATATGTATCTGAGCTATGCCTGCCCGTATTTATTTTTTTTCTTACCAAGGATTATGTCGTTCTCACTACTTTTTGATCCCCCCTCGTAAGTCCGCCTTTGTACCTTTTTAGTACGAAAAGTCACACTAATATTATATTAATAGGTCTTTACCTAGGAAATTGCCGTTTTGTATGAAAAAATTTAAACGAATTTTTTTCATGCATTTTTTATTTGTATTAATCGAAGTCATCACCCATGCAATCCATGCATCTTTGCCAACGCTTTGGCAGTTTATTGATGCCCTTCTTAAAGAAATCAGCTGGACGGGAGGCAACAAATTCTTCAAAGGCATTTTGTACTGCCTCTCGGGTATTGAATTTTTTTCCCGCCAAGAAGTTATCCAAATTCTGGAAAAAGTAGTAGTCTGTAGGCGCAAGGTCTGGTGAGTAGGGCGGATGACGGAGAGCTTCCAACCCCAGTTCTTGCAACTTGGAGACCGTCTGCTGTGCAGTATGAGGTCGCGCGTTGTCGTGCAGGAGCAGCGGAGACGAGCGATTGACCAATGCTGATTGGAGATGTGCCAGCTTCTCCATCATTGTGTTCAGTTCTTCACAGTACACATCTGAAGTAATGCTCACCCCGTTTGGTAAGAAGCTGTGATGAATCACACCGGCGCTAGACCACCAAACAGTGACCATCACTTTTCTAGGGGTAAGTTTTCGTTTAGGGCATTGTTTAGGTGCTGAACTAGGATCCAACCAACTTGCTGAGCGCTTGCGGTTATCAAACAGAATCCATTTTTCATCGCAGGTAACAATGCGGTTCAAAATTCCTTCATTTGTGTGTCTGTTGAGCAGTGCAAGGCACGTCTCGACGCGTACTTCGCGCTGGCGATCATTGAGTTCGTGGGGCACCCATTTATCAAGCTTTTTTACCATGCCAATTTGACGCAAATGGACCAATATTGTTTTGACGCTAACGTCGAAAGCTGCTGCTAATTCAGCCGTAGATTGTGTATCATCAGCTTCCACAATCGCCTTTAATTCGTCATTGTCGACCAAAGTCTTCGGACGACCGCGAGGTTCATTTTTCAGGTCGAAATTTCCAGAACGGAAGCGAGCAAACCAATAACAAGTGGTGCGTTGGTTTGTAGTGTTAGCTCCGTAAACGTCGTTGATATTGCGTGCCGCTTGTGCCGCGTTGCTGCCACGACGATACTCATATTCCATAATTACTCGAATTTTTAACGTATCCATGATGACGAAAAAGATTGAAATGCGATGAAAATGTAACACTAATCAATAAACAAATGACTACTTTTGGAAAAAAAAATCCATGTTTTTAAAATAAAATTAATTTGAAATTAGAATTCTTAGCCAAACAAAAATTATTTTGATTTGAAATGGCCAGTACTGCAGAACGGCAATTTCATAGGTAAAGACCTAATATAAAGGCGAAAGTTTGTGAGTGTGTGTATGAGGGTGTGTTTGTATGTTTGCTACTTCTTCTCGCTCAAACGGCTCGACTGATTAGGATGAAATTTGGTATGTAGATAGCATATACCCTTGATTAACACATAGGCTATTTTTTATCCCGGTCTACGCGGGTGAAACCGCGAAGCGCAGCTAGTAAATAAATAAAATTATTTTCTCAAAAACTATCCCAAAAGCTAAAAGTGCTTATTGACAAAATATTCCGACAAAAACTTGTGAAGAACAAAGTCAGTGCTCTGCCCTGCACCAAAGTGCTCAAATCTGGTTACATTTGAATAATACCGCGCTCAAAGTTATGGGAAGTTTGCCAGAAAATGCTTATTTATGAAAATTGTTTCACGCTTAACGTAGGTTTTATTGAATTAAAGTTTGAACTATTGGACCTTAACATAGGTTTTGGTGGAAATTCTCACTTTCTTGGTTTAAGAACTTTAAGATATATATTCCTTCAATTTTATGAAGGAAGTTGTTTCGGAGCGTAGATAGTTTACAGGATTAGGCAAAGACGTCACTTTTAATAGGTACTTTTGTATAACATAGCTTTTGATCGCGGCTTCACCCGCGTGGATGTCGGAAAATACCCCACGAGAACGTGTGTCTACATTATAAAGGGAACCTCTGTGCAAAATTTCAGCTTTCTAGGTTCAAGGGTTTGGGCTGGAAGTTGACGAGTCCGTGAGTTAGTCAATCAGTCAGTCAGTCAGAACTTCTCTTTTTATTTATAAGATGGCCGCGGCTTCGCCTGCGTAGATATTGGAAAATATCCCACGGGAACGTACTACCTGGAAATCCTTCCTTATTTCTAGTAAACATTATTAAGGGAACCTCTGTGCAAAATTTCAGCTTTCTAGGTTCAAGAGTTTGGGCTGGGCGTTGATGAGTCAGTCAGGACTTCTCTTTTTATTTATTTAGATAGAAAAATGGCTATGAGATCACTTGTTAGAACTGTGTGTTTAGACTTTAGAGTAAAACCACCAGATTATCAGTGAGTACTTACACTACAGCTCAAAGGGAACGTGTTTAGTCGGCTCCAGGCATGAAGCCGGACTGAGCGGGACTCTTGAGGCGCGATATCATTGAGCTGTGTGCTACATTTAATTGTATATCACATCGGAAAATGAAAATAATTATGTAGACACAGCAGCCGGTTTACAAATGTTGTATGTAGTAATAATAACTTGACAGTTTTTAGGTGTAGCATAACATAACATCACGCCTGTAATCCCCAGAGTTTGGCAGAGGTGTACCTATAGTACACTCGCATTTCGCCAGACATGTTTAAGTCCGAAGTAACAGGTGCGAGCCTATTGCCATCAACCGGCCACAAATCCAGACTCTCAGCTGCTATTGAGAAATGTCAGATGGAAACACCCAACAATACTTTGCCTGATACGGGAATCGTACCCAGAACTTCATGCTTAGCAGTAGCGCTTGCAGACACTAAACAACGAGGCAGGCGGATTTTAGGGATAGCCTGTGTTACTTGAGGGGTCTAAAATTCCGCAATGTACTTAGATCATCATCATCTGCCTAGTCTTTCCCCAAGTATATTGGGGTCGGCTTCCAGTTAAATCGGATACAGCTGAATACCAGTATTTTACATAGAGCGACTGCTTCTCAGACCTCCACAACCCAGTAACTGGGTAACACGATACCCCTCGGTAAGACTGGTTGTCAGACTTTTTATGGTATGGCTTCTGACTACCCGTAACGACTGTCAAAGATCTGTGAATGACCGAAGTATTCAGTACTACTCCATATCAGTTTTTCCAACTCAAATCCGAAACACATTTTAAAAAATAAAAAAAAATCAATAATATCGTTTAGTTTAAAAAGAAGGAGTCTGCTTCTAGCGTACTATGTAAAGCTTGTCAAATGCAGTTTGTATTAATACTGGTATAAGCCAGTCACAAAGGAAAACAGCATAATCGATCGTCGTTGGAATTAGCTTGCAATATGTACGCCTGGTTCGATACGCAATTTTAACATAAGGGTGAAATACATCCTATCCGGTACGGTACTGGGAATTAGTTTAACAATAATTTTCTATTTAGCATTTTCTTTATAAATAATATTATATTTCTGTAAATTAGTGGGTAATAAATTTACTTTCAAAAAAGTAAAAACCGACTTCAAACCTAAAACCAATAAAATAACTTTCATAAAAAACTTAACAGCTTCTGAAGTCGGTGTCAAGCTAAGTTGCGTTAAAGAATGGAAGAGACCGACTTCAGAAGCTGTAAAGTTTTTTATGAAAGTTATTTTATTGGTTTTAGGTTTTGAAGTCGGTTTTTACTTTTTTAAAGTAAATTTATTTTTCCATTTTTAGTTGAATATACAATTAGGACAATTATATGAGCCCAAGACGAACGAAAAGAAGAATCATCACAAAATTCGCTTAGAAATGTCGGAGATACAGTACATTTAATCATATAACTTCGTACATAATCATAATTATCTAATGTATTATATATTTAAACCTTCCTGAAGGTATGCAGAATACAGTAGTGAAATAATCATCAAAATTGGTTCATTAGTTTTTGAGAAAATCGCGGACAAACAAACATACATACATACGGGTCGAATACAGAACCTCCTTTTTTGAAGTCGGTTAAAAAGGATGTAAACAACACTATTACAAGTAAAAAAAAAATTAACTAGATGAGGTCGGCGTTTCTTAACCGACTGCTCTGAGAAGAAACACCAAAACCAAATCAGAGTTTTTAAAGTATCTTTCTGATCAGCTCCTGTTACTTTTAAATATATTTAACATAACTCTTTATTGCAACAGCAATTAATCTCGTCTGCTCGACGTCCGTATGTCACTGCAGGGATCCAGCAGAATATCAGCGTCAGGTATATTGTCTGACACATGCTGAGCTGGACTCCCATTTGGTGCAACCTTGAGACGCACACCGCACTGTGTAAATTCGATGTCAATTTGTTTTAAAGTACTTACGTCAGTCTCAATTTTTTTTTTTCTTTTTATTTTTTTTTTGTATATGTACGTTTTTCTTTTCTTTTTTTGTTTTTTGTTTTCATTATTGGCATCTTGTTTTTATATTCATTTAATTAATTGTACTTTTTTGTGTTGTGCTATATCTTTTGCACCAAATAAATGTTTTATCTATCTATCTAACAGTAGCATCCATTTTTATTTTGTTTGTTTTATGTTGTAAGTATCTTTTGATTTTTGATCTTTTTTTTCGCGGGGTGTTTGTGTATTTTGATTGTGTGATTCGAAAATACGGACAATTTAAGTTGATAGTCATTTTGCTATACACTTATATTCCCTGACTTTATCAAAACAAGGCCATGTTTTGAACAAATACACCGAACATGGTAGTTGTTTAAAATATAATATCCCATTACGAACACGTTTACGTTTACAAAGTAAACAAACTGCTCGTGTTATTTGTACCTGTTTCTGATGCGACGTACGTTGTTTTTCAACGTAACTTACTACGGGACTTATTACATGTTGTTGATTCTGTGGGATTAGTTGGGTGATGGGTTAGCGATTGGTTGATGTTCATAAAGTTACTTATTAAGAGTGTTGATCGCGGGCTGTCAACGTCGCATTTCGACGTTTCGAAGGTTTTTCGTAAATCAAAGGAAAATTTTCTCTCTTAAATTCTTAGATCGTTGATACGTATGCTATTTTTGACAGTTATTTTGGTATTTACTTTTAGAAAATAGAAAATAATTGACAATATGTAATTTTCTAACGTTCTTTATTTTCGGGGACTCAATCTTTCCCATGCTTTTCTTTTAAGTAATAATAGTCGCACGAGTCGCTCTACCAAGTTGAGCTACGCTTGCCGCAGTTGGTCCGTGGAGGGGTGACTATCTTTACACATTATATACCAAGACCCCTCCGTGCCTCGGAAAGCACGTTAAGCCGTTGGTATCGGCTGTCATTTGTGGCTCTTTGACAGTCGTTACAGGTCGTCAGCAGAAGCCCGAAAGTCTGACAACCAGTCTTACCAAGGGGTATTGTATTACCCAGTAACTGGGTTGTGGAGGTTAAATAGGCAGTCAATCCATATAAAATACTGGTATTCAGCTCCATCAGGTTAGACTGGAAGCTGACCCCAACATAGTTAAAAGTAGGTTAGGCAGTTGATGACTTTTCTTGTCATTATGTTCAACACAAAGGCTTGATTACTATCGGATAGAATCTAACCTATTCCAACAACTCGTCACGTAATACGGCCGTTCAGGGAATAGAGAATATATGCCCCAGCTCCTGTATTCATTTAGCAGCGAAATGTTAGTTCGTTTGAGATCGATGGTGCTGCCTTAAGAATAGAGGGTTCAAATTAGATTTAGGTCGCTAACTGAGACACTTGTTTGTTAATTAGTTTACTGCTGTAGTTAAAAATTCAAAAATCATTTAAACGTTCCTCAATCTGTAGACCATTTTTGGGTCGGACTTTTCATGACAATGATTTATAGGGATCTCAGCTTCTGCCCGCGACTTCGTCCGCGTAAAATTTCTTGTTCCCCCGACCCACCGCGTCGCATCGCATCACCTGCACACGCTATTACTTCGTTAGCGTTCTTTCTGACTATTTTTCTTTTTACTCGGCTCCTAAAGGTCATAGAGTAATGTTAATTAAGCTATAGCCTTCCTTAAGAACTGGGCTATCAAACGTAAAAATATTTTTTCAAATCCGACTGGTAGTTCCAGAGATTAGCGCGTTCAAACAAACTCTTCAGCTTTATTATTAGTACATAATATAGATTGGAGGAGCTCGTGGCTAAGTATAACAGCCGCATGGGTCGATTCATCAGGTTCAGCTACGCTTGCCGCGGTCGGTCCGTAGATGGGTGACCATCTTTACATACCGAGACTCCTCCGTGCCTCGGAAAGCACGTTAAGCCGTTGGTCCCGGCTGTCATTCGTGGATCTTTGACAGTCGTTACGGGTCGTCAGCAGAAGCCCGAAAGTCTGACAACCAGTCTTACCAAGGGGTATCGTATTACCCAGTTACTGGGTTGTAGAGGTCAGATAGGCAGTCGCTCCATGTAAAATACTGATATTCAGCTGCATCCGGTTAGACTGGAAGCCGACCCCAACATAGTTGGAAGAAGGCTAGGCAGATTGATAGATATAGATTGTTAGCTATACGTAAAGAAATCTTGTCATTTTTAGTAGCGACCTAGAATCGAAATGTGTGTGGTTAACGGCATTAGTCCCCTCCCCTTTTACATGGAATATACAATGTACATGGCAAAATGTGACTGAACAAGACCCCAATTACATGGGACTAATACATTTGTGCCTACACCTTCCATGAACACAGATGTTATGTTATATTATATCAACAGACACCAATCTGCCTAGCCTTTTCCCAATGTATATTGCGGTCGGCTTCCAGTCTAACCGGATGCAGCTGAATACCAGTATTTTATATGGAGCGACTGCCTATCTGACCTCCACAAGCCAATTACTGGGTAATACGATACCCCTTGGTAAGACTGGTTATTAGACTTTCGGGCTTACCCTTAACGACTGTCAAAGACAGGCGGGACCAACGGCGCGGAGGAGTCTCGGTATGTAAAGATGGTCACCCATGCGGCTGTTATTACTTAGCCACAAGCTCTTTATGACAACAGACACCGATAGAAAATAATACGTAGATTACTCAGACCTAGTCAGTCAGTAGAAAGCTCAGTTAGTATAATAATAATAATTTATTTCTGAAACAGATAACTAGATCCAAATTACAAAACAAAAATACTTACAATACTAGATGTTAGTAAACAATTTCACTTATTTGCTATGTTAGTACTTAAATTCTACTACCGACAGGGTGGTTTTTATAAGATGCCTCATTATGGAGCTCTCGTCAGGCCCATCAGCAATCGCTTTCAGGAGGCTGTTGCCACTGTCCCGCAAGCTTGCTAGAAGAGATGTATTCTTTTTGCGAACTACAGCTAAGAAACTATCCATTCTGGCTCGAGTCTGATTCTGGCAGATGCGCTACAATAAAAAAAAAAAAATGTTTATTTCTTCACTTAAGGATATAACTATGTTAGGTTTGGAGTCACCTTTTAAGCAAAGATTTGCTTGTATTAGAGTAATAAGTCTCTATTATTTTATTGTAATTTACATAACCATACCATACCATTACCATTACCATACCATACTAAACCATACCATACCATACCATTTAAATAACCATAATTATCAACAGCAGTGATAGCCTAGTTGGTGTCTCGAGATTGACCCCAACACACGCACCTCTGACTGTTCGGATTCATGTGCGTATTCTATAATTCTCACTTGCTTAAAAAACGATAAAGAAAACATCGTAAGGAAACCATGTTTGAGAGATATTTCTCAACGGCATGTGAGGCCAAATCAGAGGTTGTGTGACACCAGCCGTGTGATTCTGTAAGACCTCATTCTAAACGTCGAATCTGAATCCGCTGTGAGTTTCTTGATTGGCATTCTAAAAACTCTGTTGTTAATTCGAATTTACACTAGCGCTACCCTTGCGAGCGTGTCAGCAAGTTGAACTAAATTGACCGTAAGATATTGATAGATAAAATATGAGATGACGTAAGAAGTGGCATTCAGTAAAGTCACTTCGACGCTCACTTCGCACTCGTACCCGATTCAAAGTGTCAAATAAAAAGCATCTATTTTACCAGTGAGAGTGAATAGCGATCTAAAATGCGAGTTGTTGTTCGAATTTTACAGAATTGACGTACAGGTTAGCTACTAACCACGCGAAAAAGAAGAACCATACCAACAAAACAGTTTAAAACTCAAATCAAATCTACAAACGATATCAAATCGTTCCAACCTACTCGACAATCAATACAAATTCCACTGTAGTAATTATTTATATAATTTGGCAACTTGTGCCAGTCACAGCGAATCGCGGGACGTCAAGAAGATTAATGCCCAGTGCCTAATTAGAAAAGTTTTCCTTCAGCTATTTAATGACCCCGGTTGAACTAGAAACAGAATTGGAGCAGGACACTGTGGCACACAGTGTTTCTCTGTGTTTACAGAGACGGGAATTTGTTTGCACTGTGCAGTTTATATGTGCTGCACTTTCCTTAATCGATCTGTGTTGGGTTCTACAGACTTGTGAGTCCGACAATTCAAGGGGGATCTAGTCGACAATTTAAAGTGGAGTTAGTAGGGAATTAAAGGAAAATAGTAGATGTATCAGTGTTCCTATTCTGCTTGTATCCTTTGTGGGATTGGAAGGTGTTTTCAGGTTGTTGAGTGTTATGTTTTGAGTTAGGTTTATTTGCTAGGATATCAGATATCAGAGTTTGGGATTAAAAAGTTTAGTATTTTTGATATGATAGCTGTAATTAGATCCCAAGAGTATTGTTTTTGTTTAGGAATAATCAAATAAATGTTGAATATAAGCATAATTAGCCGCTATCTGTATTAAATATATTGTGCTGTACGTCGATTCTGTAAAATTCGAACAACAACTCGCATCTCACATCGCTATTCACTCTCACTCGTAAAATAGATGCTTTTTATTTGACATTTTGAATCGGGTTCGAGTGCGAAGTGAGCGTCGAAGTGACGGGGAATTACCTTACTGAATGCCACTTCTTACGTCATCTCATATTTTATCTGTCAAAATCTTACGGTCAATTTAGTTCAACTCGCTGACACGCTCGCAAGGGTAGCGCTAGTGTAAATTCGAATTATCAACCGAGTTTTTAGAATGACAATCAAGAAACTCACAGCGGATTCAGATTCGAAGTTTAGAATGAGGTCTTACAGAATCACACGGCTGTATTTAATTACCTACGTAATGAATTGCAACCTCATCCTCATCATCCATCCATCTAGTCCATGTTTCGTAGAAAATTAATTATTTTGATATTGTCTATTGTAAATAGTTCTAGGTATCATTGTTATTAATAATTTGTAGAGTAATAATTTGAAATATTATTATTTTGAATTAAATAAACTTATTATTAAAGTACGACGGTTAGGGCACTGCGTCGAGCAGTCGATTGAGAACTTCGAAACACGCCCGATTCAATATTAACAAAAACCACTAGTTTCACAAGCATAGATACTCAGCATATTGAAAGGTTAACAGGAATATTAGTCTGTTATTTATACCTTTACTAGTTTTTGCCCGCGGCTTGGCCCGCGTGGTTGTCAGAAAATATCCCGTGGGAACGAATATAATGGAGAACATAGGACCGACCGATATAACTGTTAAAACTCAAATCGCTACGATATATCGTTGCTGTGTATGGTGGGCTTAAAGCTCCCAGTCAGCATGATTTTTTCCGATATCTTCAACAATCATCGTGATATTTCAGCCAATTTACACAAAACCTTAATGAATTATACACTGAATCATCCGTGCATTGGTGAAAACCGTATGAAGAACCTTTCGGTACTTTTTAACCGACTTCAAAAAGGAGGAGGTTCTCAATTCGTCGGAATCTTATTTTTTTTTTTTTTTTTATATGTATGTTCCCTGATTACTCGAAGATGGCTAGACCGATTTGTATTTTTTTGGTTTTATTCAAGAGGGTATACATCACAGTTGGTCCAATATAAAATTGATTAACTTTGCTTTGGTAGTTTTTGAGTTAGCTTCAATAATACGTATTTTTTCCCCACTTTTATATGGATGATGTTCTAGTTTGTTTTGCAGGTAGTGGTATTAGAATTTGTGTGGGGTAGGTACCACAACAAAAAGTGAAAAATAAAAACTTTTTTACAAAAAAATACAACCGACTTCCAAAAACAACACTACAAAGTGAAAAATAACTTTAATTTCGGAAGTCGGTGACAAAAAACGAAAATACATTTAACCAGACACCGACTTCCGAAATTAAAGTTATTTTTCACTTTGTAGTGTTGTTTTTGGAAGTCGGTTGTATTTTTTTGTAAAAAAGTTTTTTTGAGTATATCGCGTTCAAACAGACAGACAGACGTGGCGGGGGGACATTGTTTAGTTAAAATTTATTATACCAGTCACGCTCTAATAACAAAAAATTTTTGACCGAGTGTCCACTCGTCCAAAAGTTATTTGTTGTAATAATTTCGTCGTACAAACGTCGAATGAAATAAAGACTAAAGCTCCGTTTACACGGTGTAAGTTTCTGGAAAGAAAGCATGCCATTTTGTTTAGACGGTGCCAGTTAATTGCCCTTCAATTTTATGGCATGCCACAGGCAATAAATTTATATCGTGTAAATGGAGCTTAGATGTTACCTCAAGATACCAACTATGACTACATTTTCAATTCCTTAAATCTCTTACAAAGAGGTATACACAAAAATTTAAATCATAGTTTTGAATTTTAAAATCATCCTCTATGTGCCTCCTTAGGGGACGATTTTACAAAAACGCTGTACCACATATTTCTTTATTTCCTACCAAAAGCATAAATTTGAATTTTTATATCACTAACCCATACAAACTTTCATCCCCTATAGTACCCCTGTAGGATTATTTTTATGATAAAAAGTAGCCTATGTCCTTCCTCAGAATGCTATCTTATCGAAATCCGCTCAGTGGTTTAGACATGAAAAAGTAACAGATAGACAGACAGACAGAGTTACTTTTGAATTTATACTATAATAATTATATAAAAATATATCAATCTGCCTAGCCTTTTCCCAACTATGTTGGGGTCGGCTTCCAGTTTAACCGGATGCAGCTGAATGCCATTATTTTATATGGAGCGACTGCCTATCTGACCTCCGCAACCCATTAACTGGGTAATACGATACCCCTCGGTAAGACTGATTGTCAGACTTTCGGGCTTCTGACGACCCGTAACGACTGTCAAAGATCCACGAATGACAGCCGGGACCAACGGTTTAACGTGCTTTCCGAGGCACGGATGAGTCTCGGTATGTAAAAATGGTCACCCATCCACGGACCAACCCCGGCAAGCGTAGCTTAACCTGATGGATCGACCCGTGCGGCTGTTATTACTTAGCCGCAAGCTCCTCCTCCTTATATAAAAATATATAATATATATAAATAGAGTGTAGAGTATTATAGAGAATATAGGTAATTATAGTGTATAGTATGAAATAATTATTATTTAAGTAAAATATATTACCAAAAAGGTTACTTCTATACCGTATGTACATATTTTAAATGAAAGTCGCTTTTCATGTGTGTCTGTGTGAGCGCGTTGTTCTTCTAACTACGCAACAGATTTTGATGCTGTTTTCACCACCATTTAGAGAATATATTCCGAAAAGTTTATGTTTATAACACATTAATATCGCAATAAAAACCCGTGCGAAGCAGGGGTGGGTCGATAGTTTATAATATAAACTTAATGGAAAATGAAAAAATTATTTCACAACGAATTGAATTGAATTTTACATCAACAAAATTGGCAATAAATATTGGAAAATTTAAAACATTCATTGATGATGCTTGTTAATTCCGTAGAGATTCCAATCGAAAATATTACTTCAAAGTATGGCAGGGATTTATTTAATTTTGCAGTTATCTGTTTTAAATCGAATGTAATCACATTCGATTTCCAACGGAGAATTGCGTTATGGCTAAAAATCTTTAGCCATAACGCAATTCTCCGTTGGAAATCTCAATAATATTACCACTGAACTTCGTCATTCCATGTCTATGAAAGTTGCGGCAATTATATTTGCAAATTGAAAACAAAGTATCACTTTTACAATCCTGAAAGTACTCTTCAAGAAGTTTAAATTTATTGTTTCTCTGCCCCACCGCAAGACAAAAACCTCTGTGCATGAAGAAACAACTGATCACCAAGGATGCTCACAGAGAAAAAACCCGGTTTTATCGTGATTGTGTTCCCTGTCATATTTTATAGAATGTAATAAAATGACATGTAAGAAAATGCCCGGTTTGATCTCATAACTCCGTATTTAAAAAACGAACACGACACTTGATAAACGCGACAAATATCTTGGAATTCATCATAACCAGAAGCACTTTCAGCACAAATTCCTTGAAGGAAACTAGCCCAGTTTTCAACTATAATAACAACGATTTATATAAAGGTTTTCTAGTCGAGAACACACGCCATCAGCCGTCGTGTCCAAATGGGTATCATTACCCGCGAGGTACCGTAATGAAATATAGAGAACTGGTGTAACAATACCGTCTGATAAATTGCTTCCAGGATTACAAATGTTTGCTGATTCTTAGCCTTTTTGTTTGCTGAAGAAAGGGCTCGAACGCTTTTTTAAAAGACACGCTTTTTGGGGATAAAGGACCGCTATTTGAGGTCCTTAGTTAAGGACCTTATCCTGATCTTTTTTATTTTTTTCGAGTTATTTTTTGGCGTAGTTTCTGAAAAGGTTTCGATGTTTAATAGCCCTGCTTCTTATGTCATTATTCTATTAAAGCTGTTTAAACTTTTGTAATTTATTAATCCGTGACTTGCAGCCTGTTACAAAATCACGCCCTGAGTTGGATCCCCTAATAAAACAAATATTTGTACATTACGATTGAGTCATATAAATACTCACAATTTATTATTTGGCATGTTATACTTACGCGTTTTGAATGCTTTGGCAATTTTACAGTATCTTTTGAACCCAAACAGAAAAAAAAAAGGTTTATTTACATACATTTTATTACACAAATGACAAAAGTATTTAATAAAACCGGACTTATTTCATATACAAAACAGCCTCTTTTGTTCTTTAAATGGTCCATTCCCTTGTCATGTTTAGATAGTATATTTTTTCAGATACTCATATCTATTGTGGTATCTCTTGTTACTTTTTCAAATATAAGTGCGTCTGACAGGTGTAATAAAGCAACGGTGAGGTAGGTAATGGAAATATTCATATGTGTATGTGTGTGCGTGTGTGTGTGTAAGTGTGAGTTATGCGGATTGAAAGACCAATATTTTGGTGGGTAGTGACCTGTGAGAAATCTGTAAGAAGGATATTTAGGTGATGTTATTGTCCATGTACAAAAATAGCAAAGTTGAAACGTTTTTTTTTGGGAAATAAATATGACCAACCATCAAGCAAACACATGATTACTTTTAACTTAACAACAAACTCAAAAAAACCCACCCAAAATATCTTTAAAACATACTTCAGTAAATTTTTGTCACTTATAAAAACAAGTTTAATTTGACTAATATTGATGGATCCAAATTCAAGAAACAAAGTTGTCAAAAGCTTTTTAATCAAAAGACAATGTAAACTAATTAAAACAAAGCGTATTTATTAAAACTACATTGTCTCTTCACGTCTCTCTTAAAAGATATTGAAATATCTTTCAACTTTGTTGTTCAAATAGACAAACAGCTTTTGTTTTGGTTTTTTGCACAGGTCTTTTGAGTCACAAACTCATACAAGAGTGACAATGTGCGACGAGACGACAATAATTTCATTTAAAAATTTAAATTATTTTACCTTGTGAATTGAATTAAAAACTTACCAGCAGCGACCTCTTTCGCACAGTTTTTCTCGATAAAACATCGAGACATTATATGTAAGTTTGTAAATCAAAACATTCCGGAATAAATTCTCTGAATGACGGTGAAAACCGTGTAGCGGAATCTACATCGCCACATAACATACGAACTACGCGTCACACTGACGTCACGCAATCCTGCATCGCGCAATCAGAGTTTACCGCGGGACTAGCATATTATACAACGTCCCGACATCAACCGTTGGGCAGTTGCCCACCAGACACAACACCCGTCTGGTCGGAGGATCCTCCCTTTTCAATAGAGGGTGAGTAATAAAATCTATAAATGCTTCCTCTCTCCTAACCCACTTATTATTGCTGTGCCCGACAGGGTCCATGTGGTCTAACTATAAGCTTTACCATCTAAGAATACATGTGGAATGCAATAAAGTATTGAGTATTGAACTTTACACCCTGTTCCTGATGCCTCTATAACCGCATCAAAATCCAGTAGTCGCAGTTTAGAAGAACAACGCGTTTACACAGACAGATAAGAAAAATGGATGTTTGTTATTCAATCACGCCAGAACGGCTGAACGGATCTGGATTAAATTTGGCACAAAGATAGACTATAGTCTGGGATAGCATATAAGCTACTTTTTATCCTGAAAAAATGTAAGGTTCCCGTGGGATAATTTCCAACATCCACGCGGGTGAAGTCGCTGGGAAAAGCTTGTATTGATTACATATTTGAATTTTGCTTCAAAGTTAAGCAATGTTTTATCAAGCATCTTGGTCATCCAAGTGTTTAATGTCATTCATCAGTTAATAATCTACGTAGTTCTATTTCAGAAATTTCTATAAATGTCTGAGCAGTGATGACCCAGTCGTAATGGCCCCGACTTATGAGTTGTAGGTCGTGAGTTCGAACCCGGCAGGCTCTTTACTATGTGTAAATAAATTCATCACCACTGCTCTCAAAACGATGAAGGAAAAATCGTGAAGAAACCGGCACGTCCTAGAACCAAAAAAATCGAAGACTTGTGACATCTACCAACCCACACTGGGCCCGTATAGTAGATGGCCCACTCTCTCTCGAAGAGAGGAGGCCTGTGTCCCAGCAGTGGGAACATTACATGCTATAAATGTCTCGTAAAACATATCCAGCAATGAACATAATTGTTTATGCAGTCTCTTGCCTTACAAAAAGAAAATAAAGTCCCCAAAATACTACAGCTGAAACTTTAACTAAAACTGTCCAATTTGCCTTGTACAAAGCTCAAAACAGAACCGAAACCAATAATAAGTACATTCACAACACAACACAATGCTGCAACGAACACAACACTCTTCTATTTTTTTTTTACACAAAGTTTAAATTTAAACCTCTTTAATCACCAACAAACAGAATCAAAGCGCGGCAAAGTTATTTATTCCCACGAGTTCACTAGATTTATAAGGCAAACTTGTGAGTTCACCTTCTTTGTCACACTGTATTCCTTAAATTTTGTGTTTTGAGTTGTAAGTGGAAGCGGGAGCGTGAATATTTCATTCGATAGGAGCTCGTGGCTAAGTAATAACAGCCTCACGGGTCGATCCTTCTGGTTAAGCTACGCTTACCGGGGTTAGTCTGTGGATGGGTGACCATCTTTACATACTTCCGACTCCTCCGTGCCTCGGAAAGCACGTTAAGCTGTTGGTCCCGGCTGTCAGTCGTTGATCTTTGACAGTCGTCAGAAGCCCGAAAGTCTGAGAACCAGTGTTACCAAAGGGGTATCGTATTACCCAGTTTCTGGATGTGGAAGTCAGATAGGCAGTCGCTCAATGTAAAATACTGGTATTCAGCTGCGTCCGATTAGACTGGAAGCCGACCCCAACGTAGTTGGGAAAAGAGTAGGTAGATTGATTTGACTGGAGGGGAGGGAAAAGAATCGCAGAATAATACTTGAAAAATTTAGCTCAAAATTTCATGGGTTCTCTTCTATTTCTATTGTCGAAAGTCCAGGGTAGCTCCGTTTCTTACAGCAGTTCTATCTGAATATTAAGAGCGTTGGCTCCGTACGGCATTTCATATAAACTTTCAAGTCCTTTTTTATCGAAATGAATGGACCGATTTTAATGAAACTTCATATGCATAAGCTGGATACATATGTCTAAAAAGTCAGTTAAGAACATTTTCAAAAAAGAGCGTTGCAGCTAAATTCGACCGATGTTAAATATTCTATAGACACAGATTTCCAATTATCTTTTTTTTAAATAAGACATTTCGAAAATGTTCTTAACTAACTTTTTCGACCTATGTATTCTGCTTATGCGTTTGTAGTTTAATTAAAATCGGTTCATTCATTTCGATAAAAAAGGACTTGAAAGTTTGTATAAAATGCCGTATGGAGCCAACGCTCTTAAGGACATCAGACAACAAACATCGAAACACAAAAACAAAACACAAAACAAAACAAACACACACACACATCGTACATGTTAGATTTCTATAAATAACATTGCATTGTCTCAAGTTTGGTACCCCATAACAAGAATTAATCTCATGTCCGTCAGTTAAAAAAATAAAACGAAAAGTACAGTCGCTGTGCAATTTATTTTCTCTCTTTCCGCTCATCGCTTGCACATACATAGGACTCAGGAGCAGTTTAAATTGCTTTTTCAGGCACAGCGCTTCTATTCAGCTACCAACTATACTACAAATTTTAGATTTAAATTTCCTTTGCCGAATCTCAAAAGATACTTTGTAAATGAGCTTTGAGTAACAACTTTGAATTCACAAATTTAAATATCTTCAACTTTTCGACCTGTCTAGTTTAGCCACTCAGTTTGCTCAAGATCTTCCAATTAAACTGATTCTGTATAAATTGAGATGCTCATCTATTTAGACTAGAAGCAGCTTATATATATTTCAGTAAGCAAAACGTTTGTAAAGAGAAAATTTAATGGCACTTGTAAATGACCTTTAAACTCAATTATTATAATTGAGACGAAGATTGTATATTAACTTGAGTTATGGAAAACAAAAACAGATTTGAAGTAAAAGATTCAAGTGGTGTTGGAATCTGAGATAAGAAAACGTTAATCACTTCTACACAGAAGATACAAAAAGATTCAAGTGGTGTTGGAATCTGAGATAAGAAAACGTTAATCACTTCTACACAGAAGATACAAAAAAGATTCAAGTGGTGTTGGAATCTGAGATAAGAAAACGTTAATCACTTCTACACAGAAGATACAAAAAGATTCAAGTGGTGTTGGAATCTGAGATAAGAAAACGTTAATCACTTCTACACAGAAGATACAAAAAAGATTCAAGTGGTGTTGGAATCTGAGATAAGAAAACGTTAATCACTTCTACGCAGAAGATACAAAAAAGATTCAAGTGGTGTTGGAATCTGAGATAAGAAAACGTTAATCACTTCTACGCAGAAGATACAAAAAAGATTCAAGTGGTGTTGGAATCTGAGATAAGAAAACGTTAATCACTTCTACACAGAAGATACAAAAAAGATTCAAGTGGTGTTGGAATCTGAGATAAGAAAACGTTAATCACTTCTACACAGAAGATACAAAAAGATTCAAGTGGTGTTGGAATCTGAGATAAGAAAACGTTAATCACTTCTACACAGAAGATACAAAAAAGATTCAAGTGGTGTTGGAATCTGAGATAAGAAAACGTTAATCACTTCTACACAGAAGATACAAAAAAGATTCAAGTGGTGTTGGAATCTGAGATAAGAAAACGTTAATCACTTCTACACAGAAGATACAAAAAAGATTCAAGTGGTGTTGGAATCTGAGATAAGAAAACGTTAATCACTTCTACACAGAAGATACAAAATGATTCAATTGGTGTTGGAATCTGAGATAAGAAAACGTTAATCACTTCTACACAGAAGATACAAAAAAGAATCAACAACTCGAACCGAGTTGATGATATACATAACTAATAATATGTATATAAATAATAATATACATAGCTGCACCATGCGGTTTCACGATGATAAAACGAAGCCATGTGTTAATCCAGGGTATAAGCTATATACATACCAAATTTCATCCAAATCTGTCCAGCCGTGAAGAAGTAACAATTACATAAACACACCCCTACACGCACACACATACACGCACACACTCACAAACTTTCACCTTTATAATATTAGTTTCAAGTAGTTTAGTTTTATTATTATTTCTTAATAATTTGTGAAAATATGTACTTTTAGTGTTACAATATTTTATTGTTATTATTTGGAAAGTGTGAAGCTGTCATGAATGATATAAAGCATGAAGACAAAGAGAAAACTATAAAGCTTTCCAAAGTGCAGTTCTATTGTAAATCGTAAAGTCGTAGACAGTTTACATCTACGTACTACTGCATTAGTTAAAGCACGGAACCATAAAGTTTAGTATTAATCCTTTGAGTATAACAGTATAGAGGGATGAGGAACAGGGTGTAAAGTTCACTCATCCTCCATAGAAAAGGGAGGATCCTCCGACCAGACGGGCGTCGTGTCTGGTGGGCTACTGCCCGACGGTTGATGTCAGGACGTTGTATACATACTAGTCGCGCGGTAAACTCTGATTGCGCGATGCAGGATTGCGTGACGTCAGTGTGACGCATAGTTCGTATATCGCGATGTAGATTCCGCCACAAGAGTAGGTGAAAACCAAAGAAACGATGGACTTGATGGATGGACTTGTGAAATATTAAGGCTAGAAAGGGGGTATCTGCTGAGATGACGACTAATAGAGAAGTATGGAAGAAAACGGTATGTTGCGCCGACCCCAAATAAATAGGGTTAAGGGCAAGAGAATGATGACTCAATCCTTCGAGTAGTTCCGTGTTTTGATTTCAATCACACTTAATGTGTGAACCAATGATGTAAAAACCGGCCACGTGCGTGTCGGACCATGCACAATATATTTATTATTTTTTTATTTATATCGGATAACAATAAAGTCCAATAATAACAATGAAGGGTTTCGTAGTTGAAAACAATTTATCCCGAAACAAACCTAACATTGTACCTACAGCCTGATTTTTAATTCGACGGAATTCTGACAGCTGTAATTTTTTGAGACTTCAGATATTATAAACCTTTTCTGTCTTGTCCTTTTTAGAGTTATTTAAATGACTAGAATTTTTTGGATATAAAATAACAAAAAGATGAATGTGAGTGAGATCAAGTAAACTACGAGTATATAACGATATAAATAGTATTTGTTCTGTGCACTCAATGCACACTAACTAAAATATTAATTTTATATGGTCAAATGGGAAAAAAGGTAAAACAACATATTTTTTTAAATTTAAATACTTATTTAGGTATCATTATCACGAATATCATCATCGCTGTCTGTCTGTAGTTACTAATTATTGTTACTTTAATAATTTGATAGTAAAAAATATGAATACCATTTTAAAATTTTCAGTCAATTTTTAAGTTTTATTTTTTCTAATTAAAACCTTAAATTGAAGAAAGATTTTTTTTTAAATTTCGCTTAAATTCGTTCCGTTTTTAGTAGGGGCATTTTATTATTGATCACTCTTCTGAAATGTCTGAATTCCGTCGAATTAAAAACCACACTGTAGCTGAAAAACATAATGTTCTCCCATACATTGATATAATTATACACATCAGCATTGGCTAGTCTTCTTTCGTTTACGTAATTATCTCAATAAATTATCTTTTCATCAGCATAAACAGTAGCCTACTGTGAGACCATGCTTCTTGCCGAATTTCATGATTCTAGGTCAAAATTTAATTTTGTAATCCAAAAAAAAAAAAATATTTGATAAAATTACAAATTATCAATTTTAGGACTTTTTCGTGTACTTGTGCTGTGAGACCTTGCTTCTTGCCAAATTTCATGATTCTAGGTCAACGGTAAGTATCGATTTACTTGTGCATACAATGTATACATACATACATACATACAAACTCATACTACGTACAATATTAGGTAAAATTACTCGGACCCGATTCACACCGAACTCGTGTGAGGGGTTATCAAAATATGTCGCATACACGGCCGTATTTTTTTATTGCGTTGACTAAGAAACTTGATTTTTTTAGAGCTCCAAGGAACCATAGACCTCGTATTTGATATTCATTTCAACTTGCTACTTCCGTGCGTTCCTGAGGAAAAGGGTCTTGACAGACTGACAGACAGACGGAAAACGAAGTGATCCTATAAGGGTTCCGTTTTTTCCTGTTGATGTACGGAACCCTAAAAATCACATTATAAAATTTTTTGTAGACAAAATTCAAGTCCTAATCAATACACTTCCTCTAGCCACCCCCAAAAACAACTTAAATCACGGATCTATACGCCAAACTCTATCCACAGTCACCCATTACATCCCACTACAAACCAGTACTCTCAACTCTATAAAACTACGACGAAACGACGCAAAGTTTAAAACGCTTCCTAAAACGGGGGGTCAACGTCCTCTATTCGCAGGTGTGCGGTAGACGGGATTCATGGGAGGAATTTCTTTCGCGACACAGAAAGAAACTCAACCCTTACTATTTGTGTCTGAATTGTATATTTTTTTTCTTTTCTATTTTTGTTTGGGATTTTGAGAACGGAGAAAAAATGTTGAATTGTTGAGAAGTTACCGGGGGAGATATTATAGAGAGATTTTCCATGAGAGAAAAATTATACAATTGTTGAGAAGATACACGGGGAGGTATTATTAGGGGTTAAAGTATGAAATTGCCGATTTTTACTGAAAAATTTAAATTAGTTTTTTTTTTTTAATCAAAATAATTACCATTATTATCTATACATTGCTGCCATCTAAAAGGAAGGTCATATAAGCCTTTGCGATAGAACTCTCGTGATCTAGATTCGACAAACTGTGTGAAAGCATTTTGTACTGCCTCCTGAGAAGAAAACTTTTTATCACGTAGAAAATTGTCCAAATCACGAAAAAAATGGTAGTCCGTTGGAGCAAGGTCTGGCGAATATGGAGGGTGACGAATGGTTTCTAATTGCGGTTCCTGTAGAGTTAAAACGGTTTCTCGTGCTGTATGAGATCTCGCGTTATCATGGAGCAATAATGGTGAAGATCGATTCATGAGTCGGGGCTGTTTCACTGCTAGTTTTGCTATCATTGTTCGGAGTTCGGCACAGTAGACATCTGCCGTTATTGCTTGACGAGATCGGAGAAAGTGAATAACACCATGCTGAGACCACCAAACAGTTACCATTACCTTTTTATTGGTAAGCTTTGCTTTAGGACACTGTTGCGGCGTTTGACCTGGGGTCAGCCATTGCCTTTTTCGCTTACGGTTATCGTAAAGAATCCACTTTTCTTCATGTTACAATTCGATCCAATATTCCTTCATTTCTGTATCGATTCAACAAGGCAAAACAAGTTTCAACACGCGTTTCTTTCTGCAGATCAGTCAAATCATGAGGCACCCATTTCTCATAGTTTTTTATTTTATTGATTTGACGCAAATGAGTCAATATTGTTGGTGAGGTATCGTTAAACCATGCCGCTAATTCCTGGGTAGTTTGGCTCGGATCGGCTTCCACCATCTCTTTCAATTCATTGTTATTCACCTGTGTGGACGGTCTTCCACGTGGTTCGTTCTTCAAATCAAAGTTTCCATCACGAAAGCGTTTAAACCAAAATCGCACGGTGCGGTCATTAGCAGTCCCCTTTCCAAACGCAACATTGATATTGTGAGCTGTTTCTGCCGCGTTAGTTCCGCGTCGGAACTCGTATTCTAAACTCGATATAATAACTCGAATTTTCGAAGTATCCATCTTTCTTGTCTAAGCTGAATAAAGAAAACAACTGAAAGTCGATAATCGAATGTTGCACATTTTTTAAGAGAAGAACTTTATAGGTACCATGTGAAAAAAGTTTCACTCGAAAATCTCAAACCATGAAGGTTCTATGTCAATTCGAAGTTCCTAATACAATAAACGGCAATTTCATACTTTAACTATCTATCTATATCTATAATAATTTTCCGTATATATATATTTTTTTTTTAATATTTCCACAAACCTGCAATATTTTTGAAAGACCCATCCAACAACACCCCAACCATGGGGTAGACGAGAAAAAAAAAACATCCCCACTTTACGTGTACCCTAAAAAAATTTTTTTTTTATTATTTTATTTTACCACTTTGTCGGCGTGATGAATATGTATACTCGTATCTATGCCAAATTATAGCTTTCTAATACTAAGAGTCTCTGAGCTGAGGTGCGGACGGACAGACGGACGAACATAGCAAAACTATAAGAGTTTCTTGTTGACTACGGAACCCTAAAAAAACCAGAAATCAGAACTGAACAATCTAACTCCCCACAACAGATTCAGATAATTCTCACAAAATTACAGTCAGTCTACAATGGTAGTTGCTTTCAACCGCTTGCACTTGAAACTTAATGTTTGTGAGCTCAAGAGATGTTTATTCTCTCTGCAAAGAACTTAGATGTGGTTCTGTACACGCTATAAAAATGTATTATTTTCTTCTTTGCTCTGACATTGCACTTTGGAATAACGTTTACGTATTAGAGACCTGGGATTTGGCCTGTGAATGGGTATGTGCACTCGTGCAGAATATTGGACCATGAAGAAAATTGAACTACTTATTGAAATTGCGAATGTTGGGGTACCTATACCTATGTAAGCAATGCTTGCATGTGTGTTATATAAAAGGTTGATTCATCTCAGATCTGATTAAATTCATGAAACCTTATTATGAGGTTTCTTTGTATAAAAAATTAAGCTATTCAATCTGCCTAGCCTTGTGGGGTGGATGTTGGGGTAGGCTTCCAGTCTAACCGGATGCAACTGAATACCAGTATTTTACATGGAGCGACTGCATAACTGACCTCCACAACCGAGTAACTGGGTAATACGATACCCCTGGGTAATAATATACCGGTAAGACTGATTGTCAGACATTCGGGCTTTTGACGACCCGTAACGACTGTTGCTCGCGCAAGTTTAGTAATAAGTTTGTTTTTAATCTCGGCAAAGAGATATGCGTCTTTACTATAATATTTCCGACCGCAGTTTTGAGCTATATTTCCTTCCCTCCCAATTTCCATACAACAGAACGAGAGGGATGTATATCGCACGCGCCGAATATCAGAGGCATCTCCGCTGCAGCGATAGCCAATCGCCCACACATCCATTGTGACTTGAGAGAAATTATTGCAATGTTGAACCGCTGTTCTAATGCAACCGCACCGCAAAGCGCCGCGCCGCAAATTAATCCGCTACATTATCAAAAACTCTGAAACTTTTTTTATATAAGTGTTGGCCGACACAAGTGTACCGATTAAAGTCCTCATGTAAAAGTGCACCACAGTGAAAGGAAGACAATCAGTAAAACGAGGGACGTCAGATATGGCTGTCCTTGAGTCAACGCGTGTCATCCAGAAGGTTCTCAAGTAAGTCCATCCATCGCTATTTTCTTACTCATAACCTCATGTTTCCTTTTGCTCAATTCTGTGTGTCGTCTAACATTTCACTCCGCGAATGGTCCTTCGAAAGCCGCTTCAACTTATACTAACACCAACTGTCAAAGATCCATAAATGATAGCCGGGACCAACGGCTTAACGTGCTTTCCGAGGCACGGAGGAGTCTAGGTATGTAAAGATGGTCACCCATCTACGGACCAACCCCGACAAACGTAGCTTGACCCATGCGGCTGTTATTACTTAGCCACGAGCTCCTTATTTTATTATATTTCGTTTTATAGAAACTGCTTATTATAGAATGTTAATCATGTACAATAAAATCATCAACATAAACAAAAACAAAGCCGACAATAATCCGCCCCCATAACTTTTTTAAAAAAGAATCAATTCCCAAAAATCGATTGCAACTAACTATACATGAGCTCAGCACACAAACTTGGTGAATTACAAATCGATTAACCACCAATTAAGCGGGGCAGACGGTAGCTCTTAACAGCACCGTGGTCGGATTGTGGTCGGAGTGAATGCGGTTCCTGTGGTTCAATTAAGAGTGCCTATATAACTGTGAATCGATTCATTTGAATCGAATTCTAGAGCTGTCACGCAGTAATTTGTCTTCGAGTATCTATCTTGTTAAGTTTGAAGATAACTTGTGTGTTGAGTCAATAGGAGTCATTCACGGGCTTAGTTTGAATGTTGTGTTTTAATTTTAATTTTTATTTATTGAGGGATAATAAACAGCTACAATATAAAATATAACATTTAGAAAAAATATATAAGAAGTGTTGACAATATTGTGGCCCACTACATTATCCGCATATTACAAAACAAATATGGTAAAGAGTGCCACTAGATGAGCAAAAAAAATGAATTAATAATATTATACGATAATAATACAATAAAAAATAAATAATAAGAAGAAAAATAAAAGACTTACATTAATTAATAATATCATTATTACTAAATAGATGTTTCATTACATTCCATTTGAATTGAGCTTTTGAGCATATAAAGATATCAATATCAATAAAGTTTTGATTGTAAGAATCTACCATACGACGCATAGGGCAGCGCAAACCAGAATTAGTACGACATATGTTGACAGCAAACAAAGTACCTGCACGAACACTACGCTTATTAACGGTGCGAGGAACTGCATAACATAATTTGCTCGTGAGGTCAATTGAGTCAAATCCACTATGAACAATAGCATGTAGTACAGTAACTTCCAAGAGTTTGCGTCTGGATTCCAAGGTAATCAACTTGTATTTATGTAACAATTGAGAATACGACAAGTATATCCCGTGACACCTATAATGCAAGGCTCGAAGAAACTTACGCTGGACCTTCTCGATCTCATCTTTGTATTTCTGATAGAATGGGTTCCAGATTGGAACGGCATATTCAAGCTGTGATCTTACAAGAGTCTTATATAGGTAAAGATAAGTAGAAACTCGCTTGAACTCAGTAGATGACCTCATGACGAACCCATACATCTTGAATGCATTATTTACTATTTTTCCCACATGTAGATTTAACGATAACTTATTGTCAAGTAATACACCCAGATCTCTCACAGATGAAATATTATTAAGCATCGTATTACACAATTTATAATTAAAATTTATGTGTTTACAATGATTTTGATAATGACATTTAAATGTTTATTGCTTTATTTATATTAGAATTCAGTATGGAAAAATACGATATCGGACTGTGGTTGTTAAATAATTTTTTGCATATTTTTGTCGTTTTAAATCAAGCTCTAACTCAAAGCATATATTTCAAATAAACTAATTACAGGCACTTTTGAATTGTCAATCAGTTTTATTATTCTAATAGCGATCAGCATTAAATTCACAATTAGAATTTTGATTCATTTTCAAATATCTTTATTTACCAGATGGTAAATAAAGATCTCTTATCCATTTATCTTTTTTTTATCTTTATTTTTATTTTAAAATATTTTTCTTTCTTTCTTTTACCGTAAGAACAATAAAATAACTTATTTGAGTCACATTACAAGGCTAGCGAATCGCCTTTCAAAGCTTATTAGTTATGAGAGATAGTTTTAATAATACTGTTAAGGCCCTACATCGTAGCGTGGTTTAGTTTGGTGAAAAATAAAAGAATCACACGCGCACTGGAACTTGATTAAATGTAGATTTAAGACAAAATTCTGTACTTCAATCAATTTTCAGCTTAGTAAGTTCCTAACATATTGAAATACCTTCGATTTAAAGCAAATTTTACTACATAATAAGGAACTATTTACGTATAATCGTATAAAACAGAAAATAGACGGTGCTACTTAGGATTTTTTTTCTATGAAAAAAATTTCTAGTAATCATGTTTCGGTTTTGGTACAGCAGTAGACAATAGAAGCCTTTTTCCTGATACAAAAAATGTCATATTATGTATCTAGCCTGTCTGAAACCTAGTAAACATGTGAGATAGGCGTTTCGACTTTCTCGGTATTATCGGCATTATTTGGGTCACAGTGATAACAATTTTTATAAATTTTCTCTCCACTGTGGGTAGGTGTGTGTGTGCGAGTCTATAAAATAGATAGCATTGTCACGCGGACTTCAGTTGTAAACTCACCATGCAGAAATGACTAGGTTTCAGACAGGCTAGATACATAATATGACATTTTTTGTATCAGGAAAAATGCTTCTATTATGTAGTCTGAGCCTGTCTGAAACCTAGTAAACATGTGAGATGTGTTTATTATCGCATGGTGGGGAGAAAATCAACTGTGACCCTGTTAGTACAGATAAAGAATGTATCAAGAAAATAAAGTTAATGTAGTTAATGAATCAGAGATTTATTAATCAATAATTATATAAATCACAATCAAGTAGGTTGAAATAATTACCTCCGGTAATTAAAACCGGTTCAAAAGAAGGTGCCACTGAGCTGGTATCCCTTATAGGTTGAGCGAGCGGACGCCTGTAGAATTGTAGAAGAGTGTTCAGGGACGCCCAGTTACCTCGGGCGAGGATTTCTTCGACAGGACACTCTTCTAACCAATTTAGTGAAGCGACTGCTGAACGCGTGGATCCAGGTGCTTCATGAATGCCAGCTGCACGCAACACCGTGCGCACCCAGCCGCCGATGACGGTGCGGCTCGCTGCACGTGGAGCACCACGTGTTGTGATAAATAGACTAGGTGCGTTGTCAGCTTGCGCCCGCCGTGAAGCAGACAACTCCAGCAATCTTCTTAGCCAGTGAACCACATCAATGTTTAAATGAGGACCAACTGACAGCTGCCAGCCCGACTGTCTGTGAGTCAGCGAGTCGGTTTTGGACCCAAACACTGGCCAGAATGTAATATGGTCGTCTTGGTCGACCATGTGATTCGCGGTGATCGAGAGCAGCGTCAGGTCATGAATGCGTCTTCCAGACGCTAAGAGTAACAGCGTGGCGCACCTTCTGGAAATATCAAACAGACTATCCACCTGCGGACTATTACTAATAAGCCAATCTACAACTAGCTGGGGATTCCAAATGGGTGGCTTATTGGTAATAGTTTTTGCACAGGTTTCATTAGCGATACCCTTGAGTGCTTGTCGTACTAATGGATGTGAGCATAAGCTCTTGGTATCTTGTGGCCTACAGAAGTTAGCTACCACTGATTCGTGCACGAGAATAGTCCTGTAGCTAAGGCCCAGTGTTTTATGCAAATAAATTATATACCTCGCGATGCCGTCTGGACCAGGATTTTTGACATCGGTTTTTACTGATCGACACCAAGTAACCCATTTCAGCCATGATTGCTTATATGTCCTCAAGGTGGATGGCCTCCAGCTGGACCCAATCAACGATCTTTGTGACGATGACCAGTCACGTAATAAGTCGTCCCACCCCGTATCAGCCATACCTCCAATGCAAGACGGTCCACTTGAGGAGGTGGACGGCCCGTGGTTGTATCTATCATCACCCTGTGTAGGTTGCGAATAGTGAAGGGCGGGCACAGAGCTCTCGTCTTGAGGTCCGCTCGCCAAAACACGTTCAACCACCGGGGACATACAACCATGTACTTCCCCCTCGCATGATTGAGTGCAAACAGTACCTGGTGCATGAGGCATGGTGGTGGAAATACCCATGCCAGTTTGTACGACCAACTCCTGCTAAACGCGTCGTGATACACTGCCATCAGATCCCTCAGATCCCTCGATACGTACCGGGGAACTACGTGGGCAGTTTGCGATGCAAATAGATCCATTACTGGAGTTCCCCATTTGCGAAATATGACTTCGCAGGCTTCGGGAAGTAAATGCCACTCGGGAAGCTCTTTGAATCTTGACAGACTATCTGCCACAGAGTTCAGCGGGCCTGGTATGTAACTTGTTACCAGATGGATTTTGTAAGTTATTAGGTAACTGTAAATAGTCTTGGCGATACTTAACAAAGGTTCGGAGCGAGTTCCGCCCTGGTTTCGAAGATAAGCAAGAGCCGTCCGATTGTCGCTCTGCACCAGAACTGTCTTGCCCGCGAACAGTTGAGCTTTGTTCTGTAGGACAAACAAAACAGCTAGGAGTTCCTTCCTGTTGGCCCGAAGAGAGGCTTCTTGACTTAACCACGAGCCCTGCAAGAGAGCTCCGTCTACATAAGCTCCCCAACCGAGGTCCGACGCATCCGTCACTATAAAGTGAGACGGTGGTTGGGGCCAAATTTTGCTCACCTCTCGAAAGTGGTCCCTCCACCAGACAAGGTCTGCTCGAGCTTCAGGAGTTGGTGCTACCGAGGTTTCCTGGCGGACTGCTCTCTGCATGAGTGCCAGGACACCGCGGAAGTTTATTCTGCCATATGGAACTATGAAGCTGGCGAAATTTAACCAACCTACTACCTTTTGGAGTTCCAACGGGGACCAGACTGTCATGACAAGCAACCCCTCTATACAGCGAATTTCTCTGGCAAAGCCTTGAGATTTATCCTCGTGCTCCACTCGATACCTAAAACTGATTTACCAACAAGAAGTCGTCGAGATAGACGAGAACCCTTACCCCTCGTAGCCGCAGCTGCTGGGCTACCTAATTTGAGAGTGTTGCGAAGGTTCTCGGTGCACTTGCTAGGCCAAACGGCAGACAGGTCATCTGCCACACGGCTTGGGCCTTGAAAGGCGCCTGAATGTCTGGTGCTACAAACCTTAGAAAACGGCGATGTGACTCGGAGATCGGCACGTGAAAGTAGGCCAGAGGGGCAATTCCCGTATTTTTAAAACAACGTTCGCAATCTCATTTCGGTCTCAATCTGTAAAAAATTGTATAGCATTTACTTACATTTTTGACATTTGATTGTCGCTGTGGCATGAGATTGCGACTTGAATTTGAACGTTTTTAGGTACGAGAATTGACCTTCTGGCTCAAGTCGATTTTCATCATCCAGTCGTTGGGTTGAAGAAAACCTGGTACCTTGAACATGTTGACTAGACGGAACTTTGCTGAGCTCAGGTACCTGTTGAGTGCTTTCAGATTGAGCACCGGGCGGTTCGAGCCGTCTTGCTTCGGTACCAAGAATAAGTGAGATTCGAAACCGGCATTGTCTGGAGCGGGCTCGATCACACCCTGCGCTGCCATCTTTTGAATCTCGCGTCGCATCGCCAGTGAGTCGTCGACTGGAAATTGGCTGTGCGTGGCAAATCTCCTCAGCGGAGGCTTTAAATTGAAAGGGATTCGGTATCCCTGTATTACCTTTAAAATGTGAGGGGGAGCGTGCTTGGTCCTCCACGCAGCTAGGAAACTACGAAGCTGACCCCCTCTGAAGGAGTCATTGTTGTCGGCGGGAGCGGCCATCGTCCTGGCGGCGCTGCTGCTGGTGGTTGCGCTGCCCATCCGATCGCTTCCCAGCTGGGGGTGCCTTAGATCTAGTGGCCGGTGCAGGGGCATGCGGCCTCTTGTATGTGGTAGTGGAGCTTGAGCCACGAAAATTCTGCGCCATTGGAAGCTGAGTCCGATGTGGCGAAGCCTGCCTACCCTCAGCGGGTAAGTTCGGCCGGCGGAATATCTTCGAACCCCCTCCAAACCGGTTGAGCGTCTCGGTGAATGCTGCTCTGTTGAACAGACAGTCGCGGCTCGGCGGGACACGTTTAAGGGCGGCTTTGTTGTACTTGTCCCGAACGCCGCTGAGCACCGCATCACGACGCTGTTCTATTATACTGGCCCTTCTGCCACACACAACCTGCAACAGATCTTTAGAAACTTCTGAGAACAAACTGCCGCTTGCAAAAGCTTCTGAAAACGTGGCGTGCAAAGAAGCTGGAGCATCCTGCATTGCAAGAATATTTCTAATAGCTGTTTGCACAGCTTCACGTTGAGCCAAGAGCATATTCGTAATAGCGGCAAAAGATTGGTCAAGAGATCTCAAAAAATAAGGTTTATGTTCGAACGGAGCTAATTCTTCATTTAAATCTAAATGTGTAAAAGCGGGGGTAGCCAGATATTTTTTTCTGAGTCTCACCATAACGTATATTTGTCCATTCAGGATCATCGAAATGTTGTAATTTTGTGACTGCGTCAAGACGCGTCTTATCAGCCTTTTTGATAGATTCAGCCAACGTGGTTTCCAAATCTTCTAGCTCAGGCGCCAATGGTGGGGCCGGAGGCATAAGATCGGACAGGGCGTCCGATTCATTATTCTGCCGACCCTGTTGCGTGGGATTAATAAATCCAAGCGCCGCTGAAGCGGATAAACCAGGTTGCTGTACATGCGAAAGTAACAATTTAATTGAAGCTAACTCACGGTTAAACTGTTCAAACCTCTTGTCAAGGACATCCGGGGGGTTTTCATCCTTGCTGCGCGAAGCGGAACGCGGTTCGTTTGGCGGTATGTCGGGTGAATGCAACGTCTGCGACGGGCCTGGCAACGGTGGTGTCCGCAGTAGCGATGGCAAGTCAAGCATGACCTGCGCCGACGTACTTGAGGCCCCAACACTCACGTTCGCCTGCCCCGCGTCGCGCCGCGGCGTTTTGGGCGGCTGCAAAGACTCGTCCGAATCGGAAATATCTTCATCCAAGAAGCAGAGCCGCCGAGAATCGTGACTACGTTTAGCCATTTTTGCCGATGTAAACGCGACGAAGTCGAAAAACCAACTGAAGTCCGCGTGACAATGCTATCTATTTTATAGACTCGCACACACACACCTACCCACAGTGGAGAGAAAATTTATAAAAATTGTTATCACTGTGACCCAAATAATGCCGATAATACCGAGAAAGTCGAAACGCCTATCTCACATGTTTACTAGGTTTCAGACAGGCTCAGACTACATAATATATAGTTAAATAACACATATGGAAAATCTAAATGATTTATCCATATTACACTTGGATATACATTAATTTTAAAAATATTATACAAAAATATCGACATATTATCACATAATATACTCAACAGACAATAGTTATGGTTGCATGATGACAATAACGCAAATTATACAAATAAGAAAAGTAATAAATAATTTAATAAGGAATTGTTTTAATTATTATTTTTTTTTTCATAAAATTTTAAATATTAGTCATAATTTTACTGTGTAATCAAATAAAAGTTTAAAAAATATTTCAGAATTTGGTGTAAAATAAAAAAAGGACTACTTATTAACTGCTAATTCGTGTCATTACATTTCAGCCGAAAAAAACGCGGTAATATAAAATCAAGCACGAATAATAGTATATTATATCAGTATCATTCTCTTTTAAGTAGTGGAGGAGCTCGTGGCTAAGTAATAACAGCCGCACGGGTCGATCCATCAGGTTAAGCTACGCTTGCCGGGGTCGTTCCGTGGATGGGTGACCATCTTTACATACCGAGACTCCTCCGTGCCTCGGAAAGCACGTTAAGCCGTTGGTCCCGGCTGTCATTCGTGGATCTTTGACAGTCGTTACGGGTCGTCAGAAGCCGGAAAGTCTGACAACCAGCCTTACCCAGGGGTATCGTATTACCCAGTTAATGGGTTGTGGAGGACAGATAGGCAGTCGCTCCATGTAAAATACTGGTATTCAGCTGCATCTGGTTAGACTGGAAGCCGACCCCAACATAATTGGGAAAAGGCTAGGCAGATTGATTCTCTTTTAAGTAGTCAAGTAATACAAGCAAACTCGATTATCCGAGCTATCAATCAAATTGATGTAAAATATAATTAAACTCGGCTAACAGCGAATCACGGATATAAACGGCTTTGGTAAGGAATTTAAAATTTTAAACTGGATTATCCGGATAACAGGATTACGTGCAGCAATGACGGACAGTTTCGTCATATACTGAGCTTGTTCTGCAATGTTTGAGTTTCTTATTAAGTTTGTAAAGGCTTGGGTTTTACATACATACTAAATTTTTCCTGCGGTTTCACCTGCGTGGAGGCCGAAAATTATCCCACGGGGACGTACAACCGGAATTAACAGTATCCTATGTTCTAATCCCGGTCATAGTCTACACATGTGCCAAGTTTCATCCAAATCTGTTCAGCCGTTTTAGCATGTAATCGTAACAAACAAACAAAATCCCTTTCGCATTTACCTATAATATTAGTTAGAATTATCTGCACAAATCAATCAATCTGCCTAGCCTTTTCCCAACTATGTTGGGGTCGGCTTCCAGTCTAACCGGATGCAGCTGAATACCATTATTTTACATGGAGCGACTGCCTATCTGACCTCCACAACCCATTAACTGGGTAATACGATACCCCTTAGTAAGACTGATTGTCAGTCTTTCGGGCTTCTGACGACCCGTAACGACTGTCAAAGATCCACGAATGACAGCCGGGACCAACGGCTTAACGTGCTTTCCGAGGCATGGAGGAGTCTCGGTATGTAAAGATGGTCACCCATCCACGGACCAACCCCGGCAAGCGTAGCTTAACCTGATGGATCGACCCATGCGGCTGTTATTACTTAGCCACGAGCTCCTCGCAAATTATCTGCACAATGCAGATAATTTGCCAACTTAGTATCGAATAGTGTACGCGATTTTTTATAATATTTTTTATTTTCAACTCAATGCTGCTTTTGATCACACTTGAGTTAGTTGTTAATGCTATTTATACACTATCTTAAACATAGAATAGTCTAGAAGCCTCACTTTTATTAAAAGCTAAGCTCAAAGAAAAAAACACAAGCCTTCAAAAATTATACTTCTAATCAGCATAAAATGGCAGAATTTAATTAAAATGCGAAAATAGACGAAGAAAAACTTTAATTTTAAACACAATAACTTTTACTCCCCCAAGCCAAAAAGAAAAACAGAAAATTATTCTTAAAAAATTACAAAACTAAAACAACAGCTACGTACTTTAATATTCTATCACAAGGACCGTCTAAAATTGAAGTGGGAGGAAAAAATAAAGATAAAAAGCAATGAGCACCAAACGTGGTTTGATAAGTATGGGAGGGAAAAGAGAATGTGCAATTCAGATGGTCCCACTGATTGTCACTTCAATGCCGCGCCTGCAAATTTTTTTTCTGTCATTTATCTTTCTTTTGTTTTATTTGGTGAGGAAAATTTTATGATGTGGCAAACCTGTCTATAAGAGACTTTTTGTAAAGATAGACACAAGCTAAACAGAATATTCTTTACTAGATTTTGCCAGCGGCTTCACCCGCGTGGATGTTGGAAATAACCCATGGGAACCCATACTACCATGAAATCCTTTCTTATTCCTTGTCTACATTATAAAGGGAACGTCTTTTTTTTGCGATTTTTTTTTTCAAGATGCTAGATCGTTTTTCTAAGATATCTTTGTATAAATATTTTTTATAAGACACTACTATAAACTGTATTTTTTGGGCTTGTAATATATTGCAATACGACTAACTGTGCGACGAAAAAGTGGACGTTTTACTGTGTCCCGCTTGGGCAGCGCCTCAATAAATAAGGAAGTTCATAAGCGTGCTTATGTCAAAACTAAAATAAATGTTTGGAAGGAGTATAACCTGCACATAGCTTCTTATGCGACTTTTAAACTGATGAAGAAATTGACTACTTTTGATACGAAGCAGGTACCACCGACAAAGTAGTTCTAGGACAATTTTATTCAGGTCGCCGTATTTCTGAATGCAAAGGATCCTGCACTTTACTGGAAGTATCTGCTATTACTAAGTATTGTCCTTATAAGTGACTTTTGAAGCGATTATCGTAAAATCAAAATGCTTTTTCAATTACAGTTACAACAATACAAACAACAACACAATAGTACAACAACAGTTACAATACAACAACACAACAACAACAACACAACAACAACAACACAATACAATACCAACACCAAACAACAACAACAATAACAATACAATAGTTTTAATCAATTAATCACAGAATTTTTTTACTATGGGACCAAACCTGAGATCGCGAAAAAAAAATCAATTGCCCTATACAACATTCATGTTCGCATAACTCGTCAAAATGTAGGGAGCAGCAGATTTTTTTTTTGCGATTTCAGGTTTGGTCCCGTAGTAAAAGTTGTTTGTTATCATGAGTACAATCATGTGTTTAAGTATCGGTCACTAATTACCAGTCAGTTAGTACAGTCAGTTTCTGAATTGACAAATTAAACCTTAGCATTACTTAAGTTGATTCCTTTAATGCAGTCCACAAAGTTCAACATTTCTTGCGTTTTAAAAAAATAATAATTTCGCGGGAGCTTGACAAGCGTTCAACGTCAAAATACAGGGATGTTGAGTAAACATTTTTTTTGGCCGTCATTTAATTTATTAAAAAATATTGGACAGTTATTTTGTTTTTACGTAATCAAAAGTTTACGGCGATACATAGAGTTAAAATGTGGCATGACGTCACTCATTGCTAGACTTCATATACGTAGTTTGTTATAGGTATGACGTAGCGAGCCCCCACTCCCCAATTTTAATGCGTTTTATCTAAGTAATTTTTTTGGCATCGACATCGCCACATGCAAACTACGCATCACACTGACGTCACGCGAAATCCTGCATCGCGCAATTAGAGTTTACCGCGCGACTAGCACTATAAACAACGTCCCGACATCAATCGTCGGGCAGTTGACACGACACCTGTCTGGTCGGAGGATCTTCCCTATTCTATGGAGGATGAGTGAATTTTACATCCTGTTCCTCATGCCTCTATATTTTTTTTATTATCTGACTGACGGACTAAATAGATTTTTTTTTTTACTTAGGAAATATCCCTATTCTCATTTAAGAAATGGGGTGTTGTGCTAAAAAATCAGACGACAATTAATTTCCTAGTACATTTCTTTAGTACATTGCGAACAAGCCCTCCTGTTACCTCCTGTAAGAACCATCTAGGAAAATACACGAACACGTCAAAATGGGTAGGTAACATTCTTATTAGGATTTCACGGACCTTTTCAGTTGTTAGGAGCAGGGTAGTACTGACCACGTTTTATTTCAGACTACTTACAACTTCTAACAAGTTTGGAAGCGTTTTCTCTGAGTGCTACGGGATGGGTCCGGGATGTCTTGTAAGCTGACAGTTACAACGTTGCGTAATGGTTGGTCGTAATGTAATATTGGTCGGTGGAATCTTGTAACAAAAATTATTTATTTCAAGATACAAGTATTAACAAATAACAAATACTTTGGACAGTTAAGGTGAATAAGCAATAAGATTTTGGCAATTTGCAGGTCAGTGTCAGATTGTATGTTGATCAAAATATGAATGGCTACTGTAATAAATATGTATTTACATAATTATATCCAAAAGGATCATCAAAAAATCACTCCAAGTTCGATTTCTTCTAAAATGTCATGATTTTCGAAAACATGACTAAACTATTAAAAAAAAATTGAATTGCGTGGGCTACCATTGCGGACTCACCTTAACATCTTGTGTCATGTTGTGTTCATCGTGGATTAAATGAAAATGTAGAAATTGATCAAGAAAATAAACTGGCTTAACAATAAATTCTAATTGGTAGGAAAGTGAACTAAACTTAACAATATTTCCGTAACATTGGAAAAATGTAACTTTGGAAAAATGTAACTTTGGAAAAATGTAACTTTGGAAAAATGTAACTTTGGAAAAATGTAACATTGGAAAAATGTAACTTTGGAAAAATGTAACTTTGGAAAATGTAACTTTGGAAAAATGTAACTTTGGAAAAATGTAAATTTGGAAAAATACTGTAGTTGGTTAGGAGAGAATAACTACAATGTTACGGAATGGTGTAACAGACGCCCCCTTTACAGATTACCTAGCTAAGGTTGTCAATTATTTTCTTGAAAAGTAGAACTTGTACTTGTCCTTGTAATTCTAGATATAAGACAATTTAAAAAAAATGTCAGTCATCGGGACTGTCGACAGAATTGAAAACTAAAACGTAAAACTATGCATAGCATGTCGCGGTGTCGCAGTGACGCGGTGACGCGAACCCGTAAGATTTCCCCCTATCAAAGAAGTTTTCACTTCAAAAATGGCATAAGACGTGTTTTTTGACAAAAGTATGATTTAAGTATTTTGTTCACTACCAAAACTTAATTCAGCATGCACATTATTATTTTCTATATTTGAGGTTTTTTATATTCAGGGTTCTTAAGGAGCTAATAAACAAACTTTATTCAGAATCAATCTGCCTAGCCTTTTCCCAACTATGTTAGGGTTGGCTTCCAGTCTAACCGGATGCAGCTGAATACCAGTGTTTTACATGGAGCGAGTGCCTATCTAACCTCCACAACTCGATACTGGGTAAAACGATACTCTATGTTGTCAGACTTTCGGGCTTCTGACGACCCGTATCGACTGTCAAAGATCCACGAATGACATCCGAGACCAACGGCTTAATGTGCTTTACGAGGCACGGAGGAGTCTCGGTATGTAAAGATGGTCACCCATCCACAGACCAACCCCGGCAAGCGTAGCTTAACCTGTTGGATCGACCCGTGCGGCTGTTATTACTGAGCCATGAGCTCCTCATTAAATCCTAAACAAACATTAATCAGAATGCTCATGAAACAAATGACATATTATAGGCAGAGAAATCAGAGAAATGCTGAAGAGAAATGAACAAAATATTATCGCGTGGCAACCCTAACTATCCCGTCTCGTCCCTTCGCACGCAACGCCATCGCTCTTACAGCAAACTTTAATACAGTTTGTTCAACTATTTGATAAATTCTACATAAAAACATATTCTTTATCCCACTTGAATAGATTCTGTATCTTCCAGAACTTTCTATTCAATTGTCCGAGGGGTCGATTGTGTCAGGATGGGATGAGATTGTGAATATTTTTCCGTTTCTATAATGGAATGTTTATTTTCCTCTATTTTCGTGCATAAATAATATTACTAATGTTATTGCTTTCTATAGAAATACTCTCGGTTTCTAGTTTATTTGTACATTTCATATTATTAAATGTGTGAAAATGTTTACCGTCAAATCCGCCAGACATCTCATACCTGAAGTCATGTGCTGATAAATAAAGGACAAGAAGTATTATACACATATTTTTTGAAAGTTTATGAGTAATTTTGGGGTTACTAACTCTACAAATATAGACAATTAGTTGTCAATCATTATCAAAACTGGTACTACCTAACTAAAATAAAATACTTTCATACTCATGCGTTTTTCCCATGGGCGTACGCAGAAACTACAAAACGCCACCTGCTGCGATTAATTAGAATAGGGACATACTAATCCTGAGTTAGTTTTCACCGATTTGTTTTCTTATTGAAATAATTCTAAGAATATTTTTCCATATTTTGTTACAATACAATCATTTAAAATCATCTAAAACTACAAAATGAAACATACTTCATTTAATTTGAAAGCCATTAAAACAAATCAATCTGCCTAGCCTTTTCCCAACTATATTGGGGTCGGCTTCTAGTCTAACCGGACGCAGCTGAATACCAGTATTTTATATGGAGCGACTGTCTATCTGACCTCCACAACCCATTAACTGGGTAATACGTTACCCCTTGGTAAGGCTGGTTGTCAGACTTTCGGGCTTCTGACGAGTCGTAACGACTGTCAAAGATCCACGAATGACAGCCGGGACCAGCGGCTTAACACGCTTTCCGAGGCACGGAGGTGTCTCAGTATGTAAAGATGGTTACCCATCAATGGACAAACGCCGGCAAGCGTAGCTTAACCTGATGGATCGACCCGTGTGGCTGTTATTACTTATCCACGAGCTCCTCAAAAGCAATTAAAACACTAGACAACAAATGTTTTCGCAATTAATTTGAAATTGTAATGTGAATTTCATTTCAATTCGTTTTAATTCATCCCTATATGTGTATATCCATTCAAACAAAACCAACATACCGTATTCACGTTTCGTTTGAATGGATATACCTACATTTATCAGATGATGATTCAAACGTGTAAATAGCAAAACAGAGTTTATTAAAACTGTAACATGACGTTCTAATTAATTTTGTTACTGTGCTTTAATGTGCTGAATATGAATAAATGGTTCTGGTTAATTTTGCTATTTTTTAAATGATATCGTAATTATTTGGGTTTCAGAATTGTTGCAGGGTTTCTCATTAAATAAAAAACTGCGTCTAAAATTAATAAAACTGAAAATAATTATGAATAGCGTGACGTGTTGATGTTGGTTTTGTTTGGTCACCCTTTTAAGTCATGGTACTCATCATTATGAACAACTTTTACTATGAGACCAAACATGAAATCGCGAAAAAATATCAGCTGTTTCCTATATTTTGACAAGTTAGGCGAACATAAATGTACGGAACAAGTTTTTTTTTTTTTTTTGATGTTATGCACCTACTAAGTCCTACGTGGAATAGGTTTATATTTTACCTTTCTTTTTTATATTAAATACTAATGGATGTCGGATTTCATGGATTTAATTTTTTTTGCGCGGAATCCTAATTCTTTTTCTAAACTAAAAGTATCTTAAGATACTCCTTATAACATCAGCTATCTTCCAGTGAAAGTCCCGTCAAAATCGGTTCAGCTGTTTCGGAGATTAGCCGGAACAAACAGACAAACAATAACTTAAAAAATAACTAAATAAAATTAAATGTCAGGTTTGATATGCCACAGATGAACGTATAGACTTCCAACTACATCTTACTAAGTGAATTTCTCAGTAATCTCTTACAATATTGTGGGTTACGGGTTAATAGCGTCCCTGTAAACTTTATAAACTAAGCTACTACTAACAACACACGCAAAGTGTAACAAGTACTTCACTAGTACCACAGATTAATACAGATGGGACACTCCGCAGTTTAGGTATGAAGCTACAAGTAAGCGGCGGCCATCTCACTGGGTCAATTCAGTGTGGGCTGCCGCGCACCGGCTGGCTCGCACGTTAGTTCGATACTCACTCACGCGCCACGTCGTAAAAGAAGACAATCCCAACGAGTCAGAAGGTATAAGAGTTTGCGATAGAAAGAGAGGCAATTTATAGGTGAATATAACTGTAGGTATGAAAACGTTGTGACAACTGAATTGCACTTTATCATATCGTAGCAAGAGTCGCTTTTTATTTAAATGATTTTGCAGATTGTCCCATCTGTATTATTCTGTGCTAGTACTTCTTGCAAGTCAAACTCTTGTTTGCTTAGGCCAGCGTCCTTGCCTAGATCGAATTTATTGTTTTTTTTTTTTTTTTAGTAAACAAACGGAAGTACTGTCTCATCTGCCTAGCTTTTCCCAATTATGTTGCGGTTGGCTTCCAGTCTAACCGGAAGCATCTTAATGCCAGTACTTTACAAGGAGCGACTGCATATCTGACCTCCATAACTCAGTTACTGGGTAACGCGGTACTCCTCGGTAAGACAGGTTTTTAGACTTTCGGAATTCTGACTACCTGAAACGACTGTCAAAGATCTTCGAATTACAGACGAAACCGATGGATTAACGTGCTATTCGAGACCCCTTCTCGATATGTAGTAGATCTATGTGGTCACCGATCCCCATCACCGATCGCCGATCGGTAAGCGTAGTTCACTACGCTCGCCGAGGACGGTCTGTGAATAAGAGAAAAAAAACCGGCCAAGTGCGTGTCGGACCACGCACAATGAAGGGTTCCGTAGTTGGGATGAATTTATCTTAAGAACAAACTTAATATTGTAGTTGAAAAACATGTTCTCCCATACATTCCAACTGTAAATGTAAGTTTGTACTCACAATATTAATAGATTTACCATGTTATTTGAAGACCACAGACTTCTTATAGGTTTTCCTGTAATCTAAAGGTAAAGATCTATTTTCTGTATTTTTTCAAAATTTTTGGCTCAGTAGTTTCGGAGATAAGGGGGGGGGGGGGGGAATGGTCATTTTCGTCTATTTTCTTAATAACTTTAAAACAATTTATTTTAAAATTATAAAAAAAAATATATTTGAGACCCTCATAGTAAGCCCTTTCATTTGACATGTCACATGGTGTAGTTTCAAAAACTTTTTTTTTTAATTTTCTTATTTGCCCCCCAAAAGTGACCTCTATATTCAAAATTCATTTATTTACTTTACCCGTCCGTGTTTGAGTCACAGAAATTCATATGTGTACCAAATTTCAACTTAATCGGTCTATTAGATTCGGAGCAAATTGGTTGTGACGGACGGACAGACAGACAGACAGACACACGAGTGATCCCATAAGGGTTCCGTTTTTTCCTTTTGAGGTACGGAACCCTAAAAAATATAAAGATAGATAGATAAAACATTTATTCAGTGCACACAAAATACATAGCATAAGCACAACACACAAAATCACAATTTAATGATGATAAAAAATTACATGAAGAAAAAAAATGTGCCACTATGTGTATTTAAATGTAATATAAACATAACCTAAAAATAAGAAAATTATATCCTAACATAACTAAAACTATTAAAAACCTAAAATATGCATCGAAAAATTCCTCCGCATCGCTGTCGACTGGTAAAGTACCCAAGAGACTGGCGGCATTGCCACGTTGTATGGCAATGCTAAGCCTCTGGCCAAGGTAAAAGCCAGCCCTTGGGTGTCAACCAGCCGCTTGGAGGTTTAAATCTCTAAGATAAGATTTATAATGTGCCAATATAGGTATAGAAAAAAAACATATCTGGTACTTAAAAAAATAGAGTGACATATCTGTGGGTGACATGATGACATACTTGAAATCAAAGGGAAATTATTAATTGCATACCAGAAAAATATTCTTACATCAAATACTTTACATCTAATAATCTACAGGTACACCAAATCAATGTTTGCACTACTAATTAACTAATTGAGTATTTTATACTATTATAAATAATAATCATTATTTATACATAATTTTTTTACTTAGTCGTGATCGAGTCTCTTTCGTAGATGTCTATTACCTTATGAAACACAAAATTATTATTAACAACAATGAATACCTTGGTACTCACGTTTGTCGTTTTCAAGAAAGGATTTAAAACTTTCCCGTTCTTCAAAAAGATACAATTTATCGTCACAAAAATGAACAATTTAAAACAAAGTTTACGAAGACAGTAAGAAATAAACGCCTTACAATATTTATTTTGTAACTTTGAAGACTGGTCTCAATGGGAAATAGACTATTTTTCTTTTTACGTACTCTTTGTTATATTTTCAAAGATTCTGGAGTAAAATTGTAGAGGAGTAAAGCTTTTCATGATTTTTAGCAGAGTGGCATTTGCGTTATAAAAATACAAAGACATACTTTATTTCTTTGTGGAATAACTAGATTTTGCCAGCGGCTTGGCCCGCGAGGATGTCGAAAAATATACCACGAGAACGTATTACTAGGATTTTTTTCCTTATTCCTTGTCTACATTAAAAAGGGAACCTCAGTGCAAAAACACATAAATGCACGGTAAGCATATAAATCTCGATAATATTTTGACATGTCGCCACATCAGTAGAATGTGCCCGTGCAAAGCAGGGGCGGGTCACTAGTTTATTAAAAAAAACTTTTTTACAATAAAATACAACCGACTTCCAAAAACAACACTACAAAGTGAAAAATAACTTTAATTTCGGAAGTCGGTGGCAAAAAACGAAAATACATTTAACTAGACACCGACTTCCGAAATTAAAGTTATTTTTCACTTTGTAGTGTTGTTTTTGGAAGTCAGTTATATTTTTTTGTAAAAAAAAAATTATTTTTCACTTTTTAGTTGTGTACCTACCCCACACAAATTTTAATACCACTACCTGCAAAACAAACTAGAACATCATCCATATAAAAGTGGGAAAAATACGTATTATTGAAGCTAACTCAAAAACTACCAAAGCAAAGTTAATTAATTTTATATGGGACCAACTGTGATGTTTACCCTCTCGTATAAAACAAAAAAAATCCAAATCGGTCTAGCCATCTTCGAGTAATCGGGGAACATACATAAAAAAATAAATAAAAAAGGTTCCGACGAATTGAGAACCTCCTCCTTTTTGAAGTCGGTTAAAAACAGAAAAAATAATTTCGAAGACGTTTTAATAGTCCTTTTACTACATTTTATTTCTACTGACCATCTTTAGATAATGTGTTAAAAAACTTCGTTCCAAAAACAATATTGCCATGAAAGTATGTTTCCCAAAACTTACCTCTCCCAAAATCTCCTTTACAGTGCTTAACACCCATACTAGCTGAGCTACGATCAAGCGAACAAGACAAATTGTATGGTTTTCGGATAATTGCACCGCACCACAATGCATTCAATTTGCCATGACCAATCTACTCGTATAATATACAGGATGAAGTTTAAAACATGCACCAAAACGAAATGGGAGATTCAACTTATCATTATGAACACCTTTTACTATGGGACCAAACCTGAAATCGTAAAAAAAATCAGCTGCTCCCTGCATTTTGACGAGTTTGATGTAGATAAATGTAGGTCTGAACAGCTGAATTTTTGTCGCGATTTCGGGTTTGATCCTATAATAAAAGTTGTTCATAATGATGAGTACAATCTCTCCTTTCGATTTGGTGCATGTTTTAAATTTCATCCTGTATATTATACGAAATTACAGCGTCAGGTCAGGTAGACAGTTTATTGTCAATTGTTAGTAGGTATCAAGACGATGAAAACAAGGTATAAGAAATAGGGGGGGGGGGGGGGTCATAGGTATAAGAAAGAAGATTCTATGTCGTATAGCGACTGTTAAAAGTATCGAGATCTACTTTGTTTTTAGGGTTCCGTACCTCAAAAGGAAAAAACGGAACCCTTATAGGATCACTCGTGTGTCTGTCTGTCGGTCTGTCTGTCTGTCTGTCTGTCCGTCTGTCACAGCCAATTTGCTCCGAATCTAATGGACCGATTAAGTTGAAATTTGGTACAGGTACACATATGAATTTATGTGATCCAAACACGGACGGGTAAAGTAAATAAATGAATTTTGAATATAGGGGTCACTTTTGGGGGGCAAATAAGAAAATAAAAAAAAAGTTATGGAAACTACACCATGTGGCATGCCAAATGAAAGGGCTTACTACCCCCCTCCTTATCTCCGAAACTACTGAGCCTAAAATTTTGAAAAAAATACAGAAAATAGATCTATACCTGTAGATTACAGGAAAATCTACAAAAAAGTCTGTGGTCTTAAAATAACATGGTAAATCTATCAATATTGTGAGTACAAACTTACATTTACAGTTGGAATGTATGGGAGAACATGTTTTTCAACTACAATGTTAAGTTTGTTCTTAAGATAAATTCATCCCAACTACGGATTCCTTCATTGTGCGTAGTCCGACACGCACTTGGCCGGTTTTTTTTTATTATTATTAGTCTTAACTTCTTTTTGTAGGTATGCACTTGCTTCTGTGAATAACAAAAAAAAAAAAAAATTCTTTTCTTTCAATAATACTTAATTTTTTCCACTTAATATAATGTTCATGATATTATAATTATGTCCTGTCACTATTATTTACATTGCAACTTGTACGCATGATTATATGCGGCGTAGGTATCACAACTAAAATGTGAAAAAAAAACCCGACTTTCAAACACTACTAAGTGAAAACTTCCGATATTAAAGTTATTTTTCATTTTGTACCTATTACTTTTTTGGAAGCCGGTTTTTTAACCGACTTCAAAAAGGAGGTGGTTCTCAATTCGAAGATGTATGTTCCCCGATTACTCGAAGATGGCTGGACCGATTTGGATTTTTTTTGTTTTATTCGAGAGGGTTGGTCATCATCACAGTTGGTCCCATATAAAAAAGACGTACCAAAAAAAAAACTTTTTTACAAAAAAATACAACCGACTTCCAAAAACAACACTACAAAGTGAAAAATAACTTTAATTTCGGAAGTCGGTGGCAAAAAACGAAAATACATTTAACACCGACACCGACTTCCGAAATTAAAGTTATTTTTCACTTTGTAGTGTTGTTTTTGGAAGTCGGTTGTATTTTTTTGTAAAAAAGTTTTTTTTTGGTACGTCTTTTTATGAAGTAAATTAAAATGAAATGGAAAGAAAATACCGAGAAAAGAAAAGATTCGCTAATTCCTATTATTTTTGTAGTCTAACAAAGTACGTCTTACCTGTCTAACATTATTCTATTCATACAAGGTGTAATTAACAAAATTGAACAGAGAACACCCGAAAAGGGATTTCATGTTTGGTCCGATTAATGATGTGTTCAATGTCTCTTATTCGCAGGTTTTCAGTTATTTCAATAACAGTTTGTAAAAAAAAAATCACATCACAAACAAAATAAAAAAAAACATTTAAAAAATCTAAATAACATCTTTCTTGTTAAAAAGAATAACATTAGAGGTGAAATAATGATGCTGGTTCTCAATCATTCCCCAAAACCTCGCTCATTCCTCGCTCATCTCACATCTTTACCTGAACCCAAAGCGTTTACGACGTTGCCAAGCACATTCGACGAAATTGAAATATAAATTGGTTTTGGAAAAATTCAAACGCAGACTTAGTACTTGAATGAGTATTTTTATGATAATAAATTACCTGTCATTGTCATTTGCAAGATGTGTTGAGATGAGCTATGAGTAGTATTTGTGGTTTGTTATAGGTAGGTATGTTCGGGTGGAGTGTTGAAAGAGTTAAAAGAAAGTTTAAATGTTGGTTTATTTTTAGATTTGATTGGATATGTAAGGATTGTTGAATGAAGTTTCGGAGTGGAGTTTCCGATGCACTATTGTACAGGGTTTAGACCAAGTACTGAAAGACATGATGCTGTGGCGGCATCTACATCGCCACATACGAACTACGTTACTACGCGTCACACTGACGTCACGCAATCCTGCATCGCGCAATTAGGCCTCATTTACGGAGACGCGGGGCGTCGCGCGTTGCGTTGAGCGGCGCGGCCCGCACTGAATTCAAATATATGGCGTTGTATGAGTGCGTTTACGGAGAAGCGATTTTAGACGCGTTTGTTTGAATTAGGGCGTTTTTTGCGGCCGAACCCGCGGATGGCACCGACGCGTCCCACGCGGCGTTTATCGCGGCGGCGCACGCAGCGGCAATTCTCGATGAAGCTATGTCCGAGGCGGAATCTTCTGTCAGTCTTATTTAGAAATCGCGCAACACAGACGTAGTCACCGTCGCAATGGAGTATGATATGATCGACTTTTTTTTAGAAGAAAATTCAATGTTAAAAAGTGAATTATTTAATATAAATATTAGATTAGATTAGATTATCAGATTTTATTTTTGTTTATTTTTTTTATTTTTCGTCATTCATGCTGTAAGTTGCGACACGTGCACTCCCATCTCTCGCCAACATAAAACTAGTCGATTTGATCGACGAGGCGAACGTGCGCCGCCGCGATGCCCGCCGCGTGCTTCGCTACACGCTAGAGGATTCGCCGCGGGCGCCGCGGCGGGCACCGCCACGCTTCCCGTCTCGCTTCTCTATGAACATGGTCGTATATTGCTATAAGTTTGTGTTTACGCGTGCGATGATGCGTGCCGCTTCACGCGCCGCCCCACCGTAAACAGAAAAAACGTCCGACGCGCCGCGAGACGCCACGCCACACGCGACGCGAGACGCCCCGCGTCTCCGTAAATGAGGCCAGAGTTTACTGCGCAACTAACATATATACAACGTCCCGACATCAACCGTCGGGCAGTTGCCCACCAGACACGACACCCGTCTAGTCGGAGGATCCTCCCTTTTCAATGGAGGATGAGTGAACTTTACACCCTGTTCCTCATGCCTCTATAATGCTATTCAGAAAGTTTAACTAAAAACGTTTTTTACATAACAACCAACTTTCAAAAAAATAACACCACAACCTTTGGTTAACACACATCCTTTGGTTTTGTATTTTCGTTTTTTGCCACCAACTTCCGATATTAAAGTTATTTTTCACTTTGTAGTGTTTTTTTTGTAAAAATGTTTTTATTTTTCACTTTTCTGTCGCCTACTCTACAAAAAATCGAATACCACTTCCTGCTATGTAAATCACAGTGACAGGAATTTATTATAACATCATCTACATAGACTAAATGGGAAAAATACGTATTATTGAAGCGAACTCAAAAACTACCCGAGCATAGTTAATAAAACATGAGACCAATTCGAGGTATCCCCCCCGAATAAAACAAGAATCGTTCAAATCGGACTACATTTTAAAAGGCTATGTGTGGTCATAATCAGCCTATAATGTTCCCACTGCTGGGACACAGGCCTACTCTCTTCGAGAGGGAGCAGGCCGTAATCCACCATGCGGGCCCAATGCGGGTTGGTAGATGGTCATATACACGTTGACTTGAGAACCTCCTCCTTTTTTTCGTCGGTGTAAAAAGTGTCCCTTACTCCTAGCTCCAGCTTGACGCTTGAACCTCTAATTCTTGGGCTACAGCATGTTGCATAAATAATTAAATTATGCGTAGCAACTTTAGGACAAGGTGCAACCATTTTTCAACTTCATCATTTACGGAGCTCCAGAATATTGTGTCACGCGAAACAGTAAACCGCCCATTAGAAATTAAGTAGATATTTGATTTTATCAGCCGCATGGGTCGATCGATCAGGTTAAGCTACGCTTGCCGGGGTTGGTCCGTAGATTGGTGACCCTGTTTACGCTTCATGTTCGTGAACGGGCGCCGTCATTTGAGACTGGTCGTATCTTAGCTGCCATGGCTTATTTTTAATTTAGTTGTTTTAGTTTTTATCTTTCTATTACGGAAGCCTTTTAACGTGCACGTCGTCGTCTACATTGTTTTCACATGTATATTTTCAACATGAACGATGTAACCAATATTTTGTAAAAATACTTTGATTTAAAAGAGCGTCCGTGGAGTATCATGCCCGTTCTTCTCCATAGGGACCTACTACGCTTTGGAATGGGCAACTAGCTTCATCTTACTGACTGACCGACTCATTGACAATTCAAAAGTGCCTGTAATTGGTTTATTTGAAATAAATGCTTTGAGTTTTGAGGTTTCACATACCGAGACTCCTTCGTGTCTCGGAAGGCACGCTAAGCCGTTGATCCCGGCTGTCATTCGTGGATCTTTTACAGTCGTTACGAGTCGTCAGAAGCCCGAAAGTCTGGGGTATTAGGGGTATCTTATTACCCAGCTCCTGGGTTGTGTACGTGAGATAGGCAGTCGCTCCATGTAAAATCCTGGTATTCAGCTGCATCCGGTTAGACTAGAAGCCGACCTCAACATAGTTGGGAAAAGGCTAGGCATATTGATTGATTGTAATTTCTTACTTAAAACCACGACACTTAAATCTTTCAACCTCTAAACATTGGAATCAGTACCACAGAATGAACTAATCAACCAGCGTCCCTAAAGCGGTATTAATTCCAGTAGCACGTACTAAATATGTATAAAACTACACAACCAAAATGGTGCCTCTCCACATTCGGCGTTCATAGACGATTACCTGAAAAACTAAACTAAATCACTGAACGGATTTCGGTAAAATTTGGCATGGAGGTAGTTGGCATCCTAGGGAAAGACATAGGCTACTTTTTGTTTCAAAAATAATCCTAAAGGGGGTGATCATAGGGATGAAAGGTTATGATCCCCGATTGTGAAAAGGCGCCAAAACAGTAGTTTAACTACGATGCTGTTGGGTGATTGTTTCCGAATAGAGCCGAATGAACACGAACTAGTTCGGACTTTCTTTATAAGAGAGCAACAGTGAAGGTATTTATTACGTGTACGCCTACCTGTATCATATTTGAGGGTGTGGTACAGTCCATCAGAGTAAACAACTTTCTCAATGGAACCGCATCGTAATCGTGAAATAATTTGGGACGGCTGATCGTCCCATACAATTGGATCGAGTAAGTATTGAAGTTTTGTATGTGACAGTTCATTATTTTTTCGCGATTACGGTGTTGGTTGATGGCACGAAAAGTGACATTGAACTGGGTGAGTTGCAGTTAACAAACCTTAGCTTCGGTGACGACATTATCTTATTCTCCTCCACGGCGGCAGAAGTGGAGCTAATGTTAAACCAACTCAGTGATGCAAGCCTTGAGGTTGGGCTAGTGATGTACATGTAAAACACCAAACTGATGTCAAACACCATTAACTATAGTGCACTGCCTTCAAATCACAGATTACTAACGTTTTTAAAAAAAGCCTTTAAGCTGAAGTGGGGCTGTGCTGGCCTCGTCTGTGATATGCCCAATGAGCTGTGGGTCAAAATTATCACTACGTGGAGCCGTGACACAGCTAGACGGCGTATCGGAATCAATCGGAATGTGCAAGTGAAAAAACAGTTTTTTAGGGTCCCCCAAAAGGAAAATGGAACCCTTATGGGATCACTCACTTTAGAGCAGTGGTGCCCCAGTGGTAACGGCCTCGACTTACGAGTTGAAGATCGTGGGTTCTAACCCAGGCAGGCGCTTTACTTTGAGTAAATAATTTTAATGACCACTGCTCTCAAAACGGTGAAGAAAAACGTGAGGAAACGTCCTAGAACCAAAACATTCAAAGACATGTGACATCTACTAACCCGTACTGCGCCTGCGTGCTAGATTACAGCCCACTCTCTTTCAGAGATAGGAGGCCTGTATTCCAGCAGTGGGACCATTATAGGCTGATTATGTAATAAATAAATAAAATATTTATTCATAAGTAGTTTGTACATGGCATACATACTCGTAGCTGTCTTATGAACTAAAATGAATGTTAAAGAAAACACCCGTACAACAATAACAGGGGTCATAGGACTCCCTTTTCCTAAACTAGGCAGAAAAATCTGTCTGTATCTTAGGAAAGAGTATCCTTTTATAATGGGTCTTAGTGGCGGTTACAAAATAATTGGTACGTGCAGTGGGCGAACAAAGTACTTATCTTAAATTTAAGGAAGACAAATAAAAATAAAATGCGCGTGTGTGTGTGTATGTGTGTTCGGTAGTGTATGTGTGTCTGGTAGTGTTTCTGTAATAGGATCTCTCACTGTCTGTCTGTCCGTCTGTCACAGCCAATTTGCTCAGAATCTAACGGACCGATTTAATACATTTTTTATTTATTTAATGCACATAAGAATTTCTGTGACCCTAACACGGATGTGTAACGTAAATAAATGAACTTTGAATATGGGTCACTTTTGAAGGGCAAATAAGAAAATTAAAAAGAAAACTTATGCAAACTGACATGTCAAATGAAAGGGCTTACTAGTAGTGAAGATGTCAAATAGATTTTTTTTATAATTATAAAATAAATTGTTTTAAAATTATTTATGAAAATTGACTGGGCCTTATCTCCGAACTACTGAGCCTAAAATTAAAAAAAAAATGAAGAAAATAGTTATATACCTACTTATAGATTACAGGAAAATGGATAGTCTGTGGTCTTAAAATAACAAGGTAATTCTCTCAATATTGTGCGCACAGATATATTTGCAGTTTCAAACATGTTTCCCATACATTCCGTATGGGAAACATGTTTTTCAATTACAATGTTAAGTTTGTTTTAGGAATAAATTCATCACAACTACGGAACCCTTCATTGTGCGTAGTCCGACATGCACTTGACCAGTTTTTTAGGGTTCCGTACCCAAATGGTAAAACGGGACCCTATTACTAAGACACCGCTGTCCGCCCGTCCGTCTGTCACCAGGAACCGTGATAGTTAGACAGTTGAAATTTTCACAGATTATGTATTTCTATTGCCGCTATATCAACAAATACTAAAAAACGGAATAAAATCAATACAAACGGGGCTCCCATACAACAAACGTGATTTATTCAACGTTTTTATAGATAATGGTACGGAACCCTTCGTGCGCGAGTCCGACTCGCACTTGGCTGGTTTTTTTTTTTATTTGGAGACACAACAAGAGTTAGATCAGCAGGACGGGATAATGTTAGGATTTTTAAGACAACGAAAAGATTAGGTCTATTTATTGGCAACACAAAAAACTACAGAACAATTATCTTAACTGGAGTATAAAGTGAACACAAACGAAGTTAGTGCAGGCTAAAATAACAAACGGTACCTAGCTATAACATGCTTTGCCGAATAAAAAGTGCCGAATACAAAGCGAAACTTCGCGCTCAAAAACATAATCGTTAAATTAAAACCGACCAAAATCATAAACAATATACTTTTCACCACGAAAACCCACAAACAAAAATACTTTTGTTTAAAAAAAACCGCGAAATAATATTATTTACAATTTACTCATGCATTTTTGCATTCATTTTTACTTTAAAAAAAGTTATAATAACACGGAGTATGCACCGCGCGCGTAATCTAATTTCCATCGTGTCTTTTTTTTAGGGTTCCGCGTCAAAATTATTGAAGAAAATAATATGTCACGTTGATCTGGGAAATAGGAAAGCTGAAAATGAGTGAAGCCTGTCATCCCACGTCAATTAGAGTCATGGATGATAAAAAAAACTAAATTTTGCTTCTTTAACCCGAACCCGAATAAAAGAAGCGTAATGGATTACTTTGTACATAAACAAAGTAAGTTAAATGTATTAAAAAATAAATTAAAATGGTTGCAAAGCTAGTACGACTCAATAAAACAAATGTTACTCGAATTTTGAGGTTGAAAACCATTCCGAAAACTAAGAAACTAAACCTCAGACACAAACTCAAATATTTGAACTCCTATTCAAACAAGTATTTAAATTAATCAAGTCTTAGATAACAAGCCACAGCAATCAATAATTTAATTTTAATTTACCTTGGCCGAGAAATTATTACCTTATAGACTGATTAATAGTAAGTTATTTATATACTCGTCCTTAGGTACAAGGTCATAAGTTATTTAAGTTAAGTTAGGGGCCCGCCATCCAGGCGGGCATGCGCCGGGAGGGTTGTGGAAGTAAAGGCTGTGCCGGTTTCCCATGGCCCTCCCATCACGGCGATGTGGGAACACTGCTGAGTTTTAGTGGGTATACTGTCATTCCGACAGGAGTCCCACATACCCCGTCTCGTCCCCCACGAGCGGGGATGCATAAAGCATTTCTCAGCGTCAAAAAAAAAAGTTAAGTTGTTATTTTTACACATTGAAAATATATATCCGGAAAAGAACCGGAGTTGCCGACATACCTTGCAGAGTAAACAAGCTGAAGTGGCAGTAGGCTGGCCCTCACACACTCTGCGCTCAACGCTCTCTTGGACGCCTGACTGTGATGTGTTCGCGGATGAATGAAAGAAGATCTTGTCAGTATGACTGTCGAGTAGTTGTATAATTGTATTATTGTACTTAAATAGTGTCTTTATCTTAAGTAAATTGACCTTGGCCGTTTTATGTTATAACAAAAAAAAAAAAAATTGTCGAAGGAGCGATGGCCGATGGAGCAGATGAATCCTGGAATGAGACCGCGTATCGGCAAGCTTAATGCGGGACGCCCCCAGCTAGATGGATTGACGACCTTAAAAAGGTGGCTGGGACAGACTAGATGTGGAAGGTGGAGGACAGGGTGACTTGTGACGCAGCCTGGGAGAGGCTTGTATCCAGCAGTGGTCTGCGATAGACTACGTTGATTTATTGATTGAAATATGTAGTATACTCGTACATAAGCACTGTATCAGCCCTGCCACTTTCTCCAAAAAAAAAAAAATACAAATGATTAAACCTGTTTGAACAAACTTACATATGAATACGGAACCTTTTTAATCCCAGCTTCAAACATTTGGCCATGTTTTTTTTTTTATTTTCACACGACTGCAACGCCGGTCGCGAAAAGGTTTTTTACAATGCCATTGCGCGCTTGTCTGTTGTTCTGTACGAAGATTGCATTCACTGCAACGTTTATAAAAGCTTACGCGAAAAAGCGCCTTTTACGGTCGACGTGCACTTTGTTTTTTTATTGGTGTTGTCCCTGTGTTATACTTTTTAAAAGGTTAATTGTTGTTGATGCGCATAAAGGGATTATTATGGGTGAATGCTTTAAAGAATTTTATGTTAAGTAAGACTTTATATACTTGGCTGGATGGCTATACGAGTAGGGGAACACGAAAGAAATGATGGATGGATGGATGGAAAGATAATAATGGCTAGATAGGGAGTGACTACCGAGATGACGACTAACAGAACAGAAGTATGGAAGAAAAATACATACTGCGCCGATCTCAAATATTCTGGGATAAGGGCAGAAGAATGATGATTTTAGCGTTATTTACCTGGAATATATTTTGTATGATATTTATGTTTCGTGCCAGCTCCATTCTCTATAGCAGCTTTATCGTAAGAACGAGTAATGAATCAAAATCAAATTAAATACAAGTGATTGAAAAAACTAGGTTTTTAAAAGTCAGGCTCCTGATTCAATTTAAATAACGCTGAATATGATTTTTTCGTCTAAAAGATTTTTTCGTAGACTTTATCGACTCATCGGTTTTTAAAAGTCTGTATAATCTAGCTGAAATTAAATTTCATCCGATTTTCGTGAAAATGTTCAAGTTACAAAAAGAAATAGTCAAGAAAAACTCATGGGCACGCCGATTTTTATCCGGGCACCCATCCAACTATAAAGCAGTAGAGACAGTCTTATCGCAAGACAGCGAGGGTCTTGTCTCCCCTAATATAATCACAATGACAAACAACATTAAGAAAGTTTATTTCCCCTTTGCAATATTCGTTCATTATTGTGTCGGTTATGATCCTTAACGTGTTTAATTAGTATGGAAGTACTCCTTTGTCACTGAGTTTTGGTATATTGCACGATAAGAATAGAAACGTAATGCCAGTTCTAGAATGTCAAGGAAAACATTTTGGGATTATAACGAAACGGGATTTCTTGTATGGACTTAAATGGTGACAAATCGGAACAGTGACGAATCTGGCATAACTTATCAACTTTACCTACCCATCGCGTCTTCTTGAGACTAGGATTGAGTGAGTTTCCTCTCTAAATTTATCTTAAATTGTTTGTCCGGGACAGTTTTATAATTAGTAATAAGCACGGCAATTAACTATTGCCTAAAATACAGTTCATTCTTTTATTGCTCCCCGCGCTTAATTTGGTCCTTCGAGCTGGATTATTTTTTATAGTCATAATCAGTGTCCAAAAGCTGTTAATGATAATATGAAGTGTCATCACTACTGTTGTCCGTTCCTTGCAAAGCACTTTTCAAATAACAGCCGGGATCATCGTTCCGGCTGTCATTTGTAGATCTTTGACAGTCGTTAGACTGATTCTCAGACTTACCAAGGGTTATCAGGTTACCCAGTAACTGGGTCACTTCATATAAAATAATGGTATTCAGCTGCACCCGGATAGATTAGAAGCCGACACCAAAACAGTTGGGAAAAGGCAAAGCAGATGATTGCTGGCGTCCTACATTTGTATTCTAACTTAGCAGTGGGTACCTGTACTAGTGATAAGGTTTCCCCCATTTTATACGCTACCAAGTTGAACCTTAAGTTTGTTTTTCTCTGATTGTCACGTTTGTTAGTCAGGTAATAGAACCGGGCAGTATGTAGACCACATATTTTCCTGACAAGTATAGACTTCCCTTTGTTTATTCATGTACGATTCCCGTGAATCACTGAGCGTTGCTATAATTAAATTTATTCGCCGCGCATAACTGCCAGTTGTTGTTATTTACGCCTTTTCATTTCCGATCTGCTTTCGAGTTTTCTGTTGCGTGGTTGTTAATGTATGTTTATGTTATATTTCTGTTTGTTTTGATAGGATTAATGTTATGAGGGGTTTATGAGAAATATACTGGAAAGTTTTGTTGGTTTAACATAATTAGATTATTGTAGACATCGAGGCCGGAAATGCAGGCAAAATCAGAGCAAACTTTGAGAAAAGTTTGCTATCGACAATACTTTTAATCATATTGATTTGATTTGACGATTGGTACTCCTCTTTTCTTGTCTTGTCGTGTGTAAGATCTCTTATTATAATTACTGTATAGCTAGCCGTGAAAACCTGTAATTGGCTTCATGTTTCTTATTTCAGTATATTTATTGTTTATAAGTTAAGCTGTTGGTTTTCCACATGTTAAATAAATAAATAAATATTGTCTATAGTTGGCGGCAATAACTTTCAATCAGTTGGGCCCATGACCCTGTTTCCGAACTACCTTTTTCTGAATCTATAACATAAAAAACCTTCAATGAACACCATAGTCTCAGCTACATCCACGATGTTCATTGATCGTGTTCCTTCAACGTTTGCAAAATATTTTCGCAATAACCTTTTCTCAAACAGACTGATAAGCAAAGTGGTGGCGGAGTATAAACGGCCGCGACCTACCGAGTTGTAAGGTCGTAGGTTCGAACCCAGATAGGTATTTTACTTCAAGTAAATTATTTTATCACCACTGTTCTCAAAACGGTGAAGGAAAAACATCGTAGGGACCGATATGTTCTAGAATCAAAAATTCGAAGACATGATGACCACCACCAAACGCACTGAGCCCGTGGTAAATTACGACGCCCTCCACGGAGAGAAGGCCTATGCGTGTCCCAGCAGTGGGAACATTACAGACTGATTATGCGAAACAAGTTGCTTGCTTCATTAGTAGACAGGTTTTAGAGCTCAATCTCCTAAACAAAACCATAACCAGTAACCACACAATACTTGCGCTAATACTGACATTCAAATCTCAAGTAGGTACCTAGTCAACGCGTTAGTCGACCAAAGCTTAGCTAATCAACACGTTAGCCCTGACATGCTTGCGTCTGGAATTATATTGACCACAAAGTGCTTAGACCGTTATCTGCAGAATAAGTTTAGAGATAGGTATGCAGGTGGTATAGAGATGACACATTTGACGGTTTTGTCAAAGTACATAACTAAAGCTTAGGGATAAGGAAAATAATCATCGTCTACTAAAATCCAATGACCATGTAATTGACAAGGAAAAAGGTTAAGAAACTCCGTTCTTTGTGATGGGTGTTGTTAATCGGAAATGGGATGGGTAACAGCATTCTGCCAGGTCGTGATAAAAACATAAGTACTCTAGAGGTTTGTTGCAGAAGTCAACCTTGGTATGTTACTGGCAGAGATTCTATCATTCAAACATCGAATTACTATTGAAGAAAAGCGGAACTTGCTTTTTTTCAATGGTGGCAGTCAGATTCTTTCTAGGGTTCCGCGAGGGCAGTGATATATTTTATGTTGAAACTGAGTCAACGCAATCCGCCTAGCCTTTTATTTATGTTGGTTCTCGGCTTCCAGTCTAACCGGATGCAGCTGAATACCAGTATTTTACAGGGAGCGACTGCCTATCTCACCTCCACAACCCAGGAGCTGGGTAATAAGATACCCCTTGGTAAGACAGGTTGTCAGACTTTCGGGCTTCTGACGACCCGTAACGACTGTCAAAGATCCACGAATGACAGCCGAGACCAACGGCTTAACATGCTTTCCGAGGCACAGAGTAACCTCCGTATGTAAAGATGGTCACCCATCCACTGACCAACCCCGGTAAGCGTAGCTTAACTGACTATTATTGAGTATTATCATTAAATAACGGCCCTCGGTCCTCTCACCTCTCGTCTACCTCTTTGCTTTGTAGTATAGCTACCCCCTGTGAGGTTCAACTCCTCACAGTACCATGTCGTTTCCGTTTAATATGGAGAAGAACATATGCAAAAGTGAACGAAAAGCCCATAATCCAACAATAGCACGCTAAAAAAATTAAAAAAATTTGTTTCATTCCTAATTCAAATCAAACTAATTAATTCGATTCAACCACATTTCCTTTGTTTCATGACTCAACAATTCCTCAAAACAATAATAAAAATACAAAAAGTTCGTAAATTGTATTCGCGCACAATCAGCATCACCAGTCATTGCCTTTTCGATAACTTCCGATAGCGCTACGTAATACGATTTCATTAATGAATTTAACACCTACAGGAACGCTCCTAGTAATGATTCGACGATTTCTCCCCTCACAAAGGGCGATGGAGAAAAAAAGGAAAAAAGAAACGAATTGAAAACAATTACGGAGAAGCAAGTTTCGCGTGATAACGATGCGAGCGACTTTTGTCAAGGGAGAGACGGTTTTAAACATTTTCTTGCCAACAATTGTGGGGTGTTCGTGTTTGGACACGATTCTAAAGAGATGTAATCAGTTTTTCGGAGAGAAGTAAATAAAATTGTGTGAAGAAAAATATGGTGGGCCATCTTTGTTTATGTTTTGACGAAGAATTCAAGTCGCTTGCAACATATTTAGTTGCTTCTTATAGACATTGTCAACAGTATGCAGTTTGCAGGACCTTGCTTTTTCTCTAAAAGAAATGAACAACAAGTTTTGTTGTATAACTACCATCATTTCAACAATTATCCCTACGTATTTTAGGGGTTATTTTTAACCGACGAAAAAAAAGGAGGAGGTTCTCAAGTCGTCACGTATATTTTTTTTTATGTATGGCCACGCATAACTTTTTACAGAGTAGTAGATTCTTATTATATTCCGGTGGGTATTCCTCGAATTTGGTACCATGTAAAATTTATTTACTTTGCTTGGGTAGTTTTTGAGTTAGCTTCGATAATAAGTATTTTTTCCACTTTTTATGTGGGTGATGTTCTGAATTCTTTCAACTAAAAAGTGAAAAAAAAAACATGTTAACAAAAAAAAAAAACAAGCGACTTCCAAAAAAAACACTACAAAGTGAAAAATAACTATAATTTCGGAAGTCGGTGGCAAAAAACGAAAATACAAAACCACCGACTTCCGAAATTAAAATTATTATTCACATTGTAATGTTTTTTTTTTGGAACCTCTTATTATATATTTACACATAAAGAGCACTCGACCGAGATCACTGAATCGCCAATCTACTCGGTACACGTGATCAAGGCATTACTTACAAGATACCTTAATCCTAATCCGGCTGTCGGCGCCTCCTCCAGTTGTGGTCACTGCTCTCATGTAACTGGTGACATCTCGCCGTCAAGGAAGACAATGCTGTGAATGTGGCACGAAGACGTGTGAGACAACGTCACCTGTTGTGACTGAGGACTTATCTCGCTTGTGTTTTAGACGTCTACATCTAAGACACAAGCGAGATAAGTCCTGCTCTGGCTCTAGCTATGAGACTATAATGATGATTAGTGTTGATGTAGCATTATCATAATTTAACTGTACTACCAGATAAATCTTATTCAAAAGGAGAAGTTAAAATTCATGCCAATTAATTGTGATTTAACTTCGTTTTATTTTTGGCTTTAACGTGGCTTGTGGTGTTGGTAAACGGGCAGGAATCGTGACGTAACGAAAAAATGTTATGCTGACAGTTTCAAGTGCCAAAAATTTTTGTTTTGAATACAGTTATAACTTAAGAGGACTGTCGCATTCTGTCACCTCTCTCGCTCATCCGGGACCAAATTTTTAAAATTGATAAATTAAAAGATTATTTTTTGAAAATGTAATCAATTAGGGTACTAGTATATAATATTATTTATAATATAAAAATCAATCTGCCTAGCTTTTTCCCAAATATGTTGGGGTCTGCTTCCAGTCTAACCGGATGTGAGCTGAATACTAGTATTTTACATGGAGCGACTGCCTATCTGACCTCCACAACCCATTAACTGGGTAATACGATACTCATTGGTAAGACTGGTTGTCAGACTTTCGGGCTTCTGACGACCCGTAACGACTGTCAAAGATCCACGAATGATTCCCGGGACCAACGGCTTGACGTGCTTTCCGAGGCACGGAGAATAGTTATTTATAATATAGTAATAATAATATATATGTCGTGGATTCTGAACGGAACGTCAAGTTGTACCGACTTGGGTGTGTTCGGAAACGGGGGTTGGCATCACTGTGCGAGCTGTCAATATCATTTTGAGTTTGCGGGGGGAAATAACGGTGACAGATGACGGCTGTCATTCAAGGTTCCTGTACTTGACGAGAACTTCGTGATTAGACACCGAACTGAACGGACGTGCGCTACCAACCTCGCCGCGTTCCGATACGAATCCAGTTCCATCCGATTCGTGTGTGCTACTTTTTAACTGATTGTTAGTTAAATAAATCTAATTACAACTGTAGAGTGCATATTGAGTCTTATTTCGGCTTCAACAATGGACGACGACCAGTCCGGCAACGAACGCTGACATTCTCCTCCGACATATTATTATATTTATTTATATTTACCTAATTATTAAAAACACATTTCTATTGTGTTATGTAATAAACTCAGCGATTGGTGGCCTGTATCCAGCAGGGTACTGCTGTAGGCTGCTGATGATGAAGTAAATCACCACAAAGGACCAAACAAGTCAAGACAGTTTATACCAAGATATTCCACCAAAACCTATTCATAACCTTCGCTACATGTGTATAATGTATTTCCAAACTGTCCCTCTAATATTATTAACACCTCGAGAGGCTTTCAGCGGTATTAAATGACGTCGACCGATAAATGCTTTTAAGCTGACGCATAATTCGGTTTGCTTCGTTATGGACAAGCATTTGCATGCTCGCTATGTCATGTAAAATGTGCGCGTAAAAGAAATTTTGCCCTTTTTTAGAGTGGGCTGTCATGTTTTGTTATTGGTTCGATAAGTTGGTAGGGTTAAGTGAAATGTGAAATTGGAAAACTATTTTTCGAAGAATTGGTGTTACATGAAAACATGACAGACCAGTCAGTAGATTCAGGGTCGAAAAACAGTGTTAGTACTAAACTTTTGGTACTGATTCTGACATAATACAACATCACGACTGTAATCCCCAAGGGGATAGCAAAGGTATAACAATAGAATGTGTATGTATGTAGTGTGTGTAGTGTTGAGTGTTGTGTGTTTTATTTGTGTTTAATAATTCTGCCACCTCTTATAGAACAAAGAAACTCTAACAGGTTTCACACACGGCAAAATTTCACTCTTAAGAAAAACTATAACTATATCTTAGCATAATCAGCCTATAATGTTCCCACTGCTGGGACACAGGCATCCTCTCTTCGAGAGGGAGTGGGCTGTAATCTACCACGGGGGCCCAGTGCGGGTTGGTAGATGTCACAAGTCTTCGAATTTTTGGTTCTAGGACATGCGGGTTTCCTCACGATGTGTTTCTTCACCGTTTTAAGATTAGTGGTAATGAAATTGTTTACAATAAGTAATAATTTCATCACTACTATCACTATTTCAAGTAAGTATCTCTTATTTAGACCAAAATACAAATTCTTTGAGCCGACAAATTTTTTTAGTAGAATTTGCTATTTCGTAACTTTTTTGCACGTGTAAACGAAACAGATGTTTTATTTTTAGGCCTTTTATTATAACGTAATTATATTAACGACGACTTTTTCTTACAAACTTTATATTTTTTTCCGAAAAACAATAAGATGGGAGAAAGTAAATAGGCAGCTGAATTACTTCTAAATATTAAAATTACGAACTTGATATTTTACGGCCAAAAGAGTGTAATAAGTAAGTTGTTTCTTAAACTTTCCAAATATTTTTTAATAAAATCAAATCTAGGAATTATAATTAAATCCGTCGATCCTTAATAATCAGAGCAAAGTTTTTCTAGTTAAACACATTATAACAAAATACTTTTTCTTTTCATTTCTAAAACAAACTGTTTGTTTTAAATTGAAATAAGTTGTGCAATAAAATAGTTCTGAACTGAAATTAATTTTGTTGTAAGTTAGGTTTTTAATAAAAACTGATTTAACGTGTTATAAAGTTTGTTTGTGTTTGAGTTGTCTTCAACAAGATTTATTGTTTTTACCTCGACACACAGGTTTGATTGGTACAGCCTGCCCTGTTGCAGAAAAACGTTTTTAGGAGACTATAATTCAGTCTTTGACACTTCAGCAGAGGTCCAGGTTTGCCGCAGAGCCATGGAGCGCAATATCCTGGGGGTTCAAATTTCGGACCGTTTTGAAACACAACACTGCGCGCCAAAATCAAGATCACGGATGTTACCCAGAAAGCCGCTGAGTTCAAGTGGGACTGGGCCGGACATTTGTTATCTGCCGCATATCAGATAACAAATGGATTAAGATTTAGGGGAGTCGAGCTTGTGCTTGACTCCTACCGAAAAGACTGGCCGACTCTAGCAAAAGACAGAATTGATTGGAAAAGGGAGAGGGAGGCCTTTGCCCTGCAGTGGGACAATTGAAGTTACTTTGTCACATTAGATTTATTGATATCTGTAATGGCAAAGGAAACGTGTGTGATAAATAAATTTAGACTAAATAGATAGATCATTGACTTTTTGAGTAATTTTTAACTAAACACACAGATTTTGAAAAAAATGGCATATTATACTAGAAAAACGTCAATCCCCAGGTTGAGTTTTATGATGCCAATCGATTTCATTTAAGGATTGAAAGATTCTTCGGGACCAACATACGAGTAGATTAAAGTACTTACCAATTAGAAAAGCTCTAAATCGCAAAACACTTTTTTATTAATGTTCAAAATAATATAGATAGATAAAACATTTATTTGGTGCACACAAAAGACATAGCATAACACACAAAAACAAGGTGCCAATAATAAAAAAAAAAAAGAAGAAAAACACACTTTATACAAGTAAAAGTGACACTATGACATATTTATAATCAAATTAATAACGAATATACGCAGTGCGGTGTGCGTCTCAAGGTTGCACCAAATGGGAGTCCAGCTCAACATGTGTCAGGCAAATATACCTGACGCTGATGTTCATACTATAAGTTCTTGTAGCCGATAAACACTGTGGAGACCTCTCCATAGGATAAAATAACAGTTCGAGTCGCAGAGCGTTAAAAAATTAGAGATGCTCAAAGAGATTTTGAGCGGGATGATAACAAACGGGTACCTACATCACAGATCACACAAACTTAAATCTGTTTTAACAAGCACTGTAAAATCAGCACATCACATTCACTCATTCAATCTGCCTAGCCTTTTCCCAACAATGTTGGGGTCGGCTTCCAGCCTAACCGGATGCAGCTGAGTACCAGTATTTTACATAGAGCGACTGCCTATCTGACCTCCACAACCCAGTAACTGGGTAATACGATACCCCTTGGTAAGACTGGTTGGCAGACTTTCGAATTAAAAAATTTTTTTTTCTCTGACAAGTCATCGTTCGGTCGGTTGTGTGGAAGTGTTTTTTGCGGCGTTCCCGCTCGCGTGAGCGGTTAGACCAGTATTTTTATGCCAAAAAAAAAATCATTTTGAATTAAATCACATAATATTAAACAACAAGATTTTAAACCTAAAATAACGTGTTAAAATGAGATAAAGGACTTTTAACCAAAATACCAGGGGACGATAACGATCCGAAGGTATACGGCCAGCATTGTTCTGTAGCCCTTAAATCTTTTACCTTTACTTTCGGTGATATATTACAGGTTAAAAGTGTTTTAGTAAGGTACATTTGAACAATTATTTATCACCTCAATGTGAGAGGGGGAAGGAAAATATGGAGTTTTGGTGCTGGTGGATTTTGAAGTGGGACTTCACAGCTGTTGTTTAAAATGGTAGTAATTTGGCACCTCTAGTAAAATATAGCTATATGCTTTCATCAGTCCACAGAAGTACGGTAAACCACACGTGAATGGTAACAAAACATTATAAGTTGGGCTCTTATTCTATTGAAACTCCGTACTGAGCTAAGCCAGCTCACGATCGAAGTGTTCCCACTAACGTGCTGCCTACTGTACCTATACCCACCTACGCCGGCTACGTGACTACGCTAAGCCGAAACAAAAAAACATCTCATGGAGCCTAACCTACTGAACCGATTTAACAAATAAGGTACCGTTGAATTGGTTTTGATCTAGACTACAGGTGATCTAGATTTTTCTTCGAACATTTTGATTTGGAACAAGTAATTGTAGGTGATTTTTTTCAATATGGGGGTTGGATAGAGGTGATTTTATGTTTATGTGTAATAGAACATGGTCATACATTTAAAAAGTACCTATACACATCGACTTTAGAACCTCCTCCTTTTTTTGTCGGTTAAAAAAATGTACACATTGAGCGCGCAATCGCACATGAGAACGCTCCCTAAGATCTACGAAAACAAAGCCCCGGAGAGTAACTAGTTAAAAATAATGAACAAAGAAATACAACAAACAAGTAGGTAGCACTAATTGCTGTATTAGCGACCAGCTCGGGAAACACAACAAACACATTGAAACTCACATAAACACAGAAAAAAAATACACCAGCAATGTATGATTCCCATAAGAGTCGGACAGAATAATTGAATACAGACATACAGTCTCCAATCTTTTGGGCCGGGTTGAACGTAGGCGCGAGCCGATGCGCAGAATGTAAAATTAAGGATCAGTTGGGAAAATACCATGCGCAGATGTCGCAAGATGGCGATCGCGCTCACTTCAGCCCGGCCAAAAAGATTGGGGATTACTATATGTACTTATTTTTCTCATGATTTTCTTCGTTGTGTCGATGGCACGACAGTATATTCTATTATTTACAGTGTATTTTGTTGACGTAAAACTTCGCCACTTCATAGGCATCGTCGATAGCCGATCAGAGGTGGCTTTGGCTGCATTTTTTTGGAGCACATAGAGCACGATATGAGATGGGACATAGTTTGCGCCACAGCTCCAGATCCACACCCTGCTGCCGTACCGTCGAGATAGCCCCACTTATGAATGAATGAATGAATGCTTTATTTGCCAGAATATAGGTACGTTGTTTATGGTAAAGTGACATTATTATGGTTTCACTATATTCAACTTTCTAGTCGTGCGTGACATTGTAAGTTACAATGTCAATACAATTTGTAATAATAATCGAAGCATATTAATAAAATTACAGTCTTCTTACATTATTAAAATACAAATATTACATTAGTAATAGCACTTAGTAGTGGGACCTTCCCAATTGGGTTTGGAGGTGGTTCAGAGACTTTGAAGTGGGCCACGGAAGGTTGGATCCTGCGGAAAGATGCTCGATTGGGACAGTACTCTGCCACATTTTGCAATGGGCGTCGGTCAGGTTTCTAGGTCGTAGGTCCACGCAATGGTATGGATGGGTATTTAATGGGCTATCCTTGAGTGAAAGAAGCAGTGAAAATAATAAAGAGAGAGAGGAGAAAGAGATGGGGTAAAATCTTAACAGAATGGGGACCGAGACAAAAAAGAAAACTGAGGATTCTGTTTCTTTAATTTTCGTAAAGACAGACATTTCGTTAAAACAATTGAATTAATGTTGTTTATTTTTCTTTACTTTCCTTTTGAAGAACCAAGGTTTTTTGTTTATATTCTAGCTGACCCGACAAACGTTGTCATGTCTAAATTTCAATCATTAATAAAAAAATCCCTTAGAGAATGCACTTTTAATTTTCCCGAATTTTCCCAACAACAACATTTTTTTTCATACAACCCTTGGCTTGTCCTGACGATTATAAACATAACAAAAAAAGAATCCGCTCTGAAGTAATGCGCGTACATATTTACATTCGGCAATTGATTTTTATATTTATATAGATAATTTAGTTTAATATTAAGAGCCTATTTCACCACCTACGATTAAGTTCCTATTAACTTACTTGGCAGATAATTTCATACAAACTGTTCCATTTTTTATTATTAGGTCTTTACCTATGAAATTGCCGTTCTGCAGTACTGGCCATTTCAAATCAAAATTATTTTTGTTTGGCTAAGAATTCTATTTTCAAATTAATTTTATTTTAAAAACATGGATTTTTTTTCCAATAGTAGTCATTTGTTTATTGATTAGTGTTACATTTTCATCGCATTTCAATCTTTTTCGTCATCATGGATACGTTAATAATTCGAGTAATTATGGAATATGAGTACCGTCGTGGCAGCAACGCGGCACTAGCGGCACGCAACATCAACGACGTTTACGGAGCTAACACTACAAACCAACGCACCACTTGTTATTGGTTTGCTCGCTTCCGTTCTGGAAATTTCGACCTGAAAAATGAACCTCGCAGTCGTCCGAAGACTTTGGTCGACAATGGCGAATTAAAGGCGATTGAGGAAGCTGATGATACACAATCTACGGCTGAATTAGCAGCAGCTTTCGACGTTAGCGTCAAAACAATATTGGTCCATTTGCGTCAAATTGGCAAGGTAAAAAAGCTTGACAAATGGGTGCCCCACGAACTCAATAATCGCCAGCGCGAAGTACGCGTCTAGACGTGCCTTGCACTGCTCAACAGACACACAAATGAAGGAATTTTGAACCGCATTGTTACCTGCGATGAAAAATGGATTCTGTTTGATAACCGCAAGCGCTCATCAAGTTAGTTGGATCCTGGTTCAGCACCTAAACAATGTCCTAAACGAAAACTTACCCCTAGAAAAGTGATGGTCACTGTTTGTTGGTCTAGCGCCGGTGTGATTCATCACAGCTTCTTACCAAACGGGGTGAGCATTACTTCAGATGTGTACTGTGAAGAACTGAACACAATGATGGAGAAGCTGGCACATCTCCAACCAGCATTGGTCAATCGCTCGTCTCCGCTGCTCCTGCAACACCGCGCGACCTCATACTGCACAGCAGACGGTCTCCAAGTTGCAAGAACTGGGGTTGGAAGCTCTCCGTCATCCGCTCTACTCACCAGACCTTGCGCCTACAGACTACTACTTTTTCCAGAATTTGGATAACTTCTTGGCGGGAAAAAAATTCAATACCCGAGAGGCAGTACAAAATGCCTTTGAAGAATTTGTTGCCTCCCGTCCAGCTGATTTCTTTAAGAAGGGCATCAATAAACTGCCACTGCGTTGGCAAAGATGCATTGATTGCATGGGTGATTACTTCGATAATACAAATAAAAAATGCATGAAAAAAATTCGTTTTAATTTTTTCATACAAAACGGCAATTTCATAGGTAAAGATCTATTAATTTCTTCGGCGAGTAGTGGCTACTCGGACATCGTGAAATAGGCCCTAAGTCGCTTTTCGTGTCTCTCCATAGTTAGCTTAGTTCTTCTAAACTTCACAAAAGATTTTTTTTTACTAAATTTGATTTTAATAAAAAAAATATTATATGTATAATAAATAGTGTTTCCATAGTTCTAGGTAACCAGTCCATAGCCACCCAATCCCATAGTCCAATATGTTTTGTTTCTATGTTCTGCGATAGTCCTGCTCCAACCGGGGGTTGTCCTTGGGTGCACTTGCATAGTGCATACGGAAATCGTCGGTTGGTGCCTCCTCGTAATTTAAAATTGTCTAAGGGGCCTCTGCGAGTTGGCTTCGGCCCCTCGTACGCCTTCCAAAGGTCCGGGATCACAGGGTCCCAAGATATGTCAAAGACATTTTAAAATAATTATATTTATATATTATATCCTTTATTTCATTAATATAATACATACAAATTACATTTTTAAATATTAGAATATATAAATATAAAACATAGTAGCCCACCGGTATCGGGAACAGGGTCCAAGCTACCGGCGGTCAGGGCTCCAGAGAGAGGAACCTCCTAACAATGCGCGCCGTGTCTATTATAATTATTATTATCATTGTTTTTTTTTAATTTAGGGAATTTTTTCCGCATTGTTTATGCGTATACCTTATACCTATTTTAATATTAATCTCCATGTTTTGAAATGTCTCCACATCAGTAGATTACACTCGTGCGAAGTGTGGACACCCTCACTGTTGCTAGTTGTAATATATTTCTACCGGTAAAGAGCTAAGCATATACAATCAACAAATTGAGAACCTAAATCAATAAAAATCTTTCACATACTCGTAACTCGCCAGTAGGTAAACAAACTACACAAGTTTGCGCCATGCAAGGCAATTTTACGTAATATTTCTTCGCAAGGCGATTTACTCAAGTGCAATATCCGAGGGGTTACCTGCGCAGTAATATGACAGCTTATGTTTTAAACTGAAACACCTTCTAGAATATTCTTCTGGAAATATCTAGGTAATTTTTCTTATATTTTATTAAGGTTTAAAGTGTATTTTGTTTGTTAATTTTAGCTGTTATTCTCCTAATGTATACATGTTTAATTTGAAGAAGAGTTAAAAATAGAATATAATAGAATAGAATATATAGATTGTGCATTCTATTAACCCGTCTGTAATATGATGTTCAGATAAATAAATAAGTAAAGATTTATAATTCAGTCGCATGCCTGTGGCGCCGCGTCTGCGAGACTTCTTTCGTGAGACGGACTCTACAACGTCCCGCCCGACATCAAGTATCGAGCAATTGCCCACCAGACACAAAACCTGTCTGGTCGGAAGATCCTCCCTTTTCTATGGAGGATAAGTGAACTTTACACCCTGTTCCTGATGCCTCTATAATTTCACAAGGATATTTATGCAACCAGTCAATCCTAGCTTAGTAACGATTTGACCACCAGCATATTTAATAGAATGTTGGCGATAGAGTATCGATCATGGGTACGTTGTTTGAAGATGGTTGAAATGACTCTCAACAATAGTTTTTTTTGGATCTCTTGAGCATGGAAATCTTGTGTTTTCACTCACAATAAATAACTTCGTAGCCAGTTTTCAAAATAACTGTTAGGCTAAGCACATTGTTCCGACTATGTCGCGGCGATAAGTCGCGGACGTCTCGCGTTCCTTATATTTTTTATTACTGTCACGGCTGCCGGCGGCCATTGAGCGTCTCGATAAAATATAATTATGGAATGCGACACTTCCGCGACTTGTCGTCGCGACATTGTCGGAATAGTGTACTTAGCCTTAACAAAAACTAGATATTTGTTTACAAACGAGCAATTTTCATGAAGAGAAGATCTGCTTGTTTCTATGAACTCTTTACTCTTCCTATATCACCCACAACGGACCGATAGTGTTATAATGCTAGCTCTACAACTACCTTTTAAAATGCTAAAGCTAACATAAATCAAATTGCATTTATAACACAGTCAAAATAAAGAATTGGTTATAACTTTTTAAATTATCAATTATTATTCAAATAAAAAGCATACTAAGTACCTATCTAATATTTTCAGAAGTTTGTTCAAGATAATCTTTAATAAAACTTCTGAAAATATAACATAATTTAGACTCATTATAATTTATGTTTGCACAAACTTCATAGTAACATTAACGAAGCAAAACTTTATAAAGTCTATAAACAAAACAAATGTTTCACTAGAGAGCACTAGAAATGATAAGAGACTAAACAGTTTCTCTTAAACAAAATGTTACATTATGTTCTTTCTTTTCATAAAACAATAGAAAACTTAAGCAAAAAATACATAATTTACAATTATTTATCTTCGTATTTCTCATATCTAAAGTTGCTAGACTACTAAGGGTTGGCTCGTCAGATTAACTACTGAAAAAACCCTGAAAAGACTGACTGACATAAAATACCCACTTTTTATAATATTTATAATAACATAATATTACGCCTCTAATCCCTGAAGGGGACAGAGGTGTACCAAAATCAAAAGTCATTTATTCAAATCAGGCTGAGAATCAGCACTTTTCGAACGTCAAAATAACAAAAAAATACAACCAAATTCCAAAAACAACACTACAAAGTGAAAAATAACTTTAATTTCGGAAGTCGGTGCCTAGTAGTTAAGTGCATTTTCGTTTTTTGCCACCGACTTCCGAAATTAAAGTTATTTTTCACTTTGTAGTGTTGTTTTCGGAAGTCGGTTGTATTTTTTGTAAAAAAGTTTTTATTTTTCACTTTTTAGTTGTGTACCTACCCCACACAAATTCTAATACCACTATCTGCAAAACAAACTAGAACATCATCCATATAAAAGTGAGGAAAAAATACGTATTATTGAAGCTAACTCAAAAACTACCCAAGCAAAGTTAATCAATTTTATATGGGACCAACTGTGATGTATACCCTCCCGAATAAAACAAAAAAAAATCCAAATCGATCCAGCCATCTTCGAGTAATCGGGGAACATACGAATTGAGAACCTCCTCCTTTTTGAACTCGGTTATTAAAAAATAAAAAACTTTTTATTTCAAAAGAAAAACATTACGTAGTTTTGTTTAATCACACATTGCTTAATCTTAATACTGAAAGATTATGTGCGAGTGAGGCGTCTCGCTTGTTTACATTAAAATATTTTGTTATTAAAATTAAATTATTTATGTATTTGTGAAAGATCTGGAGGAACTTTGTATTGTTTCACTTTAAAGTAATATTTTATTAGTCGTTTAAAGACAGTCCCCACAAAACGATATTTAATAAGCAAAATATTTAATAAGCAAAATAACAAATATAAATTCTACTAAAACACTTAAACACACAATACATCTTAAGTATATTCTTACTGCACTAAATAATGAACATTTTTAAAGCGAATAAACAAATAAGCATATTTTAAATACAATTAGATAAGAAAATAATAGATATTGATATATATAATAATAATAATAGATATTAATAGAATAAGTTAATAAATTAATGGAAATAGAAAATACTTAATAGGTTATAAAACATTTTAAACTGAAAATTAATAAAGCGCTCTTCCTCTCTACATATTTACAAAGATTTGCTGTGTCCGACAGGGTCCATAATTGTTTCTATTTTATTTTATTTACCACCTGTGTACATTATGGATTTAGCAATAAACGATTTGATTTGATTTGAACGCCCGCCCTTCACCTCTTCCTAGTGCTTTAAAATTTGCTGGGAAGAAGAAGTGAAGAAGTGGTGCAAGAAACTTCCCAGTAGCACAGCTGTCTCTTACCTGTACCTACAGTACACCCCCATTTCGCCAGTTATGTTTAAGTCGAGCTTATTGCCACCAACCGAGCACAAATCCAAATTCCAGGCATCTACTGAGAAATTCCAGATACAAAAATCCAATAACACTTTGCACGACCCGGGAATCGAACTCAGGACCTCATGCTCAGCACCACCACCACCACCACCACCACCACCACCACCACCACCACCACTTGACCAACGAGGCAACGGATAATATACACAGTAGATTATTTAATTATACTGCACAGCAGACGGTCTCCAAGTTGCAAGAACTGGGGTTGGAAGCTCTCCGTCATCCGCCCTACTCACCAGACCTTGCGCCTACAGACTACTACTTTTTCCAGAATTTGGATTTCTTTAAGAAGGGCATCAATAAACTGCCACTGCGTTGGCAAAGATGCATTGATTGCATGGGTGATTACTTCGATTAATACAAATAAAAAATACATGAAAAAAATTCGTTTAAATTTTTTCATACAAAACGGCAATTTCATAGGTAAAGACCTATTATTACAATGAAAAATAAGAAGCTTATTTTCTCAATTCTAAAAAGTACAAAGCTCACTATTTTCTAGAAAAACGGATAATAGTTATTAATATAATTTTCCCAGAAAATCTCGCAACAACATTGCAATATAATACAAAATGCAAGCTCTCGGCATATGAGCTCAATTTGACAACGTAACATACAAGTATAACATACAGCATAGGCATGGCATATTTCATTTAGCAAGGCTCGCGTGGTCTGCGCTCGAGTCTACGATGTTATTAAGTTCCTGCAACTTTACTCTTAGGATAGGAGCTAGGGAGTTTAAAGATATAATTATGTAATGAACACCTTTATGTAAACCATGTATCACAAATAAAAGATTTGATTTGATTTGAAAAGTAATTGTTTGGCAAGTAAACTGTACAGTTTTACGTGAATTAAGGTATGTGCATAAAATTATGCAAATGGTATGTGGGCTGTAGACCGTGGAGTTTCTTGCCGGATCTTCTCCTTAAGAATCGACCAATTGGAACTGTGCACCTATCTTCTGACTTTTCATCAGTGCCCATGTATATATTATATTATTATTATTATATACAGGGTTACTGGTAATTCAACGTATATCCGTTAGGGGCTGATAAGGGGGCCAAAATGCAACAAATTGAACCCCCCATATGTATGGCCGAAATTCAATAGTTTTCGAGATATTTGAATTTTAAGAGTTTTTCGATATTTACCCAAAATTTGACATTTAATTCCAAATAAAAAAAAAAAACTTATTTGAATGGCTACCATTAAAAATGATGTTGTTGCTGGCACTTCAATTAAGCTATGGACATAATTAAAACTACTTAATTTAACAAAATAATTAAAATAATGAGCGATATATATAAGAATAATATCTTACCAATATTTTCATTTTACGCTTCAAAAATGTTGTCTCGTCACAAAAATTTCTATGACATTAATCGTACAAATAACTAAAACAACTTGCCTATTCTGTAAGCTTTCCAAAAAGGTATAAAAGTCAATTTTAAAATACATAATTCGTGGCATGGCATGTGTTTGAATTGTCGCGGGGAGAGAAAGGGTCTTGTATTTGTATGAAATAAAATACATTAAAAAATTTACGTCAAATTTCATAAAAAAAATTACACATCTTGTTCAAAATGAGCCCCTCGATTACGAATGCAGGTTCGAATTCTCTTCCTAACTTCGGTTTTCGTCACTCTTGATGTGAACGTAGTTCTCATCTGTTGCGCCGCGTTTATTATTCGCTGTCGAAGTTCTTCGACTGAATTTATTGGGGTCACATAAACTAATTCCTTCATATAACCCCAAACGTAAAAATCAAGTGGTATGATATCAGGGCTTCGTGCTGGCCACGGAATTGGCCCTCCCCTCCCAATCCATCGGTTTGGATATCTCTCGTCTAGCCACTGTCGGACAGTAATCTGGTAATGTGTTGGGCAACCATCATGTTGAAACATGAGGTTGTTTTTTACTTCTTCGGGAACATCCGCCAACAAATCGTCTAGGTTGTTTCTTAGAAACTCCTCGTAATTTTCGCCGTTCAAATTTTGGGGCAAGAAATGAGGGCCCAGCAAATAATTATCAAGGACACCCATCCATACGTTCAGGGGAAATCTCATTTGCGACGCAGTTTCGTTTAGTTTTTTTGGATTCCTGCCTACTTTAGGTGCCCAAAAATGTAAGTTATGGTAATTCGTTATACCATACCGATCAAATTTTGACTCGTCAGTCCACAAAATATTTCTTAGGAAATGTTCCTGATCAGCGTCAGCGTTTAACATAAACCGAGAAAATTCGAGTCGCCTGGCAGGATCTCCCTCGTGCAATGTTTGGACAGGTTGATAATGGTATAGGTGTCTACCTGATAGATGTACTACCAACCGCACTTTTCACTGGGACATACCGAGCTGTCTTGCAACAATGTACGTTGAGATGTTTGGGTCATCAATAAAACACTGAAGAATGGTGTCCTCTTCGTCAGCCGTGTACCGTCGAGGTCTGCCAGCGTTGACTTGTGCTCTCTGAACACTGCCAGTTTCAGACAATCTTCGATAGGTGCTCCCGAAAACAGTAACGTGGGGAAGTCGACGATCGGGAAAGCGGCGTTGGAATTCGCCGAGCCGCAGCCGCGTTTCCATCGGCAAAACCATAACAAAACATTATGTCTGCGTATTTGTTATTAGAATACGAAGCCATGTTATCCGAAATAACAATGATAACAAAAAGAATAACAAGAGAAACAAGAATTAACAATAATGATCGATAACAAATTAACGCGATGAGAGATTGGTTAATAGCAAGATGACAACACACGTGCTTGCGCGGCGTAGAGTCGAAACTTACTAAGGAAGGCGACGCGAGCGCAGCAGATACCGTGTACTCCCCCGCCCGCACACCCCGCCCCATTACGAAGAATTTCGCCAGTAAAATCGGTTGTTTTAGCGAGGGTCATAAACTATAGTGTATTCACGGAGACGAGTTAGTATAGCGCCTTCTCTATCGCACATTATCATACAAATGACAAAGACAAAAAAAACTTTGTTAGGGACAGTGGGCGTTAACAATACCTTAGAAATGTAAATGTGCGTTCACACTGCGCTTCTTAAAAGTTCGCTTAGTTTATTCCTGCGGCTTCGTCTGTCGTATAAATTGAGAGACATTTGATAGAATTTTTTTATGGGTACCTACTTTTTTATATATCTGATGGATATGAAGGAAAGAAATAGAATTGAGAGTTAATGATTAAAAACCTGAAGGTGTTTTCAAGCCAGTCGTTAGTCCATTAATAAAAGCGTCTCGCCTGCTTTTCACTGTGGTATCGACCCAAGCTTTTGAGGTAGTGTGACCTTCATTCACCCAAGTTTCATCTAAATAGTAGATTTTTTGATGATTATTTCGTGCATTTTTGATAGCTCGCAGATAATTTCTTCTCCAAAAGAATATATCATCGCGATCCAGCAATAAGCTATTTCTGCTTCTCTTACAGAATTTAAAACCAATTTTTTCTATATTTTATGTAGCGTCGTTCTCTTTATAATGCCCAAAGTTGCTTCAATTTCTTCGGAGATTTTAGCTGACCACTACCATTCTTCTCTTTTACAATTCTATGAACAGAAGCCCAGTGAACACCTAAAGAAGATGCAACAGATTTCAGAATGTTACCCTTGGAGGCCGAAGAGTCTGCATTTCTCATTGCGTGGTACATATTTAAAATCATAGTCTTCTCGGTAGACAAAAAAGCCCGCCGTTTTCTTTTCTCAGCAGGTTGTTCGAAATCCGCCATTATCGCACTATTTCAGTTCACAATGAAAAGTCCTTTTCACAAGCCGCCAAGTCGTCAAGAAAGCAATCAATCATAAAATCCAATACACCAGCCGGTTCACAAGTTGAGCATACAGTCACAAGTAAGAGCACGTCTGCACAGTACGGGAAGTATGAGTAGACTAAAAAGTACTCGTACTGTGTACACCGCCTTAGCGTTTATCACTGACCAATCGCAGTTAAAAAATTGTGTGAGTGAGATAGCGCTCTACTAACTCGTCTCCGTGAATACACTTTAAAAACACAAATGATTTCTCTCCCCGCACCGCGCGCCGCCGCCCTGGTTCAAACACATGCCATGCCACGAATTATGTATTTTAAAATTGACTTTTATACCTTTTTGGAAAGCTTACAGAATAGACAAGGTGTATTAGTTATTTGTACGATTAATGTCATAGTAATTTTTGTGACGAGACAACATTTTTGAAGCGTAACATGTAAATATTAATGAGATATTATTCTTAAATCGCTCATAATTTTAATTATTTTGTTAAATTAAGTAGTTTTAATTATGTCAATAGCTTAATTAAACTGCCAGATACAACATCATTTTTAATGGTACCCATTCAAATATGTATTTTTTTTAATTTGGAATTAAATGTCAAATGGGTAAATATCGAAAAACTCTTAAAATTAAAATGTCTCGAAAACTATTGAATTTCGGCCATACATATGGGGGATTTAATTTGTTGCATTTTGGCTCCCTTATCAGCCCCTGACGGATATACGTCGAATTACCAGTAACCCTGTATATAGGTTTATGTGAAATAAAATATTAAGCATTAGACTGTTAAACTTAAAACAATCTTATAATTAAACTTAAAACCAATCTCCGTCATTGAGTCTCTCTAGTAGATATTCACAATTCTTGGAAGAGAGATTGAAAACTCTTTCGATTAAATCACGACAACTTCGACGTTTGACGAAGCCATTAATAGAATTTTCGGAATCGATTTTTTATAGACATAGAAAGGATATTCATTTAATATCTGTTGTGATATTTTTACTGTAATAAGCAATGATAAATTGGGTATAACAAATAAAGATGATATTTTTTTGTTATTACGCGGTAAAACAATAATAATAATACCAACCTTTTGTTGTTCCACTGCAAGGTAAAAGCCTTTTCTCATACAGAGAAGGCACGAGCATTGATCCCCACACTTATAGTATAAAGTATTTATTTCTCCGTATATGGTACATTGAGATCTTACATTAAACATTGTTTCACACATACTACCATTGCTGATGTAGAAATATTAAATAATAAACTAGGTGCATGCAAATCAAAACAAGGTGCATTATAATAATATTTTTTAAAGTTATTAAATTTTGAATTAAGTTTATGAATTTATAAGTTTAATGAAAAATTAATAGACTTTTTAAGATTCATCAAAAATGAATTATTTAGAATGATAAAATATTATTAGTTAAATCAAAAATATAAAATCATAATGTCGAAAATATGAATCATAATGTCAAAAAATAAATCATAATGTCAAAATATAAATCATAATGTTAAAATAAAAATTACAATGTCCAAGAATTCATAATAATGTCAAAGTATTGAATTCTTCATCATTAAGAATCATATCATCATCATTAAGAATGAGAATTATTAAATATTTTTCCACCAAACAATCTCCTCGACTACTTAGCTGTGCGTGAGCTCCCTACGAATATTTATAGTCACACTATACTTCGCCCGCCAAACTTTTAGGTATTAACGTAATAGTATCAGGTCACGTTTGCTGAGAAAAAAATAACTTGAAAGATTACGAAGACTTAAGTCCCTAACTGGCAAAGATTGATATTTATTTCATATGTTTATAAAGTTTTCTTATGTGCTTTGTTAAAGGCTTAAAGATGTTGGTAGCTTAGAAAGTATTCTCATGGGCCTATGTACCTATAAGAGGTTGCTTTTATTCCTTGTATATTGAGTTTTTCATAGAAGGGCCACAATTCCGTCCGTGTCAATGGAGTCCCTGAAACTCCTGTGCTTTTGGTTAATGCCAAACACTCCAATGAGTGTTAAAGCAAGATTCACTGATCGCACTATAACTGTACTTTACTGGTGAAGTAAGCGTTCCTTACGAATATGTATTTATTCACATTTGTATGCGACGTTTACCTTACTTAGCAAAGAAATGCGGTACCTATATGAATGAGAGTGAGTAGACCTTTAAAATGTTTCTGAATATTTCTTCAATAAAAAAAATCGTACGATTCGTCTATACCTTCCGCCAGATAACCGTGCAATAAAAGTCGTTGGCTCCCTCTACTATAGTGTTCCAATATTTCAAAACGATACGAAAAATTCGCTAACACGATCAAAAGAAACGTGTCGCGGTAAGAGGCGTTCTTGACGCGTGCACGTGGCATGATGTTTTTTTTGTTAGCATGATTTAAGTTTCGAGACCTTTCTTTTACAAGTGGGATTAATGAGTTTTATTGCACCCTTATCTGGCGTAGGGTGACTTTATTTTGAGACGAACCATCATAGTAAGATTGTCAAAATGTCTTGTTAAAACTACCACAGCCAAATTCCCTATTTTATCAGAATAAAACAACAGTTGATCATTCATTACTATTCTGACCATTCGCCAAAAAAGTTATTACTCTTACAACTTACGTAAACCAGTATTTCGAAAATAATACCACCTCTTTCCAAAAACTGCCACTAAAAACAAATTGCACTTTCATGCCTGAAAACTAATTAAGATTTCACCGACAAAATGCACCACGAATTCCGAGCCAAGTTCACACAAACAATTAAGTGAAGTTCTAAGCTGGAAACAATTTCCTACTACATTATATACTAAAAAAAAAAAAAAAAAAAAATAAAAATATTTATTTGACACTAGGAAATACATGTTGCAATCAAGTTAAAATAATAGCACACTAATGTATTGTAACAATCAGATCCTAACCCCCAAACTAGGCCTGGACCTGTATTTTGGGGGTCAGCGTTCAGCCATGGGTTCTATTTCCAATCTAACAGCATTTAAGAGGAGTGTCAGTAGAAGTTAACAGCCAAAGTTATTGCTATTTGGTAACACATATCGGTCAAAATAGCTTTCATTGGGTACAGAAGAAGGTAAAACACATAAAATATGTAGGGATTAAAATTAATTACAAAAAGAAAGTAAAAATGCAAAAAAATATTTGTGTTTGATGTCTGTGAGTGTAATTATGAGAGTTGATGAGTTTATGTGTGTATGCGGTGGAAGTTTGTTGTGTGTGTGCAAGGGAGTGAGTGAGTGTCTGGTTTGGTTCGCACCTTTGAATGTGTGTAAGGACAGGAACAAGTAAGAATGGATGACAGTGTGTATGGGTTTTAGATATCATAATATTATGTTAGGAATGTGAATAAACTTTCAGTTTCGTGATAGTCCATCTTTTGGAGCCAGTCTGCTACTTTCCTTTTCATTTCCCGCCGGCACATTCCAGCTATGTTTAGCTTTTTATTTGCGAGATTGTAAAGTTTGCTGCTTAAGCTATTAAACTGGTGTTTGGCAAATGAGGTGCGGCAGGGTATAGTAGGGCATATGGAGGATTTACTACGCTTTTTTGAGTCGGGTAAGGGAACAATTCCTTGTTTTCTTTGGATGGATTTGAGCACATAGAGCTGGCGGACACTAAGGACTTTAAGTTCAGACAATAATTGTGAGGTGGGGAACCTGTACGGTTTCTTGGTCATAACCTTGAGCACAGCTCTCTGTGCTCGCTCCAATCCCAGCAGATAGGTCTTTGCTGCACCTCCCCACACGGTTATGCAGTATTGGATAATGGACTGACATAGGGCTAGGTAGACTAGTTTTAGATTTTCCAGTGTTGCAGAATCCCTTAGGGTCCTGAAAACATTTAAAAGTCGCCTAGTTCTGTTAATGATCGATCCAATCTGCCTGTCCCACCTCAGTCCATCATCCATCAGCACTCCCAAATATTTTGCCGATTCTACCCGAGAGATAACCTGGCAGGTACAATTGAGTCGGTTCTCGCAAGTATGAGCTGTTATGGAATAGTCAGGCAAGGGTTTAGTGTTGGGTCTCAAGGAAAAGGGTAGAAAATGTGTTTTGTTCAGGTTTAGTGTAAGGAGATTTAGTCTTAGCCATGTCATTATTTTGGAAAGGGAGTATTCAGCTCTATCCTTGACCACCTGCCAATTCTGTCCCCATATAAATACTGCTGTATCATCTGCATATGTATAAATTTTGGTGTATTGAAGCGACATTGCGCAGAGGTCATTAATATACACCAAAAACAACAAGGGTCCTAAAATACTCCCCTGTGGGACCCCAAAGAGGATTGTACGTTCCTCGCTAAGACAGTCGCCTATTTTTACACATTGCTTACGCTGGGAAAGATAGTCTTTAAATATATTTAAGACGGTGCCTCGTACTCCAATTCGTTCTAGCTTTGATAAGAGGATAGGGACAGAAACTGTATCAAACGCCTTGGAAAGATCTAGAAATATACATAGGCATCTATTTCTTTTGTCTAGGTTTTCCACTACTTGCTCTGTCAAATCCAAGACTGCGTTCTCTGTAGAGACACCTGATCTAAATCCGTACTGGTTGTCGGCTAACATTTTGAAGCGATTTAAAAAATGAATGAGCGATTTGTAGAGAATTATCTCCAAGATCTTTGATAAGGCTGACAACACCGATATGGGCCTATAATTATTGACGCAGTCTCTGTCCCCACCCTTGTGAATCGGGTGTACAATAGCTTTTTTCAAAGCATCAGGAAACACGCCAGTAATAATAGCACGATTACAGATGTGCGTTATAGGTGGGATCAGTACCCGTCGGCACTCTCTGAGGAGGGAAGATGGAATTCCATCCCATCCAGTAGCACAATCCGGCCGCAGCTGTAGGATAGTGGTTTCAATGTCCGCTTCATCTACTTCTAGGATAACGAGCGAGTTGGGTATGTTTCCGGAACAGTCTGAGGCAGGGGGTTGAGGGGAGACAGGGTCATCTGTAGATGAGGCTTGAGACAGGAGAATGTTATTGGCTAGATTTTTACCGACGTCGGTGAAAAAATTGCAGACAAGGTCAGCAGATGACTTTGGGCTATCTGATATTTGAAGTAGTTCCAAACGATTGTCTTTGACTTTTTGAGTCTTAGTTATCTCTTTGATAGCTTTCCATAGGGCTTTGGGGTTGTTGCCTGCTTTGTCAAGTTGAGATTTCTCATAAGCGACTTTTAGTTTTCGTAGGAGTTGATTTGTAAAGTTCCTATATCGTGTATATGTTACTTTAAGTATCATGTTATCTGGAGATTTTTTTGCTTTGATATGTAACCTATCCCGATTTTTAATACAGCGCAGGAGCCCTGGTGTGATCCACGGCTTTAGGATTTTTTGCTTATTAGAAACTAAAACTGTTTGCGTGTGCTTATTAATAATTTTTGAAATTGTTGAAATTAAGTAGTTGGTTGCGGTGTTAGCGTCTTCCATTTCTAGGAGAGTTTTGAAGTTTGTGCTTTCTATTTCTAGTTTTATTGACTGATAATCAATACGAGTTTTAGCGTTATTGTACTGACGTTTAGCACACACGTTTTCTATGAATAATACAACAGGCAAGTGGTCAGTTATACTATACTAGACAGATATGAACTTAATCTAGGCGGGACAGACAGGATATTGCTCCAGACAAGCACCGTTTGGCAGAGTAAACCACTAAAATCTTGATTCGCAAATAATACAGACATTCCCATTTTTATTACTACAAATTGTATAACGTAGTCTTTTGTTTTAAAATGCAGACAGATCTGTTTGTCTGACTGTACCGGTGCCAAATGATTTTAAAAATGGAATTTTATTTTGTGGTATGAGTCAGGCGGGGGTTGAAAATTTGTGAGTCATTTGTTTCTTTCTAGAATTATAGTATCTTGTCATACTATGGTTGAATGTTTGATTATGTCATTTTAAGAAAAATTCCTACGAAGAGTTCAGGTAAATTTTCTAAAACTAAACGAGGTGCCCGAGATATTGAAAATGGAAGAAGGAAATGTATGATTTGAGACATTCCGCTAAAACGCTTAGTCTATGTTACATTCAATAACCGTATATTTTCCAAGGGTTAAGTTTGGCATAAATTTAGTGTAACCATGCTAAAGTAATGTTTATGTCGCAACCAACTGGTTGAATTAGCCGTTTGGTCAACCGCCTAGCCATTTTACTAAGCGCTGCCCATTCAATCAACGGCCGAATGATATTCAGCCGATACGTCTAATACAACTTTTAATGAACTGGTTGGCTGATGCTTAGGTCATTTATACAATAGGGCCATGCGATAGTGTATTTCGGTAGGTCATTTAGATATATTATATTATTCCAATTTAAAATTACAGTGTAATGGTAACGCACCATTCTTGAGAAAAACAAATTATTGTAACTTAATATTTTCCGCATAAAATGTAGCCTATGTGTTAATCCAGGGCTGAGCTATCTACGTAACATATTTCATCCAAATCTGTCCAGGTAACAAATATACAAACTGTTGCCTTTATAATATTAACGTGATTAGTTGTTCGTGCCCGACGTCGCTCGGGTGAATTTTATGTCTATATCTCCAATGGTTTAGGCTGTGTGTTGTCTGTTTTCATACAAAATTACCACCCAAATTTGAGATTTTTCCGGTGAATTTTCCGAAAAAAATTCTGTCATACAAACCTTGCTCTGACAATAATTACAAACACAACAAAAAAAGAATTAGCCAAATAGGTGCGACCGTTCTGAAGTGATGCGCGTAGGTATATACATTCGTTTTTTTTAAGAGATTTTCTAGGGTTCTATGATTCCAAAGTTTAGTAGATTAATCTATCCTTTTGAAAGTTCTAATAAAAATATCCTAAATAAAAACATATTTTCACACTTCCGGTAACCCCATCCACCTTGAAAAGTTAAACCCGAGCCGCAAACCGAGGTATCAAGCATTTCATAACTTGTTATTTATGAAGGTTTTTGTTATATATTCGACTTAATATAATGCGCTGAAAACGAAGATCTTTTGTAATGCCCGTTTGTATTACCATCCTTGTTGGCTTAGCCCCTTGTTGACTTTTTAAATGTACAATGTTTTTATTCGCTTCCCGTACAAAGGGTCTTATCATTTGATTATTTACAGGGTTAATTTTATTGAGTGGTGTAACGTTGGTGGAGATAGCGTTTGTTTTAGTATACATATATTTAAATGACTTAGGGTGGGTGTGCAACCCATCTTACTTTAACAATTACAAACAACGCACTGAAGGCAATGAATGGCAAAAAATGAATAAAGGAAAGATACGCTGCGTTCATATTGAGCGGCGTTCGGATATTGTTGCGTTGTTATTACAGATGTACTTACATAATTATAGGTGATGTATAGTAGTTTTCAACTACGACTGCGATAGATAATACGGAACGTATGATACAGAAAGAGATAGCGTGGCATTTTAGATATATTGTCACGCCACGGACACGCTTTGTTTCGCTCGCTGCTATTAGCCGACTAAATCAAATTACAACAATTGTCTGAATTTGTCTGCAACAATTTGCGCGTGCTAGTGCCATATCTACCTTTTTATTTATATATTATCATTGACTGAAAGTGTGATTTTTGTTATAGTTAAAGTAAGATAGTGCAACACACGCTTGCTACAGTACCTATCTGTTAGAGAAAAAATGGGTCGTACCATTTGACAAGCCCACGCTTCGCTGGTCAAAGTTATTGTAAAATATCTGTCACTTCACATCGACATCGACTTCGTTCTTGACATCGTGGAGTACGTGCGCTGGAAGACTAGGTACACGCCGAGGGTGCAGTTACTGGAGTCGCGCCGCAACGTCAACTTCAAGGCGTTTGTGGTGCGTGTACCGAACTGTTACCTGCCCCTCGTTATGGAGGAAGACTTTTGGCCGCACGACGTGGTGTTCCGTCGCTTCCGCGGACAAGTTCCACAGGGCAGCACTTAAGGTCAAGCTAGTGCAAAGAGGAGTGCTACTAACATAGTCTTAAGCCTATTTTTATTAACACAAGTTTTGTTTATATTCAAATATGTATGTTTAGGTTAAGGTATTTATCTATGGGCCGTGTCGCCTGAAATAAATGGTTTATTTAAATGGTTTATTTTTATTTTATTTTTACTTCTGTGAGACCTTATAGTTCCTTAGCAGTTTAAGTTATATTTAAATTACTTATTAGCCAATAGGCTAGATTATAATGTGAATAAAGTATCACTATCCGTAATACTTTATAAAAGGAAAAAAAAACTTCTGTCAGACGCGTCGAATGTCATGTCCCTGCTCCGAACTTTGTCATTTACATTTGATACGACGGTGCAACAGCAGGTAGCCATTCTATGGTAACTATAACGGAAACTATAACATAGCCCTTGGTGTAACCCATCCTTAGCTTATTGATTAGCTTAATTAGTTTCATTCATGTAAACCTGAAGAGTTTGTTTTTTTTTTTTGTTTGAACGCGTTCTAGAACTACCAATCGGATTTGAAAAATTATTTTTGCATTTGATAGCTCAATTCTTGAAGAAGACTATTATAAGCCATAGAACAGCAGCTATGAGGAGCCTAGCAAAAATAAAAAAGTTACAAAGAACGCTAAGCAAAAACTGTGTGGGCGGGCGATGCGATTCAACGGGATGAGACAGGGGAACATGAAATTTCACGCAGACGAAGTCGCGGGCAGGAGCTCGTGGCTAAGTAATAACAGCCGCACGGGTCGATCCATCAGGTTAAGCTACGCTTGCCGGGGTCGGTCCGTGGATGGGTGACCATCTTTACATACCAAGACTCCTCCGTGCCTCGGAAAGCACATTAAGCTGTTGGTCCCGGCTGTCATTCGTGGATCTTTGACAATCGTTACGGCTCGTCAGAAGCCCGAAAGTCTGACAACCAGTCTTACCAAGGGGTATCGTATTACCCAGTTAATGGGTTGTGGAGGTCAGATAGGCAGTCGCTCCATGTAAAATACTGGTATTCAGCTGTATCCGGTTAGACTGGAAGCCGACCCCAACATAGTTGGGAAAAGGCTAGGCAGGCAGACGAAGCCACGGGCAGTTTTTTTTTTTTGTTTGAACGCTCTGGAACTACCAGTCCAGTTGAAATATTTTTTTTGGATTTGATAGCCCAATTGTTGAGGTTATAGATTATTTAACATACACAACGAACCTTAGGAGCCGAGAACCTAAACTGAGACCCTTAGGGAGGCGATACGATGCGACGATGACTTCACGCAGACGAAATCGCGGGCAGAATTTAGTTACTATAATAATCCGGATAGTAACTTAATCTCTTGTTCACCTACGTTGATGGTACAAGTATTTTATTATGAGCAATGTCTACTCAAAACAGATGTTTGAACCTAGATTCCCAATTATTCATGTGACTTAAAATCAATCAGAACTTGAAACCCCACCAACTCAAATCTTATTTAATTAAAATTATATTTATAGCAATCCTAAAAACATTTAAACAAACAAGACTTATCCGAAAAAATATGAAGAATATTGGCGGCCGAAAGGATCTTGGGTAACCCACGCTCGGAAAGTTTATTTTTATCCGAGGCGGCCTGGACCCTTCAAAACAAATTTCATGAATAAATTTTTCCTTTGTAAACAAATCGAGCAGGCCCTATTAAATTAAGGCTCTCTTGTGACTGAGAATGCAATAAAAAGGCCAAATTTCAGACAATGTTCATCTTTGCATGTTGCTGTTTATTATTTATATACTTACTGGAAATGTTTTGGTTTCTACTTTTTAACCGACTTGAAAAAATGGAGGTTGGTTCTCAAATCATCGGAATCTTTTTTTTTAAGTGAAAAGTTATTTAGGCTCGTTGAGCGATTTTTGATGGTGGGAAATCTTTCAGATCCGCGTCACCACGTCACTGTGTCACCGCGACACAGCGTTTTCACTTCAGTCGGCAGTGCCCAATCATGACTGCCTATTTTTTTGTGTATGTTTCCCGATTACTCCAAGACTGCTGGACCGATTGGATTTTTTTTTTTTTTTTGTTTTGTTCGGAACCTAGGTGGTCACATATAAATTTTATTAACTTTCCTTGGATAGTTTTTGCGTTAGTTTCATTATTAGGTACGTATTTTCCCGACTGTCTATGTGAATGGTGTTATAATAACTTCTTGTAACTGTAATAAAATTTACATAGCAGGTAGTGGTATTCGATTTTGTATGGGGTAGGTACACACAGCAGCAGGTCAACTGTCAAATTTTGTCATCCGATTTTGAACTTAACCTTCAACATTTGAAGGTTTAAAATTATTTGGAGAAACTTGTCAGTTTGGTATAACCTGATGTGCTGTTGTCTGTACCATAGCTAAAAAGTTACCCACTAAAAAGTGAAAAATAAAAAAACTTTTCCAAAAAATAACAACCGACTTTCAAAAAAACACTGCAATGTGAAAAATAATTTTCATTTCGGAAGTCGGTGATAAAAAACGAAACTACAAAACCAAAGACTTTCGAAATTATAGTTATTTTTCACTTTTTAGTGTTTTTTTGGAAGCTGAGCTGAGGAGCTCGTAGCTAAGTAATAACAGCCGCACGGGTCGATCCTTCAGGTTAAGCTACGCTTGCCGGGGTTGGTACTGACGAACCCCGGTATGTAAAGATGGTCACCCATCCACTGGGATGGGTGACCATCTTTACATACCGAGACTCCTCCGTGCCTCGGAAAGCACGTTAAGCCGTTGGTCCCGGCTGTCATTCGTGGATCTTTGACAGTCATTACGGGTCTTCAGAAGCCCGAAAGTCTGACAACCAGTCTTACCAAGGGGTATCGTATTACCCAGTTACTGGGTTGTGGAGTTCAGATAGGCAGTCGCTCCATGTAAAATACTGGTATTCAGCTGCATCCGGTTAGACTGGAAGCCGACCCCAACATAGTTGGGAAAAGGCTAGGCAGATTGATAGTGTTTTTTTGGAGGTCGGTTGTTTTTTTCATATACCGCGTGGTTAGCGCAGTGATCAATTAGTCGCCTGCTGGGTTACTTGCCCCTGGTTTGATTCCCGTCGTGTAGAAGCAGATTGCCCAGCCAGTGCAACCAACCTATTGAATAGGTAAAAGCTTCAGGTTTACTTCATAAACTCAAACTCAAAGCATTTATTTCAAATAAACCAATTACAGGCACTTTTGAATTTTCAAGGGGTCGGTCAGTTAGAAAAATGAAGCTCCAAAGCGTAGTAGGTACTGTGAGGCCTCGAACCTCACAGTAGGAGATTTACTAAACTCTCTACTCTCTATTTCAGACTCTATTTAAATGGGGCTGAAGTATTCAAAGCTCAGATCAAATATCAAAAAAAACTCCTACTAAATTAGTTTTACGCCGAGCCTTCACCAGATTCTAAATGCCATCCTATCAAGAAAACTAGGATCGTTTTTCTTGACAGAAGATATTCCATATTTGAATGATTGAATGTCAGTCAGTATTATATTAACGAGGCTTGATCAAACCATCAATGCTTTACATGAGCTACGCCCCCTTTGAATAAAAGTCTTGCAGTAGTCCACTTCTAAATAAGACTTTTATTCAGACCAAGACATTCGATCATACAAACCAAACTTACCTATCCCTAATATATAACCTACCTAACTCCGGAAAAGGGAAGACATCTGGGGAATTGTACTTATAAGTAATATGTTTAGACATATTACTTATAAGTACAATTCCCCAGATGTCTTCCCTTTTCCGGAGTTAGGTAGGTTATATATTAGGGATAGGTAAGTTTGGTTTGTATGATCGAATGTCTTGGTCTGAATAAAAGTCTTATTTAGAAGTGGACTACTGCAAGCTTAGGCTCTGGACAAACGAATTGCAAAAATCTAACACTATGTTAAATGTCAGTCAAGTTAACATCTATGCGTGCCAACGTGCACTCAAAAATAACACATTTATCCAGTCCCCCCCTAGCCCCGTCAAACAAAACCCGGAGGCAAAAGGATGACGTGCCCCCTGCGATAACAATATGATGTGACTATTCACATCAGCCCAGAAGGGGTTGAACAAACTAAAGAACTCAACATCGTGATTCATTAATCCATCGGAATGTATGGAGCCAGAGGGAGGAATGTGTCAGGAAGTTAAAATTCTATCGCCGTACCTAATCTCACGATCAATCTCCAGCAAATTTTTTATAAAAATATTGCGTAAAGTCAACACTGAACCCTCACGTATTACTTATGGTCCATATTGACCAAACTGTGGATTCTCAGATATAAACTGCACCAATTGTGTCAACTCAACACACTTTGCAAGGACTATATCCCATCAGCAAAGCAAAGTACCTATGGAGAAGAACGGGCAAGAAACTCCACGGACACTCTTTTAAATCAAAATATGGTTACAAAATATTGGTTTCATCATTCATGTTGAAATTATACATGTGAGAACGATGCAGAACGTTAAAAGCGTCCGTTATAAAAATAATAATAATAAAAAAGACAATTCAAAATTTAAATTAAATTAAAATGCTTATTTTAATTTAATTTAACCCCGACCAAATGGGTTAAGTTAGAACTGTGACAAAACGCGCGCGAGCCGAGCGAGCGAAGCGAGTTGTCTTGCTGTAGCTACTTCCAAATGCTACGCTTTTAACTTAACGGCCAATTAAACTAGTTGGTTGCGACATCAAACTGTAATCACCGACCCGTTTCCGAGAATGCAATCATTATTTTCTGTTCAAAAATAACCTTTAACCTTTAGAAGCGAAAATCATTTTCTAATTCCATCCTTTATAACCAGAGAATTTAATCTCTGAATTTAAGTTACCCAATTTAATACTCAGATAACATCGTCGTTGTAACAAAATCGTAACCTATTTAGTTATTAAACTTTTTACTACCGAAACGGGTTAGGCTTTACAAGTCCGTAAAGTACTTAGATGGGTACTAGAGAATTATCTAAGGAGATAAAGATGGTAGTAGCATTGTGTCCAGTTTACTGGTTGTCCTGGCTATTGGTACTGAAATTGAGGAGATATAACAATAATTTTATTATCTGCCAGTCAAGGCTGGTCATAGCTGCCACGCCTTATTTTAATTTAATTTAAATATTTGAATTGTTTTTTTTTTTCGAACGCTTTTAACGTTCTGCATATTTCTCTCATAATTTCAACATGTATGATGTAACAAATATTTTGTAACCATATCTTGATTTAAAAGAGTGTCCGTGGAGATTTTTGCCCGTTCTTCTCCATAGGTACCTATTACGCTTTGGAATGGGCGCCTAGCTTCATCTTTCTGACTTACCGACCCCTTGACAATTCAAAAGTGCCTGTAATTGGTTTATTTGAAATAAATGCTTTGTGTTTGAGTTTGATTATTTACATTTCGCCCTAATCGACAACATCTGCACGCGTAGCATGACGATTTGTCGACGGAAGAATAGACAATATTACACATTCCCATGCTTAGAATGCGTAGAAATATTTCTGCTATCTGCCATTTTGTCTATTCTTCCGGTGACAAAACCCGTTTCTATGGCAGTCGTGCTGAACGTGCTCCATAATAATTAAAGATTTTCTAAAATCACAAGCCTTTTAAGAACTAGAAAAGAAATGTGCTTTGTAAAGTTTAGTTAATGACTACTAATTTTATTTCATACTATTTTATTCGCCACTAACTGACCCGACAAACGTTGCCCTGTCCAAATTTCAATAATTCATACAAAATTCCTATAGAAAATTCAATTTCAGTTTTCCTGAATTTTTCATTTTTCCCAGCTACTTTACATGATTTCATTTGATAATTTTAAGTATAAACATTGCAAACATAGCATAATTGCCATTTTCACTAAATTTAATAACTACATGACATTAGTGCTGTCAAGCTATAATAATATAGTTTAACGGTGTCACTTTAGTCAATTTCAGAATGGGAAACGTCGTTTGACAGAAATAAACTAAATGTTGATGATTTTTAGTCTAGTTTAGAGAATTTTGAAATAAATCAAATCAAATTAAATCAAAAGTCATTTTTCATTAAAATTAGACTAAGAACCTGCACTTTTGGAACGTCAAAATTACATATGACAGTCCCCAGCCTTTCATCACTTCCTAGTGCTTTAAGAGTCCAAATAAGTTGCTAAGCTAGATTTTAATCAATGTAGGATTCTTTATTGTTATTGTACTCAGTACCTAAAAGTAATCAGATTCAGTCTAAGTTTCCTTACGATCAATACACGTCTTTCTTCAAGCATAGTCACAGTAGTCCAGAGTAAAAGAGCTGTCTCTTTTACTCTGGACACATGAAACCAGCGGTGGACGAGCGGGGTAGTGAAGGCGAAACAATTTTATACCATTGCCATCGTCACCCATCTCGGCTTTCACTGGTTTCGTGCGCCCAGCCTTAGAGATTTGAAACCAGTTCCATTTTCGTTCTGTAAAAACTTACAGGAATTTCTACGAATTTATGCTGCTTTCGGGACAAAACGTAAATCTTGGTAATGTATTTCCTCCCCTTCGTATTATTTTTAAGAAAAGGCAAGACCATTGAATACATACATAAGCACAATGCAATCCGTTTATTATGACTCCGCCTATATTGAGCAACCGTTTAATATGAAGTAATTGTACAGAACTACGTGGTACTTTGTTATATAGAATTTTATATGAAAACCAATTTTCATATAAAATTCTTTATAACAAAGTTCGAATATAATGACTTCACATAATAGTGACAAAAAGAAAAAGAAAAAATATGACCGAAATGTGTTTTTAAATTTTTATTGTATGTTTTTAATGTTTGTGTTGTGTCAGCTCATGTCTCTTTTTCTTATTTTTATTAATAAATACAAACAATTTCTAGTTTTTCTGTCTAAACTAAATACTTAACAAAACAAAATAGGAAGTTGTTTATTTTCTAAGACTATGCTTTGTATAACGTGTTTGTCTCTTCTCTTCTATAAGCGGATTCTAACGTAATTATTATAATTTCGGAAGTTTACTAAATAAAGTCTACAATAAAATTACAGCAACAAAAGACTTACAACGTTTGAACACTCTCTCTATGGTGCAACTTCGATTGTAGCTCTAGCTTATGATATGCCACAGGCGAGTGAATCGCACCATGTGAATTCGGTCTAAGACATAATTTTTAAGGGGACTAATATCTCCCTGTAGAATTATTTTTGAAACAAAAAGTAGCCCATGTCCTTCCCCAGGATGCCATCTAAAACGTGTCGTGTTGCATCCTCGTCAAATTTAAGGGTGTGGTATAGACCATCAAACCGAACAACTTTTTCCATGGCATCGTAATCGCGAAAAAATAATCAGCCGTCCCATACATTTGCGTCAAGTAGGTATTGAAGTTTTCTAGAGGACAGTTTAAAATTGTTTCGAGATTACGATGTTTTTCCCATAGAGAAAGTTGTTCGGTTTGATGTTCTGTATCACACCCTAAAATTTGACGAGGATGCAAAACGACACGTTGGCAAATTTTATCGAAATCCGTTCGGTGGTTTAGGCGTGAGAAGGTTACAGACAGACAGAGTTACTTTCGAATTTATAATATAAGTATGGATACTTCAGGATATATGCTAGTTAGATAGTGTGTTGAAAACATAATACAAATAATTAATTACGATAGAAAAAATCACGAAAATATCACAAAAAAATTCTTTTAACGATTAAAAACCATATAGCATGCAATCATTAAGATTTTTTGTCAGATTATTCTACAAGCATCTTATTATTATTGCTATAATTTTTAGTCCAATCAATAGATTTTTTTGTAAATAGATATTTTTTTCATATTTTACAATAAATTACCAGCGTTGTGTCACTTAACTTTCTTTTCTATGAAGTGCGACAGTGACCGCGCTTTAGGTCCTGTAGTCCCCTTAAATCAAATCCAACACCCCAAATCAAAGCCACACAATTTTAAGCTAAAATTGAACCTCTTGCAACATCTAAAAGCGATCAACTTTGTCAGCCATAGGGTCTAAATGGACTTGTTTTATTTGGTAATCGCTGGGACTGCCGGCATCAGGGGTCGCTCCCCTAAACCATTATTTTTACAATGGGTTTCCTTGTAGGCTCTGTTCCGATAAATTATTGTTACGTGTGTATTAGTAGAGTATTGTTTACTGACCCGGTTGCAATTTTCTATAACGAATGTTTTTTTTTTTTACCATTACCGAAAATGCGACCAAAATCGCATTTTTAGTAAAAAAAAGTGCGTGTCGCAGTACGCACAAAGAAGGGTTCCGTAGTTGTAATTTGTCTTTTTTCTGTACTTGTGCTGTGAGACCTTGCTTCTTACCAAATTTCATGATTCTAGGTCAAGGGGAAGTACGGGGTAGTAGTTTGATTTTTTTGCGTGTATCAAAATATATTTATTTTATTTTCTTTATTTTCGGAAGGCTTACAGACTAATAACATTATATTAACAATAATATAAATATAATATTATATATGTCGCATAAATGGCCTTATTTTGTATTGCGTTGACTTAGAACCTTACGGGACCATAGACCTACGTATTTGGTTATTAATTTCAATTTGATACCTCCACACGTTCCGGAGAAAAAGGGTCTTGACAGACAGACAGACAGACAGACGGACAACGAAGTGATCCTATAAGCCTTTTTTTCGAACGAAGTTCTTTTCGCTGTATCTTAGGTATGCCATCTAGTACTGTTTTTAACTTGTTAACTCTTAAAATGTCGATTGCACACCATGTGTACAGATAACAATAGAATTTCAATTGTGTCTGCTAATTAGCGCGCGACGGGTTAAAAGCCATCTCTTATTAAAAAAAAAACTTTTGACACTTGAAACCGACGGCATAATTTTTTTTCGTTACGTCACAGTTTCTGCCAGTTTATTCCTACCACGAGCCGCGTTAAAGAACTTCGTTTCAAAAACCTACCATGTTTGTCATAGTTTAAAATTAAGATTGTTTCGGCAATCACGACTGTTGTGAATCTTATTAAGTAAGCTAAAACACGCAATATAAAGCTAGTTTCCAAAGTACCTACACAAAAGAGTCTAAGAACGAGTGGACTACTTTTCTGGAAGTATCTTATATTATACTGCATTTTATAAAGAGTAGATCGTAGCAGCTGGCGTTTTGTAGTTTCTACCTAATCCCGTCGAAAAAAAGGCATGAACTATATGAATGTATGTCAAAAAAAAAATTGTATAAAAAACCGGCCAAGTGCATGCCATTTTTTTTTGTTTTTTGATTTTGTTATTTTTATTTATGTTCCTTCTTAAGGCTAGGTTGTTCGGGCCTGTAGGCCTCTGAAACGCTACCTCCGCCTCCCCCAAATGTAGCGCCACGTGTTTATTTACGACGCGCTGCCGACGATTTCGCGGAAAATCTATGCTACAGTGTAAAATATTTGCAGTTGATCAACTTAATTAGTTTTTCTTAGGTCGATTTTTTTTCCTTAGGTTTACCTTTTATGGTGTCTACGGTGGAGTGAACTAAGATTATTACATAAAATATCGTTTTGTTTTCACATTATCAGATAACTGTACCAACACGATTCGATAACAATAGGTACAATTATTATCAGCCCCATGATATTGGTGAATATCGATGACCATCGCGACACGACAAACAACCACACTACTAAGTCGGCGGCAGTTTGAAAAAGTTTGCTCAATTGAAAGAATGCCCGCTACTCTCACCCCGCACTGTCTTCGCCGGTAGATATCGTGCCGATATCGGTATCGGTGTGTGTGGAAATCGGTTATCATGGTATGGTCATGTGATGCGGAGATATGCAGAAAATGTCGTCTGGAATGTTTTGATTATGAGTCTGGCTGACTATACGAGTAAGGGAATACCAAAGAAACGATGGATGATCTGTGTGAAAGATGATGTGGCTAGAAAGGGAATGACTATCGAGATGACGACTAATAGAGAAGTATGGAAGATAAAAACAAGTTGCATCGACCCCAAAAAAAATTGGGATAAGGGCAGGAGAATGCTGATAATCGGTATCGGTCGTTGTCTACGACGATATAAGTGAAATTAAAACACAATATAAAAGCGAATTATTCCATTACTTCATTGGGCTGAGTAGGAAACGAATATAGCAGATAGTTACAGATTGAACCTTTAAACGGCTATTTTAGTAAACTTTCATCAAACCAAATAGCTTAACGGTTCGACGACTGCTTTGCAAACCCGTGGTTAAAAGTTTGATTCTCAACTGTTATATTTTTTTCGATTCTTTTTTTTATATTTTGTTATATACCTACTGTTATTTGATAGTTCGCATAACGTACATAGAAAACATGAAGTTTAGGCCTCTTATACCATCTATATTTATAATAAAAATAAATATTAATGGTTAGCTGACAGTTAATGAGAAATCCCGTGTGTACAATCTACTGTTATATTTTTTAGCGATAGCCGGGTTCGTCAGAAATAATCTGTAAGAATCACTCAGTGTATTCGTGTTATGCCATTAGGTATTACGCCTGTTCGTGTCGTTCCTGCATAGGAACGACACGAACAGGCGTTTGTTTATTTATCCACTAAAAACGAAAAACTTCGCAAGCAGTGGGAAATTGTTACTGAAGGCTGCGCGTTTCGACCTCAGGACAAACTGCTTCGTCGTCGGTCGCTTGCTCCCGCGTCACCAGTCCTAACTCTCTGTGTATTTTGGCTGCTGAGAGAGACCACACCTACAAACGTACTGTAAAGGAAAGTTTTATAAAATGTGGCTGTTGTTTTAGTATATTGTGTGTCTAATTTTTTTTTAGAATGGGCTAAAAGTGGTCGTACTGTTTTTCTTATGCTGCGAACATATTCTTTTGTTTTTGATGTTGACCACTGCTCATGAAGATCAGTAATTATTGACAACTACATATGAAGGAACAATTGCCGTACTTTATTATGAAGGGATGTACCTACTGCTACAGCTATAATTTATCGAATCTACTATTCTAAGACATCAAAATTAATTTAGTATATTGTCTAACCGGCCCCGCTCATGTGGGATTGCCGTCCCATAGGACTATTTACCTAAACAAAAGTGCAAGTATCAATATGTTAAAAGTTACAAACCAACAATAGGATACGTCATCGACGAACTTGCTTTACATTATTTTTCTGACATTATTTTTTAGACATTAATTATTACTTAATTTATTTAGTTTTTTTATTTTGAATTGTGTTTTTGTATTTAATATGGGTCAATGACCTGAAATAAATGAATTTTAATTTTTTTTTTTAGAACATGGGCACTGAGTGATACGGTTACCGCCTAACCATGGCTACGTTCACAAAGCGCCATTTTTCGAATGTATAGAACACGATATTTTATCGTATACTGTGACTTTTTGTACTCAAAACTGATCATGGGGTGTCGTTTTTATGGTTTTCGAGAGAGCCAAAGCCGGTAGTGAAGTCAAAATGAAAATTCAAGATGGCGGATGTGAAAATTTTGTGTTTGTGTTTTAAATCATACGTTATAAGGAACTTCATTCCTGACGGTGGTCCCCGACCGCATATTTATATTTTTTTCTAATTTTCACTGTTATTGCCAGAGTGAAAGTTGATTATTATTAGTATCCAACCGACAACCGGACACATTGTATTTATATTATGTGTAATTTATGTAGGATATGGTAGTAGACTAGTAGTGAAGACAGTTCGATGGAGAGTGAAAATACTAATGTGGATGAATCTGATGAAAAATCTTAGAACAATGTGTTTTCAAACTTCTTCATAAAGGACTACGATAAAAAATTATAAACTACTCGCGCTTGACTATAATTTTATCGATAATAATTTGCAATGTGTCTTAACACTATCGTAAGATGACAATTAAACGTCATCATCCCACATAATAAATAATCACATTTTCGAAATCGATATTATGAATTAAAACTTATATAATTACGAGATATTTTTTCTGAGCTGTCGAAATTTCATATCTAATGTGTTCGTCTTTTGTTTGAATTTTTTTGAACAACAGCAGGGAGAGCGAATTTTTAAAAATTTTGACACAGGTCCAACCTCGATGACGTCCCGCAGGACTCTGACCGCGAGCGGATTTAGCCAAATTTACTAATTTTGAGTTTATTTTAAAAAAATCTATTAAACTCAAAAATCCAACCGTTAAATTCCCTCTGAAATACGATTACCTGCAATTGATGTACATGCAATTTTCATATAATTTTATGCTGTAATTAGGAAATGAAACGGAAAATGGTTTTGAAATCGACTATGTTTCGGATTTTTTTTTCATCGAGGAAATTACAACTTATCGTGTTTTGAACCGTTAATTTCCCTAAAGAAAGGACGTATCTATGGCATATATTTTTTTCAGGACCTTAATACAATAATTTGACCATTTAAAATTGATTCTAAAACAGGTAAAATTCGGATAACCCCCCGTTAACTGTGTATGCTGTGCGTGTCCCAAATAAAATATTTTTCTTTCTTTCTTTTTTCACAAGGAAGGGTTCCGCAGTTGAAAATAATTTATCACAAAAACAAACTTAACATTGTAGTTGAAAAATTAGAAATACCAAAATGAATGTTTTTGTACGAGTATGCGATAAAATTACAAATTCACGATTTTCGGACTTTTCCCTTTAATTGTGCTATGAGACCTTGCTTCTTGCCAAACTTCATGATTCTAAGGGCCAGTTTCACCACCTACGATTAAGTTCCTATTAACTTACTTGGCGGTTAATTTCATACAAATTTGTTCCATTTTTGAATTTATTTGGTAAGTAGTGGCTATTCATACATCGTGAAATAGGCCCTAAGTCAACGGTAAGTACCTTAGAGGTTTTGATTTACTTGCGAGTATCAAAATAATTATGTCGCATAAATGGCCGTATTTTTTACTGTGTTGACTTAAAAGCTTGATTTTTTAGAGGCTCAAGGGACCATAGACCTACGTATTTGATATTAATTTCAATTAGATACCTCTATGCATTCTTGAGAAAAAGGGTCTTGACAGACTGACAGACTGACAGACCGACAGACGGACAACGAAGTGATTCTATAAAGGTACCGTTTTTTTCCTTTTGAGATACGGAACCCTAAAAAAAATGGAGGTAGCGAATCGCGTATAAACTTTTTAATCAAAAAAGGAGTCCAAACTTTGCTTTACTCTGATACCAAACCAATAACCGCAGAACAAATAATTTCTTATACCAATAACTAAACATCGAATTTCATTTCCGCCATAACGATTCACTAACTTAAGTAAGTTTATTATATATTGGATTTCATTAAACACTATCGGTGTTATTACAAAACGAGGTTTTTCTTCGTCATGGTTTAAACCATCGAGCCAGTTTTTGTAATATGAACCTAGCTTTGATAGAAATACAGTTCTTTATACAAAACTGACAACTTAGTCCGGTACCAAGTTGTCAGTTTTGTAAAACTGACATCTTAACGTGTCAGAATAAAGCTCAAAATTCAAAAAAGGGTCCATGGTTTAAGCCTGGGTTTGAAGATGAACCTTGTTTTGTAATAAGACGGTATCAATTTACAGATGGGCTGTGGTTGTAACTCATACGGTCTTATTACAAAACGAGGTTTTTCTTCTGTCATGGTTTAAACCATCGAGCCAGTTTTTGTAATAAGAACCTAGCTGTGATAGAAATACAGTTCTTTATACAACACTGACAACTTAGTCCGGTACTAAGTTGTCAGTTTTGTAAAACTGATCACTTACTGTGTCGGAATATAGTTCGAAATTCAAAAAAGGGTCCATGGTTTAAACCTAGGTTTGAAGATGAACCTTGTTTTGTAATAAGACGGATACAGTTTATTGGGTGCACAGGCCAGTATTAATCCAGAATGTAGAAATAACGAACGAGTTTCAATTATTTTTGGAAAAGGATGTTTTGTAGAATGGGTTTGAAGTCATCTCTGCGTGTACTGGAGATTCAATGATATAGGTTAAGGGCAGATTAACGTTAATCTTTTAGCTGAGGAGCAAAATTAACATCTGATAGTTATAAAAAAAAATATCTGCCCTAAAAAAATAAGAGAAAAAAGGCGAAAGTTTGTGTATGTTTGTTTGTATGTTTGTTACTTCTTCACGCTCAAACGGCTGGACCGATTTGGATTAAATTTATAATGTAGATAGGTTATATCCTGGATTAACACATAGGCTACTTTTTATCTCGATCTACGCGGGTAAAACCGCGGGGCGCAGCTAGTAATTAGATAAAACTCTGCGTTGAACTTAGGCAGGCATCTTGGGGCTTTTATTAGCTTTTAGAGGCCCTCTGCAGGGCAAAAGCCTTCAAAAATTCAAAAGTAGTAGGTACTTACCTTCATGTTCTCGTTGACGTCCTATTCCTCGGATATCTGAAGACAGTCTGTCCAGGTCTGTAGTCTGCAGTTTATAATATTATACACGATTTGTCCGTCGTTCTGTCAGTAGACATACATCGACATACCAATAAGGTGTAATCAATTATTATATACTAGCTTTTGGCAGCGGCTTCACCCGTAAGGAGTCGGAAATTATCCCATGAGAACCCTAAATTTTTACGGGTTAAAAAGTAGCCTACGTGCTATTCCATCCATCCATCTTTGTGCCAAATTTCATTAAGTTCCGTTCAGCCGTTTTGGCGTGATTGAGTAGTAACAAACATCCATCCTTCCATCCATCTATACATCCTTGCATCCATCTATACATCCATCCTAATTTTCGCATTTTTTTTATTCAGTATGAAAAAAAAAGTTATAAAAAAATCAAACAAAATCTGATCCTTTGCTAAAAAGAAAATGTACTTACTTTGACTTGGATGCATTTTTATCTAATCAGTGTAAAACTTTACTTTTTCAATTTCAGTCTATCCAAGAATATATTGCCAGTCTTCCAATGTAATGAGGACGGAAAAACGTCATCTGCTTTTTGTAGCTCAACTTTACAGCATCATAAGGCGAGTGGTGCTGCCAACTAGCAACACCACCAAAAAAATAATAAGTCTGGAGTTATGTAACATTTTGGAATTTCCTATGCTCATATTTTTAGTCAGATGAAGTATAACTTTTTGTATCAAAAAATCAACACTAAACCTTCTAGGTTCGAAGCCTTAGCAGCGTTTTTAGCGTTAACTGCTATAACTTCGAACTTATCAGGTATAGTGTTGATTTATTTGGAGGAGCTCGTGGCTAAGTAATAACCGCCGCACGGGTCGATCCATCAGATTAATCTACGCTTGCCGGGGTCGGTCGGTGGATGGGTGACCATCTTTATATACCGAGACTCTTCCGAGCCTCGGAAAGCACGTTAAGATGTTGGTCCCGGCTGTCATTCGTGGATCTTTGACAGATTGTTACGGGTCGTCAGAAGACCGAAAGTCTGACAACCAGTCTCACCAAGGGGTATCGTATTACCCAGTTACTGGGTTGTAGAGGTCAGATAGGCAGTCGCTCCATGTAAAATACTGGTATTCAGCTGCATGCGGTTAGACTGGAAGCCGACCCCAACATAGTTGGGAAAAGCCTAGGCAGCTCGATTGAGTGTTGATTTTTTTGATACAAAAAATTCTACCACATCTGACTAAAACTAAAAAAAGCATAGGAAATTTCAAAATGTTCCATATTTCCAGACTTATTATTTTTTTCTCATTGGTGACGCTAGTTAGCAGCACTACTTGCCTTAAGCTAAAGGAATTTAGGAAGTAACATAAAATCGTGAGGATCTCCAAGATTTTCATTAGTTGAGAGAACGAATTGTAAAAAAGAGGAGGAATGTCTAGTTTATCAAGTCAGAGATTTTTCACTCTTTTTTTAAACCTTTTATTTAGTTTTACTTGTTAATTATTTTCAAGAAACAACTATGTACCTAATAAAAAAAATGGATAACTTATTTTACACGACGTCTGAACTGTAGTAGAAAATTGTCGAGGTTTGTAGGAATTTTATAATTTTCTTGAGTTATTAATTACTGTCTTTTTTTTGATTTAGTGGAAAAAAAATATAGATGCATTTATATCTTATGTACAGACGCCAGCAGGTCAAGCCATCCGAAACTGTCAAATTTTCCAATCAACCTTGAACCTAATGCTTTAGAGATAAAGATGAAAATCTATTAAAAAAAATTGACAGATTGTAGTAGCTTGATGTGCTAGCATCTGTACTCACAGCAGCAGTCAACTGTCAAAATTTCTCATTCAATTTTGAACTTAATCGTCAACATTTTAAGGATTAAAATCATTTGGAGAAATTTGACAGTTTGGTATAACCAGATGTGCTGTTGTGTTTACAACTTACTCTTGGCTTATACAGGTTGAATTAAAAATTTACCCCATGGTTCCTTCCAGCATTTTTCCTACGACCTTTATGTGTTCAGAATCTTCAAATCTGGTTTGAAAAATAAAACACCTTGTATACTCATTCTGTTTCAATGACGCTACAATTTTTCTTTTGGTACAGATGACTTGATGCTGCAGCCAGCATCGATCGAAGAAACTCTTGAACGGTTACTAATCAATCTGCCTAGCCTTTTCCCAACTATGTTGGGGTCGGCTTAACTGGGTAATACGATACCCCTTGGTAAGACTGGTTGTCAGACTTTCGGGCTTCTGACGACTCTTTTACTGGGTACGTCTTTCACTGACTTGAATGTGCCCTGGTGGTTGAGAGTATGTCATGCTCACTCAAATGTCTCGCTGGTGGTGGCGTGTGTGTTGGATCATTAAGTTCCCTTCAAAATGGTTGAGCTAATTGGTGCTGATCCATGCGTCATGTTCGTGAACGGGCGCCGTCAGTTGCGACTGGTCGTCTCTTGGCTGCCATGGCTTATTTTTAATTTTTATATTTAATTTAGTTGTTTTAGTTTTATCTTTTTATTACGGACGCTTTTTAACGTGCACGTCTTTCTACATTGTTCTCACATGTATATTTTTAACATGAACGATGTAACCAATATTTTGTAAAAATATTATGATTGTTTGTCCGTGGAGTTTCTTGCCCGTTCTTCTCCATAGGGACCTACTACGCTTTGGAATTGGCAACTAGCTTCAACTTTCTGACTGACCGACCCATTGACAATTCAAAAGTGCCTGTAATTGGTTTATTTGAAATGAATGCTTTGAGTTTGAGTTTGAGTTTGATCTGTCAAAGATCCACGAATGACAGCCGGGACCAATGGCTTAACGTCTTTTCCGAGGCACGGAGGAGTGTCGGTATGTAAAGATGACCCATCCACGGACAACCCCGGCAAGCGTAGCTTAACCCGATGGATCGACCCGTGCGGCTGTTATTACTTAGCCTTGAACGGTTACTGACATTTATCATTATTATCTTACGTACATTATTATCTTGAAAACGAGTACTCCTACACATTGTGGTTGGATAGCAAAGAGTTATAATTATTATGGAAGGAGCATTTTATTAAAAGCTTGATATTTAATTTGATGTTTTCTTTCTATAGCGTTCCTTGATTAGAACCCAAATGTACCTAGGTTTGCAACGTTCCGTTAAATGGAACAACTTGTGTCGGTGTGTGTCAAGTTGTTACCTTTGAGAGCTTACAGTCAATTAGTACTGAATTGGTGCAGAATGTTTGAGAATTTGACCTTGTTATTTGGTTGACTTTCAGAATTATTCAGTGTATTTCAAAATACTTGAGTCTATGTCTGTCTGTCTGTGTATGTCTATGTCTGACTATGTCTTGTGTTGTCTTGTTGATGTGTCTTTGTATCTTGGATCAATAAACGTTTTATTATTATTATTAATATTTATTTTAATGCAATATGAATATTTTGTTTAGGACTTATTTCACGATGTCCGAATAACCACTACTCACCGAATAAATTCAAAAATGGAACAGAATTTGTATGAAATTATCTGCGAAGTAAATTAATAGGAACTTAATCGTAGGTGGTGAAACCAGGCCCTTAGTCATTTAAAATGAGAGCAGTGGAGGCCCAGTGGTAACGTCCGCGACTTACCGTGTTGCAGGTCGTAGGTTCGAACCCCGACATGTGCTTTACTTTGTGTAAACTATTTCATCACCACTGCTCTCAAAACGGTGAAGGAAAACATCGTGTGGAAACCGGCATGTCCTAGAACCAAAAATTCGAAGACATGTGACATCTACCAATCCGCACTGGGCCTGCGTAGTGGGTTACGGCCCGCTCCCTCTCACAGAGAGGAGGCCTTTGTCTAAGCAGTGGTAACATTATAGGCTGATTATGTAATAAGAAACCACGGCTCTCGTTACGGCTCATTAAGTCAATTCTTTGAAGTGTTTCTGCTTTTCAGGAGAAGTCGAGGATATTTATGTAGACTGACGGTTTCGTAAAAAAAACAAACAATTTCTTCTAAAATGTTTAATGGGAGAACGGTTTACAATAATCAGGGGTTGGATAACAATTCTTAGTGTAGGATACAAGGATACTATATATATTTTGGGTACTTACATGTTTCGGTACAAATTGGTAACAAAACAATCTTTAATCTAATTTGCTATTTTACAGATAATATCTTAAAATTATATGAAAATAATAACTATTATTAGTAAATATTTTATTTTAGTACCTACAACTGCTTGCTGGGAGTTTAAAACATCATCACTTGCCTGGCGTTATCCCAACCATGTTGGGGTCAGCTTCTAGTCTAACCGGATGCAGCTAAATGCCAATATTTTACATGGAGTGATTGCCTATCTGACTACCGCAACCCAGTTGCTGACTGGTTGTCAGACTTTCGGGCTTGTGACGACCCGTAACGACTGTCAAAGGTCCAAAATGACAGCCGAGATCATCGGCGGGGTATTCAAAGATGGTCACCCATCCGTGGACCGACCGCTGCAAGCGTAGCTTAACCTGATCGATCGACCCGTGTGGCTGTTATGACTTAGCCATGAGCCCCTCTGGGAGTTTAAAACATAACTAAGGTTTTAATTGTACTTCTTTCAAATGTCAGCACAAGCCATACTCGTACAATTAAGGATCTTTTCGCGCTTGTATTTATCAGGGGGGGCCGTCGCGTTGTAGGTAAACATTTGTAAAATTCATAAGATGGCAGCTTCCTCGAAACGATCAATTGCAATTATTGTAAATTTTTACGTGAATGATACACATTGATGCTCAAATTGATCGTCTACCAAGTATAATTGAAGGGAGTTACCGTAAAAATCTTTCTTATATCTATGGGATTGACAATATTACTACAATATAAACTGATAGCAATTGATCAATTGCGATTAGTTCCGGTTTTGTTTTCGCGCCAAATTATCCTCGTACCTACATTACACGCAAATTGCTCATTCTTTGATTTGAGTATTTTTTTAAATTGTAGGTATTTGATAGGCTTGCGTTTGTTCACATATTTATTTGTAGCAGTACAATTTTTTTTTTAACTGACGTCTGCCTTTTATAATCATTTCGTAATTTCTTATTACATTTTCAAACACTCTATTGTTTGAAACTCTCTATTATAATGTCATTGAAAACAAAATTTGAATTTCGTAATTCCATTTCTAACAAAACGCTATTATGTTATATAAGTAGGTACTAAAATTATAACGCTTACAAGTTTAATGGCCGTGTAGAATGTATGTACATATTTACACTAAATTATCACATAAAACAATGCCGGTTAACAATACAGTAATAATATTAACAACACAATTACGTGGAGCGTCCTTGGTAACATGTTGGTCGAGTTATTGAACGAAGTTTTTTGCTTCACAGCTCCTTCGGTTAGACCTGTAGAAAAAAATTCTAATTTAGACAAATTTTTGTAAAACCTGTATGACTTACCTAGATGTCTTATATGTATTTGGAAAAATAAAAACTTGTGATCAGTTCCATACAATGAAATAGAAAGAAAATAATAAAAATACGTATAATTGCGCAAAAATTACAATTAAAAGAACTCAAACACAAAAATAACAAGTTAAGGTGCGTCACATCTATGCAAAACGGCCATCGCTCAGCATAACGCTGCGGCCCTATGTGAGACAGAGCCCCAGTGCTATACTCCATTTACAATAACATTAGACAAACCTTTTTTACAGTCCGTTCAACCGATTTTGATTTCTATTGCGTTGGTGGCATGACAAATGACAGATGCAGTAAACACTTGGTATTGTAACCACTTGTTTGCGTTTAATGCCATCCGTAAGCCTACGGAATAGAATTCAAAATCAGTAGAACGGACTGTAAAAAGGTTTGTTTAAATGTCTAATGTTATTGTCAATGGGTATAGTTTTCAGCGACAGCCATCGTTGACGTGATGACGTCAACCAAATACTGTAACATCCTGTGGGATGAGACACGTCACCTATCGCTTTGTAGAAATAGAGGATGGATAAACTATCACCGCTTGTAGGGCATGTGAACTTGTATAATAACAGACACATCAAACATTGCCTTGATTGTTTGCCACCCATCACTAAGGCTCTTAAAAAACAGGCGCGATTATATCGCGTATCGCGCCTGTTTGTAGGAGCCCTTATTCTCATCATTCTCTTGCCTTTATCCCAATTTATTTGGGGTCGGCGCAACAAGTCTTCTTCTTCCCCACCAACCAGTCTTACCAAGGGGTATCATATTACCCAGTTAATGGGTTGTGGAGGTCAGATAGGCAGTCGCTCCGTGAAAAATACTGGTATTCAGCTGCATCCGGTTAGACTGGAAGCCGACCCCAACATAGTTTGGAAAAGGCTAGGCAGATTGATTGACTGGGTTGGTCAGTCAGAAAGATGAAGCTAATTGCCCATTCCAAAGCGTAGTAGGTTCATAAGGAGAAGAAGAAACTCCACGGACACTTACAAAATGATGGTTACATCATATTAGATGTTGAAAATATACATGTGAGAAAAATGTAGAAAGACGTGCACGTTAAAAGCGTACGTAATAAAAAGAATAAAACTAAAAACAATTGAAAAAATAAACTAAATTAAAATAAGCCGTGGCAGCTAAGGGATGACCAGTCCTTATTTGACGGCGACGCCCGTTCACGAACATGATGCATGGAATTATTTTATTGAAACTCTATACTTCGCTATGCCAGCTCAAGGTCTAAGGGCCGGACTCCACCGAGACGAGAAGAGAAGTTTTTTAGCTAGGGTACACCCTACACACACATACACCACCATACACATCCACCGAAGCAGTGCGGAGATGCATACTGGCTATACTGGAGCGGAGATGTGTGCTGGCTAGAGCGGAACTGAGCTGCAAGCGGTGAGCGTTGGATGTTGAGATGAACGCACGCCGCTCACATCTCTTCTTGTCTCCGCTGCGCGCCGTCGCCAGCTTGGGATGCACAGGTCACGTCTCTGCTTTGTACTGCCACCCAACTCAATCTCGGTGAGGCTAGCTCACGTTTCCGTTTCGATCGAGCCATAGAAATATGAAGCTAAGTGGAGACGAGCTGTGTGAATAACAAAATTCTATTGGTTGTATAAAACACATCTCCTCTTCTCTCGTCTCGTCTCCGCTTTGGTGGAGTCCGGGCTTTAGAGTTATTACCACTGGCGTCCGGCCTAATGTGCCTAAATAATAAATAAAATCATAACCCTAAAAAAATATTTCAACCCCCGAAAAAAAAATCAAACTTGATCCAGACGGCTCCCAGATCCCTTAAAACAATTCCCCAGGCATCCTAACGTCTACGTGTTTCAATATCCTTCACTTACATTACTCATATATTTATTCATATCGGTTCATACCCTGAGGAGTTAAAATCTTATTTACTTACCGCCGATGTTAACTTCGGCTGCCGATTGGGAGCTCGGGTATAGTTTTATTTCTGTAAAAAAAAAATATACGATATTAGTTTCCCTTGGGAGTTGCCATAAGTCTCTGTGTTCTTAATATATTATTTTAGACTGAATTATTTTGTAAAAAATATCATACTCTTTCCAATAATTTAAATTACTTTTGGCATAAGCACGCCTACGAAGTTCTTTATTTATTGGCCGGCAGCCATAGACAAAAAATATCAAAATATCGATTAAAACTTCTTCATAAATAAAATCGATTGTTATAAGAAATCGAATCGGTAACGCTTAATGCATTATCGACATCACTAATTCATTAGTACTCGAGCTGTCAAATTAAAGTAAAATAAATGGTGGAAACATTAATTTAGTAACGAGACTACAAACAGACAGAGTGCCACAGATAATTTAGGCGTAGTGCATAAACAAGTAAATGTGGTTACGCCGGGCGCTCATGTGCGGATTGAATAAGTAGTTTATTTTATTTGTAACGTTTTACATTAATCCATTTTATTGATAATTATTTACTTATTTCTTTAACTGCCCATGAAATCACAGCGGGCCCTATCAGAATACCAGCGTTGCGACACTTACTTTAAATGTCGCAGCATCATGCTGAGATAGGGGCCTTTTGGCCTCATACAGGACTTTCTGTTTGTTTTTTTTTTTTTATGTAATTTTGTTTTTTTTTTGTTTTTAAACTTAAATCATTGCGTTTCTAATTTAGTTAGTAATTAGTAATCTTCCTGTGCGAGTCACAATAAATACTTTTTCTTTCTTATTAAGGAAAACGTACTTTTGAAAGAGTTTATCAGGTTGACTTCTTCCAGTTTTTCTTTAATAGGGATGCCAGATAAAATCAAAGGCTTATGACATCTTTTTTATTATAATTATTGCAAGTAGGATATGATTAAATACTTAGGAACAAAAGTATTATAATTTTCATATTAAAGACAACCCGACATAAGATCGCAGAAATTGAGATGGCAAACCAGGGCTCGGAAACGTTATTTAAAACCCTGTGGCAAACTCTAAATGTAACACAAAACAACAATTATTTGACTCACCATAAAGTCGGAGTGTCCCCTCACTTTTGCCAAGTGAGTTGGTACTCACACAGTTATAAGTACCGATGTCACTCCTGGAGAACTGTCTAATGGTCAGCTTCATCATCACCCGGTAAGATGACCGCTCCTCATTTATCACGTACTTTGGCCTGTGAATATAAAATTAAAACAGATGATAAATAAACGAAAACTAAGCCTGCGTAAGAGCATACCTTAATTAAATTGGCTAGAATTATTGCCTTACCCAAAGTTCTTCACAGAATATTAAAAACCAGGTCAGTTTTAAAAAGACTTCCCCTAAAAAGTCTAGTTGAATGTTCCAAATGACTTTGGAACCAAACCTACTTATTATGCCCGGTTTCAGAGGTTTTTAAACGGAGTTTTTCCATTCGATAGTTATTACTGGTTCGATATTTTAATTCTGAACACTTTATTAAGGAAGAATTTAGCTTAAAAGTAGAGTAAATTACTATCGAAGTTTTATAAGACCTCAAAAACTGATAATTAGGAAGGAATTCGCTTATATCGATAATTTTGTCGAATCAATCAAAATCAAAATATTTTATTTCACATAAACCTAGATGGGTGCACGGTTCCAATTTGGTCGTTTCTTAGGGAGAAGAGCCGGCAAGCAACATGCACTTATAAACCACCCCAGTAAAGAGGAGAATAAAACAAAAAAAAAAAAATCAAATCGGTTAAGCTGTTTTTGAGTTTTTTGAGACTAAATGACAGCAGTTGATTTTTATAATATGAAGATTTGTGTGACGAAAATTCACTAAACGATGAAAATGAATATTCTCATTTTCAATCAGCCTACAAAATTAAAACCCAACAATCAGATTTACGCCAGTTCATCATTTTAAAAACAAGGTGCCAGTCTAGACAACATTACAATCAAACAACAACCATCTATTACCGCTTTACAAAAGCTTCATCCTCTAATGAACCACAAAAGGCAAATGTGTGATTATGATTTATGAATCCACAGATCATTAAAGACCCTCCCATACCCCTCGTTATAAAAAAGAATGCTAATAAAAAGCCATTCCATTGGCTCCACTTGACCGCTACGAGTGATTTTGATCCACAATGGATCTACTATTCAAGTGATGGTGGATGTATTGTGAGCTTCAGCAGTAGGGTATCAATCATCTCCTATATAAACTCTTTATTACTGCGTTCAATACAATAGACATGGAAATGTAACCCTTGAAATGAGGCCATTAAAAAAAGAGATCTTGCTTAAACTTTTCTTCGACGTTCTACTAATATTTTAATTGTATGAAAGTAATTGTAGCACCCAGCCACTTAGGCATTGAGTTTTGAAAAAGTTAATTTTTAAAAGCGCGTCACGTCTACCACTCAGACTTATGTAACAGTGTCTTTTAAAGCTCGATGTGTCATTTTAGCGCTAGGGTGCAGTATACAACATAATCATCAATTAATTATGCACAAAAGAGCAGATATGAAAAATAACTACTGCTCTCAAAACGGTGAAGGATAACATCGTGAGGAAACCGGCATGTCCTAGAACCTTAAATTCGAAGACCTGTGACATCTACCAACCCGCACTGGGCCCGCGTGGTGGATTCTGGTACCGCTACCTCTAACAGAGGAGGCTTGTGATAGGCTAACTAATTGCATTCACGATAAGTTTCTAACGCAAGACTCGGCCTTGCAAATTACCACTATGAACTTAACCCCACTAACTTTTGGTTTTCCGTGTGGAAAAAGCAAGTTCTCACCAAACAATCAATCTGCCTAGCCTTTTCCCAATTATGTTGGGGTCGGCTTCCAGACTTACCAGATGCAGCTGAATACCAGTATTTTACATGGAGCGACTGCCTATCTGACCTCCACAACCCATTAACTGGGTAATACGATAACCCTTGGTAAGGCTGGTTGTCAGACTTTTGGGCTTCTGTTCTCACCAAACAATAAAACAAAAATTTACCTATGTGACCGTCTGTGGATAATCCTGCACCTATAATCCTTTAGCATCCTCTACTCCACTCTGTTTGAAGTGCCAGCTGGTACCTGTTTAAGTCCTACTAACTATGAAAAGAAAAAGTGTCCGAATGGTGTTCAAGGACTGGAAGAAGTTTCAGCCATCCGTCGGCAAGATGACTGAATGACATTGTTGACATCGCGGGTAGAACCAGAATGAGGCTGGCACAGGAACTTGGGGATTAGCACAACCAAAGACAGGCTTATGACCACATAGTACATGAATTTATCTAATAACAAGCAGTGGGTGAAGTCGAGCTGCAGATAATGATTATACCATTATAAAGTTCACTATTAACGCTGTTCTTATGGCTGCGTGGCCACTCATTGGTACTTAAACTTCTCGTTGTGCAATCGAGTGGGCCTTCTTGTTATCATAAGTAGGTATTTGGATATCAAAACTGTGCTATTAAAACCTTTTCGACGAACAATCGGGGAGGCAACTGTAAAAAAAGTAAGTTTAAACACTAAAACCCGACTACTGAAAAATCACGGCCTAAAAAGTATGAAACAAGAACATAATCTTATTCTCATCTGAAATTAGAAAAAGACAGACAAATTAGAAATCCGGAGTCACACGTAATCTGTTCGATTTATGCCCTAACATGACGTGTGACTTCAGATTTTGCTCACATCTGAGTCGTGATTTTAGAAATTATTCCCAATTATCCAGTGCACGCAAGCAAAGCCGCGAGCAATAGCTAACAATATATATATATATATATTATATATATTATATATTTGAAATGTACTAATTAAGCCCAACCCAAACCCCAGCCCAGCTCCTTTCTTCTTTCATACACTTTCGGTGTGAATTCGAAAGAAAGAAGAAAGTCGCATGGAGGGAAAATAATAAGTATGAAAGCTTTTTTTCGTGACGATTTCTACCAGTCAACTTCTAACCGCACGCCGCATTAATAAACTTCAATTTAAAAATGTGAACTTACAGACAAATCCATTGGAAATGGTAGACATTATATTTTATATTACTTAAAAATATTATCTTCTTTTCAGAAAATAAAAAGTAAGATATACGCAAAAGAGGCGGCGGGAATCCGAAACTAAAATAAAGTAATGTTTTTATTACCTATTTTGTTTGACAGAAACACAGTACCTAACTGGCTTTAAATTCAAGGACGTATATTTTTCTATTTACTTTTTAAAACCTTTTTTAAAAATAGAAAAATATACGTCTTTGAAAATAAGGAGCTTGTGGCTAAGTAATAACAGCCGCACGGGTCGATCCATCAGGTTAAGCTACGCTTGCCGGGGTTGTCCGTAGATGGGTGACCATCTTTACATACCGAGACTCTTCCGTGCCTCGGAAAGCACGTTAAGCCGTTGGTCCCGGCTGTCATTCGTGGATCTTTGACAGTCGTTACGGGTCGTCAGAAGCCCAAAAGTCTGACAACCAGTCTTACCAAGGGGTATCGTATTACCCAGTTACTGGGTTGTGGAGGTCAGATAGGCAGTCGCTCCATGTAAAATACTGGTATTCAGCTGCATCCGGTTAGACTGGAAGCCGACCCCAACATAGTTGGGAAAAGGCTAGGCAGATTGATTGATTGATACGTCTTTGAAAATAAAAAAATAAACCACTTACTTTATAAATTCTAGTTTCGTAATTTAAGAATAAGTCTGTAAACCTTTTATTATTTTATTTGCTGACAAATCACATATCAATTTTGATAACCGATCACAGCGCAGCAGTGATGACAAAATTTGACAGCAGATTTTTTTACATATATGATTATTAAAAGCAAAAAAACATCTTTTAACTACTATAGTAGTATGTAATCAAGCCTCTTATCTATTCTCCACACAACATAGGAGATAACATCGATCGGAAACACCCTGTATTGTAAAAGCATGTCTATAATAATAATTAATCCTTGAAGCTCATAGACAAAGGTCTCCTTTGCTAGTGTTAGGTTCTATTATTATGATGCTGGCACGTGTAAGGCCCTTTGCACACGTTCCGGCTATTGGATAACCGATACCGGGTACCCGGGGTTACCACTTCCGGGTACCCAGGGTAAACGCGTAAATTGTGAAGTCGATTTTTTATTTATTTTTCTGTATACTTCTCGCAGGTCCAACCTAGGAGGTTGTCGGCTGTTTAAACGGGCTATCCTGTGGATGCCTTATAAATAAGGCCTCCAGCCAGAGCAAAATACTTTAAATCTAAGATAAATTTATTGTCAAGCTATCGTTACGGTTCTTTCAAATTTCTGTCTTCTGAATGTGTGGTTAAGCGGCTGATAAATTTTATTTTATAGAAATTTTAACTCATAGATTTGTTGAACATTGGGCTACTACTAAGTGAAGTCTTCGCCATTTCAATCTGCAGTGTAAAGGCAAAAAAAAAAACAATAGACATGCTCCAAAAAGTTTCTTCGTAAATCGAACAGACTACTCGTACCTACCGAAAAATCAAACTGTCATCAGTATCGTTGTAGCGCTGTTGTTACAACGAAAATATTTCTTGTACAAATGTTTCAAATGATTTGACTTTTGTATTTAATATTAATAAATTATATTATAACTACGCTTGCCGGGGTCGGTCTGTGGATGGATGACCATCTTTACATACCGAGACTCCTCCGTGCCTCGGAAAGCACATTAAGTCGTTGGGCCCGGCTGTCATTCGTGGATATTTGACAGTCGTTACGGGTCGGCAGAAGCCCGAAAGTCTGACAACTAGTCTTACCAAGGGGTATCGTATTACCTAGTTGATGGGTTGTGGAGGTGAGATAGGCAATCGCTCCATGTAAAATACTGGTATTCAGCTGCATCCGGTTAGACTGGAAGCCGACCCCAACATAGTTGGGAAAAGGCTGGGCAGATTGATTGATTTGATATTATTATAATTTCCTATATCTAGTTTAGTATGATTGGAATAGCCATGTGATGTTAAATAAGCAACGGTTGTAAAAAGCATCTCTAAACAGGTTGTCTTATTTAAAATTGCGTGACCCTCCACAAAACTTTCTATACAAAATTTTGAAGTTTGTAGGTATGCAACAAGCAGGGGAAGGGCGTGGAATTTGAAATTAAATTATCTACCAATACCAATTATAATTGCCGGCACGAGTCGTGAGCGTAAATTCCATCTTAACTTTAACTGCCCTCGTCAGCGTGCTCTTGTGTTCTGTTTTCTATCTGTTTCTAAATATGCTTGATAATATATTGATTTCATTACTCCCTGCCATGATAGGAATTAAGATTTGTTAGGTTTAAGAGTAGAGTTTGTGCTCACGACTCGTGCCGATAACTCTGCTCATGTTTACAAAGAAATAAATTATTTGATTCTATCAATGGTTTACGAGAAAAGAGAGAAGAGAGGACAGTTAAACGAGAAAAAAACAGCAACCGAGCTTTTTCTCGATACGTCTTGACCTTCAAATAAGCGGTTTTTGCAGATGCAGTTTATTTCTACTTACCCATCAAGCAGCATCTCCCCCCTATTCTTGAGCCAATAGTTGATGGTGTTAGGGTAGGCTTCCACGGTGCACTCTAGTGTTACATCGGTACCGAGCGGCGCGCCCAGCAATTGGTTTGGCACTATCACTGTTGGGGAAACTGTGGGACAAAGAAAAAATATAGCAAGTTTTAAGTAAACTAATAGTAGGTTTTTTTTTCCTGTATGATTGAAAAATTGAAGATGTTTAGAAGATGTTGATGAAAAATTGAAGAGTTAAAATGTGGTGTGACGTCACCGTCACGCCACATTTTAACTGACTGTATCGCCGTAATTTTTTGATAAACTACATTAAGGAGAAAAAAGAAATTAGTCATCATCCCTATTACTGGCAAACAGAAACAGCTCTAGAAGAATACAATAGAATATAATTATAATATCTTTATTTTGCATAAAATATGGTAAATAAAAGGTCTTAAATATAATGTAGGTCCATATTTTGCTTACTTTTTTCAGCATGCAAAAAAAAAACACATAATAGAAACATAAACATTTATTACTAAGATACATTCTTCTTTTCTGCTTTGCTATGTTTGTTATCAAAACGATGATTTTCTCAGAATCCGTATTTCTCATTCCATTAAGGGAACTGTCAACTAGAAAAACATTCAAACCTAATCTGTTAACAGTATTAGTTCACTCAAACTGAACCAACAACGCCTAATGCCAACAGCTCAGTTCAGGGAGATACGGAATCAATACCAAATAATCCTGGTTCGGAAACCTGTGATGTTAGAATATTCATACTAGTGCCGTGTTTGATCTAGGATAATCACATACAAAGCTACTTTGGAGACGCAAGATATTTTGGAATATAGCTGCAGTATCTGTGTAGTTTCAGGAATAGTTCCAGTATTCCGGTGTATATTGAGTGAATAGCTAAGACCGCAGCTCCATCCGTTCGGCTTTTTTGTTGGTTAAAAGTACGTCAGGTTTCTTTAAATATCTTTTTTTGTTAAATTACAAATGGTACACACATCAAGCTATTCATTCCAGTTAACACTGACCTCTCATTGTTAGGAAATCCTATACAATGCGAGATCAGCTTATACTGGAAAACTTATAGCTTGATCTGTAGCGTACAGCAAAGTCGGTTAAGAGGCCATACTACCTCAGCTTTTATCTCGCTCACACGATACTGCTCGCGGGCTGAGTGAGAGCCGGACTGAGTGCGGTGCTGGGCGCCGATAGTTTAGGGAATATCAGCGGTTTACTGTTCGGTTTGGAGGTAACTTTGGAATTTTTTTCTATCGAGAAAATTTTATGGCATCGTGTTTTAGTCAAACAAGTACTTAACATTAATCCTAAACTTTACCATATCTTTATGGATTGTGTGAAAGATGACATTACCGAGATGACGACTAATAGAGAAGTATGGAACAAAAGACATGTTGCGCTGACCCCAAATAAATTGGGATAAGAGCAGGAGAATGATGATGATTTCAAAATTAATGCTGCAGTATTTTTTGAGGATCATTTTTTTTTTAAATTATTATTTAACGTTTATATAAAAGAATACAGGATTAAATTATATAACAACCAAAAACCACTAAGGTTTAATCTTGTGCTATCATGAGTCTATCTCAAAATCGAACTATACAATGATGCATTTTGCATGTATGCGTTGATGTCGATACAATTAATAAAATCTTTAAATCTTTATATGGTTACAATCATTCCTACATAATACTTAAGTAATATTGCTTAAGTTTACATTTGATATTTTTATGTGTAATACATTTGTTTAATTCTGGGGGTAGACTATTAATAAGTCTCGGTACAATCTACAGACTACAGATGGCGAACGAAACGGCTATCCGTTAGTTCGTTCGCCATCTGTAGTCTTTAAAACCCTCGAAAATAAGCTTGGCGAGGTCCAGGAAAATTCTTATTGTGTGGTTACCCTTGTCAAGTTTTCACATGTCTTCTAACTTTTAATTCTAATACATTTCCTCACGATGTTTTCCTGCGTACGAAGCCTATTCTCAGAAACTGCCCGAGTGCATACAGGATGTTCGATTTTATGTCTTAAAGAATTATTGAAAAATTGTTCTTTTAATAACAAAAAAAATATTTGTAAATGAACTGGTAAGACATTATCTAAAGTGTTTAAAGAGGCCATTTATACCGTCGTAAAATTGATTTAAGCCATTTGAGGTAGTATAGGCTCTTAATAAGACGTGGTACAAATTGTACATATACGTATAGCAGATTTGATTTTATGGCATGATTATTAAAGAAAAATCTCATTTAAAAAGAGTAAACGAATCAGGGTGTAAATAATAAACGATCAAGAAAACTATGTTGAAGAAATTCGTTTTTAGAGTTCCGTACCCGAAGGGTGCCAAACGAAACCCACTAACTAACTAAGTCTCCACTGACAGTCCATCTGTCTGTCAGCGGGCTGTATCTCATAAACCGTAATAGGTAGACAGTTGAAATTTTCACAGATTCTGTATTTCTGTTGCCGCTATAATAACAAATAATAAAAATAAAATTAAGTCAAAAAATTAAAGGGATCCCCTGATAATTGTTTCTCGATTACGATGTTGGTTCCATGGAGAAAGTTGTTCAGTTTGATGGTCTGTACAGTCAGCAAAAAAACTCGACTAACACTTGAGTTTTCTAAATCTTAATTATTGAGAAAAATACTTCATTAAAATCGGGACAGATGTAAATTTTAAAGAAAATAAATCTTATCTAATAAATAAAATGTTACCCAAATGTAAGCTGTAGCAGTGTGTATTTAGGGTACGATGGGACTGTCATACGAATTGCGATCATAAAATTCCCTAATTAAACAAAGAATAATAAAAAAAAATGTTATAAAGCAGGTTATCGTAAATGTGTTAATTTAGATGATGTGATAAATTAGCAGTGTTAACCGACTTTTGTTGCTGACCGTACCACACCCTTAAGTTTGACCAAAGTTTTCTGATACACTCTGTAGAAGATTAGATTAGACTTACTACGCATCGGAAACCTATTAGGATGCAAAAGCTCACATTTCAATTCAACATCAACCACTTCGGAAATAACTACTGTATACCGATTTTTATTCTTCTCTCTTATAAATCCCGTCCGATCACTTACAGACACTAATACAAATTCTATTCGCATCAAAAACAATTACTACGGAAATGAGCTGCTCCTAAATGAAGGGGTTCCGTGATTTCAGTCCCTGAGGGACGGCCTTAGAGACCAACGTGCCTAGACTGGAATCTTTAGGACAGTAGTATTTAGGATTTTTTTTGCGAATTAACTTTCAGGAGTTTTGGAAGTTAAGTGAATTTCTGTGTATTTTTTTTTCGTGGAAACTTAAACGAAGTTTTTAAAACAATTTAGGGGTCTGTAAAAATATTGCGGACGTATTATGATGTAATTTTATGTTTTCGAAAAAAATATATTTTACTAGCTGCGTCCCGCGCTTTCACCCGCGTAGAACGCAATAATAAGTAACCTATGTGTTAATTCAGGATATAAGCTATCTATATACCAAATTTTATTTAAATCGGTCCAGCCGTTTTAGTGTGAAGAAGTTACAAACTTACAAACACACACACGCTCACAAACTTTCGCCTTTATAATATTAGTGTGATGTTGGTTTGAAATCTCGATATATGAGACAATATTATTTTATATGAGCTAAATTAAAATTTAAATCAACTCTTCCTATCGCAGTCCACTGCTGGACATAGGCCTCTCCCAAGCTGCGCCACAACACCCTGTCCTCCGCCTTCCGCATCCAGTCTGCCGCAGCCACCTTCTTAAGGTCGTCGGTCCTTAAGCTGGGGGCATCGCACGCTACGATTATATGTATCATCATCATCTGCCTAGCCTTTTCCCAACTACTACTACTATGTTGGGGTCGACTTCCAGTTTAACCAGATGTAGCTGAATACCAGTATTTTACATGGAGCGACTACCTATTTGACCTCCACAACCCAGTAACTGTGATGCGATACCCGTTTGTAAGACTGGTTGTTAGATTTTCGGGCTTCTGACGACCCGTAATGACTTTCAAAGATCCAGGAATGACAGCCGGGACCGGTTTAACGTGCTTTCCGAGGCACGGAGGGGTCTTGGTATGTACAGATCATCGCGGCAAGCGTAACTTAACTTGATTGATAAACCCGTGCGGCTGTTATTACTTAGCCACAAGCCCCAACGGCCAGCTTTCTTAAAATAACGTTTAAAACGCCAAATACAATGAACAAAACACCTAAAATCGGCTTTTACTAAACCAAAATACAAACAACTCACAGCCTACAACTCAAGACAAAGATAAGCTAACAGGGCGATGAGTAAACTGAAACGCGAACATTGACTTTAAAATAAGCTATTGTAAAGCTACATTCATACAATCGCTTTCAAAATGGTCGCTCACGGGAAACGTTTACGTGTTAAAGGGATATTAGCGGCTATATTCATGCAAAGTGCCGTTGAACAAATAAATAGTTGTACCAACAATTGTGGTGGCAAACGTTTATGATTGTATCTTTTAAATTTTACTGGAAATTGGCTGTATAAGGATTTTACCTATATTTCGACGAGTGTGATTTTACACTTTCTAATTACACGAATACATATAACATACTTAATCTTAGGTATTCAAGACTAAAAAAAAAGATGTAGTTTGGATCGTCAATAAATTGTGTAAACCTACTAAACGCAACGCCAAAAGATTGTATCCTTCTGTTTAGTTTGCAGTTCATTAATGTGCCAAAGATTTAGATGCTAATTTGCGATGATTGTAACTCAAGAGCTTTTATTTATGGGTCAAAAAACCAACAAAAATGCAGAAAAAAAAAGCCTTCTTGACACTCAAATCTCAGACTCCTTAAACACTTAACCCATCTAAGAAACTAAATACATTCCTAAGCTTGACAATCTGAAGAACAATTCGAAAGCTTAACAGCGTTCGTTCAAGAGTGTAGAGTGAATTTCGCGACCCATCGGCTCCGATCCCGCTCGCAATACCGATCCCGCAATCCGGGATCAGTTCCCGCCTTATCTAACATTGCCTTGCGTACAAACCGCTGCTGAAATCCTTTCGTTTCGTAAATCCCGAGGTTTTTAATAAAAACGGGGTTTAGTGAAGAATGTGATACGAATACTTTTGATATTCAAAGTTGTCTGGAGTGAATAAGTAGATATATCTATGAGTAAGGGTTGACTTAATAAAACACTACAAAAATTGCTGTCAACCCATGGAAAATGTTACTAAGCCATCATCAGAAACTATGGAAAATAATTATATTCGTGTCTATTTCACCGTATGTACAGTCAGCCGTCGTTGTGCATGACCCTTTTCAAAACTTTTTCGGCTGCACGTTGAAATAGTAGTTTGCAACGCCCTTTTTATGTTTGACCAATGAACGAAGAATGTCGCCTAAGAAGGATGACCATAAAATGTCCCTTTTCTTAAACATTAATTGCTGTATTGCACAGTGGCGCACTTTCCTCCCGCACCCTTGCCATTGCATTTAAAAAGTATAATTTATTGAACAAAAAACATACGAAATAGAAAAATATCAGTGATTTTCGAATATCATAGACTATGGCTTCTTACAATTTAAATCATAATTATTTATTTGCGATAAGTATTGGTGCAGTGTTAGAATTAAGTTATATATAATACATAGTCAGACAGTTGAATATTTATGTAACCAAGACGAGACAACCAAATTGTGATAAAGTTCATAATCGTCCTATGGTTATGAATGGAAAATGTCTTTTAATCAAACTAGCCAACTGTCATTCCACTAACAAAATAACCTAGTCGATTACAGTACAAAATTGCATCCCTTTAAACCAGTATTACGACTTATCACAAAGGAAACAGTCCCGTTAAAAATTTATCCCCGCCTTATTAGGACGAAGACCATAAAAACTGTGTTAAAGTACAAGTTGTTTAGAAACAACAGCTATTGTCATAAACAAGGAGTTATGTGTATAATATTAACTGTATCTAGGTAAGTGCTAACAACACGTGTAATAAGTCTACGGCCATATATAAAAGATAAGATAATTTATTTGCGTAAAACATGGTTTACATAGGTATTATTATCATGTTGGGTGTTATTAGGTGTTAGGTCATACATGTTTTTTAATCTTTGACTTTTTAGAATGTCGTCTCTGTCACTCATAAAACAAGCTACCTGTTTGATAGTATATTTTTAAAGCAAATTCAAATTAATTTATTAATTTTGTGAACATAGAGCAAAATTATACAGATGTTATATAAAAAAAAAACCGGCCAAGTGCGTGTCAGACCACGCACAATGAAGGGTTGAATTTATCGCAAAACAAACATAACATTGTCATCCCATTTTTTTTTATGTGATAAAATTACAAATTTTCGGACTTTTTCCTTTACTTGTGATATGAGATCTTGCTTCTTGCCAAACTTCATGATTCTAGGACAACGGGGAGTACCCTGTAGATTTAGATTTACTTGTGAGTATCAAATCGAAGAGAGAGGAGCTCGAGAGAGAGAGGAAATCGAGAGGAGCTCGTGGCTAACTAATAACAGCCGCACGGGTCGATCCATTAGGTTAAGCTACGCTTGCCGGGGTTGGTCCGTTGATGGATGACCATCTTTACATACCGAGACTCCTCCGTGCCTCGGAAAGCACGTTAAGCCGTTGGTCCCGGCTGTCATTCGTGGATTTTTGACAGTCGTTACGGGTCGTCAGAAGTCCGAAAGTCTGACAACCAGTCTTACCAAGGGGTATCGTATTAGCCAGTTACTGGGTTGTAGAGGTCAGATAGGCAGTCGCTCCATGTAAAATACTGGTATTCAGCTGCATCCGGTTAGACTGGAAGCCGACCCCAACATAGTTGGGAATAGGCTAGGCAGATTGATTTGTGAGTATCAAAATATGTATCTTAAATGTCTGTATTTTTTTATTACGTTGACTTAGCTTAGAAGCTTGATTTTTTTAGAACACCAAGTGACCACAGACCTATTTATTTGATATTTTGATGTACAGAAGCTTAAAAATGTTGGTCCATAATATCATCCCGCCAAAAGGCATACATAATCGAATGTCACATCAACAAAATAAAAACAATAAAATAAAGTCAGTAGGTAAGTCGATGTCACAATTTCATGCCAAACACCAATATATGCATTGATAGTCCAACGCTACGATACGCTACGATTCTTAGGAGCCGAGCAAAAATAAAAAAGTCAGAATGAACGCTAAGCGAAAATGAAAAAGCGCGGGCGGGCGATACGATGCGATGCGGTGGGACGGGGAAACAAGAAATTTCACTCAGAAGAAGTCGCGGGCATACGCTAGTTACTATTAAAATAAAAAGCCATCCATCCTCCATTAGATTCAGAGACCACTAAATATTCCGAGTATATGATCTATATATCAGCTTAGAGAGGCTCCGAGAGCCAATGACAGGGAAGAGTCAATTATACGCAAGGCCGGCTTACAAGAGAGAGATCAATTCGGCTTTATCACGACTGTAGCTGTGGGCTCGGGTGTAAGAAATGGCGGGATAGTTTACATTTTGTGAGCAGCGATCTTGGATAGGTACACCTGGTTGTATTTTTTATAGGGTTGAGTTTGAAATTCATTGTTACTGCGAACCATTATGTAGTACTGTAGTAAATTGTAGCTTATTTTAGAAAAATTAATTTAGTTTTACGTGAAGAATTTTTACATGCTTTTATGTCAGTAATGTAGCCGTAAAGTACCTGCAGTGCGATTCTGTGTAACCATCTCACCGTGAATACTTAGGTGAAGTGAGCGTGGAGTGAGCTGTCAATAGTGTCAATTCCTAGCAAAAACAAACTCACTTTACCTAAGTTTTCACGGTGAGATTTTTACAGAATCGACCGGCTGTTGTCCTTTTCAAAATTTGCAAGTTAAATTTTTGATCCACTTCCCGGTGTTCGATTGAGGTGAAATTTGGCATACTTATGTACGATTGGTGATAATGCTATATTTTGGTACCATCGAGCTGATCTGATGATTGAGCCGGAAGGTGGCCACAGAAACTCAGTAATAAAACGTCGCAACCCTATCAAGTTTGGGCTCGTTTGATTCGTCTTAACAAGGCTAGGACCAGAGTGGACCTATACTAGACTAATAAAAGCTTGTTTAAAAAAAATACATTTGATTTCTTTTTTTAAATCTACATGCTATTGTTGAATATTTCAATGCTTAGCAGTAGGTATATATTTTTTTGGACAATAATTATATCCATAACAAAGTATGGTCGACCTCGTAATTGTTTTACCACTTTTGACAACAATTCCCAGTAAATTAAAACTTCACTAAGGGCCGGTTTCCTGATCCGTAGTTAACTCAACCAATGGTAAAACTAAGTAACTAATGGTTGAATTTTTGCTAAATGTGAAGGTTTAACATTTGAGTTAACATAAATGTATGCATGTTAACTCATTCATGTTAAAAAATAGTAAGTTTTGGCATTTTGGCAAACATATTTAGCCTAAATTCAACCATTAGTTACTATTTTTAACCATTTGTTGAGTTAACTACGGATCAAGAAACCGGCCCTTACAACATTCAACCTGAGGGTTGTCAAGCAATAACGAAGTCGGCTAAACACCAAGATAAGAAACTACAACTTGTAATAGTGTTACTTATAAAACGCTCTCGCTCATAACTTGGACCAACAGCTTAGTTATACGCAGGTAGGCAAGAGGAATAATCGTCTAATTGTATTGGAAGCAGAGGTGAGAGTCGCTCAATTTGTTTCATTCCAGCCTTATTTACAGACAAACGGTGGATTCTCGTTATCTCGTTTATAATCAACTTTGTTATTCAATATTAAATGATTCTCTCAGAACGGAACATTTTCGGATATTTCTTTGTGATTTCGAATATTTTTTTTCCAATTACGAATGGCATTGGAGTTCGATTCGGGGGAGGAAGAATGTCATTTTAAATGGATTGCTGATGCTGATTCCGAGAAAGTAATTAGAGTGACTTTCGTTTATTTTTGATTAGTTAAAAAGAATTTAAAAAAAGTCTGCTTTGCATTTTATCCACTGAAGAGCAACAGGCATAGAAAGTACTATCAAAGTTGTGGTTTCTGAGAACATTATGATATTGCGATATAGTATTTTTTAAAAAAGCTTACGAAGGACATTATTAACTTTTCAATGTACTTTAAAAGAAAGTCATTTAGATTTCTTCTGAAGTTCTTTTGTATTCCTTAAAAATAAACTCATATTACCACAGATATTTAAGTACATGTTATCGAGTAAACTCATCTCAATATTTTATTCCACAAATTTCGTCATAGCACCAGCAACTGTTTGTCTCTGCATCAACCAAATACTCTACACACAAATGTACAGAGGCGGACTTAATGCCATAGGCATTTTCTACCAATCAACAATTGTTATTTATTTATTTCAATAGCATGGGAGACTTACAGCTAAAACAAACAGATCAAGGACAGTACATTAGTCTGAAAGCCAATTACAGGTCTTTACTTATAAAAAAACAGAAAAAAAGAAAAAAAACCTAAATTCTAAGGAATTCACACCCAGTTACTAAGTAAACAACATAATTGCTATGCTGCTCGCACTGCATAACAACCATCATAACATTTTTTTACTTGAAAAAGCTGCGGCTTAAGCACTTCCTGACTGACGATACGCTAGTTAGGAACGGATCTATATTTTACTGTTTACAAAGCTTATTTAAATTTTTGCTTGCAAGCACAACGCACTAATTCTTAGAGGCCAACTGCACCCCATGTGTGCTTAAGGAAAAACCATTTACATAATACGAGTAGGTATAAAAGCTTATATAATATACATATAAACTTAAAAAAACATCATCCGATGGAAAAAAAACATCATAAGTAGTTGTGAACCTATGAAGTTCGCAACTAACCCCCCCTGGGGGTTTTGGGTTTATAAATTCGTATATGATATCGCCTGAAGAGGTATTAAATAATAATAATAGTGCACTTGCACAGTGCATAGAGAGATAATCGTCGGTTAACGGCAGGTTGTTCGGGCCTGTAGGCCTTTAAAACGCTACCTCCGCCTCCCCCAAATGCAGCGCGACGTGTTTAATTACGACGCGCCGCCGACGATTTCGCAGAAAATCCATGCCACAGTGTAAAATATTTGCAGTTGATTAACTTAATTAGTTTTTCTTAGGTCGATATTTATTCCTTAGGTTTACATTTTATGTTGTCTACGGTGGAGTGAACTAAGATGATTACATAAAATGTCGTGAACTTGTTTTCACATTATCAGATAACGATACCAACACGATTCGATAGCGATAGGTTCAATTATTACCGGCCCCATGATATTGTTGAATATCGATGACCATCGCGACTCGACAAACAAGCACACTACTATGTATCGACGTCTCGAAGCCGGCAGTGCGAAAAATTTTGCTCAAGTGAAAGAATGCCCGCTACTCTCACCCCGCACTGTCTTCGCCGGTGGATATCGTGCCGATATCGGTGTCGGTGTATGTGGAAACCGGTTACAATGTTATGGGCATGTGATGCGGAGAATGAAGAAAATGTCGTCTGGAATGTTTTGATTATGAATCTGGATGGCTATACGAGTAAGAGAAGACCAAAGAAACGATGGATGATCTGTGTGAAAGATGATATGGCTAGAAAGGGAGTGACTACCGTGATAACAACTAAGTAACAGAGAAGTATGGAAGATAAAAACAAGTTGTATCGACCCGAAAAAAAATGGGATAAGGGCAGGAGAATGTAGAAGATCGGTGTCTGTCGTTGACTGCGACGATATAGGTGACAATAAAACACAATGTAAAAGCGAATTATCCCATTACTTCACTGGGCGGAGCAGGAAACGAATATAGCAGATAGTTTCAGATTTAACCTTTAAATGTTTATCATCGCGCTAAATCTTTATGGAGTTAAGGCTTAGCGGATGGAAGGATGTCAATCACACTAATATTATAAAGGCGAAAGTTTGTGAGTGTGTGTGTGTGTGTGTGTATGTTTGTTACTTCTTCACGCTCAAACGGCTAGACCGATTTGGATGAAATTCGGTATGTAGACAGCTTATACCCTGAATTAACACATAGGCTACTTTTTATCCCGAAAAAATGTAGTGCTCCCGTGGGATGAGCAAGAAATTCAAATATATTTATATATCTTTCAAACTCAAACGCCTCCACCGATTTTGATGAAATTTGGTGTGGAAGTAGCTGACACTCTGGATAAACACATAGGCTACTTTTTATCTCGAAAAATAGAGAAAGAACGAAAGCAAGAAAAAGTATTCATTGTGACTAGCACAGGAAGATCACAAACTAAACTAAAATCACAATAATAAAAGTTTGAAAACAAAAAAAAAAACAAATAAATAATCACACTAATCACATCACACTAATATTATAAAGGCGAAAGTTTGTGTGTGTGTGTGTATGTTTGTTACTTCTTCACGCTCAAACGGCTAGACCGATTTGGATGAAATTCAGTATGTAGACAGCTTATACCCTGAATTAACACATAGGCTACTTTTTATCCCGAAAAAATGTAGTGCTCCCGTGGGATGAGCAAGAAATTCAAATATATTTGATACTCTTTCAAACTCAAACGCCTCCACCGATTTTGATGAAATTTGGTGTGGAAGTAGCTGACACTCTGGATAAACACATAGGCTACTTTTTATCTCGAAAAATAGAGAAAGAACGAAAGCAAGAAAAAGTATTCATTGTGACTAGCACAGGAAGATCACCAACTAAACTACAATCACAATAATAAAAGTTTGAAAACAAAAAAAAACCAAATAAATAATCACACTATCACATCACATTATCACACTAATATTATAAAGGCGAAAGTTTGTGAGTGTGTGTGTGTGTGTATGTTTGTTACTTCTTTACGCTCAAACGGCTAGACCGATTTGGATGAAATTCGGTATGTAGACAGCTTTTACCCTGGATTAATACATAAGCAATTTTTATCCCGAAAAAATGTAGTGCTCCCGTGGGATGAGCGAGAAATTCGAATATAATTGTTACTCTTTCAAACTCAAACGCCTCGACTGATTTTGATGAAATTTGGTGTGGAAGTAACTGACACTCTGGATAATAACATAGGCTACTGTTTATCTCTAAAAATAGAGAAAGAAAGAAAGAAAGAAAAAGTATTTATTGTGACTAGCACAGGAACATCACCAACTAAACTTAAACACAATAATAAAACTTTGAAAACAAAAAAAAAAACAAAAATAAATAATCACACTATCACATCACACTAATATTATAAAGGTGAAAGTTTGTGAGTGTGTGTGTGTGTATGTTTGTTACTTCTTCACGCTCAAACGGCTAAACCGATTTGGATGAAATTCGGTATGTAGACAGCTTATACCCTGAATTAACACATAGGCTACTTTTTATTCCGAAAAAATATAGTGCTCCCATGGGATGAGCAAGGAATTCAAATATATTTGCTACTCTTTCAAACTCAAACGGCTCGACCGATTTTGATGAAATTTGGTGTGGAAATAGCAGACACCCTGTATACACATAGCATACATAGGCTACTTTACATCCTGAAAAAATATAGTGTTCCCGTGGGATGAGCAATTTTTTTGTGAATACTTTTCTCACCGATTAAATAATACATGTTTTAGTGTATCTCATAAACCGCGGGTAACACCGCGGGGCGCAGCTAGTCGTGATATAATAATAACATGAACCTTTTTGGCGCAGCCGTGAGGTACTCACTTTTGTTTTAAAACATTATTTTAATTTTTTTTCTTTTGTTTTTGTGTTTCACGAAGTGTGTCCAAATAAACGTTTTTCTTTCTTTCTTTCTTTCTATAAAAACGGCTATTTTAGTCAACATTCATCCAAGCAAATAGCTTAGTGGTTCGACGACTTCTGTGCAAACCTGTGGTTAAAAGTTCGATTCTCAACTGTTGATATTTTTTTCGATTCTTTTTTTACATTTTGATATACCTACTGTTATTTGATAGTTCGTAGAACGTACACAGAATCCATGAAGTTTATTCCTTTTATATCATCTACGGTTATAATAAAAATAAATATCAATGGTCAGCTGACAGTATTTATGAGAAATCCCGTGTGTACAATCTACTGATATATTTTTAGCGATAGCCGGTTTCGTCAGGAATAGTCTGTAAGAATCACTCAGTGTATCAGTGTTGTGCCATTATGTATTAAATGCAGGAGCGGCACGAACAGGCGTTTACGAGTATTTATTCACTATAAACGAAAAACTTTGCAAGCAATGGGAAATTGCTACTAAAGGCTGCGGGTTTCGACCTTAGGACGAGCTGCTTCTCAAACGGACGACTCTCTGTATATTTTGGCTGCTGAGACCACAACTACAAACGTACTGTACAGAAAAGTTTTATAAAATATGGCTGTTGTTTTAGTACAGTAGTGAACGAAGTCGCGGGCGGAAGCTAGTTAGAGATAAACATGATTTTGAGGTAGTAAGGTGAAAGTTTCAAATTGCAATGGTTCTACAGGGTATCAAAAAGTCACGCAAAAGTTAATGTTAATAGAAATTTAATTTTTTCGTTAAAAAAAGATCTCTTTTGCAAAATTTCATGCTTCTAGCCCAGCGATTTAGGCTGTGGATTGTCTGTCAGTGAATATAAGAATTTTATCAAGTAGACAAGCCGTGTGCCTGATGGTATTTCCCATCGACATAAATGGTGAATTTTCATCCCCTATTTAACCCCTTTAGTGACTGAATGAAAAAAACAATAAGATTTTTATTAAGTACGGGCTAAGAATGGTCGTACTGCTTTGCTTCTGCTGTAACCATATTCTTTTGTTTTTGATGTCGACCACTGCTCATAAAGATAAGTAAATATTGACAACTACATATGAAGGAACAATTGCCGTACTTTATTGTCAAGGGACGTACCTACTGCTACAGCTATAATTTATCGAATCTACTATTCTAAGACATCAAAATTAATTTAGTGTATTTTTTAACCGGCCCCGCTCATGTCGGATTGCCGTCCCTTAGGACTATTAGCCTAAAAAAAATTGCAAGTATCAATATGTTAAAAGTTACAAACCAACAAACATACGATAGGTACGTCATCGACTAACTTGCTTTGGAACATGGGCACCGAGTGATAGGTACGGTTACCGCCTAACCAGGCTACGTTCACACGGCGCTATTTTTGAAGTGTATAGAATACGATATTTTATCGTATACAGTGACTTTTTGTACTCAAAACTGAAAGTTTATTCACACAGCTAAAACGATACAAGAAAATAATCTTTTCGATCGACAATTTTTATCGTGTTCATGCATTAGGTCATGTTAGTATAGCACTTTTGTTTGAAACAGCTCGACGAAATTCTCTGGCAGAAAATCGACACGTAACGAAAAAACGTTTAAATGCTCCCTACATGCGACTTTGTCTCTTTGTCTCTTTCTATTATATCTTGAAAGAGACAAAGAGAGAGAGGACAAAACGACGACAGACGAGGACGGAGAGGGGGAAATTTTTTGAATTTTACTTCATGGGTGTCGTTTTCATGGTTATCGAGTGAGCCAAAGCCGGTAGTGAAGTTAAATTGAAAATTTAAGATGGCGTCTGTGAAAATTTTGTGTTTGTGTTTTAAATCATACGTTAGAAGGAACTTCATTCCTGACGGTGGTCCCCGACCGCACATTTTTATTTTTTTCTAATTTTCATTGTTGATGCCAGAGTCAAAGTTGATTATATTAGTATCCAACCGACAACCGGATACATTGTATTTATACATATTATGTGTAATTAATGTAGGATATGGTAGTAGCGAAGACAGTTCGATGGAGAGTGAAATAGTAATATGGATGAATCTGATGAAAAAATCTTAGAAAAATGTGTTTTAAAACTTCTTCATAAAGGACCACGATAAAAAATTATAAACTACTCGCGCTTGACTATAATTTTATCGATAATAATTTGCAATGTGTCTTAACACTATCGTAAGATGACAATTAAACGTCATCATACCACATATAAATAATCACATTTTCGAAAACGATATTATGAATTAAAACTATAATATAATTACGAGATATTTTTTCTGAGCTGTCGCAATTTCATATCTAATGTGTTCTTCTTTTATTTGAATTTTTTGAACAACTCCAGAGAGAGCGAATTTTCAAAAATTTTGACACAGGTCCAACCTCCATGACGTCCCGCAGGACTGATCGCGAGCGGATTTAGTCAAATTGACTAATTTTGAGTTTATTTAAAAAAAATCTATTAAACTCAAAAATCCAACCGTTAAATTCCCTCCGAAATACGATTACCTCATGATACATGCAATTTTCATATAATTTTATGCTGTAATTAGGAAATGAAACGGAAAATGGTTTTGAAATCGACCATGTTTCGGATTTTTTTTTCATCGAGGAAAGTACAACTAATCGTGTTTTGAACCGTTAATTTCCCTCAAGCAAGGATGTATCTATGGCATATATTTTTTTCAGGACCTTAATACACTAATTTGACCATTTAAAATTGATTCTAAAACAGGAAAATTCGGATAACCTCCCGTTAATGTTTCATTTCCTTTACTTATAGGGCCCCTCGAGTGCCTACTAAAGGTCCGGGGCCCTGTGGTCCCGAGATATGCGAAAAGCTTAAAACTATAATAATAATATTTTGTGATAGCAAATATTCGTCTTATGTTAGTTGTGGAATGTTTATAGTTAATTATGCTACAAGTGCGGAAAGTAGCTGATTTCGGAAATCATCTTACGCACGTATATCATACCACGTTTTACGTTTATTAACTATGCATTGTATGAGGAAATAAAAAAATATATATTGAAAAAGTATTTTTCTTTTGATTTAGCCAGTAAAAGGATGTTGTTGACATTTTGTGCTTCTTGAATAACATTTTTCGGGGTCAAATTAATTGATTCGTCACTTGAACTCGACATTTTTAGCAAATTTACACAGATCGACTCCGTACTAAGCAAGAAATTAGTGAAATGGCGGGCTTATTTTAAATACATGCGCGCTCAGAATTATCTACTACTGCGCATGTAAAAACGATAAAACGATTTTTGTAAAACGATGGTCGGGGACGTTGTCTGAACCGTACAGATTGGAGTGCGGGGTGAGGCAAGGGGGATTGACCTCACCAACGCTCTTCAATCTTTATGTAAACGCACTCATCGAGGGGCTGAGCAGCACGCATGTCGGATGTCATGTTGGTGGAGTTTGTGTAAATAACATTAGCTATGCGGACGACATGGTGCTACTGAGCGCCTCGGTCTGTGGCCTGTCTAAGCTGCTCGGCATTTGTGAGAAATATGCTCTCAGTCATGGCCTGCTCTATAACACTAAGAAAAGTGAGTGTATGGTTTTCCGGGCCAGGGGTAAATGTCCGGATAGTATCCCTAGCATTAAGTTAAACAATGTACCGCTAAATAGGGTTGACACCTTCAAATACCTTGGGCATCTGGTGACCTCTGACCTGAAAGACGATTCAGACATAGAGCGGGAACGTAGGGCGTTGTCTGTTAGAGCGAACATGATAGCCCGCAGGTTTGCACGATGCTCGAAGGAAGTAAAAATCACTCTTTTCAGAGCTTATTGCACTTGTTTTTACTCGAGCGCCCTGTGGGCTAACTATACTCAAAAACAGTACAGCGCCCTACGAGTTCAATTCAACAATGCCTACAGGATGTTGTTGGGGCTGCCTCGGTACTGCAGTGCGTCGGGGATGTTCGCTGAGTCACGCATTGACTGCTTCTATGCGACGATGCGGAAACGGTGCACATCCCTGGTGCGTAGGGTCCGCGCCAGCTCCAACACCATCTTGAGGATGATGGCTGAGAGATTCGACTGTCACTACATTAACCATTGCTGTATGCTTAATGTAGTGACAATAACAAGAAAATGATTTGTGTGTTGTGTGATGTCTTATTTTTTTTTTTTTTATTTTGATGTTTATATATCTAATGTATTTTTAATTTTCTTATGATCCAATGATGATTGAAATAAATGAATTGAATTGAATTGAATTGAAAAATAACTGCCACGTCGAACAGTCAGCGTCAAAAATATCGGGACGAACAGACAGTTCAAAATGATCTCAACAACTAAGAAAATTAAACTTTAATGACAATTGTCGTGTACTGTCTTCATTCTGAAACATTCCTTGTGTCATTGGGTTTTATACAGTCTGTTCGTCCCGATATTATTGACGCTGACTGTACCGCAAAAAGGCACGAGCAAAATATACGTTCAGCCAAACATATATATTTAATGAATAATTAAAATTAATTTATTGATCAAATCTTAATCTAGAGTAATTAATAACGCGTTTAATGAGGTACTTATTAGTTTTATTGCACCTTCTATATGAATGAAGATCTGTACTTGACTAATTTGTAAAATATTTCTCAAATAATAAAAATACTTTGCGTCGAGCTAACGAGCCCGCGTTAAAAATTAAAAAAAATCTTAGAAGTAAAAAGCACTAGTGCGAAAAAGTGTCACTTTCCACACAATTTGGCTGCTTGGAAAACGCTCTTTTCGAGCACATTCATTGTAAAAATTATTATGAGCTTTTAACTAAATATTTCACGGCACTATTAATTTTACAGTACGACTGTCTCGCTCGTACAGTGCTGATAAAATTGCTAATAATAGGATTATGAGGATTCGCTGAATACGAGATTCACACGACTGGGTTATTGTGGCGATGCTAGAGGGAGGTCTATATGTCCAGCAGTTGGACATCTTTCAGCTGAATAATGATAAATTTTAATAGTAAATACTTACAGTTAACGTTCAGTATGATTCTCTTGCTGACAGCGGGCGGCACGTCATTGGCCGCGATGCACAGGAACGCGCCCATCTGTCGACGATCCACGCGCCACAGGGGGAGAGAACTGCCCGTGTAGCTCTCAACTAGACAACAAGAGAAAAATATAGACGCTGTAGTCATAGCATAAACATTTAAAACAAACAAGTTAAAGGCTGGCAGATCCGTGTGTGTGATCCACGCGCTACAGGAGTAGAGAACTGCCCGTGTAGCTCTCAACTAGACAACAAGAGAAAAATATAGACGCTGTAGTCATAGCATAAACATTTAAAACAAACAAGTTAAAGGCTGGCAGATCCGTGTGTGTGATCCACGCGCTACAGGAGTAGAGAACTGCCCGTGTAGCTCTCAACTAGACAACAAGAGAAAAATATGGACGCTGTAGTCATAGCATAAACATTTAAAACAAGATAAAGGCTGGCAGATCCGTATTTGTGATCTAAGTGCCACATGGGGAGAGAACTGCCCGTGTACAGTCAACTATGAGAAAAAAAGAAAAAAAAATCTCGTGATAATCTCGTTATACAAGGGCAGTTTGTGGGTCAACTGTACGCGGAGGGCTCTAGATGCTCTGCATGTGCAATATAATAATGGCTTCAGGGTGCTGTTGAGGTTGCCCCGGTTCAACAGCGCGTCTAGCGATTTTGATGTAGCACGAGCTGATGACTTTTATGCCATTAGGAAGAAGAAAACCGCATCCTTAATAAACTAAGACCCTAGCTGAAGAGTACGATGCACCAATACTAAGACACTCTATCCGATTGCTCGTGCGGCAGGGGCGAACAAATATAATATGTGAGTGCGTGTGTACTAATAATAAAAACATTTCAAAAAAGTGAAAGACTAGCTGATTCGTAGTCTTACGATTGACGCACCACAGTTGGAGAACGTTTATCTTCGGAAAACCCGAAATATAGCGAACAAATTGTACGCGTACACCTAACGGTTGAACGGTACGCGTACACCTAAATTGTTATCGGCCGATCTTTACTCGGGCGTCTTCGACCAAACTCGGCCGATCAAATCAAACGTATGTAAATGAAAGGGAGCGCGTACACTGCTACAACCGCTATCGTCCGATGACGCCCGAAAACTGCCGATCAATCCGAACTTGTTGGGATTTCTCGCCAGTCTGCCGGCCGGCGCGTCTAAAGCGCAAATTGAGTGTATTTTATGGTTTAATTTAATCATTCTGTCTTTATTCTGAAAAATTCCGGTACGAAACGGACGATATTAAATTGCGGTACGATTTTTCTAAAAGATACATTTCTTCGAATTCCTCCATTTTGAAAACGTATCTCTACACTCTGTTAAGCCGCACAGTCAACTACAGAAGACCGGCAGCATCCAATGTCGGCACAACAGTGTCGGCCGACAAAATCGGTTTTGGTGTAACCGTACCGTGCACATGCATGTCCGAGTTACTCGCCCGAGTAGTTCTGTCCGCCATCGGCCGACAAAATCGGTTTTGGTGTTACCGTACCGTGCACATCCACGTCCGAGTTACTCGTCCGAGTAGTTCTGTCCGCCATCGGCCGACAAAATCGGTTTTGGTGTAACCGTACCGATCGACCACTAGAAATCGATTTATTTTCCACCTAAATAATTATAGACTGACGCACTAATTCCATCACACCCGAAATTCCGAAATTCCGAGACGGAATTCCGACTGTATGTGGCTAGCCTAAGAATAGCCTTCACAAAATTGGCCTTTAAAACTTTCCATGCTAGTAATCAATATCCTTGACAACCGGATTAATGCTACTAAGAAACTATTAATACAAGGGCAAAGGGTAATCTCGTTAAGGAGTGGTCCTACAGTAAGTATAAACTCTAAGGGACGGAATAATGAACCGATATGAAAATAGAAGTCGACAAGTATTGATTAAAGATAAGTGTCCTTTAATGGAACTGTTGATTATTATAATAACTATGTTATCTGAAATACAGTTACTGAAATTGACTTTTAATTAAATAGGAGAATGTTCTAAGTACAAGGATGAAAGGGAATCTTTGGCTAGGGAGGTTAGACTGAACATGTGGGACGTTGGACTTATCTAAAATATTTTGGCATACCTTAAATCAGAAAGAACTAAACGCTTAATTTGTGGTTTGATGTAGAAGATTAGGCAGTGACTCTCTTTTCTATTTTCATAGTAGTGGTGATGGGTAGTAGTGTAATAAAATATAGTATATTTACCAGTATATAGTTGTGTGTAAATAGAGTATAAGGTACAATGGGGCTGATGTATCCGTGTGGATAAAAACCCCTTATTATAAAAGAATAAAAAAAAATAAATAAATAGGAAAACGATTTCATATTTGCCTAAATTGTGGTGATTGTATAAATAAAGTTTATTCTAGATACTGTTTATGGTTTTTTTTTTTTCCACTAACGTAATTATCTGATACCAATTTACGTCACATTTATATATCGTCATACATCATTGTTTCTTATGCTGTCATGCTCCCTCAAAATCATAACAAAACAAATTGCACCGCACTGCATCGTTCGCCCGACGTGTGTAGCTTCGCGCTTCGCCTACGCGGCAGCTACGGCGTAGGCAATGCCTACGGGCTACACCGTTCAAAGGCATGCTCGTAGCACATTGCCTACTGCTACGCGGCGCTCTAGTCCTGGTAAAAACTATTCAGAAACAGTCTTAGAATTAAGTAATACCTGTAATGCTTGGAAATATTACTGCCATTTTTAAGTCACAATCCAAAAATAACTGAAATGAAACGTTTTGATCAAAGCAAGACTCGCTCCAAAAACTTTTTCAATAGTATCGTGACAAATGATTTCTTTTGTTTTCCATTTCTGGTGACTTGAAGGCCTCAAGTATGCAATGTTCCGAACCATTGGCTCTTGAGATTTCCTTTTACAATTCATATATAGGTACCTAACTAACGTATTTTTTTATAAATAGCATTTTGTGGGTCCACCGAATTTCAATACATTAGGAATGATGTGAGATTCTCCAAGAATTCTGTGTTAGAAATAAGTACTTAATTTCTTACTGCTGCTTTCGATATATGATTTTTCTTCATAATAATAAGAATACCTTCTAAGTTAACTTATTCTTATTCACTTATCACCTAACGGTTGGCTTGGTACGGTCAGCAACAGAAGTCGGTTAACACTGCTACTTTTTGACATCATCTAAATTAACACAAAATGATTCGATAAACTGCTTTTTTCCGTTTAACTGTTTAATGTTCTTAAAATTTTAAGTACTTTTGCTCCGATTTGAATTAAATATTTCGCTTAAAAATTAAGATTGAAAAACTGTAAGTGTTAATCGACTTTCCTTGCTGACTGTACCACTGTAAACAGTTTATTCTGCGATAATTTAGTCTATTTTGCGATAATTTTGGTAAATTAAATAAAAATAAATGAATTGTTTATTTCTGTAAGTAGATGTTTGACACTTAACGTTAATATTTTTGGTCAATATTATAAAACCAGCCTAAACAAACTCAGAGGTCGTGGTCTCTTTTAAAGTCCAAACATTGTATTATTAGGATTTTATATGAGTCCAACAATGTAAAGCCATGTCTGGAAGGGCTTTTTGAAGAAAGAGCCATAGCAGCTTTGAATTGACGTGTCCCAACAGACGGCATGCATGCATCAGTTATAGTGTAGCTCAACTCTATTTTAGGTAGCTCAACGAGCCAAATTATTTTTTTTAGGAACCAAACACACTGTCCTAATATCGTTTGAGATACAATTATACATTTTTGTTTGTGTGATTTATAAGTGGTCCACAATATTGTCTAAAAAGCCTTATTTTGTTCCAACCTACCTTTATAAAAATCTCTACTGCCAACTTTCTTCAGCAACATAGGCTCGTGATCCTCCCTCCTCCACGTGACCTTGGGCGCAGGGTGTCCGGATGCTCTGCAGATGAGGGTCACGTTATCCAACTCCTGCGCCGACACGTCCGCTGAAGTCTCCTCGTTAATGATGTCAGGAGGTACTGTGAAGTAGAAGATGAAGGTTAGATATCGTTTGAAACTGTATTTGATAACACGTGACACTGTTTTCCACCGCACCGGAAACGGGACATCAACGAGTCAAAGATGACGGCGCCGAAGTAGCGACAGTACTTTTACTACGGACGAATAATCTCGGTACGGTGGACAAACAATCTTAAGCTTCGTCCACGCCTTGAGCGATGTGACTTGCGTCAAACAACACGCACGCGCTTTAGCTGTTTCCGTCTGACGTTCCGCAAGTCGCATCGCGTAAACCCGTGGTGGCATACTCTAAACAACTTCTTGTATTTGTTTTCTCCGCAGATGCTGTCGCAAGTCACGTGTCGCATGAGTGTGTAACTTATGCCCATGGGGTAATGCTGACATTTCACTTGCCGTACTTATCCAAATATTCACGCAATTTAGGTAATATGAAACACACCCTTCACCTATTGAAATAATGATAATTTTGTGTTAGCAAAATAACGCGAATAGTTCTACAAATACGCCATGCGTAGTGGCATAATAAAGTTTCGGTCTGTTTTCTCCATTGTTTGTTTTGGAGTTTTGTGCTGTCACTCAAGTCGACGAATTATTTGTATAGGTCGCATACAAAAAAAGTTCCACTGTAAACAATTTACCAGCAAACATATTATTACCAAGAAAAGTAGGTACAAAAACTTGCTTTATCAAATATCTTATTGAACGTGTTAGATTAGATATAATATATATAATTATAAGCGTATATATAGCTACTACGCAAATAGCAAGTCTTAAATGTCAGAATGGTTAATGGTTATTTATTGTATATGAAAGTATTATGAACATGGTGTGTAAGGGAAGGATTTCATAAAGAAAAGCACAGAAAGACAAGACTAGATATTTATTATTTCAATTAGGCTTGCCAATAATTATTCATCTTTAATGAGAAAACTATTGTCCGTTCGCAAAACTAGGTCTTCATGGAGAAGAAGGACAAGAAACTCCATGGAAACAATATTATAGTATTCTATCAACACATTTCTTAAATTTCCATAAATTATAGTCATCTCAAACAGTTAATTCTATCACTCAGAATAATAGCAACATAATAACAATATTTAAGGTATAATATCAAAATATGTAACTTACATGACGACTGGTAGATATATTTCACATCACAACGGCACTAGCACTAGCCACTTGAACATCCACTGAGCAACTGCCTCGAGAATGTCATTACAATCCTTTTTATATCCTACCACCCCTTCCATTTATCCCTTCCTATCAAACATCAACTGACAGTATTGTATCAATCGTTTCAAACAACCTATTATATTAAAATAGTAATATTAATTCTAAGATATACTACAGTCACTATCAAATATTATTTAATTATTTATAGTAATAACATCTGTACGATTTTGACAAGTTAAGAGTGGTATATTTCGTAAACACAATAACTAATCAAATTAGATACTTCTACATTGGTCTCAAGCTTCGTAAATGTGACAGATGTCGATATCCAACAAACAGTTATTCTAATAATCTAAAGGTTGTTTTACAATGATTCGATGATTTTAATCACAACTGAACTAACTTCCGGAATCAAGGTAATCTCAAGTATTTACTTTTAAATATTAGACACATAATAATTACATTTATCTAACAAACGCAACATAAATTGAACATACAAACATACAGAAAATAAACAAAATTCTTGGTATTTCCACTCATCATCTGCTTAGCCTTTTCCCAACTATGTTGGGGTTGGCTTCCAGTCTAACCGGATGCAGCTGAATACCAGTATTTTACATGGAGCGACTGCCTATCTGACCTCCACAACCCATTTACTGGGTAATACGATACCCCTTGGTAAGACTGGTTGTCAGACTTTCGGGCTTCTGACGACCCGTAACGACTGTCAAAGATCCACGAATGACAGCCGGGACCAACGGCTTAACGTGCTTTCCGAGGCACGGAGGAGTCTCGGTATGTAAAGAATGGTCACCCATCCACGGACCAACCCCGGCAAGCGTAGCTTAACCTGATGGATCGACCCGTGCGGCTGTTATTACTTAGCCACGAGCTCCTCTTTTCTTGGTATTTCCACTAGATAGGTCAAATGCATAAAAAAAAACAATGCCTGCAGGAAAAACTCGAACGCCCAATATACGTGAGAAATCCGTAAAAATGTCACACGAATATGCAGGGCAGATTGCAAGCAATTTTTGCAGGAGTATATTTTTCCACATTTAAAGATTTGCCTGAGTCAGTGCTGTAGTTCGAGCAATCGTAAAAATACGCTTATGAGTGCTCGAATCAACTCGAGTGTATTGCTCCAGTTTGCTCGAATCACTTTCTTATTTACATAATATAAGTGTATCGTGTTAGATCGGAGAGGTTGCGACTGTTTTTTATTGGTATTTAACTTTTCCTTTGTGCGATGCTCAGTTTATCGGCAGGAGAATTTAATAGGGGAGGGAAAAGAGTGAGGTATTGAGGACATATTCATTTAGCGGTGTTTTGGTTATGTCTTTGGTAAATTATTGAATTGAAGCATAGTTTTCCGAGTAGTCAGTCGATTCTCATATAAATAAGATTGTTGTTTGTTTTTTATTTCTAACGCTCTTCACAGTTTTATCTAAAATCAATTTGAGGTTTATTAATTTAGCATTAATATTTGCATGCCAAAATATGGCAAAATGTGTCATCGCACAAGAATATTTATTCACCTACCACCTTTGTATTACCGAGGAGCTCGTGGCTAAGTAAAAACAGCCGCACGGGTCGATCCATCAGGTTAAGCTACGCTTGCCGGGGTTGGTCAGTGGATAGGTGACGATCTTTACATACCGAGACTCCTCCGTGCCTCGGAAAGCACGTTAAGCCGTTGGTCCCGGCTGTCATTCGTGGATCTTTGACAGTCGTTACGGGTCGTCAGAAGCCCGAAAGTCTGATAACCAGTCTTACCAAGGGGTATCGTATTACCCAGTTACTGGGTTGTGGAGGTCAGATAGGCAGTCGCGCCATGTAAAATACACAGCACTCAGCTGCATCCGGTTAGACTGGAAGCCGACCCCAACATAGTTGGGAAAAGGCTAGGCAGATTTTTTTACCACCTTTGCATTACCGCATTTATAGCAAATAAATGACATTAATAAAGTCAAAGTTTATAAATTCCTAAGACCTGTTTTTTAGCAAACTGTTGCTTATTTCCCCTCAAAAGTAACAAAAGTAAGCCAAAATCGATAGCTATCAAGTTGGTCGAACACTCCCAGCGATGAAACTTGAGGCGTCTGGCCAAAACTTGTTTTGGGCTCTTAATAGATTGAATCAGAACAATTAACAATTTTGCTTCGCTGAACACGGCTTTTACCTTTCACCAAATGTCGATGACGACCGTCTGTGGGGAACATTCTATAACAGCAGAAATATTTATTTATATATGGGATACCAACGAAATACATTACAATTCCTCCTCCTTAGTCGTTCACTCTTGACAGAGTGGTCGTGGTTGAGGACTCTGCATTTTCTTTGGCCAAAGCAGCCCTCGCGATGCTCCTCCACTTATTCCGGTCTTCCGCGTCTCGGAAATTCTGAACTATGGAGGTTTGTGTTGACGCTTTGATAAGGTCTGTCCAACGCGTAGGTGACCGACCGCGTGACCGCTTGCCCTCCACTTGTCCCTGGACAATGAGTCGCTCCATGGAGTGTTCGTTACGAAACACGTGGCCGAAATATTTGATAATTCGTGTTTGCACAGTCGACGATAATCATTATCTTCTACAATAATAAAACTTGTATAATAAATACGTTACCCTGTAATGCATACTCAAAAAATCTTGCGCAATTAATGATATGCCTATAAAAATATATTAAGGCTAGGTTGTTCGGGCCTGTAGGCCTTTGAAACGCTACTTCCGCCTCCCCCAAATGTAGCGCGACGTGTTTATTTACGACGCGCCGCCGACGATTTCGCGGAAAATCTATGCTACAGTGTAAAATATTTGCAGTTGATCAACTTAATTAGTTTTTCTTAGGTCGATTTTTTTTCCTTAGGTTTACATTTTATGGTGTCTACGGTGGAGTGCACTAAGATTATTACATAAAATGTCGTTTTGTTTTCACATTATCAGATAACTGTACCAACACGATTCGATAACAATAGGTACAATTATTATCAGCCCCATGATATTGGTGAATATCGATGACCATCGCGACACGACAAACAACCACACTACTAAGTCGGCGGCAGTTTGAAAAAGTTTTCTCAATTGAAAGAATGCCCGCTACTATCACCCCGCACTGTCTTCGCCGGTAGATATCGTGCCGATATCGGTATCGGTGTGTGTGGAAATCGGTTATCATGGTATTGGCATGTGATGCGGAGAAATGAAGAAAATGTCGTCTGGAATGTTTTGATTATGAATCTGGATGACTATACGAGTAAGGGAATACCAAAGAAACGATGGATGATCTGTGTGAAAGATGATGTGGCTAGAAAGGGAGTGACTATCGAGATGACGACTAATAGAGAAGTACTCGTATGAAAGATAAAAACAAGTTGCATCGACCCAAAAAAAATTGGGATAAGAGCAGGAGAATGCTGATAATCGGTATCGGTCGTTGTCTACGACGATATAAGTGACATTAAAACACAATGTAAATGCGAATTATTCCATTACTTCATTGGGCTGAGTAGGAAACGAATATAGCAGATAGTTACAGATTGAACCTTTAAACGGCTATTTTAGTAAACTTTCATCAAACCAAATAGCTTAACGGTTCGACGACTGCTTTGCAAACCCGTGGTTAAAAGTTTGATTCTCAACTGTTATATTTTTTTCGATTCTTTTTTTTATATTTTTTTACATACCTACTGTTATTTGATAGTTCGCATAACGTACACAGAAAACATGAAGTTTAGGCCACTTACACCATCTATATTTATAATATAAATAAATATCAATGGTTAGCTGACATTTAATGAGAAATCCCGTGTGTACAATCTACTGTTATATTTTTTAGCGATAGCCGGGTTCGTTAGAAATAATCTGTAAGAATCACTCAGTGTATTCGTGTTATGCCATTAGGTATTACAGGCACAGGCGAACAGACAACAAACAGAACAGGCGTTTGTTTATTTATCCACTAAAAACGAAAAACTTCGCAAGCAGTGGGAAATTGCTACTGAAGGCTGCGCGTTTCGACCTCAGGACAAGCTGCTTCGTCGTCGGTCGCTTGCTCCCGCGTCACCTGAATGAGCTCAATAAAACAAGTGGACTGTACTTAAATATTGGTATAATACCATTAATTATAAAGATTAACAAAGTTTTACAATGGAACAATAAAATGCCCGTAGTGGCGCGCGTCTGTGAGCCGAGTGGAGTCAAGGGTGCGCAGCGGCCGTCGCGTATCGGGTTCGGTACCCCGACACCCCGCGCTGTCCCCGCAGTCAATCACGCGCCTATGTGATGCGCCGACATCACCAGTCCTAACTCTCTGTGTATTTTGGCTGCTGAGAGAGACCACAACTACAAATGTACTGTAAAGGAAAGTTTTATAAAATGTGGCTGTTGTTTTAGTATATTGTGTCTAACTTGCATCCCCTGTAACCCCTTTAGTGACTGAATAAAAAAATTTTTTTTTAGAATGGGCTAAAAATGGTCGTACTGTTTTGCTTATGCTGCAAACATATTCTTTTGTTTTTGATGTTGACCACTGCTCATGAAGATCAGTCATTATTGCCAACTACATATGAAGGAACAATTGCCGTACTTTATTATCAAGGGATGTACCTACTGCTACAGCTATAATTTATCGAATCTACTATTCTAAGACATCAAAATTAATTTAGTATATTGTCTAACCGGCCCCGCTCATGTGGGATTGCCGTCCCATAGGACTATTTACCTAAACAAAAGTGCAAGAATCAATATAATAAAAGTTACAAACCAACAATAGGATACGTCATCGACGAACTTGCTTTAGAACATGGGCACTGAGTGATACGGTTACCGCCTAACCATGGCTACGTTCACAAGGCGCTATTAACGAAAGTATAGAACACGATATTTTATCGTATACTGTGACTTTTTGTACTCAAAACTGATCATGGGGTGTCGTTTTTATGGTTTTCGAGGGAGCCAAAGCCGGTAGTGAAGTGAAAATGAAAATTCAAGATGGCGGATGTGAAAATTTTGTGTTTGTGTTTTAAATCATACGTTATAAGGAACTTCATTCCTGACGGTGGTCCCCAACCGCACATTTTTATTTTTTTCTAATTTTCACTGTTGTTGCCAGAGTGAAAGTTGATTATTATTAGTATCCAACCGACAACCGGACACATTGTATTTATATTATGTGTAATTTATGTAGGATATTGTAGTAGACTAGTAGTGAAGACAGTTCGATGGAGATTGAAAATACTAATGTGGATGAATCTGATGAAAAATCTTAGAAAAATGTGTTTTAAAACTTCTTCATAAAGGACCACGATAAAAAATTATAAACTACTCGCGCTTGACTATAATTTTATCGATAATAATTTGCAATGTGTCTTAACACTATCGAAAGATGACAATTAAACGTCATCATACCACATATAAATAATCACATTTTCGAAAACGATATTATGAATTAAAACTATAATATAATTACGAGATACACTTCTGGACACATCTATTGGCCCACCTTAGAGTTTAGGTTTCGATGGCCCCTACCGAAATATGATTGCTAGATTGAACAAAAACTGTTGATGCAGGTTTAAACCTGATACATTTTACCATCTTTTTCGATCGTATTGTTTTAAATTTGAATTCAGAATACCATACGACATGGAGCTACGCCTAACAAGTCGGATATGCGCCTTGTTAAAGGCAATTGATTTTTGAATAAAAAACATGTTTTATCAAATAAAGGTTTAATTTAATAATGCGTGTTGCCTCCATGGGCATCTACCACAGCTCTCATACGATTAGGCATAGAGTTTATCAACCGCTTTATGAAATTTTGAGGGATCATCTCCCATTCCTCTTCTATGGCAGTTTTCAACTCCTGCATCGTCTGGGCAACTGGCTGACGAGCCCTAACACGTCTTTTTAGCTCGTCCCACATGTGCTCAATGGGGTTCATGTCTGGGCTTCTGGCTGGCCAGTCCATAACTGTGATGTTCACATCCCGAAGATATTCCTTGACGATGCCGGCCGCATGGGCTCTTGCATTATCATGCATAAAAAGGAAATTTGGGCCCACATAGTCCGCGTATGGTATCACGTGAGGTTCTAAGCACTCACGAATGTACCTTTCAGCATTTAATGTTGGCAGCCGTGGTCCTGTAACAACCTCAAGTTGAGTTTTGCCGCTCGCGGATATACCGCCCCAGACAGTCCATGAGCCACCGCCATAAGCAACCCTCTCTTCAAAGCAGCATTGTGCGAAACGCTCTCCCTTACGTCGGTAGACCTTCTTCCTTCCATCATTGCCATGTAATACAATTTTAGACTCATCAGAAAAGAGTACACGGCTCCAATCTTGCTGTGTCCAATTTAAATGACTGCGTGCGAAATGAAGGCGCGCTGTTCGGTGGGCTCGCGTTAGTTTGGGGCCATTAGCTGGCTTGTGTGGTACCATATCGCGTTCTTTTAACCTTCTCCGAACAGTTCGAGCGCTCACAGATACTCCGTGGAAGTCGCGAAGTTGGTTTTGTATCTCAATGGAGGTAAGGTGACGATTTCTCAAGCTGATGAATCGATCCTGCCTTTCAGTTGTGACCCGAGATCGTGGCCTTCCTTGGCGACGAACAAAGCCGCCAGTCTCTAGGTACCTCCGATAAACATTTCGGACCGCAGATCGACTTAAATTAAGTTGAGCACTCACGTTTCTTTGGCTGTGTCCGGCCTGAATAAGTGCCACAGCTTGGGCGGCGACTTCAGGTGAAGTATCCATAGATTATTGATAGAACCTCACCTTAATGTTAAGAATAAGTAATGTTTGTTGCAAAACCAAAGATTTCAATCACTTTTTCAAGAATTAAATCCAAGTAAACCAATAAAACCAAGTTTTCTTAGTATTCGATTGTTTGATATCAACAAACAGGCTCCAAATTGTCTTTTGTTTCTTTAAATTCTGTGTTCGAAATTCAAAAAAAGACTATTGAATGAAATTGTGAATGTGCCAGGTTCAAAACTGCATAAAAACTTTTTGCTCGACCTAATATAAAATTTTAGCTAGGACCAAACGAAACTGAAAATACAAGGTGGGCCAAAAGATGTGTCCAGAAGTGTATTTTTTCTGAGCTGTCGCAATTTCATATCTAATGTGTTCGTCTTTTGTTTGAATTTTTTTGAACAACAGCAGGGAGAGCGAATTTTTAAAAATTTTGACACAGGTCCAACCTCGATGACGTCCCGCAGGACTCTGACCGCGAGCGGATTTAGCCAAATTTACTAATTTTGAGTTTATTTAAAAAAAATCTATTAAACTCAAAATTCCAACCGTTAAATTCCCTCCGAAATACGATTACCTCATGATACATGCAATTTTCATAACATTTTATGCTGTAATTAGGAAATGAAACGGAAAATGGTTTTGAAATCGACCATGTTTCGGATTTTTTTTTAACGAGAAAATTACAATTTATCGTGTTTTGAACCGTTAATTTCCCTAAAGCAAGGATGTAGCTATGGCATATATTTTTTTCAGGACCTTAATACACTAATTTGATCATTTAAAATTGATTCTGAAAACAGGAAAATTCGGATAACCCCCCGTTAATGAAAGAGAGAAGGAACAATAATTTTATTTGTCACTAAAACACGTGCATACAAAAATTTAATTAACTCAAATAATCATTAATTAATCATCTACTATTTCTTTATGCTGACTGTACAAAATCGTCTTCATTGTGTGACGTCAATTTTTATTTAAGCCAAATCTTCATCATAATTTCATCTAAATGAAACCTATCAAATGTCCCCCTCGTCCATACTTCCTAATATTTCATTTGGACTTTTATACAATTTGAAAAAGAAATCCCCCGTGACTACCGGCGCGATATTACATATTAAATTCCTCACCCCCCAGAAAGTTACGCCGGCACCTCAGAGACATAGTAAAAATTCAATATTGAAATCCATACTTCAAAACTTGAGAATTGAAAAAAAGAATAAACCCCCCGAACTAATTTGAGCTGCGAACGATAAAACTTGGCGCCCACCTTCAATGGCGCGGAGAAATAACGTTAACTTCTCTTAAGGTGATTTATTTTTCTGCAGAAAATACTTTTCCAGCGTTCATTCGAGACGTTTCATTGATATTGAGTTTTGTTCTAAGTTCTACGTAAGTACTTTGAAATGTTTTGAAGCTTCGGATCCGTCCCCTATCCTTAATAAGCTTAGGACTTCCTCTCTTTTTATTTTTACCTATTACTCGTTTAGACGAATCGTTCGTTCGGGGCTTATATTAAAAAATATATTCCCTCTTTTTTGAAAAGTTTGCAATTTCGTTTGTTGTTGTGTAATTTACTTTAAGTTCTTTACGGCACACCTTTTCAATATCGTTGTAAATTTCTCCTTTAATTTACGGTTTCGACCATAATAAATACTTAAGCGATTTTAATTAAATGTCCCTAAAGCGTTTACGTCTTGATGTAAACTATAAGGATCGTTTATAACAAAGGATTATTTGTAAACGACACCTATAAGTGGGTACTTATAGAAAAGTATTTGTAGACAAGAGCAACCAGAATAAAATTAAAATAGCTATCAAATACTTGCAGAAAGATTATTGATAAATCTTGAGTAATTACTTGGAGGATTATTTCAGTTATCTACTATACAAGATATATTTATTTTGTAAAACATGAGTAAAAGTATAGGTGCAGGTCTTATAATTAATATGTGGTAGCTACATGTTTTTCCATTTATGGCGTACAAAATTAGTCGCACAAACAACGTACGCGTACAAACAAATACAAAAAAAAAAGCAAAAAAAAAAGAGATTACAATGTCGAAATTTTAATTACAATGTCTGCAATTTACATATTTGTTATTCTAGTTAGCATGATTTTATTCCGTTTGACATTCTTTTTTACTTACATTGAATACTTTTTATAATTTTTTATATTTATATTTTTTTTATATATATTTTGTGACTAGGCTGACATTTTTCTTAATATATATATTTATTTTTTTAATGTAATTCTACTGACATGCCTTATAATTTAAATTTAAAATTGTATACATGTACCTACTATTAGCATGCCCATGTGTCGGTAAAATATAAAGAACCTTATTTAAAAAAAAGAACATCTATGTAGCATTATCACCCATATTTGCAAAGTAATAAATGATTTGATTTGATTTGTCAAAATTTAATTTATAATTACAAAGTCAAAAATTCAAAATTAAAATGTCAAAATTAAAATTTTATTTGAGAATACTATACAAGCAAAATATAATTTATGCATTCATCTACACTGTGATAGCACTTTTCTAGAAATAACCCAAATTTGTTTAGTGGCATACATTTATTAAGAACTACTACTACGAGTACTATAAAACTCAGTTGTCCTCAATTAGCATTCTTATCATAGGGTGAAGACTAGCTAATTATGAGAAGTCAAAATCTGTGTCGTAAGATGGTGAACAAAAGCATACGTAATCCATTGTTCATGAATCAATATAAATAATTATATAAAAACCTTTTTTGACTAAGGCCTTTTTTGTCCACCGCCACGTCAACGTGACTTCGATGAGTACAAGATGACGGCGCCGAAGTAGCAATATATACATTTACTATGACCGCGTGTCAACCGCACACCATCCGTTAACGTTGTGCGGTGAAAAAACAGTATAACGATCTAGGCGGGCGTCATCGAGACGCGGAATTATGGAGAAATTGGAATTCCTACGGCGTCGCATAGATCTCAAGAAAAACTTCTGTGTCAGACGAACCAAACAGTGATCTAATAAAGGTTCCGTTTTCATTTTAAGGTCGGAACCCTAATAAGTATTCAGTACATGAATAAAGTTCTTGATGAAGACATACACTCAAACTCACGCCTTCTTCCCATGGGGGTAAGCACAAACTACAGAATGCCATCCGCTACCAACCTACTTTTTCCTCATTTACGTTCATATATCTGGTCATACACGCACGCCGGTTGCGAGAACTACGAATCTGACCGTTCTGAAGAACATCACAAATAAAGTCACTATAAGTCTTCTTAAGGCGTCCCTCCCGTCGTTTCCACTTACATCTACATTGTATATTCCTTTTGTTAGTCGCCTTTTATTCATCCTCTCAACATGACCAAATCTCTTAGTAAACTGCTCTATTATAATTCTTCTAAAGATCATATTAGATAAATCCTCTTACCATAAACATCAATACACCCAATCTGCCACTTCATGCTGGGTTGCGTGTTGATCTGGCACATGTAGCAGCCGCGGTCTTCTGCCCGAAGAGGTCTGATCCTCAGCTGCCAAGTGCTGGGCGTGTCCAGGTTTACGGAGTATCGAGGACTGAGGACCACTCTGTCGTTGAGGGACAGGACTGTCTGGTCTTCGGCTCGGAGCCAGCCCACCTGAGAAGAGGAAGAAAAGAAACACGTCAAATAACCTTCAGTGAAAAGAATTGGAAGTCAGGAGACATTCGTACTTCCCCTTCTTAACGTGAGTTTTTAGACCAGACGAGGAATTCTCAGTTTTTCCCCAGTGTGTACCAAATTATCTTTGTATAAACTGAGATAGTTCTTGTTTTTTGTTGGGCTATCCATACTAAAATGTAAAAAATATCTAGAAAATAATGCTCTAGATCTATGTTCGTTTGGTCTAAACCGACGTTTAGAAAACTGTGAACTGTAGAGACGAATCAGTAATGGCAGCACATCGTCAATATAGGCACAAAGTAGTTTCATTACATTCAATTTGAAGCTTAAACTGTTGCCAGTCTAGGCTTTAAATTAAATGTAATGTATTTGAAAACATTCGAAATTAGAGTAAACAACTATTTCATTAAAGTGAACCATTCCTCACCGATCCACGATTCCAAGCGAAGGCATTTTAAAATGCGCAAATTAGTTTTTGCTCTCCCGCCATAGTTGCAACAGTACAGAATTTACATCCCATCCCGCCAAGTCACCGGGTCTTCTATTTAATTTACTCGAGACTGCAGTGAGGCCGCAGGCTCTTTGAATTTTAAACAGGGATTAACATGAACGTACATTGACGAAATGTAACACTGAGAATACAAAGTTTTTGAAACATTTGTTTCTAGAATTTCTTTATTTTTGTTCTCTTAGATGTTATTATAGAAGTGCAGGATACAGCAATAGAGAAATACAGAAATGCAGTTGTATTCGTCAAGGGAGTTGGCGTTGAAATGCATTCGCATAATAAACATGCATATTTTGTAGGTATGTACAAGATAGTATAAACGAAGCCGTCAGTTCTGTGTAATATATTCTGGCTAATCTCGAAAAGCACTGCGTGGATTTAGAAACAGTTTTCACTACGATTTTAAGTAAGTTTTTTTCTGGTCTTTGTGTCTTATTTCTTTGTGCTTTGTGATATTTTGACCGACTGATATTTTAGTTTTTAAAACGTAAATGGCATACGAGAGATAACTGAACGAATAGATGATCTATCTGTGAGATTTGTGTCATATCTATTCTATAATATTTTATGTAAAAAAACAGGCCAAGAGCGAGCCGGACTCGGATACCGAGGGTTCCGTGTATTTTTGTTGATGATTTCTAAAATAGTGAGCTATTTAGAGACATCGTTTTATTTTTTCTGTAGTCTTCAATCTCCATGCAACCTTCGGAGATAAGGGTATTTATTTTTACATTTTTCATCAAAAGTCGAAAACTATGCAGCCTTAATAAAAGAAAAAAAATGTTTAAGAATGTGCAAACGGCGTTCTTTTATATAATACCCCACTTGCCCTAGTAGCTCTACTTCGAATTTTTAAGACCCCCTGTCAGCCCCAGTTGCAAAAAAAAAAATTCTTTCTTATAAACAAAATAGTTGGGCAAACGTCGTCTAAAACTGTTCCAAATTTCAAGTTGATACTATTAGTAGTTCTTGAGATAACCAGCTGTGACAGAGGGACTGACAGATAGACTGAGTTGCATCATAAGGGTGCCTTTTTACCATTTTGATACGGTACCCTAAAAATTGTAGTCAGATTTAAAGTCATGCACAAAATCGGATTCAAACTATGCCAACAATATTTTGTGACCAAATTGTTTATCGCAGTAAACCAAAAGCTTATTTCATTACAAGTCCTTAATAGGTATGACAAGCCATAATTCTACCTCTATTCACAAAACAAATGATACCAACAAAATAACATCCACAAAGAAAATATTAGTGGGGAAAGCAAACACAATATTCTGTTCCATTACCTCCATTTGTAGTTCCTCTGAGATTAATCCTGGAGTAACATCATTATCTATTATTATAATGTCTGCTCAGTAATGCACGCTTTCATTATCAAATACATTCATTACTAATGTACCTTCTATGTTCTTGGTTATTCTATGTGCGTGGTCTTGTGAATGTTTATCTTTATTTCGTCTTGCGTGTGGGTAGTTTAGTTGAGAGCTTTGATTTTCGCTATTTTCTTTGGGAGTGTCTTCAGCTCATTTATAATTTGGGGGTATATTTTTAGTACTTGATCATCTAGCTAGTATATTTTTTGGTATCAAATAGTAATTTTCTTCGGAATGGAATTACTTCCGTCATTCAATTTAACTAACGCTTTATAAGATGTTAAGAACTCTCAACATGAATGATGTAACCATTATTTTGTAACCATATCTTGATTTAAAAGAGTGTCCGTGGAGTTTCTTGCCCGTTCTTCTCCATAGGTACCTACTATGCTTTAGAATGGGCGCCTAGCTTCATCTTTCTGACTGACCGACCCCTTGACAATTCAAAAGTGCCTGTAATTGGTTTAATTGAAATAAATGCTTTGAGTTTTGAGTTTGACACTTATTAGAAATTATAATTAAATTTTATGAAAGGTGCCTATAAGCTGTTTAAGCCAATAAATATCTAGTCTAAACCACTATATATTTCCTTTCAGTAAGGCTATCAAATTAATAACCCTGTCCCTTTTATTTATCAAAATTAATAATTAACAATGTCTAGTACCAAATTTTCGGGTGAAATTGGTACTTTGTTTGTTAGAAAATTAATGGATACTCCAAATTAATTTCACTCGAGTGAGAGCCTTTATCTGTTACAAATAATATTTTAACTTATAATTAATCTTCTGCTTAATTAATGTGATTTTGTTTGATCATTTTTAGGGTTCGGTACAACAAAAGGAAAGAAATGGAACTCTTATAGGATCACTTTGTCGTCCGTCAGTCTGTCAAGACTCTTTTTCTCACGAAAGCGTGGAGGTATCAAGTTGAAATTGACATTGATATTGTCTAGGGTCCCTTGGAGCTCTAAAAATCAAGCAATAACAAAATACCCCTGATAAGTAGCTGACATATTTTGATACTCGCAAGTAAATCAAAACCTATAGGGTACTTACGTACTTACCGTTGATCTAGAATCATGAAATTTGGCAAGAAGCAAGGTCTTACAGCACTAGTAAAGGAAAAAGTCCGAAAATTGTTCATGTGTAATTTTATCACATAAAAATTTTTTGCCGCTGGAGAATTGACCGTGACTTATATTATATCAATTTATGGGAGGACATGTTTGATTTTGGGATAAATTCTTTTCACTACGGAACCCTTTACTGTGCGTGGTCCAATGCGCACTTGGCCGGTTTTTTTTATTTTTCAAACGGTTTTTAATTAAGTTTTGTTATTCGGTCATTTTCAGCAACTAAGTATCTTTTCTGTCTTTGCTTGCTTATATTATTGAGTTTAACTTGTATTTTTGTTTTAGTACGAGTAGTAAGCTAAGTATACTTAATGAAGATAAATGATGTTTCACTGTAATCTCAAGATGTTTTCTTCGCTGTCATAATGAGTAGAAGGGGTGCTTCGTCATAAATAATATTAAACTTAAACAGAAAATATTTTTGCATCTGCGACGAAAATGCTATGAGTAAAACCATAGAATAATAAAGCTACCGTAGGTTATCTGGGCAGTGTCTTTGAACTAATTACAAGGACCCCTTGGTAGATAAATATGCGTCCGTCGCTTGCGTAACTGCCGCACACTTGAACTGTTGCCTACTGGTATACAGGCTGACTGGTTATTAGTGACCGATACTTAAACACATAATTGTACTCATGACAAAAACAACTTATACTACGGGGCCAAACCTGAAATCGCGAAAAAAAAATGAGGCTCCCTACATTTATGTTCGCTTAACTAAACTAAAGTGAATTCTTGGTCTCTAGGGCTGCCGGTGCGAAATGTCCTGAGTATGTGCCCCCGATTAAATTAAATGGGAATGATATAATGCGAGTGTACCAGTCCAAGTACTTGTGGCATTATGTAACCGACGACCTTAATGACCAATTGGATATTGAGAGGGAACGTAGGGCGCTGGCAGTCCGATGTAACATGTTGGCTCGCAGGTTTGCACGCTGTAGCAAAGCAGTCAAAATAACGCTTTTTAAAGCTTATTGCCAAGTGTTTTACACGTGCAGCCTGTGGACCAACTTTACTCAGCGGGCTATCAGCGCCCTACGGGTCCAGTAAAATAACGGGTACAGGATGTTGATGGGGCTGCCCCGTTTCTGCAGTGCTTCTGGTATGATTGTACAAGCACGCATCGATGGCTTCCACGCCATCGTCAGACAGAAATCTGCCTCTTTGCTCTGCAGAGTATGGGACAGCTCCAACTCCATCCTGAAGACCATAGCGGGGAGGTACGATTCTCCTTTGTTAGGTGATGTTGTTCGAAGATGAAATTCGAATAGCACCCTTGTCGCTAAATAGATTATAAGTTTACTAACATAGGTATAAGTTATCTTTTTGTTTTTCTTTTTGCTTACTAACCCATAAATGGATGATGCTTATCCGAAATAAAGATTATTTTATTTTTAGTCAAAATGTAGGGAACAGCTGATTTTTTTTCGTAATTTCAGGTTTGGCCCCGTAGTAAAAGTTGTTTGTTGTTATGAGTACAATTATGTGTTTAAGTATCGGTCCCTAATTATACTAGTCACCCTATATAATGACATTTCGATGCGCGTCGTTTCGGCCGTTTTCTATGGACATAAACCACTGTAACATTATTATTCTGTGGTAAAACATTGGAATAAAGATGACATTTTGTTAAACGTAATTATTTCAGTTAAATGATTTCACAGCCCTTTTAAAATCTACGGCTCCAATTACCTACCTAAAACGCGATGATATTTTTTCCAACAAATTGTTTCTTTAAACTAATTACTCTGTTTTAATTAAAACCTTTATTAGTTAACATTTTTTTTTTAAGTATGAGTCAACAATAACTTACTGTGTGGCTCAAACATTTTAGCGTTGATAAAGCCCCCATTACTTTCGAACATAAGGGCTCTTCATTGAAGTATTTCACTTTGTCATGTGATGCAGCGTCGCATCGTTATGGGGGAATTAATGGCGTCTCTCAAATGCCACTTGAAAAGGAAACGCGATCGTACAGGATTATAAAAGCGATAAAATTACTCATTTTACGTGTAACAATGAGTTTCGTAGTTACGAGTTTGTTTTATGCCATGATGCTGTCAATAATTCTTATTTAGATTTATTTATGTCGAGTAATGAGTTTTCTTTTCTTTTTTACATACCGAGACCCCTCCGTGCCTCGGAAAGCACGTTGGTCCCAGCTGTCATTCTTGGATCTTTGGCAATCGTTACGGGTCGTCAGAAGCCCGAAAATCTGACAACCAGCTTACCAAGGGGGGGGGGGGGGCATTGATGCGTAAAAGTATTTTTTGTTTAGCACCAATCATTTATAATAAAATTCCAAAACCTATTAGACAAATGCCTACTGCTCTGTTTAAAATACATTTAAAAACTTTCTCATAACCAAATGCTATTATACCATATCCGACTTTTTAAATGACCGCAGTTGATTAAATAGATTCCTATAATTATGACATTTTCACAATTTGACCCTCAAATCTGTAAAAAAAAATTATTTGGCATTAGGATTAAGTTTTTAATTTCATAGTTTGCTGTCTAGACTCAATTTTTTTATTTTTATATGCCGTTTTATACGTCACTTTAATGTTGTTTTGTACGCCATAAATGGCAAAACATGCAGATCTACCTGTTATCTTAAGACCTTGCACATGTATACTCATGTTTTACAATAAATATATTCTATTCTATTCTATCGTATTACCCAGTTTACTGGGTTATGAAGGTCAGATAGGCTCCCTGTAAAATACCGGTATTCAGCGGCATTCGGTTAGACTAGAAGCCGACCCTAACATCGTTGGGAAAAGGTTAGGCATTTATTGATTGAATTAAATTTTATATTTTAGATAGGTAGACAGTACAGTAATTCTTACAATATTATTGTGGCTAGAAGATTTTACTTTATTCAAGTCCATTGCATAATCACTAAGAGACTTCATTATGGATTACTAGCTGTTGTCCGCGACTTCGTCTGCGATCCTGGATCAAAAGTAGCAATTATGTATTTTCCAGATCATGATTTACCCATATGCCAAACATCCAAATCTGTTCAGCAGGTTTAACGTGACAGCGTAACAAACTTAGTAGAAGGACATTTCCCATAACTAAATTTTTCCAAATACTTTATTGAGTAGAGAAATTATCAAACTCCAAAAATAAATTAGGAGTGAAGTATCAAGATGGATCCAGTTCATTATGGTATGTATAATAAATATTTCTTCAAACTGATTTCAACTTCATTAATTGGAGAAAGATAATTGATGAACTTTAATTTATATTTATTTATTTTGAAGTTGATGATGGCATTCGAGAAATAATAAATTAATACATTTGCCTATTATTATTATTATTTCGTTTATTTATTTAATTTCTTATCTATTTACATTTTTAAATATTTCTTAAAAAAAGGATATAAAAAAAACATTTAAAAATATAAAAAAATAGAGGTCCGCCGGTGTCGGGAGCAGGGTCCAAGCTACCGGTGGTTAGGGCTGCAGAGACAGGAACCTTCTCACAATGCGAGCCGTATCAAGGAGTACTGCCTTCTGAATCAGGCCCTTGATCCAACCGCCTAATGATAGCCTCGAGAGATGTTGTTCGAGGCTTTCGGCCATCAGGCCATTGGCCGTTACGACAATCGGCACAATGACAGCCGAGCTCACATTCCACATATCAACAACCTCGCGAGCTAAGTCGAGATATTTTATTTGTTTCTCTTTCTCAGCTTTCACGAGGTTCTCGTCATGTGGAATGGTAACATCGACTATCATTGCTTGGCGCACTAACCGATCTATCACTACTATATCAGGCTTATTGGCGACAATAGTCCTGTCAGTAATGATAGACCGATCCCAGTACAAAGTGACATGGTCATTTTCGAGAACTGGGTCGGGCACATACTTGTAGTATGGTACCTCAGAATCGACTAGTTTATATTTCAAAGCAAGTTGCTGGTGGATAATCCTAGCTACTTGGTTATGCCTGTGCAAGTACTCGCCGTTAGCCAGACGAGAACAACCGGAGATAATATGTCTGATGGACTCACCCGGACGGTGGCATGCCCGACACACGTCAACCGTCCCATCCTTCATAATATGTTTCCGATAGTTATTCGTCAAGATAACTTCGTCCATAATTGCACAGACGAAACCTTCAGTTTCCCCGAAAAGGTCACCGAAACGTAGCCAGGATACGGACGCTAAGAAATCTACACCGGGCTCATGAAGAGCCCGATAGAAGCGCCCGTGGAGCTCCTTGCTTTGCCATACCTTCTTGCGGTCATCGGTAGTAAGTACTACAGGTTTGCGCCAGTTCTCTTTAGCCATGGACAGCGGGGTGAGCCCCTTGTCCACTGCAACCACATCACGGTGCATACCCACTTCGATTTTTAAAAAATATTCTCTGAGGCTGCACACCTCGCGGTTGTGGAGGGTCTTTGCATTTAAAAAGCCTCGACCCCCGCACTTCCGCGGGATGTACAGTCTCATCACCGATGATCGTGGGTGATGCATCCGGTTTGCAGTCAGCAGTGTACGGACCCTTCTATCCAGGGCGTCGAGTTCTGTTATTTCAGTTCGTTTATTATTATTATTATTAAACATTTATTAAAGTAACTACAATTTTCATCGAAACAAAATATTATTTTTCCTTCTTTCTTTTCAATCGGGTATCGATGTTCCCCACAAAATACGTTTAAATTTTCTGCCATAGTAACGTATTATTGCGATCAAATGGACTCGCTTTATGTGATTCTTACTATAAGTATATGGGACTACAGTGCACAGTCCCCTTCTCAGTACATTAGTAATGAGATTTTTTGAGAAATTACTAAGAATGGGAAAGTATATTTGTTAATAATTTATGTTCTGTGAATGACATAGTGGAGTAAATGAACTGAGTGATGTCTAGAATGAGTGAGTAAGTTATGAGTTTCTTTATTAGATATTAAGATGATAAATGAGTGAGTTGAGAATGTAATGAAATAGTTGATAGACGATAAAACTCAGGTTATTTTACAATTCACGCAAAGGATTTAAATTAGTCAGGTAATAACACTATCTAAATCTTAAAGGCTCATCTAAGTTAACCCCCATAACAACATTTTATTTTTCCATTTTCCATTAATGAGTAGATTTTTAAGTAGATATAATAACAACTTTTAAGAGGAGCTCGTGGCTAAGTATTAACAGCCGCACGGGTCGAATCATCAGGTTAAGCTACGCTTGCCGGGATTGGTGCGTGGAAGGGTGACCATCTTTACATACCGAGACTCCTCCGTGCCTCGGAAAGCACGTTAAGCCGTTGGTCCCGGCTGTTATTCGTGGATCTTTGACAGTCGTTTTGGGTCGTTAGAAACCCGAAAGTCTGACAACCAGTTTTACCAAAGGGTATCGTATTACCCAGTAACTGGGTTATGGAGGTCAGATAGGCAGTCGCTCCATGTAAAATACTGGTATTCAGCTGCATCCGGTTAGACTGGAAGCCAACCCCAACATAGTTGGGACAAGGCTAGGCAGATGATGTTATCAACTTTTCAATTTTATAAAATATACAACTAGATGCAAAGCCTTAAGGGGGTGATATTTGACAGCATTTAGGGAATTTTGAGCAATACATGTCTTAGACGAAGTATGTTTAATTTTTTTTTTTTACACTTTAAATTTTTTTCTAGAGTTTTTTTTCTATAACAGATTCAGATTTTTGGAACTTGGTTTACTACATTAGGTACACACCAGACAAACCACAAAGTAAAAAAAACATAACATACCAACTTTAATTGGTTCACTGTTGGCAATTAACTGTCAGAAATTGGGTTTTTTTAGAAAACGAAAAATATCAGTTAAAAATAAAAAAAAAACCTAATTTCATCTAAGACATTTGTATGGCTCTTAATGCTCTAAATGGTGTCAACTATCAATCCCTTAAGGCTTTGCACCCAGCTTCCAAAAACCCTGTATATTTTTCATAATTGGAAGCTCCAACAATATCTCGGAGAACAAACGATCCAACGAAATGGGCGTACATCAAAACAGTTATCAAACATCGCACATTTGCTGACTACACTTCCCTATTCTTGTACATTTTATTACCCCATTGTTGCTTCAAGAGCGATGGGGTACTCCGGTACCCTCCTTTGTTCGTCTCGAGGAGCATTTTCAACGAATTCTGACAGGTACCATTAATTTAATGCGCAATGGTGATGGTCCAATTACTTTAAATGCTGCTAGAAAATCTTTAGGCTGAGTTAGAGTGATCTTCGTGTCAGCTCGGGTAGGTTTGAGACAGGCACTAAGATAGGGATGGATACGTAATATTGTTGAGTGAGCAAGATTAAGCTGTCGAGGTGGAGGGTTAGTTTGGGACAAGATTTTCCAGGATTATAGTTTTTTATGAATATAAGCAAACATTCGTTCATTTAATTTCTCAGTAGCAGCCCGGAGTTAGAATATGTGCCCGGTTGATAGCAATACGCTTCCATGAATGAGACTTAACCATTCCCGCGCCCGGCTCCCCCACGGGACGCCCCTTCGCACGCACCCGTACATTTTTGTCAGCGCGCAACGGGCGCGCATGCGCACCTATACACGGCTTCTATGCAAAATAATTCCATGAACTGACAGTAAACTAATGACTCTTTCATAAAGTGGATAGACTAGGCTAGATTAGGAATGTTGTTTTAGAACAAGAGATGACTTAGTTTTTTTCCAATCCCTAAAAAAAGCAATTTGTTTTTATTACCGCCATTAAAAAACAATTAAAATAACTGATGAAATGTGCAATACATGCGTGATATAATACATACGATTAAATATATTTATCATATAAAGACAAACAATACAGAAGAAGAATAGTAGATGTATGGGGATGTATGTGTCGGGGAGGAGGGTAGGCCAAGAATAAAACATTGCTTCACATGAGGAATGACTGTTGACTATCAGTTGTTTCTCATACAGACAAAGAATCACTTTACACAACTGGAGACGTTAATCAAGTAACTATTTTTATGCCAAAACACAAAATTAAGTTATGAAATTAATTGTTTGGCATGTGACCAGCCAATAATTATAAAATGGACACTGTTAACGCTTTGAAGGACACTAACGAGACACAATAGAAGTTTTATTGTTATTACTGCTATGGCCGTAACAGTGTCCTTTAAAGCGTTTAACAAATATTCTTTCTTTCTGTCTTATTTTGTTTATCTCTGTCCAAAAAACCAAGATCTGACTTGACACTTCCCGTAACCCAAGGGTCAGCTTTTACCTTGGCCAGGTGCTAAGCATTGCTATACCACGTGGCAATGCCGCCAGTCTCTTGGGTACATTACCAGTCGACAGCGATGCGGAGGAATTTATCGATACCATATTTTAGTTTGTTAATACACTCGAGAGCAATGAATTAAGGTCACATAAAGATATCCACCTGAAAGTCTCAGAAACTAAAATGCTAGCTTAATGAAATAAATTGTGTTTATTAGACACTTAATTGTTCTAAAAGTTATCTCAAGATACGAACTATGACTACATTTCCAATCCCTTAAATCTCTTAAAAAGGGGTAATTACACAAACATTTTAAAATTGACAATTTTTTTTTCGATTCTACAAAAACGTTGAACTGCATATTTCTTAATTTCCTACCAAAGCATAAATTTTAATTTTCATATCCCTAACTGAAGAAATGCTGGGTTTCCCGTACACATTTTCATCCTCTATATCACCCGCTGTAGGACTATTTTTAAGAAAAAAAAGTAGCCTATGTTCTTCCACTGGTTGCCATACAAACACAATTTATTTCATTAAGCTAGCATTCTTAGTTTCCGACACTTTCAGGTATGTTTATGTGACCCTAATTCATTGGTCTCGAGTGTAGTTTTACTTTTAGGATATTATATTCTTATTTTTATTTATTAACTAGGTATTAGTTGTTATTTATCTACATATTATATTTAAAGTTTATGTTTAGTTATCAGCAACCCTATAATAAATGAAAAAACATAAGATCTTTGACCTCTTATAAATTGGACCACGGTCCACGATGACTCCCCTATTTGTTGCAACAGGATTTGTTTCATCACTAACGGATTGTCTCAGATATTTCATCCTTTACATCATCCCATTAATTTATTATCGCGATTTGTAATCAGATTTCAACTGTAATTAATTGATTTAATTGAATAATTGTTTGGGTATTTGCTGTTCCTTCTGGTGTCATTAATTTTAATTTAGTGTTTGTTGAGTTTCGAAGAGCAAAAGTTTCGTGAAAATAAGTGGCTGATTTTGGTTTTGTGGTGTCTAATTTTAGATTTGGTTTTGTGGTGTCTAATTTTGACACAATTTATTTGAGTAACAACGAGACTTCATAAAAAACATAAAAAATAAAAATACATGGTGAAGGGCGGGCGTTTTGGAGGACTGCCCAATGCAGCATATCACCTTTTCGAGAACATTGATTGTATTCTAAATTATAGTATTACTGTCAGGTCAGGAGCTCGTGGCTAAGTAATAACAGCCGCACGGGTCAATCCGTCAGATTAAGTTACGCTTGCCAGAGTTGGTCCGTAGATGGGTAACCATCTTTACATACCGAGACTCCTCCGTGCCTCGAAAAGCACGTTAAGCTGTTGGTCCCGGCTGTCATTCGTGGATCTTTGACAGTCGTTACGGGTCGTCAGAAGCCTGAAAGTCTGACAACCAGTCTTACCAAAGGGTATCGTATTACCCGGTTACTGGGTTGTGGAGGTCAGATAGGCAGTCGCTCCATGTAAAATAATTGTCGTCAGCTGCATCTAGTTAGACTGGAAGCCAACCCCAACATAGTTGGGAAAAGGCTAGGCAGATTGATTGTCAGGTTTGATACTTGTGACTTTTCTCATTCATGATTTGCTATTGGTTGTGAAATAAACCGTGGCTACTTTACCAGCGCATTTTAGTTATATTAGTTACGATCAGTAATAGGCCCCATGTAAGCTTGACATTCAAAAAGAGCTGATTCTCAGCATAATTTGAAAAAATGACATTTGATTTTAGATATCTTTTGAAAATTGGAAAATAACGTCAATATTTAATGCCTTACTTATCCCGTAATATCACGCCCAATAGAGCAATCAAATGAACTTCAATCGATTAATAATAATTAACATCACGTGCCAGCTAAAAATAGACAGCCTTCATCGAAGATGATCTAAATAGTCCCTTTGGTATAATTTTATAAACTTTACATCAAACAATACAATTTTATTCGATAATAATTAGTAAGATTTCTTTATTATAAACTAACTGACCCGACAGAAGTTGTCCTGTCCAAACATGTATGAGATAATTAATTTTCTTCATACTTTTTTTTTTGTTTCCTTATATTTTAATAGTTATTCTGCTATTCGGGGTGTAGAAAAATCCAACAAATCAAACATCGTAAAAATTGGTCCAGCTGCCCGAGGACTTTGTTTTATATATATAGAAGATGTAGGTAAGTTTAATATTAATAAACCTTTCAGAATTCTCTAAATTATGGTGAAAACTGCATCAAAATCCATTGCGCAGTTTAAAAAAACAACGCGGTCACACAGATAGACACGAAAAGTAACATTTCTAGATTTGTAACGTACCTTGGTTGCTATTATTATTAAAAAAAAAGAAATTAAAAAAAATCCGTATAAAAGAAAGAAATGATAAAATGTATATGTAGAAAGAAATGATTGCTCAATATAGAAAATAATAAAAAAAACAAAACAAATTAAATATATCACAATGTGGGTCCCAGAACACGTGCGTCCAGCAAAATAGAGGCAGACCCAGAAGAGAATGGCGGGATGAGCTTGACGCTTACGGACAGGATTAGTCAGCTCAAAACAGAGAGGAGTGAGAAGGAAAAGGGAGCCCTTTGCCCTGCAGTGGGACGGCATAGGCTAAAAATAATAATAATCAAATGAAACAAATTAAAAGCGATTGGAACATTGACTGAGCTATTGTATTCTGCATTTATGACCGCGGCGGTCAAAACAAACTGGTCGCGCCGTACGAAACATACTAGTTGCATTAGGCTTTCTTTATGTACACGACGCCAGAGCTGCGCTTGCGCCGGACCACATGCTCGGTGTTTGTGTATCATTGCGGTGTACACGCGGTTCCGGCGCGGCTGCAGTGTGGTGGCGGTGCGGCGCTTGGGTGATATTCATTGAAATGAAATGAAATTGTGAAATTGAAATTATGAAATAAGAAAATATTTTCAACTAAATTTAGAAAAAGACAGACAAATTAAAAATCCAGAGTCACACGTAATCTGTTCCATTTATGCCCTAATATGACGTGTGACTCCGTGTTATAATTTGGTTATAATTTGGTGATAAAGTATTTGCAGAGCCGCAAATATTTTTTTTATTTATCAATATAATACATTTTTGGAATGTGCTAATTAAGCCCTTTCATTTAATACCCAACACGGCATCATTAGTTTTTTTAGTTCATTACTTTATGTCCTCTAGAGGGCGCCATATTCAATTTAATGTGACCTCACATAGCCTATAACCAGCAGACAATCAAGATGCTTCCAACGATACCTCATTTATCAAATTGTTTTAAGAAATTTAGAAGTTATGAGGGAACAGATGAACATATTACAGACATACACACCGGTCAAAATCATAACCCTCCATTTTGCTTCGCCGTAGTCGGATAAAAAAGCCCTAAAATTAACTCGAAAAGCCTTTAAAAATAATGTAACAAGAATAAAGTAACCTAAACAAAGTATTTCATACTCTTTACCACAGCCATCCTCATTGTTCCTCCTCTACTTAAAGTAACAAAACAAAATTATCTTAACGCAGGTATTCCTAGGCGGTGCCGCTTTCTTGAAATTAATTTCGTCTCTTATTTTACTGTTGACATTAATGTTGCTAATTATATCTGCATTTAATAAAGAAAACCCCTTGTACAAACGTATAAAATTAACGAGTGTAAAGAGATGGGATGGTTGTCTTAGTCGAATAATTTAGTCGAGTTGTGTTTATATTGTACTGAAACGAGAAGATTTACATATTCTTTTGCTTATTGTGCTATTGGTGGTGGGTGTATACAACAGCTGTTTTATAGAATATAAATATAAAAATACTTTTTGATAGATAGCAAATTAAAATAACGTGACTAATACATGTATTTACTTTTAATCTATTAAATTCACCAAAAATTTTATAATTCCTAAACTAATATGTATTAAAAAAAAAAAAAAAGAAAAAAAGAGAAAGAAAAAAAAAGAAAGAGTATTAAATCATCCAGATTAACTTTCCAGATTGAATATACCCACAGAATTAGGCCACACTGTCCCCGATCCACAAAATCGACTAACATCGAATAATTCGCATAGAAAAGCAATCTTGTGTCCCATCACTATCCTATATCGGGTCGCGTATAATAACATTGTGTTTGTATGAGATGATAATCATATTTCCGGCTGCATATTAAAGATTATACGAAGTCATAAAGATATATTAGGTGGTGGGAAATGGTATACTTTAATAGATAATATTTACGTTTCATTAAAAGGTTTCATGCCGTGTTTATGATAGGATAAAAGGGGTATTAATTAATGTCGAATGATATCCGTAGTAATAATGTGGCTTAGCGTTAAATTCGGAATTTCATGGAAATTATGTTTGAAGTAGTAATGGATTCGGATTTTAGTGCGGTAATTTTAGCAACATCGTTCCAAAAAAAATCTGATGACTAGCACGAATTTAACGACTGCAGAAAAAAATATTTCAAATTAACTTGGTTTTTGGCAAACATTTTCTCATTTGAGTGATGAGCTTTTGGCAACATTCACATCATACTTTTTTTTAGTAATTATAATATTTTTAAACAATATTTTTTCTGTAAAATTCAAAAAAGGTTACGAAAACATCTAGGGTTCCAAATAAAAGAAAAGATACATTTATTTTACTAACAGCCAAAGCTATAGTCCGCAACCAAATTCCTTAACACAGCGCTGCAAACTCTGATTCGTACACTCTCAGCCCGAGTCAGGGTAGCAGCAATTTTCAAGAATTACATAACGTCTCCCACCCAAAGATTACTTAGTCGTGCCGACCCATTGTAACTTTTGGCTCACAATAAAGCAGAACGTGACCAAGGATTTAAATGTGGTGGTTGACGAGTACCAAATCAATTTGGAGCCTGTGCGTGATTCAAATTCTTCATTTAGCAAAATGTGTGCGTTGAAATTTATGATGTTTGTACAGAGCTTATATTGCTCCGGGGAGCTACAAATTTGTTTTATAGTTACGCTCGTATATTCTTTTTTATTGTCATGGAGTTTTGTTGTAGGTCTTTTTTTGTGACACCGTTTGTAGAGACAAGAGTTTTGAATTTAAAATAGAATTCAGTGTTTGTTGATTGGGTTATTTTATACGATAGGCATTTAATAAAAAGAAAATAACATACAAAAGTACATAAACTTACGCCTTCTTCCCATGGAGATAGGCAGAAACTACGGAATGCCACTTGCTACGATCCTTACATACTCCTTTTGCCTCGTTTTCGTTCATACATCTGGTCATACCCGCACACCCGTTGCGAGTACTACGCACCTTTCTGAAGATGATCATTATATGTCTTCCTAGGGCGTCGCCTCCTGGCGTTTCCACCCACATCTGCCTTGTTACCTTTCTTTAGTAGGCTTTTATTCACCTTTTCAACATGACCAAACCATCTAAGCATCTTTTCAATTGTTGTCACTAAATAAGGAATATAGGAATAAATGCATTAGAAGATTTGTAGTACCCACTTGTGTTAATTATTATGGAAAAAGATGTAGAAAATGCTTAGTCCCAACAATTTTTAATGGCATACCAATCGATTTAGAAACTAGCTGTACCACAAAAATGTCTTTTTAAATGTAATATAAACATAACCTAAAAATAACAAAATTATATCCTAACATAACAAAAACTATTAAAAAACTAAAATATGGCATCGAAAAATTCCTCCACATCGTTGTCGAGTGGTGTACACGACAACTGCGACTAGGAGCTCCTTCTTGTTCTCCTCATCGCTGTCACTGTGGTGAAGTTGTCAACAGCCTCGGACACCACGGCCTGTCTTGCAGCCGAAGTGCGAGTCGCTTTGCGCGGCACACAAACATCAATGACATCATCCGACGAGCCCTTGTCACCGTCGGCGTTCCAGCTGTATTAGAACCCAATGGCTTGGCACGCAACGATGGCAAGAGACCGGATGGCATGTCTTTATTTCCATGGAAGGTGGGAAGGCCTTTAATGTGGGACGCAACGTGCGTCGATACTCTTGCGCCATCCCATCTTCCTGGCTCGGCGTGCTGTGCTGGCACTGCTGCTGCGGCTGCGGAAAACCTCAAGCGGCGAAAGTATAATAACCTTATCGATAATTATATTTTCGAGCCGTTTGGGGTTGAAACCTTTGGGCCGTGGGGTCCGAGTGCTCATGGTTTATTCAATGAAATCTCCAAGCGGCTGGTTGACACTTCCCATGACCCAAGGGCTGGCTTTTACCTTGGCGAGAGGCTTAGCATTGCTATACAACGTGGCAATGCCGCCAGTCTCTTGGGTACTTTACCACTCGACAACGATGTGGAGGAATTTTTCGATGCCATATTTTAGTTTTTTAATAGTTTTAAAATGTCTTTTAAAAATAAAATGGTGAAGTTTCTATTTGACACCTTTAGTCAAAACTTCATAAAGGAGATACATAGCATATATGCTTAAATGTATGTCATACTGAGCTTATCTCAGTGGCTTCGGCGGCGTCATTATAATGCTATTGCGTAATTTAAAATGTTAAATTAATGATAATATTACGTAATAAACAGTAATACTTATTTGCTACTGGTGGAAAAGTGCCTACCTAAAAGATAAGATATAAAATAATGTATGGGAGCTACATCTGCCAACAAACAGCAGCACAGAGGTTTGGCAGAGGTAAAACTTTGTGTAATGAGATGTCACTATCTATTAAACGCTTTTTCTTTTTTATATATATATATATAATCTTCTTTTCAACCACACCGTAACGGACCAAAAGAAAATAAAATTAGCAACAAAGGAAGCAATCCAAGAAAAACAGCTGACACATTGTCCCACCCTTCTGAAGGCCTATTCAATTTTAATCCGTTGCCATATCAAATAATTAATAATTTATAAACAAATTGAGAACGGGCTTCTCGCGATATTCCTTTTTACGAGGTAAATAGGTACCTACTTTGTTTATAATGTGTACAAATCGCGAAAGTTTAAAAAGTTTAATTCATAATTTGATTGGCTTTTGTTATTTCGGTCAACCAACTAGCGCAATTAAGGGGATATGTGGATAATTTTGTGTTTTTAAAATTCCTATAAAACAAAATGTATTATGGTTAAATCGTTTGGATTTTCCATATGTGTTATAAGACTATATTGTCTACTGCTTTAACCGAAACATGATTACTTGAAATTTTTTCGACAGAAAATAATCCAAAGTAGCACCGTCTGTTTTATACGAATATACGTAAAAAAATCCTTATTGTGCAGTAAAATTTACTTTAAATCTAAGGTATTTAAATATATTAAGAACTTACTAAGCTAAAATTTGATTTAATATACTTAAATCAAATTTTAGCATTTTGTCATAAATCTACTTTAAACGAAGCGCGTTTAAATTCCGGCGCGCACGAGTCTTCGATCTCGCACGTCAAACTAGACCGCCATAAAGCCATTTCACTTACACACCGAGCTAAACCAAGCTTCGATACATCCTCTTAATAAGGCATTTGACAAAGTTCTAAGTTTACTTATTTTGTTCGAGAATCGAGTGTCAATGATTTAAACAATTCGACGATACCCACGGGGATCTAGCAATCTGTACCAATACACTCAGTGATTCATCCTGCTTTACATACAACATTTATATTCTTTACATTAATATTTTATCAACCACATTGCTACCCACCCTTCGTAAAACCTACCCCACGCTGCCCCTTCTTCTTACTTACTGTTATTAGGTCTGTACCTAAAAATAGGATACGTAAAAAGCATCCTTTGAATCAGTATTCAAAGGATGCCTTTTACATATCCTATTTCTATCGAGAGTACATAGCACTTTTTAACCGGCTTCAAAAAAGGAGGTTTCTCAATTCGACCGTATATACATATATGTCGGATCCGGTCAATAGCACGGACGCGTAACGAATCGCAAGCGCGCCACAGGCGACTTCAAGTGAGGTACCCACGCCTACAGCGCGCTTCTACAGAGTCGTGATGTTTTTTTTAACCTCATGGCGAGGAGAACAGTCTAGTGTCTGATCGCATCGGGGTTACTACGCCACGGAACTGTACTCGATTCGTTGTGTTCAGTGATTGTGTTAGATTGTGATTTTAAACACCGTGTATCGCACCCAGTGTATTTTCATTGCACGAAACCCATCTTCTGCCCACATGATGTCTAAATCTAACTGAGTAAATCCTGAAGTTCCGACATATACATATATTATTGTTTATGTGTGTTCGCGGATAACTTCGTCGTTTATGAACCGATTTTGATGATTCTTTTCTTGTTGGAAAGGAGATATCTCAGGGTGGTACCATGATAAGTAAAGCAGGATTAGATGATGGCATCTCAGAGAAATCGAGGAGAACCTTCAAATTTTATAGGCACACCTATATCGATTTGGGTATTTTTTATAGTAACTCATCCATTTGCTTCCGGAAAGCACCATTTGGTGAAGTGGAACTGATGAGGAAGACCACAGATGGCCATCGGAACTACTCAATAATAAGTATTTCACGGGTTGGGATTCGATTATTGCTCAGCAATTTATGCTCGTCACAATACACATGTTGAAGTGGAGCTGATGGTGACTTCACAATCAGTTCCAGTTCTTCTGTTTCCTTACTGGGAGAACTCCTCAACAATTAACGTCCTTGTATCGGGAAAAGCAATATTTTGTAAAATATGATGAGCAGTTGACGTTAGGCTATTGTAACTTAGATAAATTACAGACTGACCCACTAAAAAGTGAAAAATAAAAAACTTTTTTACAAAAAAAAAAAAACAACAGACTTCCAAAAAAATACTACAAAGTGAAAAATAACTTTAATTTCGGAAGTCGGTAGCAAAAAGATAAAATACAGATACAAAGACACTGAATTCCGAAATTAAAGTTATTTTTCACTTTGTAGTATTTTTTTGGAAGTCGGTTGTTTTTTTTTTTTTTGTAAAAAAGTTTTTCTATTACTAAATCTTAACTTCCTTTGTTTTAACGAATCATTCACTCTACCTCGATTCCCTTAATGTCGACTTTTGAGTTTAGTAGGTTTCATTCCCTCTATGTCGAGTACACTCTGCTCAGGCATTATAAAGCCTTCAAAAGCGGCAACATTTTATAGTTAATTGTGTTTTTATAATTATTATTTTGGCAACATTGTATTCGCTGTCAATGTCATAGTGACGTTATGACTAGTTTATTGTTTATCTGTGGTGACTTTCCCGCCAATACCCGAAGAAAAGTTTTGTAATTACTCGATCCACTAATACTGCAATTCCTGAGCTTTATTTACATCAGTATATCTCCAAAGATATAACGCCCTCATCTGCTCATTACTTGACACCAATCATAATTAGATAAGAAGGTCTTATTTATTGTATGAGTTCTAAGTCGGGCATTGAATATTCTAACACCCAATTCTTATAACTACACCTGTTCCAAAATTCCATTACCTAGATTCCGGGTTTAAATTATGTATACACATCAGGCCAAAATAAGTCTAGTACGAAATTCATAATTAAATATCCACTTACACTCCTGCCTACCACAGTTTATAAGCCGTGTGCATTTGCCCAAGCAATTGAGATTAACGCACGCCCTTTAATTACGAAAGTTTCTGGCGGCGCGGCGCGAATAAATATAAATGGAAAAGGTTTTTTCTACTCAAAGTCAGGATTTTTTAGGAAAATGTAGTGGTGAATTATTGTGGCCTAATGTGGTTTAGCCAAGTGCTGACTTGGCTTATATGAGAGCATTATTTGGGGGTCATAAATATTGTTACTATATTGTTGTTGTTATATTGTTATTATTGTTGTTATGATGGAATCTATTTGTTGATGGAATGTGTTCAATTTCATGCAGAGAGAGAGGAATTATTGGACAAACTAGATTTGGAGAAATTGCAGGTCGGAATTAGGAATTCTATACTCTCAAACCCTAACAGTGAAGGAGCTTGTCTTTAGTTTAAATTTTTATCATCTTAGGTTATGTTAAACTACTTAGGGCTAATTTGACCAAAGTCGGATATCTTTTATTCCAAACTTTTATACCCAGTATAAGTCTAAATCTTCGAATAAATTTTGAATTTTTGACAGTTTCTCCATACATAAACTGTCAGTCGTCAATTTTATTCCACGGATAAAAGATATTCGACTTTGGTCAAATTAGCCCTTAGTGATGTATTGAATAAGACTAATCGGACTGACATATACATGTAGTATAAAAGTCCAAAAAAAAAGAATAAAAAAAAAAACAAAAATAGAATAGAATACTCTTTAATCTGTCCACCATTAAAAGTTACAGATATAAATACACACATACATAGGGTGACACAGTGGGCGGTCTTATCGCTAAAAGTGATTTTTTAAGTTCCATTTATATGATGCAAGTTTCTGGAACGTTAAAGAGAAAAAATCGCAAGTCATAAAGCACGTTCAATTTCATTGCCATTGAAGAATTGCATGTAAGTATTTACACGCGTGCGATTTTCATAAAATGGCATACAATAATTGAGTGCAAGTTTTGCCATTCAGTAAAATAGCATGCGACTTACACCGTCGTCTGCCTAGCCTTTTCCCAACTATATAACAACTAATAATCGGGCTTCCAGTCTAACTGGAAGCAGCTGAATACCAGTATTTTACATGGAGCGACTGCCTATCTGACCTCCACAACCCTGTTACTGGATAACACGATACCCCTTGATAAGACTGGTTGTCAGACTTTCGGGCTTCTGACAACCCGTAAAAACTATCAAAGATCTACAAAAATCACAGCCGGGACCAACGGCTTAACGTGCTTTCCGAGGCAAGAAGGGGTATGTAAAGATGGTCACATATCCACGAACCAACCGCGGCAAGCGTAGCTTAACTTGATCGATCGCCCCGTGTGTAGTTATTACTTAGCCCCCTTACACCAAGGCGGCTAAGTAATAACAACAAAACTTGCATGCAATAATGGCTTGCAATTTTTTTTAATTGCAAGCGATTATTGCATGCAAGCTTTGCTTCGTCTAAACACAGAGTTGCACGTCCATAAACAATTGATTCAAGTATTACCCGAATCTGCGCTGCCAAATACTCAAAATGTGATTTTATTGTATATGCGATTTTATAGTACATGCAATTTTATTGTACGTGCTATTAACGCCTATACCATTTTTGAACGGCAACAATCTTGCCCGTATTATACAACAATATTGTACGTATTGTTTTGATGGTGCCAGTTAATTGTCTTTCAATTTTATAGTATGTCACAGGCAATAAATTTGCACCGTGTAAATTGAGCAGTATAGATAATCTTTGAATGTAATATTAATAGAGAAGGAGAACTAATAGTGCAAGTAGTGAGTACCTAGTCGATGCGACGTATTGTGGACGACATAAAAACTGACTCATTTTTTTTTTGTGGATGGGAAATCATCAAATGACTTCTCCCGCTCTGGGCGGAACAGGAGGGCGTGTCAGACTTTTGCCTGTGCCAGGGCCACGGTATCTCTTTTGAAAAACCCGCGATCCCGGCGGCATCAGCCCTATTGGACCCCATCACTGCTGACATCTCTTTGAGGCGCGCGTGGAACACAACGCGACGAAAAAACTGACTCCTGAAGTCACATTTTACTTACATAGGTACTATATATTTTTGTATAACTTTTACTCGTTACTCAATTGTCATTAAATTATTAATTTGCCATAAGAATAGATTCCACGAACATAAGCAATTTTTCATGAACTGAGCGAAACCACAAGCAAAGCAGCAATAATAATGATGTACATGTCGGAGGAGAATGTCAGCGTTCGTTGCCGGACTGGTAGTCGTCCATTCTTGTAGCCGAAATATGACTCAATAAGCACTCTACAGTTGTTATTAGATCGATTTAACAAACAATTAGTTAAAAAGTAGCCACACATGAATCGGATGGAACTGGATTTGTATCGGAACGCGGCGAGGTCGGGGCGAGGTTGGTAGCGCATGTCCGTTCAGTTCGGTGTCTAATCACGAAGTCCTCGTCAAGTACAGGAACCTTGAATGACAGCCGTCATCTGTCACCGTTATTTTCCCCCGCAAACTCAAAATGACATTGACAGCTCGCACAGTGATGCCAACCCCTGTTTCCGAACACACCCAAGTCGGTACAACTTGACGTTCCGTTCAGAATCCACGACATATATATGTCACTCGTGAGATTGTAAACTGTCAATAAATTGTGACCGTACCGTACTGCTTACAATATAACGTCTAAATTTTCAATAGTTTATAATCTATCCATGTCAGAACGTCAAATTGTGAACTGGCATCATACAAATGAATGCGACGGAACGCACCTTGCATGCTGATTGGTTGAACGTCACCAATCAGCTGTCATTAATTCGTTTGTTGCCAAACATAAACGAACAGATGTTTTTTTTGTTTTTTAATAGTTTTTGTATGAAATTCCTGTTTCAACCGGATCGGACGAAACTCAGCGGCCGAAACGCCTACTAAGCCATGAAATAACTAAAAGTAATACTAAAGTTACATTTAATAGGTAGTAAAATTAAACTTCGATAAAACAAACAAGTGAAGTTCAGTGATAAATAACTGTTAGTCGCTGAACATAAACTTAGTTATATTATAGGTTACGTGCCGTACCTTTTATTGATTAATATTGTTTATTTAAAAATATATTGATTGATATACTTGGTCTCAAACAAATGTGCATTTCCTTTATTAGACTCTTTTGTGTTTGTTTTCACTATGGACATAGAACGAGCTACCGCTAAGACCAACCAATCAGGGACGGTTCACAATTTACGAGGACAGATTGTGAACTCTGTCAGTAAAGTGCTGGATTCATTTACTATTTGACGGTTTGACATAGATAGATTATAAACTCTTGAAAATGAATACGTTATATTGTAAGCAGTATGGTACAGTCACAATTTAACGGCAGTTTACAATCTCACGAGATAGATTATAAACTAACAAAGTTCATAATTATACGGTGACTTAGATAAACCAATGTTTATGCGAATTCTCATTAACCCGTCGCGCGCTAATTAGCAGACACAATTGAAATTCTATTGTTATCTGTACACATGGTGTACAATCGACATTTTAAGAGTTAAGGAGGAAGCGCCAGGGTTGCCTGCGAAATTCAAATTTTCTTACGTTTTTTTTTTTCAATTTGTAAGTCAGTATTGGGTTATATTTTGATTAAAGTATGATTCGCGACCGTAACAAATATGTTTTATCAGAATGATAATCATTAGAATCAGTAATACAAGTCCTTAAGTTAGTATAATCCTCAAATGTCAAGATTTCATGAAATAGTCATTCATTAGGATTACCTGGTCTTAAAGAGTTGTATTGATGACTTTAATGATTATAATTATGTAAACACATACTTGTTACACTCGCAAACCATATTTTGATCAACATACAACCTAATACTGACTTGCAAAAAACGTAAGATTGGAATTTCGCGGGCCACCCTGGCGTTTTCGCCTTAACATATCCAATTTATTTCAGGAATAATGTACAAATATGTCATCTAAGTCAACTCAGACGTGTACATAAACAGACGTAGTAAGTTGTCTCTTCATTACGATTTATATAACGTACCCACTTCACGCTTGCTTTGCTTTACTAAGTGTTTAAGGTTACATAAGCAAAATAATTAATGTATAAGGTCTCTGCCTCGAATTTCGCGGGCAGCGGGGCGGCGGCGGCGGCGCACTATGTGGAGATTGATTCGGTTTCGGGTCATAAATCCATAGCTTCCATGTTTTTATAGATTTCCTGCTGATTTTTTTTTTTGTGTATTCTTGAATAAATGTACTTTTAAATAATATACAATTAATGGATATAATTATATGTTTATTGTCTAAAAAAAAATAGTAAACTTGAAATGTTGAAAAATATTCAGAAATGTATGACTATATTTAAATAATATGAACTTAAATGTTATAATCAACACAAATTAAACTCTTAAAATTATTATATACCATTACTTAGAACTAAAAAAAACACTGTTTTATTCAACTAGCTCTAAAGCTTCATCTATAAGTTCCATAGACTTATTACTAGATGGTTTTCTTAAACTTGTTATGTAAGGGTCGAAGTATACAAAAGTGTATGTAGAACATCTTCATTTGTAGCTATTCTAGAGCATTTTCTAGCATGATGAAGTCTGAACCGTTTATAGTCTTTGTTCCTTGATTCCTGCGCATCTTCGGAAAGTTGTCCTAGAGGTAACACTGAATAATGCCGAATGACGCTTTCCCCGTGAATAAGGACTTTATGGACAGATGATGGCATATAATACCACATATATTTATTAATATATCTTTGTGCTGTATCCAAAGCATACTGACCGAATTTTGTAGCATTAATAACTTTTCCACTTGCCATAACTTGAAGTAAAACATAAAATCGTTTAATCAATTCCTCGTCCACACCAGTAATTTCTGCACTGCACTGATAATTTTGAAAAAATCTTCTAGCTGTATTACCGTCATTGCTGTTACCAGTACCTTGTTTAGGTTTATCTATATTTAAACCAAGCTCTTCTCTGAACCTTCTTTGTACATATGCCTTCTTTTGTTTTTTCAAATCTTTGTTTTCGTTTGTTGTAGCAGACCATTTTTCGAAGCCTAGGTTATAGGATACATGTAAAATTAACTCGATAAATCGAATCCAGCAATGCAATGTCGATAACCCATATTGATAAGCATTTTCATCAACTGGTTTATTTTGCACTTTTTCTAAATTATTAATCTCTCTTGGTCTTGCACCACAAATAGTGCATACAGCATCTGATGAAGTTACTGACAAAACTTGAGCCACTTTCCCGTCAACCATGGTTAAAAATAATGTATGTTTAGTTTCGATACCTTCTCCATTCATATTGACTAAAGTTGGTGTAAGAGCGTCCTTTTGAGCTTCAATTTCATTAACTACACTTCTTGTCTTCTCAGGTGTCTCCTTTGAAAACTCTATTAAAATGTGCCTACAAAATCTTACTGATGATGGAACAAGGTTCTCCCACACAATTTCATTTGTATTAATATTTACAAGTTTCAGAGGCACTAATGAAGCTATAAATAAATTAGTGTCAGAAATTAACTCACTTTCTTCAGCTAAGACTTGCTTGTATTCACTTTGTCCGCTTGAACCATCACAGCCCCATTTAGAATAAAGCATTAAATGTGTCTTGCCAACTTTGTATACACCATCGATTTGTAAAATTCTTGCAATAGTGTGATCCAATAGATCTTGAAGTTTCACGTTTGCTTTAATATTATTAATTTCTATGCTTCATCTTGGTGGGTAGCATTTTCCTTTAGCTTCCTGTATTGATTTGTATGATGGAAATAATAAGCAATTCTTCGCGATTAAGTAACTCCTCATGTTTTCATACTGTGCCATATTAAGGTCCAACTCGATGAAAATACTGAGAGCTTCGTCTTTAGAGTACGCTGTTAAATGTGCCGGTTCATTTAAGAGATTTTGACGTATATCACTTTTTTTTTCCATGGGCAATACTCGTAAAATTTCGACAATTAATGCTTCTTCGGTTTCCCCTTGAGATTTCAATCCCTGAAGATATGAATTCAGCATACAATTAAGGCCACATGTTTCAAGCAACTCCTTGTTTTTTCGTCTTTGTGTTCTATCGGAACTGTCTTCGTAGGTTTTCGAAGGGCGTCCTCGCTTTCCTGTCGATGTCGAAGGTTCGGATTCACAAGTAGGATCTTCCAGATTCACAGTAAATATGACGTCCAACCACGCGCTATTGTAGTTTAAAAATATTTGCTTATTTCTGCCAGATTTTGTGTAACGTTGACGAAAGTGTGTAATAAGATTTTTTTGTACACTTGCTACAATCTTAGCGATATTTGCCTCGGAAAAATTGGTAAAATTATCCCGTATATAACTTGTTAAAGCAACAACATAATTCCCGTCACTTTCAATTAAAACAAGACATAAGTCACGTCTGGTACAGTTGAATTCACTCATTGTTGTGAGAAGGTAGATGGTTAGGTTAGTACACTTTAAGTAACGAAAATGACGAACGAAAAACAGTATGTAATTGTTGAGTATTCAGCATCCCTATTTTATATAAAAATATTGATTTGAAACGTGTGCAAAATTGTGGTAGAAAAAACGAATTATCATTATGTGGTTATGCGGTTTACGATATGTATAATTAATAATTTATTATGTATGTGATCTAAAAAATCGTGGGAAACACTAGATACATTATCTTAACGGAAATCGCAATTAATAAAATATCACAAATAAGACCTATAAATAAGCAAGTAGCCAAATAGTATCACCTACGTATTTGTATAATTTTTTACTGTTTTATGCTATAATAGATTAACACATGTTGTGCAACGAAATTGCAAATTTTCTTTTCTTCTTTTATTATAATATTAAATTTTCTATCAAATAACATAATTTACAGACCTTTGGCAAATTTCGGCAACTGTCAAAACTCTAATTGAAAGTTTCAGGTACGCAAAAATGATATGTCACGAGATAAATACTTTTAATAAATATATTTACAAATATATAGCACTTTTATGCATACCAGTCAAAAGTACATAGTATAAGCTTTCTGTAATGGTATAATACTTATATAGTTTTTGTTGCTAGTTGGCTAGAAAATAATCTTGAAAAAAATACAAATTCAGATTGTTTTGTGATAGTTTAGGAATGATCGTGTTTAGATGATCTTTTTTATAAACCAGTAGCGACCACATACATAATTTATGTATAATATAGTAGATTAACTTCTTAGCTACAGTTTGAGGTATAATACGAGTACCTGCGCCGATTTTTACAAAATGTATTTATGGCCAGGCTCTCTTAGGCACCTCCACATAGTGCGGCGGCGCGTCTCGCATTGTCCCGCCCCGCTACCGCGCCGCTGTTTTGGAGGTCCGGTCCATTTGTTTTTACGCATAAAATCCTGCCGCTCCCGCTCCGCCGCCGCTGCCACCCCGCTGCCCGCAAAATTCGAGGCAGAGGCCTGAAGGGCACCTTTTTCTGTGTCATATTTTGATACTCGCAAGTAAATCAAAACCTATGGCACTTACCTTTGATCTAGAATCATGGAATTTGACAAGAAGTAAGGTCTCACAGCACAAGTAAAGGAAAAAGTCTGAAAATTGTTAATTTGTAATTTTATCACATAATTTTTTTTTTGTGATTATTACAATTTGCAGTTGGAGAATTTACCGGGACGTATATAAATGTATGGGAGAACATGTTTTACAACTACAATGTTAAGTTCGTTTTTGGGATAAATTCTTTTAGGTTTAAAGAATTTTATTTCTCATAAGAACATAAATAACAATTCATTTAAAATGAGATACAAAGTGCTTACAGTATAGTATCTACGTACTAAAGTCATTTTACATCATGTACTTACACTTTACATTCATTAATATAGTAGGTTGGGGAAAAAGTTTCTTCGCATTTTTTAAGAAAATTCAAAACATTTTTTAATATACATTATTTACATTTTTCTAAAGTATGTAGGTACCATTTTGTTCGATAACTTTTTGTCATCTTGTAGGTAGGGACATGATCCCATTGCTATAGAAATTTTGGGACTTCTGATCAAAATACCGCGACAAGTGGTTTTCGCAGCCCTCTCGTGATGATAAATACGGGCCTAAGTCTATGAAGGTTATTTTTGATTTATATAATTTAAATTATTTTTATCAATATGTTAGCTCAAATATTGTATTTTATAGATAATTATGATTGTTTACTGAATAACTGTATCCTAAATTAGATTTATAAAAATAATTGACACGCTCTCCGAATTCATCGAAGAGGTTTATGACCGATTACTTATATTTCTGGTCGTTTCGATGACGGACGAGTGGCACTTTTGGATGGAGGAGAGACCACAATTCTAGGAGAGAAGAAAAACTGAAAAAAAAACTGAAAAGAACGAGGAGATGTGGAGAAAAATGTGGTGGAGACTATAAAAGGAATCACAGCCCCATCCAGGTGACCCTAGCAGATCCAGTTTTAATTAAATCGTACAGGCTGAATAACTGGTCAGCCTCAGCTATACTTTTCGTTTCTTCAACCTTGACATTGGAAGAATCATCGATGGAATGATGGAGCCGCTGCTATAATTTGGAATTGGAATTGGAGTGTGTTTAGGTAGGTTACAATGTTTTTAGGGTTCCGTACCTCAAAAGGAAAAAACGGAACCCTTATAGGATCACTCGTGTGTCTGTCTGTCTGTCTGTCTTTTTGTCTGTTTTGGGGGGCAAATAAGAAAATTAAAAAAAAAAGTTTTGGAAACTACACCAATGGCATGTCAAATGAAAGGGCTTACTATGAGGGTTTCAAATATGTTTTTTTTTTTTATAATTTTAAAATAAATTGTTTTAAAGTTATTTAAGAAAATAGACGAACATTGACCATTCCCCCCTTATCTCCGAAACTACTGAGCCTTAAATTTTGAAAAAAAAAAAATACAGAAAATAGATCTTTACCTGTAGATTACAGGAAAACCTATAAGAAGTCTGTGGTCTTAAAATAACATGGTAAATCTATCAATATTGTGAGTACAAACTTACATTTACAGTTGGAATGTATGGGAGAACATGTTTTTCAACTACAATGTTAAGTTTGTTCTTAAGATAAATTCATCCCAACTACGGAACCCTTCATTGTGCGTGGTCCGACACGCACTTGGTCGGTTTTTTTAAAGATATTTTTTTTATTTTTTATTTTATTTTCTAAATTATATTTTGTTTCGAGTCTATTTTTCCTATTATTTAACTAGAATAGCAGATTCGTAAACACATCTAAGTAAAATACCCCTAACCCTTCATTATGCGTGGTCGGACACGCACTTGCCGGTTTTTATATACTTGTACATGTACTCAGTACTCAGTCTTCGTCGCTATTTAAGCCTTTACGAAGAAAGTTCTGCATTAAAATTCAAATACCTAAGCTTACGAGTATTTCACAAAGAACTAATTTCTTCGTTAATTTATCAAGAAATTTTCTTCAACATAAAATCTGATTATACCAGCCGTATGTAGCTTGCACTTTTTAATACGCTCCATTAATTAACTGAGCTCAGTAATTACGCTACTATCTATATCTAGACGAAACAAACTACGAGCGAGGCTTTTTCTTACAAAACTACATGAAACCTTTCATGAAATTATGAGAATACTTACAACTACTAAAGTTACGAAGAAACAGATTCAAAGTGAACTTTAATTAATGGTCCCTTTTTTTTCGAGGGCTTGTGGCTAAGACAGCCGCACGGGTCGATCGATCAGGTTAAGCTACGCTTGGAGCGATTGGTCCATGGATGGGTGACTATCTTTACATACTAAGACCCCGCCGTGCCTCGGAAAGCATGTTAAGTCGTTGGTCTCGGCTGAAAGTCTGACAACTAGTTTTACAAGGGGTATCGTAATCCAGTTACTAGGTTGTGGAGGTTAGATAGCCAGTCGCTCCATGTAAAATACTGGTATTCAGCTGCATCCGGTTTGAGTGGAAGCTGACCTCAATATAGTACGGAAAAACTTTTTTACAAAAAAACTTTTTTACAAAAAAATACAACCGACTTCCAAAAACAACTACAAAGTGAAAAATAACTTTAATTTCGGAAGTCGGTGTCTAGTTAAATGTATTTTCGTTTTTTGCCACCGACTTCCGAAATTAAAGTTATTTTTCACTTTGTAGTTGTTTTTGGAAGTCGGTTGTATTTTTTTGTAAAAAAGATTTTATTTTTCACTTTTTCAAACTCAAACTCAAACTCAAACTCAAACTCAAACTCAAAGCATTTATTTCAAATAAACCAATTACAGGCACTTTTGAATTGTCAATGGGTCGGTCAGTCAGAAAGATGAAGCTAGTTGCCCATTCCAAAGCGTAGTAGATCCCTATGGAGAAGAACGGGCAAGAAACTCCACGGACACTCTTTTAAATCATAATATTTTTACAAAATATTGGTTACATCGTTCAAGTTGAAAATATACATGTGAGAACAATGTAGAAAGACGTGCACGTTAAAAAGCGTCCGTAATAAAAAGATAATAACTAAAACAACTAAATTAAATATTAAAATTAAAAATAAGCCATGGCAGCTAAGAGACGACCAGTCCCAACTGACGGCGCCCGTTCACGAACATGACGCATGGATCAGCACCATTTAGCTCAACCATTTTGAAGGGAACTTAATGATCCAACACACACGCCACCATCAGCGAGACATTTGAGTGAGCATGACATACTCTCAACCGCCAGGGCACACTCAAGTCAGTGAAAGACGTACCCAGTAAAAGGTAGCTTAATAGTAGCTACATAGTGCTCACACGTGCTATGCAATTATATAATACTAAGAGATTGAATCTAAACAATGCAAAGAAAGTTTTCTCTCATCTTAATCTTCATCTTCTTTTAGTTGTGGAACCTACCCCACACAAGTTCTAATACCACTACCTGCAAAACAACCTAGAACATCATCCATATAAAAGTGGGGAAAAAATACGTATTATTGAAGCTAACTCAAAAACTACACAAGTAAAATTAATCAATTTTATATGGGACCAACTGTGATCCCCCACCAACCCCCACCCCACCCCACCAACTGTGATCAACTGTGATGTGGTCTGTGTGACCCTCTCGAATAAAACAAAAAAAAAATCCAAATCGGTCCAGCCATCTTCGAGTAATCGGGGAACATAAAAAGGTTCCGACGAATTGAGAACCTCCTCCTTTTTGAAGTCGGTTACAAAAGGCTAGGCAGATGATGACATATTTTTCAGACTTAAGTATTATTTATAAAAGCCGTAGGTATATTTTTTTTGGGTTTCTCTCCAAGGTGGGTAAGCTCCATGGAAAATGAAGATACAACTACATTAAGGTCAGAATTGCTTGATTACTTTGTACATTCTCCATTCCCCAGGCGGGTCTTGAGCTTCCATTGGTTTTAATAGACCCCGTCGTGGCACCGTCCTATGCCGGACGAGACACCACCTTACCACATTAGTCAGATGACCCCGATCTACTGTCTGACTAGAAAAGCAATTGCCATTTAATTAATTTAAAGTAAAACCAATCACAAGAAAAATCACACACAATACGATCCCTCAAATAACTTCCGTCTATAAAAGAAATTACAATTAATTAAATTATAATACCGCAGTACAAAATTAAGGAAAATAGCACTTCACGTTAATTACTTTTATTATAATTAAGACTAGGAGAGACAGCGAAAAGTTTTCAGTTACAGTAGGTACGTACTTACTGAAAATAAAGCCGTGTTAGAAAAGGCGTTTGCGAAATTAGGGTAATTTTTAGGGAAGAGGGTAATTATCCTTGTTTTCTATAGCAATGGTTCTCTAAGGCTGTATTGAGGTTGGATGAGTTAATCTATACAGGAAGAATGTTTCAAGTTGGCGTGGATGGGCAAATTCGAAACTTTGAGGATTATTGTAATGATGTATGCAGTACAATCCTTTTGACGTCGAATCCAGCTCTATGTATTGAAAACAATGGTCATCATTATAGTAAAATCACTTGTGTCTCTTTGGTTAGATGCCGTTATAAAATTCCTTCTCTATATCTACCTAAGTATAGCACATTTTCCATCCAAGTATCCCAGGTAACGTCACAACCTAATGGTGGCCATAATTCGAGCCACCTGCCCATAAACATCCCGTAATTACCAACATCCAGCAAATTAATGTCTCAGACGCGATGCTCATTAAACTTTTAATGTAAGATAGGGTTATGAAGAAGAAAATTGTGAAGATTTTATGGAGTACAGTCTGTTTGAATAAAATATTTTATGACAAGGAGAAAATGAACATACCGCATGTTGTATATTTTCCTTGTGGAATTAAAAAAGACTTAAAGCAATAACAGCCTTATAGACACTATGCTGCAATGCCAAGGTAAAAGTACGCAGTAGTGGTGCTCCTTACTCAGGGTGGCAGGAACATCGACTCACAACTTGTTATCATGGATTCAGTAGGTACGGTTAGCAACAGAAGTCGGTTAACACTGCTACTTTTTGACAAGATCTAAATTAATACAAAATGATTCGATAAACTGCTTTATTTTCGATAACTGCTAAGAGTTTAATATTCTTAAAATTTTAAGTACTTCTATTCCGATTTGAATTAAATATTTCGCTTTATAATTATGATTAAAAAACTGCAAGTGTTAAGCGACTTTTGTATGATTCTGGACCTTTTTTTTTTTGTGGATGGGAAATCATCAAATGACTTCTCCCGCTCTGGGCAGAGCGGGAGGGCGTGTCAGACTTTTACTGACTAAAACCCACCCATGCTCCTTCAACTGCCCGTGCCAGGGCCACGGTATCTCTTTCGAACTACCCGCGACCCCGTCGGCATCGGCCCAAATGACCCCGTCACTGCTGACATCTCTTTGAGGCGCGCGTGGAACACAACGCGCCGTCGACCCGGGCCTGGTCCTTACCGGACGGCAAGCTGCCCATTACTCGTCGTCCGCAAGCCCGCGCCTAGGGTGGCCGGGAATCGGCAATCGATTCCCGCCGCCCAGGGCGTCTCCTACGGCGGCTAGGGGCGCGAGGGCGATGCTGTTGCCTCTCCCTCACGCGTTCCCTGGCTTTGAAATTTTTCGTCGGTTATTAAAAAAAAAATCTGTTGTTTCCTAAAAAAGTACAATATCTACGCGGTCAAAATGTATGGAACGACAATTTAATTTTTTTAATAACCGACGAAATATTTCTTTAGAATCGTGTAGGTACTGAATCCATGGTACCAGGTTGCGCGTCGACTTCCTGCCACACTGTAGGTATACAGGGTGTAAGTGTAAACAGTGGCAATCTTGGCATTGGGACCAAACCTAAAATCGCGAAAAAAAAACAGCTGTTCAGTACATTTATGTTCGCATAATTCGTCAAAATGTTGGGAACAGCTGATTTTTTTTTCGCGATTTCTGGTTTGGTCCCGTAAAGTTGTTGATAATGATGAGTACAAATGACCCCTTAAAAGGTTGCCACTGTTTACACTACACCCTGTATTTATGCCGGCATACAGCGGTGTTGTGTTTCGTTTTGAAAAGTATGGTTGAAGGTGTAATTATAGTCACATAAAAAAAAGCATAGAAAGTTTTGTCTTTGTGGTTACTTTATACTTGCAACTCTGTTATTAAAAATTATAGGCAACGGTGAATTGTATGGCGTAACTGTATGTTTGAAAAATATCAATAATGTGGTCACAAAAAGGCATGAAAAGCGAATTTAATCTTAACTAATATTATAAATGCGAAAGTCAGTTTGTTTGTTAGCTTTTACGCTAAAACGGTTAAACGGATTTGGATGAAATTTAACACATGGGTAGACCATGACCATAGGATACTTTTTATCCCGGTTGTACGTTCTCGTGGGATAATTTCCGATTTCCACGCGGGATGATGATATTGTGCACTATGTGGGAGAGAGAGTGGGCTCCTCACTAAGTAAAAGCCTCTTTCGATCAAGGATAAGCTACGCTAGTGTATAGGTGACCATGCTGAAACCCGTCAGTGCAAAGTTAATATCAGGTTATGAGTGTTTACCTTATGCTTCCCCAGGTTGATGACAGAGCAACCGAGAAGAGCCTCCTTCCCGATGTGGAACGTATGGTTGCCGATGGGTCGCTCGAACTGGGGCACATCAACCAGCTTGCGGTTGACCACGTGTGAATCTGTTGACAAAGCAAAATATTTTATCAATGTGGAATAAAATTGTTTTAGAATTTATTTTCTTACAGTTTGGGTATGTTGTTAATAATTTCAACGATTCGACAAAAGTACACAGTACCTAGGATATATTAATAGTCTCAAAGCATTTAGGCAGAATTCACTACGTGGGAATCTGTAGGTAAACAAAGAAAAATATTTTGGATATGTTGTCAAAGTGGAATGAAAATTATTTTATACTCAATTTTCAAACAATTCTGGTTGTGATGTTGTTATTAATTTCAATAATTCGACAAAAGAAACCGGTACCTAGGAAGAATATAGCCTCGAAGTATTTGAGGCATAACAAAAACATAGCGCTTTTGTTTTTGATTAATATAGGAAATTCCATGTATCTGTACGAAAAACAAAAGAAGACCGTATGCCAAAGAACAATCAACCTATGAACAATACCCAAACCTACTAGTAAAAATATTTATTTCGATATAATATTCGAAAACTAAAATAAATACCAGTTCCAAAAAACAGTGACGAAATGTAGGCTGTTCATGGCAAAAAACAATACAATAAAACCTAAAATTTGGCAGATCCTCCCATAAAGTTGGATGCCGGCCGGTAACTTAACAAGTTTTTCTAAATATTACAATAGCGTTCTGTCTCATTCAGGGACTAAAAAGGAATAATCTGGGTTCGGGAAGCACAGAAGCGGTCGAAGTGGCGGTGCTTAGGGCAGGCCAATGTCCAGCAGTGGACGTCTTTCGGCTGAAATGATGAGATGATGATCCTGTACAAGTTTTATGTTACGGGTTTCTACGTTTATTATGGCCATCTGTATTGGTTAGTTTTTCTTGTATACGGAATAATACGTAAAATTACCTATTCACCATTTTATTCAACACATGAAAAGACTACAAACATAATACAAAAATGTTCCCAAAATACACGGCAGCAACTCTCAATTCAGCTCAGCCTACAGTAACCCCATACATTCTAACTCGGTCACATTTGGGGAAGTTTTAACAATCACATGGCCGAATCACCGCCCAACTTCGGCGCTTCGGCCCGCAATGTGTCATTTCGGAACCAAATATGCCAACTATTTAGGGGTTATGTTGAACCTTTGCTGTCCAATGTTAATGGAATTATTGACGGTACAGCGCAGTGTTTTGTTTTGATTGATGTAGTACACCCACTTCACATAACATCATAACATTCTGTATTCCCCAAAGGTTTAGACAGAGGTGGTATATTATTTATATATAATGTAATATTATTCGTATATTAAGAATAATTTATTTACATACACATAAGTTAGGTAACATACAGATATATAAAATACAATAATAAAAACAAAAAAGTAATTAAACACAAACAACGAACATAACAATAATATAATAATATAGTATTAGTATAGTTAGTTAATAGTAGTAAATAGTCTGGCAACACTAGCAAGTCAACACACGTCAAAATTTTCTTATATCATATTTTCCTTATTTATTTATTTCTACAGCCATTTTACTATCAGAAAGCACGAAAAGCACAATAAAACCTTTAGAAAAATACCACAAAAAAAAAATAAAGAACCACAAAATGATAATATTAACAATAGTTGTAGAAAAACCAAAAATGACGTTTGTCAAATTCGGCTTAAAGAAAATAAAGTGATGATGTAGACGATGCAAACAAGAGCCAGAACACGACATCAGGCACACCCACCTCGCTCAGCTCCGCCTCACAACCGCCGGTACGCGCCTCAACCGTGAGCGCTGTGTCACCGGTCGCTGCAGTTGCGTCGAGCTCGAGCGACGAGTATTTCTCCCCGCCGTCGTCACCAACACCACCACGGCGGCAAGGAAGAGGACGGCCACCAGCGGGCTTGGGACCTCGAGGCCAACCGGCCCCGAACAGGGTCCCCGCTGCCGGTGGAAATGTGTCGCGCATGCGATGGACTCAGTCCATGAATGAAAATGTGATGCGCGCATATTATGGGGCTACAGAGGGAGGAATTAACCTTACAGCGTACCGAGGACGGATGCTCTCTCTGTTTCAGGTGCTTGAACCTGCCGTCAACGTCTCGGCCCAACGATTGTCGGATCAGGTGCGCGTCATTCAACACAATCATAGATTGGATAACGCTACACTTGATCGGCTGCGCTCGGAAATGCAGAGTAGTTCTGCTAGTAACCCGTCCCCATCCCAGAATGTCATGCATGTGTCTGCTGAGGTTCCACTGCGAGCTAGCCAGCGTGATGAGGAGGAGGACGCCAGAGCTATATCTGCAGATAACCTATGCAATGTGGAATTAAGGAGCGTTCTGGAGGATGCGATCAGTGAGTACCGGTTCACATCACCTGACCTTAGACCACGGCTTCCACGTTTGCCCATGAATAAAAAAAATAGAGCACTGGTGTGTGCTCTGGATGCGCTGTTACCAAATTTTATTGAAAGCAGCGCAGATCTTTGCGATACACACTCAATCCTGTATTGCACGGCTGTTGCGGCATGTCGTGTAGCTCGTGTCAAATTTCCAAACACTGACCAAGCTACACGGCCAAAACCCGCCGCACCAGCCTGGCAGTGCAGGATTGAGCGTCGTATTAATGAGGCCAGGGTACTCATTGGGAAGCTTATTTGCTTCAGGGAGGGCAATACACGCCCCAGGGTGATGCGCTTTGTGAGACGGGCATTCTCGGGAACTAGTATTAGTCCTCGTGAATATGTATGCTGTGTCACAGAGCGCATCGACTTCCTGAAGCAGAAAGTTTATGCATGGGCAAACCGTATTCGTCGGTATAGGCGAAGAGTGGATCGGTACACTCAGAACCGCATGTTCCAGAGTGATGAAAGGTGGGTATACAGAACATGGGAGCAGCCTATTCCCACTCAAGGTGTGACTGACGTGCATCCACCGGATAATGAGACCATGAGTGCTTTTTGGCGAAGCATTTGGTCGGTGCCCGTCAGTCACACTGAAGGTGATTGGATGCGTGTTGTTGAGCAAGCGTGTGATTCAATACCAGACATGGAGGCTATTAACATTAGTCCTCTGGATGTGGCCTGTGCAGTCCGTCCGTTACCTAACTGGAAATCTCCAGGACCGGACGGACTGCACAATTTCTGGATTAAATGGCTACAAAGGTCACACGCCTGCTTAGCCTCCCAATTCCAGTCATCTTTAGAGACTGGGTCGCTACCACTGTTCTTTACGACAGGAGTTACCCACCTGCTCCATAAATCGGGTAGTACAGCGGAACCTAAAAACTATAGACCAATCACATGTTTACCGACGGTCTATAAAGTCCTTACATCCATTCTTAGAGCAAAAATTGCACACCATATTTATAGTAACTCAATTATGTCTGTGTCTCAGAATGGATGTAAGAACGGGTCCCGCGGTACTAAGGAGCTGCTCCTAATAGACATGACCATAAGCCAACAGGTTCGTAGATCCCGGAAAGATCTGTCGACATGTTGGATAGATTACAAGAAGGCCTATGACTCGGTGCCACATACATGGCTCATTAGGGTGCTGGAGTTGTACAAAATAGACGCAACTCTACGCAACTTCTTGATGTCATGTATGGGGCAATGGAGGACGGTCCTTCTCTATCCAGGATGTCAGCAGATCCGAAGGATCGATGAACCGATCAGGATTGAGCGGGGAATATTTCAGGGCGATAGTTTGAGTCCGCTTTGGTTTTGCTTAGCCTTGAATCCTCTAAGCACACTGCTGGAGGACTCAGGTCTAGGCTACCGGTTGAGAAGAGGTGGTCAAGTGATATCTCACCTCCTTTACATGGATGATTTAAAACTTTTTGCCCCCAACAATTTGCGACTGATGGAGTTACTGAAGGTAACAGAAACCTTCAGTAGCGCCATCAGGATGGAATTTGGTGTGGAAAAATGTGCAGTCATGCATGTAAAGCGAGGGGAGATTATGGAATCCGTGGGAACCCAACTCTCGGATTCCATACATCTTAGATCCCTCTCGTCAACCGAAACCTACAAATATTTGGGTATGTCGGAAGCGTTGGGCATCAATGCTACTGACATGAAGCAATCGTTAAAGGAGCGCTTCTTTGGCCGCCTGAAGAAAGTATTTAATAGTCTTCTATCTAACCCAACCGTTGAAGGCGCGCACCTTGTTTCCGCAAGGTGCGCGCCTTCAACGGTTGGGTCATGCCGGTCTTGATGTACTCTTTCGGTATACTCAAATGGACTCAGACCGAACTCGACGCCCTGGATAGGAGAGTCCGTACGCTACTGACTGCGTATCGAATGCATCACCCACGGTCATCGGTAATGAGACTGTATATCCCGCGAAAGTGTGGAGGTCGAGGCTTTTTAAATGCTAAGACCCTCCACAATCGCGAGATATGCAGTCTCAGGGAATATTTCCTAGAAGCCGACGTGGGGATGCATCGAGATGTGGTCGCGGTGGACAAGGGCCTCACCCCACTCTCCTTGGCGAAAGAGAACTGGCGCAAACCTGCAGTACTTGATACTAACGATCGTAAGGAAGTATGGCAAGGCAAAGAGCTTCACGGACGCTTTTTCCGGGCCCTCCATGGGCCTGATGTAGACTTTTTGGCGTCTGTATCCTGGTTACGTTTCGGCGACCTCTTCGGGGAAACCGAAGGTTTTGTCTGTGCAATTATGGATGAAGTTATCATGACGAATAATTATCGGAAATACATTGTCAAGGATGGTACGGTTGACATCTGTCGGGCATGCCACCGTCCCGGTGAATCAATCCGACACATTGTTTCCGGTTGTTCTCGTCTTGCTAACGGCGAGTACTTGCACAGACACAATCTAGTGGCTAGGATTATCCACCAGCAACTTGCCTTGCAGTACAACCTTGTGGAATCCGAAGTACCATATTACAGGTACATGCCCGACCCAGTTCTCGAGAATGGTCACGCCACATTGTACTGGGATCGATCTATCATCACTGACAGGACTATTGTAGCCAATAAGCCTGATATTGTGGTGATAGATCGACGAGAGCGCCGTGCAATGATTGTTGATATCGCTGTCCCTCATGACGAGAATCTCGTGAAAGCTGAGAAAGATAAAAAAATCAAGTATCTTGACTTAGCACACGAGGTTGTCGACATGTGGGACGTGGACTCTGCAATCATTGTACCGATAATCGTTACGGTTAATGGTCTAATAGCGGAGAGTCTCGACCAACACCTCAGGAGGCTCTCATTGCGCGGCTGGGTCAAGGGCTTGATTCAGAAAGCAGTACTCCTGGACACGGCACGCATAGTGAGGAGGTTCCTCTCTCTAGAGCCCTGACCACCGGTAGCTTGGACCCTGTTCCCGATACCGGTGGGCTACTATTTTTTATATTTTTAAATGTTTTTTTTAATTTTATGTTTTTATAAAAATATTTAAAAATATAATTCATATGTATGTAAATAAAATAAAGGAATATAATAATAATAATAAGAGAGTGAGAGAGAAAGAGAGAGTGAGAGAGAGAGAGAGAGAGAGAGAGAGAGAGAGAGAGTAATATAATATTTCTTATAGTACAACCACATCTCGCTAGTTATTTTTAAGCCCCATGTAATAGGGGGCGAGCCCATTGCCATCAACCGGGCACTGCGGGTTGCTACTGAGAAATTCACCTCACTTCAATCAAAACAAGAAACACAGCGCTGTTTCTCTTTTATATTTTATCCCCCGAGTGTTCAGTGGGCTACTCAAATCGCCTACATGGATTGCATAGGTGATCTAGTTGCCACTTCACTCACGGGTCTTACAAGTGAATACGAAATTAAAATTACAACCTACTGACGTTCAAAGAGTCAAGAAGTGTCGCGGAAAACCCGGTTGGAACAAAGTTCTTTTCGCTGTATATATTTTGTTTTAATACAGAGCCATCAAGTATGGTCTCAAAGAACAGTGGCAGTTTCCCATATATTGTTTTATTTGAAATTAAATTACTACGTCTTGAAATAAAAATATCTATTTTAACTCAACGTCATTTTCTGAGCTACAGTTTGATTTTTATTTCTAGGGAATTCTGACATTTCAGAAGTGTTGCCAATAATAAAACGGTCTTGCTAAAAACAGAACGCATTTCAGCTAAATTAAAAAAATATCTTTCTTGAATTTAAGGTTTCGATTAGAAAAACACTTAAAAATTTACTGATAATTTAAAAATTTTTTATTATCAAATTATTGAAGTTACAACAATTAGTGAGGTAATTATTTTTCTTTAACAGTTTCTTTTAGACGTTCAAATTTATTTCAAATAAGATTTCGCCACTGTTTTTCAAGACACAATAAAACAAAAGCACCAAACATTACTTTTAGATTTTATTGCTATGGGTTCTGAGAATTAAAAGTAAGACATTCTATTTTACTAACTTTGACTTACGGAGTCAGTTGTTTTTTGTTCTAGTAACAAAATCTAATGCATTCGAGATAATGCGTAAATGGCAATTTTTTTGTCTTACTGTGGATTACAAGGTAACGAGGTTTGAGTTAACGAGATTCCACTGAAGTATTAACTCACTTTTAAAGTATTAACTCACTTCATCGTTACGTGACGATTTCTACTAGTTAACTCCTACCGCAAGCCGCGAACTTAGTTCCAACAAGCAAGCTGATTATGACAATTTGGCAACTAGAATCATCTTTGTGACTGACCGACCCTTTGACAATTCAAAAGTACGTACGTGTTTATTTTGTATAAGTGATTTTATTGCAATAAATGCTTTGAGTTTGAGGTTCGTCTATGGTTCTAGCTGCTATTCGAGGCACATATTATTAAAGGTAAGGTTTTAAATAAAAAAATACAATCTCCTCAACAATTTTTGTCACGAAGTTTCTAACCAATAGGTTAGAAACTTCGTACTCAATAGAGTACTCCTGAACAACTTAACCTATCTATAATCTACGCTCTCTCGTAGTTCAAATGAGGAACTGCCCCATACATCGAGTTTGGGCCCAATCTGTGTTTAACTTTTACTAATTGTTTACCCTCGGGTCAACTTCAATCACCAGCCTAAATTGACCTCTGCGTCTAAAAACATTCACCGCTACATGTTCTCAATTTCTAAAGGATGGGACAGCACAGGCAGGTCAGCCTAAACTGGACAATCCAACAATGCAATCTCGTGAAAACCGATGTAACATGGGAAACTTTTAATATGATTAATATTTAATTCGTTTATTGGCTGTTGAACGTAAATCATGCTAGATTTTTCCATGAATAATTTTTATGCTGAAATTGAGAGAGAAATATGAATGTTAAGTAAGTATTTTTAAAAGATATTCTTGCGAGATGCAGAATAATAAGAAATTTTACTTGTTCATTTTACCTTAGAAAACTCTCCTCACTAGAAAAATTCTGTCGTAGAAACTAGGTACGACAATTAAAAACAAGACCTTGTGAAGTAACTAACAGTCAAGTGTTTTATGATAATCGTTATTTATTAATTGGTTCATAATAGATAGAATACGAATAGTTTATTAAAAACTTTAAAGGTGGGTCGTATTCCAAAAACATGACGTATGACAGTGGCGCCATCTAGTTTTGTTTCAAAGTTACTAGGAACCACCGAAGAAGTCGGATAACAGTGACACTGGCTGGTGACACTCTAGCAGAGAGTTGCGTAGATGGTTGCGTAGCGGCTGTCTTCTGATGTCAGGGGAGCCGCTGTCGTACCACGTTTACGACAAACTGCTATAACCCTGATGATATTGATGCTGCTAAACCACTAATACGATGCTCACTTCTGGTAAAGGCTATCCTGCGCCGTTAAACATTACAAAACCTAAGAAAACACAAAAAATAAAACGCAAAATTATTAAATTAAAACCATAGACGTACAAAAAAGGCGGACAGATTCTCGCTAGCAAAAAACTGTGTCTATCGGAGTCAGCCAGCTCGCTGTACCTACAGGCCGGCACGCACACATTTTACAAGACATGCTGTATTTTTATCTTATATATATATATATATAATAGGTCTTTACCTATGAAATTGCCGTTTTTTATGAAAAAATTTAAAGGAATTTTTTTCATGCATTTTTTATTTGTATTAATCGAAGTAATCACCCATGCAATCAATGCATCTTTACCAACGCAGTGGCAGTTTATTGATGCCCTTCTTAAAGAAATCAGTTGGACGGGAGGCAACAAATTCTTCAAAGGCATTTTGTACTGCCTCTCGGGTATTGAATTTTTTTCCCGCCAAGAAGTTATCCAAATTCTGGAAAAAGTAGTAGTCTGTAGGCGCAAGGTCTGGTGAGTAGGGCGGATGACGGAGAGCTTCCAACCCCAGTTCTTGCAACTTGGAGACCGTCTGCTGTGCAGTATGAGGTCGCGCGTTGTCGTGCAGGAGCAGCGGAGACGAGCGATTGACCAATGCTGGTTGGAGATGTGCCAGCTTCTCCATCATTGTGTTCAGTTCTTCACAGTACACATCTGAAGTAATGCTCACCCCGTTTGGTAAGAAGCTGTGATGAATCACACCGGCGCTAGACCACCAAACAGTGACCATCACTTTTCTAGGGGTAAGTTTTCGTTTAGGACATTGTTTAGGTGCTGAACCAGGATCCAACCAACTTGCTGAGCGCTTGCGGTTATCAAACAGAATCCATTTTTCATCGCAGGTAACAATGCGGTTCAAAATTCCTTCATTTGTGTGTCTGTTGAGCAGTGCAAGGCACGTCTCGACGCGTACTTCGCGCTGGCGATCATTGAGTTCGTGGGGCACCCATTTGTCAAGCTTTTTTACCTTGCCAATTTGACGCAAATGGACCAATATTGTTTTGACGCTAACGTCGAAAGCTGCTGCTAATTCAGCCGTAGATTGTGTATCATCAGCTTCCACAATCGCCTTTAATTCGTCATTGTCGACCAAAGTCTTCGGACGACCGCGAGGTTCATTTTTCAGGTCGAAATTTCCAGAACGGAAGCGAGCAAACCAATAACAAGTGGTGCGTTGGTTTGTAGTGTTAGCTCCGTAAACGTCGTTGATGTTGCGTGCCGCTTGTGCCGCGTTGCTGCCACGACGGTACTCATATTCCATAATTACTCGAATTTTTAACGTATCCATGATGACGAAAAAGATTGAAATGCGATGAAAATGTAACACTAATCAATAAACAAATGACTACTTTTGGAAAAAAAAAATCCATGTTTTTAAAATAAAATTAATTTGAAATTAGAATTCTTAGCCAAACAAAAATTATTTTGATTTGAAATGGCCAGTACTGCAGAACGGCAATTTCATAGGTAAAGACCTAATATATATATATACCTTACCATATTACGAATGGTTGACTGATGTGTGAATGTGTGCGTGGCCGGCCTGTAGGTACAGCGACCTGGCTAGACACAGTTTTTTGCTAGCGAGAATCTGTCCGCCTTTTTGGAAGCACTGTACTTTATAACCAGTCGATTTATTATTGTAGTTATTTTTTTTGTTGTACATTATATCCTTTTTAGTGTAAACTTGGTATCCCTGAAATACGGAAATCGAGAAAAACAAAAAAAAAAATAAAAAAAAAAAAATCACAAAAAACCCTCGCCTAATCAAGCCTTCGGGACCCAGTGGGATGTGGGAGTAATAGGGTGGGAAACACCATGGGACACCTCAAGGACATTGACCTTGACCTCAGGGCCATTGACCTTGGTCAATGACCTTTAGCTAAAGGTCAGCTACCTTAGATAAATCGCTGATTTTGACCTCAGGGTCATTGACTTTCAAAATATCTTTGACCTCAGAGGTATGAAGCATCTATTCTACCCAAAAAAAAATTGATACTGTAAAAAAGCGAAATTCTTCTTCTTTTTTTTTCAAGCTCAAGGTAAATTTTTCGTCGTCTAATATTATACGAGTCATTCACCGCCTCATCTAACCCAAATGATTCACCGACAAAAGAGGGGATCTGGTGCTCGGCGGCCGCTGCCACGGCACGCTCGCTTCGCTCGCTCGCCTTCGCGCGTTAATGGTCACTGTTCTAACCTAACCAAACCCAAATGATTCACCAACCTTAGGAGAACCCCGGATCTTACCTGTTACTGCTCCTGAGAATCGCGGATCTTGACTTTTGGAATTTTGACCTTGACCCGAAGGTTAATGACCTTGAGGTCAAGGTTAATGTCCTTGAGGTGTCCCATAGTGTTCCCCACCCTATTACTCCCACATCCCACCGGGTCCCGAAGGCTTGATTAGGCGATCGGGTTTTTGGTGTTTTTTTTTTATTTTCCGTACTTCAGGGATCCCTAAATTACACTAAAAGGATATATTATACCAAAAAAAAAAATAACTAGTATAATAAATCAACGGGTTATAAAGTAAAGTGGAACCGCCTTTTTTATACGTCTAAAACCAATTAGTTATCGTAATTATACGCAAATAGAGCAACATCCATTGGCGCGATTGCTTGGATAGCATTAAACCGTAAGTCCGAGATCAATACGAGCCCGCAATTAAAGAAATGAGCTACATTCGTAACATTTCTGCAATTTCCTCTAGCACTTGCATTAGTTCCTAATGGGGTTTTAATAAAATTGTGGTAATTGCCTGACTTATCTTGGGTGGGTTTTTAGTTTTAACGTTGATTTTCTTTTTAGTACTAGCGTGGTGATTAAAATATTGAAGTATACCACGGATTACCAGTGGATTTATAACACGGAGAGATGGATGAAAATAAGATGTGAAACACGGTTTAATTAACCCATTCGATAAGGTTATAAGTAACTTACTAAAAAAAGTGAGAATTGGTTTCAAAGTTCCGTTGTACTTTGAAAACTATTACTTAATTTGTAACACCCATTTAGTATAAATATTATAATAAATATAGTAACCTTATTGGTAGCTATATTTTCGAGCCGTTTGAGTTTGAACTCTCGGGCCGTGGGGTCCGAGTGCTCATGGTCTCTTTAAGGATATCTCGAAACGGCTGGTTGACACTTGCCGTGACCCAAGGGCTGGCTTTTACCTTGGCCAGAAGCTAAGCATTGCCATACAACGTGGCAATGCCGCCAGTCTCTTGAGTACATTACCAGTCGACAGCAATGCGGATGAATTTTTCGACGCCATGTTTTAGTTTGTGAATAGTTTCAGTTAGGATATAATTTTGTTATTTTTAGGTTACGTTAATAAATAATAAATTAATTCGAACTTTGATGAAATGAAGAAGGCGGGTTAACTTACAGAATTGCTGAACTTATTTGTCAGCTCTATTTTCATAACGTTTTTTTTTTTCAACCACCATTCTCTGTGGAAGTTTTAACAACAAAACGCAAAGAACAGACTCTACAAACACAATTTATCACCAAAGATATTCGTCTAAGCCAATCCTTATTTCAATACTCATTCAAAATATTAAGAACAATTCAAAATCCCATCATAGGAACCCCTTCTATTCCCAATAATTCACATTTCTCAATAAATATTTAACTAGACGTTAATGGCTGTGGCTTCGCCAGCTGTGTCCATACATGAATATTTTAAGAAAGTAAGAATGCAACGGTTAGCTTCGTTCGTATCGATTTTATTATATTTAGGTCGTTTTGTTTTGAATTTTTTTGATTGTTTGTATTATAATATGGAGGACCTGACTTTAGGAGTTTCCTTGAGAGCATGGTGCTCCTTTTTTTTTGTGGATGGGAAATCATTAATTGATTTGTCCCGCTCTGGGCGGAGCGGTCAGACTTTTACTGACTAAAACCTACCCGTGCTCCTAAGCTACAGTTTGTTAATCAGATATTTTTTCATTCTTTTATTGTATTTTTTTTTGTTATGATTTATTCATTTGTTTCTTTAATTTAAACACTTGTGAGTCAACGGTGCTGACTGTCTAATCTTTTGCTATTCTAAATACGAAACTTGTTATCTTGTATTAAGTGCCATCACTACATATTATAAAACAAAGTCCCCCGCCGCGTCTGTCTATCAGCATGTATGTATGTTCGCGATGATCTCAAAAACTACTGAACGGATTTTCATAAGGTTTTCACCAATGGACGGAGTAATTCATAAGGAAAGTTAAAATTAAACATTAATTAAGGTTTTTTGTAAATTGGCTGAAATATGACGATGATTGTTGAAGATGTCAGAAAAAATCATGCCGACTGGGAGCGTCACCGGCGTGCGCGTTACTATAGTACGTTTCCGTGATACCTCTACGCGGGCGAAGCCGCGGACAAAAGCTAGTTAACTTATAAAACATTCGTGTAGGTTGGATAAGAAAGCTATTCAGGTTAAAACCTCTACAAACTCATTCCTTAAATACTCAAAATTTCACCAAAATCAATTCAGCCGTTTAGCCGTGAAAGCGTAACAAATAAACATACAAAATAATATGATATACAGGGTGTCCCGTAAATAATGGATAACCTCTTAAAGAGTCATTGTACTCATCATTATGAACAACTTTTACTATGGGACCAAACCTGAAATCACGAAAAAAAAATCAGTTGTTCCCTACATTTATTTTCGCATAACTCGTCAAAATGTAGGGAACTGCTGAATTTTTTTTCGTGATTTCAGGTTTGTCCTAAAGTAAAAGTTGTTTATAATGATGAGTACAACAACCCCTTAAAAGGTTATCCTTTATTTACGGGACACCCTGTATATACTAGCTTCCGCCCGCGGCTTAGCCCGCGTGATATGTCCATCAAACCACGAAGTTTAACATTTATTTAAAATTTTGTTCAGAATAATGAACATGCTTTTCTCTGACTATGTCGTGCTTATATTATAACAACTGACTTTATGTACTACTTTCTACTTTATTATCCTTTACTACTAATTACTAATTATAATTTATTACATTTACCATGAAAATATGTATAAATCTACGGGAAGGGAAATTATTAAAAGAGTTACAATTGGTTTACAACAGGAAGGGGCACATTTTGAGCATTTAATAAATTAAATTGATTGGATGTTCCAGTTAAACGTACCACAATGTTAAAATTAAATGTTAAATTTCATGGACTTTCTTTTATATAGATGCTATGTTATTTAGAAGAAATAAATATATATGATTGAGACTTTCGATCGGTACCTACAGTAAAATTACAGGTATTTTTTTTACATTTAGCGGGTTCGATTTCCAGTTAAGACAGGCGATTATTTAAAATTCTTTGAATGCAGTTCGTATTATTTTAAAAATATTAATGAAGTCTTCATTCAGTAAATTTTTCTATCTACAGTATTTAAAGTTCTTTCCTTCCCTCTATAATATTAGTTTAGATTACGATGAAATTTGTGAGGAGCAGCTCGTGGCTAAGTGATAACAGCCGCACGGGTCGATCCATCAGGTTAAGCTACGCTTGCCGGGGTGGGTCCGTGGATGGGTGACCGACCATCTTTACATACCGAGACTCCTCCGTGCCTCGGAAAGCACGTGAAGCTGTTGGTCCCAGCTGTCATTCGTGGATCTTTGACAGTCGTCACGGGTCGTTAGAAGCCTGAAAGTGACAACCTGTCTTACCAAGGGGTATCGTATTACCCAGTAGGGTTCTGGTGGTCAGTTAGGCAGTCGCTCCATGTAAAATACCGGTATTCAGCTGCATCCGGTTAGACTGGAAGCCGACCCCAACATAGGTCGGAAAAGTCTAGGCAGAATGGTTGACGATGAAATTGTAGGGAAGCATGGCAGAAAAGGGAGGATGCTTATACTCAGCAGAAGGTAGAACAAGCTGCCAATGATAATGGTGATGACAAAATCATTCAAAGATCCTAGTTAAACTGTAGCCTCTTGTTAGAGAGAACAGAGTGATGATTCGCTGTACAAAACTACACATAAAATAAAGCCTTTTATGTTATACATGTATCAATATGCTGCACATAATGCATTCACAGTAATACTGACCTCGTAAACACAAAAACACAATGACACAGACAACTCAATAAATTCCGTAATTTACGAACCCATTACGTACCTTACCAAGTATTCAATTTATGCAATCGGAATGTGGCATCAATAATTATGAAACTGCATGAGCGTACAAAAGTATCGTTCAATTATTAACGGTTTAGTCTGATTCATTGCTATTGGATATTGGATGTTCAGGATTTCTAAATTACTATAGTGTTCGTCATAACTTATATCTGTTATTGGATTTTAAGTTGGATTGCCACAATTTTCTGGAGCAGCCTAGGAGCATTGTTTTGACGTAGACAACTGCAGGAATCAGAAATGAAGTTATCCGAAAAAGAACTGGAGTTACCGACATAACTTGCAGAGAAGCAAGCTGAAGTGGCACTGGGCTGGCCATGTTTGTCGAAGAACCGATCCCCAGTGGAGCAGCGAGTCCTGGAGTGAAGACTGCGTATTGGCAAGCGTAGTGTAGGACATCTCCCCAGTGGAGGGACCGATGACCTTAAAAAGGTGGCTGGGACAGACTGGATGCAGAAGGCGGAGGACAGGGTATTGTGGTTGGAGAGGCGCCACGGCGTCCTCACCTTCCGCCTGACGCAGGTCCTCACCGGACACGGTTGTTTCGGGAGGTTCCTGTTTCGGATAAGGCGGGAGGAAACGCCCGGGTGTCACCATTGTGTGGATCGCCCGGAGGACACGGTGGAGCATACAGTGGAGGTCTGCCCGGCTTGGGCGGAGCACCGCCGTGTTCTCACGGAGGCGATCGGCGGCGGCGATCTCTCGCGTCCAAACCTGGTCCAGGCCATGGTGCGGAGCGAGAGTGCATGGGAAGCCGTCACCTCCTTCTGCGAAGCAGTAATGCTCGCGAAGGAGGAAGCGGAACGCGTGAGGGAGAGGCAACAGCCGCGCCCTCGCGCCCCTAGCCGCCGTAGGAGACGCCCTGGGCGGCGGGAATCGATTGCCGATTCCCGGCCACCGTAGGCGCGGGCTTGCGGACGACGAGTAATGGGCAGCTCGCCGTCCGGTAAGGACCAGGCCCGGGTCGACGGCGCGTTGTGTTCCACGCGCGCCTCAAAGAGATGTCAGCAGTGACGGGGTCAATTGGGCCGATGCCGCCGGGGTCGCGGGTAGTTCGAAAGAGATACCGTGGCCCTGGCACGGGCAGCTGAAGGAACATGGGTGGGTTTTAGTCAGTAAAAGTCCGACACGCCCTCCCGCTCTGCCCAGAGCGGGAGAAGTCATTTGATGATTTCCCATCCACAAAAAAAAAAAAAAAAAAAAAAAAAAAAGGGTATTGTGGCGCAGCTCGGGAGAGGCCTATCTCCAGCAGTGACACGGTAGAACATTTGGTGGCTTGATTTGTTGCATTTGAACCCTACTATGACGTCCTGCAAGGAATACGTCGAGTTACCAGTAACCTTTACAGACTGATAAATAATTCTCGTTTTCAAACTCTTTTATAATTCAAACATCAGTTGACTGACTTCCAAAGTTTCCAATTACATTTTAATTTTTGTTTTAATTCTGCAAGTCAAAACTCACCAGTTAATAAATTATGTTAAACATAAGGGAATGTTCCAAAAAGCCGCAGAAATTAAAACGGAACATAATTGAGACCTAGCTTCCTTCGCTTTGTATTGCTCTTCGCATAGTCACGGCATGAGTAGCTGTTGTGTGTTTCCATTACACTATGTGGTGTATTTAACGGTAGATTAATGTTCAGTCGTCACTAACTTCTGCCCGCGTCTTCATCCGCGTGAAATGTCTTGATGATTCGGCTGCCCGTGCTATGTATACTTCGTTTTTGCATAGCGTTCTTTCTGACTTTTTTTTTCTATTTGCTGGGCTCCTAAGAGTCCTAGGGTGATGTTAAATAGCATAACCTTCCTCGAGAATTGGGGTTGTTCCAGAAATTAGCGCGTTTAAACATACAAACAAATTCTTCAGGTTATTATTAGTATTTAAAGTAGATTACTCTCTGTGTTATATATAAATTACATACATACATAAATAAACTCACGCCTTCCCATGGGGGTAGGCAGATACTACAGAACGCTACCTACTACGATCCTTACATACTTATTTTGCTTCGTTTACGTTCATAAATCTGGTAATACGCGCACCCCGGTTGAAAAAATAATTGCCTTCTAAAAGATATGTGAATTCTTTTTTAGCCCATGAATATGAATATAATCGAATCTTAAATTCTTTTCTAAAACATTACGTTAGTTAATTAACTATTTCGGTTTTATTGATTGCTCTCTGATCTTGGAATAAGTTTTAGTTTTTGGAAGGATTGGTTCCAGCACTTGACTTTATGGATTCTTCTTACTAGTTCTTATTTCATAATCTGCATCATCTGCCTAGCTTTTTCACACCTATGTAGGGGTTGGCTTCCAGTCTAACTAGATGCAGCTGAATACTAGTATTTTACATGGAGCGACTGCTTATCTGACCTCCACAACCGAGTTACTGAGGAATAAGACTGGTTGTCCGACTTTCAGGATTCTGGCGACCCGTAACGACTGTCAAAGATCCACGAATGACAGCCGGGACCAACGGCTTAGCGAGCATTCCGAGGCACGGAGGGGAGTTAGATTTTTCACGTATGTAACTTTAATATAGAAGTTACCTTACGTACCTACTATGGTTTAATTATCAGCGTCTTTCTAAAGTTTGATAAGCAGTTTTAGCCAGCAAAAAAAGGACTATCGTATATAAGACAGCTCAACTTTGTAATCAATTACCTAAAGTGATTCCCTACAAAATGGTTGAGCTGGATGGTGCTGATCCACACGTCATGTTTGTGAACGGGCGCCGTCAGTTGGGACTGGTCATCTCTTAACTGCCAGGGCTTATTTTTAATCTCATAATTTTTTTTTTTTTAGGTCTACTTTTTTTTAAAATTGTTCTCACATAGAAGCAACAAGAATAATGTACCTGGGATGTTGTAATACTTGTCTTGATTTAAAAAAGTGTCAGTGAAGTTTATTGCCCGTGCTTCTCTATAGAGATCTAACGTTTTGGAATTGGAAAATTGGAAACCTTCAACTTTCTGACTAACTGACCGACTCTGACAATTCAAAAGTGCCTGTAATTGGTTTAATTAAAATTAATGCTTTGAATTTGATTAAGGAATCAACATCCCTTCCAACTTTTAAAAGGTCTAGGTATATATGTTTTGAAAATTATTTAAATTGTAAGTTTTAAACCCTTTGTTTTAGTTTTATCACCCGCGCGAAACCGTTGCTAATTAGGTCCTCTTAAAAGTGAATAATAATTGTATTATTTTTATAAAACATCTTAAACCGTACGCAAAGATAAAGATAAGAGATAAAGATATATTTATTGTGTAACTGTGTACATTAATTAAGATCTTATTACATTTTTAGTTCCAACAGTCTACCCAAGTCGGATATGCAACAGTATTTTATTTGAAATTAGGTACTTGCAAATATTATTTTTAATAAAAAAACTCATATTTTTTTCAATTTATTTTTAAAAATATTTCCATTTTTCCAAGAATATCACGTGGGATTGATTTAATGGATCGGTGACTGCAGTTTCTTTGTATAAACAGACAGGTACGATGCTGACTTTCCGATCCTTTTAGCAATTATGCTAACAGGATTACCCTTAATCACGTTCTCCGACACCCTCCGAAACACCATAACATTAAGGAAACGGAAACAAACACCAGCCAACCCGTGACTGCCACCACCTGTCACCGAAACCTATATTAAAACCTTCGTAGAAATAATTGCTGTAAACGGCATAAACATTCAACTTTTACGTTATTTTGTAAATTAAAATTTAGTACGATTCGGTACCTACGACCTGTGTTGTTCCGTAGTAATTTATGATCACTTTTGTGTGCATTGATTAATGTGACTATCTTGTTAGTCTAGTGGATATATTAAATTTATAACTCTTAAACGTTGAGTCCTGAGTTTGCATTCCCACGAAAAGCGTTTTTGTGTTTTTCTTTCAGGAATGTTCCAGTAGCAGCCTAAGTTTAATAATAATAATAAAACAATTATTTTCAGGCTACAATGGCCCATAAACACATACCTTACAAACTAACATAATATCTAAATATATAAAACTCAAAGGTGACTGACTGACATAGTGATCTATCAACGCACAGCCCAAACCACTGGAGGGATCGGGCTGAAATTTGGCATGCAGGTAGATGTTATGACGTAGGCATCCGCTAAGAAAGGATTTTGATAAGTTCTACCCCCAAGGGGATCAAATAGGGGATGAAAGTTTGTATGAAACTTGGTCAATTTTAAGCCGATCGGGGTGAAATTTGGCATGCAGGTAGATGTTATGACGTAGGCATCCGCTAAGAATGGATTTTGTTAATTTCTACCCCCAAGGGGATAAAATAGGGAATGAAAGTTTTTATGAAGCTTTGTCAATTTTAAACCGATCGGGATGAAATTTGGCATGCAGGTAGATGTTATGACGTAGGCATCCGCTAAGAATGGATTTTGTTAATTTCTACCCCCAAGGGGATAAAATAGGGGATGAAAGTTTTTATGAAGCTTTGTCAATTTTAAACCGATCGGGATGAAATTTGGCATGCAGGTAGATGTTATGACGTAGGCATCTACTAAGAATGAATTTTGTTAATTTCTACCCCCAAGGGGATAAAATAGGGGATGAAAATTTGTATGAAGCTTTGTCAATTTTAAACCGATCGGGCTGAAATTTGGCATGCAGGTAGATGTTATGACGTAGGCATCCACCAAGAATGAATTTTGTTAATTTCTATCCCCAAGGGGATAAAATAGGGGATGAAAGTTTGTATGAAGTTTTGTCAATTTTAAACCGATCGGGCTGGGACTTTGCATGCATATAGCTACTATGACGTAAGCATCCCCTAAGAAAGGATTTTGATAAATTCTACCCCCAAGGGGATAAAATAGGGGATGAAAGTTTGTATAAATCTTCTTAGATTTTCGACTGATTGAACTGAAATTAAAGATTGGAGCTACTATGATGAAGACGTCCGCTTAAATAGAATTTTGATAAATTCAATTCGAAAGTAACTCTGTCCCTTTACCTTTTCACGCCTAAACCATTGAGCGGATTTCAATAAAATTTGCCAAAAAGATAGATGGCATCCTAGGAAAAGACATAGGCTACTTTTTGTTTTAAAAATAATCCTAGAGGGGGTGATATAGGGGATAAGAGTTTGTAAGGGAAACCTAGCATTTGGGTTTTTTTTTTGGGTTAAGTTAGGCATAAAGAATTACGCGTTTCAGCGTTTTTTCAAGGGGGTAAAACAGGGAATGATTTTAAAATTCACATGTAATATTGATATTTTTATGTACTTATTTTTAAGAGATTTAAAGGTTATAAATACAGTAATAGTCATATTAAAATTGGTCTACTCGGTCAAAGTTATTACAATATATAGTCACAAAAGAAAACTTTGTTAACACGTTGTACGAGTGTTGAATGTGTCATTCACTTACGGGCTACGGGGTCAGTGGTAGTCAATCACAAAAAATAATGGTGATCATATTAAAATGAACAAGTATTATTCTTATGTTAAACATTTAGGCCCACTAGCACCAAAAATCACAAAATACGTTGAGCGCTAAACGAATTGAAAACATTGTTCTATTTCTGTTAATTTTGAAGTTGTCAGGGTTGGAATAATGTTTTAAAAATGTTCAGCGCTAACTGTATTTATGGTTTTTGGTGCAAGCGGGCCTTGGAATCATACAAACGTGTTTTATGTATAAAAAAGATTATTTGAATTTATTATTTGTCTGTCTGTCTATTTGTTACCTTTTCACACCTTAACGGATAGATAGGCCTTGACCTGGGTACGAGCATAGGATAATTTTTATTCCGGCAGTACGTTCCCCGGGGATAATTTCCGAGTTACACGCGAGCGAAGCCGCGGGCAAAAGCTAGTAAATTATAAAACAAAACTTGTGTTAAATCACACTAATATTATAAAGGCTAAAGTTTGTGAGTGTGTGTGTGTGTATGTTTGTTACTTCTTCACGCTCAAACGGCTAGACCGATTTGGATGAAATTTGGTATGTAGACAGCTTATACCCTGGATTAACACATAGGCTACTTTTTATCCCGAAAAAATGTAGTGCTCCTGTGGGATGAGCAAGAAATTCAAATATATTTGCTACTCTTTCAAACTCAAACGCCTCGACCGATTTTGATGAAATTTGGTGTGGAAGTAGCTGACACTCTGGATAAACACATAGCACACATAGGCTACTTTACATCCTGAAAAAATGTAATGTTCCCGTGGGATGAGCAATTTTTTTGTGAATACTTTTCTCACCGATTAAATAATACACGTTTTAGTGTATCTCATAAACCGCGGGTAACACCGCGGGGCGTAGCTAGTGATAAATAAATTATAAATGATTTATTTCTGTAAGTAGTTTTGTACAAACACTTTTACACGTCAATCATATTTTAGTTTTAATAAATATAGCTTAAAACTATGTTAGTTGCTTGTCCTTGTGCTGTCTTGTGGTACTAGTCCGCGGAAGCGACGGAATACCACGTCCTGCGGCCAAAAGTCTTCTTCCATGACGAAGGGCAGATTAGATTTGTGCACTAAAATGGCATTGGGCTCGTCCCCTCATTTGAATATAGTTTTTGAAAATTAAAAAGAATTTGACATTTTAATACAGGTGAATGAGCTGCGTCCCTCATTAAACTGTCTCCTATACGCTCGGTCACGCAACGAACTATGTAAAAGGCTATTTTTGGATTTTTTTTCACGGTTATCAAACCGGTAACCTATCTAAAGTTACCTATACGTAGCATTCGATATTCAAAACCGGCATAATTTTGAACTTTTAGATGACACATGGAAGTATGACGGCAAAGAGACAAAATGAAGAAATTGTGGCTAATTAGCCAGATTTTGACCTCTTGCGGAGCGAGTATAATCTGTCTACCTCTTTTTAGGGTTCCGTAGCCAAATGGCAAAAAACGGAACCCTTATGGATTCGTCATGTCTGTCTGTCTGTCCGTCCGTATGTCACAGCCACTTTTTTCCGAAACTATAAAAACTATACTGTTGAAACTTGGTAAGTATATGTATTCTGTGAACCGCATTAAGATTTTCACGAAAAAAAGAAACAAGAAAATAAAAAATAAAAATAAAATAAATTTATTTCATATATCTTATTTGGCTTACATTGCATGTCGAGGAGTCTCCAGTTAGACATATAAAATGCCTGTAGTAAATAAATTTTGGGGGTTCCCCATACTAAGAACTGAAACTCAAATTTTTTTTCATCAATCCCATACTTGTGGGGTATTTATGGATAGGTCTTCAAAAATGATATCGAGGTTTCTAATATATTTTTTTTCTAAACTAAATAGTTTGCGCGAAAGACACTTCCAAAGTGGTAAAATGTGTGTCTCTGTAACTTCTAAAATAAGGGAGTGATAAAACTAAAAAAAAAATATATGATGTACATTACCATGTAAACTTCCACCGAAAATTAATCACATCACACTAATATTATAAAGGCGAAAGTTTGTGAGTGTGTGTGTGCGAGTGTGTGTATGTTTGTTACTTCTTCACGCTCAAACGGCTTGACCGATTTAGATGAAATTTGGTATGTGGATAGCTTATACCCTGGATTAACACATAGGCTACTTTTTATCCCGGTCCACGCGGGTGGAACCGCGGGGCGCAGCTAGTACGTCATTAATCGTAAACCGCAATTTACCTTTCATTCAATCAAACGAACTACAAGAACTTTTATATTATGTTACTTGCTGCTGCGGAACCCTTCATGGGCGAGTCCAACTCGCACTTGCCGCTTTTTTTTTACTTGTAATGTAATTGCTTAATACCTAATTATTAAGTAAAGCGACGGTTTCGCGCGGGTGATAAAACTAAAACAAATGGTACACGTAACAACTTAAAATTTAAATATTTTTAAAACATTTTGCTTTAATAGCCTTTTAAAAGTTGAAAGGAATTTTGACTCCTCAATCAAACTCAAAAATCATTAATTTCAATTAAACCAATTACAGGCACTTTTGAATTGCTTGCAAAAATAGACAGGCAGAAAGGTACTATAGTCAAGCTGACTGACTGCTCAGTGCTCATGCTGTGCCCGTAGGTACTCATGAAAGAATTATATCAAAACATGGGCTATGTTTTGATATGATTCTTTAATTCTTTGCAGTTGGATAAAAAGCCATCACCATCATGCTTGTTACATAGACAGATGATTGCTATTTATTGTAATTTTTATTGTATTTAGCATAATCAGCCTATAATGTTCCCACTGCTGGGACACAGGCCTCCTCTCGGTAGAGGGAGTTGGCCATAATCCACCACGCGGGCCAGTGCGGGTTGGTAGATGTCACATGTCTTCGAATATTTAGTTCTAGAACATGCCGGTTTCCTCATTATGTTTTTCTTTATTGTTTTGAGAGAAGTGGTGATGAAATAATTTACACCAAGTAAAGCGCCTGTCTGGTTTTGAACCTACGACCGACAACTCGTAAGTCGCGGCCGTTACCACTGGACTACCACTGCTCTATTGACTGTATTTTAGTCGCCACAAATGGTATATTTTATTATGTTGTTATAGCCTCCATGTGAAAGAAAGGGATAACCGTTATTGGTTGGATTAACACCAAAATAAGCACCTACTAATCCAATCAATCAATTTGCCTAGCCTTTTCCCAACTAAGTTGGGGTTGGCTTCCAGTCTAACCGGATGCAGCTGAATATCAGTATTTTACAAGGAGCGATTGCCGATCTGACCTCCACAACTCAGTTACTGGGTAATAGGATACACGATACCCCTTGGTAAGACTGGTAGTCAAAGATCTACGAATAAAAGCCGGACAAACAGCTTAACGTACTTTCCGAGGCACGGAAGAGTCTTAGTATGTAAAAATGGTTACCCATCCATGCACCAACCGCAGCAAGCGCAGCTTAACCTAATATATATATATATACACAAGCCTCAAAATTATCACCTACTTATCCAATAAAAGGAATATTTCGTGAAGGAATTATATTTCTTGCTACGAAAGCCCCATTAACCTAATTTTAATATAGGTATAAACCTTATTGGAGTTTTTTTTCTCTATGTAGATACCATTACCTTGTCGGCCAGTTCTTTAATTTTAAATAACAATATAAAATCACGCCTGTGTTCGCTAGAGGGGTTGGTAGAGGGGTAGGGACATTTCGCCAGTTATAATGTAAGTCTCGTGTAATAGGGGGCGAGCCTATTGCCATTAACCGGGCACAAACTCATACAGGGCTGCTACTGAGAATTCCCTACTGAAAATCAAAATAAATATTTGCCTAAGCTAGTGATCCAACTTATAAGTTCCAACCAAAAGACCAATTAGGTATAATTAAATTTTTAACCAACGAAGAAATAATGAGGAGGTTCTCAAGTCTATGCGTTTATATATTTTTTTTTTAATGTATGACCACGCTTATTTTTTTATAGACTAGTCCGATTTGAACGATTCTTGTTTTATTCGGGAGGGTACACTTCGAAAATGGTCCCATGTAAAATTTACATATTTACTTTGCTTGGGTAGTTTTTGAGTTAGTTTCAATAGTATGTGGATGATGTCATATTAACCCTTCCTGTCTAAAATAACTTCCAAAAAAACACTACAAAGTGAAGTCGTTGGCAAAAACCGAAAATACCAAACCAAAGACACCGACTTCCGAAAGTAAAATTAATTTTCACTTTGTAGTGTTTTTTTTTTTTTAATTATAAATAATAATGTGGAACACCTTGATTAACATGTAGGTACTAACTGACCTTTACAGAGAGAAGAGTATCACACACCACATACAATTCCTACGATTTGTTACAAAAATAAACCTATGTATCTTGCAAGAAAATGGTGATGGATTTTTATTACTTTAACCATTTTTTTAGGTACGAAAAGGAAGAATAATGTACCTTTCTTTCATAGTTAAACAAAAACATTTTTACTATACAACTTATTATTTTTAGGGTTCCGTACCTCATAAGGAAAAAACGGAATCCTTATAGGATCACTCGTGTGTCTGTCTGTCCGTCTGTCACAGCCACCAATTTGCTCCGAATCTAATAGACCGATTAAATTGAAATTTGGTACACATATCAGTTTCTGTGACCCAAACACGGACGTGAAACGTAAATAAATGAATTTTGAATATGGGGGTCACTTTTGGGGGTTCAAATAAAAAAATTTTAAAAAAAGTTTTACAAACTATACCGTGTTACATATCAAATGAAACGGCTTCCTATAATAATTTTGAAATTTAATACAGAAAATAGTTCTTTACCTGTAGATTACAGGAAAATCTATAATAAGTCTGTGGTCTTAAAATATCATGGTAAATCTCTTAATATTGTGAGTAAAAACTTACATTTACAAATTGAATGTATGGGAGAACATGTTTTTCAACTATAATGTTAAGTTTGTTCTTGGGATAAATTGATCCCAACTACGGAACCCTTCTTTGGACGTGGTCCGACATGCACTTAGCCGGTTTTTTATTAGGTTCTTTAATCACCGTTATAAACTAATAAGCTTAAATCATTCATCTATCAATATCTACTAGCAAAGATAAAAATACTTGACAGACAAAAGATTATTATATAAAAGAGCTCCTTCAAAAACATAGCACAAGAACGGCGGTAAACCCTACTTGACCCGGCCAAGTGTGTAGGATGCAAACCTTATTACCGTGTTTAATCCTCTTATGAAGACTTCCCCCCTTCCTGCCTCCCCTTTTCCTCCCTTCCCCACTCCCTCGAGATACGGGGGATCTTGTATTTTTAATGCGCAAAGTGTTTTTGTTTAGAATTTACATCAATTAAGGAGTGTCGCACGTTGCCCTGAGGTAAGGATGGGGTAGGTATTGAGTTGTTGTGAGTTTAGAGTCGGATAAAAGTACCTATACTTATTATGTATATATACACGACAGATATGATGGTGTATACAATGCGTTTCAAATAAGAATAGGATCGACTTAGCGCCATGTTGTGACATCATAGCCGTCAAATCGAATAAATTGGGTAGGATGAGCAAAACAAGATATTTTTAAATAACATTTATTTACGAATCATGAACGAAGAATTTTCTTTACTGGTAACTTGTTGCCAACAATGAAAATGTGAAAGAAAGTAGTAGGTATAATTTTTCAAAAACTAATTATGACAATTTTTTTGTGTTTTTCTTTTTCACTTTGATTTAACTAAGACTCGGTTAAACAAAAAAAAAAAAAAACGTTATTGATACGCATATAAGTTTTCTTTGCAAACTGTACTTTTCAAACAACATTTGACAGATAGAGGTCATTGACGTTCCTATTTTTATTTGAATCGCATTGTACACCCACATTTTGCAAGTCATGTTTTAGTCCCATGTAATCGGGGCGAACCTATGTAATAAGGGAGGAGCTCGTGGCTAAGTAATATTATATTATATTATTATATTTTATTTATTTCAGAGCAAACTCCATATTTTTTCATAAAATTATCAAAACAAAAGAACATAAAATCATAAAATGTTAGTGTGTTAGTAACAAAACTGTACCTAAAATATTATGCTAGTATATTGTTAGTACCTATACCTAGCTGATGCCTATGGCTGTCCTAATCCACTTATTTTGGAAAGGACAGTCAAAGCGGCCAGAAATAGCTATTAGGATGCTGTTGCTGCTGCTTCGTAGACGGTGCAGCAAGGAGTTTGCTTTCTTGCGCATGATGGCTTGAAAATAATTGTAATAGGGGGCGAACCTATTGCTGCAACACAACAGCAATGGGTTTGCTGTTTGACATTATTTTTTGTGGATTTAAGACTTTGATTTTAATTAGTTAACTTCTATTTCTAATATAGGGCTATGGTTTATGTGTTAATATTATTGTTATTATTTAAATCACGCAATATTATTTTAGTTCAGCACTGGATTATTATGGACGCTAGAAATAATATTCAAATTCAAACATTACATTCATTCATTTTCATTGTTAATTTTTTTTCCTCAGACTAAATAAAAAATAAAGACATAGAGCTGTCAACATTGACGTGAGGCCGCACGTTTCGGGTTTTGTGAACCAAATGTGCACGTAATGAGGTGTAGTTTGGTATAAATATGTGCGTATGAGCGTGTATGCGCAGAGCAAGATATAGTTTTGAGCATGCTTCACTGTATGGTTCGCAGCGCTATGTCTGGGTTTTTTATTTAGTCTGTGGCTGTAACTTATGTCCTTGGATATATTTCATGATACGAAATGTAGGTATTTATACAACTTAGACAAAATAATATGAAACCATAGAGATAATTAAAAGAATATTTAATGGAAGTTGTACAATGATAATAAAGCACACGAATTTTTTGAAAAATGAATTATCTTTCTTTTACACAAAGCAACATCAGCAGGTTGTTTCAAATAAAATTGGGGCGCAAAACGCGGGTATGAAAAGAAAATTGATACTTACATATAAATCTACATATTTACGCAAATGCTTTTACCTTCCGTAATTCCTATTTGCGAAGAAATAAATTAGTACTGAGCCCTCTTCGGGGAATTTAAATTACTTTGTTTATTTTAAGACACCGGTAATATATAATTTTAATTTGGTAAGAAAACTCCTTATGTACGGGAACATAATATAGGTATTAGGAGACGCCTCCAACTGTTTTCTATGATGTAACGTGTAATAATGAAATAAAACTTTTTGATTTTTTTTTTTTTTTTTTTTTGATTACCAGTGACTTCAAAAAGGCAGTTCAAAACTGTGTTACTGGTATGTAGATATTATTTTGCAGCACTATTTACGGGTTATCTTTTGATTTTAGACGCCTAAGAGAATTTTCTGCGAATCCTATGAATACGATCGAAGTCGTTTTATAGGCTTATACAAACAGGAGCGACACGCGACGCGAATCGCACGCAACATAAAGGCACCGCTCGCCGCGCGTGTCGCGCCCGTTTTAGGAGCCTTATCGCGTAGATACCTATACTTTTTGTTATTTATGTCTTCATAATAATCTACTTTCGAATTATAGGAGAAAATAAAAATATTTTTATAACATAAATCCGGTTACATCCGAACATGAAACAGAACACAGAACTTACCAAATTTTTTTTCAGGCGCTGAGGTATTTAAAAAGTTCATCTTCGAGGTTCATAAAATTATCAATTTCATACAAGTACTGGTACCCACATCAAGAGACTCGGGTGAGATGGTTGGGGAGCTTTTGAGCTTTCGGAGCCATGTAGGCCGAGGTGTGGGGTGAGACAGGGGGGACTGTCCTCACCCTTGCTCTTCAGTCTCTATGTGAATGCTTTGGTCGACCGACTCAGCAGCATGCGTGTCGGCTGCTATGTGGATGGAGTTTGTTTTAATAATCTGAGCTATGTCGACGACATGGTGCTGCTGGCTCCCTCGATTAATGCTCTCCGAAAGTTGCTGGCTGTGTGTGAGTTGTACGCGGAGTCTGATGGGTTGATATACAACACCAAAAATACAGGTTTTCGGGTCTAGTACCAGATGTCCATCTACGGTCCCTCCTATGTTGCTCAAAGGTCATCTAATAAACAGTGTGTATAAATGTAAATACTTGGGCCACCTGGTGACAGATTCCCTGAAAGACGACTTGGATTTGGAGAGGGAGCGCAGAGCGTTGTCAGTCCGGGCGAACATGCTGGCCCGCAGGTTCTCTCGATGTACAGCTGCAGTTAAAATAGCCCTTTTTAAGGCATATTGCACAACGCTGTACTCGGGGACCCTTTTTTTTTTTTTTTTTTTTTTTTTTTTTGTGGATGGGAAATCATCAAATGACTTCTCCCGCTCTGGGCAGAGGCGGGAGGGCGTGTCAGACTTTTACTGACTATAACCCACCCGTGTTCCTTCAGATGCCCGTGCCAGGGCCACGGTATCTCTTTCGAACTACCCGCGACCCCGGCGGCATCGGCCCAATTGACCCCGTCACTGCTGACATCTCTTTGAGGCGCGCGTGGAACACAACGCGCCGTCGACCCGGGCCTGGTCCTTACCGGACGGCGAGCTGCCCATTACTCGTCTTCCGCAAGCCCGCGCCTACGGTGGCCGGGAATCGGCAATCGATTCCCGCCGCCCAGGGCGTCTCCTACGGCGGCTAGGGGCGCGAGGGCGCGGCTGTTGCCTCTCCCTCACGCGTTCCGCTTCCTCCTTCGCGAGCATTACTGCTTCGCAGAAGGAGGTGACGGCTTCCCATGCACTCTCGCTCCGCACCATGGCCTGGACCAGGTTTGGACGCGAGAGATCGCCGCCGCCGATCGCCTCCGTGAGAACACGGCGGTGCTCCGCCCAAGCCGGGCAGACCTCCACTGTATGCTCCACCGTGTCCTCCGGGCGATCCACACAATGGTGACACCCGGGCGTTTCCTCCCGCCTTATCCGAAACAGGAACCTCCCGAAACAGCCGTGTCCGGTGAGGACCTGCGTCAGGCGGAAGGTGAGGACGCCGTGGCGCCTCTCCAACCACTCCTCAAAGAGGGGACTTATCGCCGCAATTGTGGCGTGCCCAGCGCTGGGTTGCGACAATCGCACTCTCCATGTCGCCATGAGATCCCGCCGGAGCTCTGTCCGCTGTACCGTGATTTCTCGCGGCAGCGGAGTTACGCCCCGGCGTTTCACCTCCTCGCGCCACTCCCACACGTGCGCGAGGACTTTTGCCTCCAGATCCCATGGCGGTAGTACTCGGGGACCCTGTGGTTCAGATATACCCAAAGGGCTTACAATGCTCTGCGTATCCAATATAATAATGCGTTCAGGGTGCTGTTGCGGCTGCCACGCTTCTGCAGTACGTAGGCAATGTTTGCCGAAGCGCGCACTGATAGCTTTGACGCAGTATGGCGCAAGAAATCTGCCTCATTACTGCGGAGGTTGCGTGACAGTCCTAACATCATTCTGCACTCGATAGCCGCCCGGGCAGATATGTCGCTTGTGTGGGCGTTGGCCGATCGAACCAGATCAGTTTTAATTTTTAAGTACTAACATAGGCTAAATAATATTTTTACTAACACATTGGACCTTTGTTGTTTGAATGAATAAAAGATAATAATACTGTTCCCGGCATTGCAATGATTTCGTTTTATTGTTGAATATAATTCAGCCGCAAGATTCCACTCCTACACGGTGGAGCATACAGTGGAGGTCTGCCCGGCTTGGGCGGAGCACCGCCGTGTTCTCACGGAGGCGATCGGCGGCGGCGAGCTCTCGCGTCCAAACCTGGTCCAGGCCATGGTGCGGATCGAGAGTGCATGGGAAGCCGTCACCTCCTTCTGCGAAGCAGTAATGCTCGCGAAGGAGGAAGCGGAACGCGTGAGGGAGAGGCAACAGACGCGCCCTCGCGCCCCTAGCCGCCGTAGGAGACGCCCTGGGCGGCGGGAATCGATTGCCGATTCCCGGCCACCGTAGGCGCGGGCTTGCGGACGACGAGTAATGGGCAGCTCGCCGTCCGGTAAGGACCAGGCCCGGGTCGACGGCGCGTTGTGTTCCACGCGCGCCTCAAAGAGATGTCGGCAGTGACGGGGTCAATTGGGCCGATGCCGCCGGGGTCGCGGGTAGTTCGAAAGAGATACCGTGGCCCTGGCACGGGCAGCTGAAGGAACATGGGTGGGTTTTAGTCAGTAAAAGTCTGACACGCCCTCCCGCTCTGCCCAGAGCGGGAGAAGTCATTTGATGATTTCCCATCCACAAAAAAAAAAAAAAAAAGATTCCACTCCTGGACATCGATGACTTTCTTGTATCCAAATGTTTCCAGATAATTGTCTAAACAGCAGGTTTATATTATTTTGAAGACCAGTATAAACCATAGCAACGTTCAAAAACCTTTCTGAGCACCAACATAATGTACGCGCTGAGAATAAAATTTAATTTAAGCCCCAAAACAATAATGTAACCTTTTAGTAAACATTACCTGTCTGACAGACAGAAACATCAGGCAATAAAGTTTATTATGTAAAAGATACCTTTAGAAATAAAAAGATAACACTTCAAACAGTAGGTACCTTTTTTATCTGGCAATACCTGATTTCGTAATGGCCCATAGGTTAAGGCCTGGCTTCTCATGCACGAGGTTGTGGGTTCAAATCGGGGCAAGTACCAATGTGTTTTTAGGGCTCCGTACCTCAAAAGGAAAAACGGAACCCTTATAGGATCACTCGTGTGTCTGTCTGTCTGTCCGTCTGTCACAGCCAATTTTCTCCGAATCTAATGGACCGATTAAGTTGAAATTTGGTACACATATGAATTTCTGCGACCCAAACACGGACGGGTAAAGTATAGAAGTGAATTTTGAATATGGGGGTCACTTTTGGGGGGCACATAAGAAAAGTAAAAAAAAAGTATTGCATACTATTCGATGTGACATGTCAAATGAAAAGGCTTACTATGAGGGACCCAAATATATTTCTGGGTCGTGGAGGTCAGACAGACTTCATGATGTAAAATACTGATATTCAGCTGCATCCGGTTAGACTGGAAGTCGACTCCAAAATAGTTGGGAAAAGGCTAGGCATATGACGAGGCAATACCTGTTCAAAAATGAATTGCGTTAGTCTGAATAGAAAGTAATATTTTAAAAAAGTCTATGGAGGATTTAACAAAACAAAAAAAAATATTAAAAAATATCACAGTAAAGTTTCCGCTAGTTAAAATATTTCACGGGCGTATAACAACTGGCCGTGCGGAAAAATGTAGGCAAAAAGGATGGTCGAAAAATGTGATACAAATAAAAAACGAGTTTTGACGTTGTTCATTCTACGACTGCGCATTTTAAATGTGGGTGTACCTGACTTTATTGTCATGTTTATATTTCATCGTTTATGACAGAAAGTTTACAAGCTATTTGTGGAAAGGATTAAGAGATTGATTTATTTTTACCCGACTACGGCAAAGCCAAAAGGAAGGGTTATGATTTTAGCAGTCTATGTATGTATGTAAGTATGTATGTATATAAGTATGTATTTACGTGTGTTCCACCGTAGCGCCTAAATTACTGAACCGATTTTAATGAATGAGGTATCAACAGATTTGTAATAATGGACCGGGAGACATAGGATATATAAATTTTCCCTAAATTGAATATGGTGGACTTAACAAGTCAATTTCTGACTACGAAAAAAATTATATTGAGATAATAATGACATGTTTGGTGTCAAAAGAAAGGTCTTGACGAGCACATTACAAATATGTATATTATGTCATATTGTTTAAGTAAATAAATATGTTTAAATTGTTAAAAATAAGTAAAAGTGGAGTTAATAATATTAATTTAGTTGGTGACAGACCGACCGCGGTGAGCGTGATTTTTCAGTAGTCGCGTTTTAGTTTTTGAACTTACTTTTTATTACAGATGACGACGACTCCATTGGCTTTGTTTTTTGCAATTTTCTCCAATGGGTTTGATCCATTTTTTTAGGATTCCGTACCAAAATGGTAAAAAGAAACCCTTATGGTGCGACTCAGTCTGTATGTCTGTCTGTCTGTCCGTCTGTCACAGCTGGATATCGCAAGAACTGCTAATGCTATGAACTTGAAATTTGGAATAGTTTTAGATGACGTATTTGCCCAACTATTTTGCAAATAAGAAAGACATAAAAATATGTAATTTTTCTTTGCAACAGAACCTGAAAGGGTCAACAGTCTTAAAAATTCGATGTGGGGTATAATATTATTATGAAAGAGCACTGTTTGCACATTCTCAAACATTTTTTTTTTCTTTTGTTTACTAACTTTTGACGACAAATGTAAAAAAAAATACCGTTCCGAAAAATCTGAAATTATTCTAAGTGGTAGAAGTTTATGTAAAGATTACAGCAAAAATAAAACGATGTCTCTTAGCGTTTCAGAAATTGGAATGGAACCCTGCGTGAGTCCGACTCGCTCTTGACCGGTTTTTATTTTAAGACCTTTGGATATTTCAAATCAAATCAAATTATTTATTTTTGCAGAAAACACTGTTAAAATGGTGTTATTAGATGTACATGTTTCAAGTGATTCTACCGTAAGGCATGCATAATGTATACAATCATGGTGTACCAAAATTAAGATTGACATTAAAAAATATAAAATTAGAAAAAAAATATTTTAAGATATTAAATTAATCAAATAAAGTTATATTAATACAGATTAATTATTTATTTAATAATAATAATTAAATTATTTAAATTTTCCTAGAATTATTACAATACATTAAACAGATTAATTATTGAAATATAAAAAAAGAAAGGCTCTTTAGATTTTTCTTAAATAAGGCAGCAGTCATTATCCTTATTTCTTTAGGTAATTTATTGAAAATATTTCTTTTAAGCTACCGTACACGGTAGCTTATAAGAAATATTTTAAAACTACAGTTTTTGGCATAGAATAAATTTTTGGCATACCCCATTCTGATTCTCCTTTTTACCCGAAGCAGTTTTTGGCATAGAACAAATTTTTCGCACACCCCATTCCGATTTTCCTTTCTAACCGAAGCAGTTTTTGGCATAGAACAAATTTATGGCATACCCCATTCTGATTCTCCTTTCTACCCGAAGCAGTTTTTGGCATATAACAAATTTTTGGCATACCCCATTCTGATTCTCCTTTCTACCCGAAGCAATTTTTGGCATAGAATAAATTTTTGGCATACCTACCCCATTCTGATTCTCCTTTCCATCCGAAGCAGTTTTTGCCATAAAATAAATTTTTGGCATACCCCATTCTGATTCTCATTTCTACCCGAAGCAGTTTTTGGCATAGAATAAATTTTTGGCATACCCTATTCTGATTCTCCTTCCTACCCGAAGCAGCTTTACTTCGAAGTAGGTACGATCACCAATCTGTTTATAAGTTCGATTATTATGACAACATTCCCTGACTCTACTGTCACATTATAAGGTGTTAAAAAAATAACTTTACAAACTTTAAGAGATGATTTAGACCAATTGAACTGAATAACTTTTACTATGGGACCAACTTTGAAATCGCGAAAAAACATCTGCTGTTCCATACTAAAGTTTAACACATACTACGAGTATTCTAATTTGTACGGAACAGCTGTTTTTTTCCGCGATTTCAAAGTTGGTCCCATAGTATATGTTATTCAGTTCGATGGTCTAAAGCACCTCTTAAAGTTTGTAAAGTTATTTTTTTAACACCTTATACGTAACTAACTGCGCTCCGCAGTTTTACCCGCGTAAACCGGGATAAAAAGTAGCCTATGTGTTAATCCAGGGTATAAGCTATCTACATACTGAATTTCAACAAAATCGGTTTAGCTGTTTGAGCGTGAAGAAGTAACAAACATACAAACACGCACATACTCACAAACTTTCGCCTTTATAATAAATTAATGTGATAAAACAAAGTTCGTTTTACACCACAGCCAAGCCGCATTTTCAATCAAAAGTGATCTAATTTGGTGCTTTATAAAGAACCAATACACAACTAACAAGATAGCCTAACATAAAGTAAATACACACAATATATTACCTAAAGAACTACCCCTAATTGTTTAACGTACCTCCCTTTCATTCGGCATGAGAGCAGGAAATGAATACCATAGAACTCTCCAAGTTACGTGCTCGGCAACCAAATGTATCCACTCAGAAAATCGAATGGGTACGTAATTGAAAAATCGTTTTCGATGTTTGAGAAAAAACGTTCGATTCTTACTTATGTAGGGCTGGTATTAGGCAGTATCGAAGGTATCGAGGTAAATATATTTTCAGGTAAAAAAATGTTGGGTTGAATGATAATGTTGTTTTGAGTAGGTATATAGGTACCAGATTTCTTATTGCTGATATGGTTCAAAAGCAAATTGAATCATTATCTGCCTAGCCTTTTCCCAACTATGTTGGGGTCGGCTTTCAGTCTAACCGCATGCAGCTGGATACAAGTATTTTACATAAAACGAGTGCCTATCCGACCTCCACAACCCAGCTACTGGGTAATACGGCACCCCTTGGTAAGACTGGTTGTCCGACTTCCGGCTTCCGGATAACGTCTGTCAAAGATCCACGAATGCCAGCCCGGATCAATGGCTTAACGTACTTTCCGACGTCATTATTACATGTATAGTTCCTTGCTCTTGTTTCATGTTTATTATTGTATATATATACATAAATTTATTAATTTATGTATATGTTGTATATGTATATGGTACACCACGGACCACCTACAGAATTGTCTCTCCTTGTCCCTATACTCCATCCAAAGGTTGTCTGTAAAGATCGCTTTTAGTGATAAGACCACGCATTGTGTCACTCTATGTAAAATTTCAATATTGTAACATTGTAACCTGTAATTTAAATGGTGTGCATAATAAAGAGTATTCTATTCTATTTCCGAGGAACGGAGGGGTCTCGGTATGTAAAGATAGTCACCCATCCACGGACCAACTACGGCAAGCGTAGCTTAATCTGATCAATCGACCCGTGTGGCTGTTATTACTTAGCCACGAGCCCCTCTCACGAGCGAATTGAATATCTATATAAATAAAAAGAGAAGTCCTGACTGGCTCATCAACGCCCAGCCCAAACTCTTGGACTTAAAAAGCTGAAATTTTGCACAAAGGTTCCCTTTATAAAGGAATGAGGAAGGAATTCTCGGTAGTACATTCCAGTGGGGTCATTTCTGACATCCACGCGGGTGAAGCCGCTGGCAAAAGCTAGTTAATTATAATAATACCAGGCTATTAGGTACTCGCCCTGTACAGGGCAATGGCAAAGTAAAGCAACCCTTTAATCACTACACTTTCTCAAAGCAGGTTCGGCGATTTCCAACATTTTAATCCATTTTATTATAAGTCCAGGTTTCCTCACGATGGTTTTCTTCACCGATGTCAGTGATGTCTAAGATAAATTAAGAAAGAACCTATGAATTGAAATTTTAATTCATTATAATTTAATAATAATTTATCAGCAGAAAGTCCTCCGTGTCTCGGAAAGTATGTTAAGCCGTTGGTCCCGGCTGTCATTCGATGATCTTTGACGATGGTTACGAGTCGTCAGAAGCCCGAAAGTCTGACAACCAGTCTTACCAAGGGGTATCGAATTACCCAGTAACTGGGTTGCAGAGGTCAGATAGGCAGTCGCTCCATGTGCATTCGGTTAAACTGGAAGCCGACCCCAACATAGTTGGGAAAAGGTAAGGCAAATGATGAATAAGAACAATATAACAGTCCAGGGCTGGAATCAATCCTTCCAAAAAACTAAAACTTTTTATCTAACTTTAACTAATAATCCAAGATCAAAGAAGAATCAATATAATCTCTTAACGCTTTACAGACGGATTCTCAATCAACGATAAGTCAATAATTACAGTAACTAATATACAGTAAGTTATGATAATTATTATTTGCTTCAACGCTCTATCAACAGTTAAACACCAGAATCTGTAAACATAGGAATGTCTAATTAAACGGAATCGTATTAATTATAATTATACACAAGTTACCTTAGGGATCATGATTATGTACCTATATTATAATTGCTGTAATTATCGTTCACTAAGAACTGTAGTTTTTTGTCCCTACAAAATGTCTTTTGCTGCGTAGTTCCTATGCATGAGGTGCGTCTGCAAAAAAATATGTTTATGGATTGATTCCCAGACTTCAAACAGAAGTCATGTACCTATATAGAAAGTACAGTTTTTCTTTGCAATGTTTCTTTCGCGAAAAGATAAAGATGTGTAAGCCTCTGATGGTATATACTCCCCTCGGTACATTGTTCACCGAGGGGAGAAAGTGACCTGTTACTAATGAGGGTGTAGTTTGAGCCTTAATACACACGAGTTGGGAATCGCTCTTTCTTCCGAGTGATACATAGTGATAGGAGAAAATAAAAGACAATTTCTTATAGTGAACTTTATAATAAAATTGTTACATGCAGTAATTAAAACAATGTAATACTTTTGCCAGGGAGATTAATATTCGTTTGAGACGTTTGATACAATGTAGAAAAGATTATTTGCTGTGCCTGTGCTATTGGCACTGCGCTAGGGGAAGGCTGTGGTACCAAAGGAGCCACTGGTTCCCGAGGTGGTTCAGGAGATGAGTCTTGATGCCAAGTAATCGAATCTGCCATTTGGTTATTTATTTGTATTTTGTTTTCAACTGAATTCGAGGCTCGTGGAGGAGCTCGTGGCTAAGTAATAACAGCCACACGGGTCGATCCCATCAGATTAAGCTACGCTTGCCGGGGTTGGTCAGTGGATGGTTAACCATTTTTACATACCGAGACTCCTCCGTGCCTCGGAAAGCACGCTAAGTCGTTGGTCCCGGCTGTCATTCGTGGATCTTTGACAGTCGTTACGGGTCGTCAGAAGCCCGAAAGTCGGACAACCAGTCTTACCAAGGGGTATCGTATTACCCAGTTACTGGTATTCAGCTTCATCCGCTTAGACTGGAAGCCGACCCCAACGTAGTTGGGAAAAGGCTAGGCAGATAGATTGTTTTCAACTGAATTTTCGATGTAACCTTCTGCAACAGCGGATGATTTCCAACCACCGTGACTTTTTATTGTGGTTAAATCAGCACCAGGAAGAATAGACGCTGACGTTCTGCGAAAGCAGAGGCCAGTGTTATCTTGTAGATTGGGTTAATATAGATATTTCTTTTGGCACTGTACACACGGCTACAGATCAAGCTATACATTTCTAGTTTACACTGACCTCTCATTGTAAGAAGATCCTATACAATGCGATATCAGCTTATACTGAAAATGTATAGCTTGATCTGTAGCCGTGCGTACCTACCTACTTATTTTATTTTTCCCAGTTGCTTGTTTTATACATTTCTTGTAAGAACAAGAAATAAAAAGTAATATAAAAATATATGTTAGTCCATATTATATCCCGCCAGAAGGCATACATGTTATATGTTTTCCCAAAAAAACCTTATTACTTTTTAAAAATGACGCAGAATCGATTTTTAAAGCAGTATCCTTATACTGCTATAAAAATCGATTCTGCCTCATTTTCAAAAAGTAATAAAAATAAATGAGTAAATAAATGAGGCAGAATCGATTTTTATAGCAGTATCCTTATAATGCTATAAAAATTGATTCTGCCTCATTTTTAAAAAGTAATAAGGTATTTTTGGAAAAACATGTAACATGTATGCCTTCTGGCGGGACATAGTATGGACTAACATATTTTTTTCAAAGATCTGTATAATTGTACCCGTTCATAAAATGAATAAATGAGTATAAATATTATGTATTCTACATATTGTGCTTATTGTTTTGTTTATCTTTTAGACCTAAAACAAGTTGTAAAGACAAGTAGTAAGTATAGAAAACTTTTCAAGAATGTCAAAACGGTGAAATAGTGAACAAATCATGTCTGCAACAACGTCAATACATGTTTGATTCATGTTTAATGCAAAACATGTTTTTGACAAGACTTGTTGAAAACGAGTATCACGGTTTGGGTGTAAAAGCAGGGTTAGATTTATTTATAAGCTACAACAAATGCTTTTTTTTAACAAAGGGCTGATTTTTCAATAGGTTGATAACATTTATCTGAAAAATAAATGTGACAGTTTGACATATTTTCTATACAAAAGCTGTCAAACCGCCATATTTATTCCTCTGATAAAAAATATCTGACTATTGAACAATCAGCCCTTAATGAATAAATTCCACAATTAGTATAATCCAAAACCTATCATCTGCCTATAGCCTTTTCCCAAATATATTGGGGTCGGCTTCCAGTCTAACCGAATGCAGCTGAATACCATTGTTTTACATGGAGCGACTGCCTATCTGACCTCCACAACCCAGCAGCCGGGACCAACTGTTTAGCGTGCTTTCTGAGGCACGGAGGAGTCTCGGTACGTAAAGATGGTCACCCATCCACAGACTGAACGAGGCAAACGTAGCTTAACCTGAGCTATCGATCCGTGCAGCTGTTATTACTTAGCCACGAGACCCTCCCATCCCCTCCAATCCAATGCCTTTATTCATCATAATTTATCAAAGTATTTTTAAACCAGTTAGCAGAACATTGTTTGATACGTCGATTCCCGTATAATTGGCCATTTGTTTCCCCCGTTTACTGCGTCTAGTATTTCATTTCCTCTGTCGACAAATAGAGAGTTTATTTGAAGAGTATTAACAATGGCGTTACACTGTCTCAATAAAGCTTTATAAAGTTGCTTTGATTTATTTGAGTTTAATATTATTTTAATGCCTTGGACTGTCTTACTATTCCGTGGATGGGTGACCATCTTTACATACCGAGACTCTTCCTAGCCTCGGAAAGCACGTTTAGTCGCTCTATGTAAAATACTGGTATTCAGCTGCATCCGGTTAGACTGGAAGCTGACCCCAACATAGTTGGAAAAACGCTAGACAAATTGATTGGACTGTCTTACTATTAGAGACACAATCCCCTGCACCTTACACAAATTTACTGCCAACATTTAAATAAAAACCGGCCGAGTGCGTGTCGGACCACGCACAATGAAGGGTTCCGTAGTTGGGATGAATTTATCTTAAGAACAAACTTAACATTGTAGTTGAAAAACATGTTCTCCCATACATTCCAACTGTAAATGTAAGTTTGTACTCACTATATTGATAGATTTACCATGTTATTTTAAGACCACAGACTTCTTATAGGTTTTCCTGTAATCCTGGTCCTGTGGTCCTGGTTTTGATGATTTTTGTGGTTTGGTTTTTCTGTTTGTCTGGTAAAGATCTATTTTCTGTATTTTTTTCATTATTTTAAGCTCAGTAGTGTCGGAGATAATGGGGGGAATGGTTAATTTTCGTCTATTTTCTTAAATAACTTTAAACCAATTTATTTTAAAATTATAAAAATATATATATTTGAGACCCTCATAGTAAGCCCTTTCATTTGATATGCCACATAGTGTAGTTTGCAAAACTTATTTTTTAAATTTTCTTATTTGCCCCCCAAAAGTGACCTCTATATTCAAATTTAATTTATTTACTTTACCTGTCCGTGTTTGGGTCACAGAAATTCATATGTGTACCAAATTTTAACTTAATCGGTCAATTAGATTCGGAGCAAACTGGCTGTGACAGACGGACAGACAGACAGACAGACAGACAGAGACAGAGACAGACAGACAGACAGACAGACAGACAGACAGACAGACGGACAGACGGATAGACAGACAGACAGACAGACAGACAGACAGACAGACAGACAGACAGACAGACAGACGGACAGACGGACAGACGGACAGACAGACAGACAGACACACGAGTGATCCTATAAGGGTTTCGTTTTTTCCTTTTGAGGTACGGAAACCTAAAAAGTAAAGATAATTATTAATAAGACAAAAACAGATCGAATATTTATAAATAAATTCGTTAATTTAAAATAACTGGCCATGTGCATTTTCGTTGGTTTTTTCACGCACAATGAATGGTTCCGTAGTTGAAAAGAATTTATTCCAAAACAAACTTAACATTCTAGTTTGATAAACATAGTTACATTGATATACGTCACGGTCAATTCTCCGAACTTTTATTGTTATTATTGTACTACTGTCTATCTGTCAGTCTGTCAAGACCCTTTTTCTCAGGAACGCTTAAAGGAATCAAATTGAAATTAATATCAAATACGTAGGTCTATGGTCCCTTAGAGCTCTAAAAAAATCAAACTTCTAAGTCAACGCAATAAAAAAAATACGCCCATATATGCGACTCTGCGAGTCTGTGCTAAGTAAATGTGTTTTCTTTCTTTTTCTTTTTTATATTTTGATACTCGCAAATAAATCAAAAGTTAATCCCAATTTTTTTTTATTGTGATAAATAAATAAATAAATAAATAAATAAATATGTTTGGACATATCACACAACGCCATCTAGCCCCAAGCTAAGCAACCTAATGCTTGTGTTATGGTAACGAGATGGCTGATAAACTACTTATATACATTTTTTTTTTTTTTGTAAATACATACATATTATAGATAGAAAAACACCCAGACTCGGAACAAATACTTGTAGGTCGTACAAATATTTGTTCCGTGCGGGAATCGAATCCGCGACATGCTGCGCAGCAGTCAATCGCTCAACCACTGCGCCAACCGTGTCGTCTAAAATCGTCGTCGTGTGATAAAATTACATAGCAATTATTTTCGAACTTTTTCTTTTACTTGTGCTGAGACCTTGCTTTTTGCCAAAGTTCTAGGTCAACGGGAAGTACCATATAGATTTTGATTTATTTGCGAGTATCAAAATTATGTCGTCTAAATGGGCTTATTTTTTTATTGCGTTGATTTAGAAGCATGATTTTTTTTTAGAGCTCTAAGGGACCTACTTATTTGATATTAATTTCAACTTGATACCTTGACAGACTGACAGATAGGCAGACGAACAATAATTCAAACTCAAACTCAAACTCAAAGCATTTATTTCAATTAAACCAATTACAGGCACTTTTGAATTGTCAAGGGGTCGGTCAGTCAAAAAAATGAAGCTAGGCGCCCATTCCAAAGCATAGTAGGTACCTATGGAGAAGAACGGGCAAGAAACTCCACGGACACTCTTTTAAATCAAGATATGGTTACAAAATAATGGTTACATCATTCATGTTGAAATTTTACATGTGAGAACGATGCAGAACGTTAAAAGCGTCCTTAAAAAAAAAAACAATTCAAATATTTAAATTAAATTAAAATAAGCCGTGGCCGCTAAGGTATGCCCAGCCTTCACTGACAGCGCTTGTTCACGAACCTGACGCATGGATAATAACAATAACAGTTCTATTGTGTCTCCTTAATATCCTTCAACGCGTTAAAGTCTGATGATATTAGAGTAGGTAGGTATTCAAAAAATAAGAACAATGACGTCAAATAACTTGACAGTTATTGTTAGCAAGTTCTGTTAAGTTACTTAACCAATATATTGATTACGTGCAATAAAAAATACCTACTACAAATAGTCTGTTTTGCTTTTTTTTTATCCGTGTATCGTAGCCGTTCATTCAATAATATATTATTGTCCATGGGATTTATGTGTTGTGTCTACCACGTTTAATTGTTCACCCAACCAACTGAATTTATTTTTTATCAGTACCATGTATGTGTATGTTTTTTATAGTGTCCTGCCAATAATCTCATAAATGTTGTCTTTATTAGAGTAAAATATCAGGTGTTAAAGCCTGCTCATTACGCAAAAATCAAATTTTCTATCGAACCGAAAGAGTACCTAGGTACCTATTCCATCCAGGGTTTTCAGGCTTCTGCCGAGTAGCCGCCACATCAGATGTCTCAGTATTATTCGTCCGACTTAAGGCGATACCAAAATAAATTGGGGGCTTTTTCGTAACCATTTATTTCAGTTTCAGCATGTATGAATTTAATTTTTGGATATATTTTTAATGACTGTTTGATTAATAGTTACTTTGACTGAAGGAAAATGCAATTGGGTTAAATGTCCTCGATAGAATTTAATTTCGAAAATACCTCAACTTTTTTTTTTATTTTGTCTGTAATTCTAAAATCAGTTATTTAATTGCAAAATGTGCGTATCAGAGCAATTAAAAACTCTGGCTGAAAATATTTTTGATAGATAGCTTAACTTATTTTTAAACAATTTTTATTTGGTTTGGCGCTTTTATTTTGGTTCCAGCGCATTGAATTGCGCTCTCTTTTTTTCGCATGTGGAAGTAATTGACTCTGTCACTTTCTTATTCCCGCCCAGTTCACCATTTTCATATCACATGGTTGACATTTCTCAAATGTACCCCCCTTCCCCCATCAATTGACGTAGTGGTCATTATATTAAATACAGTAAGTCTACGTTCGCACGGATATAAAATATGGCGGCGATTTTTTTTCGCGCACTGGATTTTTACGCTCTGCTTAGCGCCGAGAGTGCAAAATCCAACAGTGTGTTTTTTCGACGCGCTAGAATGTACTCTGTTATTGTTAAGTTGGATTCTCAACGCTCGGCTCAACAACGAGAGTTGAAAATCCAGAGTGCGATAAAATCTCGCCGCGATTTTATTACGCCCGTGGGAACGGGGGCTAACTATTATGAGCGTGTGCGATTATACGAGTATCAGTAGCTGCAACTACATAAGTCGTCATGAAGAATAATTCCATAAATAAAACATCTATGTATTGAGTTCATTCAATATATTATTGTGTGCAGTCCGTGTGTAAAATTTATGTGGCGTGTTTAACACACTTTATTGGCTTTGTCTCGATGCTCACTTCGCGTTTGATTGCGCTCAACTACTCTAGACTCTAGATGACTCAGCGTTAAGTTGGTTGTTAGTTGAGTAGGTTATTATTTTATAGACTGGCAGTGACAATTTATAGCTCTATATTATGAAAAACTAAACATTTTCGTCAACTTATTTCCAAAGGTCTATTTGTTGTATTATAGAATACTGGTTACTAAAAATAAGGTAAAGCACCACTACCACCACCACTACCAATCACCATCAATCAATTAAAGGTAAAATTCAAACTCAGAGTTCCAAATATTTGTCCATATATTATATTATTATGGTGTATATATTGATATACCAGATAATATGGAATGTATTTTTAAATTTTTATTGTAGGTATTTTATTGGTATTTTCTTCATTCTTTTTACATTATTTAACACATCTAATTATTTACAATAGGTACCTATCAGATTAAATGATATTATACATACTAATAAATGAACAATATTTGTACCTATACATATAAATATATCTGTTATCACGTTCTCGAAAACATCTCTAACGATTTCGATGAAAGTTGCACTAAAGGGGTTTACGGGGGCGAAAAATCGATCTAGCTCGGTCTCATTTCTAGGAAAATTAATTTTCTCTATTTTCACCTGAGCAGAGCTCGGTCGCTCAGGTACTTAAATGACTAACTAACTAACTATACAAATACAAAAGAACAAATAGGCATCGAAGTACTCGTCCGCATCGCTGTCAAATGTCTTAGTTCTGGTGTCTGACAGACCAAAGCATGTCTAGGAATAGGAGCCGAATCTGTCAAGCGGTGTGTGAAGGGTTAACATGAGGTTAATGCTAAAGTAGAAGTGCCGAACTCTTGAGTACTGGATACCAGTGATATTTCTGTACTGACCCCAAGTTTGACTTCCTAAAACTACCTATATCATACCCATATTTATTGTTACCTCCTCTGATTGTTTTTCGCCGCCAAAAAACCCACAGTTCAGTAATAAATTCTGAACGTGTGTAAAGCCGTAAGACCGGTGATAAGTAGCCGTACGCGACTGCTCCTGAACTATTGTCCCCACGTGACGCGAATAATCAAACGTTTACTTTACTTCGATGACTGATTTTCAGATCAAATGCTATGATTGTTTTGTTTGAAAGATATGGCGACAGAAACGTAACATTATCCCCGATCTAATTCTTAGTATGATGTTTCAGGTTTTTCTAGATAGAATCGAAATTACTTGTATTGGATGAGAAAAAGAAACGTAAAATTCATAAATATTTGGAGGTCAGTCGCCTTGAGGGTAACCCGTAATCGCCAAGCTAGTCTAAACTGGCAATCCTTCAGATGTGCCTTACTCGAAAGGATGGTAAATAAAATGAGTGACATCTATTAAAAAATAAAAAAAAATATAAAGAAGGATGCATTACTTGTCGTACTAATTAGGGAGTATATTTTAGTACGAGATGTAATGCTAGAAAATTTGTTATTAATCAGTGGAAGTTTATTATAACATTGGGAAGATAATACTCACTCTCAAAATTACCTAGAATGGATCTGGTTCTCATCTTCCTAAAAGTTCCTACCTTCTGACCAATGCAATTTACTCCCCAGAATACAAAACACTAAGTAACTAACACTCGCTCGCTTTCAATACAGCCTACAAACTAATAAAACTTTAAGTCCAGGTAATCAAAATGTTAACTCCTAAATTGGGTTTACTTTTAAGATAACGAAGGCAAAAGGGCGAGTTTGGACGAGAACTCGCCACTTTCAAAGGATAATGGAGGCCTTGGTCCTAGGGTCTGGTCCATTTAAGTTATCTAGGAGGCTAACTAGATTACTGAAGGCACTCTCCCATGTAATGACACGTACTTTTGGATTAGGTGGACTAATTTGTTAACAAAAATCATTTGGCTTTCCAGATAGGTAGGTACATGTGACGTCTGACTTAGAGTATTCAAATGAACCCTTGTAGAACCCAGTAGGTATACTGTTACGCTAAAACTGGCTGTTTCATTCTCGTTCTAGGAAAACTTCTTCATGTACAGTCAACAAAAGAGATATCTAGGCAGGGTATAATAACATATTTGTATGTGAATTGCTTCATGTTCAATTTTAAATATATTATATTACTTTGTTTTTGCAATACTTCTACATTGTAATACACCAACACAAAATTGGATATTTTCACGAAATTGAACATGAGGCAATTCACATACAAATATGTTAGTATACCCTGCCTAGATATCTCTTTTGTTGACTGTACCCACCCGGATAAAAAGTATTTTGTTGTAGTAAGTAGGTATTTTATCTAGGTGTGTTAAAACCTTGTGCCATAGTACATTATTGCCGAAAAACTTACTGTTTCACTCTCGTTCTAGGAAAACTTCTTCATGTACCTACCCGGATAAAAAGTATTTTACTGTAGTAAGTATTTTGTCTAGGTGTGTTAAAGCCTTGTGCCATAGTACATTACTGCCGCGGCCTGCAAAAGGGCCATTGATGGACGAACGCGATAATGTGGGCCGAGGCGAAGCCGGGGAAATACGTGAGTCCATCAATCGTAAAAAGTTTTTGTTTACATGGATCTCCTATCCATTTAAATAGCGTCTTTGCATATATATTTTAGTTTTTGCGACCGAATTCCGAAATTAAAGTTATTTTTCATTCACTGTTTTTTTTTTTTTTTTTTTTCGTAAAAAAGTTTTTATTTTCACTTTTTAGTTATGTTAAGTAAGTAATGGTAGGTCTATGAATTGGTGTGGAGTAGGCCCCGCACTAATTCATATACCTACTACTACTTGCTATGTAAACAACAGTGACGGTAAGAATTATTACAAACATGAGCAAACTGCCTCCCGGGTTAGGAAACTTATTTGGGCGTTTCGCGCTGTCATTGTCCGTTCAGGCTCACTTTCGTGCATTTGGACAATCCTGGGTTTTCGGTCGGGCTCACTTTCATGCAATGGTCGCACGAGCGGATATTAAAGCAGCATGAAATCACTCCGGTAAATCACGCAACCAAACATAAGAGAACTGTAATTAATGTTTGTCGCGCTGTCAAATTTAACACCGCATCCACTCGACGTCAACGCCTATTCCTAGCTACTTATATTTATAATAAAGTTAACAGAATCCTCAACTTTAACCCACTAACAAAAAATAAAACTAAGATAAAACTAATCACATGGCTTCAAACACTAGATTACCAACAGACGGAAAACTTACTTAAAGAACAATACACGTGATAATCAAATAATAATGTAGGCAAACAAAATCAGATATCTACCCTAAAGTCCAGTCACGAAGCACAACCACTCACACAAACACACACACAGCCCCACACAGTCCACCTCACACAAACAAAATGCAACACATTCACACATACACAGAAACACAACCAACACACACACATACACACCACTCAAGAGCATGCATGCACTAAATTTCCTTCGTTTTATGATATATTTTAATTTTAATTTTGTTGCATAAATTGTTAATGTTCTAAAATCGGGTGACGACACGTGTACGTCACCCCAGCAAGAAAGTGTCTCGTAGAGTTATATGAGTTGAACGTATAATTGGTGCCTTATCTGCTGTAAATGTGCCCCCACATAAAAAATGTGTGCCCCCCGTCGTTTTGGAAAAAAACGGAAAAAACGATTCTTGCTGGGGTAACGTTTTTTTAGCAGGAAAATTCTAAACGAATGATCGGAGAGAGAAAACTTGTGCATGGCCAGAGAGCTTATATGTGTGCCAAAATGTGCCCCCAAATATAAATACTGTGCCCCTTCAGGTTTAAAGTCAATAAAATTTATGAGACCCCCACGCAAGCTTTTTCTACCAAATGAAAAAATAATTGTCAAACTTGGATCACAATAAACAAAAATATCACTGGATTAACAAAAAAAATACATAGACGAACAAAATACTACAGAAAATTATTATAAAAGATAAACGACCAGACATTTTCTAATTTCATAATCACAAAGGTATCAACGAACAACTATCCACTTAATATTCCTTTAATTTACGTCATTCATACACTCCTGCAACCCTTATCCTGTCCCGATAAACCTTCCGTCCAAAAATCGGACGACACCATTTTCCAAACTCCGAACACCAGAATTCAGTGCGACGCCAACTGATTAATGGACACTGTACGTTTTAAACCGAATTTAAATAACATTTTTACAGTCCGTGAATTATTTATTGTGTTCCATCATGAATAAAATGAATAAAATTCGTATAAATATTTCAGAGATCGTTTTGGGGGAAACTTGGTGAGTGGTCACTGATTTTTCTTGGGAGGAAAATTGAGGAAAAATACGAGTAATAACGTGTTTCATGTCGGTGTCTGTTTACATGGGAAATTAAGGTAACGTTGCCGTATCAAATATAAATCAAATAATTGAATAACAATCTACGTAACAAAAGGAAAATCAAGTTCATTTATGTATTTATTTATTTAATAAGGCACCAACTCCCATAATACACATCACAAACACATAAAATTAATTCAATTAATTCATCATTAAAATAAACTACATTAAAATTCACTAGATCATAAAAATAAATAAAATACATCAAAATCCATATAACATCAAAATAAAATTCAATACAGTCACAAAATAAAAAAAACACTAAAACTGACTATACAATAAAATTAAATCACAATTAATCATCAGTATCAGTAAACAATAATCGATAGATAACTATTGCGATACTTTGCCCCATTGCTACTGATTCAGTAACAATAAAACAAAACACCACAACAATCATCTACCGACGGTTGGCACTCCGATGGACTCCAAGCCAATACCTCTGGATCGGACTGCTCCAATCCTCACTAACGACCCTCAACAGTAAAGAAATTAAAAAGAAGAAGTATTCGTAAAGAAGTAATTGGAGAGCCCTTATCCGTTACCTAAAGCTGCTACTCATACCAAATCTCCAGAACTTTAAAGAGTTTCAGAGTACGTAGTAAAGTGTTCGTTCTATTACATACTGTACATAAACTCACACCTTCTTCCCATGGAGGTAGGCAGAAACAACAGAACACCACCTGCTACGATCCTTACATACTCCTTACGTTTACGTTCATCATTACGGTCATACATGCATGCCGGTTGCGAGTACTACGCACCTGACCTTCTATTTATCTGACATTATTTTTTACATAAAATTTAGCAACCGGCATGCGTGTATTACCAGATATGAACGTGAATGAGGCAAAAGGAGTATGTAAGGATCGTAGCAGGTGGCGTTCTGTAGTTTTGCCTACTCCCATGGCAAGAACGCGTGAGTTTAAGTATTTATGTGTGTATAGCAAAATCTTTTAGAGGCATGTAAAGTTATTGTTGTTCTAAGGAAGCTGTTGCTGCTACCCTAACATCCTAATACATCACACAATATCTAATTACCACAAGATTCTCGGGCAGTCCGTTACGTCCAACGTTTAAAGTTTCGAATTTACAAGCGGAGTTCCCTTCCGTAGTCCGTACTCTTACGTACTCGTAAGTAATTACCGGACACAGGCGAATTACTGCTGAGGGTAAGTTGTTTTAACTTCGGTAATTACCCCTTTTGCTGCCCACTGGGAGATATTTACGGTGTATTTTGATTTGATTCTGATTTTTTGGTGGTTAGTCTAAAAATGTGGTTTGCAAGAAGAACGGTGGCCGCCACATAGCGTCTGCAATGACTTCATGACGTCACTGAAACGTTACATGAAATTAATTAAGTTGATGTGTTTTCCTATATTTAGCGGCCAACGCTCTTCTAAAAAACCGTAGTTTGTGTCTTTTCACACGTCCAGGTTGCCGGATAGCCGGTGCCGGGTACCCGGCGGCTAAGTGTATGGACATGTACGTTATCTTTCACACGTACCAGCGCAATTTGCCGGGCATGCCCCATACAATCAGTGCCTTTTCACACGTCCCGGTTGCCGGGTAGCCGGTGCCGGGTACCCGGCGGATAAGTGTACTTTTTATTTCACACGTAACGGCGTAATTTGTCCGGCATGCCCATACACTTAGCCACCGGCTACCCGGCAATCAGGCCGTATGAAAAGGCACTTCGGATAAACAAAATGGCAAATATAGATAAGCTGTTTAAAATTCGTTGCAAATCATAAAACGTCTTCTTAGAATTAATTAGAATATTGTAACGTTTGAAAAAAACTTCCTCTGTTTCTTAAACATTGAATAGCAAACGACTTCGCATGAGCCATCAAAACAAAAAAAAAAATTGTTTAATATAATATTTTGTAAACACTACAATTATTTTGACTCCACAACTAGATAAATAACTTTACGTCTCTCATTAATTTATACATTTTCAAAGATAAATTCTGAAACAGGGTTAAAATCACATTTTGTGTCCACAACCCTGCTGTAAATTTATGGCACAAACCACTTAAACTCATTAAATTCCACGTGTGTTTATCAAGCTATACCCGAATTAAGTTTAATAAAAACGGACCCTAAAACCGGACATATAAATGTCCCTGGATAATAATTATCCAACTTAAACAATAAACGGACCCAACTACCTAGGGGACTAATTCTGCCCTCGGATTGTTCCTCTAAAATCCTCACTAGGGAACTCTAAATATTTTCACCTAATTTTTGTTTTTTCTTAAATCTCTCCAAAAAGGTCAGACCCCTCCGGCCACTCGAACGATTTCTTGGAACCACAAAAGAAATTACCTGTCAAAACGTGTTTTGGAAGTTTTATAAACTGATTTGCATTCTTAGAAGATAAAATTAACAGAATCTAAGCAGAAAATTGTGAGAAAATGAACTTTTTGCGCTGTCTGACTTTTGTTAAATTACGAAGGTTAAATGATAAATATGATTAAAGAAAGAAATAAAAACTTTTTTACAAAAAAATACAACCGACTTCCAAAAACAACACTACAAATTGAAAAATAACTTTAATTTCGGAAGTCGGTGTCTGATTAAATGTATTTTCGTTTTTGCCACCGACTTCCGAAATTAAAGTTATTTTTCACTTTGTAGTGTTGTTTTTGGAAGTCGGTTGTATTTTTTTGTAAAAAAGTTTTTATTTTTTACTTTTTAGTGGGTCTGTTTATAATTTGTATAAGTTACAATAGTCTAATGTCAATTGCTCATCACATGTTACAAAATATTGCTTTTCCCGATGCTGGGACGTTAATTGTTGAGGAGTTCTGCTGGTAAGAACCAGGAGAACTCCTCAACAACCACTCATCACACGCATTGTGTGACGAGCGGAAATTGCTTAGCAACCATATTAAAGTAATCGAATCGCAACCCGTGAAATATTTATCATTGAGTAGTTCTGGTAGCCATCTGTGGTCTTCATCATCAGTTCCAATTCACCATGTGGTGCTTTCCGAGAGCAAATGCACGAGCTACTATAAAAAATACCCAAATCGCTATAGGTGTGCCTATAATATTTGAAGAGTTCCTTCGATTTCTCCAGGATCCCATCATCAGAACTGGATTTTGACAAAATTGGGACCATTTGGGAAGTATACCCTTTCCAACAAAAAAATATTTTTTCAAATCGGTTGGCAAGCGACGGAGTTATGCGCGAACAAACATAAAAAAAAAAAAAAAAATAGAAACATCCGAATTGAGAACCTCCTCCTTTTTTAGAAGTCGGTTAAAAATACGTTTATTTAAATTAAATAAATTTGCTTTCTTTTTTTTTCTCCGTCTTTTATGATAAATTTTCGATTTAGTACTTCGACGCCTAAGTGTCCTTTTGTTTTTGTGCTTATTTGTATAGTTAGTCATTTATTTTGGACCTAGTGTAAATAGTTAGTTGTGATAAATTATAAATGATTTATTTCTATAAGTAGGTTTGCACAAAATTCTTTTATGCGTCAACAAAAATCAAATCAATTAAATCAAAATTGGGGTCGGCTTCCAGTCTAACCGGATGCAGCTGAATACCAGTATTTTACATGGAGCGACTACTTAGCTGACCTCCACAACCCATTAACTGGGTAATACTATACCCCTTGGTAAGACTGGTTTTCAGACTTTCGGGCTTCTGACGACCCGTAACGACTGTCAAATATTCACGGATGACAGCCGGGACCAACGGCTTAACGTCCTTTCCGAGGCACGGAGGAGTCTCGGTATGTAAAGATGGTTACCCATCCACGGACCACCACGGCAAGCGTAGCTTAACATGACGGATCGACCCGTGCGGCTGTTATTTCTTAGCCACGAGCTCCTCTCCTCACTTTTATACGTCAATCATATTAAAAAAAAAAAACTAGATGAGATCGGCGTTTCCTATCTGACTACTCTGAGAAGAAAGGTCAGACACCAAGAATCAAAACGTGTATTTTAGGTCCATTTGATTGTCTATTAAGAACAATATAATTATATTGTGACGAGCAGATGTGACATTAGGACTGTCAAAATGTGACTGGCAAAATGTGGGTGTACTATAGATACACCTCTGCCTATAACCCTTCGAGGATTACAGTCGTGATGTTATGTTATGTTTAGTACGTACAGTCAACAACAAAAGTCGATTAACACTGGTGTTTTCTAAATCTTAATTATTGAGAAAAATAAGTACTTCATTAAAATCGGAACAGATGTAAATTTTAAAGAAAATTAACTCTTATCTAATAAATTAAATGCTAAAAAGTAGGCTATCGTATCATATTGTGTTAATTTAGATAATGTAAAAAAGTAGCAGTGTTAACCGACTTCTGGTGCTGACCGTACATAGTTGAAAGAACCTAAAATAAAACCTAGGTGTACGGTACCTAAATTTGTAGTAAACCTTACAAATTAAACTACTTTCAAATCCGGACAAGTTTAAAACATACCTACCTATAATTAAATATTTCACAACTAAAGCAATTGGCTTGAACCCAAAAAGTTAGTAAAACTATCTCTTTCTAGGGTAATTATTCAGACCCAACTACAATGGGTACTTTGAACCTCAGAATAGAAAATTGTTTCACGTTTTAATTAAATTACCTTCACTACAACATATTACAACAACTATGTAAACAAAAAGAGATAGTATCTCCTAGATAAATCCTTTTTTTTAATCTATGATAAATCTCCTTTGCGATTTATACTCTGTGGCCAGCCGAAAGAAGTAATCTTTAGTAACAAAGACAAAAAAAAAACACCTAAGTATTTCCCAACTATAAGCTATGGTTGGTGGTCTAACCGGCTGCAGCTGAATACCAGTATTTTACATGGAGCGACTGCCTATCTGACCTCCACAACCCATTAACTGGGTAATACGATACCCCTTGGTAAGACTGGTTGTCAGACTTTTGGGCTTCTGACAACCCGTAACGACTGTCAAAGATCCACGAATGACAGCCGGGACCAACGGCTTAACATGCTTTCCGAGGCACGGAGGAGTCTCGGTATGTAAAGATGGTCACCGATCCACGGACCGACTCCGGCAAGTGTAGCTTAAGCTGATGGATCGACCCGTGCGGCTGTAATTACTTAGCCACGAGCAAGTGATCTTTCTCGTGGCTAAGTGATCTTTAGTGACAAAGACAAAAAAAAAACACCTAAGTATTTCCCAACTATATGCTGTGGTCGGTAGTCACTCCATGTAAAATACAACACAACCCAATTACTGGGTAATATGATACCCCTAGGTAAGACGTTGTGAGTCTTGGGCTTCTGACTTACCCTTAACGACTGTTAAAGATCTCTGAATGACAGCCGGGACCAACGGCTTAATGTGCTTTCAGAGGCATGGAGAAGTCTCGATATGTAGTGGTTGGTCACCCATCCACGAACCGACCTCGGCAAGCGTAGCTTAACCTTCGATCGACCTGTGCGGCATTTAGCCACGAGCCCCCTAATTATTTCCCAGCGATGTTTACATAATAAAGAGTATTTATTCTAACTATATCTATACTTAGATTGAGAGATACGCGTAACTTAAGTAGATAAGTAACAATTCAAAGTTACTTAAAAATGGTCTTCATGCGGAACTTTGGCCTACGAATCCCTCGAGAGAACACAATGGTGCCGATTCTGTTGTGCACAAACTAAACTTAATTTAGGCTATTGCTAACTTTTTCTCTCTATTATGACAAGAAAGGGACAAAAGTAAATTAGAGCTGTCGAATTAGTTAGAACTAATTTTTCCATAGACATTTAGAGGACACGTAAAAACATGTCGACTAAAAATTCAAATTCAAATTCAAATTCATTTATTCGTGTGATTTTTGGTACATGAGATCTTAATATTAATAAATAGTTCCTCAAAAAATCTACCTTAAAGGTGTACACGCTTTCACGTAATTATTATAAAAAAAAGAATAAGTAATCAATCTAATAAAATAAAATAATTACAACAAAACACAACATAACTTAAGTCAGAAAAAAACAAGCAAAACATTAACAATTGAGTACACGTAAATAAATAATGGAATTTAAGATAATAATGCATTGTCAAAATTAAATAAATATGAATGTCAAATAACTTACAATTTATCATTAAGGAATTCGTCAATAGTATAATATCGGCGTTTTACCTGAAATAAAACGCTTATTAAACTACTTACCTTATTCGAAGCATAATTAAACTATTGAGATAGGCTGAACCATGTTTCCAGTGCCTTTTTTCCTTACGTTTCTAGCGATATAGCTCTGTCTCGCTCTCATGACGTCACCAGGTCAGAGAGGGGAGCGCATTTTTGAGCTCGCGCGCTCGGTCTTGTTCATTGGATATTGGTTTGACTATGTCACCTGGCAGAAATTAATATTATGCTTCGAATAAGGTAAGTAGTTTAATAAGCGTTTTATTTCAGGTAAAACGCCGATATTAAACACTTGACCGTTATTCGAAGCATAATTAAACTATTGAGATATTGTCTGTTATCGCCTGGTGACGCTCATGACGAACGCCAATGTGTAGGGAAAGATCAAGAAAAAAGAAAAGATGTGTTTGAAAATATTCAACAAAATATCAATAAATCAACATAATTCACTATGAGACAGGTTTAAAAAGAGCAGTAATGCTGTCACTCCTAGAAGAGCCCGAAACCTGTCGTTTATAAAATCGATTAAAAGTGTTTGAGGACCTCCAATTTCCCCGAGCCATAATATCTTCCATGGGGAAATTGTCCAACCAATTCTTGGAAGCAACAGCGGAAGGGACACTCAGGACTAGCAACAATACCTGCCTGACGCATCAGAGCTTTAATCCAGCCTGCAATAACAGTTCGTGAGGCCGCACGAGCTGTACCTCTCGTGGTGACAAACAAGTTAGGACATTTAGCTTCCTGACGTCTAGTGGAAAGCAGTGATACAGTTTGCTCAACCCAGTATACGGGGTCCAAATTATCGTTATCGGTCATAACGAGTGTCAAGTCATGAATACGCCTACCAGAACAGAGTACTAAGAGGGCAGCGGCTTGACTCGAAACATCAAAAATGTAGTCATGATTTATTGTTCTAACGCCAAGAAAACATACAAAATCATCAATATTCCACACGGGTAATTTAGAAACAATTGGTTTTTGATTGAAATCGATTTCAAAATATGTTACACCAAAGCATGATTACTTAGAACACCTGAATCATTTACATTATTACAAAGGGTGGAGACCACAGACTCGTGTAACAATATTGTATTATAAGACAGTTTATGTTTTATATGCAGATCAGCCAGAAAACGAGCTAGGTCAGATCCCGAGGGATTCTTAGGGCTAATATGACTCTACACCACGAAACCCAGCGGTTCCATGCAGGTTTGCAAGTTCTTAGGGTAGAATCGCGCCAAGCACTTTTCAAAAGATCTATCTGAGAATTATTCCACTTACCTAAATGATGTGTCCACCCCCACATTTCCAAACTTCCAACACTAGATCCTGGACGCAAGGAGGTGGCAGTCCCGTTGTCACATCGATCAATACTTTGTTCAGGTTCTGTATTGTGAACGGTGGGGCCAGAGCCCGGGCTTTGAGACCTCCGCGCCAAAAGACTTTCTCCCATCGCGGTGCTACTATCAAGTAAATCCTGATGCCCGATTGAGGTAGCTCAAAAACCCTGGGAATCAGGAACGGGGGTGCGAACACCCATGCCAGATCGAATTTCCAAGCAATCGAGAATGCATCGTGGGCTACAGCTTGTTTGTCGTTCTGATCTTTCGACACGTAATGAGGGACTACGTGAGCGTTGCTGGAAGCAAACAGGTCCACTTGGGGAATTCCCCATTTTAAAAATATTATCTTGGTAATCTCGGGTATCAGATGCCATCCGGGGACCTGGCGAAACCGCGATAGGTTATCGGCATGGTTGTTGTACCTCCCCGGAATGTAGTACACATTGATATGAATTTGGTACTGATCTATCAAACAAAACAGGTCGTATGTTATGTCCATCAATCGCGAGGATTTGGTTACCCCTGCGTGACGGAGATACGCTACTACCGTGCGATTGTCGCATTGTATGGTGACCGTAGATCAACTCAGATACACTGGATGACTTTGAAAAACCTTCAATATTGCCAACATTTCTTTTACGTTGCAGTGACAATTCTTCTCGTTCTGGGACCACGTTCCCCATAGAGACTGGTTGTCCATCTGGGCCCCCCAGCCTAAGTCGGAGGCGTCCGTTTTAGTCGCTGGTGCGTGGTGTAGAATTGACGGATGTTGCAAATTGTGGCTCCACCATTGTAGGTCGCCTATTGCATCTGCAGGTACAGTGTATACCTTGACAGAATTGTCCAATTGTAGTGTGTTTAGGAATTTCAATAGAGCTCGATAGTGCAATCTCCCTCTTTGGACAACAAATCTCGCAAAGTTTAGTGCTCCTATTACGCTTTGCAACTTAAAGAAGTTAAACTAAACCTAAAGAGGTTTGTCTTCCGCAAATCTACGATTTCGCGAATCTTCGCTAGTAATGAGGTTACTTTTTCCCTTAGCAGACGTTTGAGGTTTAGCCAAGGATCCCACAGTACTCCTAGGTAAACCAGGGATTTCTTTGGTGTTAGGATAGATTTTTCGAAATTTATTTGCCAACCCAGATATTTTAATGTTTTTACGAGAAGACTTACATGGCCTGCGAGAACTGCTGGGTCTTGGTGAGCCAAAAGAAAATCGTCGAGAAATACTAATATTCTCACACCTTGGCTTCTCATAATTTGGGCAATCCAATTTGTCAAACTGGCAAAAGTTTTTGGTGAAAATCTGGTGCTTGCATTTCCTTCCAATGATCGACGAAATTCGATAACTGACCGGCTTGAAATATTTTCATGTCAATATTTACTTCTCTTGGCATTTAAGCCTGAAGGTGATGACCTTCGCTTATTTCCGCCACGTTTATGAGCGTCGTATCTTTGGGTTTGTTTTGCCCCGCGGGAGCGAAAGGAACCTCTATCCATTACGCCACTACCCTGTTGAGGATAGTTGCAATACGCATGTGCTGGTCCTTGCGAAGGACACTGTATATTATGCTGCAAAAAGCCACCCTGCAAGGGGACGTTACAGTTCTGACAGCCTTGTGAAGTCATGCTTGAGTTATAGTTCTTACCCTGCGTGGGTGGAACTGAATATTGCCCCTGCAAGGGACGTATATACGCATGTGCTGGTCCTTGTGAAGGACACTGTATATTATGCTGCAAAAAGCCACCCTGCGAGGGGACGTTACAGTTCTGACAGCCTTGTGAAGGCATGCTTGAGTTATATTTCTATACCCTGCGAGGGTGGAACTGAATATTGCCCCTGCGAGGGACGTATATGCATGTGCTGGTCCTTGCGAAGGACACCGTATATTATGCTGCAAAAAGCCACCCTGCGAGGGGACGTTACAGTTCTGACAGCCTTGTGAAGGCATGCTTGAGTTATAGTTCTATACCCTGCGAGGGTGGAACTGAATATTGCCCCTGCGAGGGACGTATATACGCATGTGCTGGTCCTTGCGAAGGACACTGTATATTATGCTGCAAAAAGCCACCCTGCGAGGGGACGTTACAGTTCTTACAGCCTTGTGAAGTCATGCTTGAGTTATAGTTCTTAGCCTGCGTGGGTGGAACTGAATATTGCCCCTGCAAGGGACGTATATACGCATGTGCTGGTCCTTGTGAAGGACACTGTATATTATGCTGCAAAAAGCCACCCTGCAAGGGGACGTTACAGTTCTGACAGCCTTGTGAAGTCATGCTTGAGTTATAGTTCTTACCCTGCGTGGGTGGAACTGAATATTGCCCCTGCAAGGGACGTATATACGCATGTGCTGGTCCTTGTGAAGGACACTGTATATTATGCTGCAAAAAGCCACCCTGCGAGGGGACGTTACAGTTCTGACAGCATTGTGAAGGCATGCTTGAGTTATAGTTCTTACCCTGTGAGGGTGGAACTGAATATTGCCCATGCGAGGGACGTTTGAGCCATTTTCCAACTTGCGAAGTTGAGGTATTACCATAACTTATGGTCAGAAGAACTAGATGAACTGGAACTAGAATCGCTACTATCAGAGCTACTACTACTGCTGCTGCTCGGATGTGAACGCATCCGTTTGGCACTAGATTCTCTATTATTAGCGGTATTCGAAGGACCTGCGACCGGTTTATCTTGCGAAATCAACGTTATTTCTTTATCCATTACGTATTCGGTATTTTACTGAAAACAATTGAATTACACACACTGGAAAAGAAAAAGAATAAACAACACGCGAACGGAAAACCGTTAAATTCTGAAAATATCAACGTTGATTCACTGTATTATCAATAATTATCATTCACTAGAAACAGTTTTAATAAAAATTGTAAATTGGTAAGTATGCCAACTTTCGTCGAAAGGAAAAATATAGACGGTTGTGAAAAAGAAATATAGATAACTCACCTGCTAAGCAGCAACCGTCTCCGGCAAGGAAAAGAACGCCAATGAACAAGACCGAGCGCGCGAGCTCAAAAATGCGCTCCCCTCTCTGACCTGGTGACGTCATGAGAGCGAGACAGAGCTATATCGCTAGAAACGTAAGGAAAAAAGGCACAGGAAACATGGTTCAGCCTATCTCAATAGTTTAATTATGCTTCGAATAACGGTCAAGTGTTTAATAACATTTTTCTAATAATAGATGTCTTAATTTGTTTTTAAATTGAATAATATTTAAGTCCTTAATTTCATTTGGTAATTTATTAAATATTTTTGGGGCCATGCAAAGTATGCTTTTGTGTATCAAAAAAACACGGTGAAACGCAAGGCGTGAACTAGTTTGACATCTCCAACTTAGTTCATAGCTATAGCCGTCCTTTTCTCGCACTGCCTGTTAGTAAAAGATAGCGATTCTCTAATTTTAGTTTAGTGCGTTCACAAGAGAATCGGCACCATTGTTCTTAAAACAGGCCATCTAACTCCTCACAATCCGATCAATCTCCTGTACTCATTGGTTACCAATCCAAGTATACCAAATTACGTATTAAGGTGAGCGCACACTATGTTTAGGGGCCCCGTCTTAACATTCCGGTCTCGGGGGCCCGGTAACGAGTTGACCGCTCGCCAAACCGCAAGGCGCACACTCTGGGGAGAATCACTCGCTCCTACCACCTACTTAGATGTAAGTATTTGCGACGTGAAATGTATGGGATATTTTAGTCGGAAGTGTAGGTAAAATGGATGGTAAAGAGAATTTGAAATTGATTAGGATTAATTCTTATTGTGTTTGTGTTCGTTTTTTTTTTTTTTTTTATAGATAAAGTTAGGTGCAAATATAGCTGTACAAAATCGGAACTAAAGCCGCCATCTTGTTTTTCTAATAAAACAAAAAACAAAAGTTCACCTACAGTGCCCCCCTGTCAACGTCATTTGAGCGCCACAAGATCCTTGCAGCACTATACATTTGTATTTTCTTCCTTAAATTATATAGTACTAGCTTTTGCCGGCGGCTTCACACGCGTGGATGTCGGAAAATATCCCACAGGAACGTACTACCGGAATTCAAAGTAGGTAACATATGTGTTAATCCAGGTTAGAAACTATCTGTGTGCCAAATTTCATCAAAATCCGTTGAGCCGTTTTGAAGCTCATGAAGTTTATAACCTAGATTAATGTATGTGATACATATATGTAGGTGATACATGTTTTACATTCCCGTGGGAAATTTCCAATATCCATGTGGGTGAAGCCGCGGGCTAACGCTGGTCATCATCATCTTCCTGCCCTTATCCCATATTACTTGGGGTCGGCGCAACACGTTTTCTTCTTCCATTCTCCCCTGTCAACCGTCACGCTATCATTCACTCCCTTCTCTTTCATATCATTCCTCACACAATCCATCCATCTTTTCTTTGGCCTTCCTCTGCCTCTCCATCCATCAACATGTATATTCATCACTCTTTTAGTCACATGCGTTTCGTCTCTCCTCATTACATGCCCATACCAAGACAAACGATTTCCTTTCAACTTTTCTGTCACTAACTATACGGGCTAACGCTGGTATTCATACATTATAGTTATTGAAACTGTAAGCAATACATAAAGAAATATCAATATTAGCTTATCATCAATTAAACACTAGATTAACTAACAAGGCACCTTCTGCCTTGACACTTCTAATTCTCGTCAAAATCCCTCATCATAAGTCAAAACCAGTCAAGAAACTAATTTACTATCTCAGACACTATTAAGGTAAGTGCTCACTACAACAGCGGGATCATTACTCAACGTTTAATTCTCTAGAGAAGATAGTTGACCGCTCGTCAAATGACAAGGCTTTACACCTTGAATACTCGATAAGGAATTGTTGGATATATTATTTCTAAAAAACCTAATTATATTGTACAGTCAAGGAAATTATTTGTTAAGCAAGTTGACAACCTATGTCAATTTGTCGTGTTATAACCTTTTCATGCAACTGCCCTAGAATGACAGTTGTGATTTGAGTATGCGGACAATTTCCCTGACTTTTTAAAGACACCATGAAGGTGTATGGAATTTTGAGTGCTTTTTAACCGACTTCAAAAAAGGTGGAGGTTATGTGCGTCTTTATGCAGTTCTTTTTTATGGATGTTCGATATTTTCGTCAATTGTAGACTGATTTTTAACGGACTTCAAAAAGGAGGAGGTTCTCAATTCGTGTTTCCCCGATTACTCGAAGATGGCTGGACCGATTTGGATTTTTTTTGTTTTATTCGAGGGGTATACACCACAGTTGGTCCCATATAAAATTGATTAACTTTGCTTGGGTAGTTTTTGAGGTAGCTTCCATAATACGTATTTTTTCCCCACTTTTATATGGATGATGTTCTAGTTTGTTTTGCAGATAGTGGTATTAGAATTTGTGTGGGGTAGGTACACAACTAAAAAGTGAAAAATATTTTTTTTTTACAAAAAAATACAACCGACTTCCAAAAACAACACTACAAAGTGAAAAATAACTTTAATTTCGGAAGTCGGTGGCAAAAAACGAAAATACATTTAACTAGACACCGACTTCCGAAATTACAAGTTATTTTTCACTTTGTAGTGTTGTTTTTGGAAGTCGGTTGTATTTTTTTGTAAAAAAGATTTTGAAAATTCTTTTTTTATTTGGTAGAGGAAGCTTGCGCGGTGGGCCCATAGTTTTTTTTTTAACATTGCTTGTGTTAGCTTCAATAACATAATCCACTTTGTGTATCTTGGTGATGTTATAATTCTTCCTGTCATTGTTGTTTACTTATCAAGTTGTATATGATTTGGTGTGAACTCAATCTGCCTAGCCTTTTCCCAACTATGTTGGGGTCGGCTTCCAGTCTAACCGGATACAGCTGAATACCGTATTTTACATGAAGCGACTGCCTATCTGACCTCCACAACCCATTAACTGGGTAATACGATACCCCTTGTTAAGACTGGTTGTCAGACTTTCGGGCTTCTGACGACCCGTAACGACTGACAAAGATCCACGAATGACAGCCGGAACCAACGGTTTAACGTGCTTTTCGAGGCACGGAGATAATTTTTGCTTAATTATGACCACGTATTAAATTTGACCAATAATAATCTTTTCGAGCACTGAAATACAATTTTCAGTCACTACTCGTCGTGACGTAATTTCAATACAGCTTTGTTTCATTAACTGCTGAATATTGCAAAGGAATAAACAGACCACAGAAACAATTGAATTCCCATCATTAGATTTTGCTCATTACAATCAAAATGTAAATGAAATTGTTTTTGTTTTCACTGTAATATGTACATACGTACCTACTTAATTTTCCAACGCACCAACGTTATAAGCATTTTTTGTTAAAAACACTTTAACCGACTTCAAAAAAGGTGGTTCTGTATTCGACCCGTGTGTATGTATGTATGTATGAATGTATGTATGTATGTTTGTTTGTCCGCGATTTTCTCAAAAACTAATAAACCAATTTTGATGATTCTTTCACTAACGTGATCTACATACTTTCAGGAAGGTTTTGATATATAATACGTTATGTAATTATTCTTATGTACAAAGTTATATGGATAAATGCACTGTATCTCCGGCATTTCTAAGCGGATTTTTGATGATTCTTCTTTTGGTTCGACTTGGGCGTACCTACTTATGTAATTGTATATTCAACTAAAAATGGAAAAATAAATTTACTTTAAAAAAAGTAAAAACCGACTTCAGAACCAAAAACGAATAAAATAACTTTCATAAGGCACGTAACAGCTTCTGAAGTCGGTGTCTTCAATTCTTCAATGCACTTTAGCTTGACACCGACTTCAGAAGCTGTTAAGTGTCTTATGAATGTTATTTTATTCGTTTTTGGTTTTGAAGTCGGTTTTTACTTTTTTTAAAGTAAATTATTTTTCCATTTTTAGTTGAATATACAATTACATAAGTAGATAAGCCCTAGTCGAACCACAAGAAGAATCATCAAAAATCCGCTTAGAAATGCCGGAGATACAGTGCATTTATGCATATAACTTCGTACATAAGAACTATTATATAATGTATTATATATTAAAACCTTTTGTGAAAGTATGTAGATTACGTTAGTGAAAGAATCATCAAAATCGGTTTATTAGTTTTTGAGAAAATCGCGGACAAACAAACATACATACATACATACACATACATACAATGCACTTTAGCTTGACACCGACATCAGAAGCAGTTATGTGTCTTATGAATGTTATTTTATTCGTTTTTAGTTTTAAAGTCGGTTTTTTTTTTTAAAGTAAAATTGGCTAAAAAACTTAGTGTGATGGGTTGCACCAAGGACTAGGTTACAGTTTCCGTTAAAGTTAAAATAACCATAGAATGACTACCTGCTGTTGCACTGTCATGTTAAATGCAAAAGATAAAGTTCGTAGCAGGGACATGACATTCGATGTGTCTGACAGAAGTGACAGATATTTAACAATAACTTTAACCAGCGAAGCGTGGGCGGTTATGGTTACAGTTAAAGTTATGACGTCAGCTAACAAATTGTCAAATGGAACAACCCATATTTTGTCTAATCGCACCTTCAGTTCGATGTTTGTTATAGTTGAATTAAGATGGTGCAACCCACCCTTAGAGATTTCATTTGACACAGAATTCTTGAACGATGCATTATAAGCATGACGTATCTTGACTTAAAGCTGTCGGATTTCAACCTCAATTTATGGAGAAAGAATGTCATAAAATTCCATTGATTGCGTCATTCGATTCGACTTACTTGGTTCTTTGATGATCACTCAAATTAATTCGCCTTCATTTAGATAACATTACCTACCCAAAATATAAGCATACTTATGCTCACCTACCTACCTACCTACCTACTTAGGTACAATATACCGCCAAAATCCGGTTATTCCCGCTTATAGCCAGTTCAACAGTTCAATATCACGTCTCAGGGGGCTGATAACGATTTGAGTCGGAGCCAAACCGACGTCGAGTCGACGCGGCCAATCGCTAAGTGATTATGGTTAAAAAATGAGAAATCGAAGTGTGAACTCGAATAATATGGCGGTTGTTTTCGGTGTAACTCTGTTAAATGTAGCGAAAGAGTAAATTGGGTCTGTTGCCAATTTTTGTTCCATAAATTGGGCAGGATTTTTGATAGAACGAATGCTATAGACTGGTACTTTGTCTGTACCTAAATATTTTATGGGAAACAGAATTTTCTCATATTTATTGATTTTGCAATTTCTATGCAGCTAAACTTTCTTAGACTAAGGGCCTATTTCACGGTGTCCAAGTAGCCACTACTTACCGAATAAATTCATAAATGGAACAGATTTTGTATGAAATTATCTGCCAAGTAAGTTAAATCAATCTGCTTAGTCTTTTCCCAACTATGTTGGGGTCGGCTTCCAGTCTAACCGGATGCAGCTGAATACCATTATTTTACATGGAGCGACTGCCTATCTGACCTCCACAACCCATTAACTGGGTAATACGCTACCCCTTGGTAAGACTGATTGTCAGACTTTCGGGCTTCTGACGACCCGTAACGACTGTTAAAGATCCACGAATGACAGCCGAGACCAACGGCTTAACGTGCTTTCCGAGGCACGGAGGAGTCTCGGTATGTAAAGATGGTCACCCATCCACGGACCAACCCCGGCAAGCGTAGCTTAACCTGATGGATTGACCCGTGCGGCTGTTATTACTTAGCCACGAGCTCCTCCTGCCAAGTAAGTTAATAGGCACTTAATCTTAGGTGGTGAAACAGGCCCTAAGCTTCCTTAATTTAAGCTCTCATGAAGATCGGAGACGCTACACCCGAAGTTGTGGACGAGTAAGTTTACCTAGGACAAACTGTCCAGTTAGGTAGGTCCAATTTCGAGAATGAGGTCAATCGTCGAATCCGGCTAAGCAGCGTTCGGAACGCTACGCAGTAGCATCTCGACTCACATACCGCAGTTTCTCAAGATAACAGTCTTTGACCAGTGCGTGTTGTCAGTGATGACCAACGGCACTGAACGTGGTCGCTCACAACGGGCCTTATTAGAAGGCTAAAAGTTACCCAAATGTCAATGTAGAGGGCTATGCTTGAAGTTTCCGTACGTGATCGAATCAAAAATGAAGAGATCCGCAGGAGAACCAGGTTAACCGACATAGCCCGAAGAATACCATACTTATGTGGCAGTGGGCAGATGGCCAATGGGGCCGAAAGGTTCTGAAGTGGCGACCGCGTACCGGAAGACGTAGCTTTGGAAGGCCTCCCACAAGGTGGACTGATGACCTTGTGAAAGCCACAGGAATCCGCTGGATGCGAGAAGTACAGAACCGGACAAAGTGGCGGTGCTTGGGGGTGGCCCATGTTCAGCAGTGGAAGTCTTTTGGCTGAAATGATACTTAAACTATTTAAACTTTCGTTATTTGTACACATTATGAACAAGAAAAAAAGAAACAAAAAATATCGCGAGAAGACCCGTTCTCAATTTGTTTATATTATGAAATGATGATGAATGATGGATGAAGCTCAAGAGTAGATACATCATTTATGTCTCATATCCTAAAAATTTAAGCTTTATTCAATTTTTTTTCAGCATTTAGCGTGCAACCCCAGATAGGTAAAAAATCTGGCACAAAATTTACATCAGAATAGGCTTTTTAAGTCAGTTAATTCTTGTTCTAGCCTTCGGTAATATGTCGCGATACACTTTAAAGCAATATTGTACCTTAAACTGATTTGACTGCCTCGTTAGTCTAGTAGTCGTAAGCGCTACTGCTGAGCATGAGGTCTTGGGTTCGATTCCAGGGTCAGGCAAAGTGTTATTGAGTTTTTCTATCTGGAATTATTGATGGCTATATATCAGTCCGGTCCCGACCGTGAGCGCGAGTGCAAGCAGGGTCACGCATCTCGGTTGGAAAAAATGGATACCGTATCTAAGAGACTTAAATGTGCTAGTTGTAACATTGTGATATGTGAGGTGTTGGCCTTTATCCAAAATAAACAGGATGTTATGGACGAGCAAAGCCTAGTGCAAATATGTGAGAGTGCTTTTAGTACGGAGGACATTCAAGCAGCGAAGTCGTTACTCTTTGAGTCACTGAGCAAGCGGCCGAAGACGCGAAAGCGGCAAGGAAAAACCTTACGAGACTTGGAGGATATCATCTGTTTACTTAAGGAGACAGATCCTGAAGAGATTCCGATTTTTGTGGCCAGAAAATTAGAGAAGTTGCCGCCCGTAACTTTCGATCACATTGATGTTACAGTGTTGCTCAAAAAAATAGTTCTACTTGAGAAGAGTATACAAGATTTTCAATATCAGTATGCTACCAAAAGTGAATTAAATGATCGGATTAACGCATATTATAAAACTTCGTCTTTTATAAATCATGAGAGAAATGTTAACACGAAGAGAGGAGGAGGTAGATTTCAATTATTTGACAGTGGGCCGATGGCACTACCTACATTATGCGGTGATGAGTCAGAGGTCGAGCGCAACGTCTCCGCGAACTGTCCATCTCTTTCCCCCGTGCGGCAACCACCTCTTCCTGCGTCATCACCGGCCCCGGCGGCGGCGGCGAGCGAGTCTAAGGCGGGGATGACTGAGACAGATAGATGCGTACTATCAACTGATAACGAGGAGCCGTCGCGTATCTACTGTGCACCGCAATCGCCGGCGCCGATTAGCGACGCAGCTAATAGATGTAAACAAATGAAGACAATAATTGAGAAACGTCCCTCGTTTTCTGAGGTTATTCAGAAGGACGGTGAATGGAAAGTACCGAACAATAATGAGGAGTGGACCGTTGTACAGAAGCGGAGATATAAAAATCGGTTTATTAGTCAAAGTGGGAGTGCGGTGGTTGATGTTGAGGAGAAGGGTGGACAGTTTAGAGCGGCGGACACGAAAGTACCGCTATTTATATCAAATGTGCATAAGGCGGTGTCAGAGCAGGCTATTGTAAACTACGTGTATGAGAAAACTCGAGAGCGAGTTACACTAATTAAAATTAAAATGAAACAGGAAAAAGACTATAATGCTTACAAGCTTTTTGTAACAAGGCATAAAATTGATACATTTTTGGATAATAAGCTGTGGCCGTCTGGAGTATCATTTAGGCGTTTTGTGCACTTTCATGTGAGGCGAATAAACAATGATGTACGAGTAAGTGAACATTTAGACAATAAAAATGGTCAGTCTTAGTAAGATAGTAAGCTTCAATTGCAAATCACTCAAGAGGTCTATGGAAGGAATAAGAGCGTTATGTCGGTCGGCGGACGTGGTAGCCCTTCAAGAGACGTGGTTGCTGCCACACGATCTGCCGTTGCTCAGCGCTGTTGACGACAGCTTCGGGTGTACCGGGACGTCTGCTGTGGATACTTCAGCGGGCCTTCTGAGCGGGAGGCCATACGGTGGCGTAAAAGTGCGTATGAGACAGTGTTACCGATAGAGTGCAATAATGTGCGAGTGTGCGCGATCAAAATAACTGTAAGTACTAGATCTGTAGTGGTTTTCAGTGTCTACATGCCAACGAACTCGAGTGATAATCTTCCAGAGTTTACGGCCTGTCTTAGTACTATTCGTTCAATAATAGAAGTAGAAGAGAATAAAGGAGTTGAGGCTTTTTATATTATAGGAGACTATAATGCACATCCGAATGAGTTGTTCTATAACGAAATGATAAATTTTTGTTCAGATCAAAGTTGGGTCTGTGTGGATATGAATATGTGTGACAGTAATACCTACACTTTCACAAGTGAGTCGCATGGCTGTAATAGATGGTTGGACCACTGCATCGTCACTGAGTCTGCGCAGCAAACAGTCGTTAGTGTGACTGTAATGTATGACTTGTATTGGTCCGACCATTTCCCGATTGTGATCGAATGTGACTTGAATAAAATAAATTGTAAAGTAGTAGATAACATACCTAATGATAATCGTGTTAATCGTGTTGTGTGGGGTGAAAGGTCGTCGGAGCAGATTAGTGAGTATCACGAACTCTGTCACTCTAAGCTGAGACTTATGGATATTCCTCAGGAGCTGAGTGATTGTTGTGATAAGTTCTGTGATCACAGAGAACATTGTTCAGCTCTTGATGAAATGTATTTTGATATTGTAAATATACTGGTACAGGCTGCTGAACAGACCTATAAGACAAAGTGTCGGAGGAAGGGTGGCTATGTCACGGGGTGGAACAAACATGTAGCAGACGCTCACCGCGAGGCGCGGTTGAAATTTCAGGTGTGGACAATGGCCGGTCGTCCGATCAGTGGTCGTGTTTTTCATGATATGGCGGAGGCAAGGAGACATTTTAAGGCCAAACTCAAGTGGTGTCAGAACAGGCAGGATCAGCTAAAGATGGATCTCCTTGCTGTGAACCATGCGAAAAAAGACTTTAAGCATTTTTGGAAAAACACAAATAAAATGAATGTGAGGCCGAGTCTCCCGGTGAGCGTCGGTGGTATTACTGACCACAAAAATATTGCTGACGCTTTTAGGGACCACTTTTCGGTGCGGTCACTCTTAGGCGCGGCGTCTAGTGGCGTGAACGGTGCTGAGAGCATTGTGACAGAGCGGAATGCAAAAGTTCCAGCTAAGAGTGTGGCTGCAATTATTTCAGGAATGCAACGTGGGAAGTCGCCGGGTCACGATGGTCTCAGCATCGAACATTATAAACATGCGGGAATACATCTGCCTAGAGTATTGTCCCTATTTTTCACTTTGTGTCTAGGTCACTCTTATTTGCCAGAACCGCTTATGCGGACGATAGTAGTCCCCATAGTTAAGAATAAAACTGGTGACACATCAGACATGAACAACTATCGACCCATCTCGCTAGCCACCACCATGGCCAAGGTGCTTGACGGTCTGATGAAAGGCTGCCTCTCAGAATACATTAAAGTACATGACGCCCAGTTCGGGTTCAAGGCGGGAGTGTCCACAGAGAGTGCCATCCTCAGCCTGAAGCACACCGTCAAGTACTACACCGCGAGGAGGACGCCGGTGTACGCGTGTTTCCTCGATTTGTCGAAAGCTTTCGATCTTGTATCTTATGATATGTTATGGTACAAGTTGAGGGGCTCGGGTGTACCGGCGGAATACACAGCCCTCCTCAAATACTGGTATGCTCACCAGACTAATCGGGTGAGGTGGGTCGGTACTCTGTCGGATGAGTATCGAATGGAATGTGGTGTGAGGCAGGGGGGGTTAAGCTCGCCCCTGTTATTTAATCTTTATATCGGTCAGCTTATCGAGCGGCTGAGCAGCACACATGTCGGCTGTCATATAGACAGTACATGTGTCAATAACATAAGTTACGCGGACGACATGGTGTTGCTTAGTCCATCGATGAGCGGATTGAGGAAGCTACTCACGATCTGCGAGACGTATGTGGAGGTGCACGGCCTTAAATACAACTCAAAAAAGAGTGAGGTCTTAGTGTTTGCGGCACCTAAACAACAGCCCCGTCGTGTACCTCCAGTATATCTCAACGGCGTAGTACTTAATGTAGTAAATAGTTTTAAGTATCTAGGTCATGTTGTCACCAGTGACCTACGTGATGATGGCGATATTGAGCGCGAGCGCAGGGCGTTGGCGGTGAGGAGCAATATGCTTGCCCGTAGGTTCGCTCGCTGCACGGCAGACGTCAAAGTGAGCTTATTTAAGGCGTTCTGTCAGTCATTCTACTCGAGCGGCCTGTGGGTGTCATATACGAGCCGAGCCTACAACGTCCTGCGCGTACAATACAACAACGCTTTCAGGATGCTGTTGCAGTTGCCGCGGCGTTGCAGTGCGTCGGGAATGTTTGCTGCAGCTCGCACGGATGGCTTTCACGCCATCATGCGTAAAAAAGCGGCTTCCTTACTGCAACGTTTGCGTAACACTCGTAACGGCATCCTGAAAATGATTGCTGGCAGAGCGGACTGCCCTATCCAAAGCCACTGGGTAAAGGTAGTTATAGGATTATAATTAAGTTAAATTAAATAGGTACTAATAACACTAACATAGCATTTAAGCACAATCTGTTACTAACCACTAACAACTTATGGACCCCAGGTCTGAAATAAAGGTATTTTATTTTTATTTTATTTTATTTTTTTATAGGCTCGCTCCCTATTACAAGGAACTTTAAGTACATAACTGGTTAAATGAGCGTGTACTACAGGTACACCTCTGCTAATCCTTTCCAGGAATACAGCGTGACGTTATGTCATTCTACCTCAATCTGCCTAGCCTTTTCCCAACTATTTTGGGGTTGGCTTCCAGTCTAACCGGATGCAGCTGAATACCAGTATTTTACATGGAACGACTGCCTATCTGACCTCCACAACCCAGTAACTGGGTAATACGATACCTCTTGGTAAGGCTGGTTGACAGACTTTCGGGCTTCTGACGATGACCTGTAACGACTGTCAAAGATCCACGAATGACAGCCGGGACCAACGGTTTAACGTGCTTTTTGAGGCGCGGAGGAGTCTCGATATGTAAAGATGGTCACCCATCCACTGACCAGCCCCGGCAAGCGTAGCTTAACCTGACGGATCGACCCGTACGGCTGTTATTACATAGCCACGAGCTCCTCTATTATTATTATTCTATTCTCTATTGTTATTCTCCCTAAATATGTCTAATCTAAATCCAGTCCATAGAAACTGTTCTTCCGTTTACCAATTAGTGATGTAAATCTAAACTGTTCATTGTTAAGGAAACAAGGAATCGTGCGCAGAGTCCAAACAAAGTAATTAAATTAAAATTTAAGGCGTGTTTCCCTAAAGCTGTTCTAAATCACGGCACTAAGGAGGTCAGATGGGGATAAAGAAAGAAAATTGTCACGTTTGTTTTATCTTTTCTACCGGAGGTTGTACTTTAAGAAGAAAATTTTGAGAAAACTGAGGCGGTTTCTCCATTGGGATTTGTTTTTTTTTTTTTTTTAATATAAAGTCTGTCAAAACGTCGTAATATTTCTTTCAATTAAAATGATTTCCTAGAAAGAAAAAAGAAATACATATTTTTTTAAATAGCCTCGCTGCTGCTCCAAAAAGCTCCATTTCAGCATTGATGTTTGACGCTGGTTTTTTAATGAACCTTTAGAGACATACAGTTAACATACAGTTTTCACATACTTAATACATAATTTTTATACTTATTTTACTTTATTTATGTTTAGTTACCCTATACATGTCAGGCGCACCCCATATGTGAGTAAGGAAAAATCATTAAAAATTCTTTTTTTCCGTATGTAAGCATATACCATATATATATACAATACATATATTTATACGTAAAATACCATTATCCGATGGCGACCGCGTGCTTACAGTAGTTGTGAACCTATGGGGTTCATAAATTAATACATTGCGGCATGTAACGGGCTTAAGTAAAATAAATAAGTCTATTAATTAAGAAATAAGCAAACATTAAAATAAATACAGCCACATACAGCCTCGAACTTAATTAGAACCAACCTATCCCATTTGCTAATAAGGTGTCGAACCCAAAAATGAAAAGAACCTTTATTTATTTCAAATTGAATCAACCCGTTCACAGCCCGTTGAAAAACGTAATCTAAATCTATTGTTCACCAACAAAATTTCATAAAAAATCTAACACAATACGTATCCACTGCCATTCTTCAAACAATTTAATATTTTGTTGGACACAAAAAAACAGATTTATACGTTTTATCCAATCGGAAGCAGAACATTTGGCAACAATTGATGCAACATCCAAAAATTGTCGGCAGAGTAAACAAATTAAATGGCCGGACAAACGAGTGACGCTGCATTTTAAAAACAAAGAGATTTTAGCGGAATACGAGTAATTTTGGATTGATATAATGTGCTTTGCACTGGATTCATTGCGGATAAAAAAAATGTCAAAAATGTTTAGTTCAATAAATTTTGCATAAAGGGGTTCCTTATCCTATACTACTTATTAAATGTGCAATATTTGTACATAAATATATTTGTAACCACGTTCTCGAAAGCGGCTACGGATTTACGGGGGTGAAAAATCGATCTAGCTAGGTCTCATTTCTGGGAAAATTTGTTTTTTCTATTTTCAACGGAGCAGAGCTCGGTCGTTTTTAAACTTACTCGATTGCGTTTACGTTAACGTTAACTTACGTCAATTTGTAGGGAACAATTGTGTTTCCCATTTGAGGAGCTCGGGGCTAAGTAATAACAGCCGCACGGGTCGATCCATCGGGTTAAGCTACGCTTGCCGGGGTTGGTCCGTGGATGGGTGACCATCTTTACATACCGAGACTCCTCCGTACCTCGGAAATCACGTTAAGCCGTTGGTCCCGGCTGTCATTCGTGGATCTTTGACAGTCGTTACGGGTCGTCTGAAGCCCGAAAGTCTGACAACCAGTCTTACCAAGGGGTATCGTATTACCCAGTTAATGGGTTGTGGAGGTAAGATGACAGTCGCTCCATGTAAAATACTGGTATTCTGCTGCATGCGGTAAGACTGGAAGCCAATCCCAACATAGTTGGGAAAAGGCTAGCTAGATTGATTCAATTGTGTTTCCTATTATAGTCACCAGACGGCGCTTATTTAATTTCAATATAAATTGAAGTTTACGTACGTTTTCGTGATCGAGTTAGTATAAATACTCGCAGTAGTGCCTCTGGAAACAAACAAACTACATAATTATTGTTTGTTTCAGTTCAGTAAATCGACTGTCAAATCTGATGATGAGGTCATGATTGAATCAAAATAATTGTATATCACCGTATACCTTGAGGTAGCGATTGTTAGCTTGTTTCAAATTCATGGCTTAATTTCAAATAAATAGTAGCATTTTCTAGATACATTTGCCTCATTAATTAAAAATAATTGTTGTGAATTCTACTAAAACTTATCGTTTATTACGGTAGTTTGGATTTAATTTTAAAAAATGTATTATTTTAATTTCTAATCATATACACTATGGCAACACTGTCAAAGTACAAATGATTTATATTTAACTAACTTTTAAATGTATTTACACTTCCCCCATGTAGGTGGGGGTTCCACCTGGTAGGGGTTGACCGCCGGGATACGGTGAAGAAAGCGGCGCTGATTAGCAGCGTCGTGGCGTGCCTACAGACACAGTAATAGCAATCACTCACAGGGACGCGCATATCCGCGTCCCATCATCTTTTAGGCCGCAGTAGGCCAACACAATGAGGGGCCCGTTGTGACGGGCCAACGCATAGCAACCGCGGAGAGGGGGCACGCCCCGACACCGCCAGTCGCACCCCCTGACGGGGTGTAGCGATGACCAACTAGTGATGTATTTACATTATGGCAACTGAATGTATTATTTACTTTGACAACACTTAGAAATGACGGTTATGATATTATCGTTCTTCTGGGTGGGGTAAAAGTCGTTTTAAATTGTAAAACGGAAAGCAGGGCAGTGATCATGGAACCACGAAGGGAGTCGGTTGACGTTACAGTTAGAATTCCGTGTGTTTAATAAAGTTATTTTATACAAAGAACAGTGTTTAGTTTTGTTAAAATAAAAGAGTTTTAACACGATAGTCTTTGACAATCACTTGTAAACTGAGCTGGTGATGATAATACTTTCCAAATAAATCACACCGTGACAGCCATTTTGTAGGGCCTCAGTTGTAGGCTAACAACTGTGGTCAGACAAAAAGATTGCATACGCTATAAAAACTTTTTTACAAAAAAATACAACCGACTTCCAAAAACAACACAACAATATGAAAAATAACTTTAATTTCGGAAGTCGGTGTCTGGTTAAATGTATTTTTGTTTTTTGCCACCGACTTCCGAAATTAAAGTTATTTTTCATTTTGTTGTGTTGTTTTTGGAAGTCGGTTGTATTTTTTTGTAAAAATGTTTTTATTTTTCACTTTTTAGTTGTGGTACAGGCTACCCCACACAAATTCTAATACCACTACCTGCAAAATAAACTAGAATTATCATCCATATAAAAGTGGGGAAAATACGTATTATTGAAGCTAACCCAAAAACTACCAAAGCAAAGTTAATCAATTTTATATGGGACCAACTTTTAGGTATCTCAAATAAATCATTTTTTTTTCAAATCGGACGACTCTGTAAAAAGTTATGCGTGGTCACACATAAAAAAAAACATACGTGTCGAATCGAGAACCTCCTTCTTTTTTTTCTTCGGTTAAAAAAGATAATAATTTCTGTCTCTTTTACTCTTATTACTGGACCTAATAATTCTGTCCTTGTCTCATTATTATTATTTTTTACTAAATTGTTTATAGCCACACTTTGTTTACGTGAATCGCGGAGCGCAAAATGTCCATCACTTTACCATAACAGTATTAAAGTGTGTAATAATACTATCAACAGTTATGAACAGGTAAAGCTGTAATAACTGAAAAGCTATAAAAGATCAGGCAATCGTAGTTAATTTGTCAGCTCCGGGTATGATACGGCGTGAATGGAGTGCCATTAGGCTGAGTGTCATTCAGTCCCTAGAGAGACTCGTGTTGCAGGCTTAATACATCGGCGTTTGCTATTGTACTATCGACAAAACGGACGCCTATACACCTTAAAGTTTGTTTTTGTATACACTGAAAAAAATAGAAAGTTATTTATTCAAATTAGTCTGAGAATCAGCACTTTCTGAACGTCAAAATTACATAGACAGTCCCCACAAAACGCCCGCCCTGCACCATTTCCTAGTACTTTAGCTGGGAAGAATAAGTAGCGCAACAAACTCCCCAGCAGCACAGCTGTCTGTTCAGTTAGAAGAACTTGATTCTATACAATAGTATGCAAAATAATTTACGCAACACAAAACATTAAATTATATTATTTGTCAAATAAACTGATTCATTGAAAAAACCCTGCTGCAACTATAGTCCTTTGTTTCACTTTGCATAAGTACAATGGCAGCTTGCAAGCAAAGTTGTTTCGAAATTGGAAAGGCCTAACGTTTGTCGATGGTACCTACTCTTGTGTGCAACACTAAGGTACCAATATAGGAAAGAAAGAACGAAAATAAAGAACACGAATATAAAAAGAACAACTTGGGAAAAATATCCTTCAATTTAAATTTTACTGCACAGTAAGGAACTGTTTACGTATAATCGTATAAAACAGAAAATAGACAGTGCTACTTTGGATTTTTTTTTCTATTGAAAAAAATTCAAGTAATCGTGTTTCGGTTTTAGTACAGCAGTAGAAATTATAGATAAATAACGTGTATGGAAAATCCAAATGATTTAAACATATTTGTTTTAGGAATTTTAAAAACACAAAATAATTGATGTATCCTCACAATTCCAGCTTTCTAGTAATTTCGGACATTGCTGAAATGCCGACCATTCTTTTCACATGATGAAACACTGCGTTTTGCAGAGCACATGAAACCGTCGCGATAGCCGATTTATCCGTCTGTAAAGAGCAATTTTTACTTCAATTTTAAAATAAATAAATCATTTATTAAGAATGTTATCTACATGAGCTTGAAAGCATTCGCGCATACCGATCGTGTATCGAAATTAATTAAATAATGATGTTGACTTCAATAAAAGTACTCCATTTTTAATTGATTATTAAAATTATTTATAAGTTTTTTTGTACGCCTGCCGTCAAGGAATTGCGAGCTTATTATTGAAATTCAGTTAAATTTTATATTATGTTTCATTTCACGCACTATTTTCTTTTTTTGCAAAAACACGTTATATTACATTGGACTTAAATATATGTACTTGGTGAAATGCAGGTATTTGACACACCTGTGTGATGTTATGAATACGTATTTTAGGTTTTTAGGGTTCCGTACCTCAAAAGGAACCCTTATCACTCATGTGTCTGTCTGTCTGTCCGTCTGTCACAGTCAATTTGTTCCGAATATAATGGACCGATTAACTTGAGGTACACAAATTAATTGCTGTGACCCAAACACGGACGTGTAACGTAAATATTTTTATATGGGCATTACTTTTGGGGGGAAATAAGAAAATTTAAAAAAAAAAAATTCTAACTGTACCGTGTGACATATCAAATGAAAGGGCTTACTGTGAGGATCTCAATTAGATTATTTTAAATTTTAAAATAAATTGTTTTATAGTTATTTAAGAAAATTAGGCGAAAATTGATCTTAAATCCGCTTAAAATTAACCTAAAATTTTGATATAAACCTTTAGCTACAGATTAAAGGAAAACCTTTAAGAAGTCTATGGTCTTAAAATAGCATGGCAGATCTCTCAATATGTGCGTAAAAACTTACATTTGCAGTTGGAATGTATTGGAGAATATGTTTTTCAACTAGAACGTTAAGTTTGTTTTTAGAATAAATTCATCCCAACTACGGAACCCTTCATTGTGCGTGGTCCGACATGCAATTGGCCAGTTTTATTTTAGCAAAGACACACCTTCAACGCTAGATAAAAAAAAAAATAACAGTTTACGCACCATTTACAAAAGCTGTATCCGAGTCAATTTTACCTTTTACCCTAAAGAGTTTCCTAACAATAAACCCTCTATCGCACCACAGCAAAACAGAAATAAAAAGTAAACCATTTAAAAACGGATACACCAACATAAACTCGACATAAACGGAATATCATCATAAAATAAATCTTGGACATACTCAAAAAGATTACTTCGCGGCACCTATCATATTTCAGGATAGGCAGTAAACGCGGTACGGAGTCGACTTAAAGCGTTCATGGGCTATATTCAGCCGGAGCTTTTATCTAGATTACTTACTGGACTCCTTTTACTTCTAATTTTATAGTAAATAATTGAAGAGTCGCTAGTCGTACGGGGTTCGTTCGTTCTTGTGTCGTAGAAGAAACGAGGATTTATGTGTGTTTTATGTGGGTGTTTTTAGACTGAATTAGTCGTGTAAACTTGAACTGTAAACTGATTTACACGGTGCAAGTTTTAGTAGCCTTTATTTAAAAAAAAAACATCGAGTAGTTTTTAATGGTTCTCACATTTATATTATCTAAATCAAAAATCTAAATATTTGATTGGAATAAAAAACAGGTTTATAATTTTTTAGTGTTCGTTAACAGTAATATTAGTTTAAAAAATTGTTTTGCAGCCATTAGCGCACCTCCTAGAGGGGAGACGTCGGCGTTCCCACATTTATAATACTAAGGGCTGATTGTTCAATAGTCAGATAATTTTTATCAGAGGAATAATATGGCGGTGTGACAGCTTTTGTATGGAAAATATGTCAAACTGTCACATTTATTCTTCAGGTAAAAGTTATCAACCTATTGAACAATCAGCCCTAAAGCAATAAAATAAAAATAATTTAAATAGAACCTATAGTAAAAGTAAGTATATTATTTAACTAAAAATAATATTAATTACCTTGAATTTAACCGACAGTGTAAGTCATTTATAACGAAACATAATTTTTTAAGTTTCCGACCTAAATAGGAAATCATAACCTTTTACTTTTTTTCCGTCTGAGGTTTTTCTCAAGATCTTCAACGTAAAAATTTTAATTTTGCATAATGATAGGTCTCGATAGCTTGTGGGGCTCATGTCTAAGTAATAACAGCCGCACAGTTCGATCGCTCAGGTCAAGCTACGCTTGCCGTGGTTGGTCCGCGGATGGGTACATACCAAGATGGGTACATATCTATACAAACCAAGACCCTTCCGTGCCTCGGAAAGCACGTTAAGCTTTAGGTCCCAGCTGCCATTCGTGGATCTTTGACAGCCGCTACGGGTCGTCAGAAGCCCGAAAGTCTGACAACCAGTCTTACGAAGGGGTAATGTATATCTATGCAGTAGTTACTGCATGGATATACATTACCCCTTACTGCGACTGCCTATCTTACCTCCACAACCCTGTTGGATTGTGTAGGTTAGATAGGCAGTCGCTCCATGTAAAATACTGGTACTCAGCTGCATCCAGTTAGACTGGAGCCGACCCCAACATAGTTGGAAAAAGGCTAGTACCGATAAACCGATGTAACATATTATGTACCGTATTAGCTATCATTTACTAGCTGCGCCCCGCGGTTTCACCCACGTAGACCGGGATAAAAAATAGCCTACGTGTTAATCCACGATATAAGCTATCTACATACCAAATTTCATCCAAATCGGTCCAGCCGTTTGAGCGTGAAGAAGTAACAAACATACACACTCACAAACTTTCGCCTTTAAATATTAGTGTGATTTTACTATTCCTCAATAGTAGGGTAGTTAACGTTCAGACGTGCACAAACTGTTTTTAAAATTACATTTTGTAATGTTTGCGTCAAATTGAAATAAAGTTTCACTGTTTGCATCCACCGAAGTCAACGGACATTGAGTTACTTTTGCAAGCAAAATTTTCAAACGTTATTTATATTTCAATGTCAACAAGCTCTTTAATCGCTCAGCCGGCTTGTTAGCAATTTAATGTCGGAGTCTGTTTACTGAGAATGGAAACATAACGGGGGGTGGTCGTCTGACGTGTGAATAAATTGTAGGGCTGAGTAAAACTCGGCCCTAATTGCAAAGATCGTAATGTATGGTTTGATCCAAAAGAATCTGATGAAAATGTTAACGCTTTCAAAGACACTAAACGGCCATAGACGTCATAACAATAAAACTTCTATTATATCTCGTTCAGTTTCCTTGAAAGCGTTATCCCAAAACATACCTGTGAGTGCCAATTTGTAATGCCGCTTACGCAATGAGTCGTAGGTTCGAACCCTGACTATAGGTCGTATGGTTTGAATCCTAACAGGCGCTTTACTTTGTGTAATTTATTTCATCAACGCTGCTCTCAAAACGGGAAGGAAAACATCGTGAGAAGACCTAGATGTCCTAGAACCAAAAATTCGAAGACTTGTGACATCTGCCAACCCGCACTGGGCTGGATTATAGCCCACTCGCTCGCACCGAGAGGAGGCCTGTTTCCCAGCAGTGGGAACATTATAGGCTAAATTATTTAACCCGAAATTCTAAGTTTAAATCACCTGAAAGATGTTTTTCACTGACAAATTGAGGTTAAATTTATAACATTTATTGATATTCAAAGAATTTTTTTTGGAAAAAGTGTTGAAATATAAAGTTGAAACCTTCCTAAGACAGATAAATGTGTTAGTAATTATCCATAATAAGTGATAGCGAAAGAATTGAACCTGAAGAGAGTTTGTTTATACTTTCTCCGATACTGTTGGAACTGACTATTTAAAATTACTTTGTCTTAACTATTGCTGACCATCGGCATCCCAATTACTGTTGCAGGTCATTAGAATGTCTTAAGTAAGGCATAGGTAAGTAAGTCAGGCCTTTTATTATTATTTATATATTATTACAGTCCTGATAAAGGTATGTAAATAGGTATCTCTTTACCTATAATAAACTATTGATCACCTCGTTCTTAAAAATCAGAACGTCAGTACATTTATATCTACTACCCAATCACTTCGAGACTGCTCCTACCTCCGATAGCAGCATGCATCGGAACTGAGCGGATGGTAAAGGTAGGGAAGTGGGACGCGAGGTAGGGGCATTCTCGAAGTGAACGATAGCAGCATGCATCGGAACTAAGAGGGTGGCAGAGGTAGGGTAGTGGGACGCGAGATAGGGGTATTTTCGAAGTGAACGATAGCAGCATGCATCGGAACTAAGAGGGTGGCAGAGGTAGGGAAGTGGGACGCGAGATAGGGGTATGCATCGGAACTAAGAGGGTGGCAGAGGTAGGGAAGTGGGACGCGAGATAGGGGGATTCTCGAAGTGAACGGTAGCAGCATGCATCGGAACTAAGAGGGTGGCAGAGGTAGGGAAGTGGAACGCGAGATAGGGGCATTTTCGAAGTGAACGATAGCAGCATGCATCGGAACTAAGAGGGTGGCAGAGGTAGGGAAGTGGGACGCGAGATAGGGGCATTTTCGAAGTGAACAGTATTGCTTACCCTATCTATCGTATTGTCTCAACTTAGCATTTGGAAATGCTATGTTGGGAAAATGCGTCGACAACAGACGGCATTACCTAAACTTTTGTTACGATGGTCCCAGTAAGTATATAGTTACACACTGCAAAGTGTTTCGTAAACCTAGCTTGTTACATGTCCCTCATTGCAAGTCCGGGTACAGGCAGAATTCGTTTTTAATACGTGCGAGCAGAATTTTAAGTAAACTGTCTGGTGAACATGATTTGGATAGTTATATAATATATTCAATACCAGTGTTTCTCGGATTAAGCATTTGTTGGTGAAAAGCTTCTGAAGAGTAATTTTTTGCGTCTAAATGATATTTAGTTTGTGTTAGTTGATCGTGTACGTGAGCTCGTGGCTCAGTAACAACAGCCGCACGGGTCTACCCATCAGGTTAAGCTACGCTTGCCGCGGTTGGTCCGTGGATGGGTGACCATCTTTACATACCGAAACTTCTCCGTGCCTCGGAAAGCACGTTAAGCCGTTGGTCCCGGCTGTCATTCGAGGATCTTTGACAGTCGTTACGGTTCGTCAGAAGCCCGAAAAACTGACAACCAGTCTTACCAAGGGGTATCGTGTAACCAGTAACTGGGCTGTGGAGGTCAGATAGGCAGTCGCTCCATGTAAAATACTGGTATTCAGCTGCATCCGGTTAGACAGGAAGCCAACCCCAACATAGTTAGCCTAGGCAGATTGATTGTTAGTTGATCGTGTACTATTTCCTAGTTTATGTTATACCAAGGTATTTTGTACCAAACTTTTTTCCGTTTTTATTTTCAGCCTTTTCAGTGGAAACTTGTAAATGGCCTTTAGTTACACTGTCTATGTTAGCTGTAAGTTTCCCGAATAAAATAAATACAAAACACATTACCAAAAACATAAATAGACATCAATGTCACCAAAATAATACAAACAAGACATCCACATTTAAACCAAAAAGAAAAAAATATATTTAGTAGCAATCAAATACCTATTCATCACCGAATACCATCGTATTTAAATAATATAGAGGAATGAAACACGTAGCTAATACCGTGGGGACATATCAATCTTCAAGCAGGCATTAGCCAGCGACGACGCGTCAACCGAACATCAATCACTGAACCTCGAAAATATTTCTCGAAAACATAAGGTGAGAGAAGAAAACTGGTAGTAAGGATTGTGGGGTAGGTTCCGTACACTATCAATAATTTGTAAATTAATATGTAAAAGTCTATTAACTTGAGAGAAGTGGTGGTCCAGTGGTAACGGCCGCGACTTACGAGTTGAAAGTTGGAACCCAGACAGATGCTTTACTTTGTGTAAATTATTTCATCAACATTGCTCTCAAAACGGTGAAGGAAAACATCGTGAGGAAACTGGCATGTCCTAGAACCAAAAATGATCTACCAACCCGCACTGTGCTCGCGTGGTGTACAGTCCAGTCCCTCTCACAAAGAAGAGGCCTGTGTCCCAGCATTGGGAATATTATAGGCTGATTGTACATTATCTTTATACTATTGAAATCTTTTGCTTGGAAACTCAAAAGAAACGAAGTATTGCCTACATCTTGCGCTCGTTTTGTATTAAACATTATAGGTACAAATCCCTTACAAAATTATGAGCAGTTTTCCTTGTATCTTAAATTGGACTGCCTCGTTGGGCTAGTAGTCGCAAGCGCTACTATCCTCAGTTCGATTCCCAGGTCGGGAAAAGAGTTATTGGGTTTTTCCATCAAGAATTGATCAATAGCACCCTTTTTTTTGTGGATGGGAAATCACCAATGACTTCTCCTGCTCTGGGCGGATCGGGAGGGCGCATCAGACTTTTACTGACTATAACCCACCCGTGTTCCTTCAGTTGCCTGTGCCAGAGTCACGGCATCTCTTTTGAACAACCCGCGACTCTGGCAGGCATCGGCCCTATCAGACCTCAACACTGCTGACATCTCTTTGAGACGCGAGTGGAACACAACGCGCTGTCGACCCGAGCCTGGTCCTTACCGGACGGCGAGCTACCCAATGCTCGCCGTCCGCTAGCCTGCGCCTACGGTGTTTGGGAATCGGATATCGATTCCCGCCGCCCAGGGCGTCTCCTGCGGCGACTAGGGACGTGAGGGCACAAAAGTTGGCTCCCTCACGCGTACCGTCTCCTCCTTCGCGAGCATTACTGCTTCGCAGAAGGAGGCTCAATAGCAACCTGGAATCTGGATTTGTGCGCGGTTGACGTCAATAGCCTCGCGCCCTATTACATGGAAATTAAAAATAAGTTGTAAAATGTGTGTTTACTAAATAGCTTCATCTCCGCCTAACTTATCGAGGAAAACGCGAGATAAATCAAAAGATAAAGACAGATATAAATTATTATTATATGATCATAAAGTAAAGGAAAACTTTGAAATTCTTATATCATATGCTATGAAAACACATTTCTCGCAAAGCCTTCACCCAATTCGAATCTTCAGTTAAAAAAAAGCAACTAATTCCCACGGAACCCCAACAAATCCACCAGTACCGCGTTTCGTAGTGAGATGACAGATAGAATAGGTAATTTGTCGCCCGCAGATGTCGTCAGGATATCCATTTACCGAACGATATCGTCGAACAAACATGAGATTCTTAAACGGTATGAATTCAGCCCTCGGTGTTCAAACGTACTCGTTTCAGTTCAATGGGTATTTTTTTTCTCTCTTTGATTTTTATTAATGAGGCGTTTAAAAGCTTTTTGGGTGTTTGGTAATGAATGATTTGGCACAGAATGGTCTAAATTGGTGTTATTGCGCTGGATCCACAGACTTTTATTATTGCTGTTGGGCCCAGGTTACTCTTTTCTTTTGTGGATGGGAAATCACCAATGACTTCTCCCACTCTGGGCGGAGCGAGAGGGCGTATCAGATTTTACTGACTAAAACGGGTCGGCCGTGTTCTTTCAGTTGCCTGTGCCAAGGCCACGGCGGCGTCTCTTTCGAACAACCCGCGACCCTGGCAGGGGCCCAGGTTACTCTAGGATGACAATACACTTCACACATCAGGTTTGTGAACGGGCACTGTCAGTGGAGGCTGGTCATATCTTAGCTGCCACGACTTATTTTAATGAAATTAAATTTTTAATTGTTTTGTTTTGATATTTTTATTACGGACGCCTTTAACGTTCTGCATCGTTCTCACAAGTATAATTTCAACATAAATGATGTAATAAATATTTTGTAACCATATTTTGATTTAAAAGAGTGTCCGCCTATTTTTTTGCCCGTTCTTCTCCATAGGTACTTACTACGCTTTGGAATGGGCAACTAGCTTCATCTTTCTAACTAACCGACCCATTGTTAATTCAAAAGTGCCTGTAATTGGTTTTAGAAATAAATGCTTTGAGTTTGACTTGTTATATATATGACAACAGATAATGTTCATAATCAGTGACTCCTAAACTGAGTATTGTACTTGTTTTTTTGTCGTCTAATAACCAGAAAATATCCACCGTGGTAGCCCCAACAAGCCAGTTTAGCTATCAAAATCAGTGAGCAATGCATTAATTATTCAAAGAAATTCCATCCTGAGCCCTAATTCCTTATTAACTTAACAATTCCTTACTTCGAACCCACTTCAATTCCTTGAGCTAATCACGACATCTGCTAATAATGTATTCTCAATGACACAATGAACGAAATCGCCTAATAAAAAAAGGGGTTTCTACAAAACACGATAGTGACGTGGTTTGCACGTGGTAAGATATTAGCACGTGGTAAGATAATCTTACAGAATCGGGGCCCAGGGAAGGAAAATGCATGCTTATAAAAGTTACAAAAAAACTTAGAAGTGTTAAGAGCGTTGATTGCGCTTGGGCTGGCAACGTCGCATTTCTAGAGGTTTTTCGTGATTATTGCATTCAATTTAAATCAAAGGACAATTTACTCTGACAAATTCTTAGATCATTGGTATTTATAACTATGTATGCTATGTTTTGACAGCTATTTTGGTAATTACTCTTAGAAAATAGAAAATTATTGACAATATGTAATTTTTTTTTTAATTTAATTAAATTTAAATCACGAAAAACCTCTAGAAATGCGACGTTGCCAGCCCGCGCGTGATCAACGCTCTTATTTGCTAATTTAGATAATATTAAATATAATATATATTTGTACATAATACTTAATCAAACCTATTACGTTTATAAGCTCTATTATAGAGTTCTAAGAAAACTCTTACACATTTGATCCACACTCAAGAAAGAACACGATGCTGAGAAAATACCAACCATATCTCTATCTTCCAGACTACATTTAAGGTAACCCGAGTAATAATAACTTAAAATATTTCTCCTAAATGTCATCTTGCTCTTGTTACATCATTTGTAATACAATCTACATTATTGTGCCTACAATTTATATTAATTTGATGGAGGTTCTATTGAGATAGGAGACCACAAAAGCACTCAAGGTTTCCAAGACATCTAAAGGTGAGGTATGTATAGTCGATCTCGTAATTGCTCTATCAGTTTTAACACTAATTAACACTAAAAGATTATGGGCAAATGTGGTCCAAATGTCCGTCCACCACTAACAAAACCTGTGTATCTGAATAATAGTGTACTTTATAAGGAGTAATTTTTATTAGGAGACTCTCGAAAAGCAGATCCAATAGCCCCACTATTGCCTCTTTTTGGAGGAATTACACTTGCAATCAAAAATCCTCGATGACAAAAAAAAAATATACATATAATAGTAAAACCTGTATACCAAGTTTCGTCCAGATCGGTTGTAAAATACGACCTGCAGTGGAGTAGCAACAAACTGACGCTTCGCTTGCTCGGTCAATAACTGTCACTGTCAAAAACATTCTATTCTATTCTATTTTTCTCTATGGCAATGGTGCCGATGTCGACAATTCTGCCAAAGTCAGATGTATTGTGAGAAAAATATAGACCGTGTCGTTATAGGACGTGAAGTGACGTTTAACCTTAGGGTAATAAAGCAAATACAATGTCGACTGTATTAAAGCGTGTCAAATGACACGCATACCCAATCACAAGATCAGGAGCGCCCGCTTAAAAAAACTAGTCGAGTGTACCACCCGCTGACGTCATTCGGCCCGCTGCGCGCGTTTGTTTACAAACTGCGATAGCGGCACAGTTTCTAGGAATTCTGTAGCTCCTGTTCATTATTTGGAAAGTTTTGTCTAGATCTCTATTATGGTGTGTGTTTCGTTTGAATTTGTTATTGTTTACATTTCTACAAATGGTTAAAAAGACGAACAAAGACAATTTAGCTTCAGGTTTCAAAGAAATGGCTCTAGTAAGAAAAAACAAGCGATGACCTATATGTTTTAAGGTTTAAAATGCATGGTGGGTTAATTCTTAACATGAAACATAAATAAACCCACTTACCACAGTACAATTAAACTATTAACTGAGTAAAACACTTTCACACTCGACCGACCGAACAATGACATGACAGAGAAAAAAATATTTTTTAATGTCATAGACGAGTCTCAGTCAGTGTTGACGTATCTTAAATCGTTCGGAAATAGATAACGCATCAAATTAAATGCATACAATTAGATATTAGTACTTAATAGTGATGGAACAACGTTAATAATAAGAAAATATTTTCTTGGTATAGAACTCACACCACGTACAATATTAAGTAAAATGACTCCACGGACCCGATTCACACCGCGCTCGCGTGAGCGGATACTCGTAGCAGTGCGACAACCAAGGTTGAATAAAAATGTATCTGGATTGATATACAACGTGTCGTTTTGCATCTAAGATACACAGAGAGTACTTACCAAAAAACATGCAAAAATATTGCATTGATAGAAAACTAGGCTGTTCTCAAGCGACATAAGATTCTTTTTATCCCAAAAAAATGCTTGATTCATGTGGGATAGACCACGAAGTCGAAGCTACGAGTAAAAGCTAGTCGCAGAAACAACTTGTTTTATGCTGTCAAAGTGATGTCAGATATTTTCGATCACATCGAGGTATCATATTCTTCTGAATTTAACTTATATTCCATTTGCAATAAGATTAGACATTTCAACAAATCTTTTTTATAGTCCATTCAACCGATTTTGACTTCTATTACGTTGGTACAAATGGCAACTGCAGTAAACAGTTGGTATTGCAACCCCTTTTTTCCTTTAATGCCATCCTTAAATCTACGGAATAGAAGTCAAAATCGGTTGAATGGACGTAAAAAAGGTTTGTTTAAATGTCTAATCTTATTGTAAACGAATTGCACACATATTTTAAAAGCCGGTGCAGCTATATTTTGGAGTAACTTATTGCGCCAGATATTTGTGATGCCACTTATATTATGTTCCACAAATTATCACATGCATTTGCAGTCATATATTAAGAGGGCTGTTGCGTTTGTAACCTGTCTCGCTCACATGAGACCAAATCTTACTAGACTTCTTCTTTGTGTTTTTGTAATAAGATGTCACCACTAATAAGATGTCACAACTAATAAGATGTCACCACTAATAAACGCTTTTTCATTTTTCTTTTCAAATTTTTAAGAATGTGAAGATGCTTTTTTGAAAAATGTTATCAATTAGTGGGCTAGTAAATAATAATAATTTAATAGGTAATTATTAAAAACGCATTTTTATGGCGGCATTTATTTATCTCATCTCAAAAAACAGACAATAAATTTTGAGCTGAGTTTATAGATAACACAATAGAAATGTGTTTTTAATAATTAGGTGCCTATTAAATTAATATTATTTACTAGGTCGCTAATTGATTACATTTTTCAAAAAGCTTCTCTTCATATAACAATCTTAAAAATTTGGTTTCGTGTGCACAAGAGAGATGATAAAATGCGACAGTCCTCTTAAGGATGAAAATCATGAAATCAGATATTATTGCCGAGCTGTCCATAGTAATATATTCAGTCTCGTGACTGTAACTGTCCTTTTTCTAAAGCTTCAATCAATCTGCCTAGCCTTTTCCCAACTATATTGGGGTCGGCTTCTAGTCTAACCGGATGCAGCTGAATACCAGTATTTTATTTAAAGCGACTGCCTATCTGACTTCCACAACCCAATTACTGGGTAATACGATACACCTTGGTAAGACTGGTTGTCAGACTAACCGTAACTACTGTCAAACATCCACGAATGACAGCCAGGCTTGACGTGCTTTGCGAGGCACGGAGGAGTCTCGGTATGTATAGATGGTCACTCATCCACGCACCAATCCCGGCAATTGTTGGATCGACACGTGCGGCTGTTATTACTTAGCCACCAGCTCTTTCTAAAGCTTGATGAACCAGATTACCACCACCGTACTAAGGATTCAAAAGAACTAAGATCCACTTGACTTTCCAATAAAACAAGGTGACTTGTTACCAAGTAGCACAATCTAAACAAACACATTACAATTAATTTGGTCCACAATTCATTCCGCGACCGCAGCGACATCAGTTTAATGAATCACCGGGGCTATGTGACAGGTTTTTGTGTCTCTAATGGCAATTTTAGTATCGGGATTAAATCTGAGATAGGTATAACAAACCCTGTTTTAGATTTTGAACGAAAACTTGTTGGTAGGTAAAATGCTACAGTACGATTGTCGAGAGAATGTTCTTGACATCTAGCTGTTTCATAGCAACGAATATGTGTTTTGCGAATTTGAAGCTTATAGTTACTAGAAATTGGCCAACTGACAGGAGTCAGGAACGCATTCTCCCAACGGCCGGACTGTACAAGGAACATTTCGCGCTTCAATGACGTTGACAGGGTAGCGCTGTTGGTAAACGTTTGTGAAATAGTTTTGTGAAATGTATTGAAAAAACAAGATGGCGCCGCCGTAGTTCCGATTTTGAACACCCAAAGATCCTTGTACAGCTTTACATTTATGTCTGAGATTTGTTTATTTATGTATTTTATGGGTTTGTTCGGTACCCCGACACCCCACGCCATCCCTGCAGTCAATCACGCGACTATGTGACTCGCCGACAGTGTCAAAAGTATGCAAACCCCGTTAGCTTAATTTCTTTCCTGAGAAATATTTCCTGGCTCTGATGTACGTTATCATTTATTTTAAGGTGAATGTGCAAAGGTGGCCCGCGAAATTCAAATTTTATTACGTTTTTTTGCAATTTACAGGTCAGTGTCCTGACACTGACAACCTGGGGGCCAACCACCACTTCTTAAAGCAGTATTATTTTAATGTTACTTCAGTGTGAGAAAGAGATGGAGCTATACAGGACGTCTAGCTCCATCTCTTTCCCACACTCATGTAAGATTAAAATAATACTGCTTTAAGAGGTGGTGGTCTAGCTCCTGTTGTATGTCGAAATATGATTCGCGACTATAATGAAATACGTATTTGCATAATTAAAATCATAAGAATCATCAATACATCTCTCTTAGTTAGATTTTTTCTTTCAAGTTTGATTTCGCAAATCATGATATTTAGAACAAATCCAACGAATCATATTTAGATGAACATACAACCTGACACTGACCTGCAAATTGCAAAAAACGTAAGACAATTTTAATTTCGCGGGCTACCATGGCGCATTCACCTTAAGTAACTAATTAAAAGTCAGTGTATAGATTCTGTCTAATAATGATTGTGGTGCAAATAGCGACACCCAGAATTTTTTTGTTTCGTAATTCGCACAAGGCCGCACCGCGATTATAAAACATCACCAAAAGAGAGAAGAATGGCTGAAATATTTACAATCGAGGACCTTTCAGAATAAATTATCCTTCTATCATTAACCTTCTACCTATTCGCAAACAAACCGAAAACAAGTTAAAAGGGTACATTAATCCTGTATTATCCAGATAATTATGTTAATTAGGAGTATGTTAATTTATCGTAAAACATTCATCCGGAAGCGAACGACATAATGATAATAAAATATTAATTATACGGAAATTATAAATGTGACGTCTTTTGTTGAGTTTTGTTAGTTGTCACATTTCGTGTGAACTGACCGTGCGTTTACACTGGCGAAACATTCAGTAAAAAAAACTTTTTTACAAAAAAAAAAAAAACAACCGACTTCCAAAAAAATACTACAAAGTGATAAATAACTTTAATTTCGGAAGTCGGTGTCTTTGGATCCGTATTTTAGTTTTTTGCCACCGACTTCCGAAATTAAAGTTATTTTTCACTTTGTAATATTTTTTTTGAAGTCGGTTGTTTTTTTTTTTGTGAAAAAGTTTTTTTTATTATTTACTTTTTAGTGGGTCAGTCTGTAATTTAAGTTACAATAGCCTAATGTCAACTGATCATCACCTTTTTACAAAATATTGCTTTTCCATTGGGAAAAGCAATATTTTGAGAACTTTTCAACAATTAACGTCCTTGTCAATACAAGGACGTTAATTGTTGAGAAGTTCTCCCAGAAAGGAACCAGGAGAACTGGAACTGATGGTAAAATCACTTTCAGCTCCACTTCAAGATATGTATTGTGACGAGCATAAATTGCTTAGCAATAACGAATTGCAACCCGTGAAATACGTATTATTGAGTAGTTCCGATGACCATCTGTGGTCTTCCTCATCAGTTCCACTTCACCAAATGGTGCTTTCCGGGAGCAAATGCATGAGTTACTATAAAAAATACCCAAATCGCTATATGTATCAGGTACCAAAGTTACGTAATAATATTACTCACTTTTCTTAACGTCTGACTGCTGATATTTATGTATGTTTTACAGAATATTGTTACATAGCCTATAACTAGCGGACGATTAAGATGCTCCCAACAATACCTCATTTGTAAAATTATGATAAGCAGTTTAGTTTAGAAGCTATGAGGGAACAGATGAACATACATACATACATACATACCTACCGGTCAATATCATAAGCTCACCATTTTTGGTTTGCCGTAGTCGGGTAAAAAATGCATTTGCGGCGCATGCCTCACAACTGTCTGAATGCTCTATTCAATTCTATTCGTATAACAAATTCTCTAAAACTGCGTTTTTACTTAGCGTTCTGAACAGTTCTGAGCGAGCAAGCGTTTGTTCGCGCGGTAAATGAAATTACTAGAGCGAGCGAACATGCTTGTTCAGTGATGATCGGTTGGACTCGGTGAACGAGTGCTCCCTCGCCCATTCTTTCAGTGTAAACGACGTCACGGCGAGCAAGCATTCGTTTTCTCGTTGTAGTGAAAACAGATGTTTTCTATTTTGAGCGAACATCGGCAGAACAGCAAACATTTGCTCTGAACAAAATGTTCGTTCGGAAGAATATAAAACACACACCTAGGCACAATACCACCATAAAAAGCCCGATTCTCATTCAGCAAGAGAACTCACAATTTCATGGTTAACCGAACTACCATTAGCGTAGCCCATTCCAATCTTAGTAATGTGATTGCTCCGCCATTGAATCTTACATGTTGCTCTCAAGTTATTTGGTTAATCTAAGTTACTGGTGCCTGTTGTAATTACGTGCTTTGAAGTGTTGGGTATTTCTAAGAGATTAGTTTGTAAGTTTAATTAATTGTTTTTATTTGATTATATAAACATAACCAAAAAATAACAAAAATATATCCTAAGATAAAACTAAAACTGTTCACAAACTAAAACAAGGCGTTGAAAAATTCAACCGCTTCGTTGTCGACTGGTTAAGTACCCAAGAGACTGGTGGCATTGCCACGTTGTATGGCAATGCTTAGCCTCTGGCCAAGGTAAAAGACAGCTCTTGGGTCACGGGAAGTGACTTTTGTTTTTTAGAAATGAAAGTAATTAGTTGACGATGATATAATCAGAGGGGCAATTCCTGTATTTTAACAACGTTCGCAATCTCATCTGAGTCTCAAGCTGTCAATTTGTATAACGTTTATCTACATTTTTGACATTTATTGTAACTGACATGAGATTGCGACTTGAATTTGAACGTTTTTGGGTACGAGAATTGACCTTCAGGTTTGGGTACATTGGTCACGCGTCATGTTGAAATGGTTTTGCATTTTGTATAATTCAGATACTAAAAGAATTTACACACACTGACTCAACTCACGCCTTCTTCCCAAGGGGGTGAACAGTGTTCTACTGTTCCATGACACACAGTATAAAGCGGGCGTCGTCGACACACAGAGTTATGGCAAAATTTAAATTCCTACGTCGCAGACAGTGATCTTATACAGGTTCCGTTTTCATTTTAAGGTCAGAACCCTAATAAGTATAGGTACATAAATAGAGTTCTTGATAACATACACACACACACACACACACACACACACACACACACACACAAACTCATGCCTTCTTCCCATGGGGGTAGGCAGAAGCTGCAGAACGCAACGTGCTTTTTGGCTCGTTTACGTTCCTACATCTGGTCATACACGTACGCCGGTTGTGAGTACTATGCACCACCTAGCGACGAAAAAATTACAAAAAAATGCAGGTAAATGGTATACAATTTTTGACAGGTTGAGTCTAAGATGAGATATACGGAAATTAACCCTCAGGTCAAAGTGTAACACCAATGCGACACAGCTACACGTGCGATCGACTCTACAACAGTATATTTCTCAAAAACCTTCAAAATGCACACTTCATAAAACCAACGCAAACATTAGCAAGCAATCCACGATAATCAAACGACAATTAAAAGCCGTTTCTAATTAAGTTTCAAGATCGAAGTTTAATCCATTTCCACAGTGTCGAGGAAATTACAAGTAGCTACTACAGCCTGTAAATTAGACAATACGGTGGAATAATCACTGGATCTTACCCTTTCATCGGTTTTAACTAAACACCGCTTAATCCAATTCTGGCACAATATTCGTAGGTACTGAGAATTCTTAGAGGTATGGGCCAATTTTATGGGAAAGGCGGACTCATTTTGAAGTGGAAGTATTTTATTTATTAGTAAGTATAATTGATCGAATCAGAGGTGAAGAGATCCGCAGGAGATCCAAGGTAACCGACAGCCTGAAGAATTGCCAAACTTAAGTGGCAGTGGCAGGGCACATTGTTCGCAGAACAGATGGCTGATGGGGCCGAAAGGTTCTGTATTGGCGGCAGCGTACCAGAAAACGTAGCGTTTGAGGTGCTGAGCGTTTTAAAACATGATGTAGTGACAGAAATTAAAAAGAATATGCTTACATGGATTGGTGACGTTGAGAGGATGAATGAAAAGCGACTTACAAAATGTATTCACAAGGCAAGTGTTTGTTTCGGGAGGTTCCTGTTTCGGATAAGGCGGGAGGTAACGCCCGGGTGTCACCATTGTGTGGATTGCCCGGAGGACACGGTGGAGCATACAGTGGAGGTCTGCCCGGCTTGGGCGGAGCACCGCCGTGTTCTCACGGAGGCGATCGGCGGCGGCGATCTCTCGCGTCCAAACCTGGTCCAGGCCATGGTGTGGAGCGAGAGTGCATGGAAGGCCGTCACCTCCTTCTGCGAAGCAATAATGTTCGCGAAGGAAGAGGCGGAACGCGTGAGGGAGAGGCAACAGTCGCGCCCTCGCGCCCCTAGCCGCCGCAGGAGACGCATTGGGCAGCGGGAATCTATTGCCGATTCCCGGCCACCATAGGCGCGGGCTTGGGGACGACGAGTAATGGGCAGCTCGCCGTCCGGTAAGGACCAGGCTCGGGTCGACGGCACGTTGTGTTCCACGCGTGCCTCAAAGAGATATCAGCAGTGACGGGGTCCAATAGGGCCGATGACGTCGGGGTCGCAGGTTGTTCGAAAGATATACCATGGCCCTGGCACGGGCAACTGAAGGAACACGAGTGGGTTTTAGTCAGTAAAAGTCTGACACGCCTTCCCGCTCCGCACAGAGCAGGAGAAGTCATTTGATGATTTCACATCCACAAAAAAAAAAAAGGCAAGTGTGAGTGGAAACGCCGGGAGGGGATGCGCTAGGAAGACATAGTGATCTTATTGGTGATGTTCTTCTGAAAGGTTAGGTGCGTAGTACTCGCAACCTGCGTGCGTGGGATGACCAGATATATATGAACGCAAACGAAGCAATAAGGAGTATGTAAAGGATCATTATAGGTGGTGGTCTGTAGTTTCTGCCTGTACCCATGGGAAGAAAGCGTGAGTTTATATAAGTATAATAGTAAGTATATTAATAAACTAGTGACCCTCCCCGGTTTCGCACGGATTTTACGACTTGAAAAAACATCGATACTTCTTTATTATATGCAAGTTTAATATTAATGACACATAAACCTTCAAAGTCAAAGTCAAAGTCATTTATTTTTGCAGAAAACACTGTTACAATGGTGTTATAGAAATTTACAGGTTTCAAGTGATTCTACCGTAAGGCATGCAAAAATGTATACAATTATAGAATTAAAAAATAAACAAAAATCATAAAATTAAATCAACAAATAAATAAAAACAATCATAAAATATTATAAGATATTAATGCAATGTCATACAAGTTAATTATTTTTTTTTTTTTTTATTCTTTTCTTCCGGAATAAATTCTCTAAATGATGGTGATAACCGCATCACAATCCGTTGCGCAGTTTAATAACAACAGTAGGTTTATTCTAGCTATATATCTACAATATTTTTGATTTGCGTATAAATAATACGCAAATTAAAAATATTGCCCTAATATAAATAGTATCATTCATGAGTAGTATCTTAGTTTAGTAGTAGAGTTGTGTCTTAGTTTACAATATTGCCTATGACTTCAATTGCACCCTGTTCACTAACATAATAACGAAGTCAAAACTGTACACTCATCATCTGCCTAGCCTTTTCCCAACTATGTTGAGGTCGGCTTCCAGTCTAACCGGATGCAGCTGAATACCAGTATTTTACATGGAGCGACTGCCTATCTGACCTCCATAACCCAGTATCTAGGTAATACGATACCCCTTGGTACGACTGGTTGTCAGACTTTCGGGCTTGACGACCCGTAACGACTGTCAAAGATCCACGAATGACAGCCAGGACCAACGGCTTAACGTGCTTTCCGAGGCACGGAGGAGTCTCGGTATGTAAAGATGATCACCCATCCACGGACCAACCCCGGCAAGCGTAGCTTAACCTGGTCGATCGACCCATGCGGCTGTTATTACTTAGCCACGAGCTCCTCCTCAAAACTGTACACTGAATATACTTAATAAGTATTTTTGAAAAAAAGTCATTGTTACGAGGCGTGGTACCTAACGAGTTTGATGCCGAAAATATAGTTTTTTTAATGTTTGTCCGTGTGTCTGTTTGTCTGGATGTATGTTCCGGATTGACGCTAAAACGGTTTAATAACACATTTATAACCTGGATTAACACATAGGGTACTTTTAATCTTGTTAGTACGTCCCGTGGGATATTTTCCGACATCCACGCGGGTGGGGTTATAATAACTAGGTACCCCCCTCTACCTTGGTTACCCCCCCTACCTTAGGTTCTTGTACTATGTAGATACTAAATAATAATAATAATAATAATAATAAATATGTTTGGACATATCACACAACGCCATCTAGCCCCAAGCTAAGCAACCTAATGCTTGTGTTATGGTAACGAGATGGCTGATAAACTACTTATATACATTTTTTTTTTTTTTGTAAATACATACATATTATAGATAGAAAAACACCCACTAAAGTATGTACAGTATACACATCTGTGTAATCCTTCAACGAAACAGTCGTTATGATTGGTGTGAGATAAGTCATTGTAATAATTTTATTGATTTGTACAATTTCATTCGCGCAAAAATCTTAGTTACAATAGGGGGATTATTATGCCCTGCGTGCCCTGCTGGCAGGCGCTGCTGAGGAGCCGGTCGGCCGCCGCACGCACCGCCATATATCGATCGGCCAATTCATTGGTGGCCGCAGTACGTGACTGGAACCACAGCCCCTACATATGAGATGGCAGTCCTACCACACGCCGATAACCTGATTTGTTCTTATTTATGATATTGTTTGTGTGATATGTTAAATATGTAATTAATTTGTAAGTTTATTTGGATTTACATCTGGAATAAAAAGATTTAATTTAATTTCATTTCATTATTTCTTTGTTTCCTCAATATCCGCTATAGCCCTTAACTTAGACCCCGAAGAACAAATTATTTACATTCTCTTAATCAAGTGGTTGTAGGTAACACAGCGAAGGCAGTGCACTAATTGAGTCCCACCCCTCTGCGACCCACTATTGTGTTACGTTACATCTTTAAATAGCTGCAGAAAGCCTTTGTGTGAGATTGGTTTGTCGACCAAAAGGTAACGTAATTAGGGAAGATTAGAATTCGGATTCAGAAGTACGTTTTATCTGGACAAGGGTTACTTTGTATTTGGGTAAATAAAGTAATTCAAGTTAGCTTCTATTATATTCGATACATAATATCGAAGCACGTGCTCGTGGTTAAGTAATAACAGCCGCACGGGTCAATCCATCTTATTAAGCTTCGCTTTCCGGGGTTGGTCCGTGGATGGGTGACCATTTTACATACCGAGACTCCTCCGTACCTCGGAAAGTATGGTAAGCCGTTGGTCCCGGCTGTCATTCGTGGATCTTTGAAAGTCGATACGGGTCGTCAGAAGTCTGCAACCAGTCTTACCATGGGGTACCGTATTACCCAGTTACTGGGTTGTGAAGGTCAAATAGGCAGTCGCTCCATGTAAAATACTGGTATTCAGCTGCATCCGGTAAGACTGGAAACCGAACCCAGCATAGTTGGGAAAAGGCTAAGCAGATTGATCTTCTATACGTATAAAAATCTATGTGTGTATGTATTTTAAGGCTTTATGTATTTACAAATTTTCAGGCAATCTTCAAATTAGCCCAGCGGTGATCCTGTAAAGTTTGGTAGCGATCGGAGCAACAGAATTATTTTTTTGTCTTTTTGGTAATTTTGTGTAATTTTTTTTTTTTGAGCAGTATTCTAGCGAAAAGTACCTACTAGGCTTGCATGAAATCAAGATAGTACTTCAATCATTACTATTATTCCACGATGAATGATGATGGATGAACGGCACACTAACCTAATAAAAGTACTAGGCTTGCATGAATTCAAGATAGTATTAACATCATCCACCACAAGTCATCTGGCTATAGATAATTAGTGCTACCCGTGCAAAGCCGGCACAGGCCGCTAGTGGCTCCATAAATGTCGAAGATAATGAGAAGAAGATAACAGGAGAGTCACAGAATTGCCTCCTGCCATTTCACATTTTGTTACTATCGTGAAGTGGATGACACTGTCCATCATTTTACATCATCCCATAATCCGATTTCACTACAGTTAAAGAGATAAAATGAGAGGTTCTATTGTTAAACCACGTTGTGAACGAAAGTGAAGTGGGTACTTCACTTATTGAAAGGTATGTGCGGGTAAGTGAGGATAAACACTGAAAGTCATTGACAAAAAAAAAATAAGTAAAAGCTAAGTGACAAAACCAGCTAAGTGCGTGTCGAACCACGTTCAATGAAGAGTTACGTAGTTGGGATGAGTTTATCCCAAAAACCAACTTAACATTGTAGTTGAAAAAAAATGTTCTCCCATACATCGATATGCATCACGGTAAATTCTTCAACTGCAAAAAGTAAGATAGTAATCGCAAAAGAACATTTCTTTGTGATAAAACTACAAATTAACTATTTTCGGATTTTTCTTTTAATTGTGCAGTGAGATCTTGCCTCTTGCCTTTCATGATTCAACGGTGAGGTCAACGGGAAGTACCCTATAGGTTTTGATTATTATGTCGAATAAATGGCCAAATTTTTTTATTGCGTTGACTTAGAAGCTTGATTCTTTAGAATTTTAAGGGACCGTAGACTTCCGTGTTTGATATTAATTTCAACTTGATACCTCCACGCGTTCCTGAGAAAAAGGGTCTTAACAGACAGACAGACACAGATGGACTACGAAGTGATCCGGATAAGGGTTCCGTTTTTTCCTTTTGAGGTACGGAACCCTAAAAAAAAAGCTTAGTAACTCATCCAACAAATTCTCAGACACGCAAAAAACTAGCTCTAATCAAGACGGATTATGGTAATACACGCGCCTGACATTATAGACCAAGACGAATTGTATTACAGGCAAAAATGTCTAAATCTTAGACTACCCATGTTTTGATCTCGGGCACAGCAATTAATTCAAATAAGTGATGGTCTTACCCGGTTTTCCCGGGGTAGGGATAATACCAGATGACAAATAGTCTTGGAAATAGTCAAGAAAGGGTTTCCCAAAGGTCACCCGCTTAAGATGTACGCATTTAAATTTTGGGCAAACGCTTTCTCAGTATTAAGTTTAGGTTTTGTTAGGGTTAAGCTTTAAGTATTTTGTCGGGTAAAGGTATACTTGAGGTTTTATTTCTTGAGTGTGTAAGTGGAATTGTAAGTAGGTTTCATAAGAATTCTTGAATTGAATTGAAATGTAAATATGTATAGACGCATGAAGGAACAGGGTGTAATGTTCAATCATGCTCTATAGAAAAGGGAAGATCCTCCACCCAAACGGGTGTTGTGTATGGGGCGACTGCCCGAGGGTTGATGTCGGGATGTTGTATATGCTAGTCGCGCGGTAAACTCTGCTTGCGCGATGCAGGATTTTGCGTGACGTCAGTGTGATGCGTAGTTTGCGTGTGGCGATGTAGATGCCGCCACATATTCATAATCGAATGAGAAGGATTACTTGGCTTGTGACAAAAATGTAGCACCTTATCTGAATTGATACGGAGCTGGATTTTGTTTAACAAGTTCTAACAACTAAGTAATTATACTTATGTATCATTCTCACTAGCATAATCCAATATACATAATATAATACACTAAAATATTAAAGCAGCTCTTATAGGGCATAAAGGGCACAGCTATATAGCTATGCCCTTTATAGGTCTATTTCCGACTTTTTTTTCCTTTTGCTCGGCTCCTAAGGTCCGTAGCGTGTTAACCTCTGACGTGACGCTGCACCCCATGTGTGAATAGGGAAAAATCCTTTATATAATAGGTATATAAGCTTATATCATATCATATATATATAAACGTAAAAAACATCATCCGATGGAAAAAAAATCATCATCAGTAGTTGTGAAGCTATGGGGTTTGCAATTATTCCCCCCCCCCCTCCCCCTGGGGTTTTGGGTTGATAAATTAGTACAAAAAGTTGTTTGAGGGGTCAGCCTGTAACCTTTTTGCAAAAATAATTTTTCTAATCCGACTTTTAGTCCTCGAGATTAGCGCGTCCATAGAAACAAAATCTTCAGCTTTATACATATTGGTGGCGATCAGCACCATCTTTATTTTCAGCTGTCATTGGCTATGCAGTATACACATAGTCCACTCCAATATTTTGCCGTCCCAGCCACTGTTATCGAAAGAAAGAAACTTAAAAAAAGAAAGAAAGAAACTACGTTTATTTGCAGTATACATGATGCAAAGAAAGAACCCAAACACAAAAAGTACATGTTTGAGGAAAATATGCATCATTCACGCAAAACGGCCACAGCTCAGCATAATGCTGTGACCCCATGCGAGACAGAGCCCCAGCGCTGGTTTTCAGTGACAGCCAGCGTTGACGTGATGACGTCAATCGGCGACATTGGTGTAGCCATACTATTCTAACTAATGTTATAAATTTATGTGAAAGTGAATTTGTTTGTTTGTTGCGCTTTCACGCTAAAACAGCCAAACGGATTTGGATGAAATTTGGCACATGGGCAGCCCATGACCTGAATTAGGAAATATGATACTTTTAATCCCGGTAGTACGTTCCCATGAGATAAATTCCGATCTCCACGTGGGCAAAGCCTCAAGCAAAAGCTAGTGAGATAAAATAAAAAATAAAATAACTACACAATACTACCAACTACTTCTCGTTCACTCCACAATCAAACATGTTCGCATCCATCACTTCTCTCCAACCAAAGCAAACTGGCATTCAACTCAAAAATCGGATCCGCAAAACAAAAAGCGATCTAACCCTCTCTCCGCTGTGCACAATAAGTACAATCAATACGCAACTGTAAAAAAACATAACCGCAGAACGGAAAAACAAAAAGGAGTACACTTAAAACCGGTGGAACTGCACAAACACGGCGCCGTTCCGGAATCCGGATCGGAACTTATGCGATCACGTCCACGGAAATGGAATTTTAAATCCACACATTGTACTTAGCGGTCGAGTGTTGTGGGTTAGTGGCACAGCGAGTCCGCGATTCGAACGAGGCATCGCGGTCGGCATAATTATGCAGTGTGACGTAATCATTTATCTTTTATTTTTGTATTGAAACCATCGCTGAAACGTACTTTGTTGAAAAATGTAGGCGGAAATAAATATAATTTCAAATTAATTACGTAGATAGCACTGAAAGATGACCAATATGACTTTTTTTCATCTTTTTACTTGATAATAAATAATTAAGAGGGCTGTCGTATTTTGTCACCTCTCTTGCTCATACGGAACCAAATTATTCAGAATTAATGAAGAATGAAAGGATGCTTTTTTGAAAAAAAATCTTTTTACAAAAAAACAAAAAAAACAACCGACTTCCAAAAAAATACTACAAAGTGAAAAATAACTTTAATTTCGGAAGTCGGTGTCGTTGGATCTGTATTTTAGCTTTTTGCCACCGACTTCCGAAATTAAAGTTATTTTTCACTTTGTAATATTTTTTTGGAAGTCGGTTGTTTCTTTTTGTAAAAAAGTTTTTATTTTTTACTTTTTAGTGGGACAGTCTGTAATTTATCGAAGTTAAAATAGCTTAATGTCAACTGCTCATCACCTTTTTACAAAATATTGCTTTTCCCGATACAAGGACGTTAATTGTTGAGGAGTTCTCCCAGTAAGGAACCAGGAGAACTGGAACTGATGGTGAAGTCACCATCAGCTCCACATCAATATATGTACTGTATGAGCATAAATTGCTTAGCAATAATCGAATCTCAACCCGTAAAAAACGTATTATTGAGTAGTTCCGATGGCCATCTGTGGTCTTCCTCATCAGTTCCACTTCACCAAATGGTGCTTTTCGGGAGCAAATGCACGAATTACTATAAAAAATATCCAAATCGCTATAGGTGTGCCTATAAAAATTTAAGGTTCCCCTCGATTCCTCTGGGATGCCATCATCAGATCCTGGTTTCCTTATCATGGTACCACCCTTGAAATATATCCTTTCCAACAAAAAAAGAATCATTAAAGTCCTAGTGCCTCAACCCCAAACGGCTCAAACGTATAGCATTATTACAGGGTGGAATTTTTTAACCTCACCTGGAGGGAAAGTACTCTAAATACTGAATATAGCAAATTTTACTCAAAGGAAACATTCCTTTATTTTTTAAAAGAAACAAATCTGCGTTCAAAGATTTTCGAATATACGCTTGCCATACTCGGGAATCAAACCGGCTAAAAAACATCATCATCATCATCTCTTTTCATGGTTTTCCTTCCATTTAATGCCTCATGTTTCTTAGAGAGATTTGATCCTCATGATTGTCCCTATCAATTGATGCCATAAAAGTACAGGGTGTTATTTTTCGGATTTTAGCCGGTTCAATTCTCGAGTGTGGCAAGCGAATTTTCGAAAATCTTTGAATGCAGATTTGTTTCTGTTTAAAAATAAAGGAATGTTTTCTTTAAGTAAAATTTTCTATTTCCAGTATTTAGAGTAGGTACTTTCCCTCCAGGTGAGGTTAGAAAATTCCACCCTGTATACAATGGCATAACTCAAAATATAAGGTATTGAACATAAACTTTACTGCTACACGTATACCTAACTACGTACACCTAAACTGCGGCACCTAATTTCTGTAGTTTTTATTACACACACCAAAACTTAAACATATTTTATAAGACCACAAAGCATAACCATATTTAAGAAAGTCGCAACCACTAAAGTTATGCTACACTTATTTATTTTTATTTATTTATTTTATTTGGCTCTACAACAATGAGTACACTATTACATGTATATAGTAAAACATTTCAAACTTAGGTCTAAGTGCCCCATTACTTAAAGAAGAGCACTGCATGCACTACATTATGCGCTTATAACTAATTAAACAATGAAAAAGATGAAATAAAAATACAATTAAATAATGAAAACAACTTAACTATCGATAATATTAAGTTAATTAGGCCAAACAGAATTAAACTTAATTATTCTGCGAGTTATATTTAAACATTTTTCTGATAGTCGGTACAGATGTATGACATAAGTCAACTTCTTCAACATGTTCTTTGAATACAGCATACATTCTATATAATATACACAATTTATGCCTCGCATTTAGGTGAGGCAGATGTGGCTCACATTTCACGGTTAAAACACACAGTCAATTAACTCAGACAGTACGGGAAGTAACTGACGATTAAGTTGTCGGTATGGCGTCGCTAACTAAAGCATAGAGGAATCGCCAAAATGGCTGAAGGCTATAGATATTCCCATACAATTGACACAAAATAGATAGTCTCATTCGGGAACATGTGCGTTGAAAATTTTCATCTTTTTTAAAAATTAAGTCAGCTGTTTCCTACAAAAATACAATACCTACGCGGTCAAAATGTATGGAACAGTAATACTTAATTTTATATACGAGAAATAATTCAACCGAACCGAAGGAGCTCGTGGCTAAGTAACAGCCGTATGGGTCGATCCATCAGGGGTTAAACTACGCTTGCCCGGGGTTGGTCCGTGGATGGGTGACCATCTTTACATACCGAGACTCCTCCGTGCCTCGGAAAGCACGTTAAGTCGTTGGTCCAGGCTGTCATTCGTGGATCTTTGACAGTCGTTACGGGTCGTCAGAAGCCCGAAAGTCTGACAACCAGTCTTATCAAGGGGTATCGTATTACCCAGTAACTGGGTTGTGGAGGTCAGATAGGCAGTCGTTACATGTATAATACTGGTATTCAGCTGCATCCGGTTAGACTGGAAGCCAACCCCAATATACTTGGGAAAAGGCTAGGCAGAGTGAACCGAGAAAAAATTTTCAACGCAGGGGAAAAATAAATTTACATTAAAAAAAGTGAAAACCGACTTCAAAACCAAAAACGAATAAAATAACTTTCAAAAAACACTTAACAGCTTCTGAAGTCGGTGTCTTTAATTCTTCAATGCACTTTAGCTTGACACCGACTTCAGAAGCTGTTAAGTGTTTTTTTAAAAGTTATTTTATTAGTTTTTGGTTTTGAAGTCGGTTTTCACTTTTAAATTAAAATTAAATTATAAATTAAACCCCCGTTAAATTTTTATATTATAGTATAGTTAAAATCTCGCTGCTGACTCGGTTATAAATCATAATTGGAGTAGGGATGTGCGCTAGTTGCGCGCGCTCAAGGCCATTATCGATAACAGAATCATTAAGGTTATCACGTATCTTGCCGCCTTACCACTGTCAGTACAATCCCATCGAGTTGGTGTGGGCTCAAGTAAAAAATGAAGTTGCAACGAAAAACAAAACCTTCAAGATACGAGTAGCTGATGTCGAGAAGTTAGTCGATGAAGCCATTTCCAATGTCTCCATTGAAAATTGGCAAAAATGTGTGGAACATGCAGAATTGCTGCAATATGAAGACTTAAGAAAAGCACATTTATGCGAAGAGTTCATCATTCGTGTGGATGATGATGACGATGACTCAGACGAAGAATTTTAATTTTCTATTTTTAGTTTTATACGAGTATATACGTTCTTTTGTTTATATATTTAATATGCTTTGTAGTAAATTTGGTAATAAAAAAAAAATGTGTATTTATTTCTATCACCCATTTATAAATATATAAAAGTATCGATATCACTCATCGACTGCAGTAATGCACAGGACTACGTGTGGGCGTGGACTGCCCATAAGGCCCGTGAGTGGGAAAGAGAGCGAAACACTCGAATGATTTATGACCGAGTCTGCAGCGAGATTTTAACTATACTATAGATGGTTTCGTTCATTGTGTCATAGAGAATACGTTATTAGCAGATGTCGTGATTAGCTCAAGGAAATGACGTGGGTTCGAAGTAAGGAATTGTTATGTGGTCATAGTGAATTAGGGCCCTGTTATTGTTCAAGTTTTCCACGCCACTGAAGTACCAAACATAGTTGCGGGTCCCCACTATCGATTACACACGACTTTAGAACTTCATACATTAGTTTCGTTGTTCGCTGTAAGTTTAGCTTTCACTCGGCACTGACACGAGTCTTATACATGTGTATTGTGGTGGAATTTTGGTTTGCTGGGAGTAGATTGATTGTTTCGGAATCAGTTTGAGGCGAGTAGACTGCTAACTAGCGTCACCATTGAGAAAAAATAATAAGTCTGGAGATATGGAACATTTTGAAATTTTCTATGCTCACATTTTTAGTCAGATGAGGTAGAATTTTTCATATCAATAAATATTAGTACTAAACCTCCTAGGTTCGAAGTTATAACATCGAATGTGAGCACAGGACATTTCATAATGTTCCATATCTCCAGACTTAATAATATATAAAGTTAGGTAATGAGTTTAAAGCGAAAACGCCAGAATAGCCCGCGATATTATTTTTTTTCTTACGTTTATTAAAATTTACTGATAAGTTAGGTTATAATAACATATGATCCGCGATCGTAGTACACAAGTGTGCAAGTGTATTTACAGAATACTTGTACAATGTAATAACTGTCTAACACTTAAATTACCCAAATGAATGACTATTTCATGAAAACATGACATTTTTAGAGAGTTTTATTGATGATTCTAATGTTTATAATTATGTAAATACATAATATTTGTTACGGTCGCTTATCATATTTTGATCAACATGTAACCTTACAAATTCTGAGACCTGCAAATTCAATGATATTATAAGTAAAAATTTACTTTAAAAAAAGTAAAATCCGACTTCAAAAACGAATAAAATAACTTTCATAAAATACTTAACAGCTTCTGAAGTCGGTGTCAAGCTAAGGTGCATTGAAGAATGGAAGACACCGACTTCAGAAGCTGTTAAGTTTTTTAAGAAAGTTATTTTTTTCGTTTTAGGTTTTGAAGTCGGTTTTTACATTTTTTTAAAGTAAATTTATTTTTCCATTTTTAGTTGAATATACAATTAGGACAATTACACGAGCCCAAGACGAACGAAAAAAAGAATCATCACAAAATCCGCTTAGAAATGTCGGAGATACAGTACATTAATGTATATAACTTCGTATATAAGAATCATTACCTAATGTATTATATACTACAACCTTCCTGAAAGTATGTAGATTACAATAGTGAAAGAATCATCAAAATTGATTCATAAGTTTTTGAGAAAATCGTGGACAAACAAACATACATACATACATATAAACATACATAAATACGGGTCGAATACAGAACCTCCTTCTTTGAAGTCGGTTAAACAGAGGTAGATAGGTTATACACGCTCCGCAAGTGGCACGTCAAAATCTGGCTAACTAGCCACATTTTCATCGTCTTGTCTTTTTTCGCTCCCGATAAATACGACATGCCATCCTACTTCCATTTGTCATCTAATAGTTCGACATTGTGCCGTTTTTGAACATCGAATGTTGGGTAGGTAACCTATCTACGTCTTTTCACTTATAATATCATTGTAAAAATTGCAAAATGGAGCCGCTGCTTAGCGTATCTCCCTTAAATAAAAGTTCTTCAGATATTATTGAAGAATAAGCTTATATGAGAAAGTGTAGGTAAAGCCGGGTCTCCTGCGCGTCTTTTTGCGAAAGATGACACAAAAACATCGAAACAAAGAGGCGTGGCTTAAATATATTTGAATACATAGGAGACAGCTTGCATAAGAAAACAAATGATTATGTGTAAGGTTTTTTGAGTAATGTTTTGCTAAGAGACGCACAGGAGACCCGGCTTTAGTACTTCTATTTTTCACGCTGAGATTTTTTTTTGTTGTGAAAAGAAACGTATTTATAGTGTTAAGGCGGAGATTTCTTGAAAACGGTCAAAAAGGTGGTTTTTTAAAGCAGTGCATCCCACAAACCGTAAATCATCATCTTCCTGCCCTTATCCCATATTACTTGGGGTCGGCGCAACACGTTTTCTTCTTCCATTCTCCCCTGTCAACCGTCACGCTATCATTCACTCCCTTCTCTTTCATATCATTCCTCACACAATCCATCCATCTTTTCTTTGGCCTTCCTCTGCCTCTCCATCCATCAACATCTATATTCATCACTCTTTTAGTCACATGCGTTTCGTCTCTCCTCATTACATGCCCATACCAAGACAAACGATTTCCTTGCAACTTTTCTGTCACTGGCGCCACTTTCAAACTTCCTCTTATATACTCATTTCTCACTTTATCCATTCTTGTCACTCCACACATCCATCTCAACATTCTCATCTCCGCTGCATGCAATTTTTTTTCATCCGTCTTCTTCACTGTCCAGCATTCCGATCCATAAAGTACGACAGGCCTTATCACGGACTTGTAAATTTTCCCCTTCAACTTGAGGGGCATCCGTGGGTCGCAAGTTGTTCCTGTAACCTGTCGCCATTTCATCCATCCTGCGTTGATCCGGTGCGTTATGTCTCGGTCTACTTCGCCATCCCCTTGGACAAGCGACCCGAGGTACCGAAAGTCGGAGCAGATCGGTAAGGGCGTTCCGGCAAGAGATATGGGCACAGGACCGGAGAGTCCGCCAAAATCACAAAACAAATACTCTGTTTTGGTCCGACTTACTCTCAGGCCAACGGTCTCCAGTCTTTTCCACCACACCTCCAATCTGCTCTGGACCTCTAAGCCACTCTCGGCAACCAGCACAATGTCATCGGCGAACAGCATACACCAGGGAGCCTCTTCCTGGATATCCGAAGAAAGAGCATCCATTATCAGCACAAAGAGGTAAGGGCTGAGTGCAGACCCCTGGTGCAAGCCGACAGCCACATCGAAGCTGTCAGTAGTGCCCACTGTAGACCGGACTTGGGTACTGCATCGACTGTACATCGCGCGAATCAACTGCACATACTTCCCTGGTACACATTTTTCCTTAAGTGCCCACCACAAAACTTCACGAGGCACTCGGTCGTATGCCTTTTCGAGGTCAACAAATACCATGTGCAAGTTTTTATGCGCACCTCTGTATTTCTCGCACAGCTGGCGGATAGCAAAGATGGCATCTGCTGTTCCTCGACCAGGCATAAAACCGACCGTAAACAAACCGTAAATAATTCTACCAAATAAAAATCATATGATATTTTCAAGTCCTTTTCGCATACAGTGATGGAACTCAAAACATAATTAAACAAACCAAAAAATCTTCAACCATACCTCTTAATAATTTTTAAAAGCAATTAATCCCTTTATTAACAATTATAATTATAATTAAAAACCATAAAATTTCAAATGGCAAACTGCATCCAATGATGGATTATTTATGATTAAATAGTTAATTTCTAATTTTATACGATTTTATTTACACCTTTACGACATAATTCCGGTGCGCGTGAGAGTTCTATCTCGCGCGTCAAACTAGACAGACATAACGCCATTTCACTTGCACACCGAGCTAAACCACGCTTAGATGTAGGGCCTTAAAAAAGATTAAGAATATAATTTTTCCAGGCAAGTAATAAAGTAATACGGAAGGGAATATTGAACTGAAATCGTGGCAGTAAAACCACATATAAAGCAGACTTTGGAAGAAGCGAGAAAAATGTATTTAAATTAAAAAAAACTTCTTCAAAAGATTGTGAGTCCAATCAAGACCATTAAAAAACCAACCACACAATCAATCAATCACTATGACCACATAACAATTCCTTACTTCGAACCCACGTCAATTCCTTGAGCTAATCACGACATCTGCTAATAACGTATTCTATATGACACAATGAACGAAACCATCTAATATAAAAACTTAATTTAAAAAAAGTGAAAACCGACTTCAAAACCAAAAACTAATAAAATAACTTTCAAAAAACACTTAACAGCTTCTGAAGTCGGTGTCAAGCTAAAGTGCATTGAAGAATTGAAGCACCGACTTCAGAAGTTTTTTGAAAGTTATTTTATTCGTTTTTGGTTTTGAAGTCGGTTTTCACTTTTTTTAATGTAAATTTATTTTTCCCCTGCGTTAAATATTTTCTCGGTTCAATCTGCCTAGCCTTTTCCCAACTATGTTGGGGTCGGCTTCCAGTCTAACCGGATGCAGCTGAATACCAGTATTTTACATGGAGCGACTGCCTATCTGACCTCCACAACCCAGTAACTGGGTAATACGATACCTCTTGGTAAGACTGGTTGTCAGACTTTCGGGCTTCTGACGACCCGTAACGACTGTCAAAGAACCACGAATGACAGCCGGGACCAACGGCTTAACGTGCTTTCCGAGGCACGGAGGAGTCTCGATATGTAAAGATGGTCACCCATCCACGGACAACCCCGGCAAGCGTAGCTTAACCTGATGGATCGACCCGTGCGGCTGTTACTTAGCCACGAGCTCCTCAAAAAAAACCAACCACACATAAAATACAAAGTACATCCCAAACTTAACCACCCGAACAATACACTACGTACTCTTAACACTCGTAAAACTGGATGCACATTGATAATACCACCCATTCATCTTGACGCCTGAAAATATTCATACGGCTTGTAATAAAGCACGCGAGAAATATTTTACATATGTATGCCACGAATGAATGACGGTGATGTGGAAATACAAGATTTTGCTTCTACGTATGTTATGGACGAAAAGATTTTCTTGAATTTTCGTGTGAAATGGCGATGACGTTTTTTTTTTTTTTGTCTAGGTAGTAGGAAACGTAAACAAGGCGTTGATTTACAAGAATAAATTAATGATTTGATTGTATTTACAAAAGATATATTTAATTTCAAGAAATGGGCTGGGCTAAGTGACTATATTGGCTACATACCAAGTAGTGGGAGTCAGACGGTGGAGGATATAAGTCAAGGAGAAAAGCGGCATAATCTTATTAAAGCGCAGGCCACACTGGGAACTAAGCGAACCGAAGGTTTCCCTTAGTTCCACGTCTTTTCACACCGCGTACTAAGCGAAACCAAAACGGAAGTTTGAAAAGACGCGGAGGAAAGCTAAATGTACTTAGCTTCGTTTTTCCTTCTGCAGAAATGTTGGAAAACAGTTTGCAAGACAAAACTTTTATTTCCGAGAAATACACGCTTTTTTATACTAAATAATTATTTACCAGCATCAATGCCGACGATTATCGATAACTCAACTTACCTGAGTATTTTATATAGAGTAGGTAAAGGCAATTAAATAAAAAACCGACCATGTCCTGAAAATCACCGTATAGTTTTAAGAAAGCGATTCATTACTGTCGGAATGCCCTAATTTGGTTACTGTGACAAATTTATACGTAGCGCTCGCCGACCGCTAACAGGGTAGCGTTTGCTTCACTCGCTCGGCACGCGCGTAGTTGGTCACAATTCTAACCTAACCTAACCTATTTGGTCGAAGTGCCCTAATAGTTATATTACTAGATCGTGCTTGTATCACAGACATATTCCTAGTAAGATAATTATGAACTGCTTTCATAACACTTTATTATGGTATATAGCTTTAACCCTAGGAAATTTCTCTTCCTATAACTCCCAAAAAAAACTCACATTAGCATCTAGCACTCCGTTGTCACAGTGAGCCGTCTCAAATAATTTCCTTCAGCGTCTTAATTCCAGAGGCGTAATTAAGGAACAACCCCGGGGCCTGTCAAATTAATTACACCTATTCCAGATAATCACAGTTGAAACTCGGGAAGGGTGATTTTTTTTTTACTCTTTTTATTTATTCTCCTTTTAAAGTCCGGTTCGCTTGGATTTTGCGTATTTTAAAGGACGTTAAAGGATGACGACAGAGTGAATATACTCGTAGATAGGGTTCTGATGGTTGCCGGATAGTGTTAGAACGGAATTTATGGAGTAAGTTATTGTGTTAATATGTCACAAGGTGTACTGCCCCTTGGTCTCGTGGTCGTAAGCGCAACTGCTGAGCGTGGCGTCCGGTGTTCGATTCCCAGGTCGGGCAAAAGTGATATTGGGTTTTTCCATTAGAAATTTCTTAGTAACAGCCCGGAGTTAGGAAGTTGGCGGTGTCGCACCTCGGAAAGCACGTTAAGCCGTTGGTCCTGCACCTGATCTCTCTCCAGTCGTGTCGGATTGCCGTCCCATCGGACTATGAGAGTGAGGGAAGAGAGAGTTCACCTGTGTCTGCGCACACACTTGTGCACTATAATATTTCCCGCGCCGAAAGCTGCTCTCTGCTGAGATTGGTTGCCATGGCCGAAATTCGGTCTGGAGGACTATTAATATTATTATGTCACAAGGAAAAACAGAATTGAACCGTGTAGCCTTTTTCTAACAAAGGTGATTCAACTTTCAAGGAACTATACTTCATTTGCAATAAGATAAGACCATAAATTTAGAGTAGGTTAGATACCACAAGCCATCCGACCAAGCATGCCCCATGTTTGTGCTGTGCACAAACTTGACGCGCTACTACCTTAGTAGTTTTAGTTGTGTTCGATCGCGCCAGATTTGTGTCGTCGAGGATATAAAAAAGTCTTTTAGCTCACTGACGCTTAGCGATTTAAATGATTCTATTTACGTTGAGCACATCACTAAATGGCTGGGGTGAAGTTATTATAGGTATAAAAAGCTATCTAATGAACATGCGGTATCTAACCTACTCTAAATCTATGGATTAGACATTTAAACAAACCTTCTTTTACAGTCCGTTCAACCTATTTTGACTTCTATTCCATAGGCTTAAGGATGGCATTAAAGGCAAAAAAGTGGTTACAATACCAATTGTTTACTGCGGCTTCCATTTTGTCATACTACCAACGCAATAGATGTCAAAGTTGGTTGATGGACTGTAAAAAAGTTTTTCAAATGTCTGATCTTACTGCAAATTGAGTATAGATAAAAATAATAATAAAAAATCATCTTCTCCATAGCCTTAAACTTATTAACCTAAAAGAAACTCTCTATATCACCTTAGAAAAAGCTGCAATTTTAAATACATGTTAAAATTATCAGAAAGTTCATGCAAATATATCATCTCCTCATCATAACACATCCTCAACTTACCATACCACACACTGCATGCTTGACTTCGGTCCGTAAATGTTGCAATAACCAGCCAAAGAGCCGAGAAGAAAAAACACAACAAAAAATAATAATAAATCTTTATTGAAATAAATTTGAGTTACAAAGATATGAAGCCTCGGAAACCCGAACTAGGTAAGAACCTGTACGTCAGATTTCAGAATAGATAAAGATAGATCTCCGCAGGCTTACGTTAGAGATAGACTCTTATTATTGTCACTCAAAACTGACAGATTAACGTGGTTTCTGTGGCTTGACATAGTTTTAATAAATGGTAAGAAATGTCTTACATCGTGAGACTACCGAAAAACACTACGAACTCGTTTAAACTGAAATGACGCGCCTCACTACCGCATTTACGTACCTATACGTAGTGTGTGTTAGTGGGGCGCGTCATTTCAACTTACCTAGACGAGCTTTACAAGTTTATCTTATTCAAAAACAAGCAAAACTCAAACTCAAAGCATTTATTTCAAATAAACCAATTACAGGCACTTTTTAACTGTCAAGGGGTCGGTCAGTCGGGAGGTTCCTGTTTCGGATAAGGCGGGAGGAAACGCCCGGGTGTCACCATTGTTTGGATCGCCCGGAGGACACGGTGGAGCATACAGTGGAGGTCTGCCCGGCTTGGGTGGAGCACCGCCGTGTTCTCACGGTGGCGATCAGCGGCGGCGGCGATCTCTCGCGTCCAAACCTGGTCCAGGCCATGGTGCGGAGCGAGAGTGCATGGGAGGCCGTCACCTCTTTTTGCGCAGCAGTAATGCTCGAGAAGGAGGAGGTGGAACGCGTGAGGGAGAGGCAACAGCCGCGCCCTCGCGCCGCTAGCCGCCGCAGGAGACGCCCTGGGCGGCGGGAATCTATCGCCGATTCCCGGCCACCATAGGCGCGGGCTTGCGGACGACGAGTAATGGGCAGCTCGCCGTCCGGTAAGGACCAGGCCCGGGTTGATGGCGCGTTGTGGTCCACGCGTGCCTCAAAGAGATGTCAGCAGTGACGGGGTCCAATAGGGCCGATGCCGCCGGGATCGCGGGTAGTTCGAAAGAGATACCGTGGCTCTGGCACGGGCATCTGAAGGAACACGGGTGGGTTATAGTCAGTAAAAGTCGACACGCCCTCCCGCTCCGCCCAGACCGGGAGAAGTCATTTGATGATTTCCCATCCACAAAAAAAAAACAGGGGTCAGTCAGAAAGATGAAGCTAGTCGCCCATTCCAATGTGTAGTAGGAGGAGCCGATGGAGAAGAAGGTCAAGGAAATCCACGGACACACTTTTAAATCAAAGTATTATAGTTTTAAATTGGAAATATACATGTGAGAACAATGTAGAAAGACGTGCTAAAAAGATAAAAACACTTGAAAAATTAAAATAAACCGTGGCAGCTAAGAGATGACCAGTCCCTACTAATGGCGCCCGTTCACGAACATGACGCACGGATTAGCACCAATAATGATCCAACACATGCCACCACCAGCGAGACATTTGAAACAAGTACCTAAGAAATAACCGTTTAACCTACAAAGAAAAAAACAAAACAAAGATCACATCAATCCAAAAAAAACACAAGCTCAACACATACGAGCGATAAAATTCAAAAATTCATCATAATGCCGTCATAACGAACAACAGAAGCATCATGTGTTGAATTTAATACCATTTAGTCACGACTTGGCAACGTAACGACATACGGAAATATAGGGTTTTATCCTTTCACCGTCCGCTTTTGAAAACAGGACTTTGCAGGTTTCCGATCCTTTTCAACGCTTAAAGGAAGCATCGGAAAGATTTATTAAATTCAACCGAGATCCCGAGGGATCGTGCATTGTAAAGGGCGTCCCTTCCCTTCGAACATTGTGTTTCAGTCTCGGCCCGAAGGAGGACGGATTTGTGTCCGTGTTATTGTTATTTAGCCTTAATAATTGTATTATTTGAGTGTTTTATACAAAGTGTTTTTTATGCTAATGTTTTGTTGGGGTTTTGAAATGGAATGAAAAGACAGGCTGTTTTGAATAAATGCTTAAACGGGATTTGTAAACGATTGTACAAATCTCGTCTACAGGTTTAATTAAAATTATCGATGTTCAACCGTTTCGAATAAATGTAAGCTTTTAAAGCATAGCGTAGACAGTACTTGAGATTTGTTTACAAAAATCTCAAGTAAGCGACAAAACAAACTACCTTTTTGCTTAGATCCTGGATTAAATAAGTCCTGAAACGGGATAGTAATTGATAATATTATGAAAGCGACAGTATCGCTTTCATAATATTATCAATAAACTGAGTGTAGAATCTGCAGTCGGAAATAGGCTTTATCATGTTTACAAATTATAGTATTGGAATAGGTAGCGAGGCATACGTTAGTCTGTGGGTGAAGAATCAACATCAAGTCAGTGATGAAACATGTGTCAATCGACAGAGTAATTAATAATCCAAGATCCCAGAGCCGCCAGACCTTACTTTTTTTCTGATTAACAAAATGTATGGGATAGAGTAGTGTTAGTATGCACTTTGAACGTACGCATACCTGCTAGCTTGGGTCGACGGCCAATTTTCAGGTATTAGGTACCACAGTTACGTAGACACAGTTAATTGTGCCTGAGGGATGTTTGACAGACACAATTAACTGTGTCTGGGATGTTTGACCGCTTGATCTAGCTGCTTACAAATAGTATTGAAATACATAGTTCCAAAAGAGTCATTATATAAAAATTAGGACTCAAACTTTATGTAAGATGACGTCATTTTTTGTGAGCTTTCAAGCGTCTGGCTGAAAAAACCACCGCCGAGAAGTGTCTGACAGTATTGATTATTAACTCTTAAAATGTCGATTGCACACCATGTGTACAGATAACAATAGAATTTCAATTGTGTCTGCTAATTAGCGCGCGACGGGTTAATTATTAACAATATTCTGTACATACATAAAAATCAGCAGTCAGACGTTAAGAAAAGTAAGTAATATTTTTACGAATTGGCCGTCGGTTCAAGCTAGCAGGTATGCGTACGTTCAAAGTACATACTAACATTACTATCCAATATATTTTGTTAATTTGAAAATAAGTAAGATCTGGCGGTCCTGGGATCTTGCTCTATGAGTACAAACAAAAAATATTCAGGGATGAATTTCTTTCTGAGTGTTGGAACGCCACAAGTCCATCACTACACTATGAAGGATGTCGGACATAGTGATGTCAATTAGTTTTACTTACTTAATCTATGTTTACTTCCTCTTCCGTTCTCTTCCGGGCAGCCATTACCTTACCAAATGTGTTCTCGTTCGTTCTCGTTTGCTAGCAGTGATAAATAATAGTTATTGTTCAAAAGCTTGTAATAATTATTCTAAAGAATGAATAAACCAACAGTGTTCGATAAATTCGTATTCGTGTTTTATTGTGATCACCCACCGGAATCAAACCTATTACACCTATTACACTATTTGTGTTCAAAAATGTAAAAAAAATTAATGCTTTATTTTTCCCCGTTTTTAAACTCAAATATGTCAGAAAGTATAACACTTACGAGATTCGTCATTACATATTTTTTGTTTGCAATCGCTTACTCTATCGCATACTTGTTTCATCACTGGCCGCCAGTGGCAGACGGTAAATAGTGTAGGTATACCAGGTTCAATACAAAAATGTTCGAACCTCTTTCAGAAGTCCAATATAATGACACAACAATGCACATTTCCATTGCACACAGCCCCATTAAATCCGAACAAAACTTCAAAAGTAACCAAACTTTGCTCCAGTAAAAAATCCATCTCATTTAACAATAACCAAATTTGGTCATAAAATCTGTCACCCCACAATTTATTGGAACACCACACATAATGACAGAGGTTTTGTCCATTAACCCAGCGCTAATGGGAGCTTGGCAGAGTACAGTTGCAAAGTTCAACTGTGTTTTACTGCTAATCAAAATTCAAGTATGCTAATTTTGGAACACTATTAAGCTGAACGATGAAAGCCTACCATTTGGCGAATTTCGCAAATTTCAAGCTATTTAATTGTACAGTCTGCTTGTAACGGCGTGTTTACGTTGGAGTCTAATTTGATGCGAAATCAGTTCTTATATAAAAACTTTTTTACAAAAAAATACAACCGACTTCCAAAAACAACACTACAAAGTGAAAAATAACTTTAATTTCGGAAGTCGGTGTCTAGTTAAATGTATTTTCGTTTTTTGCCACCGACTTTCTGGTTGTCAGACTTTCGAGCTCCAGACTACCTGTAACGACTGTCAAAGATCTACAATATCATCCTGTAACTTCACTACTGTAGGCCAAAGGACTTTCTTATGCGGAGGATGGATATAATGTCAACCAGATACTGTTCCATATATGACCAAAAGGCTCTTCGCAATACAGGTAACTAACAAGCATTGATTTCTACCCTTGCTTACTGGTGTGTTAGCTGGCCATTATGATCAGATTAATTTACTAACTTTTCCTTTGAATCACTAGGATTTCAAATTTATAATAGGGTAATATGCATAATAAGGCTTATTGGTACATACCAGGTTTTCAACCCACAACCTGGTGCTTAAGCCTTTTTTTTCTGTCTGTCTGTCTGTACTAACTAAAAACCACCCCGGTATTCCCTTCCCACACCTGGACCGGGGATCATGGGAACTTGTTCGCCTTCCACGATCCCCGGCTAGTGCCGGCTGTTGAGGATTGTAAACTAAACGCTGTCTCTGTACTATATGTCAGCTGTCAAACACATCTGTCAAAATGAACTTATCGTTCCCTTGATTGAAACCTCTCATCGTTGTAACACTGCTCCGCTCTCATATATTAAATCAGCCGCCATCTTGTTATGTTCTTTTCATTGCCAACCAATAACCCATCACCGGCCCGCGAGGCCCCTTAGCGGGCCTCCTCAGGCCCGCGAGGGAAGTGAGGTGTAGGACTCCCCCCGCGACGTCCAATTGGGGCGCGCGCGGAACACTACGCACCGCCGCCTCGGTTCCAGCTGGATGGGGGCCGGCGGAAGCCTTCACCAACATTTACCATGTGCAATAAATATTAAATTATCAAAACTTGAACTTCGATAATCAGAATGTTAATTCTAGCCTACAATATTCTAAAGCTGTATGACTTTATCGTTAAATTTTAAAACAATATAGGGTGACTGTTAATTACTGACCGATACTTAAACACTTGATTGTACTCATGATAAAAAATGGAACCAAACCTGAAATCCCGAAATAAAATCTGCTGTTCCCTACATTTATGTATCTTTTTCGCTATTTCAAGCTTGATCCCACAGTAAAAGTTGTTTGTTATCATGAGTACAATCATGCGCTTAAGTAATTGGTCTCTAATTACCAGTCTCTCTATATATATATATATATATAGATTTTACACAAAGTAAAACACAACCTTTCAGATTCTGTTAAAAGTAAAATGTAATTATGTTTCATCGTGTTTAATTTATGAGTGGAACTTATTACTGCAGTAAAACCTATATATTTAAATTAAGTATGCAAATTGCTTTCAGAGTAATTAAAAGTCGATGGCGCATCGGCGAGGAACGTTATAGTCAATACTTCACTTAGTAACTTTTACCTCTACGAGCGTAGATACTTATGTAATAAGAAGCAAGCTATGTTCTGCATACTTTGGCCGGTCAGGACTAGGGAATGCAATCTCATTAATCTCGCGAGATCTCGTTCAATATTAATATTAATCTCAGTAAATATGACGAGATTAACCTCGGCCGAAAATCGAATGAGTTCGTTGTCGCGAGATTAATGAGATTGCACATGAGCATGAATACATATTCTTTCCAGTGTAGAGGCTGAAAGAGCGCTTTCTGCTGCAAGTTATTTAACCTGTAAATTTAGAAGCCGTCTGTCGGGCGACACATTAGAAATTTCATGCTTTTTACGAAGCTACTTCCAAAATGTTGAGGAATATTTTTATAATCTTAAACTAGATGAACTGACAGATGTTGTCCTGTCCAAATTTCAATAATTCATACAAATTTCCTATAGAAAATGCACTTTCAGTTTTCTCGAATTTTCCGATTTTCCCGGCAACTTTTTTTTCCGATGTTTTGACGCCTCACTGGTGGCATTTCCTTGACAGTGAAATAAACTAAGATTGAAAGCAATTTAGTGATAGATAACACAACGATAACAAACTGAGTTCTATGAACTACTATTGCTGGCATTTAAAAAAATAGCAGGTATAACTTTCTACAACTTTTTTAGTACTTTTTTCACGAAACAACCAAAACAACAATTTTTTTTTTTAAATTCAAATTCAAAATCATTTATTTGCTAATATGGGTATTACATAAAGTTGTTTAAAATAGAGCATAGTTCAACCATATTACGCCTTGAGGCATGCAAATATCAAGGTTTAAACTGTAGGTACCACATTGTTATACCTACAATTATTTGCAATAATAATTTATAATTAGGCAATAACAATTTTGATCATTTCATCATGGCAAATAATAATTAAAAATTAGCAAATTTTAATGTCACTAGAATAATTAAAGAACAAAATGTCATGTATTAAATTAAAATGTCAAGATATATTTGTAAATAAATGTTAAAGTAATAATAATGATAACTAATTAGTGCATTAATCACATGTCACATCAACAATAATATTTCTGAGAACAATATGTCCTTACATCCTCTATTAAATAATCCTGAATACTATAATAACATTTAAATAGCAAGAATCTTTTGTTATTGATATACCTGATAAAACAATGTAAGAAAGGGAACAAAAACGTCAATCTGTCAATTCTGGCAAAATTATTGACGATCTATTGTCTTCTGTCTCGCTCACTTTTTTATATGGACATTTTTTTACCAACATTTTTCACTTTTCTAAGTTTTTACTTTTTTCCGTATAATTTTTCAAACATTTTCTTTCATACAAACCTTGTACTGACAGTTACAAACACAACAAAAAAAATATTAGTCAAATAAAAGGTGCAACCGTTCTGAACTGAAGCGCATACATACATTCGGCAATGGATTTTTATTTATAATGAAGATATAAATAACGTAATTGTTTAATTTTCATGCAACAAAAGAAGATGATAAAAATATAGTAACTAGTTCTAGTTTTTCAACTGCAATGTTAAGTTTGTTTTTGGGATAAATTATTTTCAACTATGGAACCATTGATAAAAAGTACGTGGTCCGCCACGCACTAGGCCGATTTTTTTTTTAATTTGATCAGCTTTATTTATAAATACCTACCTAATAGTAACAACAAATAATATATATTCTATTGTTTTCTAAAGATTAAAATATACGGATAGTTTTATTCAGTAGTCCGTGTAGTGTGTGAATAGAGTCCACCGCCAAACATAATGAATGAGTTCTCCAAAATCATGTAACCATTATTATTATGCAGAGTGCAGGTTGCAGCATTCACAATAGTAGGAATGTGTGCAAAAGCTACTTTATACAACTTGATACTGACACCTTTTTGCCATAACGAATTTCAACGTTACATTTCCATTGGTGCCGTAACCGTAAGAATGCAAAAAACGTCCCTGGACCAAAAACTTTTGAATTAATTCTGTTAACAAAGGTACCCGGGCCAAGTTCCCCGGATTGTTTCAGAAGTGGGTGGCAAACTGTCAGTTCATTTAGCCAAATGAGCTGCTACTACATTACCAAAACAATTGTACCAATTTCAACCTTAAAACAATTGCAGTAGGAATCATTATGTTGTTGTGTGTTGAATTTTGGGGTAATGTGAACAATTTTTGGCATTGTATAAGTTTTTGGTAAAATATATATTGTGTTTCTCCACTTAAGTTTTAATTGAAGTTACTAATTATGTAGGTGTGTTATCCCTTTTGTCTGCATAGATAACTTCTTTTCCCTAAGGAAAGCTAACTAGGCCTCCGAAAAGGTCATAGGGTGGCGTTTTTGGCAGAAACCCAGAACATTGCCGTGTATTCTCGTGATATTGAAACGGAGCTGGTTCATTCTTGTCAACCTAACGGGTCGGGAAATGTCTACTGCTGCGCATAAGCCTATTGTACCTACCTAACTTAAGGCGACGATAACCGTTTTTTTAGGATTTTAAACTGAAGATCACTTCTAAACCAGCGCTGCGACACTTATTTTAAATGTCGTAGCATCATGCTGAGATAGGGGCCTTTTGGCCTCGTATAGGACTATCTGTTAGTTTTTTATATAGTTTTGTTTTTTTTTATCGTTGTGTTTTTAGTTTACTTGATGATTTACCTGTGTGAGTCACAATAAATACTTTTTCTTTCTTTCTTTCTAAATGTAGTGTTAATGTTTTATAAAAATAATATGTTAAAAAAACTTTTTTATAAAAAAATACAACCGACTTCCAAAAACAACACTACAAAGTGAAAAATAACTTTAATTTCGGAAGTCGGTGTCTAGTTAAATGTATTTTCGTTTTTTGGCACCGACTTCCGAAATTAAAGTTATTTTTCACTTTGTAGTGTTGTTTTTGGAAGTCGGTTGTATTTTTTTGTAAGAAAGTTTTTATTTTTCACGTTTTAGTTGTGGTATCTACCTCACACAAATTCTAATACCACTACCTGCAAAACAAACTAGAACATCATCCATATAAAAGTGGGGAAAAAATACGTATTATTGAAGCTAACTCAAAAATTACCAAAGAAAAGATAATCAATTTTATATGGGACCAACTGAGATGTATACCCTCTCGAATAAAACAAAAAAAAATCCAAATCGGTCCAGCCATCTTCGAGTAATCGGGGAACATACATAAAAAAAAAAAAAAAATGGTTCCGACGAATTGAGAACCTCCTCCTTTTTGAAGTCGGTTAATTAGAGCATTTTCTTAATAACTTCATAATATGTTATGTTAAAATTTTAGATTATGTTTATATTTCATAGTGTATTTAATTTCTAAAGTTATACGGATAAATACTGAGAATCACGCAAAAGTATCAACCGTATTTTTATGAAACCTTCACCATTTTAAAGATATTTTAACTATTTATCTTTTAGTATACGTGGTTTAATATCCTTTTGTTTTGTGTATAATAAATTAATAATGCGTCAAGTTAACCACTCAAGGCCACTGGCATATAATTATCAGCGTCTTAAAATGTTATAAACAACTTTGCAGAGAACTTAGGGCCTTAGGAATACCTAATATTAAGGCTCTAAGTTCTCTGTTATGTTGACTTTATCATTATGACTGATTAGTTAACGTATCTGCTAAGAATAATCAGTCGTACTTGCTGCTGGGTTTGCATAAAGGGGTTTTTCTACATTTTTCACAACATACTGTACAGGTACACACGGCTACACATTTCCAGTATAAGTTGATCTCGCATTTGATAGGATTTCCGTACAATGACAGGCCAGCTTATACTGGAAATGTATGGCTTGATATGTAGCCCTGTATACCTATAGATTCCAGTTTTTAGAAATTAATTATATTTTATTATATATAGTATTACGTACCTAGTGCCCACCTCTTCTGGAAACAAAGTCATTATGTACCTACCATGAGGTAGGTACATAATCCCCCAAAATAATTCCATTATTACAGAATTAAATGTATTCCATCGAAATACGCAAATAATAATTATAAATACTGATAGTCATTTATATAAAAAAACTAGCTTTTGCCCGTGTGGATGTCGAAAATTATCCCACGGGAACCTACTACCGGGATAAAAAGTATTATATATGTTAATCCAGGTTATAATCCATCTGTGTGCCAATTTTCAGCCAAATCCGTTCAGCCGTTTTTGCGTGATTCATTTTTGCGCAATTGAGTAACAAACATCTAGACATACAAACTTTTACATTTATAATATTAGTAGGATAGTAGGATACATTGAGGATTTTAAATATGATTGACGTATAAAAGTGAGGAGAGGAGCTCGTGGCTAAGTAATAACAGCCACACGGATCGATCCATCAGGTTAAGCTACGCTTGCCGGGGTCGGTCCATGAATGAGTTTCCATCTTTACATACCGAGACTCCTCCGTGCCTCGGAAAGCACGTTAAGCCGTTAGTCCCGGCTGTCATTCGTAGATCTTTGAAAGTCGTTACGGGTCGTCAGAAGCCCGAAAGTCTGACAACCAGTCTTACCAAGGGGTATCGTATTACCCAGTTAATGGGTTGTTGAGGTCAGATAGGCAGGCGCTCCATGTTAAATACTGGTATTCAACTGCATCCGGTTAGACTGGAAGCCGACCCAACATAGTTGGGAAAAGGCTAGGCAGATTGAGTAGGATGCATTGATATTTTTTAATCAAAACGCGTTAGACCACAAAATTGATTCAACAAAGAAAACAGACTTTCGCGTCATTAAATACAGACTCAACACAAAAGTTAAAAACTCTGAAAATGCAACACTGCATTGTTTTCACATCATTTAATTTTAAAGGTTTTTTTTCTTTCACAGTATCCACTCACATTTACATAAGTTAATTGGCATATTTCGTGTCGGGTCCTTCCATATAATGGATTTTATTATCACACCGTGTTGTGTTGGATGCACTCAAATGATCGGACGATTAACTCTTTTTGTTCATGAATGCCTGGTATTTTTAACCGACTTCATTATATTTGTTGTTTCGTTATTTTGTGATTGTGTGTCAGGGATGACTCCTGTCTGTGATTTTGTATTTGATTATCATGTTTGAGGTAACGTTTTGATCGATATTCTTCTTTTATACAGGATACCACGCACAAAGGTCCACATGAAGGACTAAGTGCAGAAACCATACCCTCCAAAATTCTCAAAAAAAAAAATCTCTATACATGATGTAAGTGTAAACAGTGGCAATCTTTTAAGGGGTCATAATTAAAACAATTTTTTAAATGTAATATAAACAATCAATCTGCCTAGCCTTTTCCCAACTATGTTGGGGTCGGCTTCCAGTCTAACCGGATGCAGCTGAATACCAGTATTTTACATGGAGCGACTGCCTATCTGACCTCCACAACCCAGTAACTGGGTAATACGATACCCCTTGGTAAGACTGGTTGTCAGACTTTCGGGACGATCCGTAACGACTGTCAAAGATACACAAATGACAGCCGGGACCAACGGCTTAACGTGCTTTCCGAGGCACGGAGGAGTCTCGGTATGTAAAGATGGTCACCCATCCACGGACAACCCCGGCAAGCGCAGCTTAACCTGATGGATCGACCCGTGCGGCTGTTATTACTTAGCCACAAACTCCTTGTAGCCAAGCTTAAATGTAATATAAACATAACCTAAAAATAACAAAATTATATCCTAACTGAAACTATTCACAAACTAAAACATGGCGTCGAAAAATTCATCCGCATTGTTGTCGACTGGTAATGTACCCAAGAGACTGGTAGCATTGCCACGTTGTATGGCAATGCTTTGCCTCTGGCCAAGGTAAAAGCCTTGGGTCACGGGAAGTGTCAACCAGCCGTCATTGTACTCATCATTATGAACAACTTTTACTATGGGACCAAACCTGAAATCCGAAAAAATTCAGCTGTTCCCCACATTTTGACGAATTATGCGAACATAAATGTATTGAGCAGCTGATTTTTTTTTTCGCGATTTTAGGTTTTGTCCCATAGTAAAAGTTGTACGTAATGATGAGTACAATGACCCCATAAAAGATTGCCACTGTGTACACTTACACCCTGTATAGAGCAGTGGTGGCCCAGTGGTAACGGCCGCGACTATTACGAGTTGTGTAGGTCGTGGGTTCAAACCTTGACAGGCGCTTTACTTTGTGTAAATTTTTTCATCACCACTGCTCTCAAATCGGTGAAGGAAAATATCGTGAGGAAAACGGTTTGTCCTAGGATAGAACCAACAATTCGAATACATGTGACATCTACCAACCCGCACTGGGCCCACGTGGTGGATTTACAGCACACTCCCTGTCACAAAGAGCAGACTTATCTTATATAGTCTCTGATAGTCTAAACTCACCCTGGGACTGCACGTAGTTGGTATTGGTGACCTTAGCGGAGTCTTTGTGTTCCTAGCAGCATGTTTAACTTTGAACGCTTTGTTTTTTTCACTCGGTGATTGATTTTTTTTTTTTTTTTTCTTCCGACTTACACAACACAACACAGTCAGTTATACACTCAACAATACTTTATATTATTTATTTGCACCATTTTCTTGTCGTATTTATTATTCACTCATTGTTTTATTTGTGTCAAGACTTTACTTCCTTTTTACATTAATGCACGACAGCCAGTCGCCTGCGCCCGCGTCTCATGCATGGTCTCATCGCTTGTCATAGAAATATAGACAATAGTCTATAGCATAGACAAGTGAGGTTGGACCGTCGGGCGTCAAGCGTGAGTCGAACTTTACACCTTATTGACGGTTTTGTTTTTTCTTTTCAAGTATTCTAGTGTTTGTATTTTATTTTATTTGATTTTATTCCCCTTGCTATTTTTAATTGATATCCGTGGGTATGTCCGTGGCATCACACAGGCCCTATCAGGATACCAGCGTTGCGGTATTTATTTTTTTAAATATCGCAGCTTTATGCTGAGATGGGAGCCTTTTTGGCCTCGCACAGGTCTCTTTTAAAAAAAAAAAAAAAAAAAGAGGAGAGAGGAGCTCGTGGCTAAGTAATAACAGCCGCACGGGTCGATCCATCAGGTTAAGCTACGCTTGCCGGGGTTGGTCAGTGGATGGGTGACCATTCTTTACATACCGAGACTCCTCCGTGCCTCGGAAAGCACGTTAAGCCGTTGGTCCCGGCTGTCATTCGTGGATCTTTGACAGTCGTTACGGGTCGTCAGAAGCCCGAAAGTCTGACAACCAGTCTTACCAAGGGGTATCGTATTACCCAGTAACTGGGTTGTGGAGGTCAGATAGGCAGTCGCTCCATGTAAAATACTGGTATTCAGCTGCATCCGGTTAGACTGGAAGCCGACCCCAACATAGTTGGGAAAAGGCTAAGCAGATGATGATGACAGGTCTCTTTTTTTTAGTCTGATTTCTTTTTTTTTGTTTTTTAATGTTTATTTTGTTACTTTTATATGCTTCTTTTTAACTGTATTTCCTGTGCGTGTCCCAAATAAAATATTTTTCTTTCTTTCTTTCTATATTGGCACCAACTATTTCAGAATAGGTTATACAGTTTAAAGTAGTAGTAACTGAGCTGATTGCCCAAAGTACCTACGCTAGACCTACATTTAAATATCGTCACAGCTATATATTTCAAACATAATTGATAGCTGTTCATGCCCGGCTTTTGTTGTTTCCGGTGGATTTTCCAAAAAAATATATTTTATGCAAGCCTTGTCCTGACAATGACGAACAAAAAAAACTAAAACCCTACTACTGAAAAATCACGCCCTAAAAAGTATGAAACAAGAAAATGTTCTCATCTGAAATTAGAAAAAGACAGACAAATTAAAAATCCGGAGTCATACGAAATCTGATCGATTTATGCCTAACATGACGTGTGACTCCGGATTTTTAATTTGTCAGCCTTTTTTAATTTCAGATGAGAACATTTTCTTGTTTCTTACTTTTTAGCGTGATTTTTCAGTAGTCGGGTTTTAGTTTTGAAACTTACTTATTATTTCAATTATTTTGGGGCTATAATTTCAAGATAAAGTATTTGCAGGCCCATTTAATTATTTTGGGTAGATTTGTAGAGAAATGTTTGGCTCACATCTGATTCATAATTTTAGAAATTATTCCCAATTATCGGGTGCATGCAAGCAAAGCCGCGAACAATAGCTTACAATATACTCGTATATATATATATATATATATATATATATATATATATATATATATATATATATATATATATATATATATATATATATATATTTGAAATGTGCTAATTAAGCCCTTTCATTTGATACCCAACACCGCATCATTAAAAAAAATTTTTTTTGGCTCATGACTTTATGCTTTCTAGAGGCCGCCATATTCAATGTAATGTGACGTCAATATAACCTATAACCAGCGAACAATCAAGACGCTTCCACCGATACCTCATTTGTCAAATTATGATAAAAAAACGAAAACGAGGATGTTTTGAAAGAAACATTTAATAGGTCTTTACCTATGAAATTGCCGTTTTGTATGAAAAAATTTAAACGAATTTTTTTCATGCATTTTTTATTTGTATTAATCGAAGTAATCACCCATGCAATCAATGCATCTTTACCAACGCAGTGGCAGTTTATTGATGCCATTCTTAAAGAAATCAGCTGGACAGGAGGCAACAAATTCTTCAAAGGCATTTTGTACTGCCTCTCGGGTATTGAATTTTTTTCCCGCCAAGAAGTTATCCAAATTCTGGAAAAAGTAGTAGTCTGTAGGCGCAAGGTCTGGTGAGTAGGGCGGATGACAGAGAGCTTCCAACCCCAGTTCTTGCAACTTGGAGACCGTCTGCTGTGCAGTATGAGGTCGCGCGTTGTCGTGCAGGAGCAGCGGAGACGAGCGATTGACCAATGCTGGTTGGAGATGTGCCAGCTTCTCCATCATTGTGTTCAGTTCTTCACAGTACACAACTGCAGTAATGCTCACCCCGTTTGGTAAGAAGCTGTGATTAATCACACCGGCGCTAGACCACCAAACAGTGACCATCACTTTTCTAGGGGTAAGTTTTCGTTTAGGGCATTGTTTAGGTGCTGAACCAGGATCCAACCAACTTGCTGAGCGCTTGCGGTTATCAAACAGAATCCATTTTTCATCGCAGGTAACAATGCGGTTCAAAATTCCTTCATTTGTGTGTCTGTTGAGCAGTGCAAGGCACGTCTCGACGCGTACTTCGCGCTGGCGATCATTGAGTTCGTGGGGCACCCATTTGTCAAGCTTTTTTACCTTGCCAATTTGACGCAAATGGACCAATATTGTTTTGACGCTAACGTCGAAAGCTGCTGCTAATTCAGCCGTAGATTGTGTATCATCAGCTTCCACAATCGCCTTTAATTCGTCATTGTCGACCAAAGTCTTCGGACGACCGCGAGGTTCATTTTTCAGGTCGAAATTTCCAGAACGGAAGCGAGCAAACCAATAACAAGTGGTGCGTTGGTTTGTAGTGTTAGCTCCGTAAACGTCGTTGATGTTGCGTGCCGCTTGTGCCGCGTTGCTGCCACGACGGTACTCATATTCCATAATTACTCGAATTTTTAACGTATCCATGATGACGAAAAAGATTGAAATGCGATGAAAATGTAACACTAATCAATAAACAAATGACTACTTTTGGAAAAAAAAATCCATGTTTTTAAAATAAAATTAATTTGAAATTAGAATTCTTAGCCAAACAAAAATTATTTTGATTTGAAATGGCCAGTTCTGCAGAACGGCAATTTCATAGGTTATACCTACTCGTAATATTTATTAAATTTTTTTTTTTTTTTTTTATATGATAGGCAGTTTAGATGTTATGAGGGAACAGATGAACATACATACATACACCTTCTTTTTTCTTCGCCGTAGTCGGGTAATAAAATAAAGAAAAACAGCCAAATTGGTGTAGCCGTTCTCAAGTGATGATCTTTCATACATGCGGCAATAGGGATGATGCCTGGATAAAATAAAGGAATTTTATTTAATCCGTCAGTCAGTTAATAAAAAAACATTAAACACGTATTTCTGCTTTATCGTTAATAAAAAACCGGCCAAGTGCGTGTCAGATCACACACAATGAAGAGTTCCGTTGTTAAATAGAATTTATCCCAAAAACAAACTTAACATTGTTGTAACTACCGACTTAAGTTTGTAATGTAAAGATAAAATTACATAATAACGATTTTCCGACTTTTTCCTTTACTTGTGCTGTGAGACCTTCCTTTTTGCCAAATGTCATGATTCTAGGTCAACGGAAAGTACCCGAGGTTTTGATTTACTTGCGAGTATCAAAATATGTCGCATAAATGGCCGTATTTTTTATAGCGTTGACTTAGAAGCTTGATTTTTTTAGAGCTCCAAGGGAGAATGGACCTACGAATTTTTTATTAATTTCAGCTTGATAACTCCACGCGTTACTGAGAAAAAGGGTCTTGGCAGACTGACAGGCAGACAGATAGACAGATGGACAACGAAGTGATCCTATAAGGGTTCCGTTTTTCCTTTTGAGGTACGGAACCCTAAAAATTACTTATATAACACGCCTTAAAGTTGTGAAGTGGGATCTTTTTACGTCACTTCTGCATACAAAATCTAGCAAGCTGTGACGTCATGCCACAAATTAACTTAATGTATCGCCGTAACCTTTTGATTACGTAAAAAAATGTGTCCAATATTTTTTAATAATTTACAAGACACAAGAAAAATTTTTAGTCATCACCTCTATTGATTTTTATTTATTTAGATTTAATATTAATAATTTACTTTTGTGCCTCTAATTAAGGATTAAAGATAAATTTATTGCTAATCATTATAATCCTATCAGGTTACGCACACGGCGTTCGTAGGCGAGATAAGCCACATTTAATTCAGACAAGATTATTACTTCTAGCCCCCTACAAACTAAACTAAAGTTACAAAGCTATTTAAAGGCTCCCAAAGTAGGTCGCGACGCGAATCTAGTAGTAGTAGAACATTTTCTATGAAAACTTCATGGAACAGCTGATTTTTTTAACGTGATTTCAGGATTTGTCTCATAGTAAAAGTTGTTTATAATGATGAGTACAATGACTCCATAAGAGGATAACGGTTATTAAAATTACCCCCAGTACAATAATGCTACGGCACCAAAATAAATAGATTTCTATCAATTCAAGACTTCGCAAATCAAAATACAAAAAATAGATCCATCTCTTCCACACCAAACAACTTCACATAAATTCAAAAAACCGATAAATATTAAAAGAAATCATAACAAATCTCCTCAATATTTATTTGATTCAATTTCTGAGAAGCGTCGCAAGCTACATAATATCGAAAACATGGCCTCCACACCCACCGCTACACGCTTGTGGCAATGAGCCAAAGGTTCCTCACAGCTGGTTCGCAGTACACTTTATATTTATTATATCTATTATTAATAAAGTACTGTATATTTTGAGACGGGTATTGGTTGTAAATAATGTGCATCTGCAGTTTTAGTGGTACTTTGATGTTTATTTTGAAGTGAATGAGTTTTCTCGTAGTCTCGATTGCGTTTTAGTTTTAGAAGTCTGTAAAATATCTTTTCTTGCTGTATGTGTATACCATAATATTACATTATGACTGTAATTCCTGGAGGGTAAGGCAGAGGTGCACGTAATATACCCACATTTCGCGAGCATGGGGGCGAGCTTATTGCCAACAACCGGGGCATGAATCCAGACTCCGGGCTGCTACTGAGAAGTCTAGATGGATAAACCCATGCAATAACACTTTGCACGACGCGGGAATCGAACCAAGGACCTCTTGCTCAGCAATAGCGCTTAGGACCACTAGACTGTTTATGGGTGGTATTCGAAAATTTGTGCTGAAAAGTAGCTCCTATAGAAAAATATTTAGCTGAAAAATCCCATTCAACAAAAATGATCAGAGCGTATGACCAAGTTAAACGAGAAAGCCATTTTATTTTTAAATATTATGAAAATCTGCATGAAACGATTGATTCGATTGTATTCACCAATGGAAAACGAGATTATAAAAATGGTACTTTTTATAAAGAATGTACGGTATAAAAACATTTTTACCACGTGTGTCATATTATCGACTGCAATATAATTATTTCATTACTCGTCAATGGCCCTGCTTTCATTAGTACAAATTGAACGATAAAAGTTTAATTTCATTGATAACGTTAATTAATTAAATTCATTCGTCGCTTTAACATCTCTTTTTTATAGCTAAAAGCGAGCTTTTATCTTTTGCGTTCAGGGTTTGGTTGCCATGTTGAGTACTTCTATCACTCTTACACTTTTTCAATGCTTTTCATTGTTATTTTCATCTCAACATTACAACTATTATTTACTAATAAATTGCCTGATTTAATCACCAAACACAACGAAATCTCGATTACATTATCTGATAAAGGAATAATCTTCACGAAATAAATTAAACGTGGGCACCGTTTATTCTCGAAAAACTTTGTTTTTAATTTTCTACAAAGAAAAAAGACTTACTTACGTCTTTAATTAATTAAGAAGGGTCGTTTTTTAAAACACAATCAAGTGTCTAATTACTGTTTTTTTTTCTTCGTTTAGCTATAAGTTTCCCTGACGCGACAGAATTCTAATTGGAAGGAATCTTTAGAATTTGTCGTTGATTTATTTTTGTCCCTAGTTTTTAAGAAGAATGGTCTTTTATTCCTCAATATTCTCCTTCTTGCTTGTGAAGAAGAATGTTTGCAATAGTGCTCTTTTGTCGATTTTCATTGTGATCATTATCATCATTTTAACTAAAAGGCGTCCACTGCTGAACGTAGGCCTTCCAACGCTACGTCTTCCGGTACGCGGCCGCAACCCTAGAACATTTCAGCCCCATCGGCCAGCAGTTCTGCGAGCAATGTGCCCTGCCCACTGCCTTTCAATTTTATGCTATGTCGGTTACCTTGGTTCTCCAGCGGATCTCTTAATTTCTGATTCAATCACATAAGGAAACTTGAAGCATAGTCCTCTCCATTACCTTGTGGATGACTTTTAGCCTTCTAATAAGGCCCATTCTGAGCGACCACGTTTCAGTGCCGTAGGTTGTCACTGGCAACACGCACTGGTCAAAGACGTCTTTGCATTGTATATAATATATATACTTAATGTCATAGACGTATAAAAAAGGCGGACAAATTCTCGCTAACAAAAAACTGTGTCTATCGGAGTCAGCCAGCTCGCTGTACCTACAGGCCGGCACGCTCACATTCACACATCAGTCAACCATTCGTAATATGGTAACGTATTCATAATATTAGGTCTTTACCTATGAAATTGCCGTTCTGCAGTACTGGCCATTTCAAATCAAAATAATTTTTGTTTGGCTAAGAATTCTAATTTCAAATTAATTTTATTTTAAAAACATGGTTTTTTTTTCCAAAAGTAATCATTTGTTTATTGATTAGTGTTACATTTTCATCGCATTTCAATCTTTTTCGTCATCATGGATACGTTAAAAATTCGAGTAATTATGGAATATGAGTACCGTCGTGGCAGCAACGCGGCACAAGCGGCACGCAACATCAACGACGTTTACGGAGCTAACACTACAAACCAACGCACCACTTGTTATTGGTTTGCTCGCTTCCGTTCTGGAAATTTCGACCTGAAAAATGAACCTCGCGGTCGTCCGAAGACTTTGGTCGACAATGACGAATTAAAGGCGATTGTGGAAGCTGATGATACACAATCTACGGCTGAATTAGCAGCAGCTTTCGACGTTAGCGTCAAAACAATATTGGTCCATTTGCGTCAAATTGGCAAGGTAAAAAAGCTTGACAAATGGGTGCCCCACGAACTCAATGATCGCCAGCGCAAAGTACGCGTCGAGACGTGCCTAGCACTGCTCAACAGACACACAAATGAAGGAATTTTGAACCGCATTGTTACCTGCGATGAAAAATGGATTCTGTTTGATAACCGCAAGCGCTCGGCAAGTTGGTTGGATCATGGTTCAGCACCTAAACAATGCCCTAAACGAAAACTTACCCCTAGAAAAGTGATGGTCACTGTTTGGTGGTCTAGCGCCGGTGTGATTCATCACAGCTTCTTACCAAACGGGGTGAGCATTACTTCAGATGTGTACTGTGAAGAACTGAACACAATGATGGAGAAGCTGGCACATCTCCAACCAGCATTGGTCAATCGCTCGTCTACGCTGCTCCTGCACGACAACGCGCGACCTCATACTGCACAGCAGACGGTCTCCAAGTTGCAAGAACTGGGGTTGGAAGCTCTCCGTCATCCGCCCTACTCACCAGACCTTGCGCCTACAGACTACTACTTTTTCCAGAATTTGGATAACTTCTTGGCGGGAAAAAAATTCAATACCCGAGAGGCAGTACAAAATGCCTTTGAAGAATTTGTTGCCTCCCGTCCAGCTGATTTCTTTAAGAAGGGCATCAATAAACTGCCACTGCGTTGGCAAAGATGCATTGATTGCATGGGTGATTACTTCGATTAATACAAATAAAAAATGCATGAAAAAAATTCGTTTAAATTTTTTCATACAAAACGGCAATTTCATAGGTAAAGACCTATTAATGTAATGGTATATACTTGTATACGAGTATAAGGTAAAAATACAGCATATCTTGTGACATGTGTGCGGCCGGCCTGTAGGTACAGCGAGCTGGCTGACTCCGATAGACACAGTTTTTTGCTAGCGAGAATCTGTCCGCCTCTTTTAGGGTTATTTAGCGAAATGGTAAAAACAGAACTCTTATCGATTCGTCATGTCTGTATGTTTGTCCGTCCGTATGTCACAGCCACTTTTTTACGAAACTATAAGAATTATACTATTGAAACTTGGTAAGTAGATGTATTCTGCCAACCGCATTAAGGATTTCACACAAAAATAGAAAAAAAACAATACATTTTGGGAGTTCCCCATACTTGAACTGAAACTCGAAATTTTTTTTCATCAAACCCAACGTGTGGTGTATCTATGGATAGGTCTTCAAAAATGATATTGAGGTTTCTAATATAGTTTTTTTTCTAAACTGAATAATTTGCGCGAGAGACGCTTCCAAAGTGGTAAAATGTGTGTCCCCAGTAACTTATAAAAATGATAAAACTAAAAAAATATATGATGTACATACCATGTAAACTTCCACCGAAAATTGGTTTGAACGACATCTAGTAAGTAGTTTTTTTTTAATACGTCATAAATCGTAAACCGCAATTTAACTTTCATTAAATCAACGTAATTATTAAAACTTCTATCAAAGTTACAACGAACCAAGAACTTTTATACTATGTTACTTGCTGCTACGGAACCCTTCACGGGCGGGTCCGACTCGCACTTGGCCGCTTTTTTTATACGTGTATGCTTAATGTATGATCTCTCATTGTTCTTATCAGTCCGGTTGAGAAGTGACGTGATACCGGAATCAGAATGTACAAAGTCAAATCATTAATTTCAAATAGGCACATGAAAGGCACTTTTGAACGCTAAAATTTACAAAAAAAAAAAAAATTAATATAATATTGATTCTAGTCGACCCTTCCAAATGGTAGTTTCGTATGTAGAAGAATTTATTTATTTATGTATTTATTTATTTAACATGTGGAAAACCAACAGCTTAACTTATAAACAATAAATATACTGAAATAAGAAACATGAAGCCAATTACAGGTTTTCACGGCTAGCTATACAGTAATTATACACTTCTGGACACATCTTTTGGCCCACCTTGTATTTTCAGTTTCGTTTGGTCCTAGCTAAAATTTTATATTAGGTCGAGCAAAAAGTTTTTATGCAGTTTTGAACCTTGCACATTCACAATTTCTTTCAATAGTCTTTTTTTGAATTTCGATCACAGAATTCAAAGAAACAAAAGACAATTTGGAGCCTGTTTGTTGATATCAAACAATCGAATACTAAGAAAACTTGGTTTTATTGGTTTACTTGGATTTAATTCTTGAAAAAGTGATTGATATCTTTGGTTTTGCAACAAACATTACTTATTCTTAACATTAAGGTGAGGTTCTATCGATAATCTATGGATACTTCACATGAAGTCGCCGCCCAAGCTGTGGCACTTATTCAGGCCGGACACAGCCAAAGAAACGTGAGTGCTCAACTTAATTTAAGTCGATCTGCGGTCCGAAATGTTTATCGGAGGTACCTAGAGACTGGCGGTTTTGTTCGTCGCCAAGGAAGGCCACGATCTCGGGTCACAACTGAAAGGCAGGATCGATTCATCGTGACGACCAGCTTGAGAAATCGTCACCTTACCTCCATTGAGATACAAAACCAACTTCGCGACTTCCACGGAGTATCTGTGAGCGCTCGAACTGTTCGGAGAAGGTTAAAAGAACGCGATATGGTACCACACAAGCCAGCTAATGGCCCCAAACTAACGCGAGCCCACCGAACAGCGCGCCTTCATTTCGCACGCAGTCATTTAAATTGGACACAGCAAGATTGGAGCCGTGTACTCTTTTCTGATGAGTCTAAAATTGTGTTACATGGCAATGATGGAAGGAAGAAGGTCTACCGACGTAAGGGAGAGCGTTTCGCACAATGCTGCTTTGAAGAGAGGGTTGCTTATGGCGGTGGCTCATGGACTGTCTGGGGCGGTATATCCGCGAGCGGCAAAACTCAACTTGAGGTTGTTACAGGACCACGGCTGCCAACATTAAATGCTGAAAGGTACATTCGTGAGTGCTTAGAACCTCACGTGATACCATACGCGGACTATGTGGGCCCAAATTTCCTTTTTATGCATGATAATGCAAGAGCCCATGCGGCCGGCATCGTCAGGGAATATCTTCGGGATGTGAACATCACAGTTATGGACTGGCCAGCCAGAAGCCCAGACATGAACCCCATTGAGCACGTGTGGGACGAGCTAAAAAGACGTGTTAGGGCTCGTCAGCCAGTTGCCCAGACGATGCAGGAGTTGAAAACTGCCATAGAACAGGAATGGGAGATGATCCCTCAAAATTTCATAGAGCGGTTGATAAACTCTATGCCTAATCGTATGAGAGCTGTGGTAGATGCCCATGGAGGCAACACGCGTTATTAAATTAAACCTTTATTTGATAAAACATGTTTTTTATTAAAAAATCAATTGCCTTTAACAAGGCGCATATCCGACTTGTTAGGCGTAGCTCCATGTCGTATGGTATTCTGAATTCAAATTTAAAACAATACGATCGAAAAAGATGGTAAAATGTATCAGGTTTAAAACTGCATCAACAGTTTTTGTTCAATCTAGCAATCATATTTCGGTAGGTGCCATCGAAACCTAAACTCTAAGGTGGGCCAATAGATGTGTCCAGAAGTGTAATAAGAGATCTTACACACGACTACACATCAAGAAAAGATGAGCACCAATCGTCAAATCGGCACCGCCAAACATAAGGAATAGATTACAAAAAAATTAAATAAAATCAGAAACAGAACTATTATAAACACTAAGAATTAATTTTGAAAAATTCCAGGTTCAGCCGATTGCGTACGTTTGAGCCTTTGGTTGAAAACAAGTCAAAAGAGAACTGCTTGCATATGTCATTAAAGTCTTTACTCACTCGCACTTAAAGAATGGGCAAGAAACTCCACCTTTACTCTTTTCGAATTGTTTTACAACATTCTGTCAATCAATCTGCCTATATAGCCTTTTCCCAACTATGTTGGGGTCGGCTTCCAGTCTAACCGGATGCAGCTGAACACCATTATTTTACATGGAGCGACTGCCTATCTGACCTCCACAACCCATTAACTGGGTAATACGATACCCATTGGTAAGACTGGTTGTCAGACTTTCGGGCTTCTGACGACCCGTAACGACTGTCAAAGATCCACGAATGACAGCCGGGACCAACGGCTTAACGTGCTTTCCGAGACACGGAGGAGTCTCGGTATGTAAAGATGGTCACCCATCCACTGACCAACCCCGGCAAGCGTAGCTTAACCTGGTGGATCGACCCGTGCGGCTGTTATGACTTAGCCACGAGCTCCTCTTACAACATTCTGTATGACATTAATATCATTTGTGAAGACAATGCACCTAGAATAAAATTACTATACCAGAATAGGCAAAACTTTAAAAATAAATAAAAAATAAAATAAATGTACAAAATTAAATTTTAAAACTAATTTAAGTTAGGAGTATGTAAGGTGGTGTTCTGTAGTTTCTGCCTACCCCATGGGAAGAAGGCGTGACGTATATTGGTATGTGTAATCTATTTTACAAAAACAGCAGCAATATGAAACTCTTGATAGGTACTCTCGGTTTTATTCCATAAAAATAATATAAGAGAAGGAAAATTCATATAAATATAATATGAACCGAGTTTGAAAACACTCCGCTCAGGGTCTTACCCGATGCAGTACTTTTTCTATAAAAAATATTATGAATAACGAAATATCCTGTTTACCGTAAGAGAAAATGTTTACGAAGAAAATGAGCTTCCAATACTTGTTGCGAAATAGCGGCAAACAAGTTCGTAGAAAAACTAAAAATATACGCTTTTGAAGATAATACCTAATCAAGAATTCTTCCCTTGCTTCTTCGCGGAATTTGAGAATAATTTGAAGAACATACTTTCTTTGATTTGGTACTATGAGTGAGAGTAATTTTTATAGCTAGGTAGATTTTTGAAGATTAGAGAAAATCCATACTAATATTATAAATGAGAAATGTGTGTATAAGTGAAGTCTGTCACTCAGTTACCTTTTCACGCCAAAACGGCAGAACGGATTTACATGAAATTTGGCGCGCGGATGGCGCATGACCTGGCTTAGCACAATGGATTTTTTTTTATCCCGGTTGTACGTTTTCATGGGATACTTCCCGACATTTTAGTAAACTTAAAAAATACTTTGGAACTGGCTAAGAATTGATTGAATTGAAATGAAAGAAGTAATGAGCTAGGTGCTACATTTTTGAGACCAGAATATCAATGTAGTTATTTAAGTGCTAAGACATAACACAGGACTGAAATCTAAGAAGCTGAAAACTAAATTTCTTAGCATTTGATCAATCCTACATAAAAGTTATATAGAAAAAATCTTGATCTCGAACTATTTGCTACTCTGTTATTTCTTCAAATAAACTTGTATATTTACACAGTTCATCATCTGCCTAGCCTTTTTTTAACCGACTTCAAAAAGGAGGAGGTTCTCCATTCGTGTTCCCCGATTACTCGAAGATGGCTGGACCGATTTGGATTTCTTTGTTTTGTTCGAGAGGGTATACATCACAGTTGGTCCCATATAAAATTGATTAACTTTGCTTCGGTACTTTTTGAGTTAGCTTCAATAATACGTATTTTTTCCCCACTTTTATATGGATGATTCCAACACAAAAAGTTACTCATACTTGAACAAATGTCTCTCTAGTACTGCTTCACTGTAAGTACCTACCTCAGGTGTCATGGCCTGCAGGCTTTGGAGTGGGATCTTTAAGAGTGTGGGCTGCTTGGTGGTGCGCTCGTCTGTCCGTGTGGCTGTGCTGGGGTCTGTGTTTCGCTATTTCAATTCATCCTTTTATGCATAGGAACGCTACATTTGTCACACTTTTCACACTTTTAATCTAATTATTCAACTGGCACACTACGGTTTGTCTGGTAGCGTCCTTTGTTTGTATCATATCCTAATTTATAGTTATCCAATCTAATTTAATTTATTTATTAGTAATATTAGGTTGGGGAAAAAGTCTTTTCGCATTATAATATGTATGAACTTAAAATAAAATCTCTTTGGCTATACTATTTGTATCTGGCTGGTTTTGGTATCATTGCAAGTTTAAGTTTTAAAGAACATAATTCCAAATTCAAATTAGGAAAATGTGTTATTTTCATTTGTTTTTCGTACTGTCAAGATGAGTGAATCTAATAAAGAAATTCGATACATTTTATAATTTTACTACAAAAAAGGTATAAATGCAACGCAAGCCGCGAAAAAAAATTGCGATGTTTATGGCCAATTAAGTAAGCGACAACGGAAGTAATTAAAAAAATAACTTTATTCGGACAGAACTACAGCTTAACAGTAATTAACTTTATCTAATAAAATATTGATCTTATATACTAACTTATTGCTAACGTAGTACATACATGACGTGATCAGATATGACGCATGTCCTAGATAATTATAAGTGCTGATCAAGCAATGGAATATTTGGAAATAATACATCTAATAAATACTTATTAGCTGACAAAGCTAATATTGGTAGATTGGGGTTCCTTAACTCCTCCCTCCCCAAGAGAGAAATTATCCGAAGGTGTTGCAGACGGTTTCGGAGAATTTCGGCAAAAGTTTATAAACTGAAATTTATACATTATAAAGATAACTATTGCTATTACAATGATCACATACTCGAAGATAGTCCATATACTGATTTCTATTGTCACTGTTTGGGGCGTATCGTCTATTTCACTGAATTTTGCACTTTGTAACACTTCCTTCACATCACTAAAGTCCACATTTCTTAGATCCACTTTCTTTGATCTTCTCTGGATGTCCTGTAGTAGCTCTGGCATTTGGATCAATGGCAGCTGGAAACTAGAAACTGTAGTGTTTGTGGTAGCGGCAACGATGACTTCGCCTATCTGTGTCTCGCATTGTTGGCCAGGCGACACGATGTAGGTCCCAAGAACAGTGTATTTCATAATTTCTGCATTGCAATTCTCGGTGATGATGAGATTTTCTTCTGAATAAACCAACCATTGGTTGTCGGTTACTTTTTGTATCTTAGTTTTTTCTATTTCAATATGGTTCTGTATGCAGCTTTTGTAGTTGTTCTTCATCAACATTATTTGTTCAATGCAGGTCTCAGTTGGATACTGGGCTAAATTCGTTTCAGCGCAAAGGAATTTGTTATTTTCAATTTCAGCACATGGGCTTACCACGGGCATGTATTTCAATCTATTCACCATCAGGTAAGGGTATTTGGGAATAATTGTAAAAGTATTTGGGGAATGGAATATAGGAATGGGTATAACCTTGTAATAATTATATGTTTCGTTATCTATTAGGGGGACTTCTAAAACAAAGACTAACATGTTGTTATTTATATATGATTTAAGTATGATATTACGTTCTAATTTTATTAAATTACGTTTGCTAACTGGGTAACTGGGGTGAGTGCAGTGTCTGTGAGAGTAGCACAAATTTGGTTTAAGCGTTTTCAATCCGGAAATTTTGATGTCAAAGATGCACGTCGCTCTGGTCGCCCTATTACGGATAAAATGGATGCCATTTTTGAAAAAGTGGAGCAAGATCGGCATATCAGTAGTTACGACGTAGCTGAAGAACTGGGAATTGACCACAAAACAGTTTTGGCGCATTTGAAAAAAAACTGGGTACACAAAAAAGCTCGATATTTGGGTACCTCACGAGCTCACTGAAAGAAACCTAATGAACCGTGTACTCATTTGCGATTCTTTATTACGACGTAATGAAACCGAACCATTTTTGAAGAAGCTGATAACTGGTGATGAAAAGTGGATCACGTACGACAAGAACGTGCGAAAAAGGTCGTGGTCAAAGGCCGGTCAGGCTTCACAGACTGTGGCGAAACCCAGGTTAACTCGCAACAAGGTGATGCTGTGTGTGTGGTGGGATTGGAAGGGCATTATTCATTATGAGCTGTTACCACCAGGCAGGACTATCGATTCTGAACTCTACTGCGAACAACTGATGCGATTAAAGCAAGAAGTTGAGAGAAAGCGGCCGGAATTAATCAACAGAAGGGGTGTGGTTTTTCATCATGATAACGCTAGACCTTACACATCTTTAGCCACTCAGCAAAAATTAAGAGAGTTTGGCTGGGAGGTGTTAATGCATCTGCCGTATAGTCCTGACCTTGCACCTTCAGATTTCCACCTGTTTCGGTCTCTTCAGAATTCTTTAGGCAGTGTCAGGTTAACATCACGAGAGGACTGCCAAAACCACTTGTCGCGGTATTTTGATCAGAAGTCCCAAAATTTCTATAGTAATGGGATCATGTCCCTACCTACAAGATGGCAAAAAGTTATCGAACAAAATGGTACCTACATACTTTAGATAAATGTAAAAAATGTTTTGAATTTTCTTAAAAAATGCGAAGAAACTTTTTCCCCAACCTATTATACAGGGTGTCCCGTAAATAATGGATCAAACGTAACGGGTAGGTAGCTTACCTAATTTCCAACAACTAATTTGAATATTAAAAAAAAACCGTTACAGTAACCAGGATATTAATTTTTTTTCGAATTTTACGATTTTGTCTTCCAGAATTAAGCTTTTTTAATGCTGTCGCTGCAAATGATGACATTTTTAGGTATGATTTTTATTTAACATTTCTGAATAGCTTACTAATGTTATAAGATACCATTTTTTTGAATACCGTTTTATTTGCCTTAGAAAAAAAATCTTGAGTTGAAAAGTTTTTTCTTTACGATGTTAGGACCAAAATTGAAAAAATTCTCCTGTAAAAAAAATGTATGACACCGAAAACCACCATTATTTTAAAAACTTGTACATTTAATAAGGTTTGCAAATTGGTGTAAAACTTACGTCTAGTCTTTATCGTTACAAAGATATTGCTATGAATGTGATGAAGACAGAAAATAAATTAAATTGGTACTATTCCATTTTTTCATTTTCGTAATGGCTTATGCTTGAATGCTTGTAATCGAAGCAGGTAGTTAAGCGGCTAGCATATTCCGACCCGATGACGTCATCTGTCCGGAATTTGGGACCGCTACCTGTGGCGGAGTTGCACCTCAGTCAGCGTGAAGGGGATAGATAGCGCCGCTTTTGTATTTTTGGTAAATTGGTATGAAGTTGTACATTCTAGTCCTTGTCGTTACAAAGATAATTGCTATGAATCTGAGAGGTGCTCCAAATCAACGTTAATAAAAAAAATAAAAAAGTGTGTACATTTAAACTTTTTCTTTAAAATGTGTAACTGTAGTATTTCAGAGGCAATGTTCATTGAATTATTGAGGCGTATGAAAAGAATTAGGAGGCCGTACTAAAAAAAACAGTTAGTTCAAATAAATCGTTTTATTTGGTTTTTACAATAAATGTTCGAATTGCCTTCCCTCTACAAGAATGCAAAGTCTGCATCTCCTAATAAAGGAAGCTCTTATCCGACGGACAAAACGGCTTTGGTTTATTTCTGATACAGCAGATTGGATGCGCTGTCGTAATTCTTCTTCCGACGTTATTGGATTCTTGTAGACCCTGTCTTTTAAACATCCCCAGTAAAAAAAATCTAGGGGATTTAAATCCGGAGATCGCGGAGGCCACAAAATTGGTTCTAATCGGCCGATCCATCTGTCCGGATAACTTTCATCAAGGTGCGCCCTTACTGCCGTCGCATAGTGAGCGGGGCACCCATCATTTTGCAACCACATTGCTTGCCGTACGTCTTCTGGAACGTTTTCTAATAACCTTGGCAACTCATTCCTTAAAAAATGGAGATAATATTCGGCGTTTAGAGTAGCTGGTAGTTCAAAGGGCCCTATTATTTGCCCATTGATTATTCCCGCCCATAAATTTATTTTAAATTGATGTTGGCTCCTGTCCTCTCGCATCAAATATGGGTTTATCAGCTGCCAACTGTGCAAATTATGCAAATTTAAATATCCATCTCGGCGGCATGAAGACTCGTCACTCCATAAAATCTTGTTAAAAAACTGCGGGTCCGCCCGAATCATTCTAAACATCCTTTGGCAAAATTCTATTCTTGGCTGGTAATCACGCGACGTCAGCGTTTGAACACGTTGCACGTGATATGGGTGCAATCGGCACCGTTGTAGCACTCGATGCACCGTCGATCTAGAAATTCCTACGCGTCGCGCTATGACGCGAACGGAGACTGACGGATCTTCCTCGATTTCTCGAAGAATGACTTCGTCATTAACTTGTCGCGGTCGTCCTTCACGGGTACCACCAACTCCGGTGCCAAGAATTCTTCCCTCAAGAAGCGCGTTATGCACTCTAATAAAGACGCGATAATCGGGATAACGAACCAGGTTCGGGTATCTTTCACGGTACAATCTTGCAGCCGCCCTGGCATTACCTCTTGCTTCTCCGTAGATAAAATGCATTTCGGCGTACTGCCGTGGCGTGTACTCATAACGAGGCATTGGGCTGAATAAGGTTTCAGCGCTACTGCACACACGTACAAGCACACACAAACGAATGTTTTCGGAGTCCGTAGGATCGCCAAGTCGTTTGTCCAATAAAAATAATAAATAATAAATAAAATAAATATGTTTGGACATATCACACAACGCCATCTAGCCCCAAGCTAAGCAACCTAATGCTTGTGTTATGGTAACGAGATGGCTGATAAACTACTTATATACATTTTTTTTTTTTTTTTTGTAAATACATACATATTATAGATAGAAATACGCAAAGAGTTCCAAATCGATAGGCAAAGCAAAGTCCAAAAACACAGCACAAGTCAAATTTTACAGAAGAAAACACCGAGCCACTGACCGGGAGCGAAAGTTGTCTGACGTAGCAACTCGAAGAGAGACTAGTTACAACTAAACTAATAAAATCAAGCAACAATGAAGCCTGTACGAGTGAAGGGCGCAGGAAAGAACAAAAGAACCTGCGCAACTTCATACCGATTTAACCGATTTACCAAAAAGCGGCGCTATCTATCCCTTTCACACTGACTGAGGTGCAACTCCGCCACAGGTAGCGGTCCCAAATTCCGGACAGATGACGTCATCGGGTCGGAATTATGCTATCCGCTTAACTACCTGCTTCGATTACAAGCATTCAAGCATAAGCCATTACGAAAAGGAAAAAATGGAATAGTACCAATTTAATTTATTTTCTGTCTTCTTCATCACATTCATAGCAATATCTTTGTAACGATAAGGACTAGACGTAAGTTTTATACCAATTTGCAAACCTTATTAAATGTACAAGTTTTTAAAATAATGGTGGTCTTCGGTGTCATACATTTTTTTTACAGGAGAATTTTTTCAATTTTGGTCCTAACATCGTAAAGAAAAAACTTTTCAACTCAAGATTTTTTTTCTAAGGCAAATAAAACGGTATTCAAAAAAAATGGTATCTTATAACATTAGTAAGCTATTCAGAAATGTTAAATAAAAATCATACCTAAAAATGTCATCATTTGCAGCGACAGCATTAAAAAAGCTTAATTCTGGAAGACAAAATCGTAAAATTCGAAAAAAAATTAATATCCTGGTTACTGTAACGGTTTTTTTTTTAATATTCAAATTAGTTGTTGGAAATTAGGTAAGCTACCTACCCGTTACGTTTGATCCATTATTTACGGGACACCCTGTATTATAATTCAATAGTCTCGATGCATGAATCCATATTTTATTTTAACTAACTAATTCTCACTTACCATTTCTTATTTGATCTCATTTGTGTGTCCGAGTCTTTGTCATCATTCACATCTAACACAAATTCATTTTTCGTAGGAAATGCCTACTTAATCACCCAATACATACTCTGTTCTCTGTTACATAATTTCATCAAAATCAAAATATTAATTGCATAATTGCTACGCCATGTTTAAAATATTATGTAATGTCTAATGTTTCCGGCCGCTGACAGCTGCGCGCACAGATAACGCATTCTGCGGCGTGGGAGTCGGTGCTGTCGCGGAGCGGAATGCGGGAATATTGTCATTTTCTGTATATTTTATCTATACCTATAGAACTTTATATTTTATTTATTTTTTAATTGCATAATATTTATTATATGCTGCACCGGTCGACGTCATCGCGTCAACGCCGGCTATCGCTGAAAACCAGCGCTGGGGCTCCGTTTCGCATGGGGTCGCGGCATTATGCTGAGCGGTAGCCGTTTTGCGTAGATGTGACGCATATTTTCCCCAAAATTTGCTTTCTACATTGCTTATTTTATTTTTTTTGTCCTTTGCGTCATGTTTACCGCAAATAAACGTATTTTCTTTCTTTCTTTCTTTTGCAGATAGTGGTGGCATTAGACTTTGTGTGGGGTAGGTACACAACTAAAAAGTGAAAAATAAAAACTTTTTTACAAAAAAATACAGCCGAATTCCAAAAATGTTGTTTTTGGAATTCGGCTGTATTTTTTTGTAAAAAAGTTTTGGCAAAAAACGAAAATACATTTAACTAGACACCGACTTCCGAAATTAAAGTTATTTTTCACTTTGTAGTGTTGTTTTTGGAAGACGGTTGTATTTTTTTGTAAAAAAGTTTTTTTTATGTTAGGGTCGGCTTCCAGTCAAACTGGATACCAGAATTTTACATGGAGCGACTGCCTATCTGACGTCCACAACCCATTATTGGGTAATATGATACCCCTTGGTAAGACTGGTTGTCAGACTTTCGGGATTCTGACGAACCGTAACGACTGTTAAAGATCCACGAATGACTGCCGGGACCAACGACTTAACGTGCTTTCCGAGGCACGAAGGGGTCTTGGTATGTAAAGATATTATAACATTATTTTACATGAAGGTTGTTGACCTCTCACATATAAATGCCTGTTTAATGTATGTTTGTCCATCAATATTATTGCAGTTTATTATTCTCTTATTATCTAAATACCAATAAAAACTCGCTTCTGTCGTTTTTTATGTGTGTCTTTTTTATGTGTGTTTTTTAGGTGTCCTGAACACAGGTCACGAGCCTAGCTCCACCACCACCACCACACTACCAGTCTCCCACAACATAATTCCGGTAAGTACGAGGGGGGATCAAAAAGTAGTGAGAACGACATACTCCTTGGTAAGAAAAAAAAATAAATACTGGCAGGCATAGCTCAGATACATATTTGTAAATAAAGAAAAAAATCTTCGATTCTCTTTTGTTTTTTTCTGAATGTAGTCATTTGTTTGCTTCGTGTCGGAACGTGTTCTCGAAAATGGAGAAAAACGAAGTCGAGCCGTCATTAAATACCTCCGTTTAAAAAAGTTAACGACGCAAGAGATTCATTGCAATTTGAAGGCAACATTAGAAGAGTCTGCTCCGCCTTATTCCACTGTCGCAAGGTGGGCTTCTCAATTTTGAGTAGGGAGAACGAGCATGGAAGACGAACATCGTTGCGGCCGTCCATCGACGTCAGTCACCCAAGAATATGTTGCGAAAGTCGAGAAAATTGTATTGAGCGATCGAAGAGTTACCATCCGATACTTAATTCAAGAAACGGGCATTTCATATGGAAGTATTCAATCCATATTGAAACAATCTTTGATTATGAGAAAAGTCTCCGCAAGATGGGTGCCGAGAATGTTAACCGACAGTCATAAACAAAATCGACTTGACATTTCGAAGATATTGTTGGACAAGTTTCAAGAAGATTCTGAAAACTTTTTGTCTCGTTTCGTAGCAATGGACGAAACATGGGTCCATCATTTTGATCCCGAGACAAAACAGCAATCTTCGCAATGGAAACGGCCATCATCACCGACCCCGAAGAAGTTTCGTGCCGTGGCATCGGCTGGCAAGGTTATGGCCTCAATATTTTGGGACTCAGAAGGGATATTGTTGATTGATTACCTGGAGCGTGTAACCACTATTACAGGCCAATATTATGCAGCTTTATTTCCTAAGTTGAGGAATGCCATCAAAGAGAAAAGGAGAGGGAAACTTCGAAGGGGCGTGCTGTTTCATTACGACAACGCACCCGCGCACAGGTCGGCAGTTGCGATGGCTGCCATTCAGCAAGCTGGCTTCGAATTGGTTGACCACCCCCCTTATTCACCAGATCTGGCGCCTAGCGATTTTTATCTGTTCCCTAAATTGAAAGAATACTTAAGGGGAAACTGGTACGAAGACGATAACGAGGTGATGGATGCCATGGATAGCTTTTTGCAGGACCAAGACAAAACTTTTTTTTTGAAAGGGATTGAAGTCTTGGAAAAGCGCTGGACTCGGTGTGTAGAGAAACTCGGAGACTATGTAGAAAAATAAACAATAGTCATTATAATCTATCTCATTCTCACTACTTTTTGATCCCCCCTCGTATATTATACTTACCGGAATTATGTATCGCTGTCGAATCAGACCAATGTAAAAATAATTTATGTATATTGTGGTGAGAAAATATTATAAAGTTGATTTATAGATTGATTGGTTTAAAAATATCAAAATAATAATTGACAGTTTTATTTTCTTGCGGATGTTAGGTACTTTCACAAAAAAGTCTTCTTATATTAGGAAAACTAGTTTTTGTCCGCGGCTTCGCCCGCGTGGTCAGGAATTGTCCCACGGGAACATCCAACCGGGATAAAAAGTATCCTATATCCTAACTCAGGTCATGGCCTACCTATGTGCTAAATTTCATCCAAATCCGTTCAGCCGTTTTAGTGTGAAAGCGTAACAAACAAACAAACTCACTTTCGCATTTATAATATTAATTATCAAGCGTTGCTTTTGATTACAATAATTACAAGTCATAATAACTGATTTAAAAGCCACGAAAATCATATGTCTGCGCCTGAAATACAAATTGGTAAAATACATACATAAATTCAGCATTAGTTTCGCGAAACGAAGAAGTTCAATGCTCTTAGTCACTTAACAACTAACTGTTAAGAAGCCAAAAATAAGACACTCTAATTCCAAAATAAGACACTCTAATTCCAAAATAAGACGTAGGCTAAGCCCCTAATGTATCCACTTATCTAGCGTAGAAGCTAGCCACAATAAGACTTGATCCATCGATTACCGAGTCATTATGTTACTCTTCGGAATAGCATCGTTCTTTCAGCTATTTATAAACGTTTGGTCACGAATACCGGATCGATCCGTTTAGCAAATGGCGATTCACATACTCACACCTAGGTGTATAGAGTATTAGCGACACGCGTCTGCTTCGTATGGTTTTTAGGATTTCACAAATACGAGATTTCTTTGTTTTAATAGGTCTTTCCCTATCAAATTGCCGATTTTTGATACCGGCTAGTGTGGAGATTTAAATTAAATTTAGAATTCCAAATTCATAATTAAGCATGACATTTAAAAAAAAAATCAGTTGTTCATTTGTTTTCCCGCCGTTCGATTTTTCTTTGATATGGATGTTTCTGTAACCAAGGAAAAATCGAAATAGTGTTTTTTTCGAATACGAGATCCGTCGTGGCACCAACGCAGCGTAGACAGCACGTAATATTAACGACGTGTATGGACAAGGTATCGCAAGTGAACGCACGCTGCGCCGGTGCGTTTTTGCTTTGATCGTTTTCGTTCTGGAAATTTTGATCTCAACAATGAGCCCCGGGGAAAAATTTCAAATCCAATGAGGCGGCCAAAAGCCTTTAAAAAATTTATCGATTTCTGTCCCCAGGATTTCTATAGCAGAGCCATCAACGAACTTTCATTAAAATGGCAAAAGTGCATCGACAATGTTCCTTTTAAAAAAAATTGTTTGATTTTTAGGGTTCCGTAGCCAAATGGCAAAAAACGGAATCCTTATGGATTCGTCATGTCTGTCTGTCTGTCCTGAAACTATAAGAACTATACTGTTGAAACTTGGTAAGTAGAAGTATTCTGTGAACCGCATTAAGATTTTCACACAAAAATAGAAAAAAAAAAACGATAAATTTTGCGGGTTCCCCATACTTAGAACTGAAACTCAACATTTTTATTTTATCAAACCCATACTTGTGGGGTATTTATGAATAGGTCTTCAGAAATAAAATTAAGGTTTCTAATATAATTTTTTTCTAAACTGAATAGTTTTGCGCGAGAGACACTTCCAAAGTGGTAAAATGTGTCCGCGCCCCCTGTATCTTCTAAAATAAGAGAATGATAAAACTAAAAAAAATATATTATGTACATTACCATGTAAACTTCCACGGAAAATTGATTTGAACGAGAACTAGTAAGTAGTTTTTTTTTAATACGTCATAAATCGGTCTATTATTAAAACATCATTATAAAAACCTAATGTCAATCAGCTCAGTCTATCGCAGTCCACTGCTGGACATAGGCCTCTCCCAGGCTGCGCCACAACACCCTGTCCTCCGCCTTCCGCATCCAGTCTGTCCCAGCCAACTTCTTAGGTCATTGGTTCATCTAGCTGGGGGGTTTTATTTTAGGCAAGTTTTATATTAATGTACCTTACATATAAACCTTCCGGATTAAATTCTCTAAATTATGGTGTAAACCGCTTTAAAATCTGTTGTGTTTAGAAGAATATCGCTGTCACAAATACAGCACGAAAAGAGACTTTAATTTATAATAATATATAGTTAGTATACACATACATACCTACATATCGGCATAGCTTATATGTAATTTCTTTGCCATCTTTGTTTTTATTTTGTGGATGGGAAATCTACAAAAAAAAAACGCCGCTCTGGGCGGAGCGGGAGGGCGTGTAAGACTTTTACTGACTGACATCTCTTTGAGGCGCGCGTGGAACACAACGCGCTGTAGACCTGGGCCTGGTCCTTACCGGACAGCGAGCTGCCCATTGCTCGACGTCCGCAAGCCCGCGCCTACGGTGGCCGGGAATCGGCTATCGATTCCAGCCGCCCAGGGTGTCTCCTGCGGCGACTAGGGGCGTGAGGTTGCCTCTCCCACACGCTCCGCCTCCTCCTTTGCTAGAATTACTGCTTTGCAGAAGGAGGTGATGGCCTCCCATGCACTCTCGCTCCGTTTCTATGCCATCTATCATTATTTATTAATTTGTTGTTTCATTAATATTGTTGAGCCATTATTATACTTCCTAACACTTGACATTACGCATATTAATTTTACACAGATTCCGAATAAATGCATTGGAAAATAAGTGAAAAGTTTTGATTATTTCAAAAGAAATCTATTTCAATAATAATATCATAATTAGAGCCAGGTTCAGTTTATTCGAATTAAGATTAAAGAATCAAAAAATTCTTTGCGTTGCAGCATTGCAAAACAAAAGGACTAATCTGCTCCACAACTTCGTCCTTAGTATGACGAGGGCATTCTATTCCCGTGGCCACGAGTTACACACTCAAGACATGACACCAAAGAGATTAAAGATAATATAAAGAGGATAACAAAAGAAATGTCATACAAAAACTGTTATCCAATGGCTCAGTGACGCCATCTAGCAAAATTACATAATAGCCAAGTTTGACCCAATACACTTTTACCGACACCAACTTTTGATTTATCAACGTTAGATAGTTTGACATTGGTTTATGACATATCTAAGAAAATTATTTAATTTATCTTAATATTCGGTAAATTATAAAACTTTTTCACAAAAAAATACAACCGACATCCAAAAACAACACTACAAAGTGAAAAATAACTTTAATTTCGGAAGTCGGTGTCTAGTTAAATGTATTTTCGTTTTTTGCCACCGACTTCCGAAATTAAAGTTATTTTTCACTTTGTAGTGTTGTTTTTGGAAGTCGGTTGTATTTTTTTTTTGTAAAAAAGTTTTTATTTTTCACTTTTTAGTTGTGTACCTACCCCACACAAATTCTAATACCACTACCTGCAAAACAAACTAGAACATCATCCATAAAAAAGTGGGGAAAAAATACGTATTATTGAAGCTAAATCAAAAAGTACCGAAGCAAAGTTAATCAATTTTATATGGGACAAACTGTGATGTATACCCTCTCGAATAAAACAAAAAAAAAATCCAAATCGGTCCAGCCATCTTCGAGTAATCGGGGAACATACAAAAAAAAAAAGGTTCCGACGAATTGAGAACCTCCTCCTTTTTGAAGTCGGTTAAAAATAGTAACGAAAATAAACCGTAGTGAATCGAGTCATTTATCACTACGAGGTTTGCAATACCACAATGTACAATTCGGCATATTTTCTTCGAAAATAATTTTCTTTTGGTGGACACTAATGTGACTTGTCATGCAGGCGTACCACACAAGACTGAGTGACTTTTGACCACTAGGACATACCTATGTATCGGATTACGATTTTGTTCGCTATGTCCCGTCCATTGTTAAGTAATATTGAATGTCTTTGCATGACACGTGTCTTGCGACAGTGACTGCGGAAAAAACAAATGAAAGAAGTAGTTAAGAACACGACGCGAGTCACCGCGACGCGACTTGGGAGCGACGGTACTCAGTGAAGGAAACAAGTGACGCGTGCGCATGTCGCTTGATGCAAGTAGCGACGCAGGCCGCATCGCTCGAGGCCGTGAACGGGGCCTATGGAAGAATGACTTACAAATAAGTAGGTATCGCAAAACAATATTATCAAGGGAATAAAGTATCATTTTAGTTTATCAGTTTTTACTCGACCTCAAAAGACAAAGTGCGTGTCGGACCAGACACAATGAGGGGTTCCGTAGTAAGGATGAATCTATCTCAAAATCTAACTTAACATTGTAGTTGAAAAATATGTTCTCCATTTTTCCGGTCAATTCTGCAACTGCGTCCATCTGTTTTTAATCGCAAATTGTTTTTTTTTTCGATTTATATGCGAGTGTCAAAATATGTCGCATAAACCGTATTTTTATTGCTTTGACTTAGAAGCTTGTTTTTTTAGAGCTCCAAGGGAACGTAGACCTACGTAGATATTTGATATTAATTTGATACCTCCACGCCTTCCTGAGAAAAAGGGTCTTGACAGACTGACAGACAAACGGACAATGAAGTCATCCTTTAAGGGTTCCGTTTTTCCTTTTGAGATACGGAACCCTAAAAAAGTCGCAGGCCATTTCTTCAGAAAAAAAAAGAATTGTTTACTTAGCCTTACAAGTAAAAGCACCAAAATAACTTATTCCCCCCAGTTGACTCGTCCAACTTAAGCAGAATAATAAGCGGATCTTGTCAATATTCCTCCATTTTTCCGTCCCGAAATCGACGGAGACATTTATTTACTTATTCTGAAGGAAATAAGACCTCGTTATAATTACGGCGAACGTAACTGGTATCGTCAAAGTTAGATTGGTGTTCCGATTATTTCTAATATTCTTTTTAAGTACTTCGTTTTAATGAGTCTGTTTCTTTGGGATTTCGTTTTGTTTTTTGTGGGAAGAAGGATTGTTATTGAGTTTTATTTTAGGTAATAGATTTCTTAAGTGATAGTGTTAAATCCTATACTATTAAATAAGCAATATATTTTGTATACAATGTACCACTTCAGTGATGACATTAATTTGACACGCGTGTACGGTTGCGCGTTTTCGTTTTATAAGATATTTTAATTTCATTAAACGTTATTATTTATTGATTTATTTATTTACAATTTTCTGAAATAGCATCTAAGAGCAACCTGTAGCGCAGAGATGAAATTAAAACGAACGAGAAAAGAAGGTCACGCCACTCGAGTTTTTTACTGGGGGTTTTGCAAAAAATTCATTCATGAAACTACCAGAACAATCAAGATAAATGATGAACCAGAAAAGGTATCGGTCAACTGCCTTTTACCAGCTGGCACAGAACAATAGCTTCAGGAATGAGTCCTTTGCATAGAGTGATCCTAATTCTGGTTATTTTTTATTATTTACTTCGTTAGATTTTTTTTTTTCAATTTACGAATTATTTTATCTTATTATAATTTTTATGAGTACTGGCCACTAGTCCTATCTGTGCCACTAGCCCTCGGTCGAGCAGGAACTGACATTGTGATGTAGGGTTTACTGATTTTTCGCAGATTCAAATGCCAACATCAGAAAAATTTGAGACCCTGGCTCTAGAGCTAGGTTAGAGTACTTTTATTTCAGAAGCAAGCCATATCGAAACAAACTATTATTTATGATCTGAAAACCAAATTAAAATACCAATTAACTAATGAAAAGACCAACAAAACAGGGGCTATTTATCCGCTAAGCGTATCAGGTAATATCTTACGTAACACATTAATTACACCTAGACACATTATTCATACCGTACAAATTATACTAACGAAATACTTTCAGCCTGACAAACTACTTGCAAACTATTTAATTAGTCGGGAAACTTTTATCTTTGATCTCACCACCTCTACTGCTATCCACATAAGGTATAATTTTGTTCAGTAAGTTAGTTTAAAAGCTGCAAATATTTATTGGTAGCCAGCTACAATTTTCTGAAGTGTCAGTGGCAATTTTCCCCTACAGTATGCTGTAATGTAAAGGGAAGATTGACGTTTAAACACTCGCTTGCTGGCATCAGCCCCTAGCGATGTAAAAAGTTCGATTACGTTACTCTGTGGGTAATATGTAGGGTTTATTAACACGTTTTGGCTGACGTGGCAGTAATTGATGTTTTGGTCGTGTGCTTGGCTGGTACGCCGTGGATTTTACGCGTGTTTTTCAGTGCTTCTTTCGCGGCGGCTCATGCTGGATAAAATTATTGGTCATTCAGCTAGGTACTGTGGCTGATCAGTCTGAGAACTATTACCTACCTATGAAACTACACTTTTGCAGGTTTTTAATGTGTGTGTAGTTTATCAGTTAATACTAAGGTATATTTTTTTTATTTCTAGGTTGCCTTGTTTGTCATCCTTATCTTATGATGTAGGTATAGCCGAATTGACGACCGAAACAAGTATCCATTGTTTTGGTCGTCAATCCGACTACAGAGATGAGTTAGGATTGTTACCTTCGTGTTTTGAACTAACTCTACCAATAGATGAAGTCGCTTATAAGATGAAAGACCTCGACTCGTATCTTTGAGTAAAGCTCCGTTAAAAAAATAACTTTACATACTTTAAGAGATGCTTTTTTTGATTTTAATTTTGTTTTTTAATTTTGATGTTAATTTGTAATTTTGTTTTAATTTTGATTTTGACATTAATTTTAATTTTATTTTATTTTAATTTTACTTTTATATGGATACTGATTTATCTGAAATAAATTATTTGATCTGATTTGATTTGATTTAGACCATCGAACTGAATAACTTTTACTATGGAACCAATTTTGAAATCGCGATAAAAACAGCTGTCCCATACATTTTATTAAACTTTAGTATGGAACAGCTGATTTTTCATCGCCATTTCAAAGTTTGTCCCATACTTGCTATGGGACCAACTTTAGACCATCGAACTGAATAACTTATACTCTTAAGCACTCCTTAAAGTTTGTAAAGTTCATTTTTTAACACCTTGTTTAAAGACCAGTGAAAAAAAAACTCCAAAGATTCTATCAAGGTTTAGAAATTCAATCATAGATGCTCTCCACACGTAACCGTTTATGTAAATAATTCAAAGCCTATTAATTAGACATTGATCCATATTTTAAAGGACATATTAAAGCCGTTTGCGACACAGTAGTGATAGCTGAAAAAAATACCAAAAAAATAGATGCTTACTTGCCAAGGTATTTTGACGTATGTAGTATTTATCTCTATCAGAAAAAAACCGGCCAGGTACGTGTCGGACCACGCACAATGAAGGGCTCCGTAGTTGGGATGAATTTATCTTAAGAACAAACTTAACATTGTAGTTGAAAAACATGTTCTCCCATACATTGCAACTGTAAATGTAAGTTTGTACTCACAATATTGATAGATTTACCATGTTATTTTAAGACCACAGACTTTTTATAGGTTTTTCTGTAATCTACAGGTAAAGACCTATTTTCTGTATTTTTTCAAAATTTTAGGCTCACTAGTTTCGGAGATAAGGGCGGGGAATGATCAATTTTCGTCTATTTTCATAAATAACTTTAAAAAAATATATTTTAAAATTTAAAAAAAAATATATTTGAGACCCTCATAGTAAGTCCTTTCATTTGATATACCACATGGTGTAGTTTGCAAAACTTTTTTTTTATTTTTTTATTTGCCCCCCAAAAGTGACCTCTATATTCAAATTTAATTTATTTACTTTACCCGTCCGTGTTTGGGTCACAGAAATTCATATGTGTACCAAATTTCAATTTAATCGGTCCTTTAGATTCGGAGCAAACTGGCTGTGACAGACGGACAGACAGACAGACAGACACACGAGTGATCCTATAAGGGTTCCGTTTTTTCCATTTAAGATACGGAACCCTAAAAATTAACTTTACAAACTTTAAGGGGTGCTTTAGACCATCGAACTGAATAACTTTTACTATGGGACCAATTTTGTAATCGCGAAAAAAAACAGCTGTCACATACAGTTTAGAACAGTAGGTATTAAACTTTAGTATGGAACAGCTGATTTTTCTTCGCCATTTCAAAGTTGGTCCCATAGTACGAGTATAAGTTATTCAGTTCGATGGTCTAAAGCACTCCTTAAAGTTTTGTAAAGTTAATTTTTTAACACCTTGTTTAAAGACCAGTGAAAAAAAACTCCAAAGATTCTATCAAGGTTTAGAAATTCAATCATAGATACCCTCCACACGTAACCGTTTAAGTAGTTCAAAGCCTAGTTATTAGACATTGATCCATATTTTATAGGACATAGTATAGCCGTTTGCGTCACAGTAATGACCGCTGAAAAAAAAAAAACAAAAATAGATGCTTATTTGCCAAGGTCTTTTGACCTATGTAGTATTTATCTCTATCAGAAAATAATGGTTAGTTCGCTAAATCATACAGGGTTATTTAAAATTAAGTAATAACAGCCGCACGGATCGATCCATCAGATTAAGCTACGCTTTCCGGGGTTGTCCGTGGATGGGTGACCATCTTTACATACCGAGACTCCTCCGTGCCTCGGAAAGCACGTTAAGCCGTTGGTCCCGGCTGTCATTCGTGGATCTTTGACAGTCGTTACGGGTCGTCAGAAGCCCGAAAGTCTGACAACCAGTCTTACCAAGGGGTATCGTATTACCCAGTTACTGGGTTGCGGAGGTCAGATAGGCAGTCGCTCCATGTAAAATACTGGTATTCAGCTGCATCCGGTTAGTCTGGAAGCCGACCCTAACATAGTTGGGAAAAGGCTAGGCAGATTGAGAGAGCAGATATTTTTTGACTGCCTCGTTGGTCTAGTAGCCGCAAGCGCTACTGCTGAGCATGAGGGTCCGGCTTGGATATCTGGGTCGGCCAAAGTGTTATTAGGTTTATCCATGGGGAATTTCTTAGTAGCAGCCCGGAGTCTGGATTTGTGCCCGGTTGATGGCAATAGGCCCGCTCCCTATTACACGGGACTTGAACATAACTAGCGAAATTTGAGTGTACTATTGGTACACCTCTGCCTAAACCTTGGGGGATTATAGGCGTAATATTATATGTTTCGGATAAGGCGGGAGGAAACGCCTGGGTGTCACCATTGTGTGGATCGCCCGGAGGACACGGTGGAGCATACAGTGGAGGTCTGCGCGGCTTGGGCGGAGCACCGCCGTGTTCTCACGGAGGCGATCGGCGGCGGCGATCTCTCGCGTCCAAACCTGGTCCAGGCCATGGTGCGGAGCGAGAGTGCATGGGAGGCCGTCACCTCCTTCTGCGAAGCAGTAATGCTCGCGAAGGAGGAAGCGGAACGCGTGAGGGAGAGGCAACAGCCGCGCCCTCGCGCCCCTAGCCGCCGTAGGAGACGCCCTGGGCGGTGGGAATCGATCGCCGATTCCCGGCCACCGTAGGCGCGGGCTTGCGGACGACGAGTAATGGGCAGCTCGCCGTTCGGTAAGGACCAGGCCCGGGTCGACGGCGCGTTGTGTTCCACGCGCGCCTCAAAGAGATGTCAGCAGTGACGGGGTCAATTGGGCCTATGCCGCCGGGGTCGCGGGTAGTTCGAAAGAGATACCGTGGCTCTGGCACGGGCAATTGAAGGAACATGGGTGGGTTTTAGTCAGTAAAAGTCTGACACGCCCTCCCGCTCTGCCCAGAGCGGGAGAAGTCATTTGGTGATTTCCCATCCACAAAAAAAAAAGAAAAAAAAAAGGCGTACTATTATATGTCCTTATATAGTATGAGCACCAGTGCCTCCGTAAAATATAAGGACCAGTCTGCCCAAGCTCCAAAGATTCTATCAAGGTGTATAGATTCAATTCTAGATACCCTCCACACGTAACAGTTTTATGTAAATAGTTCAAAGCCTAGTTTTGGCTGGTTGCCAGGGTCGTACGTCTGGCGGTGCTTTAGTGACCACTTAGTGTCAATCAGTATCACTTAGGAAACTTTTGTAGGAAACAGACACACACTGTTCACTGTTCTGTTCATTGTTCTGTTCTGTTCTGTTGTTGTTGTTCTGTGGCTGTTCTGTGTGTTCTGTTTCACTTTTGTTTTTGTGGTTTTTGTTTTGTGGATTTTTTTTATAATAAATAAATAAATCATTTATTTCTGATTCATCGAATACGCTACACGATTACATCTATATTTGTTAGTATTACGAGCTTAAAAAAATAGTGTTAGTAATAAATAATAATTGATTGATAAAATGATAACAATAATAATTTAATTAAATAATATAAAATAATCAATTTTATTTCATCCAATTCAATTAAGCAGTAAGTGACCGGTCCGGTGGACTCCCCGATGATGGTGACAAATCACTATACGACTGCGTGCAGCCGTATCCAACATGCCAGCATCGGAGAGTCCCACCGGTCCGCCAGCGCACGCAGGATGGTGTTGGGACTGCCGCGCATGCGGCGCATGATCGAAGCGCACCGCTTGCGCATGATGGTCGCAAAGTCTGTATCAGCCGCCGCGAACATCGCGGAACTGACGAAAAATTTCAACACAGGGGGGGTCCGGGATCATGTGGTGAAGCTATGGTAACAGTTGAGCGTCGATGTGCCTGCCACACAGTTTATAATGAGCTTAGAGAAAATATGTTTCTTTCCACCTAATGTTCAATAGAAATAATCAAAAAATCTTCGACAACCAGGAAAGCACTTCTTTATTTGCGACATCAGAACGCCTTGTGTATTAAAAGCCGTCTGTTCATAGATTGTTTCACTATCTCAAAAGTAAAATCACACTATAAGACATCACACTATATCCTACTAATAATATAAATGTGAAAATTTGTGAGTGTGGGGGTGTGTGTGTGTGTGTGTGAGGGTGTGTTTGAATGTTTGTCACTTCTTCACGGTCAAACGGCTGGACCGATTTGAATGAAACTTGATATGTAGACATAGTTCATACACGGGAGCGCGGGCGGCAGGGAGGCTCTGTCCGCTGATCATTGACTGGTCGCGCGGTTGCTTGTATTTACATACGTAAATACAATACATCGCGCGATCAACAAATTTTTTGTTAATATACCTACATGCAATTAGCAAAATTATAATTTTACTAAATAATTTGCATTATTAAAATCATGTTCCCACTGAAATGTTTGAGTGTCGAGTTTATGTTGTAAACAGTTGTTATGATCAAGTCTCGAAAACTTTGAAAGGCGAATCGTTAGCCTCATAAAGTGCTTCAATCTATGTGTTAATGTAGCTTAGGTTAAGTGCATTTTGTTATGTGTTATTTTGATTAATTAAAGATATTTGAAAATGAAACGAATGATATGTAGACAGCTTATACCCTGGATTAACATATAGTCTACTTTTTATCCCGGTCTACGCGGGTGAAACCGCAGAGCGCAGTTAGTCATACTAATTCTATAAATGCTAAAGTTTGTGAGTGTGTGTTCGTATGTTTGTTACTTATTCACGGTCAAACGGCTGGACCGATTTGTATGAAATTTGGTATGTAGATAGCTTATACCCTGGATTAACATATAAGCTACTTTTTAACCCGGTCTACGTGGGTAAAACCGCGGGGCGCAGCTAGTAAAACATAATACTAACAATGCTGAATCTTGTTAATCTTAGATGAAGTGTGAACCGCACTTCATTTAGTCGCACTTGAACTATTTGGGGTGCTTTGATTAAGCATTCAAATTACTTAATACAAACACTTTAGTCCTTTGAGTCGCTCGTTAATATTGATCAAGTTTCAGTTACTGCAGATACTTAAATATGAATCAAGTTATTGTGGTTTATCAGATCGAGTGTGTGTTTAAATTCAAATTGCTATAAATGTTATGAAATTTAAGACTCCCCTGTCAAGTGCTATTTTTGGGGCTTCTTATTTTTCTGCAAATCACGATGACACTGGCACCATAGAGGCACCATAGGGGTTGATTAAGGTATATTTAGGAGACCTATCTTAGGCAGTAAACGTTTGTTATTTTGAGATATAACGATATTCATTATTGCACGATACCGTTGTACCGCACCTTAGGTGTGTGTGGGGCGAGACGGCGGGGCAGTGCAGGCCGGTCATTTGTCAACGCTCATGGTGGCGTTCCGCCCTCAGCGGTACAGCGGCATCGGACAAATTATAGCTAAACCATCTCAACAACTAAGAATATTAAACTTTATCTCAATTGGATTAAGTTCTTGTCAGAATGACAGTTGCCAATTTAAGCTAATCAATTTACAATATATAACTCAGCATTTTGACAGAATAACCATACTGTCCCATAGTTAATAGATAACCTCTTAAGGGGTCAAAAAAATCAGCTGTTCCCTACATTTTGACGAGTTATGCGAACATAAATGTAGGGAACAATTGTTTTTTTTTTCGCGATTTCATGTTTGGTCCCATAGTTAAAGTTGTTCATAATGATGAGTACAATGACCCCTTAAGAGGTTATCCTTAAAGAGATTATCCATTAATTACGGGACACCCTGTTTATGAAATGTTTTACTACTTCTAAACTATAGCTACTAGTACTTACCCCGTACAGCTATTGTAGGCAACATAGCAAAGCCATGTATGAGCGTCCAAAACAATTTCTTATAAATCTTCATGTTTGTAATATAATTGTCACTTTTCCCATGTTTCACTTAACACTAGTGTTTTGATTGCATTTCACTGCGGTTATTATGGTTTTTCAACATCTGAAACAATGAAAAAACTACACGTTAGTTTAAATTATTAAGAAACTAAGTGACCCGCTTCTACGTCACACGGTTTTTACGACTTGACAAAATATCTTTCTTTTATATTTACACTACTTACTACTACACTACTACTACTTTACTACTTACTTACTTTTTTACTTTTTTTTTTTTTTTTTCTTTTTTTTTTTTTTTTTTTTTTTTTTTCTTTTATTTTTTTTTTTTTTATTTACATTTTCTTTTTTTTTTTGATCGTGATAACTTACAAGTTTGATTTTATTGCATTATACAAGGTGTATTAGATAAGTATGGTCAAATTTAAGGTATGGTACAGTCCATCAAACTGAAAAACATTCTACATGGAACAACGTCGAAATCGCGAAATACAAAACTTAAATACCTACTCGACCCAAATGTGTGGGACGGCTGATTACTTTTCACGATTATAATGATGGTCCGATGGAGAAAATTGTTCAGCTTGATGGTCTGTACCATACCCTTAAATTTAACCACACCTTTCTGATAAAACCCTATGCAACGTCTCGCTGCTATAGCGACATTAATTAAAGACACAGGTAGGGCTAGTAGCCAGTGATCATTAAAATTATAATAAGATAAAATAATTAACAAATTGAAACAAACATTTATTTCAAACAAACTAAATAATAAAATAATAACCAAAATTAGGATCACTCTATGCGATTGACTCATTTATGAAGCTAACGTTCTATGTCAGCTGGTAAAAGGTCGTTAACCAACACCTTTTTTTTGTTCATTGTTTATCTATTGTTCTGACCCAGCTGTGAGTAGCTGAATTAATTTTTTGCAAAACTCCCACAAAAAAACTAGAGTAGTGTGACTTTTCTTTCTCGTTCGTTTTAATTTCATCTCTGCGCTACATGTTGCTCCAAGATGCTATTTTAGAAATTTGTAACTAAATCAATAAATATAATTACGTTTAAAGAAATTAAAATATATTTATAAAACGAAAACGCGGCACCGTATACGCGAGTCAAATTAATGTCGTCATTGCAGTGGCGCTTTGAATAACATAAAACTTTCGGAATAAATTCTTTAATTGCTGGTAAAACCCGTTGCGTAGCTTAGAAAATCAACGTGGTCACACAGACTGACATGAAAATCGACTTAAATTTATAATAATATTTAGTTATAGATAACAAGCGAAAAGTTTCGAGATTGGGTATTTGCAATTTTTTCAGAGAAAAAGAGATAATAGTTGCGTTTATTCGGTTTCGCTGGATGACCGAAAGATTATGAGAATCGTGATAACCCACAACACTTCTTAAACCTGTGTACACATACTTTTTACGATCGCGAATCATATTTTGAACAACATACAACCCTACTGATTTGCAAAATGCAAAAAACGTAAGAACATTTGAACAACGCGGGCTACCTTGACGATTTCGCCTTAAGTGATTACATTACCGACGGCGACGGTTGATGACCCCAAAAAAAACATCATCAAATTAATTTCTTATTGTTTTATCATGTTTATATATATATCCGTGCCTCGGAAAGCACGCAAAGCCGTTGGTCCCGGCTGTCATTCGTGGATCTTTGACAGTCGTTACTGGTCGTCAGAAGCCCGAAAGACTGACAACCAGTCTTATCAAGGGGTATCGTATTACCCAGTTAATGGGTTGTGGAGGTCAGATAGGCAGTCGTTTTATGTAAAATACTGGTATTCAGCTGCATCTGATTAGACTAGAAGCCGACCCCGACATAGTTGGAAAAAGGATAGGCAGATTGAACCGAGAAAAAAATTCAACGCAGGGGAGTGCAGAATCATTATACTTACAGAATCTACGGAAACAGATTGCGCGTCGATTTGAAAGGAATACAGGGTGCCCTGTATCCATTTCAGCCATGTGATTCTGTAAGATTTAATTCTAAACTTCGAATCTGATTCCGCTGTGAGTTCCTTGATTGGCATTCTAAAAACTCGGTTGATAATTCGAATTAACACTAGCGCTACCCTTGCGAGCGTGTCAGCGAGTTGAACTAAATTGACCGTAAGATTTTGACAGATAAAGTATGAGATGACGTAAGAAGTGGCATTCAGTAAGGTAATTCCCCGTCACTTCGACACTTCGCACTCGAACCCGATTCAGTGTCAAATATAAAGCACCGAAAGTCTGACAACCAGTCTTACCAAGGGGTATCGTGTTACCTAATAATTGTGTGTGTAATTGGTTGTGGAGGCCAGATAGGCAACCGCTCCATGTAAAATACTGGTATTCAGCTGCATCCGATTAGACTGGAGGCCGACCCCAACATAGTTGGGAAAAGGCTAGGCAGATTGATGTTTAAATATCGATAGCCATCACGTTTGCAGAGTTTCGCTAACTAATTTATTTTGACCCTGTATATATTTTAGGGTTAACATGCATATTGCATTTAAGATGACCAGTTATTGATTGAAATAAAGTACATTACCTAAGTGAAGAAGTCAGTATAACTCAAGTAAAGCCGCGTCTATAACTTATACATATTGAAGTTTACGTAATCGCGGCACGCAACACCACCATGCCCTGTTCACGCTCATTCTTCGTACCAGTAAAGTCAAACAAGTCTGCGCACGCAACGCGATTATGTTCACCAAGCTATTACGCAAACATGTCGACGTATTCATGGTCTTTACTTACTTATGCATCAATTGCACGTCGAGCCACATTTGAATCGGTGATTTCTAAAACCCGACGTGTTACAAAGACCACATTTCTTAGAAGACAATAAAAACTAGTTATTTAAGAATGCAGTGATTATTTAGATTTTTTTTTAGTTTATTTGTAACATATAGAGGCTAACAAAGTATATAAAAGGACATTAAATAATTTAAAATTATTTAAATAATATGAATTTACAAGATTTTGCATTTCATGTGGGATTTTCGAAAAATATGCAATCTTGGTTATGAAACACAGTAGAAATTATTTTGAGTTGAAGACTCTTCTATGATTTTGTATATTTCTTCCATTGAATGCAGACAATCCATATCACGGAGTTTGCGTTTGACAACGATAACATTTCGGTCACAGTAAAAAAGCGTCAAGAGTAAACACTACATATTATGTACACTTGGTAGTATTTTTGAAATGACTGAGTTATTTCCACCTTTAGATGTGGGATTTTTTGCGCGAATTGATAGGTTGACGTTTATAGACTGTGATACCGGTGCTAACTCAATTCTGAAGAAAAAAATGTAACATGGCGTTTTAGAAATCACCAAATTCATTTAATTTTATACCAGACATATAAGTAAATAAATAAATAAATAAGCTAAGTAAGATCAAAAGAAAGAACCAAGAGGTTTCGCACTATGCTTGCAAGCGATAGTCTGAGATTAGTGGCTTCATGACCGAAAAGTTGTTGGGAGATCTGTTGTCATGTGATGCAGGGGAAAAGGAGGTGGTGTAGGTTTTGAATATGATTTAGATGGCACAAAGAAAAGACATTATCACGGCTGGGGTCAGAAAAGGCAATAATCATAATAACAGGTTTTTACCTATGAAAATGCCGATTTTTGATACCGGCTAGTGTTTAGATCAATATCTATCATTCTATTTAGAATTCCAAATTCAAATTAATTTTATAATATAACATGATATTAAAAAAAATCTGTTGTTCATTTGTTTTCCCGCCGTTCGATTTTTCTTTGATATCGATGTTTCTGGAACCATGGAAAAATCGAAATAGCGCGCTATTTTCGAATACAAGTTCCGTCGTGGTACCTACGCAGCATAAACAGCACGCAATATTAATGACGTCTGTGGACAAGGTACCGCAAGTGAACGCACGCTGCGATTTTGATTTGATAGCTTCCGTTGTGGAAATTTTGATCTCAACAATGAGCCCCGGGGAAATATTTCAAATCCAACGAGAAGGCGAAAAACGTGTATAAAGAATTCATCAACTCCCGTCCCCAGGATATCTATTGCAGAGGCATCAACGAACTTTCATTAAAATGGCAAAATTGCACCGAAAATGTTTGTTTAAAAAAAAATTTTTGATTTTTGCTAAGTAAAACGGCAATTTCATAGGTAAAGACTTATTAATATCTATCAGATCGCACCACTGTTGAATGGCACTGTGCCAGACACAGTGCCAGTGTCGCGCAGGACATGCTCACCTTCTGTCTTACCCATCATGCACAACCACCTTCACATTCCAGGATGGAAGAACAGGCAAGAAACTGCATGGTCATTACTTTAGATAAAAATGTTGTTACAAAATATTGGTTAAATTTCAGTTGAAATTACACAACATGTGAGAACGATGTAGAAAGACGGCAATAAAATATCCTGGAAGAATTGGCGTTAGTAGACATATCAAACTATACATTTCCAGTACAAAGTGGTCTCGCATTGTTATAGACCAGCCCTTACTGGGAATGTGTAGCTTGATGTGTCACCGTGTGTGCTACTCACAGATGTTCAGATTCTTGAGGGAAGCCTATATCCAGCAGTGGACGTGTGATATTGCAGAATTTTCAACAAGAGCTCGTTTACAAATCTATGAAATCGATCGAAACCGATTTCACTTACTGTTAGGTTGACTAGACGAGATCGCAGAAAGTGATAAGAAAAAAAAAAACACTACAAAACAGGACGAGGCTAATGACAGAGCTGTCCTGGTAGCTTCTTACTGCTCGGATAAAGTTTGAGAAGTACTCAGTCGACTCGAAAAAAAGAAGAAGATTTCTGAACGTAGCCTTTCTAAAAACAGCGACAATTAACGAACAAAGGGGCGAAGTGTGACTAGTGATGACGAATTTCGCTTAGATCTAAACGAGCCTTCTGATAAATGTCATCCCGATGCAAACCCTCTATTCAACTCTGACATCACTCACGATAAAGTAATAATAGTTTTCATAGCGACGACTACATGGCGGCGTTGCAGTAAAAGTCAAATAAAGTTACATCGTACGCTGGCTGCTATTCCAGTTAACTGCTAAGGTTTACCGCTTTCACAGCGCATATGTAACATCATGGTTTTGTAGTCCAATGGGGGGGATAAAGTTTGTTAAGTACTAGAATGTGAATTCTAATGTTTGCTCTATTAAAACGAAAAAGTTGATGGACTGTGTTCGATACGAGTCCAATAGAAAGGAGCTGTTTGAGGTATTGAGCTTGAACCGACTTAAAGTAGGCACATTCCATAAAATTCTGTCTCAGCCAAATGGTGATGATGCGAAGAGTCTGTTCAGGTTCATGACCCAAATGTAAGCTGTAGCAGTGTGTATTTAGGGTACGAGGGGACTGTCATACGCATTACGATCATAAAAGTCCCTAATTAAACAAAGAATTAAAAAAAAAAAAAATCGAAAAATAATAATCTCGTGTAATGATTTTCTAGTATCTGTAAATAATTATCATTACCTATGATAAATACACTTGGGTTATGACCAGTTCTGAATTTAATTTCTTGATCAGGCCAATTTATTTCCTATCAAATATTTTATCAAATTTTAGTACCTATCACTCAATAAATGCCTACCTTTCATGGCCTAAACGAAAAAAAAAGCAAAATAGACATCGGACGATCCAAATTTGGATCGGCACTCCACGATCTACGATCATACGAGTAGAGTGCCGACCGTGGAACGGAGATTTTTTCGCACGATCCGTTTTTGGAAACCCGTGATCCTGCCTATGCCTTACTCTCTTATCAAAAATTACATTTTATTCTACTAGATAACAGTCTATTTTCCATTTTACGACTAATTTGATTCTCTGGCACCCCTATTTGTATAATTTTAAACGATATTAAACGGCGAGTTTCACACACACCGAGTGCGCCAAACAACTGAGGCGCCTTAGAGCATTGTCAAAAAACCGACAGCGGTCAGATCAGCTGCTCTAAGCGCGCGCTCCTGCCACGCCCGATCGGAGCGCACAGGATCGTCCGATAGTGATTTCCAATAAAAAATAAAGAACATTGCATCTCATTCGAAAAAAGAACATTTCAAATCGCATGTTGACCTAAAGGAGGACACATAACTAATACGAGTATACCTCGTAACTCCTATAAAATGCTTCCCTGTTGAGGAAAAATCTTCAGCGATAAATAAAAGTTTTTGCCGCCACGCCACGGCCACGGACCACGGAATTCTCACACGTGGTTAGAGGAACATTGATCACTAAGCGTGTTGTGTTTCCAAGTTTTTTCTATTCTGTATTTTCTGATAGAAAATTGTGATTTTAGGGTTCCGTACCTCAACAGGAAAAAAACGGAACCCTTATAGGACTTCACTTCGTTGTCCGTCTGTCTGTATGTCAGTCTGTCAAGACCCTTTTTCTCAGGAACGCGTGGAGGTATCATACATAGGTCTATGGCCCCATGGAGTTCTAAAAAAATCAAGCTTGTTAAAAAATACGGTCATATATGCGACATATTTTGATACTCGCCGCTATAGGATAGTTCCCGTTGTCCTAAAATCATGAAATATGGCAAGAAGCAAGGTCTCACAGCACAAGTAAAGGAAAAAGTCCGAAAATTGTTAATTTGTAATTTTATCGCATAAACAAATATTTTTGGGATTTCTAGTTTTTCAACTACAATGTTAAGTTAGTTTTTGGGATAAATTATTTTCAACTACGGAACTCTTCATTGTGCGTGGTCCGACACGCTATTGGCCGGTTTTTTTATATTTGCAGGGTGAGAACTACGCGTCACTGGCCTGCATTGCACCAATCATCCCGAAACTAAAACTACACTGGACATACTTGTTATCGTGTTCATCGTACTGCCGTAAGCGAAAAAACAGCATTTTGCACTATTTCTAGTTTAGGTACTATACTCAGTCTTCATAAACATCAACACCTCCCATCACATCTTTATAAATTGTTTTATTTCACACAAATATTTAACTAAAACTTCAAATTCCATACATTGAGTACGTGTTACCAGTACCACAGCCACGCCACACGCGATTCACACAAACGCCGGTTAACCGCGTTCACGGCCTATGATTAATCTCTTTAACCCGAAGCTTTGTGGCAACACCCTTTATGTAATACTCCGTGCATTCTGTTATATGTGTATGGTATTGTTTGGAGTTGTAGTTTTGTGAAGTGGAATGTATGGCTAGAAAGAAAGTGGCGGAAAGAATGGAATCATGTTGAAGAATTTGAGAGAAACCTTTTACTTACGGTGACGATAACCGACTTTTAATGATTTTAAATCGAAGATTACGTTTAAAATCATTAAAAGTCGGTTATTGTCGCCGTAAGTAAAAGGTTTTTCTCGTGGCTAAGGAGGAGCTCGTGGCTAAGTAATAACAGCCGCACGGGTCGACCCATCAGGTTAAGCTACGCTTGCCGGGGTCGGTCCGTGGATGGGTGGATCTTTACATACCGAGATTCCCCCGTGCCTCGGAAAGCACGTTAAGCCGTTGGTCCCGGCTGTCATTCGTGGACCTTTGACAGTGGGTACACTCGTCAGAAGCCCGAAAGTCTGACAACCAGTCTTACCAAGGGGTATCGTATTACCCAGTAATGGTTTGTGCAGGTCAGATAGGCAGTCGCTCCATGTAAAATACTGGTATTCAGCTGCATCCGGCTAGACTGGAAGCCGACCCCAACATAGTTGGTAAAAGGCTAGGCGGATTGATTGATCACGTCTAAACGAGTAGTGTTAATGATTTGAAAAAAAAAAGTTAAATTAGGGCATTCTTTTAATAACTTAATCTGTGAATATTCTAGATTATGTTTATATTTCATAGTGTAATTATTAATTTGTAATGTTATGTCTAACGCGGATATAAAACTAAGAATCACGCAAAAACTTAGGTCTTTACCTATGAAATTGCCGTTCTGCAGTACTGGCCATTTCAAATCAAAATAATTTTTGTTTGGCTAAGAATTCTTATTTCAAATTAATTTTATTTTAAAAACATGGATTTTTTTTCCAAAAGTAGTCATTTGTTTATTGATTAGTGTTACATTTTCATCGCATTTCAATCTTTTTCGTCATCATGGATACGTTAAAAATTCGAGTAATTATGGAATATGAGTACCGTCGTGGCAGCAACGCGGCACAAACGGCACGCAACATCAACGACGTTTACGGAGCTAACACTACAAACCAACGCACCACTTGTTATTGGTTTGCTCGCTTCCGTTCTGGAAATTTCGACCTGAAAAATGAACCTCGCGGTCGTCCGAAGACTTTGGTCGACAATGACGAATTAAAGGCGATTGTGGAAGCTGATGATACACAATCTACGGCTGAATTAGCAGCAGCTTTCGACGTTAGCGTCAAAACAATATTGGTCCATTTGCGTCAAATTGGCAAGGTAAAAAAGCTTGACAAATGGGTGCCCCACGAACTCAATGATCGCCAGCGCGAAGCACGCGTCGAGACGTGCCTTGCACTGCTCAACAGACACACAAATGAAGGAATTTTGAACCGCATTGTTACCTGCGATGAATGGTCACTGTTTGGTGGTCTAGCGCCGGTGTGATTCATCACAGCTTCTTACCAAACGGGGTGAGCATTACTTCAGATGTGTACTGTGAAGAACTGAACACAATGATGGAGAAGCTGGCACATCTCCAACCAGCATTGGTCAATCGCTCGTCTCCGCTACTCCTGCACGACAACGCGCGACCTCATACTGCACAGCAGACGGTCTCCAAGTTGCAAGAACTGGGGTTGGAAGCTCTCCGTCATCCGCCCTACTCACCAGACCTTGCGCCTACAGACTACTACTTTTTCCAGAATTTGGATAACTCCTTGGCGAGAAAAAAATTCAATACCCGAGAGGCAGTACAAAATGCCTTTGAAAAATTTGTTGCCTCCCGTCCAGCTGATTTCTTTAAGAAGGGCATCAATAAACTGCCACTGCGTTGGCAAAGATGCATTGATTGCATGGGTGATTACTTCGCTTAATACAAATAAAAAATGCATGAAAAAAATTCGTTTAAATTTTTTCATACAAAACGGCAATTTCATAGGTAAAGACCTATTATAACTATATTTTATAGAGAATTTGATTATTTATGTGTCAGTATAAGTTTTTTTATTGAAATACCTTTTTTTATGTACAATAAATTATTAAAAATGCGTCTTATTTGGGACAGTGCTCCTTTACGGGCGAGTCCTATTACTGGTTGGACGTACGACGCGGTGTGTGAGCTCAGCACAAGACAGGCAAGCTAACCACTCAAGGCCGCATATGACGGCGCGTTGTGTTACACGCGCGCCTCAAAGAGATGTCAGCAGTGACGGGGTACAATAGGGCCGATGCGGCCGGGGTCGCGGATAGTTCGAAAGAGATACCCGTGTTCCTTCAGTTGCCCGTACCAGGGCACGGGCAACTGAAGGAACACGGGTGGGTTTTAGTCAGTAAAAGTCTGACACGCTCTCCCGCTCCGCCCAGAGCGAGAGAAGTCATTTGATGATTTCCCATCCACAAAAAAAAAAAAGAAAAAGGCCATTAGCATATGTCTGCGTCCTAAAAGGCAACAGCTTGCAGACTAACTGACCAACATCTTGACAATTCAAGTGAAATAAATGCTTCGAGCACTTTGTACTACTCGGTCATATTCCTCTTTTGTAAAAACCTATCGATTGTAATGTTTGGTGATACCTTTGCTTACCTACCCTAACGAATAGGTAGATGATGAAACTAAATCCTGGTTTCACCTATTCATTGAATGGATTCCACTAAGTCTATACTCCATTTACAATAAGATTAGACATTTAAACAAACCTTTTTTACAGTCCGTTCAACCGATTTTGACGTCTATTGCGTTGGTGGCATGACAAATGGCAGCTGCAGTAAACAGTTGGTATTGTAACCACTTTTTTGCCTTTAATGCCGTCCTTAAGCCTACGGAATAGAAGTCAAAATCGGTTCAACGGACTGTAATAACCTTTTGTAAATGAAGTATAGTTGCTTTGACAGTGATGTTTTCAGATTCTTTGTCATCATAATACAAAGTAAAATATGTTACATAACCAGAAAATCGAGGAGGAAGTAAAACTCTAACACTGTTCAGAGGCTTCAGTGCGAGTTTTTATACTTACTCGATCACGTCAAAGTAAACTTCAATTCGTACAGAGGGCTTAGTGCGAGTTTTTATACTTACTCGATCACGTTAACGTAAAGTTCAATTTGTACTGTAACTGAACAAGCGCCGTCTGGTGACTATAATGAGAAACACAATTATTCCATACAAATTGACGTAAGGTAACGTTAACGTAAACGCTATCGAGTAAGTATAAAAACTCACACTAAGCCCTCTGAAACTAAATAAGCGCCGTCTGGCGACTATAATGGGAAACACAATTATTCCATACAAATTGACGTAAGGTAACGTTAGCGTAAACGCGATCGAGTAAGTATAAAAACTCGCACTAAGGCCACTGTACTTACTTTGATGACGTCACTAGGTATACTAAGAAAACTGCCACAATTACGTTTACCTACGTCCTACGTCATAAAATAAAACCTTTTACAACAAAGGCAAACATTTACGAGCATATTCTTATAATATTCTTTTACTAGGAACAGTGAATGAGATTTTTCGGGAAAAACACGACCTGTACAGGGAACTAGGAACAACTGTAATGAAGGAAGCTATATGAACTACATAATTATTTTTATACCATAAGCTTATCTTATTCACTGAAAACAGTGAATAAAAAGCACTTATAATCACTATTTTGGAGTTTGAATTCAGAACACACCAATATATTCGACCTATATTGGAATATTCTAAATTCAATCTGATTGGTCGACATTTTCGACAAGGAGTTTAGCATTAGAATAAAAACTGTTTTGTGTTTTGTTTGCTGTCATTAGAAAATGGCACACGTGAGTTTATGAAAGAGAGGGCGGCCGATGTAGTAGTTACCCTTAATTTTAATAATTGTTCCAATTTTAATGTGCATTTTTATTAATTTAACCGTCCTTTTTCTTCAATAAATGCCTATTTTCGCTTAAATCTTTCTTTTTCTCGTAGTCATGGTATAAAGTATAGTATGCAACTCTTGAATATCCACTCGTACGAAAGCGGCTCTACACAAAAAACAGTCGGTGGTACAGTCATGAGTACGCGCACCGTGACGCCAGCCCGCACTTCGCACGTGTTTACAAACAATGCCGAAGCGACGAAGATTCTTAGAATCTTGTACTGCTCGAATGTATTAATGGATGCCAGAGAACTGGACTCTATTGTAGTGTATGTTTCGTTTGAATGTATGATCGTATAAAATTCACAAAAATAGGTATGTAAAGAGCAAACACAGTTAGTTTCAGATTTCTAGATTCTAGATTTCTAGACTTTCTACAAAGAAAAAACAAGGGATGACCTACATTTTTTATGGTTTAAAATACATGCTGTGTTAACTCTTGACGTGAAACATAAATAAAATCACTTACCACAGCACAATATTCATTATTTACAAGCTTCCGAAGTTGAGACAAAAACTTGTTATTGTTTACTTTAGATTTTATGACAGCGAAAATAATATTTTTTGAATGTCATAGACTAGTTCAGTGAATGTTGTCGTATCTCAAAAGGTTCGGACACAGATAATCTATCACAGTTAATGCATGGAATTGGATTTTACTACTTAACTCGTCGCGCGCTAATTAGCAGACACAATAGAAATTCTATTGTTATCTGTACACATGGTGTGCAATCGACATTTTAGGAGTTAAGAGTAGTGGAACAAGGTTAAAAGTATAAAAATATTGTCTTGGGAACTTTGTTCCCACGGACAATCTACTGTTGGGGAACAAACTTCCTGCGGGCGCGCGAGTGGATAAAACGGATTTATATCGAGGGCCATGATTCACTCGCGTCACTTAGGATTCTAACACTTGAATCACTCGCTATGCTCGTGATTCACTTTACACTGATAGCAACTAAAACTACTCATCAATTTGTCAACTAATCGTGTTCAGTATGGCAATTTAACATCATTGACCTTGATGGTTTTAAGCATTGTTCTCTCTGTTAGGTTTTGGAAACTCTTATTATAAATAGCTAAAGCCAACAGCCTTAAAACATAAACCTTTCTGTATTTCCCTAGAAACTTGAAACCAAAATAATTTCGTAACACCACCTCACAAATACCTCTCACACCTAACAACTTTACGTGAATATGTTGTTTATTTTGCTGAGAAACTTTGACTTAAATCAAGTCGCACATGCACTATTCATACTCCATTGAATGCTTGGCACTCGATCTAAGTTGCACCGGCAGGTCTTGCCCATTCCAACCAAGTCTTAGTGTAGAACATTCTATAGAAAATTTTCGTGTTTTCTCAAAACGTTTTATTCGGAATCGTTTCGGAATTGCTCGAAAGCACGGCATTGCATTCCGATTTGTTAAGAAACAGTCGACTCAGAAATGTTATTTTCGGAAGTACGGTTCACTTTACCTTCAATTACCGAAGTTACCTTATCAATGATATAAAAAGCTTACCATCGTGAGTTACTGCGAACTTTGTAATTGAATTTCACTGTAGAAACAGTGTAGGGTTAAGTAATTCTACCCAAAAATAATATAACGAGTCTTCTGGCTATAGCGACCTCTGCACGCGTAGCTTGACCGAATAAAAACGGGTTTTGTCAATTGAAAAATAGACGAAATTACAGATTGTAGAAAGATTTCTGACGTCTAACGTTCATGTCTGTCTCCAGTGGTTTAGGCTGTGCGTTGTCTGTTTTCATACAAAAATACCATCCAAATTTCCGAGTTTTCCGGTGAATTTTCCAAAAAAATTCTGTCATACAAACCTTTTCCTGACAATTACAAACACAACAAAAAATAATTAGCCAAATTAGTGCAACCGTTCTGAAGTAATGCGCTTACTTACATTCGGCAATTGATTATTTATTTATATTTATTTATATATACTTTATTGTACACCACAAAAATACATAACAAAAAAAAAGACACAAACTACAAAATATACAATGGGCGGCCTTTTTATTTTATATAGATAGATTATAGGTCATCATCATCTAGCATCATAACCATCCTCATCCTCAGAGCTACACGTCTTCTTCTTCCATCTTACTCTTCCATAGATTTCTATTAGCTGTTATATCAATGATCACTTCCATTCTGCCATAATCATCCATCCATCGTTTCTTTGGTCTAGCCTAACTCTTATAGCCATCCACATTCCTATCCATCCTATTTTGAATACGGCCATAGCAGTAAAACAATAAAACTTCTATTGTGTCTCGCATTAACAATACAAAGTTATTACTACACACACATGTAAGTATATAGCTAACCAAACCCCACGGAGGTGATTGCCTGATTTGTTTGCAGACACAACACAACAAGCCGATAATGGCCTACATCTAAGCTTCGAAATGGCAATCAAGAGGTTGTGAGTGCAAACCCAACTCATTGAATTAGTGCTGGGAATTAACTCAGACATATATTTCAGGCTTAATAGGTACTAGACGCATGCGCAGACGCAAAACATACACTTAATTATAATCCTTTAAACTGTAAATAATGAAATCAAAGGTAGGAGTTCACCGTTGTGATGTCATAGGACACTAATTAAACTATTTTCTCTCTAAACTTGATTTATCTTGAACATCCAAGTTTTAGACAGCACCTATGTCAAATATCAATCTGCCTAGCCTTTTCCCAACTTTGTTGGGGTCGACTTCCAGTCTAAACGGAAGCAGCTGAATACCAGTATTTTACATGGAGCGACTGCCTATCTGACCTTGACAACCCAGTTACTGGATAATACGATACCCCTTGGTAAGACTGTTTGTCAGACTTTCGGGCTTCTGACGACCTGTAACGACTGTCAAAGATTCACGAATGACAGCTGGGACCATCGGCTTAACGTGCTTTTCGAGGCACGGAGAACTCTCGGTATGTAAAGATGGTCATCCATCCACAGACCAACCCCGCCAAGCGTAGCTTAACCTGATAGATCGACCCGTGCTGCTGTTATTACTTAGCCGCTATAGCACCTATGTATACAGGGGTTAATTTAAATTGGCTAGCTAAATTCTTCAGACGCGATGGGATCGATATCTAAACAAAATATTACAAAAAATGATGGCCTATTTTGGGCAGAGGCTGGCCTATTTTTAGCCAATTTAATCAGCATTGCCATCCGACGTGGCAATGCTGCCAGCCAGGGTCACTTTTCTCATTGACAGCGATGCGGAAGAATTTTTTGTAGGCCAATGAGTTCTTCCCCTTTTAATTTTTTTTTTTACTATCTGACGACCCGGCTGACGTTGTCCTGTCCAAATATCAATAATACATACAAAAATCCCATAGAAAATGCACTTTAAATTTTTCCGAATTTTCCAATTTTCCCAGCAACTTTTCCTATTTTTCTCTTCATAAACCCTTCCTCGAATATCAACAAATATTTGAAAAAAAAAATATAGCCGAATTGGTCCAGCCGTTCTCGGGTTTTGCGCTTAGAAACAGATTTAGCCATGGATTTTTATATAAATAGATTAAATGGTTTATTCCCGTTGTCCCCGTACGCAGTGTCCCCGTCCTACGGGGACAGCGGTACTTCAATTAAATATTTAAAAATACTTCCCGTTGTCCCCGTACACTGTCCCCGTTAATATAGTTGAATAAAATAAGTAAAAATTATTGCCCACAGTCCCCGTTTTTTTCTTTTTTGTGTATTATTATGTGTGAGTCGGCCATCTTTTACCCATCAAACAAAGCTTTTTATTTGGTATTTAATCAAATGATTTATTACAGCAAACAATCTTTAGACAATAAACATTTGGACTTTTTGGTCAAATGATTTGTTATGACAAAAAATATATAGGTTAGGTTAGGTTAAAACTGTGACCTTCTACGCACGAGCCGAGCGAGTGAAGCGAGCGGTGCCGCGGCAGCGGCCGGCGAGTGCCAGAAACGACTAGATTTTACAGAAAAAAAAAATGTGGGAAAAAAAGAGATTATTTTTAACAGGCTATCAAGAACCGAACTAGTTAGTTAGAGGACAACGACTCGTGAAAAGTTTGCTTCCCGTTGTCCCCGTTAGCCGAATGTACGTTATGGGGACAGCGGGAAATACATTTAATCACGTCCCGCTGTCCCCGTGAAGGGGATATGGCATACGGGGAAACGGGAATAAGCCGATTAAATTATACTTGTACATGATATATATATTTTAGTGTTAGCTTGTAACTACTGTTTCTATTATGGTTAGCAAAAAAAAAAATAATTTGATGATTTCTTTTGTGGGGTCATCCACTTTTGTGGGGTCATCCACTTTTGTAGGGTCGTTATTATAGTCACTGGAAATATCAGTTTACAAAATCTGTTTTCGTTTTTTTTAAACTTCGCAGACGTGATATACACAGTGGATACGACAATACAACAATTAATTAAACTTCGTATACCTAATCACGTAACCAATCTGCGTACAAAAATTCAATTCAATTTAACTAATAGTTTAGTAACAGGACAATATTTTTCCTTTTTAAGATTTTCAACATGATGTATCTGATAATACAGATATTAGACCAGCCTCGCCTAAAAAAACAAAGGTTAAAGACATTGCAATATTCTTCACACACATGTTGCCAGCTACTTCAATATGGGAATTAATGCATGTTGTACCTTATACTAGAGGCATAAGAGCCATAAAGCGTGTCATCAGAATTAGATAAGAAAATAATGCATACGGAAGTTACATCTACTCAATCTAGTCAATCGAAAATTTTGAATGTGCGAAAGATATACGTATGTAGACGATAGTTCCTTTATTTCTACGTCGCTTTCTTGCCAAAACAATAACTGCCCAAACTTGCAAAAAATTGTCACAAACAATGGTGTGTTGGGTCGGTCAGTGCCCCAGTCGCCAGCTGTGTTAAAATATTTAAAAATGGTGTTTTATTTTGTTTACATTTTTAAGCTATTTAGTTTGTTAGAAAAAGTCACTTTTTTAATTTCACTGTTAGGATTTATTTGATAATTCCTATAAACTGCTATACATTACTTCTGCTCGTATTTTCATTTATTGTCGTATTGTCGTATCCACTATGTATATCGATATCTAATCACGATTAAACCTAAGAAAAAAGTTTTTCTCAACACATACTTCAAGTAACAACATTAACAGTGGTCGTTGACCTCCCAAAAACAACATCAAATCTATTTATTTTTTATTTTATCGCGCTTAGATATCGACATGCATTGAGTCTGCGGAGTTTAGCCAACCAATTTAAAATAACCCTGTATTTAGCACCATGCCAAAGTATACGACGCAATCTCTTTCAAGCTTATAAAAGCAAGAACAATATTTTTAGTTTGGTTGTGTGTTTTAAGGACGCTGTTACAAATGGGTAGTCAAATCATTACTTTTTTACACAAAAGCATGTTTATTAAATAAAATGCTTTACATTCTTAAAATGTTTTTTTGGCCAAATTGTTGATAGATTTGCATGGTACGATTCTGAACTATAAATATAATTTTAGATAGGTACAGTTTCACAATAAATGTACCGGACTGAAAATTTTTACTTCGGTACATTTATTGAGAAAATGTCCCTATTTAAAATTATACACTTCTGGACACATCTTTTGGCCCACCTTGTATTTTCAGTTTCGTTTGGTCCTAGCTAAAATTTTATATTAGGTCGAGCAAAAAGTTTTTATGCAGTTTTGAACCTGGCACATTCACAGTTTCATTCAATAGTCTTTTTTTGAATTTCGAACACAGAATTTAAAGAAACAAAAGACAATTTGGAGCCTGTTTGTTGATATCAAACAATCGAATACTAAGAAAACTTGGTTTTATTGGTTTACTTGGATTTAATTCTTGAAAAAGTGATTGATATCTTTGGTTTTGCAACAAACATCACTTATTCTTAACATTAAGGTGAGGTTCTATCAATAATCTATGGATACTTCACCTGAAGTCGCAGCCCAAGCTGTGGCACTTATTCAGGCCGGACACAGCCAAAGAAACGTGAGTGCTCAACTTAATTTAAGTCGATCTGCGGTCCGAAATGTTTATCGGAGGTACCTAGAGACTGGCGGCTTTGTTCGTCGCCAAGGAAGGCCACGATCTCGGGTCACAACTGAAAGGCAGGATCGATTCATCGTGACGACCAGCTTGAGAAATCGTCACCTTACCTCCATTGAGATACAAAACCAACTTCGCGACTTCCACGGAGTATCTGTGAGCGCTCGAACTGTTCGGAGAAGGTTAAAAGAACGCGATATGGTACCACACAAGCCAGCTAATGGCCCCAAACTAACGCGAGCCCACCGAACAGCGCGCCTTCATTTCGCACGCAGTCGTTTAAATTGGACACAGCAAGATTGGAGCCGTGTACTCTTTTCTGATGAGTCTAAAATTGTGTTACATGGCAATGATGGAAGGAAGAAGGTCTACCGACGTAAGGGACAGCGTTTCGCACAATGCTGCTGTGAAGAGAGGGTTGCTTATGGCGGTGGCTCATGGACTGTCTGGGGCGGTATATCCGCGAGCGACAAAACTCAACTTGAGGTTGTTACAGGACCACGGCTGCCAACATTAAATGCTGAAAGGTACATTAGTGAGTGCTTAGAACCTCACGTGATACCATACGCGGACTATGTGGGCCCAAATTTCCTTTTTATGCATGATAATGCAAGAGCCCATGCGGCCGGCATCGTCAGGGAATATCTTCGGGATGTGAACATCACAGTTATGGACTGGCCAGCCAGAAGCCCAGACATGAACCCCATTGAGCACATGTGGGACGAGCTAAAAAGACGTGTTAGGGCTCGTCAGCCAGTTGCCCAGACGATGCAGGAATTGAAAACTGCCATAGAAGAGGAATGGGAGATGATCCCTCAAAATTTCATAGAGCGGTTGATAAACTCTATGCCTAATCGTATGAGAGCTGTGGTAGATGCCCATGGAGGCAACACGCGTTATTAAATTAAACCTTTATTTGATAAAACATGTTTTTTATTCAAAAATCAATTGCCTTTAACAAGGCGCATATCCGACTTGTTAGGCGTAGCTCCATGTCGTATGGTATTCTGAATTCAAATTTAAAACAATACGATCGAAAAAGATGGTAAAATGTATCAGGTTTAAAACTGCATCAACAGTTTTTGTTCAATCTAGCAATCATATTTCGGTAGGGGCCATCGAAACCTAAACTCTAAGGTGGGCCAATAGATGTGTCCAGAAGTGTATTTATAGTACAGAATCATACCACTGCACATCTATCAACAATTTGGCCAAAAACATTTTAAGAATGTAAAGCATTTTATTTAATAAACATGCTTTTGTGTAAAAAAGTAATGATTTGACTACCCATTTGTAACAGCGTCCTTAAAGAATCATTGCCATTGGCCTAACCCTCCGGCAAAAACAGGCGTAATATTAAGTCTATGAAACCAAAAGAACCAAAGTTTAACAACAGGCAGAAATGCCAGCTCCACAAATCTTTTCTGAATACAAAAGCGTTAAACCAAAATGCAAATCAACTGCCACAAATAAACTAGTTATAAACACTGCAGTCTTATCAAAAACCTTAACAAAACCAAAGTCTATTCAGCAATTATTCAGTGTTTTGGGTAACTCTGCCGTGCCAGTACTTTCGCGAACAGACAAATTTATTCTTCAGCCAGAATCGCTTGACGCAACAAATCACGCCCCGGAAAGCACTTGCGTGAGGTTAACAATCTTATTAATGAATTAGCAAACGATTCTGAACTTTATCTCTTGTGTGCTAAGTTTGATATTCGTTTTCGGATGTTTCTGCTCGGATACAATTCGTATCAAGGTAGGTTTTGTTTCGAAATCAGGATGTTTACTAACGATTACACGTAAGCACGGCTGGGTACTGACAATATAATTTATACAGTCGAGTTATACTTGATTAACCTTGGGAGGAACACAGGAAACTTGGTGAAATACGCCGTTGGTGCAAGGTTAGACATAGATCCTAATTTAGGGTCTCCTCTCAAGGGGATCGAACGAGCTGATGCCTAGAACGTTAATCGCATGCGTCATTGGTTTGATGGGCTTATTCCCAGGTGCTCCAAAAAGCAATATAACTATAATAAATAAAATATTTCCCATGAGCTCCTAATATTTTAAAGAACAAATTGCATTAACTAGGTACTGACGACTATCGTTGTGTTGGGGACTCCCAAAATTTACAGTAAGTAACCTTTGACTGAAGAGCCACGCTAACAGCACCATCAGAGGCTGTTTACGGGTCTTTTCGAGGGTGCAGGTTTAAAGAGGACAGGTGGTGGTACTTGACGTTGGTATTATTTATTTATTTTTTTTTTGTCTGCTGCATGCATCCCTTACTTTTATTGTATTAAATTAAGCATATAGAATGAGAGAGCGCCTTGACTTCCATAATACAAGTCCTACTTAGTTTGGAAGTCAAGAGTTCCTTTCCGTGTACGTCATTTTAATATGCAATAAACTTTTCTTATTTTTTTTTAAATCAAAATCGTTTACTTGCATAAAATTTGGTGGGTACAAAAGATGTTACATATAAAATTTAGTCCAAAGACACATTCCGCCATGCAATGATGGCATGCAAATATTACATGGATGATAATTAACATACAATAAAATTATAAACAAATGAATATCAGTTGTTAGGTACTAAATTCGAGTTTTAGCGTTAAGGGGGATGCGCTGTGGTAACCCGCGAAATTCAATTTTTTTTTTGGGTTTTTTGCAATTCGCAGGTCCGTGACAAGTTGTATCTTGATCAAAATATGATACGCGGGAATAATACATAATGTAGTTGTCTAAGTTAGATTTCGTGCAGATTCGTGGAACGAACGAAATCTAACACGATTTTTTGTTGAGAAATTCGCCGATTGAATAAAAACTATGCCTTATCAACCATTTTTAAAAACCACGCAGAATTTTTGTAAGGTAATTCTGTTATTCAGTTAGGTAGCGAGTTATATATAAGTGGCGCCATATAAATACAACTGCGCCTGAATAGTTCTATCCAAGGTACAGGAATTTTCAATAAAAAAAAATTGTTTTTCGCTTCAAAGAGATTAGAGTTAATTTTAACAATTTGTTGTGTTAATGACACATTGTGTCTCCGGGATCCTGATGAGGCTAAGTGGTACCTACACCTGACATGCAGTGACAAACATACATTAAAAATCCTTGTAAAGGAGTGATTTCATTGATTCTACATATATGCTGCCAAGTAACAAATTCAGGCACGTGTGATATTTAAATGTTTCAAATAATGACGTCACACCTTTTTTTCGCTTTTCGTGAGTCTGTGTATCTGGTTCTTTTATACTACGCAACGGATTTTCGTCATCATTTAGAGAATTTATTCCGGAAGGTTTTGTGTGTGTTACATTAACATTAAACTTGCATAATTATAATAAAAAAAAACTCGATGTCTTGTGAAATCGTAAAAACCATGCGAAGCAGCAGCGGGTCAAAATATAAGTAAATAGCAAAACGTGGAATAACGAAAATAGCTTATACCATTTAAACGGAACGTGTGCTTTAACAAGAAAATTATTATTGTTAGCTGAAATTAGAAAAAGACCAATAAATTAAAAATCCGGAGTCACACGTAATCGATTCAACGTATGACTAACATGACGTGTGACTCCGGATTTTTATTTGTCGGTCTTTTTCTAATTTCAGATGAGAATATCAATTTTCGCGTTTCATACTTTTTAGAGCGTGATATTTCAGTAGTCGGGTTAGTTTTTAAACTTACTTTTTATTTAAATTATTTTGGGAATAACTGCGTCATAAAGTATTTGCAGAGCCAGTTTACATTTTTAAAGAAGAATTTTTTTTATATATTATGTATAGTGGGTAAGTTTGGGGAGAAAATTATGTTTGGTTCACATCTGAGGCGTAGTTTTAGAAATTATTCCCAACTATCGGTGCTTGCAAGCATAACCGCGAGCAACAGCTAACAATGTATATATTTTTGAAATGAGCGAATTAAGCCCTTTCATTTGATATCTATTTGATACACGGCATCATTAAAAAACTTCTTTTTTTTTAGTTCATAACTTTATATTCTCTAGAGGGCGCCATATTCAATTTAATGTGACGTCACATAGCCTATAGCCAGCGGACAATCAAGACGGTTCCAACGATACCTCATTTTTTCAAATTATGATAAGTAGTTTAGAAGTTGTGATGATGTTTAGAATACAATGTATGTATGTTTGTACGTTCATCTGTTCCTCCCCGTCATACGAGTACATACATACATATCGATCAAAATCATAACCCTCTTTTTTGCTTCGCCGTAGTCGGGTAAAAAGAATTTTCAAATTCGGTCCTCAGTTGACGAAAATATCGATTATCATACATAAAAAATATATAAATACGAATTGAGAATCTCCTCGTTTTTTAAGAAGTCGGTTAAAAATTACAATTGGGTACGAAAAATACGAGATCCCTCTTGACCTTTAATTAAAATAATCCTACACAAAAATAGCCTTCTTTATCGTAATTCTACGAAACGACGAGATCAATTAGAAAAAGCCTATCTTTAAAATAAACAAAGAAAATAATCTTGTTAATTTAGCACCAGAAAAAAGTCTGGCAGAATGAGAAAATGCCTTGTTTCGTTACGAATAAAAAATACAACTAATTAATGACACTATTTCATTAGAGTCAGTTTTAATTACAGAGCAAATAATTCACTTTGTGAAATAATTGTTTGTGTACCTTTTTGTTGCAACACAACAAATAAGGGTCATTTTTCATTGTTATGTTATGTAATTGTTGTTTTAGGAAGCCTATGCGTTTATTAAAGTGCTTTGTAACCTTTCATTTCAATCTGCCTAGCCTTTTCCCAACTATCCAGTCGGATCCCAGTCTATCCGGATGCAGATGAATACCAGTATTTTACATGGAACCCAGTTACTGGGTTGTGGAGGTCAGATAAGCAGTTATCTGACCTCCACAACCCAGTAACTGGGTAATACGATACCCCTTGGTAAGACTGGTTGTCAGACTTTCGGGCTTCTGACGACGACCTTAAAAAGATCCACGAATGACAGCCAGGACCAACGGCTTAACGAGTTTTCCGAGGCACGGAGGGTCTTGATATGTAAAATGGTCACCCATCCACGGACCAAACCCGGCAAGCGTAGCTTAATCTGATGGATCGACCCTTGCGGCTGTTATCACTTAGCCACGAGCTCTTCTTCTCCTCTCTCCTGTTTGTAACCTTTCGCTATCAAAATTGGATGTTTGCTGTTGTGATTGGTTGACAAAAATAAAACACAATCATGATACATAATATAAAAACGTAAGCTAGTTATTAATTGCAGTGAAAATAGTCATCTCCACGTGTAGCATGACCAACATAGAAATGGCTTTTGTCGGCGGAAGAATAGACAAAATGACAGATCGCCATGCTTAGACGGTAGAAATCTTTCTTCAATCTGTAATTTTGTCTATTCTTTCGTCGACAAAACCCGTTTCTGTGGTGGTCAAGACACGATTAGTTTGTATGTTTTATTATGATATACACACATCAAAAGTGTCTAGGGATCAACATATATTTTTGCAATAACTTTTCTCCTGATTGATATTAATTAAAATTTTCTTTAAGGATTCATCAAATAAAGTGTTTTCGTTTGTCACAGTAACGATAAACCAAGTCACCTTTGCATTAATAAAGAAATTTGCCATTTTCCTAATAAAGGGATTTTTGACATTTGAACCACTAACATTAAAGTTCGAAAAAAAGACTGAAATAACAGTTTTCTTTAAAATTTTATTGGGTAACTTAAACAATTAATAATCCGTGTTTCTACCGCGAACACTAACAACACAAGAACATCGGTTTGGCATACTCAAAATGAGTTCATCCAAATCACGCTGTGGAATGGCCGCCCATGTTCGTTGCAACAACAAAAAAAGGTCTTCTTGCGACTGGATACCCTCCATATTCGGCAGAGCTCTTCTCTGTAGCATATCCCATGCATGCTCAATCGGGTTCAAGTCTGGCGACTGAGCAGGCCAGGGCAGGACATTGATGTTAGTTGCGGCGAGAGTCTGTCTTACAACTCTTGCGGTGTGCGGTCGTGCATTATCATGCATTAACTGAAATAAGGGACCGATTTGCACTTGTAGAGGAACGATGACGTCTGATACAATCGTCTCAGCATAAATTTGAGCGTTGAGGTTGCCTCTGATCCAAATCAACTCAGTTCTTCCGCCGATCCAAATACCCGCCCATACCATGATGGTTCCACCACTATAAGGATGGACTTCCTGGCAGGATTTTAATCGCTGTTGGCGTCCAGGGGTTCTCCAGTGTCGTATACGTCTTGTATCCGGTCTCATACCAAAACGAGACTCATCAGAAAAGCACACGAAACGCCATTGTTCTTCTGCCCAATTTCTGTGTTCAAGAGCCCATTGATATCGAATCCTACGATTGTGCATTGCTATAGGTGGTACCCGTAGCGGTCTTCGGGAATGAAGGTTCACTTCATGCAAGCGGTTTCTGACTGTTTGGTCGCTAATTAAGTTCCCTGAAGAGTGATGAAGCCTCACGGCTAACATCATGGCGGTTATAGTTGGAGCTCTTCGAGTTAAGATTTGAATGTATCGGTCTTGTCTCCGTGTGGTGCAGCGATACCGTCCTCCATGGCGCTCAGCCACGGTACCAGTGCTTCGGTAACGTGTCCAAAGTCGACTGATAACACTCTGACTTGTATTCAGAGCTAAAGCCACAGTACGTTGCCGGGAACCAGCTTCTATCATTCCCACGGCTCTGAGCATTTCTTCCCTGCTTAAATGACGTCGCCGCTCCATAATAACGTTGGTTTTAATCAGTAGTAGGGAAACAGTAGCACTAATAATGTCTTCAATGCGTTGTATGTTTTTATAGGGAAAATATTGACAGCTGATTTTCATCTTTTACTCGAATTTGATTCACAGTTCCTGATTCAAATTATGAAATGCACCAAAAAGGATCCATATAAATTTATAAAATCATAAATTTATTACAAAGCCACATCTCAATCTCAAGAAATCCGCATAAAAATGCTTGATCCCTAGACACTTTTGATGTGTGTAGTTATCTATTATTTGTTAACGACAGTCCATTGCTTCTTGTGCAACCGTACCATTTTATTTATTTTCTTAAACACCACTGATACGAGTATATAATCTATATAAATAAAAATCAATTGCCGAATGTATTTACACGCATCACTTCAGAACGGTAGCAGCTATTTTGCTATAGTATTGTTAAAATCTCGCTGCAGACTTGGTCATAAATCATAATCGGAGTAGGGATGTGCGCTAGTTGCGCGCGCTCAAGGCCATTATCGATAACAGAATCATTAAGGTTATCACGTAAACATCAAATGGCTTTGGAGCATGGTCATGAAGTTCTCCGCTTGCCGCCTTACCACTGTCAGTACAATCCCATCGAGTTGGTGTGGGCTCAATTATAAAATGAAGTTGCAACGAAAAACAAAACCTTCAAGATAGCTGATGTCGAAAAGTTAGTCGATCAAGCCATTTCCAATGTTTCCATTGAAAATTGGCAAAAATGTGTGGAACATGCAGAATTGCTGCAAGATGAAGACTTAAGAAAAGCACATTTATGCGAAGAGTTCATCATTCATGTGGATGATGATGACGATGACTCAGACAAAGAATTTTAATTTTCTATTTTTAGCTTTATATATAGGTACGTTCTTTTGTTTATATATTTAATATGCTTTGTAGTAAATTTGGTAATAAAATAAAAAAAATGTGTATTTATTTCTATCACCCATTTATAAATATATAAAACTATCGATATCACTCATCGACTGCAGTAATGCACAGGACTACGTGTGGGCGTGGCCTGCCCATAAGGCCCGTGAGTGGGAAAGAGAGCGAAACACTCGAATGATTTATGACCGAGTCTGCAGCGAGTTTTTAACAATACTATAATTCTTTTTTTGTTGTGTTTGTAATTGTCAGGACAAGGTTTGTATGAAAGAAAACGTTTTATATGTTGCCGGGAATATTGGAAAATTCAATAACACTGAAAGTGTATTTTCTATGTGAATTTTGTATAAATTATTGAAATTTGGTCAAAACAACGTCTGTCGGACCAGTTAGTTATCTATAATTATTTTTAAACAAATATCTAATCGAGTTTATTATTATTTGCTACACTTATCCATATATTTTTTATTTAAATATTTACACTCACTATAAAACTGTAAGGTCCAGTTGAAAACCAGCGTCAGGCACTAGTCTGGCATTTATGCTGAGCTGGGTCTATTTGGCGCAGCTGTGAGGCACACAACACTATTTCAAGTTTTTTTTTATTTTTGTGCGAAAATTGTGTACCTTAACCTTAATTAATTTATTTCCTTTTTTTTCTTTTTAATCGGATAAAATTAATACTGCTTTAATCCGCACGTTTGACTCCCGGGAGTAATGTAATAATAGCTAATTAATTATATTTCATTAATCAAGATAAATCTCATTAGTCAAGACTTGACTGTATAAACGGGGAGTGACTCCTAATCTTATGAACAGACCGTCTGTAGAAGAAGCTATCATTTGACTAGTGTTTTCCCATCTATGTTAGGGTCGGCTTACAGTCTAACCGACGGCCTGAAAAAGTACCTAAGCGTTATTCTGGATGTAGGAGGCTATTGAGTGCTGTTACATAATTTGGTAGAGGTAGCCCAGCAGTAGACAAAGTAAGACAGCTGATGTGGCAGTGGGCTGGCCATGGTTGTCGAAGACCGATGGCCGGTGGAGCAGACGAGTCAAGAAGGCCAATTCTCATATCTAAAAACGTTCAAATTCAAGTCGCAATCTCATGATACTTTATGAAGACTTAGTACATAGAGTAACTGTAGTAAAAGTTATAAAAAAAATTGCATGCAATGAGGCAGATTGTATAATAACGAATCTAAAATATTGTAAGAACTAATTGTATTAATTACCTACATTTTACGCAAATAAATAAATCTATCTACGAGTATCTATCTATAATGCCAGCGACAATCAAATGTAATAAATGTAAGTAAACGACAGAAAAAAAAAACAAAAAATAATAAAAAAAAAGAAAAATAAAAATAATAAAATATAATAATAATAATATATAATTTTTGACAGATTAAGAGCAAGATGAGATTGCGAAAACCGGAATCGCCCCTCTGGAGTGGAGACCGCGTATCGGCAAGCGTAGAGTGGGACGGCCCTCAGCTAGATGGACCGACGACCTTAAAAAAGTGGCTGGGACAGACTGGATGCGGAAGGCGGAGGACAGGGTGTTGTGGCGCAGCCTGGGAGAGGCCTACGTCCAGCAGTGGACTGCGATAAGCTGAGTTGATTGAGACTCGTGGTTCAAGTTGCTTTGAGGCTAAGGTATCAAACCTGCGCCCTCATCTTAATATATATAATTCTTCTGTACATGTGTTTGTCACCGAACTCCTCCTAAACGGCGGGACCGATTTGGATAAAATTTTGTGTATTTCAATGAGTTCCTGGATGGTTTGAAAACACGATTGGACCCGGTAGGTGGCGCTGTTGTTGGTATGTCACCAAATTTCATTGGCTGAACAATTGACAACATTATATAATTTTGAGCGGTACTTTTAATGCCTAGCTAGAAATAATAAAAAAATATAAGTAACCCTTATTTGTTTTATTTTCATGAAATACTCCATTTTCCGTGCAATAAAAATGTAAATATTATGTCATATTTAATGTGACGCTGCTTTTCCGGGCAGGACGACGCGCGACGTCTGCCGGGTCCGCTAGTCTATATATATAAAAATCATTTGCTGTTCGTTTGTTTCGATAAAACTCGAGAACGGCTGGGCCGATTTGAATTTTTTATTTGTTTATCCTCTTTACTGGGGTGGTTTAAAAGAAAAAAAATAGGAAAAAAGAAATTGAAATGTTGACAGTACAACGTCTGGCAGGTCAGCTAGTATTATAATAGAAACTCGCTAAGGGAAAGGAAAAAAATACAATATCGCCAAAAATCAGGCAGCAGCATCAGATTGTGAAAAATACGAGTTGTGAAATTCAGAGTAACAATTTGATATTGGAACCATGCCCAGTAAACTCGCTCACCCAGAATCAATTGGCTGTCATAGTTTCGTAACTTACATTGTAAAAAAATAGTGGAATAATAATAACATAAAAAAAATAACTGAATTGTAATCTTATTATTATTATTTATTTATTGCAAAATTTAAGCAAATAACATGAAATTATTTGTAATTGTTTCTGATCTGATTTCGTTTTATAGCTAGCTTTATAGTACTTAACTTATTTATTTATTTCGCAAATATTTGTTAATTTTGGTAATGCTGGTCTAGTGTCAACCATTGATAATCAAGTATGTTTTATCTGTGGATAATGCAGTGGACTGCAAAATTACTACTTAAAGTTTCTTAATCTTATGTGTTATAGTATATGTTGTAGTTGTTTACTATCCCATAATAAATAAATAAAAAAAGATAAATAAGAAAGATTGGAACTGTGAATGTGTTTTATGCTTACTGATAATTCGAGTCGCTTTTCATCAATAGTGCGATAAGTTTGGATTGTACAACTTCACGTACACCTCCATGTTTCCAATCGTTGGATTAAAGCGTCACTTCTCAATAATTATTCAATCAAATTAGGTACAGTAAGGGCGGGTTACTTTGACTCTAGGGCATAACTTTGGCCCAAATCGAGACAACTGTATAAACTGCCCGAAGTGTCACGACCACACAACCGAACGTCGTATGTCCTTCGGTAACTATTAGATGGTGATATAGACGCGTACTTGCGGAACCTTGTGTGGATTTAATGACAGTAAACATCTGTCTTGATTTGGGCCAAAGTTATGCCCTAGAGTCAAAGTAACCCGCACTTACTGTATACTTAATAGTAAAATTAAATAGGTAATTTTTGGTAAAATTAAAAGAATCATTACAGTCTATGTTGTTACCATGGAAATTTCTATAGACTTGAATTCAGACTAGTTTTTTTTTTATAATTATATAGTTATAATTTTATTTTACCAAATTGTCTTTATTTTAATATGAATTCCTAAATATGCTTATTGCCTGCTGGTAAGGGGACACAATTTTACTTACTATAACGTTAAACAATAATTATGCATAAGTACAAAGTCTCAGTACCAAGGTCTCTTTTCAAGATATCTCGAAACGGCTGGTTGACACTTGCCGTGACCCAAGGGCTGGCTTTTACCTTGGCCAGAGGCTAAGCAATGCCGCCAGTCTCTTGGGTACTTTACCAGTCGACAGCGATGCGGATGAATTTTTTGACGCCTTGTCTTAGTTTGTGAATAGTTTTAATTATGTTAGGATATATTTTTGTTATTTTTAACATTAGTGCAAAGTGCCTGTCGGTACATATTTTTAAAATTCAAATTAAGTACATTCACTTTCAATTACAAGATCTAATTGTAAGCTTCACAATTATATTTACTCTATATTTCAGAATTTTCACATCAGAATCTCATCAATTTAAAAAGCTCTTTTTGAAAAAGGAACCTAGAGAAAAATATTTACTTTAAATCTCTCTTTCGGGAAGAAACAGGACAATGCTTTGGTACCATACACCGCGCAACGTTGCAACTTCTAAAGTATTTATTTTTACTGCAACACTTATTTGTGCACCGCTTTCCGTAAGGATTAAAAGTGTATTGCTGAGGCGTATACTTTGGTTATGTACGTTGGTTGACATAGATAGCGGCGGTTACATAAGTGAACTTTGTAAATGATTTTATAAGCGAATGTTTGGATTTAAGCGTAGATATTATTCAAGTTGTAATAATAATGATTTAGAAAAAAACACCACTTATAAGCGTAGTTTCACAGTCGCTGAGCGGCCGCCACAGCTTGTAGCAGCTTTATCAGCCAGCACCTAAAACTCAAAAGCACAAAAAATATCATGTATCTGCTACGACAGCGTAGGTACACGGTCGCTACGCCGTAGCTCGTAGCAGCTTTACTATCAGCCAGAACCTAAAATTCAAAATCACAAATAATGTTATGTATCTGCTACGACAGCGTAGCTACACGGTCGCTACACTAGGGTGTAGCGACCGTGTGTGCTCGTAGCAGCTGTACTATCAGCCGGAACCTAAAATACAAAATCACAAAAATCTCATGTATCTGCTACGACAGCGTAGCCACACGTCGCTACGCCGCAGCTCGTAGCAGCTTTACTATCAGCCAGAACATAAAATTCAATAAATGTTTAGTAATGTACATTTAATTTTGTTACAAATAAAAGACATAATAAAAACGTACCGTCCATGAACCTTTTATCAGCAAAAACGCCGGCCGCACCCAAAGATCACAACATAAAACGCACAAATTAGAGCACATTACGTAAAAATCAACCTTCAAATTAAACATGTCGGTAATTAAAACGCAACAGGCGTCTGAAAATGAAACAAAAATTACGAAAAACACCAATAACATTACGGGAATTTAGACTGACAGCGGTCGAAAAAAAAATTCGCCCATTAGCCATTGGCAAAAAGGTTAATCACGTGAATTAACGCGAATGGGGAGTCGCGTGCCTGTAATTGGCTTTAGGCAGGGCATTTGGACACAGTATGGCTGATGCAGATGTCCAATAAATTGATCGATAAAATAAATTGATTGGGTAATATTTTTAGGTGAGCATTTCGGTGAATTTTTAAGGTAGAATGTTTTCGACGTCTTTTCGGTGGTAAGAGTCACAGCTACTCTCGAGGATCAACTGTATCCTAATTCAAGACTACCGTTAAAAGAAAAAAATAATAACATTCACCTTGGTAAGGTTTTCTGGTCTGATTCATAACACTAACTTTCGAAAACTGGCAAGAAGAATGTTTTTTTTTTTTATTTTATAAGTTTTTTGTTTAGATCTATGTTATTTGCTTAACTTTGCTAAGACAGTTTTGAGTTAGCTTCGATAATACGTATTTAATCCACATTGTGTATCATAATAATACATTCTGTCACTGTTGCTTACATAGCAAGTAGTGATATACGAATTGGTGTGGAGTAAGTACCATAACTAAAAAGTGAAAAATTAAAATTAAAAAAAAAAAAACAACCGACGTCCAGAAAAACTACAAAGTGAAAAATAACTTTAATTTCGGAATTTGGTGGCAAAAAACTAAAATACAGATCCAATGACACCGACATCCGAAATTAAATTTATTTTTCTCTTTTGATGTTTTTTTTTGGAAGACGGTTGTTTTTTTTTTGTCAAAAAGTTTTTTGGTACCTACATACTGCCCGCTCGTAAAAGCTATTTTATTGCACATCTGTTTATTCCTAGCCTGTGGCAATTTTATGTTGTTTTAGTCTTAGTAAAAAATCCGTCGTGTCATCGACGTCATGTGGGCTTAAATCGGATTCGATGCTTAATCGATGGTAAATTTATTTTTATGCTTTAATTTAAGAGATTCTCGTGAAATGTTAAACCCTGGATTTGATGCAATTTGCGTTTTTAATACCTATCTGGTTTTAAATATTTAAAAATTGGTATCGTTGGTAAATCCTAATATTATAAATTCTAAACTGAGTTTGCTTGTAACGCTTTCACGTTAAAACGCCTGAACGGATTTGTATGAAATTTTACACACGGGTAGACCATCACTTGGAAAAGGACAAAAGTGACTTTTTAAAGACATACCACGTGGATGAAGCCGCGGGCGGAAGCTAGTCAAGCTTGATATTTTAGTAAAAGTTATCGTTTTATTTATAATTGTAATGTCTCTTGCAGCAATAAAACACACACTTTCAGACACTCAGGGATATACGATATGCGAAAACGTGCGCACTCGCCTACGGCCGGTAAGCGACTGCCACGCCAATGCGGCCGCGCATACACTACAATAATGATTTTAGTATTGTACCTATACTGATTGAAAAAAGTAAGTTTTAAGGTGGAACTCAAAGTGACAGCTGCATGGAGAAGGAAATGTAGATGATTTACCTTAACAAGAAATTTATCATGTAGCTGAATGTACAATTTAAGAAGATTTCAGCCTTCGCAATATATCACCATCATCATCATCTTCGAGGAGCTCGTGGCTAAGTAATAACAGCCGCACGGGTCGATTCCGAGCTACGCTTGCCAGGGTTGGTCCGTGGATGGGTGACATACATAGCGAGATTCCTTCGTGCCTCGGAAAGCACGTTAAGCCGTTGGTCCCGACTATCATTATTGTATCTTCGACAGTCGTTACGGGTCGTCAGAAGCCCGAAAATCTAACAACCAATCTTACCAAGGGGTATCATATTACCCAGTTACTGCGCTGTAGAGGTCAGATAGGCAGTCGCTCCATGTAAACTACTGGTATTCAGCTGCTAAAGGCTAGGCAGATTTATCATCTTCGTACCCTTGTCCCATGTTACTATCCCAAGTAACATGGGACAAGGGCAGGAAGATGGTGGTATAGCCACTCGTACGAAAGCAGCTCTACACAAAAAACAGTCGATAGTACAGTCATGCGTACGCGCACCGTGACGTCAGCCCGCACTTCGTACGTGTTTACAAATAATGCCGAAGCGACGAAGATTCTTGGAACCTTGTACCGCTGGAATGTTTTAATGGATGCCAGAGAACTTGGACTCTATTGTAGTGTATGTTTCGTTTGAATTTATGATCGTATAAAATTCACAAAAATAATAGGTTGGGGAAAAAGTTTCTTCGCATTTTTTAAGAAAATTCTAAACATTTTTTAACATACATTATTTACATTTATCTAAAGTATGTAGATACCATTTTGTTCGATAACTTTTTGCCATCTTGTAGGTAGGGACATGGTCCCATTGCTATAGAAATTTTGAGACTTCTGATCAAAATACCGCGACAAGTGGTTTTGGCAGTCCTCTCGTATGTTAACCTGACACTGCCTAAAGAATACTGAAGAGACCGAAACAGGTGGGAATCTGAAGGTGCAAGATCAGGACTATACGGCGGATGCATTAACACCTCCCAGCCAAACTCTCTTAATTTTTGCTGAGTGGCTAAAGATGTGTGAGGTCTACGTTATCATGATGAAAAACCACACCCCTTCTGTTGATTAATTCCGGCCGCTTTCTCTCAACTTCTTGCTTTAATCTCATCAGTTGTGAACAACTGATGAGAAAACTGATGATTCTGAACTCTACTGTGAACAGTAGAGTTCAGAATCGATGGTCCTGCCTGGTGGTAACAGCTCATAATGAATAATGCCCTTCCAATCCCACCACACACACACAGCATCACCTTGTTGCGAGTTAACCCGGGTTTCGCCACAGTCTGTGAAGCCTGATCGGCCTTTGACCACGACCTTTATCGCACGTTCTTGTCGTTCGTGATCCACTTTTCATCACTAGTTATCAGCTTCTTCAAAAATGATTCGGTTTCATTACGTCGTAATAAAGAATCACAAATGAGTACACGGTTCATTAAGTTTCTTTCAGTGAGCTCATGAGGTACCCAAATATCGAGCTTTTTTGTGTACCCAGTTTTTTTCAAATGCGCCAAAACTGTTTTGTGGTCAATTCCCAGTTCTTCAGCTACGTTGTAACAACTGATATGCCGATCATGCTCCACTTTTTCAAAAATAACCTCCATTTTATCCGTAATAGGGCGACCAGAGCGACGTGCATCTTTGACATCAAAATTTCCGGATTGAAAACGCTTAAACCAAATTTGTGTTACTCTCTCAGACATTGCACTGAGTCCATAAACATCGCAAATTTTTTTCGCGGCTTGCGTTGCATTTTTACCTTTTTTGTAGTAAAATTTTAAAATGTATCGAATTGCTTCATTAGATTCACTCATCTTAACAGTACGAAAAACAAATGAAAATCACACTTTTTCCTAATTTGAATTTGGAATTATGTTCTTTAAAATTTTAACTTTCAATGATACCAAAACCAGCCAGATACAAATAGTATAGCCAAAGAGATTTTATTTTAAGTTCATACATACTATAATGCGAAAAGACTTTTTCCCCAACCTAATATGTATGTATAGAGCAAACAAAGTTAGTTTTAGAATTCTAGATTCTAGATTTTCTACAAAGAAAAAACAAGCGGTGACCTATATTTTTTATGGCTTAAAATGCATGCTGTGTTAACTCTTAACGTGAAACATAAATAAAACCACTTACCACAGTACAATATTCATTATTTACAAGCTTCCGAAGTTGAGACACTTTAGATTTTATAACAGCGTAAATAATATTAGGTCTTTACCTATGAAATTGCCGTTCTGCAGTACTGGCCATTTCAAATCAAAATAATTTTTGTTTGGCTAAGAATTCTAATTTCAAATTAATTTTATTTTAAAAACATGGATTTTTTTTTCCAAAAGTAGTCATTTGTTTATGGATAAGTGTTACATTTTCATCGCATTTCAATCTTTTTCGTCATCATGGATACGTTAAAAATTCGAGTAATTATGGAATATGAGTACCGTCGTGGCAGCAACGCGGCACAAGCGGCACGCAACATCAACGACGTTTACGGAGCTAACACTACAAACCAACGCACCACTTGTTATTGGTTTGCTCGCTTCCGTTCTGGAAATTTCGACCTGAAAAATGAACCTCGCGGTCGTCCGAAGACTGGTCGACAATGACGAATTAAAGGCGATTATGGAAGCTGATGATACACAATCTACGGCTGAATTAGCAGCAGCTTTCGACGTTAGCGTCAAAACAATATTGGTCCATTTGCGTCAAATTGGCAAGGTAAAAAAGCTTGACAAATGGTTGCCCCACGAACTCAATGATCGCCAGCGCGAAGTACGCGTCGAGACGTGCCTTGCACTGCTCAACAGACACACAAATGAAGGAATTTTGAACCGCATTGTTACCTGCGATGAAAAATGGATTCTGTTTGATAACCGCAAGCGCTCAGCAAGTTGGTTGTATCCTGGTTCAGCACCTAAACAATGCCCTAAACGAAAACTTACCCCTAGAAAAGTGATGGTCACTGTTTGGTGGTCTAGCGCCGGTGTGATTCATCACAGCTTCTTACCAAATGGGGTGAGCATTACTTCAGATGTGTACTGTGAAGAACTGAACACAATGATGGAGAAGCTGGCACATCTCCAACCATCATTGGTCAATCGCTCGTCTTCGCTGCTCCTGCACGACAACGCGCGACCTCATACTGCACAGCAGACGGTCTCCAAGTTGCAAGAACTGGGGTTGGAAGCTCTCCGTCATCCGCCCTACTCACCTGACCTTGCGCCTACAGACTACTCTTTTTTCCAGAATTTAGATAACTTCTTGGCGGGAAAAAAATTCAATACCCGAGAGGCAGTACAAAATGGCTTTGAAGAATTTGTTGCCTCCCGTCCAGCTGATTTCTTTAAGAAGGGCATCAATAAACTGCCACTGCGTTGGCAAAGATGCATTGATTGCATGGGTGATTACTTCGATTAATACAAATAAAAAATGCATGAAAAAATTTCGTTTAAATTTTTTCATACAAAACGGCAATTTCATAGGTAAAGACCTATTATTTTTTTAATGTCATAGACTAGTTCAGTGAGTGTTGTCGTATCTCAAAAGGTTCGGACACAGATAATCTATCACAGTAAATGCATGGAATTGGATATTACTACTTAATAGTGGTGGAACAAGGTTAAAAGGCGCGCAAGTGGATTGATAGGTAACCTTTGCAATATTTATTAAGTGGCATCTACATCGCCACAAATGCGAACTACGCATCATACTGACGTCACGCAAAATTTTGCATCGCGCAATCAGAGTTTACCGCACGACTAGCATGTATACAACGCCCCGACTTCAATCGTCGTCGGGCAGTTGTCCACCAGACGCCCGTCTGGTCGGAGGATCCTCCCTTTTCTATGGAGGATGAGTGATATTTACACCCTGTTCGTCATACCTCTATAATTATAGCTACAAAAATTCTAGGTAGTCAGCCCACTGCCGTCCTTATGCAGTTCGAGTAAACAAAATAGAAAAATGCTACATAGATACAAAATATAACACAATTTCATCACCAACTATGATAAATGAAAACCCTCCGTAATTGAAAAGTAAATATCTCGGAGGGTGGAAAAAGTGGAGTTTGAAACTGCTGACGTGTAAGAACGCTCGATTAAACTTTTACTCTGATGTTATTATCAGTTACGTACTACACAATATTCTTGTTGGTTACCTTTTGAAAACTTTTATTAGTAGAGGTATCGCGTAGTTGCTTATATTCATTAAAATAAACGTATTTGATTTGATTTTGGTCATTACCAAATTTTTGTTGTATATTTTTTTTTTGAACCATGAACAATTTAGGTAATATAAATTTGGTGGCTGTGGTCACCATAGACGTGGAGGCGGCTATACTGGATGACTTTTTTTACCGTCTTGAAAAAAATAGGCTATGACAGGTGAACGGAGTAGAAGCCTATGGCATACCTAACTTTTTTTTTTTAATTTAAAAAAAAATCTAAATTTTAATCATAATATGCAGGTTGCATATGATTTGAATTTCGATATTTTTAACGATTTATTATTTTTTTTTCATCAACACCCACTCCAAACCCTTGAACCTAGAAATTTTACACAGAGAGACTTTATTAAGTTTGACATATTTGAACGTATTTTACTTTACTATTTCGGCATTTTCACGAAGCACTGAATGAGAACCGCGCGTCTGAAAAACGATTAACGATGTGATTTAGAAGAATCGATTTGAAAGTAGTTTTTATGAACGTACTAGAACATTTTAAATTTGTTCTTGCACTTTTTTACAGAGGGGAAAGTATTTGTAAGGCTTTTCCAGTGTTATTTAGTCTAAGATAATTAATGATATTCCTACTGATTAACGGTTGCCCAATCTGAGAACTGTGACAATTGCCATATACAACATCATTTTTTGTATATACGAAACCTGAATATAGTTTGTTCAGAATAACTAACTGAATCGATTCCAATAATTTTTATACTGTGTTATATTTTGCCCCAAAAATCTTTAAAAAAGGTTACAATATGGACACCGCGCGACGAAAACAAGTCACTGCAGGTCATAGCGGCACTAGGCACGAGTGCACAGCGGACGCCGCATGGTGATCATGTTTTTGTACGGACAACAAGATTATAACAAGCCTAAACTTTGTGATTTTTCATGATACAGATTTGAAATTTTGTACATAGATTTTTTACATAAAAATACTAGACACGTGTTTCGGGTTTCGCATATACTAAAACTGATGTTGTATAAGTACTCAATTTTAATAGACTTCAAAATGGAGGAGGTTTTCAATTCGCCTGTTTATATTTTTAAGGGCAATACAGTGTGTATTGCCATAGAGATGTTAAGTACCAAAAAAGAAAAGAAAAAAATAAAAAAGTGAATAAAGTGTGGAAAATAATAGGCCATAGACCTTTTCACCTGTGCGTATCATAAAAAACAACGAAGAGATTATGTCAGGGGACAGCGACGTTTTCCTGTGCCCCGTTTTTAACGATAATTACTCGCCAACCGTGATAATTACGGTAATATTTGCTTATCTTTTTCTTTCTTTTACCAGTCATGAAGAGTCCCCTATGTTAAACGTTGATTATTACTAGACTTATATATCATAACATCACGGCAGTATTCTTGAAGAGGTATACAGAAGTGTGCATTTCGCCAGTTGTTTTTAAGCTCCTTGTAATGCGGGGCGAGCCTATTGCCACAATAAATATATGGACAGTAAGGGACACTACGTACAAACAGTCAAAACGGGACACTCACACAGACGCGCGCACCGACGAGGTCCCAAGCGATAGTCGCGGTGCTCTCAGTGTATTTATTGTGGCTTAGGTCTCGTCGGTGTGCGCGTCTGTGTGCGTGCCGTTTCGTACGTTTGTTCGTAGATGCCATCAACCGGGCGCAAATCCAAATGTTAAACAAAACAACCAGCCAGTAACAGTTTTCCAGATCTAAAAATCAAACCTAGGACCTCAGCTCAGCACTGAACTATCTCCACCAATCTACCTAGACTTTTGCTATGTGGGGTTGGCTTTCAGTCTAACCAGATGCAGCTGAATACCAGTATTTTAAATGAAGCAGCCGCTTCAGTAACTGGGTAACATGATACCCCTTGGTAAGACTGGTTGTCAGACTTTGGGGCTTCTGACGACCTGTAACAACTGTCAAAGATTTACAAATGACAGCCGGGACCAACGGCTTAACGTGCTATCCAAAGCACGGAGGGGCTTGATATGTAAAGATGGTCTCTCATCCACGGACCAATCGCGGCAAGCGTAGCTTAACCTGATCGATCGACCCGTACGGCTGTTATTACTCAGCCACAAGCCCCTCTGCACTGAACTACGTACCATGGCAAATTATGAGCTTTATTTTTAAGTAAAAAATAATATGGAAAGTTCTAGAAAAAAGCATGGACTTTGAAAGTGCCGACGAGTACTTACAGTGTTACTCTAGAGTACACTCGATTAAACTTTTACTTCGATGTTATTAACTGTTGCCAACTGGGGAATATTCTTGTTGGTAGATTTTTATCGCCGTCTCGTGATGGGGCCCCTGGTATAGCTGCGGATAGATGGCAGAATAAGCCAGGAATATTAACAATTTTTTTTATACTCAGTGAAGAATAGGTTTTGTTGCAAAAGTGTGTTGTGAGGACGATGACATTATGTGAAGATCAAGATGATGCCCACATAACCAGACTTTATCGTGTACCAAATACTAAAAGGTTATTTTGAAATACATTCTGGCAATTAAATAAATCTGCTAAGATTAAGCGTTTTGAAATCATAATTTCATGAGGGGTGCAGGAAGAGTCTCCAAGATATATGATACCAGCGCTGCGGATTTCTTTTTTTTTAAGTATTGCAGCATGCTGTGATACTTTTCGGCCTCGCAGTTTTTTTTTTGTTTTGTTTATACAAAAACAAAAAAATTAAGTGCTTACTGTGTTATTTGTTACATATTGCTTATTTTGTTATTTTTAATTTTAAAGGTTCCGTACCCGAAAGGTGCCAAACGGAACCCTATTACTAAGCCTCCGCTGACCGCCCGTGTGTCTGTCAGCGGGATGTATCTCATGAACCATGTAATAGGTAGACAGTTAAAATTTTCATACATTGTGCGCTGTAACAACAAAACTTCATATAATATAAAAATCATTTACTCTCTGTTGTTTCGCTATACCTCAAAAACGGCTTGACCGATTTGAATTTTTTTTTTGTTTCATTTTATTCTTTACTGGGGTGGATAAAAAGAAAAAAAATTGACATGACAACGCCTGGCGAGTCAGCTAGTAATAAAAATAAAATAAACTTAAAAATTTATTTAAATTTAAATAAAATTACGAGAAAAAAATGTTTAAACCGAAGTTTTAAAAAAAATATGTACTTAGTGTAAATATTATACCGTGGTACGGAACCCGACGTATGCGAGTCCGACTCGCACTTGGCCGGTTTTTATACATTTCCGACATTATTTCTTTACTGTTAACTTTTAAACGAAAAATATTCCAATACTTGTACCTCATTCTAAACTCGCCCAAATACACCGCGACCCGACTTCCCATCACCCTCAAGTATTCATCTATAAACGTCAGGCTCAGGTACAGCCGTCCGCTGAACATCGCCCATCAAGAGGATATGTTCAAACGGGCGGCATGCGACGAAATTGGCTGTCCCATCTCTGAAAATAGATCTGTACTCTTACACACTTATAATACAATCGCTTTACACTCTATTCCATTGGGGCAGAGTTGAGTTTTCTTTGTCTGTTGGTTGTAATAAGTTGGCAAAACTATACATAATGGTTAGCAATACAGGGTGAATTTGAAATAGATATGTCAGTTTGATGTGTGAATAGTTTTAGGGTAGATTGTTTTTTTTTTTTTTACTAGAGTTTAAAAATGTTTAATCATCAATCAATCTGCCCAGCCTTTTCCCAACTATGTTCGAGTCGGCTTCCAGTCTAACCGGATGCAGCTGAATACCAGTATTTTACATGGAGCGACTACTTATCTGACCTCCACAACCCATTAACTGGGTAATACGATACCCCTTGGTAAGACTGGTTGTCAGACTTTCGGGCTTCTGACGACCCGTAACGACTGTTAAAGATCCAAGAATGACAGCCGGGACCAACGGCTTAACGTGCTTTCCGAGGCACGGGGGTCTCGGTATGTAAGTAAAGATGGTCACCGATCTACGGACCGCCGCGGCAAGCCCCGTGCGGCATTATTACTTAGCCACGAGCCCCACGAGATATGTTTAATCATATCAAATTTTTATCAAATTGAATATAATCATGCTGCCTCATTGGTCTAGTGGTCAAAAGCGACACTACTGAGCATGGAGTCCAGTGTTCGTTTCCCAGGTCGGGCAAAGTGTTATTGGGTATTATCTTCAGGAATTTCTCAGTATCAGCCCGGAGTCTGGATTTGTGCCCGGTTGGTGGCAATAGGCTCGTTCTTCGTTCCATCTCTATTACATGGGACTTGAAACATAACTGGCAAAATGTGGGTGTTACTGCAGCTACACCTCTGTCAAACCCATCGGGGTTTAAAGAAAGAAAGAAGGAAACACAGGTGCGATGTTCTGTTATGATGTTAAGAATATAGTCATCCAATTTTATTGGAACAGTCTATATCAACAAACACGCCAACTAATCTTAATACTAACCATCCTAACTAATATTATAAATGCCAAAGTAAGTTTGTTTGTTTGTTATGCTTTCACGCTAATACGGCTGAACGGATTTGGACGAAATTTAGCACATAGTTTCGGTAATACATGCACGCGAACGAAGCAGCTGGCGATAGCCAGTTATCAATAAATAAACATTTATACCGCATATATTTCACTACCTGCGCTCCGCGATTTAACCCGCGTAGACCGAGCTAAAAAGCAGCCTATGTGTATAAGCTATCTAAATGCCAAATCTCATCCAAATCGGTCCAGCCGTTTGAGCGTGAAGAAGTAACAAATATACACACACTCGAAAACTTTCGCCTTTATAATATTAGTGTGATGTGATGTGATTTAGACTACCCAACCCAATGTGTCACCCTATGTAAAATTTCAACATTTATATCTGTAATTTTTTGTTAAGCATAATAAAGAGTATTCTATCTATCTATTTATTTATTTATTGAAAACAAATCGTAAAACATTTTACCTATTGAACCTTTGTTAAGGTGCACGATATACAAAATAAAACGATATTAACTGTCGCAGTCGCCTTACAAAACCAGGCATAAGCTCTTTACAAAAAACCTAGAGAAAAAACCATGTACCTATTCAGCTGCAGCAATTATTTCCCCGGTCTCATCTCTTATTTCCAAGATAAAACATCAGACATCGAAAACCGGATGGATCGAGACGAAGCCATGATAATTGGACTGTCAAACCATCGGAACTATTGTTATATTGTTTTAACTCAACGTCAAAAGCTGTGTGCATAAATTTTTAATAAATAATAAATAAAATAAAAGCTAGGGATGCTGATTTTTTTGGTTTGGCGTACTGGCTGGTTTTTCAATTGTTTTTAGGACAGTTTTATGTAAAAATCAAGCTGTGCGGGGCGCTGCCAGACAATTATATTTTTGTAACAGGCAATTTTTAACCGATGAAAAAAAAACGGAGGAGGTTCTCAAATCGACACGTATATTTTTTTTTTTTTTTTTTAAGTATGACCACGCATAACTTTTTACAGAGTCGTCCGATTTAAAACATTTTTAATTTATTCGAAAGGGTCATCAAAGTCGGTCCCATATAAAATTGATTAACTTTGCTTGGGTAGTTTTTGAATTAGCAATTCAATAATACGTATTTTTTCCCACTTTTAATATATGGATGATATTCTAGTTTGTTATGCTGGTAGTGGTATTAAAATTTGTGTGGGGTAGATACCACAAGTAAAAAGTGAAATACAAAAACTTTTTTACAAAAAAATACAACCGACTTCCAAAAACAACATTACAAAGTGAAAAATAACTTTAATTACGGAAGTCGGTAGCAAAAAACGAAAATACCAGAACCAACCACCTATACCACCTACCTAACCAGACACCTACCTCCGAAATTAAAGTTATTTTTCACTTTGTAGTGTTGTTTTTGGAAGTCGATTGTATTTTTTTGTAAAAAAGGATTAAAATTTTCAATAGTTGCTGGTGGCGCGAGGTGCTAATTTAGTGGACTGTATTTGCGATGCGGAACAATACGATTGACAAACGCTTGGCGATAGGTAATTCGAGCTGCGGTGGGTGTAGGACAATGGAACACAACCCGAAACAAATTAGGGAGCGAAGCACAAACCTTTAGTGGAGCCACGTGCTCGCGTAGTCGCCGGTGCACCGGTTCACTTTTCCAGGTTCAGGGGCAGTCGAGCTTCAAGTTTACTGTCCTCACACGTTGAACACAAACACAAACAATTGATTGCAAGTCTTATTACATGCGAAAATGCAGTGATTCCAAAGTTATCAATATTTTGGAGCGGAGCGGCTAGGCGCCATTGCGCGCGCGTCTTGTAGCTAATCGGAAGTGACTCGCGACGAAAGAATCATCTTTACACTCGCGAGGTCTGTGCGGAAGGGAGATAGAAATAGGAAATAGCGGATGTCAATCAAATTTTGAATGTTGGCGCAACCAGTTGCAATATTCATATTATAATCAACGCAATCTGAGGGACTCAGCAGGCGACGCGCGTGTCCAGTGTACTATAATTATTATAATGACGGACGGACCGTACGGCAAACATGATTTCTAGTGTCTTTAACTTAATGCTACTAATGATTGTTAGTATTGTTGTGTGTGTGTATTAGTGTTTGTGTTACTTGTGTAATTATAATGTGAGTCACCTACACTACCTAATATTATAAATGCGAAAGTGAGTTTGTTTGTTTGCGACGCTTTCACGCTAAAACGGCTGAACGGATTTGGATTAAATTTGATACATGTGTAGATCATGACCTGGATTAGGATACAAGATACTTTTTATCTCGGTAGTACGTTCCCGTGGTATAATTTCAGACTTCCACGTGGGCGAAGCCGCGGGCAGAAGCTAGTTGATTAGTTGTTTTTAGCTGGTTGATTGTTGTTAGTTGGTTGTTTGTTTTATTGTTTGTTGTTAGTTGTTTTTGGTTGGTTGATTGTTGTTGTTGTTGTTGTTGGTTGCTAGTTGATTGTTGGTTGTTGGTTGGTTGGTTGGTGGTTGGTTGATTGGTTTTGTTGATTTTTGGTTGAACCTCCTTTCCAACACCTGCATAACTATTCTTATTTTCCTACATTTAAAAATATCAATATGAAACAGGTTCACGACAACACGTAAAGCGTTACCAAAAAAAGTTTTTTCATGAATAAATTCAACGCAGAAATCCTTCACGAAGATTTCATAGAAAATAGCCTTATTTTTTTCCGCAGCTATGCGCCATTTGGTTCGTTCGTTCGTTCATTCGGTCGTTGAACTGATAAATCATTCATCGTGTTCGGAATGACTGGTGATACGAATCAAATGTAAGTGCGAATATTGCTTGAGGTTAAACTGTATTTACAAGAGATACGGTTTTTATTTTATAGGCAAAATACTGAAAATGTTACAATGGTACATAAAAACTGTAAATTTTTATTAATCCAAAAAGACGACACGACGCAAGAATTCGTAAAGTCTCAATACAATTTTTTTTTTTTTACTTTGCCATTTTTTTTTTTTTTACTTTGCCATTACAGTTCCACGGCTGGGCATGGGCCTCCCAAAATCCCTTCCAGGAACTGTTTTCCCGCGCCACCTCGAACCAGCTCTTACGGTACGTGTCCAAGTCATTCGCCATCTCTTTCTATACCGACCTCGGCGGCGTCATCCACCTGCAGGTACCCATTGTGTGGAGACTTTTGCATGCGGCTGAAGTGACCCGTCCTATCCCACTTGAGCCTAGCAGCCTTCTTGCCTTCCATTATACGCGTTTTGGGACGCATCGTGGTGTTCCGAATTCTGTAATGCCTTTTTACGCCAAGGATGCTGCGTTCCATCGCTATTTTTTACTCGGTGAACGATCAGGTCTGAGCACCATTGGTTATGACGGGCAGCTTTTACAGAGATCTGGTCACTGAGTCACAAAAGATTCACCTAGGATAGGATACACCATGTCGATGAGTTTGCGCTCAAAACTTTAAGAAATTCAAATTCAAATTCAAAATATTGATTTGCCGGAAATTACATTATTTAACAAGGAAAGATCATAAAGCCTAAAAGTTATTGTATTCTGCCTGCAAGCAAGCGTGCAAATTACATTCAATAAAGTCATTTATTTTCAATTTTACATCGCACCCGAAACACAAATTGTAAACAATAAATAAATCAAAAACTAAAATAAAAATAAACAGACCAAACCAAAATAACATTGGTGCATTTCAATACTTTGAATTTTCCGATTATAAAAATTAACAAAAATTAAACAATATAATAAAAATGTCCATACAATATATTTTAATGACAATAAATAAAAATGTCAGTAACTGAATTTAAAAATATCAATAAAATAAAAAATAAAAACTTGAGAGCTTGAGGATAGGGGTGTACCGACAGGAGTCCTTAGGATCCTACAGTATTGGTATGGGAATCAAGAAAATGTTGTAAAGTGGTCCAATGCACTTTCTGAGACATACCGGTTGAAACGCGGTGTGAGACAGGGTGGTTTGACATCCCCTAGGCTATTTTGTACATACATGGATGGCCTAATCGTGGACCTCAGCAATATGCGGGTCGGATGTAGCGTCCATGGTGTGAAAATAAATAGTTTAGCTACGCTGACGACATGGCGTTGCTGGCGCCGACGGCAGGTGCCGTGAATGAAATGCTGAGGGTCTGTCAGGCATATGCTGCCTCATACGGGCTTCTGTTCTTATTCATCAATCTGTTTTTATTCATTAAAACACAACTAGAGATCGTCTAATCTCAAAATGCACGCTTCTCCATTAAAATGTCCATACCTACAAACATTTCAAGTTAGATGATCTTCACTTACCCATATAATTTTAACCGACTCTAAAGTCGACCTCACCGCTACTTTGATACCTTGGCTCTAATTGTCAAAGGTTCAGTTTTTACGTTGTAATAATTAAAGCCTCAACCTGTATAACGATAACAATTTATCATTCTGTAACAAACTCCATTGTATAAAGCCTCCTTACCTCGACAGCTTATAACATAAACAGCATGTTCAATTAAAAGTTACACATCGCTCAAAGAGTAACAATGTATAAAGAACCGGTGAGTGGCACAACCCTAGCGTTTAGGGGTAGCGCACGACAAATATGAATATTTTACTAAGTCTTTTGTAAACGTTCACGCGACTCGCCCACTTAAGCTTCACTGTCTCGGTATTTCTCCACAAAACATTGCTTTTCATACAATACACTGTTGATGTGACAACAACCCTTATTGACAACAGCTCTTATTCCCCGGTAAGAGTTTATGCATAACACTATCTTAGTCTGAAAATGTTTGATGCAGTTCATGATACTTCACTTAGAAGTAGTGGTAAAGTTATGGTATGGCATTTACTGGGTACGTCTTTATATGACTTGAATGTGATCTGGCGGCTGATAGTATGTCATGCTCACTCTAATGTCTCGCTGATGGTGGCGCATGTGTTGGATCATATATACAAAGTGAATAAGACAATACATGAAAATACCAGCAGAACTAATGTATAGCAGTTTATAGGAATTATCAAATAAATCCTAACATTGACATTAAAAAAGTGACTTTTTCTAACAAACTAAATAGCTTATATTTTAACACGGCTGGCGACTGGGGCACTGACCGACCGTGATGATTTTTGCAGGTTTGGGTTGTTATTGTTTCGGCGAGAAAGCGAAGTAGAAATAAACGAACTATCGTCTACATACGTTTCTCTTTCGCACATTCAAAATTTTCGATTAACAAGAGTGAGTAGATGTAACTTCCGCATGCATTATTTTCTTATATAATTCTGATGATACGCTTTATGACTCTTATGCCTCTGGTTTATTGTAGAACATGCATTAATTCCCATATTAGCTGTAATGTCTTTAACCTTTATTTTTTTAGGCGGGGCTAGTCTAATAACTGTATTATCAGACATCATGTTGAAAATCCTGAAAATGAAAAATATTGTCCTGTGACTAAACTATTAGTTAAATTGAATTGAATTTTTGTACGCAGGTTGGGTACGTGATTAGGTATACGAAGTTTAATTAATTGTTGTATTGTCGTATCCACTCTGTATATTCGCATTCGTCAGGTTCGTGAATGGGCGCTGTCAGTGGAGGCTGGTCATATCTTAGCTGACACGGCTTATTTAAATTTAGAATTGTTTTTTTTTTGTATATATATTTTTATTACGGACGCTTTTAACGTTCTACATTGTTCTCACATGTATAATTTCAACATGAATGATGTAACCAATATTTTGTAACCATATTTTGATTTAAAAGAGTGTCCGTGGAGTTTCTTGCCCGTTCTTCTCATGTACCTACAACGCTTTGTAATGGGCGACTAGTTTCATTTTTCTGACTGACCCCATTGGCAATTCAAAAGTGCCTGTAATTGGTTTATTTGAAATAAATGCTTTGAGTTTGCATAATTTTTTTATGGTTCAAGAGATACAGTGATTGTTAAGGTCGAGCAGAAAACGCCGAAAAACACGTTTCTTGTATGACCCCCTTCAAATTTCAATTTAATTTAATTTTTATTATTTGTTGTTTTAGTGGCAAGTGGTAGAGGAGCTCGTGGCTAAGTAATAACAGCCGCTCGGGTCGATCCATCAGGTTAAACTACGCTTGCCGGGGTTGGTTCGTGGATGGGTGACCATCTTTACATGCCGAGACTCCTCCGTGCCTCGGAAAGCACGTTAAGCCGTTGGTCCCGGCTGTCATTCGTGAATCTTTGACAGTCGTTACGGGATCTCAGAAGCCCGAAAGGACATCCAGTCTTACCAAGGTAGTAAAGCAAGGTAGGGGTAGGGGGGTAGTTAGATTCAGACACCATGTGGGCAGAAGATGGGTTTCGTGCAATGAAAACACACTGGGTGCGATACACGGTGTTTAAAATCACAATCTAACACAATCACTCCAAATTAAAATTAACACAATCACTGAGCACAACGAATCGAGTACAGTTCCGCGACGTAGTAACTCCGATGCGATCAGACACTAGAATGTCCTCCTCGCCATGAGGTTAAAATATCACGACTCTGTAGAAGCGCGCTGTAGGTGTGGGTAGATCATGTGATGTCACCAGTGGCGCGCTTGCGATTCGTTTCGTGTCCGTACTATTGACCGGATCCGACTTACATTTGTATATGGCAACATAACTCGTAGGATTTTTAGCCTACTTAAATTTGCACCAAAGCTATCAGCAAAGTTTTTGCGCGTTATCATTACGAAACTCCCACCAGACAGTTACACCCAAAACGTAGCCCACTACTATTATCACAGAATTACCTCAAAGTTGAACGAAATCCTAATAAATACTGGCTTAGACTTTTTAAATATTCAGAAGGCGAAAATTTTAACGCTGATCCGAGGGAGGTATCAAAGTATTTTCATTAGTCTAAAGTGAAATTCATTTCCCCAAAGCCAATAGCCGAGTTCAAACTTTAGATATTCAAAGTCGACTAAGAATATTAAAGGAATTTTCATAATCCATCAATTTACTAGTATAAGGTCCGTTTAGCTGGTTCACGTTCAATTGTGCAGATAATTTCACGAATGAATCTGTTTTCAGCTCTAGAAGTTTATTGATGATGAAGTTCCGTAAAGTTTGGATTTTGTTCGTAAATAACACTATTATTATCTCCCTCCTTAGGTGTTTTTCGGTGCCGCCGGGGTCGCGGGTTGTTCGAAAGAGATACCGTGGCCCTGGCACAGGCAACTGATGGATCACGGGTGGGTTTTAGTCAGTAAAAACTTTTTTACAAAAAAATACAACCGACTTCCAAAAACAACACTACAAAGTGAAAAATAACATTAATTTCGGAAGTCGGTGTCTAGTTAAATGTATTTTCGTTTTTTGCCACCGACTTCCGAAATTAATGTTATTTTTCACTTTGTAGTGTTGTTTTTGGAAGTCGGTTGTATTTTTTTGTAAAAAAGTTTTTATTTTTCACTTTTTAGTTGTGTACCTACCCCACACAAATTCTTATACCACTACCTGCAAAACAAACTAGAACATCATCCATATAAAAGTGGGGAAAAAATACGTATTATTGAAGCTAACTCAAAAACTACCAAAGCAAAGTTAATCAATTTTATATGGTACCAACTGTGATGTATACCCTCTCGAACAAATTAAAAAAAATCCAAATCGGTCCAGCCATCTTCGAGTAATCGGGGAACATACATACAAAAAAAAAAAATTAAAAAAAAAAGGTTCCGACGAATTGAGAACCTCCTCTTTTTTGAAGTCGGTTAAAAAGGGAAAATGTTGAATTTTAAAACATTATCTTCACAGCCATTCTGATTCCGATACAAGATAGATTGTGACACTCTCGAACAAAACAAAAAAAATCCAAATCGGTCCAGCCATCTTTGAGTAATCGGAGAACATACATAAAAAAAAAGAAAAAAAAAAGGTTCCGACGAATTGAGAACCTCCTCCTTTTTGAAGTTGGTTAAAAATTGTATTTTTATAAATTACTAGCTGCGCCCCGCGGTGTTACCCGCGGTTTATGAGATACACTAAAACATGTATTATTTAATCGGTGAGAAAAGTATTCACAAAAAAATTGCTCATCCCACGGGAACACTACATTTTTTCAGGATGTAAAGTAGCCTATGTGTGCTACGTGGACACAGGATGTCTGCTATTTCCACACCAAATTATATCAAAATCGGTCAAGCCGTTTGAGTTTGAAATATATTTGAATTCCTTGCTCATCCCACGGGAGCACTACATTTTTTCAGAATAAAAAGTAGCCTATGTGTTAATCCAGGGTATAAGCTGTCTACATACCGAATTTCATCCAAATCGGTCCAGCCGTTTGAGCGTGAAGAAGTAACAAACATACACACACACACAGTCACAAACTTTCGCCTTCATAATATTAGTGTGATTTCTTGCTCATCCCACGGGAGCACTACATTTTTTCGGGATAAAAAGTAACCTATGTGTTAGTCCAGGGTATAAGCTGTCTACATACCGAATTTCATCTAAATCGGTCTAGCCGTTTGAGCGTGAAGAAGTAACAAACATACACACACGCACACTCACAAACTTTCGCCTTTATAATATTAGTGTGATTAGTGTGATGTGATAGTGTGATTATTTATTTGTTTTTTTTTTTTGTTTTAATACTTTTATTATTGTGATTTTAGTTTAGTTGGTGATCTTCCTGTGCTAGTCACAATAAATACTTTTTCTTTCTTTCTCTATTTTTCGAGATAAACAGTAGTCTATGTGTTTATCTAGAGTGTCAGTTACTTCCACACCAAATTTCATCAAAATCGGTCGAGGCGTTTCAGTTTGAAAGAGTAGCAAATATATTTGAATTTCTTGCTCATCCCACGGGAGCACTACATTTTTTCGGGATAAAAGTAGCCTATGTGTTAATCCAGGGTATAAACTGTCTACATACCGAATTTCATCCAAATCGGTCTAGCCGTTTGAGCGTGAAGAAGTAACAAACATACACACACACACACTCACAAACTTTCGCCTTTATAATATTAGTGTGATTTTAAATATTGTACACTCCATGGGTAATGTTTCAGTGATAAAGAAATGCTAATTGTAAGAACTGTCTTCACCTGTAACAAACAATGAATAAATGAATACGAATAAAAGTCTGACACGCCCTCCCGCTCCGCCCAGAGCGGGAGAAGTCATTTAATGATTTCCCATCCACAAAAAAAAAGGTGTTGTCTGGTCGTTGACTTTCGTTTTAAGTTAATTGGAAGACCACCGGTGTTTCTAAAATCTAAATCACGTTTCCAAGTATTTAAAAATTGAGATAAGATGTCAATTTATCTTATGGTAAACCAACTACCGTAGTCCACTATTGCTTTTTTCATTCTTATGGCCGTGAGCTCAGACTAAATAAAAAACCCAGACAGCGCTGCGAACAATACAGTGAAGCATGCGCAAAACTACACCTCGCTCTGTGCACACACGCTCACACGCACACATTTACACCGAACTACAATTAAACTACACCTCATTACGTGCACACATGTTTACGAAACCGGAAACGTGCGGCCTCACATCACTGTTGACAACACTATGTTTTGATTTTTTATTTAGTCCGAGGCCGTGAGTTTATGATAACACATAAACTCACGACTTCTTCCCATAGGGGTAGGCAAAAACTACAGAACGCCATCTGCAACTATCCTTACATACTCCTTTTGCCTCGTTTACGTTCATATACGGAAACCGGTTGTGAGTACTACGCATCTGACCTTTTTGAAGAACATCACCAATAATGTCCCTATAATTAGGTATATCTTCCTAGGGTGTCACCTCCCGGCGCGGTGTTTGCATTCACATCTGCCTTGTACCTTTGCCTTCTGCCTTGAGCCTTCTACCTTTTGTTAGTCGCCTTTCATTCATCCTCTCAACATGACCAAACCATCTAATCTAAGCATACTCTTTTAAATTTTTGTCAGTTAAAAATAAATGATATTGATTTCGGTAAATTTGCTTGAAAAACACACACGTCCATAATAATTTATATTAGGTCTTTACCTATGAAATTGCCGTTCTGCAGTACTGGCCATTTCAAATCAAAATAATTTTTGTTTGGCTAAGAATTCTAATTTCAAATTAATTTTATTTTAAAAACGGATTTTTTTTTCCAAAAGTAGTCATTTGTTTATTGATTAGTGTTACATTTTCATCGCATTTCAATCTTTTTCGTCATCATGGATACGTTAAAAATTCGAGTAATTATGGAATATGAGTACCGTCGTGGCAGCAACGCGGCACAAGCGGCACGCAACATCAACGACGTTTACGGAGCTAACACTACAAACCAACGCACCACTTGTTATTGGTTTGCTCGCTTCCGTTCTGGAAATTTCGACCTGAAAAATGAACCTCGCGGTCGTCCGAAGACTTTGGTCGACAATGACGAATTAAAGGCGATTGTGGAAGCTGATGATACACAATCTACGGCTGAATTAGCTGCAGCTTTCGACGTTAGCGTCAAAACAATATTGGTCCATTTGCGTCAAATTGGCAAGGTAAAAAAGCTTGACAAATGGGTGCCCCACGAACTCAATGATCGCCAGCGCGAAGTACGCGTCGAGACGTGCCTTGCACTGCTCAACAGACACACAAATGAAGGAATTTTGAACCGCATTGTTACCTGCGATGAAAAATGGATTCTGTTTGATAACCGCAAGCGCTCAGCATGTTGGTTGGATCCTGGTTCAGCACCTAAACAATGCCCTAAACGAAAACTTACCCCTAGAAAAGTGATGGTCACTGTTTGGTGGTCTAGCGCCGGTGTGATTCATCACAGCTTCTTACCAAACGGGGTGAGCATTACTTCAGATGTGTACTGTGAAGAACTGAACACAATGATGGAGAAGCTGGGACATCTCCAACCAGCATTGGTCAATCGCTCGTCTCCGCTGCTCCTGCACGACAACGCGCGACCTCATACTGCACAGCAGACGGTCTCCAAGTTGCATGAACTGGGGTTGGAAGCTCTCCGTCATCCGCCCTACTCACCAGACCTTGCGCCTACAGACTACTACTTTTTCCAGAATTTGGATAACTTCTTGGCGGGAAAAAAACTCAATACCCGAGAGGCAGTACAAAATGCCTTTGAAGAATTTTTTGCCTCCCGTCCAGCTGATTTCTTTAAGAAGGGCATCAATAAACTGCCACTGCGTTGGCAAAGATGCATTGATTGCATGGGTGATTACTTCGATTAATACAAATAAAAAATGCATGAAAAAAAATCGTTTAAATTTTTTCATACAAAACGGCAATTTCATAGGTAAAGACCTATTATTTTAAAACTACATGAGTCCGGTGTTTCCTACCTCATGATTACTCTGAGAAAAGAGTCCGAAACAAACTCAGACAGTCTCTTTTAAAGTCCGGACGTAATCTTGTTCATGCCATAATCAATTCGAACTATCGTCATCTATTTTTAACCGACTTTAAAAAAAGGAGGTTTCTCAATTTGACCGTGTATACATATATTTTTTTTACGTGTTCGCGGATAACTTCGTCATTTATGAACCGATTTTGATGTTTTTTTTTTTGGAAAGGAGATATCCTAAGGATGGTACCATGATAAGGAAACCAGGATCTGATGATGGCATCCCAGAGAAATCGAGGGGAACCTTAAAATTTTATAGGCACACATATAACGATTTGGGTATTTTTTATAGTAACTGGTGCATTTGCTCCCGGAAAGCACCATTTGGTGAACTGGAACTGAATTAATAACAGAAGGTTGGTCCGTGGATGGGTGACCATCTTTACATACCGAGATTCCTCCGGACTCCGAGGCTGGATGGATTTTTACGTGGCTCGGAAAACACGCTAAGCCTGGCTCATTCGTGGATGAGTTTTGACAGTCGTTACAGGTCGTCAGAAGCCCGAAAGTCTGACAACCAGTCATAACAAGGGGTATCGATTACCCAGTAATAGGGGTTGTGGTATCATATCATGTAAAAACAATTTAAAAGTAGTAGAATAAAGGCTTTTTTATTTTATTGAATCAGTATGTTGTTCAAAATAAATTGAAAGAAAATAAACTACAATCCCAGTACCTAATCAAAGAAAACAAAGAATAAAGCCAAAAGCATTTCTACCGCGTTCAGTAACAGTTCAATACATACAGCATTTGAATCAATTTGTTGGTCCAATACCGCCCGAACACATAAATCACAAATCGCCACTATATATTACTGTTATGTGCGTACACATGACGGTTGAAACGGTTGCTGGCCAACGACAGTAATTTGTTGAATTTTATGCATTGCGTGGACTTGTATGACGTGATTCGGAATATGTTGCGAGCCATCATTTGTTTGGCGTTATCAGTGCGTTGTTGTGTAGATGTGTTCAGATAGTTAGATTTGTGGTACCTATTTTCAAAATGGATGGATGGATTTATAGTTTTGCATTAGTAACAAACTTCTAATAAAATTTAACTATGCTTATACATTTATACAGGGTGGGTCGAAAATCGTGGATCAAATGGGTGATATTTGGGGTTATTTGCATTAAAAAATATCTTTGTGGCAGATCCCTAACTTGATCTCGTTAAAAGTAAAACAATAAACGGTGTTTAGTTGGTTATCATCACTACAAAAGTGATTTTATGACAGTGGGTACTATGATTTATGAGTATTGGCACTTTTTTCGATATATTTTTATTGTTACCTACCCACTTATCTTTTTTAATTATTTTTAGCAATTTTGTTTATTTATTTATTTTTTTTACTTCAAATAACCCCAACTATCGCCATGTTTCGTTTGATCCACGATTTTTGACCCACCCTGAATAAATAAAAAGAGCAGTCCTGACTGACTGACTGACTCATCAGCGCCCAGCCCAAACCCTTGAACCAAGAAAGCTGAAATTTTGCACCCTTTGTAAAATAAGAGGTTCCCTTTATAATGAAGACAAGGAATAAAGAAGGAATTCCCTGTAGTACGTTCCTGTGGGATATTTTCCGGAATCCACGCGGGTGAAGCCGCTGGCAAAAGTTAGTTGAAGAATAAATGAGAAAATCTTGTTGTCAAGCTAAGTGATACTAATAACAGTGCATTAATTTCAACATACTCTGAGTATGGTCTGGTATGGTTCAATTAAATTGGAGATGGAATTTTACGTCATAGTTTGATATAAAAATCTATAAATTAGGTAAAGAAAACTACCGTCATTTTGTTTTCTTATTCCCTTATTCATATAAAACTAAAACACTCTACAAACTTATTTTAATTAAAATGGTGTTGTCAATTTCTTTCTAATTATGATTTGAGTTTGAAAGATGAAGACACTATATTAACTAAAACCAAAACGCTCTAAAAATATTTTTAGAGCATTTTGGTTTTTTTTTTTATGAGTATTTACATTATTGAGCTCACAAAATGTCAATACACCAATTCCGAATTTTATCTTCATAAATTATTTTGTATTTTAGCAGACTCGGCTTGTTAGAAAAATAGGGAAAGCATCGGTTGCTTATGAATGGCATTGAATTAATTTCTAAAGATCGTGAGGGTAGCTCAATGATACTTGGAGCGATGACCCAGCCAGTAGTCATTACTGGGCTATTGAGAACATTCAATACCCTGCGCGTAGGTATCTCTGAAGTTGTTACCGATCTCGACATACTATTGGTATCATTTCATACTACATATATACGTAGTTTGTATGTCTGTCTCACGTTGTGTGGGTATCGTATATTCATTCCCAGAACTCATTAAGTGCTAGGGTTAAATAAACTAGCCACAACATAACTAAAGAATTGATTTTAAAGCTTTTAATTTGAGTTGATTACCATAAAGGTAAATTCAATTTACAAGTATCATACATAACATAAAATCACGCCTTCTTCCCATGGGGGTAGGCAGAAACTACAGAACGCCACCGCTACGATCCATACATACTCTTTTTGCCTCGTTTATGTTATATCTGGTCATACACGGACGCCGGTTGCGAGTACTACGCACCTGACCTTTCTGAAGAACGTCACCAATAAGGTCACTATGTGTTTTCCTGGGGCGTCCCCTCCTGCCGTTTGGGTTGTTCCCATTCGTCCACACCCCGTCGTCCACACTGCGGACGACTGGGAAAGATGCGTTCTGTTCGTTCACAGTGTAGACGAACAGAACGCAACATTCCCAGTCGTCCGCACCTCGTTTCATGTCTAGTTTAAGAGTCAGTGTAAAGAAATTTTAAATTAAATAAATGATTTAACGGTTTAATTCATTTAAAAATAACATAATTATTAAATTTGTTTTATTTAAAATCATCAAATTTTAAAATAATTAACAACAATTCTAGTTTTTATCACAGATCAACATAATTTACAATAATTAAAAGGTAATATTTTAACTAAAATTTTTTTGGTATTCTATAAACATTTTTAAAGTATATAATAACAACATAATATGTATATCCAGGCGATTGTAACTTTAAAACTTTTTACATATTAAATGCATTTAAACTGAAATTGATACAATACCCAATGTGTAAAATTAAAATGTGAAACATTCTTATGCAATACATTTAGTGTAAAATACGCAAAAAAGCTTTAGATTTACTAGGTATGTACTTTTAAAGTATTTGCCTTACTACAATAATAAAGCTAAGTACATATTTTAAAAAAACTTTTTTACAAAAAATACAACCGACTTCCAAAAACAACACTACAAAGTGAAAAATAACTTTATTTTTCACTTTGTAGTGTTGTTTTTCAAACAGAACGCAACATTCCCAGTCGTCCGCTGTATGGACGACGGGGTGTGGACGAGCGGGAATGACTCCGCCGTTTCCACTCACTTTTGCCTTGTAAATACCTTTTGTTAGTCGCTTTCATTCATCCTCTGAACATGACCGAAGTACCAAACCATCTAAGCATTCTCTTATCAACTTTTGTCGCTACATCTTCTTTTTAACCGACTTCAAAAAGGAGGAGGTTCTCAATTCGTCGGAACCTCTTTTTTTTTTATTTTTTTTTTGTATGTATGTTCCCCGATTACTCGAAGATGGCTGGACCGATTTGGATTTTTTTTCTTTTTTTCGAGAGGGTATACATCACAGTTGGTCCCATATGAAATTGATTAACTTTGCTTGGGTAGTTTTTGAGTTAGCTTTAATAATACTTATTTTTCCCCCACTTTTATATGGATGATGTTCTAGTTTATTTTGCAGGTAGTGGTATTTGAATTTGTGTGGGGTAGGTACACAACTAAAAAGTGAAAAATAAAAACTTTTTTACAAAAAAATACAACCGACTTCCAAAAACAACACTACAAAGTGAAAAATAACTTTAATTTCGGAAGTCGGTGTCTAGTTAAATGTATTTTCGTTTTTTGCCACCGACTTCCGAAATTAAAGTTATTTTTCACTTGTAGTGCTGTTTTTGGAAGTCGGTTGTATTTTTTTGTAAAAAAGTTTTTAAATCGCACCGTTGCCTTGTTATAGTCACATCACACATGCTTCGTAAGGAACGCATTTCCACAGCACAATACAAGTATCACATTTACTAATTATTTATTACCTATCTAGTTGATTACGCAAGTAGTATTAAATCGAGGTGGACGTGACTCACTGTGTTTTTAGGATTCCGTACCTCAAAAGGAAAAAACGGAACCCGACTAGGATCACTTCGTTGTCCGTCTGTCTGTCAGTCTGTCAAGACCCTTTTTCTCAGGAACGCGTGGAGGTATCAAGTTGAAATTAATGTTAAATACGTAGGTCTCTGGTCCCTTGGAGTTCTAAAAAAATCAAGCTTGTAAGTCAACGCAATAAAAAATACGACCATTTATGTGACATATATTGATTCTCGCAAGTAAATCAAAACATATAGGGTACTTCCCGTTGATCTAGAATCATAAAGTTCCAAAAAGTCCGAAAATTGTTCATTTGTAATTTTATAAAAAAAAATTTTGGGAATTGCAATGTTATGTTTGTATTTGGGATAAATTCTTTTCAACTGCGGAACCCTTCATTGTGCGTGGTCCAATACGCACTTGGCTGGTTTTTTTAATTTGATCGGAACCCAGCCCGTTCAAACTAACAAACAAGGCACGCTTGCTTGATGGTAGCATTAGGAGTGGTGGAACCACCGACAAACAAGAACACACAAGAAGTAACACAGTTCAACAAACTACAGCTTCAATCGAATTCGTATAGTGATGCAAGCTTTACGTGCTGTGACTCCGAAGATGCAAACTATCAAAGACTCACAGAACAATGCTTGTATTTAGCTGACAGAGACCCTTGTAGCAATTGTAGCCCTTTTCAGTCCAATGGTTTTAGACTTTAGGAGGAGCTCGTGGCTAAGTAATAACAGCCGCACGGGTCGATCCATCGAGTTAAGCTACGCTTGCCGGGGTCGGTCCGTAGATGGGTGACCATGTTTACATACGGAGACTCCTCCGTGCCTCGGAAAGCACGTTAAGCCGTTGGTCCCGGCTGTCATTCGTGGATCTTTGACAGTCGTTACGGGTAGTTAGAAGCCCGAAAGTCTGACAACCAGTCTTACCAAGGGGTATCGTATTACAGGTCAGATAGGCAGTCGCTCCATGTAAAATACTGATATTCAGCTGCACCGGTTAGACTGTAAGCCGACCCCAACATAGTTGAGAAGAGGCTAGGCAGATTGATTATTTATTTATTTATTTTTTTATTTATTCAGTAGTACACTTACATCTTATACATCTTTATGTTGGCGCAAACATAAACTCATTAGAGTTTTACCGTGCACCAAAATCATAGACCATACAATTTAGATAACTAAAACCAACTTATAATCATAGTTAAAATGAAACAACAACTAAAATAAAAATGAGGGTATTAAGTGAAACATTTATCTAATACTAACAAACGAGCGAACATCGGTGACCGAACTGACCGTCTTTAAAACAAAAAGTGGTGGAGGAATGTGATTTCGATTGATACAGGTTGTTCCTAAAAGTATGTTTTTAGTAATAGTTAATTTTCCTATATTTTGGTTTGTCAAGATATTGTTAACAATTGATTGGTTATAGACTTTAGGAAGACGGCTTTAGACTTTAACAGAACTCAGGGTGTAACCTTAACAATACTTACATTACTCAGAAGTAGTGTTATTCTTCTAATGTGGATGTGTGTGTGTTATCGTGTATTTTGCTCGACCAGTACATTGCGACCTGGACAGCACTTTCGTTTGGAGAGTGGAGGTTCTGCACGACGGGTGAAGCTAAATCTCAGAAGTGGTAAAAAGGTGGTTTATTTCAGCTGAAAAGTGTTATAGAATTTCCCACGTATGTACAAAACGGAGCATGCTAATCACGACCAAAACCTTTAAACCATTACCGCCCATGTAGATCCATGATTGATGATCCATCGAACATTTTATCTTTATCTCGAACATAGCCAACAAACATACAAATCCGAAACGTTGTTCCATTCAATCGGGAGTGGGAAATGTATGCGCATACATTCAACCTCGTTAGAGTCCCACTTTCAATGGACCACGGATAACGATGTGCAAGATGAGATATTGTTACTGTGCTTGAGTGATTCAGCGTTTGAATGGAGATTGCATAAATCCTCTCCGCAATGACGGCGGCCATTTTTCGCTAATCGGCGCAGTTGTGACAGAGTGGTCTCGCGCGGTATCGGCGCGTGTGATTAAAATGACGATATCTCTAAAGTTTTATAAGGGAGCTGTATATAAAACGTATGTCGTTGGAATCGCTATTAAGTATGTTAACACATTAAAAATGGATTAATCCTAATTATATTAATCAAATTGACTAAAAAAAAATAGATAGGGGTGAGCGAATTTATGAAAAATCATTCATTGGCGTATTAATATAAAATCTAATTTAATATTACAAAATATACAAAAATGAGTTTGCTTGTTTATTACGCTTTCACGCTAAAACGGCTGAACGGATTTAGATGAAATTTGGCATACGGGTAGACCATGACCTGGATTAGGACATAGGATACTTTTATCATGGTAGTACATTCCAGTGGGATAATTTCCGACATGCACGCGGGCGAAGCCGCTGGCAAAAGCCAGAGAATAGGGAGGACCAGATAGAAGAAGAGGGAAGCTGACAACATCACTTACTGGGACTAATGCATGAAGACATTGTTTCTCATATTAGAAGAGAGATATTTCATGCTTTCACGTACCATTTACATATTAAAAAAACATATATATTTATATTATATTATATATTTACTATTATTATATTTATTTATTATTATTTTTATTTATTTTTTTCAATTAAATGATAACGTTTAAATTTAGCAACTTTAAGATCTAAGAAACCATATAAAGCAACTCTATAAAAATAAAACCCAAGGAAAAATAATCAAGCCGTATCCAGTATTCCCAGTTCTTTTACATCAGATTATTCCAAAGAATATCGGGAATTTATATTCTAACGATGGCCAGTAATTGGAATTTTATATTGGATCGTGTTCGATAGCGTCAAGTCCCATTCTGTATAATTAGGAGCAACGAAATTTTGACTAGATTATAGAAGGGGGTGGAGACAGAATGTGTTTGTGATTAATTATTTTATAACAGTAATTTTTTTAACCGACTTCAAAAAGGAGGAGGTTATCAATTCGTCGGAACCTTTTTTTTTCTTTTTTTTTATGTATGTTCCCCGATTACTCGAAGATGGCTGGACCGATTTGGATTATTTTTTTTTTTTGTTTGAAAGGGTATACTTCCCAGGTGGTCCCATGATCATGAAGTCAGGATCTGATGATGGGATCCTGGAGAAATAGAGAGAACTCTTCCAATTTTATAGGCACACTTGAAGCGATTTGGATAGTTTTTGGAAGAGTACTTTCTTGGAGTGGTCCCATTTCAATTTGGTGACGATCTGATGAAGAATTTCTGAGATAGGCAACGGAACTCCTCAATAAATGATAGCAAATGGACTGGGATTGCTGAAATCTCATGTCTGTTTGTTGTTCACACCAGTTCATAACATAACATCACGCCAGTACGCTGTGAAGGGGTAAGCACATGTGAACCACTAAAAAGTGAAAAATAAAAACTTTTTTACAAAAAAAATACAACCGACTTCCAAAAACAACACTACAAAGTGAAAAATAACTTTAATTTCGGAAGTCGGTAGCAAAAACTAAAATACATTTAATCAGACACCGACTTCCGAAATTAAAGTTATTTTTCACTTTGTAGTGTTGTTTTTGGAAGTCGGTTGTATTTTTTTGTAAAAAAGGTTTTTAAAAGGATTATATTGAAGCGTGGTTTAGCTCGGTGTGTAAGTGAAATGGCGTTATGGCTGTTTTACGCGCACCGGAATTTCAACACGCTTCGTTTAAATGTAGATTTATGACAAAATGCTATACTTTAATAAATTTTTAGCTTTGTAAGTTTTTAACATATTTAAATACCTTCGATTTAAAGCAAATTTTGCTGCACAATAAGAAACTGTTTACGTATAATCATATAAAACAGAAAATAGACGGTGCTACTTTGGATTCATTTTCTATCGAAAAAATGTAATTTAATCGTGTTTCGGTTTTAGTAAAGCAGTAGACTATGTAGTCAAATAACACAAATGGAAAATCCAAATGATTTAACCATATACATTTTGTTGCCTTAACTTGGAAAAAGAAACAAAATAGGTACAATGACAAACATTAATAGGATTAAGTCAGGTACTTCTCTTCGTCTCCGATCTTGACTCCTACCGATGAGACTGGCCTGCAAGGGCAGAGGACAGACGTGTGAAAAGAGGAAGAGAAAAGCCTTTCACCAGCTGGGGTCACTAAAAAGTGTGAGGGCAGATAGGTATATAGAAGGAGAAAGTCATCATCTTTAAAACGTCTACCTTAAAGCAATCATCATTACAAAAACTTTTTTGCGAAAAAAAAAAAAACAACCGACTTCCAAAAAAATACTACAAAGTGAAAAATAACTATAATTTCGGAAGTCGGTGTCTTTGGATCTGTATTTTAGTTTTTGCCACCGACTTCCGAAATTAAAGTTATTTTTCACTTTGTAGTATTTTTTTGGAAGTCGGTTGTTTTTTTTATAAGTAAAAAAGTTTTTTTAATTTCACTTTTTACTGGGTCAGTCTATAATTTATCTAAGTTATAGCCTACTGTCAACTGCTCATCACCTTTTACAAAATATTGCTTTTCCCGATACAAGGACGTTAATTGTTGAGGAGTTCTACCAGTAAGGAACCAGGAGAACTGGAACTGATGGTGAAGTCACCATCAGCTCCTCTTCAACATATGTATTGTGACGAGCACTGCTTAGCAATAATCAAATCGCAAGCCGTGAAATACGTATTATTGAGTAGTTCCGTTGGCCATATTTGGTCTTCCTCATCAGTTCCACTTCATCAAATGGTGCTTTCCGGGAGCAAATGCACGAGTTACTATAAAAAACCCAAAACGCTATAGGTGTGCCTATAAAATTTTAAGGTTCCTCTCGATTTCCCTGGGATGCCATCATCAGATCCTGGTTTCCTTGTCATGGTACCACCCTTGCGATATCTCCTTTGCAACAAAAAAAAATCATCAAAACCAGTTCATAAACGACGAAGTTATCCGTGATGATAACACACATAAAAAAAAATATATAATATATACGGTCGAATTGAGAAACCTCCTTTTTTTGAAGTCGGTTAAAAGTATGTTGGTCATTAACCCTTGGTACGCCAAAACGCAGATCTATGTGAGACACAACGGCTTTCTAATTTTTTCTGTAATCATAAACGCAAATACCCTTCACTTCACATACCTACTGTCCATTTCCACAACCCAAGCTAAACCTCACAAGAAAAATAAACACCCGTCTCACCCCATTTTCTTTTACACAGCAATGAATCCCAAAATCATCAACTTTGTAAAAAATATGGCCCTTAAATATATCTATGGTATTGATAAGTAATACGTGCTTACGTGTTATGGTTAGAAAAAGTTCATACGTTCGGAGTTTTCATGAAACTTTTATCAAGGGAACGGAAGCGGGTAAATCCATAAATAATTTATTACCGGAACGTTTTAATACCTACATTTTTATGGTTGTACTCTTTTTTATATTCGAGTTTCGAAGTTTTTTATTCGGATCTACATCGTTCTATCAAAAGGTCGTTATGTGAATCGATTTTGGTAGTCTTTAAAGCATGTGTTGTATTTATTTTTTATTACTAGTAACGTACAGGCTACTTTAATTATGACTCATGATTTCTTAAGGTAGCTTGTCGAAATTAGTTGATATTGCCTGAACATCGGTTGGAGTAAAATAAAAATGTTCAGTAGCAATATTCTTAAGTAATGTGTCTGTCGAATTGGGAATTACTAAAACAACATGTGATAAAATCAATCTAATTACGAGGAATAATAATAAAATTACCACATATACGCATTTATTTCAAATAAATCCAATTACAGGCACTTTTGAATTGTCAAATGGTCCGTCAGCCAGAAAGATGCAGCTAGTTGCCCGTTCCAAAGCGTAGAAGGTTCATAAGGAAAAGAAAGAGCAAGAAACTCCACGGACGATATTGCTACAAAATATTGGTTACATCATTCATGTTGAAAATATATATGTGAGAACAATGTAAAAAGACTTGCACATAAAAGCGTCCATAATAAAAACATAAAAATAAAAACAACTAATTTCAACACCTCTCTTATATACCTACACCATATATCAAAACACCTGCTGTCCCAATCGGCAATAGTCCCGATATTGAGTTGCAACTTTTTTTAATATAACTGTGTTCTTATAGAGAAAGCAGCCGAAGCACTTTTTACACAATTTCCTTGACTGAATATTCGGGAAGAGATAAATTGTCCGCACGTGATTCTGCGGAACCCAGCGGTGACATATGAAAAATTGTTACGTAATAAATTGAAATTATTTCGTTGAGTTTTTTTAAGTTATTGGTCATGTGTGTCTTTCTAGATATGGTAGGTTTTCTATTTGTCGACAATGTCGGTAACTGACACCTTTCACCGACTCCTTTTCTCATGACATATTTTGCCTTTCAAAAGTTTCCTTCTTCGTATTAAATTTCATTGGCCCATAACTTCGCTACTTTTACGGCACCGTCCGTGACGGCGAAGAGGTAGCTATGGTTGCATTTTTTGGGACTTAGAGGGTAGGAGTTGGGTTTAGTTTGCTGCGCCACAGCTCCACATGCACACCCTGCAGCCGTACTGTCATCGTCATTGCCTTTCACAAGTCAATTCGATCTAGCTAGGTCTCATTTTTGGGAAAATTAATTTTCGCTAAATAATTTCAACCGAGCAGAGCCATAATTCGGAAACGATGCGCTTCTCTCCGGCACAGAACAGATACTACGAGTAGCACCCACGGCATGTTGAGAGCATTGTGTGACCGGTGGGACTGCCCGATGCTTAGACGATGGGTGAGACTGCACACTTAGTTTTAATCATTATTATTATTACGTTATTATTATTATGCCTATTTGTGATTTTTATGTGTGTGTATTGTGTTATTTTTATGATATTTGTGTTTTTGTTTCTATTATGACATTATTATGTTATTTTGTGAGTGGACTCAAATGTCTGCAAATAAATGATAAATAAATAAATAAATAAATAGAGGTCGGTCGCCCAGGCACTAATAATATAATTATGTTAAAAAATACTACAACACATCTATCTTGCCTTTTCCCAAACACAATGGAGTCGGTTTGGCTTCCAGTCTAACCGAATGCAGCTGAATATCAGTATTTTATATGGAGCAACACTCTTACCCCTTGGTAAGACTGGTTGTCAGACTTTCAGGCTTCTGACTATTCGTATCGACTGTCAAAGATCTACGAAGAATGACAGCCAGGATCAACGGCTTATCGTGCTTTCCGAGGTGCGGAGGGGTCTCTGTATCACACAAATATTATAAAGGCGAATGTTTGTGAGTGTGTGTGTATATTTGTTACTTCTTCACGCACAAACGGCTGGACCGATTTGGATGAAATTTGGTATGTAGATAGCTTATACCCTGGATTAACACGTAGGCTACATTTTATCCCGGTCTACGCGGGTAAAACCGCGGGGATCAGCTAGTCTGTATTATAAATGTGAAAATTTGTGAAGATGTTTGGATGTTTGTTACTCAATCACGCAAAAACGGCTGAACGGATTTCGATGAAATTTGGTACACAGATAGTTTATAGCCTGGATTAGCAGATAGTACACTTTTTATCCCGATATTAGGTTACCGTGGGATAATTTCCGTCATCCACGCAGGCGAAGCCACAGGCAACGGTTTGTATGAATGAAAATAATCACATGACATTGTAAAAGTCACTCAGAAATAGGTAGGTAGCCTACCTTCAAAAGTTGGTCTCGTCGGTAACAGACACATTTGGTAATAAATTATAACCTAGGCATTAGTAATTACTGACAAATCAGACTAATTATCTAGGTACGCACGGCTACAGATAAAGCTATACATATCCAGTATAAGCTAATCTCGCACTGTATAGGATTTCCTTACAATGAGAGGTCAGTGTAGGTAAACTGGAAATATATAACTTGATGTGTGCTATTGAAACGTAGTTTTACTTGACTTTTCTTTTGGGTAACCGCCCGTCCATGGTAACAGTTTGATATTGACTATGTAATTCAGGTGTTACCACATACATACGGTTGCTCGTACATACCACAGAATAATAAAATTACAAACAGTAGTACGTTTGGTTTGTGACTTTGAATTAATTACCTACGGCCGCTCGGTAGATAAATCCGCGTCCGTCCGTGCGTAACTGCCGCGCACTGGAACTGTTGCCTACTGGTATACACTGAGATTTCAAAACGCGTCGTATCGGTCGTTTTCTATGGCTATCACGTTTCTTTTATATGGAGCTTGATAAGGTAATAAAACTAGTGTATTTTTAAGTATCAGTATAGGTACTATTTGCTTCTATGTGGAATGAATATGAAAAGTATTGATACTCAATCTGCCTAGCCTTTTCCCAACTATGTTGGGGTCGGCTCCCAGTCTAACCGGATGCAGCTGAATATCAGTATTTTACATGGAGTGTGCCTATCTGACCTCCACAACCCATTAACTGGTTAATACGATACCCCTTGGTAAGACTGGTTGTCAGACTTTCGGGCTTCTGACGACCCGTAACGACTGTCAAAGATCCACGAATGACAGCGGGGACCAACGGCTTACGTGCTTTCCGAGGCACGGAGGAGTCTCGGTATTTAAAGATGGTCACCATCCACGGACCGACTCCGGCAACCTGATGGATCGACCCATGAGGCTGTTATTACTTAGCCACGGCCGTTTCTTATGAATATGTAACATTATTATTCTGTGTACATGCGTTAAATAAGATCAATAACTGAATTCAGTGTTCAATAAATTATTTCATACTAACCTTTGTATGTAGTAGGGAATGATATTCAGGGTAAGCTTATTATTATCAACCCACATGTCTTCTCAAAGGTCACATAAAGGTACATGGGATTGTTTAACAAGAAATGTACTTGCTTCGGCGTAAGTAGGTACTGTAAGGTCCTCAAAGACAGGAGATATTTTTAGTGGAATAAGATGAACGAAGTATCTTAATTTAAATTATATTTTAAAGACTGCCGCCGACAGGCGCAACGCATCACTGGTAGAACAGTTTTCATAGAAATTATTCCACCAGTCACGTCGTGCCTGTCAACAACAACAACAACAATACAACAACAATAGCAATAGCCCACCTTACAACAATAGCAATTCTTAAGGTTTATAAGCCTTGTAAAAATATATCCATGCCTCAATTTCTAAGTGTATTTATTTAATTATATATAATTTATTGTAAACCAGAAAATACATAGCAAAATAATAAATACATATAACATACAAAGATCGGCTTTATCGCTGTCTCCAATCTTTGAGGTGTATGTGTTCTTTCTAAATTAATTTCACATACCAGTATCCGTAATAGAAGATCGTAGAGAAAGCTAGCATTGGTAAACTGTTCTTCACACAACAAGAAGCGGATCCTGTTTTTATATCCTTATTTCTGGACAACCCAAGAAACACAAGATTAACTAGTAGGTCTGCGAACAGTAGACCTTGCGAGCACAAGCTTTTTGGCCACAATTAATATACCTACCATTAAAGATATAAAACGGGATATTTACGGGTTGTTGTACATTCGCCTCAAAGTAAATTCACCACGAAAAAAAGTATGTGTAAACTCACCACAGCTCTATTTTTATGAAGTAAAATCGCCATATTGTTTATTTTTGCACAGACAGCAGAATAAAAACTTTTTCACAAAAAAATACAACCGACTTCCAAAAACAACACTACAAAGTGAAAAATAACTTTAATTTCGGAAGTCGGTGTCTGATTAAATGTGTTTTCGTTTTTACCACCGACTTCCGAAATTAAAGTTACTTTTCACTTTGTAGTGTTGTTTTTGGAAGTTGGTTGTATTTTTTTGTGAAAAAGTTTTTATTTTTCACTTTTTAGTGGTTCACATGTGCTTACCTCTTCATAGCGTACCGGCGTGATGTTATGTTATGAACTGGTGTGAACAAAAGGCAGACATGAGATTTCAGCAATCCCAGTCCATTTGCTATCATTTATTGAGGAGTTCCGTTGCCTATCTCAGAAGTTCTTCATCAGATCTTCACCAAATTGAAATGGGACCACTCCGAGAAAGTACTCTTCCAAAAACTATCCGAATCGCTTTAAGTGTGCATATAAAATTGGAAGAGTTCTCTCTATTTATCCAGGATTCCATCATCAGATCTTGACTTGATGATCATGGGACCACCTGGGAAGTATACCCTTTCAAACAAAAAAAAAAAAAATCCAAATCGGTCCAGGCATCTTCGAGTAATCGGGGAACATACATAAAAAAAATAAAATAAAAATAAAAAAAAGGTTCCGACGAATTGAGAACCTCCACCTTTTTGAAGTTGGTTAAAAATCAAACAATAAGTAGAATAAAATGTTATTTATTTTTCATAGTCACAAAAACTCACATAAAAATCACAGTTCTACTTACAACTAAAATATACGCTAATATTATCTGGTTTTGTTCGTTTTTAAGGCTGCGTTGTCCAGGACAGCGTGACCTGCGTGACACGCCTAATCCTTATAAACTTGTATTGCAAGTGGCTGATTAGCTTACTACATTACAATTATAAGACAAATAATAAAAAAATAAGGTTTTTTTTTTCATCAGACCTTTCGAAGAACCATTGAAATCGCATCTCTTAAGGCTGATATATCCAGTAGGTAGCCAACTTTTTGCCCGTTTTTGGAGGAGGAAGTACCCGTCCAATCAAAAATCTCCGACGACAAAAAACTCGATAAAGTTGTAAAACCTGAATACCAAGTTTTGTCCAGATACGTTGTAAAATACGACCTGTAGAGGAGTACCAACAAACTGACAGACGAAAGTAAATTTTGCCAGACTTGAAAATCAGACGTTTCGCTCGCTCGGTCAACAAATAAATCCTACCTTTTATTCTTATCTCTCGTACTAGAATTCGTTACAATTACGTGTCCAAACCCTGCCTAAAATATTCTGTATCGACCGACCTCGGTTTTATTATTATATATTCTAGGATACCTTACCTTATAGCCACAAGTCTTTTAGGCACTTAACTTTAACTTTTGAAGTTGGGATTTTCTTACGAAAAAGAAACATAAGATTACTCTTAAACTTATCCTCACTTCCAGCTGTCGTTATTTATATAAACCCGCGACTATGTTAATATACAGTATGGAACTGGCACCATGTGAAAGAATTTAATCTACTAGCAATACTAGTCCACAGAAGTATAGCAAAATTAAATGTTAAATTAAAAACCATAAATTAAAAAAGTTAATTTTTCAAACAAAATAAATATCAAAATAAATTCAGTAAAAGTAATCACTCTGTTTAGACAACCGAGCTGGCCACCTGCGGTGCACCACAGTGCCCATTCCATTGTTCACCAAACAGGGATTTTTTGTTTGCACACATGTTCAAGGATTCAAGTTCATTGACTCATAGACCTAGTGATCGAATCTACAGAGTGTTCAAATTTACTCAAAATTAAAACTCTACTTTTTGACCTAATTACTGGACCGATTTTGTTAATTTTTTGTATATCGTCAGCAAAGGTGATATCAAGTATGTGGTTGGATTTATTGCATATATGTGAGCTCCATACTGTAGATTAATGTTGATGACATCTTTTTAGGGTTCCGCACCTCAAAAGGAAAAAACGAAACCCTTATAGGATCACTCATGTGTCTGTATATCCGTCTGTCTGTCTGTCTGTCTGTCCGTCTGTCACAGCCAGTTTGCTCCGAATCTAATAGACCGATTAAGTTGAAATTTGGTACACATATGAATTTCTGTGACTCAAACACGGACGGGTAAAGTAAATAAATTAAATTTGAATAAAGAGGTCACTTTTGGGGGGCAAATAAGAAAATAAAAAAAAAAGTTTAGCAAACTACACCATGTGGCATATTAAATGAAAGGGCTTACTATGAAGGTCTCAAATATATTTTTTTTATAATTTAAAATTAAATTGTTTTAAAGTTATTTAAGAAAATAGACGAAAATTGACCATTTGAGATAAGGGGGGGGGGGGCTTATCTCCGAAACTACTGAGCCTAAAATTTTGAAAAAAAATACAGAAAATAGATCTTTACCTGTAGATTACAGGAAAACCTATAAGAAGTCTGTGGTCTTAAAATAACATGATAAATCTATCAATATAGTGAGTACAAACTTACATTTACAGTTGGAATGTATGGGAGAACATGTTTTTCAACTACAATGTTAAGTTTGTTCTTAAGATAAATTCATCCCAACTACGAAACCCTTCATTGTGCGTGGTCCGACACGCACTTGGCCGGTTTGTTTTTTTTTTTGCGTACTGGGATTGCTCTAAATCTGGTGCAGGGGAGCGCTAACAGCATGGTGGCCGCGCTCGCGGGAAGGCTTGGTTGTTCCGTCATCTCCCACTGCTGTAAGCGGCATGTGGCAGGCAGATGCGACTAACAAACCTCATTGTATGTGTAAGTAAGTAATTAATTGTGATTATTTTTATTATGGTTTTATTTTTAATTTTTTTGTATTTTTTTTTTATTGTGTATTATGTTGTATTATGATGGTATTAATGAGTTGGATTATATTAAATTAATTTGTAATGTTGCATGTAATGTGACTAGTGTTTTGGTAATATAAGTCAATGATACTCGAAATAAAATTATTTTATTTTATTTATTTATTTTATAAACCCCGATCACGCCTGATGGAAAGCGATGGATGTGGTCTACGATGGAACGAGCGTGCCCAGAAGATGCGTATTTACTCTTGCTTTAAAGGCAGACGGGTTATATGTGAAAGAGAACACAGACGCTGGCAGAGTTGTGGAACTCTGCTGCTGCTGCTACATACAACTTTTGAATATAAAACAAAACGCTTAACTAAAGTCCACACTTTAGCTATGCGTTTTGTTTTATATTCAAAAGTTGTATGTTTAGGTTAAGGTGCTACGGGCCTGTGTCGTCTGTAATAAATGGTTTATTTATTTATAAATGTGGAGGATAAAAGAAAGAAAGAAAGAAAGAAAATACGTTTATTTGCGGTAAACATGACGCAAAGGACAACAAAAAATAAAATAAGCAATGTAAAAAGCAAGTTTTGGGGAAAATATGCGTCACATCTACGCAAAAAAGGGCGCTGTTTCATCATTAGCTTGACAGGACAACAGCCAGAAGTAATTTTTGGGTCCTGATCATTGTTCATTGTGCCCAATTTATTAAGTGTCGCCATAGCATGTCTTCCTTTTTAACCGACTTCAAAAAGGAGGAGGTTCTCAATTCGTCGGAACCTTTTTTATGTATGTTCCCCGATTAATCGAAGATGGCTGGACCGATTTGGATTATTTTTTTTTTTTTTGTTTGAAAGGGTATATTTCCCAGGTGGTCCCATGATCATCAAGTCAGGATCTGATGAAGGGATCCTGGAGAAATAGAGAGAACTTTTCCAATTTTATAGGCACACTTGAAGCGATTTGGATAGTTTTTGGAAGAGTACTTTCTTGGAGTGGTCCCATTTCAATTTGGTGAAGATCTGATGAAGAACTTTTGAGAAAGGCAACGGAACTCCTCAATAAATGATAGCAAATGGACTGGGATTGCTGAAATCTCATGTCTGTTTGTTGTTTACACCTGTTCATAACATAACATCACGCCAGTACGCTGTGAAGGGGTAAGCACATGTGAGCCACTAAAAAGTGAAAAATAAAAACTTTTTCACAAAAAAATACAACCGACTTCCAAAAACAACACTACAAATTGAAAAATAACTTTAATTTCGGAAGTCGGTGGCAAAAACGAAAATACATTTAATCAGACACCGACTTCCGAAATTAAAGTTATTTTTCAATTTGTAGTGTTGTTTTTGGAAGTCGGTTGTATTTTTTTGTAAAAAAGTTTTTCTAAATAATTTTCACACAATCCATCCATAGTTTCTTTAGTCTTCCCCTACTCTTAAGCCACATTCTGAATACCTACTCAATACTTTCCAAACAACATGTTCTATATTTCTCAGCTCAGACTTCATCTTACTTTTTGTACTCGTTTCTTTAAATCCTTTTCATTCGCGTAAGCAATACTACCAATTTATTCGCCAGCCCAAACTTTCTGCCAGTAAACCTTTTTAGCTACCTTTGCATCATCCATATTTTTATTCATATACAGGTGATTTTTTCAAGTGCGCGTGGATGGCCAAATCCGAAACTATGGGGAATAGTGAAAAGTACTCAAAGGAGTCTCGGGCTCGATTTTGATGAAAACTAAAACTGCATCATTGGACTTTTGAAAAATCAAAATTCCTAGTCAGGAAACGAACCCGTTGAATTTGAAGAAAAAAACACACTGCATTATTTATTACAACATTCGATAGTGTCGCTAATAAGGATCGAATTCTGTCAAGTAATAAAAATCAATCTGCCTAGCCTTTTCCCAACCATGTTGGGTCGGCTTCCAGTCTAACCGGATGCAGCTTAATACCATTATTTTACATGGAGCGACTGCCTATTTGACCTCCACAACCCAGTAACTGGGTAATACGATACCCCTTGGTAAGACTGGTTGTCAGACTTTCGGGCTTCTGGCGACCCGTAACGACTGTCAAAGATTCACGAATGACAGCCGGGACCAACGGCTTAACGTGCTTTCCGAGGCACGGAGGAGTCTCGGTATGTAAAGATGGTCACCCATACACTGACCAACCCCGGCAAGCGTAGCTTAACCTGATGGATCGACCCATGCGGCTGCTATTACTTAGCCACAAGCTCTATTCACGAATTCACATTATACACGAATTCTGTCAAGTAATAACATATTACGGTAAACTAAAGGAAAGAGCTCATTTTTATCAAAATACCTTTTATTTTTCTTATGTTACCTACATATTAAACCATAAGTGATTAATTGTTCAAAATGATGACCGTTGTTTTCAATACATAGCTGGATTTAATGTCTCAAGGATTTCTCATAGTTTCGAATTTGGTCATCCACGCCCACTTGAAAAATTCACCCTGTTTATCTCTGAACTGCTAAAAACAAAATCACACACTATCCATGACCGAATATTACATAAAAGAGGAGTTAGCAAGTTAATACAGATTAAGTACTTGATTGAAGTTAAACTTTCGTTAACCGACTAGCTTTAGTAAAACTCTCGCATACAGTTTTAAATGATGTGAGAATTTCCTCGAATTTTAACAGTTTGACGTAGGTTAAACTTTCATGAACATTGTATATGATTAGCATTCCAAAAATGGTGTAGAAGTTTTTTTATTCCTTAAGAATCTTTTTAGAGGTCAAAAAAGCTATGGATTATGACGATAATTCCGTAGATGCTGATACAAGACCGCAGAAACAATATATTTTGTCGACTAGAGCTATAGATATTCTTGTGGAAACACTAAATCGTTCAACATAAGAATTAAGCTAGCTTTAGCTAGACAATTATGACTCTGGCAAAAATAGGGTGCTACCAGAGTCTTGTGAAGATGAATACAAATAATTGTTTTAAAATAAATATGCAGCCGTTTATCAGCATTTAAATGTTAAAATCAATGAAAACAATTTTTGCTTTAAAAATCACCATCCATAATGTTCCACGTTATTTGCCCCACACCATCTTCCTGCCCCTATGTTCAATGCAATTCAAACATATTCAACACACGTCACATTAGGTTGCCCCATTGTCCTTTCCAGAAACGCAACCTAAGGGCCTAAAAGGGAACCCTTTCACCAATAGAGTAATTACATCTGGAGGGTATCCCGCGAAAAACCCTAATTCCGGCCGGTGAAAAATACCGAGCAAAAGACCGTTCATTTGTTGCTCCTAAGTAAACAATTTTAATCAAATCGCTGTATTTTTTTTTTCTACCTTAAATATTTGCACGGAAAAGTGTACTCAAAATGCGTCGTGCCCAAATATACTCGTACCTAAGACAGAAAATATAAATGCTTTACTTTTAAAGACGACTCTTTAGTTTTTTCCCGAAACTTTGTTCCAAAGAATGGAGTCTTATCTTGAAAAGATTTTACAGTTCTGAGAGAAGGTTAACTTTTGTTATAATTCAGTTTAGATCTAATGGATAAATTGAATTAGAACAAGTTAAGGTTTTAAGATTTCCCGTTTTCTCGCTCTTTATGAAGACGACACTCATTTAGTGTCAGTTCTTACTATAGTTCCGATAACTGACAGGGAAAGTTTAGTTGAGATTTATTTGAAAAGTACTTTTTTTCAAGCATCCACTTGCAGGTTTTAGCAGTCTTATTTAGGTCTGAATTAACACCACCTTTAAAGGGATTACCCTGATGTTTTGCATCAATAGAAAGTATAGGTATGAGGTGTGAGATAGAAGTGAGGGGCTTGTGGCTAAGTAATAACAGCCGCATGGGTCGATTTGATGTGGTTTGTCTGTGGATGGATCTCTACATTTCTCGGAAAACACGTTAGGCCGTTGGTCCCGGCTGTCATTCGTGGATCTTTGACCGTCGTTACGGATCGTCAGAACTCCGAAAGTCTGACAACCAGTCTTACCAAGGGGTATCGTGTTACCCAGTTACTGGGTTGTGGAGATCAGATAAGCAGTGGCTCCATGTAAAATACTGGTTTTCAGCTGCATCTGGTTAGACTGGAAGCCGACCCCAACATAGTTGGGAAAAGGCTAGGCAGATTGAGTATCATTTATATATCATAGAGACAACCAGTCTTACCAAGGGCCAGTATTATCCAGTAACTGGATGGATTCCATGTAAAATGTTACTGTTAGAATGGAAGCTAACTCCAACATAGATGGAAAAAGGCTAGGCAGATGATAATTAGATCAGAATTTAAAATACGTTTGAAGGAATTACCCTAATTTTGAATTTAGCATCAACAAAACATTGGTATGTTCATACCCCAAACACAGGCCTAATAAACCGCTTCAAAGAAAGGTTGTGAGAAAATATTGCAATAATTCATGTTTGGCAGATTGCGGTTCCGATATATCTTTTACGACACGGGAAAGAAGTGAAGAGAAGGCTTCCTCTTTCTAAGGGAACAAGTCAGTAGTGATACCTATTGTGTAAAGATCATTTCGAACCTTCGGAGTCACACTTGCGGATTCTCATTTCGACACAGCTATGTACAGTCAACAAAAGAGATATCTAGGCAGGGTATACTGAATGAATTGCTTCATGTTAAATTTCGTGAAAACATACAATTTTGTGTTGGTGTCTTACAATTTTATATTTTATATATATAAAATTGAACATGAAGCAATTTACATACAAATATGTTAGTATACCCTGCCTAGATATCTCTTTTGTTGACTGTACCTACCTACGTTCGAATTTCAATGTGAGAAGAATGCGTTTAAACAATGCATCCGAGCCGAATCCGAGAAATGACAGTTGGAACAAAATGTTCTAAATTCGGACGGATGGAATTTGGATCTAGTGCACAGCTTTTCATACAAATAATATTACGGGCACTTCGAATCATCCTTTCACAGATTCGTTTCAGATGCAGTGCGCAAAAGCTCTAACTGTACAATACCTTCTGTTAGTTTCTATGATACTGTGTTTAGTTTCATTGAAAACCACAGCGTACAAAATCAGCCTATATTGTTCCCACTGCTGGGATACAGGCCTCATCTCGGTGAGAAGGAGTGGGCCGTAATCCACCACACGGACCTAGTGCGGGTTGGTAGATGTCACATGTCTTCGAATTTTTGGTTCTAACGATGTTTCCTCACGATGTTTTCCTTCATCGATTTGAGAGCTGTGGTGATGAAATTATTTACACAAAGTAAAGCGCCTGCCTGGGTAAACCCACGACGTACAACTCGGTAAATCGGAGCCGGTACCACTGGGCCACCACTGCTCCCAAAAAAAAAACTGCAACTGTAAACCCAAAGCACACAAAATCGTCAAACTGTCGTATTAAATTAGTAAACTAGTCAATTCTACACTTACCCGATTTGCCTACGCCCTATATAATTCCCGCGTGTAATAGTCAAATTCTATTTTAACTTCAAAACACAGCGTCTAATAAATTAAGTGCAATGAAACCCTATTTCCTCAAACTCGGAGTATAATGGTTAATTTAAAGACCAATTAATTTTAAACTCTTCAACGAATTGCCTTCTTAAACCCGAGACGTTATGAAATTACAGAGAAAACCTACACCTTTATGTGCACACCTATTATGAGTTACCTACTTATGAAGCTTATAATTATGAGAGGTTAGATACCTACTTCTAATCTTTATGTCTTTCACTGACTTGAGTGTGCCCTGGCGGTTGAGAGTATGTCATGCTCACTCAAATGTCTCGCTGATGGTGGCGTGTGTGTTGGATCATTAAGTTCCCTTCAAAATGGTTGAGCTAAATGGTGCTGATCCATGCGTCATGTTCGTGAACGGGCGCCGTCAGTTGGGACTGGTCGTCTCTTAGCTGCCATGGCTTATTTTTAATTTTAATATTTAATTTAGTTGTTTTAGTTATTATCTTTTTATTACGGACGCTTTTTAACGTGCACGTCTTTCTACATTGTTCTCACATGTATATTTTCAACTTGAACGATGTAACCAATATTTTGTAAAAATATTATGATTTAAAAGAGTGTCCGTGGAGTTTCTTGCCCGTTCTTCTCCATAGGGATCTACTACGCTTTGGAATGGGCAACTAGCTTCATCTTTCTGACTGACCGACCCATTGACAATTCAAAAGTGCCTGTAATTGGTTTATTTTATAAGCATTTATTTTTGAAATAAATGCTTTGAGTTTGAGTTTGAGTTTATGTGCCTTTGAATATATTGCCGAAGTTAGGGACGTGAGATTAAGACCCACCGTCCACGACTTGACTTCAAAAGTAACGTGTTACAAACTCAATTCACCAATAGTAGACAGAATTTCACAGCACTATAGCATATTTTTCAGTAGTAGTATGTATGTCGCACCAAAACTAGCTTAAATTAGACTTTCAGTTAACAGACTAGCCTTTGGAAGTAATGCTCGCTCGGCTCGCACACGGTTGGTCATAGTTCTAACTTTTTTTTTTTTTTTGCTCCGGGGTGGATAATCCTCATGGATGTCCCCCGCCCTGGGGGGTCGAGGGGTCTATCAGACTCTTACTGACTAAAAACCAGCCCAGTGTTCCCTTCCCACACCTGTCATAGTTCTAACCTAACCTATCCCATTTGGTCGGGGTGCCTCGATTTAGTTACATCGACTAATTCGGCTTGCGCGTGGTTGGTCACAGTTCCAACCTAACCTATAATGAATATCATTCAGGCCACTAGTTGGACGGCGCCGTTTAGTTAAAATTAAATAAAATAATAATTTAATTCAGAATTTTTTTTAATGAATTTTTCCCAGTTAAATAAAAGGCTAGGTTGTTAACTGAAAGGCTAATTAAACACTTTGGCTGCGACATGTACTCGACGCATCTAACAGTTTGTGATTGGTTGCGACGTGTTGGTGATTTGAGTTTGTAACACGTTACTTTTGAGTAGCGTCGCAGATGATTGGCCTTAAGATTTTACAAATAATGTTCGGTACTATGAAGAAATCAGGCAATTTTCTTCTATAATATTGACATGAACTGTATAAAAATAGCTCATGGTTACAGTATTAATCAATAATAAGGGTAATAGCAGGGCTAAGTGCAATGGGTTTTAATTTTCCAGGTAGGTTTCAGCCTAGCACATAAATTCTAGAACATATCCAAGTTCATAAAGATGTTTAAAGTAAGAAAGTTTTAAAAAAGAGATTATAACTACACTTCTGGACACATCTTTTGGCCCACCTTGTATTTTCAGTTTCTTTTGGTCCTAGCTAAAATTTTATATTAGGTCGAGCAAAAAGTTTTTACGCAGTTTTGAACCTGGCACATTCACAATTTCATTCAATAGTCTTTTTTTGAATTTCGAACACAGAATTTAAAGAAACAAAAGACAATTTGGAGCCTGTTTGTTGATATCAAACAATCGAATACTAAGAAAACTTGGTTTTATTGGTTTACTTGGATTTAATTCTTGAAAAAGTGATTGATATCTTTGGTTTTGCAACAAACATTACTTATTCTTAACATTAAGGTGAGGTTCTATCAATAATCTATGGATACTTCACCTGAAGTCGCCGCCCAAGCTGTGGCACTTATTCAGGCCGGACACAGCCAAAGAAACGTGAGTGCTCAACTTAATTTAAGTCGATCTGCGGTCCGAAATGTTTATCGGAGGTACCTAGAGACTGGCGGCTTTGTTCGTCGCCAAGGAAGGCCACGATCTCGGGTCACAACTGAAAGGCAGGATCGATTCATCGTGACGACCAGTTTGAGAAATCGTCACCTTACCTCCATTGAGATACAAAACCAACTTCGCGACTTCCACGGAGTATCTGTGAGCGCTCGAACTGTTCGGAGAAGGTTAAAAGAACGCGATATGGTACCACACAAGCCAGCTAATGGCCCCAAACTAACGCGAGCCCACCGAACAGTGCGCCTTCATTTCGCACGCAGTCATTTAAATTGGACACAGCAAGATTGGAGCCGTGTACTCTTTTCTGATGAGTCTAAAATTGTGTTACATGGCAATGATGGAAGGAAGAAGGTCTACCGACGTAAGGGAGAGCGTTTCGCACAATGCTGCTTTGAAGAGAGGGTTGCTTATGGCGGTGGCTCATGGACTGTCTGGGGCGGTATATCCGCGAGCGGCAAAACTCAACTTGAGGTTGTTACAGGACCACGGCTGCCAACATTAAATGCTGAAAGGTACATTCATGAGTGCTTAGAACCTCACGTGATACCATACGCGGACTATATGGGCCCAAATTTCCTTTTTATGCATGATAATGCAAGAGCCCATGCGGCCGGCATCGTCAGGGAATATCTTCGGGATGTGAACATCACAGTTATGGACTGGCCAGCCAGAAGCCCAGACATGAACCCCATTGAGCACATGTGGGACGAGCTAAAAAGACGTGTTAGGGCTCGTCAGCCAGTTGCCCAGACGATGCAGGAGTTGAAAACTGCCATAGAAGAGGAATGGGAGATGATCCCTCAAAATTTCATAGAGCGGTTGATAAACTCTATGCCTAATCGTATGAGAGCTGTGGTAGATGCCCATGGAGGCAACACGCGTTATTAAATTAAACCTTTATTTGATAAAACATGTTTTTTATTCAAAAATCAATTGTCTTTAACAAGGCGCATATCCGACTTGTTAGGCGTAGCTCCATGTCGTATGGTATTCTGAATTCAAATTTAAAACAATACGATCGAAAAAGATGGTAAAATGTATCAGGTTTAAAACTGCATCAACAGTTTTTGTTCAATCTAGCAATCATATTTCGGTAGGGGCCATCGAAACCTAAACTCTAAGGTGGGCCAATAGATGTGTCCAGAAGTGTATTTATTTATTTATCAAGAAACAATTCGTATTGTGTTATACATTGCATACTTACACCATTATTAATATTAATATACCTAAGCTGTCATTCGTGGATCTTTGACAGTCGTTACGGGTCGTCAGAAGCCCGAAAGTCTGACAACCAGTCTTACCAAGGGGTATCGTATTACCCAGTTACTGGGTTGTGGAGGTCAGATAGGCAGTCGCTCCATGTAAAATACTGGTATTCAGCTGCATCCGGTTAGGCTGGAAGCCGACCCCAACATATTTGGAAAAAGGTTAGGCAAATTGAATTGATACCTAAGTTCTAAAAATGAACATTCAGCAATAATAATACTACAAGAGAAAACAAAAATATGATTACTAAAAACAATAATAATAAATGGCAATTTTTTTAATAGCAAATTGGAATAATATTAAATTACAGTTCGTCTATTGAGTACAAGTTTAAGACTTTTTGTTTTGTTTTTAAGACTAAGCAATCTTCTACCACTTCTATTGTTACTTTATAGGTTTCCGTACCCGAAGGGGACCCTTTTTTTTTTTTTTGTGCATGGGAAATCATCAAATGACCTCCCGCTCTGGGCAGAGTGGAAGGGCGTGTCAGACTTTTACTGACTAAAACCCACCCATGCTCCTTCAACTGCCCGTGCCAGGGCCACGGTATCTCTTTCGAACTACCCGCGACCTCGGCGGCATCGGCCCAATTGACCCCGTCACTGCTGACATCTCTTTGAGGCGCGCGTGGAACACAACGCGCCGTCGACCCGGGCTTGCAGTGCTATTCTGTGCAAATTTCACCGTGAAAACCTAGGTGAAGTGAGTTGTCATTCTGCCTGATGCTAGGGATTGACACTATATTATAGCTCACTCCACGCTCACTTCACCCAAGTTTTCACGGTGAGATTTGTACAGAATAGCCCTGCTGGTCCTTACCGGACGGCGAGCTGCCCATTACTCGTCGTCCGCAAGCCCGCGCCTACGGTGGCCGGGAATCGGCAATCGATTCCCGCCGCCCAGGGCGTCTCCTACGGCGGCTAGGGGCGCGAGGGCGCGGCTGTTACCCTATTACTAAGCCTCCGCCCCCATCCGTCCGTCTGTCTGTCAGGGGGCTGTGTATCTCATGAACCGTAATAGGTAGATAGTTGAACTTTTCACAGACTATGTATTTCTAATTCAAATTCAAATTCTTTATTGCGAACTAAGTGTATAATTTTGAAGATTTTAACAATAGACAGGTTCTTAGAACTTAGTTGCCTGTTAAGGCATTGTAATTTAAATTGTTATAAATATTTAAAAAAATAAAACATAGGTATACGTAGGTACTCAATGTTACAGTTATACAATTTACATTATATTATATTAATTATCATTATTCATACATTTTTTTTATTTTAACAGACAATTCTTACAATTTACATCACTTTATTCAACAATCTTTTAATATTTAAAAATTATTTTCTTCAAGGAATTCTTTTACAGAGTAATATGCCTTTTTAATCAGGAAGTCTTTTAGCTTCCTTTTAAAACTACCAATTGAGTGTAGGTTCTTAATGTCTATGGGTAACTTATTATACTGGATGACTTTTTTTACCGTCTCGAAAAAAATAGGGTATATTCGGTGAACGGAGTAGAAGCCTGTGGCATATCTAGTTTTTTTTTTTTTTTTAAATTAAAAAAAATCAAAATTGAAATCTTACTGCAGGTTGCATATTATTTCAATTTCGATATTTTTAAGGGATTTATTATTTTTCTTCAAAATTTATGTTTTTATTGTTCTAAAATGAAAAGTTTACAACGAATTTGTAGTATTTATTGATTCTTAAATATTTTTTTTGACTAAGCTTTTTTTTAAAAAAAAAAAACTAGGTATGCCATACGCTTCTACTCCGTTCACCTAATATACCCTATTTTTTTCGAGACGGTAAAACAAGTCATCCAGTATATTTTTATGCCCATACAAAAAACGCTATTGCTAATACTGCAGTCTAATGCCGCTATAACAACAAATAATAAAAATTAAATTTAAAATTATTACCATACAAGAAACGAGTTTTTTTTTTAATATGTTGTGTTAAATAGTATTTTATTTTGTTGTCCTTTGCGTCATGTTTATCGCAAATAAACGTATTTTCTTTCTTTCTTCTTCTTTCTTTCAAATATTTTACGGTGGTACGGAACCGTTCGTGTGCGTATCCGACTCGCACTTGACCGGTTCTTCTAGAATGCCTTGTCTTATTATTCATTCAAAATAATTTCGTATAAGTCGGTACCAAACAAGAGACATACTCGTACAAATCGAAAACAGGGAATTTAATTAATTTTTGACAATTAAACGCTTTGTATTGCATTCACGCATGAGGAGGTGAGCACAAAAGCGGGGCAAATATTCCGAGTGGGCCATAATGAAAGACCGAGCATTGCACACGTTTATAATTATTATGTTATGGATTTTAAAAGATTTTAAGGATGTCATGTACAGATCTTTGTTTACTGTTCCGATTATGCGTTCCGGGTTTATGTTTATACTTTTCAATTTATCAGAATTAAAATAGCTCTACGTTTACCAATTTGCTTGCTTATTTAACAACATAAATAAAACAGAAAATCTAATTGTAATTAGGAAAAGGCATAAAGGTAATATATTAGGATCACTTTACCCTCAAAATCTCTTAGGTACTTGCCTACTTAACTAAAAAAGTAAGTTTAAAAACTAAAACCTGACTACTGGAAAATCGCGCTCTAATAAGTATGAAACAAGAAAATATTCTCCTCTGAAATTAGGAAAAAAGACAGACAAATTAAAAATCCTGAGTCACACCTAATGTGTTCGATTTATGCGGAGTAATACTCTAACATGACGTGTGACTCCGGATTTTTAATTTGCGTCTTTTTCTCATTTCAGAGGAGAATATTTTCTTGTTTCATACTTTTTAGAGCGTGTTTTCAGTAGACGGGTTATAGTTTTTAAGCTTACTTTTTATTTAAATTATTTTGGGGTTATAGTAATGTTTAGATTAGAGCTAATTTACATTTTAAAGAAAAATAATTATTTTATATGTATTTTGGATAGGTGTGGAGAGGAAATACGTTTGGTTTCCCAATTATCGGGTGCATGCAAGGAAATCTACGAGCAATAGCTAAAAATATATATATATTTTTGAAATGTGCTAATTAAAAAAAAAAAAAATAAAAAAATGTGGAGATCTCCTTTTAAGCAATAGTTGCTTGTGTTAGGAGACTCCGCTCTTCCGCTAGGATTGAAAAATAGGATAGGATAAATAGAATAGGTTAGAATTGGAAATGTGCTAATTAAGCCCATTCATTTGATACCGAACACGGCATCATTACAAAACTTTTTTTTAGTTCATTACTTTATGTCCTCTAGCCATATTCAATTGAATGTGACGTCACATAGCCCATAACTAACGGACAATCAAGACGCTTCCAACGATACCTCATTTGTCCCAGTTTAGAAGTTATAAGGGAACAGATGAACATACATACATACCGGTCAAAATCATAACCCTCCTTTTTGCTTCGCCGTAGTCGGGTAAAAAGGGGAAATAATAACATAGGTAAATATAATAGTAGTCATTACATTATTGTTTCGGTAACAGAAATTGATGTTTCCGAAGCACACATTACCGAAAATGTAATTAGACGAAACGTTCACTTGATTCAAACAATAATTTCGCTTTTCGCGGATGATTGATATTTAATTACTAAAAATAACAATATAATTATTAAAACAGTTACTTCAAAAATAGTTTTTGAAGTTACTTTTTATTTAAATTATTTTGGGGTTATATTTTTTTCGTTTTTTTATTTTTTATTTTATTTAACTAACAATATATATGTTTTTGAAATGTGTTAATTAAGCCGCTTCATTTGATACCCTACACGGTGTCATTAGAATTTTTTATGTTTAGTTCATTACTTTATGTCCTCTAGAGGGCGCCATATTCAATTTAATGTGACATCACGTAGCCTATAATCAGCAGACGATCAAGACGCTTCCAACGATACCTCATGTGTCAAATAATTATGCTTAGCAGTTTAGAAGTTTTGAAGGTACAGATGAATGTTCATCTGTTGTATGAATACACACATACATACATACCGGTCAAACTCATAACCTTCCTTTTTGCTTCACCGTAGTCGGATCACAAAAGACATCACGGCATCTCGGGCATTCACCAGCCACTAGACCTACGTATAAAAAGTTACTTCGGACTTTAGTTAATTTAAAACAAACGGATAGCTACAAACCCCACTCCATAAAACTTAACATTCTGACTCTTCCTTCCATATACATACTGGAAATCTGTAAATTCGCACACACACACCAAGACTTTTACACTAAACGAGAAGACATACAAACGAGATACACACTATACGACACAAAACACGATTAAAGCTACCGACATCCCGTCTAAAAATGCACTCATCTAGTCCACTGGTTATGTCGATAAAAATGTACAACAAACTACCTGAGGTACTCAGAAATGAGAAAAAAATTGCTATTTTCACAAATAAATGAAAAAAAAATGACTAAATAAATGTTATTATAATATAAATGAATATTTAATTGACAAATCCATAGAACTGACATATTAATATAAATGAATAATAAAATTTTTAGATTAAATTAATAATTAATAAAATGCTACCATAGCTTTTACTTAGAATAAGTTGGTTTTGCATGTATAATAAGTTCTCTTCCTTCAAACTTTCTTTTGCTGTGCCCGATAAGGTCCACAATTGCTACAACATATTATGTCTACTTACCACCTAAGAATATACATTGTAGAATGCAATAAATGATTGAGTATTGAGTACGTTTCTAAACCTGTCAAATCACCAATCACCAATAAGACTTTTCAAACATGTCGTAATCTTGCAGTCCCTCTGTATGATATACTCCCCCCTAGTTTCCCCAGACCTATTAATATTCCATTTCTCTTAACACTCGTTGATTCCCCATTAATTAAAACACTCCAATAATTTATTTTATTAAATAACATCAAGCTATAACATAGCAATTCATAATGGTGGTTATTTCGTAGTTAGTCCCATAATAAACTTAATTTGAGTTGTCTGCTTATTAATCATTTATATTAACAAATATTATTGTGTTGTCCTTACAGGCTACTCAAACAGATCCAGTTTTATTTAAACCGTGCAGGCTGTATAACCGGTCAACCTCTTTGTTTCTTTTCTTAACCTTGACATTGGCAGAATCATAGATAAAACAATGGAGCCTCTACTATAAAATTGGAATTGAAAGACTTTTCAAGCATCATAATTTATTTTTACTCACTTGGATAGTTAATCTGACTTTGCGCAAAAGTATACAATTTTTGTTACCGGCACGAGAAACCATCACAGTAACGTGGTTGCTGAGTTTGTGGATGATAAATGGACACAGTCACTGGTTGCAACCACTGGTACACTGACAATATGAGACCATTGTCAAGCGCAGCATTAGCAGTATAACTCAGATCGACACTGACCGACTTTGACAACAAACTAAACCAGTATATTCGTCAATTTATTACTCAAGCGACCACAAACAATTCAAAACTTAATTTACTTGTTTTAAAAATGAACCATCACGGATTCACATCTCGACATCGTTCGAATTTCAAAGTGATGTTTAGAGAATAGTTATAACAGCCACGGTCGATCGATCAGGTTAAGCTACGCTTGCCGCGGTTGGTCCGTGGATGGGTGAAGATCTTTACATACCAAGACCCCTCCGTGCCTCTAAAAGCACGTTAAGCCGTTGGTCCCGGCTATCATTCGTGGATCTTTGACAGTCGTTACGGAAGTCTTACCAGTATTATTTAGTCACTGGTGTGTGGAGGTCAGATAGGCAGTCGCTCAATGTAAAATACTGGTATTCAGCTACAGACTGAAAGCCGACCCCAACATAGTTGGGAAAAGGCTAGGCAGATGATGATGATGTTTAGAGAATCAAACTGCAGATATGGCTGAATAACATACACACAAGGATCGACTGCCATGACCTGCCTAACACCATTAAAACGCAATACCAATATCCCAAGGGTACCGATATCGCTAAGACTGGTAATCAGATTCACAGGTTTGTTACGACCTGTCACTTGTGTAGTGTATGTAAGTTAAGTATAGTTACGTAGTTAGTTAGTTAAGTGTAGTTGTGTGGTAGTGGGTAGTAGTGTAGTTTATTGTGTCTTCACATAGATTGCGCCTACATGATCTTAATATATTGCTTACTTGACTAATCCTAACTATGGAGTGGTTACACACACATACATACTAATACTAATGATACTTAACTTACATACACTACACTTGTGTTCCAATGACAACTTTGACAAGCTTATGACTTGGTTCCGCTGGTCAAGGTTTCCGAAGCCGCGAAGTTCCGAAACAGGTTAGTGCTCTCCGGGTACTCAACTACAGGCTATGATCACCTTACTGTCCCCAACAAATCTAATAAAATGTGACACCGTCTCGAAAAAAATAACTAACTACAAATGATACTCAATCTGCCTAGCCTTTTCCCAACTATGTTGGGGTCGGCTTCCAGTCTAACCGGATGCAGCTGAAAACCAGTATTTTACATGGAGCCACTGCTTATCTGATCTCCACAACCCAGTAATTGGGTAATACGATACCCCTTGGTAAGACTGGTTGTCAAACTTTCGGAGTTCTGACGACCCGTAACGACTGTCAATAGTCCACGAATGACAGCCGGGACCAACGGCTTAACGTGCTTTCCGAGGCACGGAGGAGTCTCGGTAAGTAAAGATGGTCACCTATCCACGGACCAACCCCGGCAAGCGTAGCTTAACCTGATGGATCGACCCGTGCGGCTGTTATCACTTAGCCACGAGCTCCTCTAACTAATAACTAAGCTACTACAAATGATACTGCAAGCTGCAATCTCTGAATTAGTACTTCTAGCTACGTATTGACCTATGTGCAAAATTTATTCCTACATACCTAACAATGACTACGGACCAAAAATCTACCAACATTTATATTTTTGTTCTAAAAATATTGGCATATTTTTAATAAAAACTTTATTATAAATACATGAAAGCTACGAGTATATAATTATCCAAACACAGAAAACGTCAAATTAAATGTAGAATGGAAATTGACGAACATAAATAAAATATAACGGAAAACACATTCCATTCGATTGAACTTTGGGAACCCATTAAAATAAATGTTTAACACATTCCACCGTAATGGTACGACCTCAATGGAAATCCTCACATATAAACGATAAAATGTAATTCGCCTTACCTTATTTCCGATTTCAAAATCGAAAGGAAGGAACCGAATACCGCTACATAATCACGACTTCTCACTGTTTTTTAACACAACCTTTGACTCACTATAAACTTTATAAATTAAGAACGTATTGTTATAACTAATAGAGGGGTTTTTCTCACATATTTTTTATTTACCCGGCATTGTCACATTGTTCCAAGTTTATATAACACCAGCGTAGCAGCGCTGTAGACTCGTAGCAACGCTACGACGGCTCGTAGCGGACTGAAGTACTGACGCTCTCGTAGCATACATATAATATAGTACAAAGTATACTGATGTGTACATAAAAGTTTAACTTTTTGTGTATTTAGTTGTGGCTAATAAAAAACCTTTTGTACGTTTTCCGTGGTAGATTAACTGCTTTGGTACAAGTAACGCCATCTGTTACCAGGTGCAGTAATTACATGTTCAGTTGAAAAGTAGGTTGCGAATGTGTGTGTTTGAAAGAGGTTAGTTCGTGATTTCGGAGAATAGCCGAAAGTTTTGTGCAAATGTTACTGCATGAATGTTTGCGGTTTGAGCGAATCGTTTTTGATGCTTACGGTCATAAGGAGACTAACTAAAGCGCCATTTGCTAACGTTAACTAAATAATTGTTAACTTTAGCAAATGGCGCTTTCTGAGAAACTGTTTAATAAAACTAATTGAATTAAGAACGATTGTCTCTTCCTGACTTAGCTGTGTATCGATAAAAAGAGAAAAATGGTATAAAACCGTTGGCCAAATCAAATTTCTAAAGAAGTCTATATTCATGTGAATTTAAAAAAAAAAATCGGCCGAGTGCATGCCAGACCACGCACAATTAAGGGTTCCGTTAGTTCAAAAGAATTTATCCTAAAACCAAACTTAACATTGTAATCGCAAAAAAAAAATATGTGATAAAGTTACAAATTAACAATTTTCGGACTTTTTCCTTTACTTGTGCTTTGAGACCTTGCTTCTTGCCAAATTTCATTATTCTAGGTCAAAGGGAAGTACAGGTTTTGATTTACTTGCGAGTATCAAAATATGTCGCATAAATAGCCGTATTGTCGTATTGTCTAGTTAAATGTATTTTCGTTTTTTGCCACCGACTTCCGAAGTTAAAGTTATTTTTCACTTTGTAGTGCTGTTTTTGGAAGTCGGTTGTATTTTTTTGTAAAAAAGTTTTTATTTTTCACTTTTTAGTTGTGTACCTACCCCACACAAATTCTAATACCACTATCTGCAAAACAAACTAGAACATCATCCATATAAAAGTGGGACAAAATACGTATTATTGAAGCTAACTCAAAAACGACCGAAGCAAAGTTAATCAATTTTATATGGGACCAACTGTGATGTATACCCTCTCGAATAAAACAAAAAAAATCCAATTCGGTCCAGCCATCTTCGAGTAATCGAGGAACATACATAAAAAAAAATAAAAAAAAGGTTCCGACGAATTGAGAAGTCGGTTAAAAATTAAACTCATTTTCTCAACTCCTGCTTCAAGTTCCTACAATACCAGCGGTTGTTGGCCCCAAAAAAACATCAAATCATATTATTATTTGATTATGTTTAGATATCGGAAGCCTGTTGAGTTTTGCTAGCTAATTTAATTTGACCCTGTAGTAATATTTTGTAAATAATTGAAAATCTGTATTTTCATTTCGTCCAAAATCTAGTAGACCATGTCCATGTGTTCATCTGCGGAACCGTTTTTAAGGACCACTGAGACAATAATTAGCGAATTACATAGATCATTAGACTATTGAAAACTGTAGCCGAGAGCATCGGCTCTCCGATTGTGCAGCAGTTTGTGAGGAGGCTGATTTTTACTAACACTAGGCAATAAGTTATTTTTGTATGTTACTAACACTATATGGATATTGTGTGTCCGAAATAAAATGATTCTATTCTATTCTATTAGGTAAGTAATGGATCAAAAGAAATCTCCTACGGGCATACCTACACAACACAAAAGATAAAACACCCAACATTACATTCAAAATTCATAAATAAAGTTAAATCCCCCTATAAATACTTCGATTTGAGACTACATATCGCCGAAAACCCCGGGGACCAACCTTATCCAAACTTTGGGGAATTATATCTATCTAGTGAACCATCTGCTAACTTTTAAACTTACAAAGGGGGAAAAGGGGGGAATTCCGTATCAGTTTGCAGATTTGGAAGTATCTTGGTTGAATTCGTTGTGGATAAGTTATGTCGTGTCAATGGGCGAATGGGCCAGTGTGACTATTTTATTAGGAGGTGTATTCTAAGGTCCCCTAATTGAATGAGTGAGCGAAGCGTCTCTGCTTCAAGTCTAGCAAAATTTGCTTTCCTCTGTCTGTTTGTTGGTACTCCTCTACAGGTCGTATTTTACAACCGATCTGGACAAAACTTGGTATTCAGGTTTTACGACTTTATAAAATTTTTTTGTCGTCGTTGATTTTTGATTGGAGGGGTACTTGCCCCAAAAAGGGGCAAAAAGGAGGCTACTGGATATTTTTGCCTTATGAGATCCGATTTCAATGGTTCTTTTTTTATTTGAAAGATTTTAGTTAAGAAAACTTTAAGTGACCAACTTAAAGTTTTCTTAACTAAAATCTTCTCTAATCTAGACCAACAAAATTTTTATGAGACCATCATAAAAATTTTGTTGGTCTCATAAAGAAAAAACATGGTAAATAATAGGTATATACCGTTTTAAATAACTTTAACTTTTTAGCGAGAGCAGTGATGGCCCAGTGATAACGGCCCCAACTTACGAGTTGTAGGTCGTGGGTTCAAACCCAGGCAGGCACTTTACTAATGTGTAAATAATTTCATCACCACTGCTCTCAAAAAGGTGAAGGAAAACATCGTGAGGCAACCGGCATGTCCTAGAATCAAAAATTCGAAGACATGTGAGATCCACCAACCTGCACTGGGCCCGCGTGGTGGATTACAGCCCACGTCCCTTTCACTGAGAGCAGGCCAGTGTCCCAGCAGTGGGAACATTATAGGCTGATTATGTGTTATATAATATGTAAATAACTTTAGTGGTATATTAATTGTTGTAAAAAAGTTTGTGTTGAGAAGCTCGTGGCTAAGTAATAACAGCCGCACGGGTCGATCCATCAGGTTAAGCTACGCTTGCCGGGGTTGGTCAGTGGATGGGTGACCATCTTTACATACCGAGACTCATCCGTGCCTCGGAAAGCACGTTAAGCCGTTGGTCCCGGCTGTCATTCGTGGATCTTTGACAGTCGTTACGGGTCGTCAGAAGCCCGAAAGTCTGACAACCAGTCTTACCAAGGGGTATCGTATTACCCAGTTACTGGGTTGTGGAGGTCAGATAGGCAGTCGCTCCATGAAAAATAATGGTATTCAGCTGCATCCGGTTAGACTGGAAGCCGACCCCAACATAGTTGGGAAAAGGCTAGGCAGATTGATTGTAAAAAAGTTTGTGTTCGCGAGGTCTATAATACTAATAGACAGTCAGTCAGTCAGTTATAACTGTCTATAAGATAAATAGGATAAGATCATTAATTTGTCCAAAACATGGCTATTGTGTTCTCAATACTGGGGTGGTTTTGGATCAGCCGAAAAATCGAAAAAACTTCTAAATTTTATTTCAAGTGGTACGAAGTTCACCGGGTCACTTAGTACATATTATAAGTTAAAGACGCTTTTCGTGTCTGTCTAAAGTGACCGCGACATTCTTCTAAACTACGCAACGGATTTTGATGCGGTTTTGACCATCATGTAGAAAATTTATTCCAAAAGGTTTGTTAGGTACTCAATATCTTATTGGAATGATTGGGTAATGCGCTTAGTAAATTTAAAAAATCGTTTCTTTGGGAAAGTTGTTTGTAATCATAAGTGAGTGTTGTGTGTTGTTTGTTGTTTGTATCGTATGTTTAAAAATAAATCAGCTGCTCAACGACACATTTTCACGAGTTATGTAGAGAAAAGCTGATTTTTTTTTCGCGATTTCAGGTTTGGTCCCGTAGTAAAAGTTGTTTGTTATCATGAGAACAATCTTGTCTTATTAAATATCGGTCACTAATTACCAGTTCACTGGTGACTGGTAATTAGTATCAATATCGTTAGTATCAAAGTTGCAAAAATATAATAAACAAATCTCGACGCTTAGTGAAGTCGTCCTATACATGTATTTTTACATAGTAATCCTTCTACTGACTGACATTTAATAAACATGCTAGACGGCGACGAGATACTATATTAAAACGAAGTCTTGTAAAATATTTGCAATTGAAAATTTCGGGTCAAGGTACAGGCGAGCAACGAGTAGATACTTTAACTATTTTTTATTGTACGTACTGTAGAGGTTTGATGCTTTGGTCAAGCCTCGACAATGTTATACTGGCTGACATTCAATCATTCAAATATCGAAGGTATTCTAGAAACAAAAACGAACCTCGTTTTTTTTTGTAGGATGTTTAACGAATCTACTATCCTGGTTAAATAAAAGGGGATTATAGACTTGAAACAAAATATAATTTAGGAAAATAAGATAAAAAATACAGATTAAATTTAAAAAAACACTTCCCTACCTATCACACTCTTAGATTTTTAGTAAAACTTGATTAACGAACACATAACCCTCCTTTTGGGCTTCGCCGCGGTCGGGTGAAATAGAAACTTGAAATACGGCACCAGGCCAGGCCAGATGTCAGGCCTTGTCAGCTCTGAGGCCTGATAATTCCAAAAAAAACACGGGTCGGTATCGTCAGCACAGACCCCGACTCAATAAGTAGGTAAAGTTTGACTTCTTGGCGTAGAGATGTTTCCCTTTCGGAATCCAGGATCGAAAAAAGCCAGTGAATGTGGCAGTCATGGCTTATATACAAAGACCACTATTACTCCTAGCGCTTATATTATAGCCCCGTCTCCAAATTTTTCACCATGTCTGTTGTTTTCTCCTCGTTCTTTTTCAGACTTTGAAGTTTTGTTCTTCAAAAAATGCGACTTGTCAGTAATCGAAACGGCCAGAAATACAAGTATTCGTTCAAAAACCTCTTCGATGAATTCTGAGAGCGTGTAAATAATTTTTATAAATCTAATTTAGGATACAGTTATTCAGTAAACAATCATAATTATCTATAAAATACAATATTTGAGCTAACATGTTGATAAAAATAATTTAAATTATATAAATCAAAAATAACCTTCATAGACTAAGCCAGTAAGAAACTATATGAGAGAAAATTTAGAAGAAAAAGTAATGACAGCTTGACAGCCTGACATAAGTGTCATAACATTGTAAATTAAGATTAAAGAAAACAAATCGTTTTAGACCGATTCGCAAAATACTCAAACTCAAACTCAAACTCAAAGCATTTATTTCAAATAAACCAATTACAGGCACTTTTGAATTGTCAATGGGTCGGTCAGTCAGAAAGATGAAGCTAGTTGCCCATTCCAAAGCGTAGTAGATCCCTATGGAGAAGAACGGGCAAGAAACTCCACGGACACTCTTTTAAATCATAATATTTTTACAAAATATTGGTTACATCGTTCAAGTTGAAATTATACATGTGAGAACAATGCAGAAAGACGTGCACGTTAAAAAGCGTCCGTAATAAAAAGCTAATAACTAAAACAACTAAATTAAATATTAAAATTACAAATAAGCCATGGCAGCTAAGAGACGACCAGTCCCAACTGACGGCGCCCGTTCACGAACATGACGCATGGATCAGCACCATTTAGCTCAACCATTTTGAAGGGAACTTAATGATCCAACACACACGCCACCATCAGCGAGACATTTGAGTGAGCATGACATACTCTCAACCGCCAGGGCACACTCAAGTCAGTGAAAGACGTACCCAGTAAAAGGTAGCTTAATAGTAGCTACATAGTGCTCACACGTGCTATGCAATTATATAATACTAAGAGATTGAATCTACACAATGCAAAGAAAGTTTTCTCTCATCTTAATCTTCAGCAGGTCCAACAATATATCCGAATGCTAATCAATTAATTAATGCGTCCTTGTGGAGCAGGACAAGCATTCAGCCAAGCATTTTTGTCAGCGATGTAATCCCCCAACTTATAATATGCCTGGCTGCATAGTGTGCGTTTTATACAAGATTTAAATTTCCTTTCATTCAGCTGGAGTATGTGGGGAGGTATTTTATTATAACATTTTAAACAGTACCCCATGAAGGATGAGTCTACTTTAGCCAGTCTGAAACCTGGTTGAACTAATTGGTCCCTATTTCTAGTCCTATAATTGTGTCCTTCACCTCTTTTACCGAAAAGATTTAGATTTTTCCTTACGTACATGATGTTTTCGTAGATATATTGACAAGGTACCGTCATGATGTTAATATCTTTAAACAGTTCCCTTAGAGAATCGCGCCTGCGGAGGCCATATATTGCTCTGATGGCTCTTTTCTGCAGAATAAAAATAGACTCTATGTCTGCAGCCCGTCCCCATAGTAAAATACCGTAAGACATAATACTATGAAAGTAACTGAAATAGACCTTGCGGTGTCTACATCAGTGAATTGACGGATTTTTCTCAGCGCATATGCTGCTGAACTTAGCCGTCCTGCAAGAGATGTTAAATGCGGACCCCATTGCAGCCTTGAGTCGAGCGTGATCCCCAGGAAAACAGTTTTATCGACGAATTCTAGTTTCTCTTTATTCAATACTATGTCACAATCAGTACTTTTAACATTTGGTAAAGCAAATCTTATACATTTACTCTTTTTCCCATTTAATACTAAATTATTAGCAGTGAACCAATTATGGATCTATATACTAATGCAAACTCAATAAAGAAGTATGATATATACATATATGAATGAATGTAAAGTGTAAGTATATGATGTAAAATGTCTGTAGTACATAGATACTATAGATGACATATAGATTCTGGTAGGGCTCCGCGTAGAACCATTTTAGTTAAGGAGTGTGAATTATAATATACTAGCTTCGTATATACGAAGCTTATAAAATATAGAAGGCATCAGCCCCATTCAGCTAAAGTCCCTCTCGTTTCGTTATTAATATAGTAAATCTCCTACAGTGAGGTTCGAGTCCTCACATCCTCAATTAGGATAGACCAGAGGGCTGGCCTATTTTAAGCTCAAAGAATTATCATTGCCATCCAACGTGGCAATACTGTCAGCCTTTTGGGCACTTTTCCCACTGACAGCGATGCGGACGAATTTTTTGATGTCCTATGAGCTCTCTTCCCATTTTTTATTATTATTATATACTTGTACGTAATTTAAATAATTTAGTGTTAACTTGTATATAGAGAAATAAAAACTTACTCTGCAAAAAAAGAAAAAAATTAGGATAGAGCTATTCAGTCTTGAGCATGTTAAGGCGCTACTCCGACCAAAACTTTGCAATGGTGCGTTAATCAGACGCTATTAACTCATTAAATAAGAGTACACTACATCTAAAAGTACATTATTAATGTTCGATATACGAGTACTATCATCACATTGCACGTTCTTATTTGTTTTTATGTGTTATAAATACATTTAAAATCTGCAAAAAAGTGACTAAAATAATTGATTGCATGCATCTTTTGCTAAAGTTGACGTTCAATTGAGGATTACATTAATGGATACATAATTTTAAAATCTATATAATTGACGTTTTGTTTTATTTCAAAAGATTTGAAATAATTCCAAAAAAAATGTGAATTTTATGATAAAGGGACGTGCGCATGGAACGTTTCAGATTGAGACTGAGCGGCGGGACAGAGAAGGACTGAACGCTGAAAGTCGTTTGGTCGGGGAAGCGCCTTAAAGGAAGGACCGTATACAATACGCGGCACGAAAGATGAGACTTGACGAGCACAATACCGCGTCTCCCGCACTGCGCGAATAACGCCCGGTCATTTATACCGCTAAATACCGCTAATATACCTATAAATCGTCTACTGCGCAAGTTAAACCACGTGGTGTCTCATATTTAGTAGCACGTATCGTACTGTAGCGTAGCGACATAGTAAACGAGCGCAGTGGCGCGCGCCCGCAGAGTGGTCACTTGCTTGCTGGCGCCCGAATGATGCGGACGTGTGACGTCTGCTGTAGTATAGTGATTTGCTGCTTAATTTACCTACCCGAATGGTGAACACCACAGATTCCAATCATTTCGTTGCAACAATTAGTGACAATAATATTCTTCACTTTTTTATGTCTGGAAAAAGTACCACTAATATAAAAAAACTTTTTTACAAAAAAATACAACCGACTTCCAAAAACAACACTACAAAGTGAAAAATAACTTTAATTTCGTAAGTCGGTGTCGGTGTTAAATGTATTTTCGTTTTTTGCCACCGACTTCCGAAATTAAAGTTATTTTTCACTTTGTAGTGTTGTTTCTGGAAGTCGGTTGTATTTTTTTGTAAAAAAGTTTTTATTTTTCACTTTTTAGTTGTATACCTACCCCACACAAATTCTAATACCCCTATCTGCAAAACAAACTAGAACATCATCCATATAAAAGTGGGGAAAAAATATGTATTATTGAAGCTAACTCAAAAACTACCCAAGCAAAGTTAATCAATTTTATATGGGACCAACTGTGATGTTACCCTCTCGAACAAAACAAAAAAAATCCAAATCGGTCCAGCCATCTTCGAGTAATCGGGGAACATACATAAAAAAAAAAGGTTCCGACGAATTGAGAACCTCCTCCTTTTTGAAGTCGGTTAATAACAAGACATATTTATTTTATAAGTAAGCAAGCAGCAACTTCACATAACAAGTTCTCAGGATAACGTAAATAAGCGCAAATAAGTCGTGTAAGTCAACTGAGACGAGTAAATAAACAGATGTAAGTTGTCTCTTTATTACGATATAAATAACCATGTACTAACTTCACGCTTGCTTTGCTTTACTAAGCGTGTATGGTTACATAAGTACAATAATGAAAGTATTAAGAGCATCTTCTTGTATGAAGGTCAAAATCGGGCGTGAGCGCAAAGTCAAAGTCAAAACCAAATCATTTTATTTCGAGAAGAATAGGCAAGAAACTCCACAGATACTCTTATAAAATGTTTTACAATACAATAGGGTGAAGACGATGTGCGTTTTTATAAAACTGCCTGCCTCTGGAAAATAGCTTCAAGATCTGGTAGATTGGCATCTAACCCGACAGCTACGTGTGGCGACGACGACAGCCACGGCTGCTGGCGGAGCCGAGCGCTCGGACCACTGACGCGTGCAATCCGCACTCTCAACCTCATAGCTAGTGACACGGATCTATTCTGTTGTCCTCTGAGTGAGTTCACAAAGAATGAATTGTTTGTAAGAGTTTTAGATATGTACACTATCGCAATAGATTACTCTGTAATGATAGATGTAAGTTGGAAATAAATAAACACTTCACAAGACTGTGCATAGTCTAATTCAAGGCAAGGATACTTGGACAAATATTTATTTTATTTTTGTTGTTTTGGTATAACTAGGAAGAGGCAGCTACTACATGGCAGCTCACTGTTGCCGCTGCAACAAGGTTACGGCGTGTGAACACGTTTTCATACGCCGCTTCAAAGACAGTTGTCAAGGCGCAACTGTCGCTCATGGAATGACTGCCGTGAAGTTAGAATTTGCTTGTTTTCTTTTTATTTTATAATAGTACTAGCTTTTTCCCGCGACTTCGCCTGCGCGAAGGTCGAGGTCGGAAATTTTCTCACGGGAACTTATTACCGGGATAAAAAGTATCCTATGTTCTTATCCAGATCATTTATTTATTTATCGCACAATGTACAAACAGTTACAGGCTTTGCTTACAACTAATGAGTACATAACCCCATTGGGGCGCGGCAAGATAACTTAAAACTAGACTATTGTGTCTGTAACATTATTCATTAGAACATTCAACTGTAATCTATTATTATCTAGTAGGTACCTATTATCACATAATTATATAAAGTTTAGGAACTTTCACAAGCATACATTTTATTTGTATATTATTAATTAAACTTATATCTAGCTACAACGAACAACAAAATTAAATATATTAAGTAACATAATAATAACATAATAATGTGTTAATTAACATATTCTAAGGGTTTTTATCATCAATAAATTCTTGTATACTATAAAAACATTTTTCTATGAGTTAGCTTTGAATACACTTGTCTTAGTGTTTTGGTTGACCGTATACTTTCGGGCAATTTATTATTTTTTCTTAACAAAAGTGGCTACTTCTAATAAATAAATAGAGGGTAAAGTTAGCATTATTTCATAAAGTGGGGTTTGCAGCTATCTCTAGGTTTAATTTTGAATATTATTCGTACACGTTTCTTTTGGGCGATAAATAGATCTTTGGCATCTACACTGTGTCCCCACAGGATGATACCATAGCGTAGCCACGCGTAGGCATACGCGTAATATGTAGAGAGAGCACAGTGAGTTTGTGCGTTAGTTTTTAAGACGCTAAGCCCATATGAAAATTGTGATAGTTTTATTTTGGTTTTCTCGACATGTTTTTTCCAATTTAAATGTGAGTCTAGTGTTATAACTAAAAGTTTGAATTCTTCAACTTCTTCAATATGATCCTCTTCAATATCATGGTGTACCAATGTGCTAAATCTCATACAACTCCGTGCAGCAGTTTTAACGTGAAAGCAAACAAACAAAAACAAACTAACTTTCGCACATTCGTTAGAATTAGAATAGGGATGATGCCTAAAATTTTTTTTTTCCGTCAATTAGGTTAGTAAAAAATATTGAACAGGTATTTTTTCTTATTTTACGTAATTAAAAGATTACGATGAAACATTGAGTTATAATATGGTATGACGTCACGCCTAGCTAGATTTTATACGTAGAAATGACATAGCGAGCCCCTACTCCCCAACTATAATGCGTGTTATCTACGTATACCTATTTTTATTAATATGGTAAAACAAAAAAAAAAATTATCTGACTAACGGACTAAATAGAATTTCTTTTTTTTTTACCTAGGCACTTACAATAGGGATGTATTATAAAGAATACGTTAAAACAAATGGTTCTATTGAACAAGATTCAACATCCTTACGTTATCATCAATCTTTTTCTTAAACGTATCCATCAGCTCTTCACTTGGACCATACCACACAAGTAAAATAACGATGTTGGGTGCGAAATCAAAACGATGGCGGGATCGTTAACGTCGACTTTACAAGGAGATCGGCAGGTGCCCTATTATAAAGTATATTCCTTTGATGATAAATGTCACGCATCAACAACATACCACTTTGAACTTAGAAAGACATTTGACTAGAAGAATTTATAATTGTTTTTTGGTTTTAATTTCCGGGTAATTTTGGCAAAATATTATTCCAAGTATAAATATTAGAAAGAGCTGCGTCTGTCTGTCTGTCCGTTACTGCGCTTTTATTAAGAGAGCCATTTACCCGACTTATTTAAGTCGGATCGTCGCTAAGTAATAACAATCGCACGGGTCGATCCATCAGGTTAAGCTACGCTTGCCGGGGTTGGTCCGTGGATGGGTGAGCATCTTTACATACCGAGACTCCTCCGTGCCTCGGAAAGCATGTTAAGCCGTTGGTCCCGGCTGTCATTCGTGGATCTTTAACAGTCGTTACGGGTCGTCAGAAGCCCGAAAGTCTAACAACCAGTCTTACCAAGGCGTATCAAATTAAGTACCCAGTTACTGGGTTGTGGAGGTCAGATAGGCAGTCGCTCCATGTAAAATAATATTCAGCTGAATCCGATTACACTGGAAGCCGACCCCAACATAGTTGGGAAAAGGCTAGGCAGATTGGATTGATTGGTTGGGGTCGGATTCCAGTCTAACTGGATGCAGAAATCTGACCTCCACAACCCAGTTACCAACTGGTAAATACGATACCCCTTGGTAAGACCGGTTGTTAAACTTTCGGGCTTCTGACGATCCGTAACGACTGTCAATGATCCACAAATGACAGCCGATACCAAGGCACGGAGGGGTCTTGGTATGTAATGATGGTAACCCATCCACGGACCAACCACGGCAAGCGTAGCTTAACCTGATCGATCGACCAGAGTGGCTGTTATTACTTAGGCATAAGTTCCTCCGGTTTTCAGTCTCGATAGATGAGGTAATGATGGTAAGCCATCCACGGAACAACCGCGGCAAGCGTAGCTTAACCTGATCGATCGACCAGAGTAGCTGTTGTTACTTAGCCATAAGCTCCTCCGGTTTTCAGTCTCGATAGATGAGGTAATGATGGTAACCCATCCACGGAACGACCGCGGCAAGCGTAGCTTAACCTGATCGATCGACCAGAGTAGCTGTTGTTACTTAGCCATAAGCTCCTCCGGTTTTCAGTCTCGATAGATGAGGTAATGATGGTAAGCCATCCACGGAACGACCGCGGCAAGCGTAGCTTAACCTGATCGATCGACCAGAGCATTTGTTATTACTTAGCCATAAGTTCCTCCGGTTTTCAGTCTCGCTGGATGAGGATAAAATATTACTAGGTATTTCGTAACAGAGAATATTTGGATTCTAAACTGTTTATGGATAGACCAGTCAGTAACATACCTCGCTAATTGAATTTAATTAATGAGTTTAATTAATTCTGCAATAATAAGCCTGATATTTTAAGCACAATAGGCGACGGACTTTGTCATTTCGTCTTACATTATTACTTTCAAGTACATTCAAGATAGTTGATCAACGTTTATTCAGAATTAAAATATTTCAATCAAACAATCTACCTAGCGTTTTCCCAGCTATGTTGGGGTCGGTTTCCAGTCTAGCTGGGTGCAGCTGAATACCAGTGTTTTACATGGAGCGACTGCCTATCGGACCTTCACAACCAGTTACTGGGTAATATACCACATGGCCATACTGGTTGTCAGACTTTCGGGCTTCTGACTATCTGATAAAGATCTACGAATGGCAACCGGGACGAGAATTAAAATGATTATATATATTAAAATATATTAATAAAAATACAAAAATATGGCGTCGAACAATTCCTCCGCTGTCGACTGGTATGTAGGTACCCAAGAGGCTGGTGGCATTGCCACGTTGTATGACAATGCTTAGCCTATGTTCAAGGTAAAAGCCAGCTCTTGAGTCGCGGGAAGTGTCAACTAGCCGCTTTGAGATTTCCTAAAAGAAACCATGAGCACTCGGACCCCACGGCCCAAAGGTTCCAACATCAAATGGCTCGAAAATATAAAAACCGATAAGGTTATTTACACTGCTTAAGATTTTCCTCAGCCGCAGCATCAGCACCAGCACAGCACGCAGCTAGGAAGGTGGGATGGCGCTAGATTATCGACACACGTTGCGTCCCACACAAAAGGCCTACCCACCTTCCATGAAAATAGAGACATGCCGTCCGGTCTCTTGGACGGATGGAACGCCGACGGTGGTACTCGTCGGATGATGTCGTTAATGTTCACGTGGCGCGCTAAACGACCCGCACTTTGGCTGCAAATATTTTAAAAACATCAAGCATTCATTCCCTGAAGGGATAGGCAAATGTAAAGGTGTGTTTAGTGTTGTAGTACACTAATTCTTGTGTTTATGTAGTGAGAGGCAGTAAATGAAAGAGGATAGGCCGCTACTTACGGTTATAATCTATTTCCAAACACAGAAATATCCACAGATGAAAGGCACATTTATAGTTCAACACACACATAGAGTTAGACACACCAAGAATGAAGTAAAAAGGTAGTACATTAGGTTTAGAAGAAATAACAATGATAATATGACAATCCTGGAGGATTACAGCAGGTATAAAGGCCACCGGGATCGATCAGCGTTGCGTGGGCTTCGCGTTGCGACAGCGAGATCGGACTGATGGTCGGTCAAGGACCTTGATTTTTAGTAAATCGATTTTATAAATTACGTTTTTAAATCGATTTTCAAAAACAGCTCGTAACTATGCGACGGATGAAAAAATCTTGCAGTAAGTTTCAATTTTATAAACAGCGCCATCTATGCGTTGGATGAAAAATTTCGAATTAAGTTCATACGTAGGTTGATTGGTGGTCCAATCGTCGAAAATTTTGTCATTTTGTTGGGATGCTCATCATTTAATTAATTTAATAAATAAAACGTTTTATTAAACGTTTTATTTATTATAATGAACCAAGGCAAGGAATTTGGAAACCAAATAGCATTATTGATACAAATTTTTGTACTATTGCACACAAATTTGTATCAAAAATGCTATTTGGTTACCTAATTCCATGCCTTGAAATATTAAAGGAAGCCTTTGAAATTTAGTTTTGAATTAGTTATTTTTTTATAGATATAATTTTATTTGATTTTTAATCTGATAAATTGTTAATATGAATCTCTCAGGTATTATGCTCTCTATTGGAATATGAAAAGTATGTACTTTTAAATAATACAAAAAAATCGATGTTTTCGCAGATATCAATTATTTATTTATTTTTTTAATCGATTTTTGACAAATCGATTAATTTTGAATAAAGAAAAATCGATTGTTATTTAATCGATTCTTTTCCATTCATCTCACATCCCAAGTCAAGGTGGCTAACCGCGCGCTGAGCCGCGCACCCTACTCATGCGCATTGACTACATCACCGCGGGACGTAGGCACGGTGCGCTTCCGTTCTTAGGGACCGTGTAATGTAAAACTGTGATGAATATATATAATTTATAATATTATGATATAATATTAATTTAATGTAAGTGTATGGATGAATACACGAGTGGAGAGAGGGAGGTGGGTGGTGGGGGTGGTGGAGTGGAGTGGGGTGGAGTGGAGTGGAGTGTGTGTGTGTGTGTGTGTGTGTGAGTGAGTGTGTGGTGTGTGTGTGTGTGTGTGTCTGTGTGTGAATGTGTATGTTATATTATTGTGTATGTATATAGTATTTGATAAATACTAAGGAACGCCACAACATGTGTAATAGGGGTTCGGGCATAATTATATCTAGACTCCAGGTTGCTAGTTGCTACTGAGTATTTCCCTATGGAAAAGCACAATAGCGCTTGGCCCAATCCGAGAATCCTACCCAGGACCAACACGTTATTTTACACAAAGTTCTTCATCATAATCAGCCTATAATGTTCCCACTGCTGGGACACAGGACTCTTCGCGGTGAGAGGGACTAAGCCGTAATCTGTCACGCGAGCCCAGTGCGGGTTGGTGGATGTCACATGTCTTCGAATTTTTGGTTCTAGGACACGCCGGTTTCCTCACGATGTTTTCCTTCGCCGTTTTGAGAGCAGTGGTGATGAAATAATTTACACAAAGTAAAGCGACTGTCTGGGTTCGAATCAACGACTCGTAAGTCGCGGTCGTTACCAATGGGCCACCCTGCTCCTTGCAGTACGTAACGTGTTACCCAGTTACTGTGCTGTAGGATTCAGACAGGCAGTCGCTCCATACTTTTATTCAGCTGCATTCGGTTAGACTGGAAGCTGACCCCAATACAGTCGGGAAAAAGAATAGGCAGATGATGATGTCACTAGAATGTACCAAGCAATCACAAAACGTATTGGTGAGCTTACACGAATATGATCGTGTACTCAAACTCAGTTAGTCAGAAGCTAGTTGCCCATTCCAAAACGTAGATCTCTACGGAGAAGAACGGACAAGAAACTCCACGGACACTTTTTTAAATCAAGATATTACAAAATCCTGAGTACATTATTCTTGTGGCTTGTTTATATGAAAACAATGTAAAAAATAATTTAAAACAATTCAAAATAATATAAAATTAAAAATAAGCCCTGGCTTAGAAATTACCAGTCTCATCTGACGGCGCCCGTTCACGAACATGACGCGTGGATCAGCACCATCCAGCTCAACCTTTTTCACAGTACTTCCATGCATTCAAAATCTCAGATACGAGTACCAACCTAACAACACAGTCACTGAAAAAATAATTCCCACAATACTGTAAAAGCCAATCGCATAAAAACTAGGCTTGTAAAGTATTCCGTGGTGGTTTCACAACCTTTTTTATAAATCTCTGCAGGTAACGCGGCGAATGGTCAGCAAAGCCTAAAATAATGGTCTCGTTTCGACTCCCAGGTTTTCACCCCTGATATAGAAAACTTTGGAGTCGCCGCCTAACTTTAGTAATGTTATTGTTTTGGCACTGAGTTTGAGATTATGGACTGGGGCTTTATAAGTTGTTGGGTCAAGGTTTTGTTAGGAGTTCTGAACAGGACTTATTTGACTAATGTCGGCTGTAAATGATATAGTTTTCTAAAAGTTACACCGTGTAAGTAAATATTTTTACCTACTTACTTCGCACAATAAATAATGAGCTCACATATTCATCGTTGTAGCTGTATTTTAATATCTAATAATGGGTTTCATTAATATTATCTAGCACTTACCTATTACGCAAATATTGATATGATTTCCGATGACGTATGCACGTTAGAAACTTCTTTTTATTAGTTAAAACATTTTTTTTAGTTAACCTATAAAAATATGGGCTCCCTTCTGAACTGACAACTCAGTGTTTAATGTAATTAAATCCACACAAAGTTACGTAAAAACCCGCCTATATCGCCATCTATTAGTAACTGAAGGACATACGACGCTCGGTTGTGTGGTCGCAACACATCGAGCAGTTTAAAACCTTTTTACAAAAAAATACAACCGACTTCCAAAAACAACACTACAAAGTGAAAAATAACTTTAGTTTCGGAAGTCAGTGGCAAAAAACGTAAAATACATTTAACCAGACACCGACTTCCGAAATTAAAGTTATTTTTCACTTTGTAGTGTTGTTTTTGGAAGTCGGTTGTATTTTTTTGTAAAAAAGTTTTTATTTTTCACTTTTTAGTTGTGGTACCTACCCCACACAAATTCTAATACCACTACCTGCATAACAAACTAGAACATCATCCATATAAAAGTGGGGAAAAAATACGTATTATTGAAGCTGACTGAAAAACTACCCAAGCAAAGTTAATCAATTTTATATGGGACCAACGTTGATGTATACCCTCTCGAATAAAACATTTTTTTTTTTCAAATCGGACGACTCTGTAAAAAGTTATGCGTGGTCATACATTAAAAAAAAAAAAAAAAATATACGTATCGAATTGAGAACCTCCTCCTTTTCTTTCGTCGGTTAAAAAGGTAGCTTTAATTTTATATATATTATGATTATGTTTAATTTTTTGGATTTCAATGTAACTTGTTTTTATAATATTTATTTTATTTTAATATAGCAAATTGTGTCTAAAGCGACCTCAGAACTTGTGAGAGTATTTTTGTTCTGGCCTCGGTACAATGAGTACGATACCTAATTTTACATGTTCTGCGACAGTGACACGCCCCGGCTTACGCTGAAAACCAGAGCCGTTGATTCATGCCTTCGTGCACGGACCGGACGGTTTCGCGCAGAAGTGATGCAAATTTCCGTCTAGGATATTGTTCTTTTTTTTTATTTATAAAATAAATATCCATTTGTTTTGTTTTGGTTTTTAAGGGGTAAAAAAAAATTTATGTAATGTGCGTCACTTTCATGTGAATAAAAAGTTTTTCTTTCTTTCTTTTTCTTAGTTTAAACATTGTCTTGATTTGGGCCAAAGTTTTATCCTAAAGTCAATGTAACCCACCCTTACGGTACCTCCAAAGACTTCCCCAACCCACATCCCTGTCTTGATTAAATGATCCATAAAAGTCAAACTAGCGCTTACTTAAAGAATGTCGCCCCCTTTCTATATTCACGACCCAACAGGTGCAACAAAGAGCTTCGTTAGTCTGGCACCGCCGCGCCGCGCCGCCATTTTGACGCCTGTGTGAAAAGCGCGCGAGTCGGACGTGTTTTGTCGAATACGAGATTTTTTGCCAAATCTGTGATCGAGTAATGGGGATTTATTGTAGTTTTTTTTTTGTGGATTATTTTTTTTTTTATTGTATCGCTTTTTTTTTTGTTGATCCGAGTGTTTTTTTGAAGTGAAAACTTCTTTAGACGCGTTGAGCGTTTTTTAGTTGGGGGAAATCTTACGGGTTTGCGTCATCGCGTCACCGCGACACTACCTTCAAATTTTCACTTCAGTCGGCAGTCCCCATGACTGACTATTTTTAATTGTTATTACCTCTCGTAGCTAGCGACAACAGTCAACATCAGGGGGCTTACTATGACGTGTTAAAGACATCATGTTTCTAGTGTGAGAGAGAAACGTACTATATACGACCGATAGCCATCCTTTTTTCACAACGGAACCATGATGGCGTTAACAAGTCATAGTACGGCCCCTGGTTAAAAGCACCCAATAGTACGGGCGGTGGCATTAGTTTAAACAAATAATCTCATACCGGCTGAAAATTATAACAATAATAGTTTTCCCGTGCATATGAAATTTGAGCATCTGCTGCTCCAGCAACTTTGGATTCCCCCTTGGGTGTGGTAGATGAAATACAATGTATTAATTAAGGTCCAATTGATGAACGAACTTTTGGAAATCATTCAGACCACCAAAATAAGAATAATGGTAAAAAAAATAAGAAAAACGCATTAGATACTTACAAGAAAAAAAATCAGCTAACGAAACTACACTAAAAATATTTTTACCCAATGAATAAACACATCCATGTCTTTGTTATCTCATAATTCTAATATTAGAAATGTGCAAGCGCACGTGAACACGTTACCGCCCGCGTCAGCTGTGTTTTTTTTTTATTATTTTAGGTCAAAATAAAATCACAATAATCAGTGTTTTTTATTTGCTTGGATATCTGTGGTAAGACATTCTGAACCTGTACGTCTGTTCTGTAAAATTAAAACAACAACTCGCATCTCATATCGCTATTCACTCTCACTCGTAAAATAGATGCTTTTTATTTGACACTGAATCGGGTTCGAGTGCGAAGTGAGCGTCGAAGTGACGATTACGGGGGAATTCCCTTACTGAATGCCACTTCTTACATCGTCTCATACTTTATCTGTCAAATCTTACGGTCAATTTAGTTCAACTCGCTGACACGCTCGCAAGGGGAGCGCTAGTGTAAATTCGAATTATCAACCGAGTTTTTAGAATGCCAATCAAGAAACTCACACCGGATTCAGATTCGAAATTTAGAACGAGGTCTTGCAGAATCACACGGCTGAACGCTATGTTAAAATTTGTCCATCTATTCTAATGGGTGCTTATATAAAATTATCTATAATATATCAATAAATATATAAAATTCATCCCAAAAATCGAGCAGTGGCCTTAGTGTGAGTTTTTATACTTACTCGATCTCGTTTACGTTAACGTAAACTTACGTCAATTTGTATGGAATAAATGTGTTTCCCATTACAGTCACCAGACTTTTAGTTATTTAGTTTCAGTACAAATTGAAGTTTACTTTAACGTGATCGAGTAAGTATAAAAACTCGCACTAAATCCTTACCACCCGAACTACAAAGCCAGCAACAGAAATAAGACAAAAAGGGAAAATGTTGAATTCTAAAACATAATCTTCACAGCCATTCTGATTCCGATACAAGATAGATTGTCAGCCACAAACTCATTAACAACTGGCAACGATCAACAGAAGTCTGGAATATATTTTAGCCATAGTACAAGGACTGCAGGTATTTTCCTTAAATCGCTACCTAACTTGGAATTCTTGGGTCATTGCTACATTCACTGCGTTGAGTACCAACTGAAGTCTGCAAGACCTGATAACCTGGGACCGACCTATTTGTCAAAAACTGAGAAAGTTTACAAATATTCATGAGTTATGGTGTTTAATAAAACTATTAAAGAAACATACAAAATTGTCGGACTGTCGCTTGTCACCTGTCGTTTTTGGTTAGACTAAATAAGCCCCTGGTTGCAGCTTGCAGCTCTCAAAAAACAGTGACCACTATCCACCAACAAATAAAGCCTAGAACACCTGGTAGTCATTAAGCAGAGCTCAGCAACACGTAATCGAGATCTTAAACGCGGCACGTATCCTTCGTGAATCGCGACTTGTCCCGGCTCTCAGAAGGTTGACGAAGCCCCCTACTACCGTACCATATACTTTACTAATGTGACTTACATCCCCGGATGATTGACGGCCGTCTTACGATACAGGCTCTCCGACTAACTAAGTGCTCATATACACGAGCGGCACGTTGCAGCCGACGCGTTGGTGGCTGCCGCCTTCGTCGACGTGTCGACGACCAGACTGCCGTCGACATGCCGTAAACATGGCGAAGCAAACATTAAATATTATTATTTTCAACAAACTAACGTTTTTGGCCGTATTTACGAGTGAAAAGTAGTCGCGTGGAACTTGTTTTTGGTTTTCGAACTATTTGTGCACATTTTGAAAACACATGAAGGCATTGTTGCTGCTTATGGTAATTTTATTTAACGTGCTACACAAACGCAAATTCGATTGTGTGCGTTAACACAATGTATGCGGTCCACGTCGAGGAGCGTGAACCCTATCTTCTTAATTTATACACCAATGTTTCAAATACATTATTTTCTCTGTACTAGTTTCACCTTGTATAATTTAACAGCAAAACAAATAGTAGGGGCCGCTGATAAACTTCGGAACTCGTTCCAAAACTAACTTCACCGAATAAATGTACCAGAAACCTTTGAAGGTTTAATCGAAATTCGCGAACCGGCTTGCGAGATAAAACGAAATTTTACAACAGCCGAGCTGAATGTGATTATGTTCAAGTATTCGAAACACTCATTATTTTGTTTGCTATTATGGAGTGTTTAGCTCGGATTTTTTCATTCAATTTTCGTTTACTGGGTCTGTTGTAATGGCAGTTTTAGCTTTTGTAAACAATTTTGCTGGTTATGTTGAGGAGGCTTGTGGCTAAGTAATGACAGCCTCACGGGTCGATCGATCAGGTTAAGCTAAGCTTGCCACGGTTGGTCCGTGGATGGGTGACCATCTTTACATATCAAGACCTTCCGTGCCCCGGCTGCCATTCGTGGATCTTTGACAGACGGTACGGGTCGTCAGAAGCCCGAAAGTCTTACAATTAGTCTTACCAAGAGGTATCGTATTACCTAATAATGGGGTTGTGGAGGTCAGATAGGTAGTCGCTTCATGTAAAATACTGGTATTCAGCTGCATCCGGATAGACTGGAACTGGTGGGTAGATGTAACTTTGACAGATTGTTTAATTATAGAAAAGAGTACTAAATGTGAGCAACCTTAATTATTCCTAATGTATTGACTATTTCATTTGCTCGTCAAATATTTAACTCAATCCACTCTTTCTATTTCCTCGCGAAAAGTAATAAAAAAATAGAATTATGCCTAACTTACTTATTAGTAAGTTACGAAGTTTTACAACATAATATTAGTAGCCCTTACTTTTATGGTATTCCCTTGACCCATTGATGATCTGCGCATGTTTTTTACTCCTTCCAACACGGATGAACTATTACCTAGTGATTTCTTTGTTTAGTGAGTATGAGGCTATTTAAAACTGCAATAGGTTATATTATTTCGCGGTTACGCGACTCCGTGCAGCGATACACGACGCTGACAACATTACGAGTATAGTTTTAGTTATATAGTAAGAATATGTATCGCTGTCGACTGGTAAAGTACCCAAGAGACTGGCGGCATTGCCACGTTGTATGGCAATGCTAAGCCGCTGGCCAAGGTAAAAGCCAGCCCTTGGGTCACGGGAAGTGTCAACCAACCGTTTGGAGATTTCGTTGAACAAACTATGAGCACTCGGACCCCACGGCCCAAGGGTTTCAACCCCAAACGGCTCGAAAATATAATTACCGATAAGGTTATTATACTTCCGCCGCTTGAGGTTTTCCGCAGCGGCAGCAGCAGTGCCAGCACAGCACGCAGAGCCAGGAAGATGGGATGGCGCAAGAGTATCGACACACGTTGCGTCCCACACTAAAGGCCTTCCCAACTTCCATGGAAATAAAGACATGCCGTCCGGTCTCTTGCCATCGTCGCGTGCCAAGCCATTGGGTTCTAATACAGCTGGAACGCCGACGGTGACAAGGGCTCGTCGGATAATTATGTCATTGATGTTCGCGTGCCGTGCTAAGCGACCCGCATTTCGGCTGCAAGACAAGCCATGGTGTTTCTTTTACCTTGGCCAGCGGCTTAGCATTGCCATACAACGTGGCAATGCCGCCAGTCTCTTCCTGGGTACTTTACCAGTCGACAGCGATGCGGAGGAATTTTTCGACGCCATATTTTAGTTTTTTAATAGTTTTAGTTATGTTAGTAAATGATTTTGTTATTTTTGGAATATGTATTCATTTATAATTATTGTTTATATTATTTTGTGTATTTTTTCTATGGGCTTTCAGTTGCCTGATAATAAAATGATTGATTGATTGATTATTAAACTAGCTGTGCTTGCGTGTATTAAACTAACAGTCGTAAGATACACAATATCCTAAAATAACAGCCACATTTTAATAAACTCTCTCGTCCCCGACCCGCCCACCGCGTTGCATCGCCCGCCCGCGCTCTTTGTTGACAATTTCATGGGTTTAATTTTTTTTTTGCTCGGGACTCTAATTATTATTCTAAAATAAAATATTTCAAGTTACTCCTTATAACATCAGCTATCTATCAACGAAAATCCCGTCAAAATCGGTCCAGCCGTTTCGGAGAATAGCCTAAAATGTGTTTTTTTTTTATAAGTATCACATTTACTTTCTTAAGCATTTAGTAAAAAGCTGTTATTATAAAATTACAAACAGACATTTTAATTTTATTTATTTGTTTGTTATATGTTATAACTAACTGCGCCCCGCGGTTTTACTTGCGTAGGGCTGGACTAAAGGTAGCCTATGTAATAATCCAGGGTGTAAGCTATCTACACATCAAATTTCACCCAAATCGGTCCAGCCGTTTGCGCGTGAAGAAGTAACAAACACACACACACTCACAAACACAAAAGGGTGTGACATAATAATTATATATTGATGTTTTCAAATCAGTTTCTTCCATTGTAAATAAGTTGCTTCAGTTGGTGTACTGACTTTGAGGAAATGTTGCCTGATCCAATTAAACACAAAAAGAAGGAAAAACATTTTCCAACAAACATTTATTTTCAAATCATTAGTAGTATTGCTTCTAAGAAAAGAAAATACTGAAAAGCACAACAAATCTTAATCCAAATAGAATTAATCGTAATAACATCGTAACTGGGTTTTCCTCTTGTTTTTCTTTGCGCAGCCATATTTTACCGGATGCTAGGTTAATTTTACGCGCAATTTACTTTATTACGTCGCTCGTCCAAATTCTTCTGTCCTTAATATATTGATTAATATATGAATTGTTTTTTATTTGGCGAAGTAGGTTTTGTTTGGACGAAGTTGATGATATAAAATTATGAGAACTTACATTGTTTTTAATGGAATTTCTGTTAATTATTTTTTAATACATAAGTAGTATTTAAAACAAGAAACCTGAATAATGTATACAACATTATTTTTTAGTATATGCGAAACCTGAATATAGTTTGTTCAGAATAAATAACTGAATCGATTCCAATAATTTTTATACCGTGTTATATTTTGCCCCAAAAATCTTTCAAAAAGGTTACAATATGGACACCGAGCGAAGAACACAATTCACGGCAGGTCATAGCGGCACTAGGCACGGGCGCACAGCGGGCGCCGCGTGGTGATCATGTTTTTGTACGGGCAACCAGGTAACTTATCAAGCTTATAACTTTGTGATTTTTCTTGATACAGTTTTGAAATTTTGTACATAGATTCTTTACATAAAAATACTAGACACGTGTTTCAGGATTCACATATACTAAAACTGATGTTGTGTAATGAAGATAAGCTCTTTACTTTGTCATCCAAAATAGTTGCATAGGCTACTTACGAAGGCAAATAAGAGGGAGGTTTGGAAGGAAAAAGAGGAGGCCTTTGTCCAGCAGTGGGACATAATATAACCTAAAAAAAAATTAAAATAAAACACCTAACTATATAAAACATATCACCAACACGTAACGCAATACTCACGTTGACATGAGATCTTTACATGCATAAATACGTACAAATAGGTGCATATCACAAAGTGCGTGTACCCTCATATACACTAAAGGTAAAATAATAGGCTGGTGCCCTATCACCCCAAATTACAAGTTCCCCAAAGTTTTTATTTTTAACTAAAAGTTGTGCGACCCTGTCTTAACCGAAATCGAGAATGGTACAGCCATAGTATACAGATAATATTACTGTGGTACCAGCCGCCGAATTAATGCTTACGTAAGTTTTGTTTAAAATTATATGTTATTAGTTTATTACTTGAGAAAACGAATAGGGTAAAAAACGTAATCTTTTCACTGCAATTTACGCATATTATTAACATTAAGTAATGAGGAGCTCGTGGCTAAGTAATAACAGCCGCACGGGTCGATCGACCAGGTTAAGCTACGCTTGCCGGGGTTGGTCCGTGGATGGGTGATCATCTTTATATACCGAGACTCCTCCGTGTCTCGGAAAGCACGTTAAGCCGTTGGTCCCGGCTGTCATTCGTGGATCTTTGACAGTCGTTACGGGTCGTCAGAAGCCCGAAAGTCTGACAACCAGTCACACCAAGGGGTATCGTATTACCCAGTTACTGGGTTATGGAGGTCAGATAGGCAGTCGCTCCGTGTAAAATACTGGTATTCAGCTGCATCCGATTACACTGGAAGCCGACCCCAACATAGTTGGGAAAAGGCTAGGCAGATGATATTAACATTAAGTAATACTGATATGTGATATATTATTAAACGATGACGTTGTTCTGTACTTAATTACCAAATGGGCATTCATCAATAGAGGTGTAAAAGTGTACGAATGACAGGGAAGATTTTATTTTATTCAAACACTTTCGGACACGTCAGTACGAAGATTGGTCAAGAGTGTGAACTTTAAAAATAATTTAATTTAATATTTTGGGGAGGTTGGGAACGAATGTATGAAAAAACATTTTGGGGAACTTGGAACTTGGGGAGATAGGGCACCAGCCAAATAATATTTTCTACTTATTGGTGTTATAAGTGAGCTTCCAATATACTTACTAAGGTTCTTAAAAAACTCCAAGAATTCAAGTCAATAAATCTGCCGAGCCTTTTCCCTACTATGATGGGGTGGGCTTCCAGTCTACCCGGATGCAGCTGAATACCAGTATTTTACTTGGAGCGACTCCTCTGACGACCCGAAACGACTGTCAAAGATCCAAGAATTACAGCCGAGACTAACGGCTTAGCGTGCTTTCCAAGGCATGGAGGGGTCTCGGTATGTAAACATGGTCACCCATTCACGGACCAACCGTGGCAAGCATAGCTTAACCTGATCGATTGACCCGTGCGGCTATTATTAAATAGCCACAAGCCCCTTTTTCAAAATTCCTGTAATTAATTATAGCTTTCCACGAATACTAAGAAAGGAGTGAATACCCCTCCGAAGTTCTTACTCCTAGTAGTGCAACAAAACACAAATATAGGCAAATTCAACACGCGTAAACCCAGAACTAACGGGTATTGGTATCCCATTATTCCGAAAGGATCGTCCTTCACATTACACCGCTTTTCATCATATTTAATCCAGGGGCAGTGAATTATGTAGATCCGAGCATGAAGTATTGTCGACCGATAACAATGGCTGATTGGAAAATGTATTGTAATCGAATTTGGCTATAGTTTTATTTACATATGAGTGTGTTGAGCTGTTTGGGATGTGTGTAAGCTTATTATGTGGGTAATATACCCATGTATTATCCTATACTATTAAATGAGCAATATTTGTATATACCGGGTGTAAGTGTAAACAGTGGCAATATTTTAAGGGGTCATGTACTCATCATTATTAACAACTTTTACTATGGGACCAAACATGAAATCGCGAAAAAAAAATCAGATGTTCAGTACATTTATGTTCGCATAATTCGTCAAAAGCAAAATAAAAATAGTATTCTCGTTCTCGAAAACAGCTTTAACGATTTCGATGAAAGTTACGGTGGCGAAAAATCGACCTAGCTAGGTTTCATATCTGGGAAAATTCGTTTTCGCTATTTGCACCCGAGCAGAGCTCGGTCGCCCAGGTACTACTAATTTTTAAAGCGAGAAGTGTCTTATAGTGATAGCATCAAAAAAGCGTTCCTCGACATTAGGTTAGCTATAAGTATACGCGGCTATACGCCTTATCAATTTAAAAAAATATTAAATATATTTCAAAACTCCTGGAAAACTTTCCAGGTAAAACTACCAAATGACTGGACTACTAAGTATTATAAAAAAGCGTACGGAGGGAGCGGGACAGAGCGGGTCAAAGCGGCGAGACAGAGAAGGACCGAAAGCTCAAGGTTGTTCGCTCGGAGAAGCGCCTAAGGAATTGTCACTTCTGGAGGCTATCTTAATTCCATTTTCTTTATTATTATTTTTTTCAAAAAGTTTTTTTTGCTTACCACTATCTAAAAAGTTCAAAATAAGATCACAATTCAAGCAGTGTTTGCAGTTTATAGTTCAATCTCAGATGTATTGTTGCCACCAACTGCATCAAACAGCTTGAGAAGTGATCTTATTTTTACCCGACTGTGGCGAAGCCTAAAAGGAGGGTCATGTTTTTTGAGCTTACTTAAGACTTATCTACTTTTCAAGTAACAACCTTATTGGGAGCTATATGTTTGAGCCGTTTGGGGTTGAAACACTAGGGTCGTGGGGTCCGAGTGCTCATCGAGTATTTCGAGACATCGCCAAGCGCTTGGTCGACTTTAGAGCCTATTTTTAGTCCAAATAATTAGCATTGCCATCCAATGTGGCAATGCTACTGGTAGCCTTTTGAGCACTTTTCCCACTGACAGCGATGCGTACGAATTTTTTGATGCCCTATGAGCTCCTCCTCTTTTTTTTTGATTAAATACTTGTATATAGTATATATAATTTAGTGTTAGCTTGTATATTGGAATTAAGTTTTGTTTATAAAAAAAAAATCCGCCTAGCCTTTTCCCAACTTTATTGGGGTCGGCTTCCAGTCTAACCGGATGCAGCTGAATACCAGTATTTTACATGGAGCGACTGCCTACCTGACCTCCACAACCCAGTAACTGGGTAATACGATACCCCTTGGTAAGACTGGTTGTCAGACTTTCGGGATTCTGACGACCCGTAACGACTGTCAAAGATCCACGAATGACAGCCGGGACCAACGGCTTAACGTGCTTTCCGAGGAACGTGCTTTCCGAGGCACGGAGGAGTCGGTATGTAAAGATGGTCACCCATCCACGGACCGACCCCGGCAAGCGTAGCTTAACCTGATGGATCGACCCGTGCGGCTGTTATTACTTAGCCACGAGCTCCTTAAGTTGTGTTTATAGTAGAGAAATAAAAACTTTTCAAGCCACTTCCAACAAAATATCAAGTACCTAACCACTAAATCCATCAATTCCTTTTACAATAGTTGTAGCCTTCCTCACATCTGGACAAAAGCCTCCATTTCAATAAACACTATCGATCGCCTACAACTTGACAGCTATGGCGTGATCACAGACAGTCCATACTGACAGACAGACATGATTACTATAATAGCCCCCTTGAGCGTAGCGTGCTCTGTGAAAACTACGATATTTACTTACTTATTTCTAAGTTTCTTCATGGGGTTTGGAATCAAAGGTTACAATAATTATAAAGGTTGATAACCTCTGTCTATCTGCCTAGCCTTTTCCCAACTTTGTTGGGGTCGGTTTCCAGTCTAACCAGATGCAGCTGAATACCAGTATATTACATGGAGCGACTGCCTAACTGACCTCCACAACCCATTAACTGGGTAATACGATACCCCTTGGTAAGGCTGGTTGTCAGACTTTCGGGCTTCTGACAACCCGTAACGACTGTCAAAGATCCACGAATGACAGCCGGGACCAACGGCTTAACGTGCTTTCCGATGCACGGAGGAGACCCGGTATGTAAAGATGGTCACCCATCTACGGACCGACCCCAGCAAGCGTAGCTTAACGTGATGGATCGACCCATGCGACTGTTATTACTTAGCCACGAGCTCCTCCTTAGGTTGATAACCTCTGTGTGTGTGATTAATTTAGTTGCGCTTAGATGGTTGCGCTTTTCCTCGCGCACGTGTGGGAGTGGCGCGAGGAGGTGAAACGCCGGGGCGTAACTCCGCTGCCGCGAGAAATTACGGTACAGCGGACAGAGCTCCGGCGGGATCTCATGGCGACATGGAGAGTGCGATTGTAAACAACGCAACCCAGCGCTGGGCACGCCACAATTGCGGCGATAAGTCCCCTCTTTGAGGAGTGGTTGGAGAGGCGCCACGGCGTCCTCACCTTCCGCCTGACGCAGGTCCTCACCGGACACGGTTGTTTCGGGAGGTTCCTGTTTCGGATAAGGCGGGAGGAAACGCCCGGGTGTCACCATTGTGTGGATCGCCCGGAGGACACGGTGGAGCATACAGTGGAGGTCTGCCCGGCTTGGGCGGAGCACCGCCGTGTTCTCACGGAGACGATCGGCGGCGGCGATCTCTCGCGTCCAAACCTGGTCCAGGCCATGGTGCGGAGCGAGAGTGCATGGGAAGCCGTCACCTCCTTCTGCGAAGCAGTAATGCTCGCGAAGGAGGAAGCGGAACGCGTGAGGGAGAGGCAACAGCCGCGCCCTCGCGCCCTTAGCCGCCGTAGGAGACGCCCTGGGCGGCGGGAATCGATTGCCGATTCCCGGCCACCGTAGGCGCGGGCTTGCGGAAGACGAGTAATGGGCAGCTCGCCGTCCGGTAAGGACCAGGCCCGGGTCGACGGCGCGTTGTGTTCCACGCGCGCCTCAAAGAGATGTCAGCAGTGACGGGGTCAATTGGGCCGATGCCGCCGGGGTCGCGGGTAGTTCGAAAGAGATACCGTGGCCCTGGCACGGGCAGCTGAAGGAACATGGGTGGGGTATAGTCAGTAAAAGTCTGACACGCCCTCCCGCCTCTGCCCAGAGCGGGAGAAGTCATTTGATGATTTCCCATCCACAAAAAAAAAAAAAAAAAAAAAAAGACGGTTGCGCTTTGAGGAACAATTTAGTTGCGCTTAGATGGTTGCGCTTTGAGGAACAATTTAGTTGCGCTTAGATGGTTGCGCTTTGAGGAACAATTTAGTTGCGCTTAGATGGTTGCGCTTTGAGGAACAATTTAGTTGCGCTTAGATGGTTGCGCTTTGAGGAACAATTTAGTTGCGCTTAGATGGTTGCGCTTAAAAACAGTTGCGCTTTGAGGAATACCTCTAATATTTGTGTAGAGGTTCTATGATGTGACGATACCTAAGTTCGTCAGATACACTTTGGGCAGTGCTCTCTGCTACAACCCTTGCTGATTGGGCTGGCAATACTGACCAAAGTATATAGGTAATCTATGAAATGAGAAAACCGGCCAAGTGCGAGTCGGACTCGCTCACGAAGAGTTCCGTACCATTATCTATAAAAACGGCAAAAATCTCACGTTTGTTGTATGGGAGCCCCCCTTAATTTTTGTTTTATTTTTAATTTAATTATTTATTTTTAAAAAGCTGTTGATGTTATCCATATCGAGCAAAAACGAGCAAAAAAATTACTTTTATTGCATCGGAGCCCCCTTAAATACCTATTTATTTTATTCTGTTTTTTAGTATTTGTTATTACAGCGGCAACCGAAATACATCATCTGTGAAAATTTCAACTGTCTAACTATCACGGTTCATGAGAACCGACAGACCCCCCGGCCCCGGGCCTGATGACAGACGGACAGATAGACGGAAGGACAGCGGAGTCTTAGTAATAGGGTCCCGTTTTACCCTTTGGGTACGGAACCCTAAAAATTAGGTAATATCCAAGGCTCTAACCATCTTCTGACAGTAACCATAATAAGGTTTTATTTAGCCTCATTTAACGTTTGTTTTTATTAAATAGCCATTTTCAAATGAATCACAAAAATAACAATTAAAATCCGTACCTTTTCATTTTGTATAAATAAGTAATAAGTTATTGAAACAAGCTTCATCCAACATTATACGGAAATACGAGATATTTAATAAGTCAGTAATCCTTTGTTACGGTTAACTGAGCCAGTTAACCTCTGAGTAGCTGAGTTAATTACCGGGGATAGCTGTGATGCGATAATTAATATCTCAAAACAATAAGCTTAGACGCTCCTGCCTTTGCATCGACGCCGATGTACTGCGTGTGTATGATAGATCAAATGTATTTACTACATAGATTACTAATAATCTGTGGTTAATATGCAGCATGTATAATTATGGTACATGATTTACTTAGATAAGAAAAGATTCTGGTGAAAAGTTTTAATGGAAAATAATGGTCATGTCTCTTCCTGCCGTAAATAATAGGGAGGTATAATACTAATAAATATCTAATAATTTCTGGTTCCTGTCTTTGCAGCCCTAACAACCGGTAGCTTGTACCCTGCTCCCTATAGCGGCGGAACATTTTTTTTTTTAAATGTTTTTTTTCCACCATGTTTATTTGTTTGTTTAAACGCGCTAATCTCTGGAACTAAAAGAAAGAAAAGTATTTAATGTGATTCGCACAGGAAGAACACCAACTAAACTAAAAAAAAAAAAAAAAAAGTTTAAAAACTAAAAAACAAAAATTAAAATTAAATTAAAAAAAAAAACAGAAAGCCCTATACGAGGCCAAAAGGCCCCTATCTCAGCATGATGCTGCGACATTACCAGTCGGACCAGTTGGATTTAAGAAAATATTTTGTATTTGATAGCCCAATTCCTGACGATGGCTATAGGCTATTTAACATCACGCTAGGACCATTAGGAGCTGAGCAAAAAGAAAAAAAAAAACAGAAAGAAGCTAAATGAAAACGAAGTAATGGCGCGGGGCAAGCGATGCGATTCGACGGGATTGACGTGGATCGGGGGGACAAGAAATTTCACGCGGGCGAAGTCACGAGCAGAAGCTAGTAAGTAATAAACTATCCAAGTCAAAACATACTTAGCCCTGCTAAAAAAAATTGACAGTCATGGGGTCTAAACTTAAACGTAAAACTATGCATAGCATGTCGTGGTGTGAAAAATCGTTCAACGCACCTAAAGAAGTTTTCACTTTCAAAAACTCAACCCGTAACATACACTCGAAAGCACTCAAGCTAAAACTTCCCATCACCGCCACTCCTGCTCACCCCTTCAACTTAACTAAGCTACATAGCTCCTATTAATCAAAGTCACGGGCATGTACTACTAATAACGTAACGTTATCGACGAGCCGTGCGTGTGTCCTCGCCAGATAACAGCTTGTGTAATTTACTACTGTAGCATTCTGTATAATAATTATACCTCCTGATGTGTCACAATTTGGTGTAATCAGGTTTATATTAAGTTTTAGTGAGCAGTGGTGGCCCAGTGGTAACGGTCGCGACTTACGAGTTGTAGGTCGTAGGTTCGAACCCAGGCAGGCGCTTTACTTTGTGTAAATTATTTCATCACCACTGCTCTCAAAACGGTGAAGGAAAACATCGCGAGGAAACCGGCATGTCCTAGAATCAAAAATTCGAAGACTTGTGACATCTGCCAACCCGCACTGGGCCCGCGTGGTGGATTACGGCCCACTCCCTCTCACAGAGAGGAGGCCTGTGTCTCAGCAGTGGGAACGTTATAGGCTGATTATGTGTGTGTGAGGTTTATATTGGGTTTTTATAGGTTTATGGGGAATTAAAAGGTTTGTGGGTTAGATAATAATTAACACTGTGTTTTTTTTGTAGTAGCAAGTTTGCTCAGTTCAAAAAACCGGTAAAGAGCAAGTCGGACTCGCGCACCGCGGTTTCCGTACCATCATTTATATGTAATTTTTGTTGATGATTTCTGAAAAACTGTGCTATTTAGAGACATCGTTTTATTTTTATAAACTTCTATCACAGAATAATTTCAGATTTTTCTCTATGCAAACTTCGGAGATAAGGGGGGGAACGGATTTTTTTTAAACATTTTTAATCAAAAGTCGAAAACTATGCGGCCTAAAAAAAAAGGAAAAAAATGTTTGTGAATGTGCAAACAACGTTCTTTCATATGATAGATACCACACAGCCCACATGCCCTAGTAACCTCACTTCAAATTTCAGTCCCTGTTGCAAAAAAAAACATATATATTTTTGTTTCTTTCTTATTTTCAAAATAGTTGGGTAAACGTCATCTAAAACTGTTCCAAATTTCAAGTTGATAGCATTAGTAGTTCTTGAGATTTCCAGCTGTGCCAGACAGACAGACAGACTGAGTCGCACACCATTTTGATACGGGACCCTAAAAAGAGGTTCTCTATTTATATTTTAAAACGAAAATTGCATTCGTGTATTAAAATTATTACAATACACTTAACTATCGAATCTAAAACTGTATACACGTAATTATTAACCTAAATTTGCACCTACAGGATAAATTAGAAAGGTACGGTACAAACCATCAAACTGAACAAATTTCTCCATGGGATCAACATCGTAATCGAGAAAAAATAATCAGCCGTCCCGTCGGCCGTCATTTGGGACAGCTGATAACTTTTTCTCGATTACGATGTTGGCCCCACACCCTAAAATTTGACCACACCTTTCTGATACAATGCTAGATAATTTTATGAGCATGTAGAATACTGCCACCCTAACGCATCATTCAACTCTCTCATTTCGTGACAGGCAGGATGCATTCTAGGTGGTTACGATCTACGAAGATTAGACATAGATATATGTGTATACATATAGATATACACATGCAAATAGCAGATGGCAGCTAATCCCTATAACAAGCAGAATTCCATTCAACTTTTATGTCGTTCCCCAAAATAGAAAAAAATCGATAATTTTAAGCTAATAAATTCGATAATAAAAGCTGGACATACTCCCATAATAAGGCACGACATGGGAAAAATCACGGTGGATTCCACTAAAAATCTCACACAAACGAGGACTTCTGCTTTTATCAGAATTGTATGGTTTTTATGGTATTCTCGTAAAGCGTGCATTTTGTGCTACTATAAAATATAGATCGTTCATTATCATGGCTTGTCGGTAACAAGGTAGTGTTGATAAAATTTATCGATAACATACGTCATATTGTGCGATTATCGACTTTAGTAATACATACAAGTTGGATACTATTCTACCAAGTCAAGCACCTAAGCCTTGTTTTATCTGCATTATTTCAGGTCTGTCTTAGCTGTTGATTTAAACTAGGTATAAAATTCCCATGAACACAAACGGTGTTTAGAATTCCAGACCAACTTAAGGCGAGTAATAACGCCAACTAGCGCCACCATTGAGAAAAAAATCATAAGTCTGGAAATAAGGAACATTTTGAAATTTCCTATGTTCATATTTTTAGTCAGATGAGATGGAATTTTTTGTATCGAAGCCTCAGCGGTTTTGGCGTTAACTGCTAAGGATTCGAACCTACGAGGTTTAGTGTTGATTTTTTGCCCTCACCTGATTATGAATGTGAACATAGTAACTAGGTAATACGATACCCCTTGGTAAGACTGGTTGTCAGACTTTCGGGCTTCTGACGACCCGTAACGACTGTCAAAGATCCACGAATGACAGCCGGGACCAACGGCTTAAAATGCTTTCCGAAGCACGGAGGAGTCTCGGTATGTAAAGATCCACTGACCAACTCCGGTAAGCGTAGCTTAACCTGATGAATCGACCGGTGCAGCTGTTATTACTTAGCCACGAGCTCCTCAGTAGTAATGCGTCTGGGGTAGCGCGGCCAAGTCCTATATGCTTGAACTCGAACGTGCACAACGGGCTGTTCTTAAAGTTTTCCTTAGAAAACCGCGCCGTTATCCAACAGACAAACTGTACAGGGAAGCAGGCGTCTTGCGTGTCCGACAGCTTTATATACAGAAGTCCCTTCTTAAACTGATTGCTGCGTCAGGGAGTCAATTCACATACATCCAAAGAGGTAGGATAGGAGCTGATAGACTACCAATCCCAAGAGTTAGAACGGTTTTTGCTACACGATTTTCACTCTTTCTGCCTATTCGAGTCTTTAACACAGTCAATAAATCTACACTAAAGATCCCTGGTAATATACTCGAAGCCAAGATTATTATAAAGACATGGCTTCAGGACCTGACCTATGATGAGACAGAAAATCTCTTGTGCCCCTTGAAATAACTAGCACTCAAACGACACTCATATAGTCGATACTTTTCCCTGCCCCTGTCCTGTTTTATACAGTCTAACAAACACACACTCACACACATGCACACACCCCCCACACACATATGCACACTCTCACACGCACGCACACTCTTGAAGGCACACTATGCCATAATGATGCCATCATGTTTGATGATGTTTATAATTTCGCATGTTGATCTTATCTTTAATCTTTAATTTTATTTTGGTTCTTTTGTTTTGAATATTCATTTTATTGATTGTTATTCTTATTTTATTTCTGAATGATGTTTGACTTTTGTTTGATTGCAATCATGTTTGCCTACTGATGATTTTAATTAGATTTTTTTTTTATTACGCATCTCTTTGATTTTTTTTTATTTTTAATGTTCATTTTATTGCCTGCAAGATTGATATTATTACTATTTTTATTGTTTATTTATAATTTTCAAATTTAACTGTTTCTTGTATCTTGTAGCGCTGTGTCACGCTGAACAGTCAGTTATTCAATCTGCCTTTACTATCTATATTAACGTATACAAAACAAATTTCTAAGATATATGTATTTTAAACAGTATGGGGTATACCCTGGATATCCATTGCTGTATCCTACCCTATTTCTATTGGGTACTATTGGCTATTTTAAACTTGAGGTGAGAAGGGAGGTAGCTCTCGCCACTTATGTATAATATTTAAAGTTATGCGTGGTAGGATACACAATCCAGTCGTTTTAGGGATAGTCAGGTTGTGTGTCCCGGATGAGTACGTGTCGCGCCGGCGACGGCCGCCGCTGCTGCGTGTGCCGGTGGCGCGGACCAACTTGCTGCAGCAGGCGCCCCTCACGCGCGCTTTGCGGACGCTCAACGCGATATCACAACAGGTCGATCTATTTAGCTGCACATTGAGTGAATTTACACGAACTGCATATTGTATTACTTCTCAAAATTAATAATACTGACTGTTCGATAGATATTGGATAATATTAGAAATACATGCAAGTTGTTATTACCTATATTAGATATAAGTACTTACTGGAACTAGCTATTGCATTAGGTTAATTAAGACCTGTAATAATAGTTGTGTTATATAAATAAATAAATAAAAATAAATAAATATTGGGCCACCAAGATACAGGCTGTGCCTAGTTTGGGGCCCACGGATTCTTCTAGTTTTGTACTCTTCTAACTATGCTCACTGTTCTTGTTTTCTTGTTTGTATAATATGTAACCTGTGTGTGTCAATAAATTGATTTATTATTATTTATTAATGCCAACTAGCGCCACCATTGAGAACTCCTAACTCCTCTTGTTTCATGTCCAAACCAACAGTTTCGGCATTATTTCAACCTTTGTGTTTTTATTGAAGACTGCCAGTGCCTTTGCAGCACTTTATTGTCTATACGCCTATTAAAAACAATGTAACAATGTTATGTGTTGACTACAGCCTGCATTGTCACTTTAATTGTTACCGTGCTCGTCCTAACATAAACAGGTCTTATGAGATTATTTACTTTGTAGCTAACCCTACCTACAAAAAAACATTTTATCTAGTAAAATCTGTGTGACAGGTGTAGGTAACTAACCTACATGACATTTAGGTTAATAGGTAAAAAACATCGATACCTGCCCATCACTACAAAAGTTAACAAGCTCTACGATACGCGTAGGAATCGTTCATAAAATCCTGCCATTTATTTGTTTTCTAAGAGAAGTTCTAACTTCTACGAGTACCATATCCTACGTTCTTATAAGACGATCCTCCATTATTTTTTATTATTTCTATTATAACTTTGTTGCTGTGGCATGAAGTTGTTACTAAGGAGTAATCTGAAGATAGGTTTTTCCTTTTTATTTTCGAATCAAAGGCGAACAAATAATCTATCTTTAAACTTTGAAAAAACTAAAAAACACGCTTTACTATATACTATTGAGAAGACATGAAATAGGAATCGTTAAGACAAATCTAGTCATCCCAAATTCAATATCAATCAATCTGCCTAGCCTTTTCCCAACTATATTGGGGTCGGCTTCCAGTCTAACCGGATGCAGCTGAACAGCATTTTACATGGAGCGACTGCCTATCTGACCTCCACAACCCATTAACTGGGTAATACGATACCTTTTGGTAAGACTGGTTGTCAGACTTTCGGGCTTCTGACGACCCGTGACGACTGTCAAAGATCCACGAATGATAGCCGGGACCAACGGCTTAACGTGCTTTCCGAGGCACGGAGGAGTCTCGATATGTAAAGATGGTCACCCATCCACGGACAACCCCGGCAAGCGTAGCTTAACCTGATGGATAGACCCGTGCGGCTGTTATTACTTAGCCACGAGCTCCTCATCATCCCAAATTCAATACTAGAAGCTATTTAAGAGTTCTATAATCCACCTTCCAGCTCCATCATCACACCAGCTCTCTTTGGTATCATATTACGAATTATATTTCCATCGGAATTACCTACACACATACATAAATTTGTAAGATGTGTATGAACCTCCGTTTCTAAGATTTTCTTACAGACAAATACACATGCAGGTGGACCTAAGCGTGTTCAAAAACCAAAAAAACTGCATCAAAATCGGTTCATTCGTTTAGGACCTACGATGCCACAGTCAGACACACATATACACAGACAGACCCGTCAAACTTATAATAGGTACGCCTCTTTTTATGTCGGGGGTTAAAAATACGTCTCTTCAAAGCGTTTAGGGTCAAAATGTCCAATTTTTAAAATGTCTAACGGTGTCAAAAAGTCCAAATCCCAAAATGTCCAATTGTCAAAATGTCCAACTGTCAAAATGTCCAATTGTCAAAATGTCCAATTCTCAAAATGTCTAATTCCCAAAATGACCAACTCCCAAAATGTCCAATCTTGGAGAATGTGGTTTATAAAAAACTATATAAAAATGTTTGTTTCAATTTTTATTTATAAAAATTACGACTTCTTTATTTATTACTGCAAACATCATAATTATAGCGCTACTCCTTAGAGCTGAAATTACAGCTACTCTACATTAACTTCTTGCACAGCAGGAAAATGATGTTCAACTGTTATCAACTCCTTAGTAAGAGTCTCTATTCATTGACCTAAGTAGGTATGGTCAGGAACAAAAGTCGATTACCACTTCAGTGTTTTCAATCTTAACTGATCTTAATTGAGCAAAATATTCATAAAAAATCTGAACTGATGTAAATTTAATTTAAACTATTACAAAGAATGCTAAAAACCTATGCATCGAATCATTTTGTATCAATTTTGATGTTATGTAATTAGAATATTTGCACGCCGTTGAAGGCAAGACAATGTTTATTTTTATTAAAACTAACATTAGTTTTCGTTTAGGTACTGTTCTACAAATAAAATATTTGAAATTGAATTTGTAATAGTAATCAACTCTTGATGCTGGCTGTACTATTTGTGACAGATAACTGAAATCAATACTCAATAGGTTATCTCGTTTGAATGATTTGCAATCAGTAAGTGCAATCACTGCTGTACTGTTATGTAATACCGAACAAATATCATCAATTCATCATACCTGTATTTTAAATGGTGTGCATAATAAAGACTATTCTATTCTATTCTATTCTAAATATTACACTGGTATAGTGACAGTCAGTATGGTATCTATAGAGAAGTTCAACGCCTTTGATAGACCTTTGGCATTCATATCGTCACATAAAGCATATTATTAATGATCTGATGTCTAGCCAGACCGTCGTCTTTATTTAAAACCAAAACTTTCAACGAGTATATTTGCTTGTGGTTTGATAATAAGGTAAACTCAAAAATCTGCCTAGCCTTTTCCCAACTATGTTGGGGTTGGCTTCCCGTCTAACCAGATGCAGCTGAATACCAGTATTTTACATGGACCGATTGCCTATCTGACCTCCACAACCCATTAACTGGGTAATACTGGTTGTCAGACTTTCGGGCTTCTGACGACACGTAACGACTGTCAAAGATCCACGAATGACAGCCGGGACCTTCGAGGTACGGAGGAGTCTCGGTATGTAAATATGGTCACCCATCCACGGACCGACCCCGGTAAGCGTAGCTTAACCTGATGGATCGACCTGTGCGGCTGTTATTACTTAGCCACGAGCTCCTCATAATAAGGTAAACTGATTTATTTATTTATTTGGATCTTCAACAGAGGGTACAAAATTTCTTGCAAGTTTTCAAGAACAGAGACAAATATTAGTGTGCACTTCCAATTATAGGAGACCACATACTTCTCTTATAAATCTAGGTAGGTACAGAAAGTTTGTCAAAGTGATAATAATAAAATAAATAAACATACAACACGAAAATCATAGAAAGGAAACAAAATTGAATACAAAACAAATTAATGATAATAACAAAAAAATAATGTCTAAAAAAGACAACGGACAAAAACAACAATAATTATGACTAGGATATTATGATTTTTATAGCTTTTTTAAACTTTGACATTTTGCATCTAATAACCAATTCACTACGCTTCGATAAAAATAAAAATAAATAAATAAAATATTTATTACTGTACCAACTACATAGTTTATATATTAGTTTATGATTGGAGCCTCCTTTTAAGCATAATAACGCCTGTGTTAGGAGACTCCGCTCTTCCACAGCTTTGGCTGTTTGTACAACTTGCAAATTACAAAAATAATTTTATTTAATTTTTTTTTTTTTTGTCTTAGGTTACATAATACACATATCTTTTTTTCGAGCACGTGTTTCATGCTTTATTACCATTTACGTAATGTATTATATTTATAACTTCAAACACGCTCGCTCGCTCGTGAATTATACAGAATGAATACATTGATATGGTTGAACACAACCATATCAATGTATTCACACACACACAGTGTGTACACACTTCGCACACCTAACAAGGTGTGCGAAGTGTGTGATGTGTGTGGGGTGTGTGAGGTGTGTCAAGTGTGTGTGGTGCGTGTTGTGTGTGAGGTGTGTGGAGTGTGAGAGGTGTGTGAGTGGTGTGGATGTGTGTATGAGGGAGCATGTAAGTGTAGGTGTGACGGTGCAAGTATAACTAATTTCCACTTATTGCAACAGTAATTCGATGTCTGAATACGTGCATTTTCTTATCTTTATGAAGTTGTTCAGTGTATACGTATATGTCTTTGTTAATTTTATTGTATAATCGTGCGATACTTCGATAAACTGTTTACAGAGCCTTGGAAAAACGTTGAAGTGTCCAAGGTTTGTTTTGGATTGATAAGCTATAGTACGCCATGCCAATGTTTATTATTTTTATATTATTTATTTATTTAATATCGCACCAAGTCCCATAATACACATTATAAACACATACAATTAATTCAATTAATTCATCATTAAAATAAAATACATTAAAAGTCATTAGATCATAAAAATAAATAAAATACATCAAAATCCATATAACATCAAAAATAAAATACATTAAAACCCAATACAGCCTCAAAATAAAAAACACTAAAACTGACTATACAATAAAATTAAATCACAATTAATCATCAGTATCAGTAAACAATAATCGATAGATAACTATTGCGATACTTTGCCCCATTGCTACTGATTCAGTAACAATAAAACAAAACACCACAACAATCATCTACCGACGGTTGGCACTCCGATGGACTCCAAGCCAATACCGCGGCCGCTGGGGTCGCGGGTAGTTCTAAAGAGATACCGTGGCCCTGGCACGGGCAGCTGAAGGAGCATGGGTGGGTTTTAGTCAGTAAAAGTCTGACACGCCCTCCCGCTCTGCCCAGAGCGGGAGAAGTCATTTGATGATTTCCAATCCACAAAAAAAAAAAAAAAGCCAATACCGCAAAGTTCATATGCTTAATGTTCCTAGGCGAAGAATTAAATTATTTTCTAATAATGTATACTGCATGTCCATTACTGTTTACAACAAATTACCTGATGGCTTCAAAACTCTCAGCCTCAAAACATTTAAATGTAAATTATTTAACTTTCTTATAAGCAAATGTTATTACTCGACTGAAGATTTTATAACTGAAAAATTTACCTAAACATTTGTACATTATTGCCTACTAAGCAGACTTTATCTCCTAGACATCATTGAATTTTGACTTATATAATTAATCTCTTTTACAACTATTGTTCAATTTATTTATATTATTTGTAATTCTAATTCTAATGAATAATAATGTAGGTAATGATGACCCATAATTTGACAAACCATATTTGTACGCCGGAAACGGCAGAATATTATGATCGTAATACATTAATTCACATAACAGCTTTGTACAATATTCTGACAAATAAATGCATTCTATTCTATTCTATTCTATTCTACCTGTGGATCGGACTGCTCTAATCCTCACTAACGACCCTCAACAGTTGATTGGTCGATTTTCTTAAGTTTATGAATGGTTTTTTAGATTAAAGAATTAATTTTACACAATACTTCACATTTAATATAACTTCCATCTTCTACTTAATGCAAATAGTAATGCCAAAGCTAGCCACTACGACTAAATAGAATTTCATTTTTTGTCCGCACGCATCATCCATATGCAGGACACAGCCCAAAAACTGTACTGCCAAAAACCGATCATAACATACACCAAAATTACATTTATGTTGGTAAACATGGGGATACTTACGGGGGTGGATATCTGTATCCACCCCATAAGAAACTATAGCAACACGTTATCTATTCCACGTGGCGAGCCATGCTCCATTGTACCAAGACTATGAGATAGTCTTGTGGTCCCTTCATTGTTACAGAAGATTGCTCGCCCGATAGGCACTGTTTTAGCTTACTATGACACTTTGTTGCTTCTGTTTTGAACATTGATATTTGGACGTCTTATGTATACAGGGTTAGTATTCAATGACCAGCCAAATTTTCACAGGGCGTTCAACCCGTGAATATGAACAACTTTAAAATCACGAAAAAAAAACAGCTGCTTCATACAAAAGTTCAATACCTACTCGACCAAAATGTATGAAACAGCTGATTTTTTTTTCGTGATTTCAAAGTTGGTCCCATAGTGAAAGTTGTTCATAATCATGGGTAGAACACCCTGTGAAAATTTGGCTGGTCATTAAAAAAAATAATAATAATAATAATAACCCCACCGCCGTATCTCTACGTTGACGTCGTGGTGGGGCTTGCGCGCTCCGAACTCTGGGTCTGTGCCGGTGGAGTTTACTTTGCCGAAACAGGTCTAGGGTGAGGAGCCAGACCAAGAGAGATACGTGAACCCGCAGGGCAGCATGTGGCGAGCTGTTGGGCAGTAGCGACCCCACGGACCCTATTTCCCGGGAGAAGTCTTGTTCTTCACCTCTGGCTTGCCTTTATTGGCCGGCTGGAGTGAACAATGACGGGAACAGAGCTCCCACCTCATTCTTGCCTTTATTGGCCGGCTTGAGTGGAGATTCGCAAGAGCAAACGTGCTCGGAGGAAGGAAGTATTCCAGTAAGTGCTTGTAGGGATCTTGACCATCTTCCGGGCTCTGGGATTGTTCTGAGAGCCGTGGAATACCTCTCCACTCCTCAAGCTCCTCAGGACATGTTGCCCCTTGTCGCTACGTCACTATGTGCTAGCGACCGTTTCTGGGGGCCCATTATTGAGTGTGCAAGTCACCCCCTGCCAATTTATCTGTGTATATTATATAACATTGGTCAGGCAGGGGACATAGTTCTTCCATAGTTCAAGGTACCCAATCCATGTAGCCACCCAAACCCATAGGCCCAATGTGTTTTGTTTCCATGTTCTGCAGTAGTCCTGCACCAACCGGGGGTTGTCCTTGGGTGCACTTGCATAGTGCATACAGGGATAATCGTCGGCTGGTGCCTCCTCGTCATTTAAAATTGTCTAAGGGGCCTCTGCGAGTTGGCTTCGGCCCCTCGTACGCCTTCCAAAGGTCCGGGACCCCAGGGTCCCGAGATAAGCCAAAGACAAATAATAATAATTTTTTTAACTTCAGTTGTAAGTACACTAACACTTATCTTAAAACTATGCAACGTTTCAACAATGGAAAAGAGTGTTTTCGATGAAACTAACCCTGTATAGACCAGGAAGGCTGACCCCACCACCATGTGGTATACCAGGAAGAGAGAGAGATTTGGATGTATTTTGGGTCTTTGGTTTGTAGAAATACATTGAAAACAAAATTTCAAGATTTTTAGAGAAATAACATCCGCATGGGTTGCATGGGTCGCGGGTGACCATCTTTACATCCCGAGCCCCCCCTGTGCCTCTGGGAAGCACGGTAAGCCGTTGGTCTTGGCTATCATTAGTGAATCTTTGACAGTCGTTACGTGTCATCAACCAGTCTTACCAAAGGGTATCGTATTATCCAGTGCCTAACTGGGTACTGGTAATAATAATTAGGTCTTTACCTATGAAATTGCCGTTCTGCAGTACTGGCCATTTCAATTCAAAATAATTTTTGTTTGGCTAAGAATTCTAATTTCAAATTAATTTTATTTTAAAAACATGGATTTTTTTTCCAAAAGTAGTCATTTGTTTATTGATTAGTGTTACATTTTCATCGCATTTCAATCTTTTTCGTCATCATGGATACGTTAAAAATTCGAGTAATTATGGAATATGAGTACCGTCGTGGCAGCAACGCGGCACAAGCGGCACGCAACATCAACGACGTTTACGGAGCTAACACTACAAAACAACGCACCACTTGTTATTGGTTTGCTCGCTTCCGTTCTGGAAATTTCGACCTGAAAAGTGAACCTCGCGGTCGTCCGAAAACTTTGGTCGACAATGACGAATTAAAGGCGATTGTGGAAGCTGATGATACACAATCTACGGCTGAATTAGCAGCAGCTTTCGACGTTAGCGTCAAAACAATATTGGTCCATTTGCGTCAAATTGGCAAGGTAAAAAAGCTTGACAAATGGGTGCCCCACGAACTCAATGATCGCCAGCGCGAAGTACGCGTCGAGACGTGCCTTGCACTGCTCAACAGACACACAAATGAAGGAATTTTGAACCGCATTGTTACCTGCGATGAAAAATGTATTCTGTTTGATAACCGCAAGCGCTCAGCAAGTTGGTTGGATCCTGGTTCAGCACCTAAACAATGCCCTAAACGAAAACTTACCCCTAGAAAAGTGATGGTCACTGTTTGGTGGTCTAGCGCCGGTGTGATCCATCACAGCTTCTTACCAAACGGGGTGAGCATTACTTCAGATGTGTACTGTGAAGAACTGAACACAATGATGGAGAAGCTGGCACATCTCCAACCAGCATTGGTCAATCGCTCGTCTCCGCTGCTCTGCACGACAACGCGCGACCTCATACTGCACAGCAGACGGTCTCCAAGTTACAAGAACTGGGGTTGGAAGCTCTCCGTCATCCGCCCTACTCACCAGACCTTGCGCCTACAGACTACTACTTTTTCCAGAATTTGGATAACTTCTTGGCGGGAAAAAAATTCAATACCCGAGAGGCAGTACAAAATGCCTTTGAAGAATTTGTTGCCTCCCGTCCAGCTGATTTATTTAAGGAGGGCATCAATAAACTGCCACTGCGTTGGCAAAGATGCATTGATTGCATGGGTGATTACTTCGATTAATACAAATAAAAAATGCATGAAAAAAAATCGTTTAAATTTTTTCATACAAAACGGCAATGTCATAGGTAAAGACCTATTATAAATAAATAATATCAGTATCGAGCTGCAACCGGTTTTACTGGAAGCCGACCCCAACATAGTTGGGAAAAGGTTAGGCAGATGATGATAGACAATCAAAAAATATTATTGAATACTAGTTCTAATCAAACAAGTTTTAAGTAATGCTTGAGTTTTGAGTCAGGTTCTAGTTGTAATGAAAAAAAATAAGATACGTCTTATTTTAGGATCCGGCGGATAGTCAATCGCTTTTATTTAGCATAACACGATTAGATTTACGTTACTGGTTAAAAAAAATCCCAAAATTGCCCCTTTTCGTAATGTTTTTGAACCGACGAAAAAAAATGAAGGAGGTTCTAAATTCGACACGTGTTTTTTTTTTTTTTTTTTTTTCTGTATGATCACGCATAACTTTTTACAGAGTCGTCCAATTTGAAAAATTTTTGTTTTATTCGAAAGGGTATACCTCAAAGTTGGTCCCATATAAAATTGATTAACTTTGCTTGGGTAGTTTTTGAGTTAGCTTCAATAATACGTGTAGTGTATGTAAGTTAAGTACCATTAGTATTAGTATGTATGTGTGTGTAACCACTCCATAGTTAGGATTAGTCAAGTAAGCAATATATTAAGATCATGTACGCTCAATCTATGTGAAGACACAATAAATCGAGGCGTTATCCAGAGCAGATGTCTTTCATTTACCAAGACACTTCATACGTACTTTTTTCCCACTTTTATATGGATGATGTTCTATTTGCTTTTGCAGGTAGTGGTATTAGAATTTGTGTGGTGTAAGTACCACAACTAAAAAGTGAAAAATAAAAACTTTTTTACAAAAAAATACAACCAACTTCCAAAAACAACACTACAAAGTGAAAAATAACTTTAATTTCGGTAATCGGTGGCAAAAAACGAATATACATTTAACCAGACACCGATTTCCGAAATTAAAGTTATTTTTCACTTTGTAGTGTTTTTTTTGGAAGTGGGTTGTATTTTTTTGTAAAAAAGTTTTTATTTCAATCTCATAGCTACAAAATAGACATCTTCTTTCTTATTTTTTATATAATTGAAAGGTAGTAAAAGACTGTTTAGCACAATGCGCTGAGTTTGTCGTGATAAAATGATTTAAAATAATTACTGAAACCATACTGAAACCTTCAAAAGGTGCCCGGGCTTTGGGGAAAAGACCGGGGAGTGTGGGATTTTTACCTCTCTAAAACCACCCCGGTGGTCGTCATCTGCACATGGAAGGGGTACCGTTACCTCTCAAAAGACCAATCCGGAACCCCGCCTGCTAGTGCAACGCTTGTTACATCTCTGGGGAGACTGTAAAGGGATCTCCCCGAAACCTGACGATGCAACTGTTTAGATACGTACCAAATGCGCGAGGCCAACACTCGCGAGCCTACTTCAGTTTAGTATACGGCTCAAGCGTCGGATCACATTGCCATAGCCAATAAATCTGCCTACCCTTTTCCCAACTATGTTGGGGTCGGCTTCCAGTCGAACCGGATGCAGCTGAATCTGTTAGCCGTGCCATAATAATCTTGTACCTGAACATTAAGATCTGTAGACTGTAAAGCCCGCTTTTCACTATGGGATAATATAATTATGGAATTTAGATTTGAAATGGTTCTATAGCTAGAGAGTAAATAACAGCTCGTAAGTAGATTAACTAAAAGAGTACGCTCTTCCTTACAACGTAATACGTCTGTGTTTTTCCATAAATTAAGTACAATAGTAATTCTCGAATCTAATAGAGCAACCAATTTTACTCAAAGTGAGCAAATTGAATGATTACTTCTTCCTCTTTGTTTGTGTAATAAAGTGCTTTAGTAATTACGAACACAAAAGATTGTAGTTATTTAAGTACTTTTCCCCTTTTGAGCTGTTGTTACTTGACCTCAACTCACTAAGGGCCGATTTCACCAATGAAACTACTAAACGTCGTCAGTGTCATCATTATTGTGTATGTAATATTGACACTGACAGCTCTTGATCGCAGTTTAGATTGATCGCGTTCAGTTTCATTGGTGAAATTGGCACTAATTAGTAAACCTGCATCGATTGTTAATTTATTTCATTGACTGTCCTAATTGGTAAGTACTGTTGTAGAGATGTGGCCTGAAACACAGGTTTACATAAACCTAGATAGGGCAATGCATTACACTTCAGAATTGTATTTAACTGTAATCTTACATTTTGTCATACCATAGTTTTAATACAGATTATTATAATACAATTATAGGCCTAGATTAGTATTTACTACTGAACCTTAAATGTAAGTACACTTTTTTTTGTAAACTTTTATTATTTCAATAATTGAACAAAGTCCAACTTTTTCAAAAGCAGTCCCAAGCGTGACTGCTGTGCATAGTGTGGGTTCGATACAAGGCAAAGATTTATGTTCATGAATTTAATAGCAATAGTCTCGCCCCGTTCCACATAGTTTCAGCTAACCATGGCTGGCAAAATTAATTCATCATCATCTGCCTAGCCTTTTCCCAACTATGTTGGGGTCGGCTTCCAGTCTAAGCGGATGCAGCGGGATACCAGTATTTTACATGGAGTTACTGCCTCTCTGACCTCCATAACCCAGTAACTGGATAATACGATAACCCTTGATAAGATTGGTTGTCAGACTTTCGGGCTTCATCCACGAATGACAGCCGGGACCAACCAGCTTAACGCGCTTTCTGAGGCACGAAGTGGTCTTGGTATGTAAACATTGTCACCCATCCTCGGACTAACCGCGGCCGGCGTAGCTTAACCTGATCGATCGACCCATGCGGCTGTTATTACTGCGTAATAGCAGACGAAGATTAGAAGCTAGATCTAGAGTATCTTCTGCCGTACACGACACGAATGGAGGGTCTCAGTATTATAGACCTGGAATTTATGGGAGAACAAAATACAAGAATAGTTATCTGGTATAACTGACCATTTTTTTTTCTTTCATTCTGTAACTTGGCGATCTGTGTTAAATACAATAAGCCATTCAGTTGAGGTGTCAAGTTCTTTGTTTTATTAGCAGAAGGAATTCTTGAGAGTCCCTTTCATTATGGTGAGATCAAATCTCGCGGTAAGCGTTGGGACACTATGACTTTTCAATCGGGAATGTGTGTACCTACCAGTTTTCATGCCAGTTCATTGATGTGAGTTGTTATTCTCGTCTGATAGCTTTCACTATGTCTAGCTATCTCTTGTCTGACGGTGTTGATCTTTAGATCCTTTTTCTTTTTTTTTTTTTTGTGGATTGGAAATCATCAAATGACTTCTCCCGCTATGGGCAGAGCGGGAGGGCGTGTCCGACTTACTGTCTAAAACCCACCCGTGTTCCTTCAGTTGCCCGTGCCAGGGCCACGGTATCTCTTTCGAACTACCCGCGACCCCGGCCTTTAGATCCTCATGTATGTATTTGTTGCTCACGTAGTATGGTGTATCTAGCATGGCTCTGAAATCTTTCGAGAATCTCTATGTTTCTGTCAGAATTAGAACTGTATCTGCTATGAATGTAGGTACAGGTATAAGATGTCGTTGTACATAAATTAAAGAGATCGGCTACAATCTACACTACATACAATCAAATAAAACAGAATAATCCTAACTAATATTATAAAAGTGAGTTTGTTTATTTGTTACGCTTTCACGCTAAAACGGCTAAATGGATTTGAAGGAAATTTAGCACATTAGACCTACCCTTTTAAATTTTTGTCACTACATCTTCTTTTAAATCTCACCGTTGCCTTATCACATCATTCCTCAGCCATAGTCACACCACACATGCTTCGCCAGGAACGCATTTCCACCGCATTTATTCTACTTTCATGCTTCTTTTGCCACACGCGCTGAACGGATGTGGATATAATGTAGAATAGATATATTTATTACAATACACGTGTCAAGTTATGGTAATTTTTTGCATGTGTATTATGCATAAGGCAAAATGTACTAGCAAATCGGCGTTCATTGCCGGACTGGTCGTCGTCCATTGTTGTAGCCGAAATAAGACTCAATATGCACTCTACAGTTGTAATTAGATCGATTTAACAAACAATCAGATAAAAAGTGGCACACACGAATCGGATGGAACTGGATTCGTATCGGAACGCGGCGAGGTCGGGGCGAGGTTGGTAGCGCATGTCCGTTCAGCTCGGTGTCTAATCACGAAGTCCTCGTCAGGTACAGGAACCTTGAATAACAGCCGTCATCTGTCACTGTTATTTTCCCTCGCAAACTCAAAATGACATTGACAGCTCGCACAGTGATGCCAACCCCATTTCCGAACACACCCAAGTCGGCACAACTTGACGTTCCGCTCAGAATCCACGACATATAAGTAAATAAATTCATAAATTATCTAAATGCGTATTAGATAATTTATGAATAATAATTTATGACCTATAATAGTGTAATCAATGATTCGCAAGATCCTTGTAAATAAAAGCCGGACAAGAGTGAGTCGGATTCGCCCACCGAGGGTTCCGTACATCATTTATATGTAATTTTTGCTGATGATTTCTGAAAAACTGTGCTATTTAGAGACATCGTTTTATTTTTCCTGTAATTTATACATAAACTTCTATCACATAGCATAATTTCATAATTTTTTCTATGCAAACTTCGGAAATAAGGGGGAACGGTATTTTTTTAATAATTTTCATCAAAAATCGATTACTATGCGGCCTAAAAAAAAGAAAAAAATTTTGAGAATGTGCAAACAGCGTTCTTTCATATGATACCCCACATGCCCACTAGGGCAAAATAAATATATAGGGGAAATTCAAAGTGCGGCTACTAAGCCGCACTTTGAATTTTTAAGAGCCCCTTTCAGTCCCGATTACAAAAAAAAAACATAAAACATATTTTTATTTCTTTCTTATTTGCAAAACAGTTGGGCAAATATCATCTAAAACTATTCCAAATTTCATGTTGATTGCATTAGTAGTTCTTGAGATATCCAGCTGTGACAGACAGACAGACAGACTGAGTCACACCATAAGGATTCCTTTTTACCATTTTGGTACGGAACCCTAAAAATAGGTGATTCTTATTTTAAAAAACTAAATTCGAAACATTAATTATAATATCTATTCATAAACTTCTCATCATGGTTTTGAAAATAACTAAATAAAAACTCCACATACCCTATCACTATTGTTACGAATCTATGCCTAATATAAACTACGTGCTAAAAATAACAAACAAGTGAATTTAAAAATAAATATTAGATTACATCATCTAGGTATCGGCCGAAAAATAATATTCTCTTATCTTTTATATTTAGGCCAGCGAAATTCATTGACCTACAGTCATCCTTTACTACAATTCACACTATCATTAAAATAACTAATCATGGTAACAAAAATACTACAATTTATTCTCATGCCTTTTTAAAAAGCCCAAATGATCTTTGCAGCGCAACAATAAACCTATATCCATCTCCTTCCCTCCCATGCAATCGAACTGCAAATATGCTCCGTCACATTCGCGCAATCAGAACAATATCTCCTCGTATTCAACAGAGTTTAGCCGGTTTTTCTTGTTTATTTTTGATTCAAACGCATACAAGTTTAGACATCTGCCGGGACCGCTCGTTCAGCGAAAAAAAAACAAACTTGTTTGCAAAAATGAATACGTAAAGAAGTTGAATACGCATGCGTGCGTATCTGTCAAAAACGCGAGAAATATTTACGTCAAAATTAGGAGATTTCGACGCCGCGTGTAGTATATCGTATTTTTATAAATTAAAATATTAATAAAAGCATTCCGAGTGTTAATTAAAGTGTTCTAATCAAGGCTGATAATATTATTGTTGTAAAAATGTCAAAGGGAACCACGTTAGTTGGGCTCGATGCGATCCTGAAGGAATTAGGTCCTTTTGGGAAGTACAACATTATAAATTATGCTTTATTTTTATTTCCGTGCTTCTTGGCGGGAATGTATGGTTCTGTGTTCGTCTTTGAGGCCGCAGACATCGATTACAGGTGAGTTTAGTTTTTCTATTTCTAGTTCTATGACTTAAACTAGCCAAATCTAAAATCGAAAGTGGTTTCTTTCAAGGCTGTTCATCTTTTGACAGTCTAAAATCTTAGGAAATTCTTGTGAATGATTGTGTATCGGTGTGTTTTCGTTTTGGGGTTATATTGCATTAGATTTTGACGTCCGTCACGCACCCCACGCCACCCTTATAGTACGCGCATGCGTGATGTCGCCGATGTAAAATTTTTGGTTCCTCAGGGTTTACAAAACTGTCGCATAGGTACTAGCAAAAATCAATTTTATTGTTGCTAGTCATAATACTTAGGTAGAATGTTAGGGCTATGCCATGAAGTTTATCTTTACATTAAATTTAATTTCATTAGGTATTATCCTTGTGTCTACCTATTGGAGTTTCAGTATAGCATGCAAAGGGAAAAAAAGAAAAGCATAAAGAGGAAAGATCATAAAATAGCTATAATGGGCTAAACGATGTCTGTTGCTATGACAAACCAACTGTTGTCATAATATAAGTAATATTTACTTACTAATCAAGCAATTATTACACAATATAACAAATGTAGTGTGTATAATATAGAATATTGTGACGTGTTACGAGAAAGGTGTGATCGGGTTCGTGGTACAGACAATCAAACTGAACAACTTTCTCCATGGAACCAAACCAACATCGTAATCGCGAAAAAATACCTTGTATTGACCTGTTATGTCTAGAAAATATTTAATAAATAAATAAAAAAAAAGGGTTAGGAAGAGGCGGACGCCCATATTTCCCCAGTTATGTTTAAGCCCCATGTAATAGGGGCGCGCCTATTGTCAACAACTTATTTTGAATTTATTCAAGAGTTTTAAGCAGAAACCTCAGACCAATAAAAAAAGAAAGATGGACCGCCGCGAACATTATAAGTGAAGTCACAAAACCAAGCCCCTGCAGTAAAGTACACCAAGCCCCTGCAGTTAGCACACACATAGAACTAAAACCACGCACACTGCTCTTAGTACGTGACGAGTCGTTGTCTAGTTAACATACTTAAAAAAAATAGATTTATGCCTTCCTGTGTAGTGAAAACTTGTAAAAACAATAGCAAATCACCTATAAAGTCTCACGGAATCACTTTTCACTTGTACGTAGGTACTTGAAATAACATATTTTTTTTTTATTTAATAATCTATGAATTTTAGGTTACTTGGAACAAAAAACGTCAATGAACGAACGCAGTGACTTATGTGCGAGGGTTTCCATAATATGATTTAAAATCTCTCTATTCGATTAACTATGACATCTTACCCATACAATATTATTCCCCAAATTATAAGGAAACAATTTAACAAATAGCAACCCTTTGAAACACAAATAGATAAAAGGATGGCTTCACTTTTGATGTTCGTGGCGCGCCATCTTCCTTTTTTTGTTGATCTGAGGCAGAAATTAAATCGTTGCAAGATAATCTCGAAAGGTAAATACTTATAAATACTCTGTTTGACCTACGTTATCACATCACTTAACTGTTCAATACCCTCTTATCACAACTGACACAACATTCGTGATATTCCTACATATATTTACCATCTTAATATTGGTAGAGTTCCTCAGAAGACGTCCTGGCGACCTTCAAGTCAGTCACCCGAAGACCTTGGTGAATCTAAGATGACATTATTTATGTAAAATGTACTTTAACGCAGTGACTTAAATCATAATTTGAATAGGAAATGTTTTGTAGGTAGGTAACAAGCGCTGATAGATTTTAAATCGTTTTCTAATAATTTTTAACCGACTTCAAAAAGGAGGAGGTTCTCAATTCGTCGGAACCATGTATGTTCCCCGATTACTCGAAGATGGCTGGACCGATTTGGTTTTTTTTTGTTTTATTCGAGAGGGTATACATCACAGTTGGTCCCATATAAAATTGATTAACTGTGCTTTGGCAGTTTTTGAGTTAGCTTCAATAATACGTATTTTTTCCTCACTTTTATATGGATGATGTTCTAGTTTGTTTTGCAGGTAGTGGTATTAGAATTTGTGTGGGGTAGGTACACAACTAAAAAGTGAAAAATAATAACTTTTTTACAAAAAAATACAACCGACTTCCAAAAACAACACTACAAAGTGAAAAATAACTTTAATTTCGGAAGTCGGTGGCAAAAAACGAAAATACATTTAACTAGACACCAACTTCCGAAATTAAAGTTATTTTTCACTTTGTAGTGTTGTTTTTGGAAGTCGGTTGTATTTTTTTGTAAAAAAGTTTTTATATTGTATCATCTTAAGCCTAATTTTAGGGCAAGGTCATTGCCCTAAAATTACATCGGGTACAATTCCAAATTCCTTATGCTTTTAATATTTGTTTTAGTACGAATAATGTTATCGAAATTGAATAAAATACTCCTTGTATGCAGTTAATCCTAATCCTGACTATATTATAAATGCGAAAGTTTGGGTGGATGGATGGATGGATGTTAGTTACTCAATCATGCTAAAACAGCTGAATGGATCTGGATGAAATTTGGCACAGAGATAGATTATAGTCTGGAATAGCACATAGGCTACTTTTTATCCCTGAAAAATATACGTTTCCCTTGGGATAATTGCCGACATCCACGCTGGCGAAGCCGCTGGCAAAAACTAGAATTATAAATGCGAAAGTGAGTTTGTTTATTTGTTACGCTTTCACGCTAAAGCGGCTGAACGGGTTTGGATGAAATTTGGCACATGGGTAGACCATGACCTGGATTAAGACATAAGATACTTTTTATCCCGATAGTACGTTTCCATGGGATAATGTTCTGGCAAAAGCTAGTATATCTAAAAAAAAAATACAATAAGCAACACGGCAGCAACGTCATAAAAAAGCCCATCCATATTATATCACCCGTCTCTCCACTATTCCAAGGCTTACTTTACGGTGCATACTGGGTATGGCTCTTTATCCCCTCCATATCCTAAGGGCATGTCTTCCCTACCATTACCGCGCCCCCCGGTCTACTCACTGATATACAATGGGCTCTGATGCACCATGTAACATGAGGCAATAGGGTCTAGTGTGAATTCTCTGGGTTCATTCGAGCAATCGAGTCTGGTTAAACCACGCTGGGGTCGGTGCAATTCATTCATTCATTCATTCAATAAACGTGGTTAGTTTATAGTCTTTGAAGGGATGCCCTCACCTGTGTCGATGTATACAGGTGAATAGTCGCAAACGCAGTTTACCATAGTTAATATAATATTGTCATTTATAGACCCAGTCTAAAATATTAGGAACTAGATTTCGCCCGCGGCTTCGCCTGCGTGGAGGTCGGTTTTATCCCAGAGGAACGTATTCACGGAAAAAAAGTATCCTATGTCCTAATTCAGATCATGGTGCATCCATGTGCTAAATTTCATCGCAATCCGTTTATCCGTTTTAGCGTGAAAGCTTAACAAAAAACAAACTCACTTTCGCATTTAAATATTAGTTAGGATTAAAGTACATAGTTTAGTTAACTCAATTGGGAACCATTGTTAATAATTTTAGTCGGACTTCCTTCTTCCAAAACAAATAAATAACACAGTGAATAACTGAATACACACATTCCTTGCCTATTAATTATTAAGGAGGTACAGTCAAGAGCAAAAATATGTGCGTAGGAAAAATTTAAATATTTTTGTAGACACGGTTTGTAAGATAACAATGCTCTAGAGGAAGAATAGTTTTACTATGAGTGAAGTAGCGTCCTGTTGCCTGCTGATACTATCACTAAATAAAATTAATATTATTAACAATTAATCAAATCAGCCTATCGCAGTCCACTGCTGCTGCGACATAATATCACCGTTTTACATTTGACGTCTTCATATCAACGCTTGCAGTCGTTTTAAACCAGCGCTGGGTCTCTGTCTCGCATACGGGGTCGCATCCCCGCAGCATTATGCTGAGCGATGGCCGTTTTGCATGGCTGTGACGCATGTTTTCACCCAACTTGTTTTTTTTTTTGTGTCATGTTTAGGTACCGCAAATAAACGTGTTTTCTTTCTTTCTTTCTTCTTTTATTGTTTAATTTATTTAGTTCCCTAACAGTTACGACGAAACCATTTCCAAAATTTGATCATCACTATGTGCAAACAAATAGTTGCGTCTATGACTGTACTTCATTGTTACCGAGCCTCTTTCATTGTGCCAATTAGCAACAATGTAGTTGTGTCATAGGAATTTATACAATTGCTAAGCCCATGTTTAGTGTACGTACATACTCATTGCTAAACAAAAATACACAACCCGAAAGGTCTAATGCCATTATTAAATAAAGAAAAAATACGTGTCCAATGTTTTTTAATAATCTACATGAAGGACAAAAAAAGAATTAGAGGCATCCTCTATTGATCGCAATATGATCGCAATTTCTTTCATTTTGACAGTTCAGCCACTTTCATTGCGTTATTTACGTTGTTGAACAGAAGAATTTGTTTAACCTATGAAGCAAAGGATTAGGAATATTTCTTTCAAAATCCTCGGAAGATGATTAAAAGGGTTTCACGCAATTAAGGAGCTGGCTTTACATTTATAATTAAAAAAAAAATAATAATAAAAAAGTTTATTGCATATTAAAAAAAAAACAAAACAAAAAAAATAACTACAAAAAAAAAATAACTACAAAAAAAAAGAAAAAAAAAAAAAAAATACTACAAAAAAAAAATTACTACAAGCTGACCCGGCAGAAGCTTCGCAATATCTTCTCGTCTCACATACCGCAGTGTCTCAAGACGAAAGTCCAGACCAGTACGTATTGCCAGTGATGACTTACGGCACTGAAACGTGGTCGCTCACAATGGGCCTTATTAGAAGGCTCAAAGTCACCCAAAGGGCAATAGAGAGGGCTGCTACGTGATCGAATCAGAAATGAAAAGATCCGCAGGAGAACCAAGGTAACCGACATAGCCGATGGGGCCGAAAGTTTCTGGAGTGGCGGCCGCGTACCGGAAGACGTAACGTTGGAAGGCCTCCCACAAGGTAGACCGCTGACCTTGTAAAGGCCGCAGGAATCCACTGGATATGGAAAGCACAGAACCGCTCGAAGTGGCGGTGCTTGGGAGAGGCCTATGTCAGCAGTGGACGTCTTTCGGCTGAAATGATGATGATGATAAAGCTGACCCGGCAGACGTTGTTCTGTCTAACTTTCAATAACTTTGGCAACATCACGTAATATCAACATCCTGTAATCTCCGAAAGGTTAGTCAGTGGCCTCAAAAAATAATTCGTTTAAAAATTCCATAGGAAAAAGTACTTTTAGTTTTTCCCGAATTTTAAATTTTTCCGTGAATTTTTTCCAATTTTTCTCTCCTTAAAAACCTAATTCGGACTACATTATAAACAAAACCAAAAACGGGTCTTCTCGCGATATTCCTTTTTACGAGGTAAACAGGTACCTACTTGTACTTGTCCTCCCGTGACCACGATCGCTGCAAGGCGGACGAAACGTCGGGAAACAAGTAGGTACCTGTTTACCTCGTAAAAAGGAATATCGCGAGAAGACCCGTTTTCGGTTTTGTTTATAATGTGTGCAAATCGCGAAAGTTTAAAAAGTCTAATTCGGACTATTATGATTTTAAACAAAATGTCCTTTTTATTTTTTTTTATTTGTCGGTTTGGAAATCCTCATGGATGTCCTCCGCCCCGGAGTGGTCTGCCAGACTCTTACTGTCTAAAACCACCCCGGCTACGGGTGCGATTGTGACTTCCGCTGCCCCGGACTGGTGATGGCCCGCGCCATGCGGGCCACGTCCCATAGGGGGGAGTGAGGTGTTGAGCTCCCCCGTTATGTCTTAGGGAGGCGCGCGTGGAACACTACGCGCCACCATCTCGCGTCCTGTGGAATGGGGGGCGATGGATGTCCCCGAGTCCGTCACCCCTGGAACAAAATGTCCTAATCCAAGTTATGGTCTACCCGTGTGTCAAGTTTCATCCAAATCCTTTCAGCCATTTTAGCCGTGAAACCGTAACAAACAAACTCACTTTCGCATTTATAATATTAGTTAGAATGCCTTGACCTTAAAACTACTACACTTAACCTTAACTAAACTTTATTATTTATATATTTGTTTTTTTTTTTTTGTGTGTTAGTTGCCAAGAAATCAATTATAATTTCTATTTTGCACGATGTAATTAATTTATTATTAATAATAATAATAACCCCACCGCCGTATCTCTACGTTGACGTCGTGGTGGGGCTTGCGCGCTCCGAACTCTGGGTCTGTGCCGATAAAGTTTACTTTGCCGAAATAGGTCTAGGGTGAGGAGCCAGACCAAGAGAGATACGTGAACCCGTAGGGCAGCATGTGGCGAGCTGTTGGGCAGTAGCGACCCCACGGACCCTATTTCCCGGGAGAAGTCTTGTTCTTCACCTCTGGCTTGCCTTTATTGGCCGGCTAGAGTGAACACTGACGGGAACAGAGCTCCCACCTCATTCTTGCCTTTATTGGCCGGCTTGAGTCGAGATTCGCAAGAGCCAACGTGCTCGGAGGAAGGAAGTATTCCAGTAAGTGCTTGTAGGGATCTTCCGGGCTCTGGGATTGTTCTGAGAGCCGTGGAATACCTCTCCACTCCTCAAGCACCTCAGGACATGTTGCCCCTTGTCGCTACGTCACTATGTGCTAGCGACCGTTTCCGGGGGCCCATTATTGAGTGTGCAAGTCACCCCCTGCCAATTTATCTGTGTATATTATATATTATAACATTGGTCAGGCAGGGGACATAGTTCTTCCATAGTTCAAGGTACCCAATCCATGTAGCCACCCAAACCCATAGGCCCAATGTGTTTTGTTTCCATGTTCTGCAATAGTTCTGCACCAACCGGGGGTTGTCCTTGGGTGCACTTGCATAGTGCATACAGGGATAATCGTCGGCTGGTGCCTTCTCGTCATTTGAAATTGTCTAAGGGGCCTCTGCGAGTTGGCTTCGGCCCCTCGTACGCCTTCCAAAGGTCCGAGACCCCAGGGTCCCGAGATAAGCCAAAGATAATAATAATAATTGCTTTATTTTCAGGCTATTAGGGCCCATAGATAAAATACACAAATGATTAATTATGACTGATTATTATTTTTTTGATTATTAATGTGATGTAATTATTTATTAGTTTTATTGCCTATCTAGTGGCACTCATTATCATATTTTCTTTTGTTAATATGCGGATAATGTAGTGGGCTGCAATATTGTTAATACTTTGTAGTATCTTTTCTCTATTTCAACACATATTGTAGCTGTTTATTGTCCCTGAATAAAATAAAATAAAGTAAATAATCTACAAATAGACACATTTTGAAGGTCTATTTATCACAAAGAAATATAACTACACAAATATTAGATTCCTTTCACACGAACATCTGCAGCGATGCAATCGCGCGTTTCCAATTTATAAGCGCGACAATATTGTGTTTGAAGGTTCTCGACACTGTAAAAGATTGCGGACGAAGATGAAAATTTGCATACAGATTTGTGTAGGTATTGAATTTGTAATATTTCATTGTTTGTCTCACAATACGGATGCTTAAAGTGTTGCAGGTCTATCGCAGGGGATCATTGTATATATTATTGATTTGACTATTCTTTAAAAATTACTATTCTTTTCTATTTTTAGGGTTCCGTACTTCAAAAGGAAAAAACGGAACCTTCATACTTAGAGCATTTAAATGCTCTAAGCCTTTATAGGATCACTTCGTTGTCCGTCTGTCTGTATGTCTGTCAAGACCTTTTACTCAGGAACTCGTGGAGGTATCAAGTTGAAATTAATATCGAATACGTAAGTCTACAGTCCTTTGGAGCTCTAAAAAAATCAAGCTTCTAAGTCAACGCAATAAAAAAATACGGGCATTTATGCAACATATTTTGACACTCGCAAATAAATGAAAACCTATAGGGTACTTCTCGTTCACCTATAATCACGAAATTCGGCAAGAAGCAAGGTCTTACAGCACAAGAAAAGGAAAAAGTCTGAAAACCGTTGTTAATCTATAGTTTCTTAAAATAAAATAAAAAATTGCGATTACAAACTTACATTTGCAGTTGGAGAATTGACCATGACGTATATCGATGTGTGGGAGAACACATTTTCAACTGCAACGTCAATTTTGTTTTCGGAATAAATTCATCCCAACCGACCCTTCATTGTGCGTGGTTCGACACGCACTTAGCTGGTTAAATAGTGTAAAAAGCAATGCTCTAAGTTAATAAATGACAAGCAAAGCCGATGTCGACTATTCTACCGATTAAACTTAGGTGAAATTAGCTGTCATTCCATTCGATGCTGGGGTTTGTCGCTATTGACAGGTCACGTCAAGCTCACTTTAGACCAAATTTTTCTTTTGTTTTTTTTTTGTTTTCACGACCTGTGTCCAAATAAACGTTTTTCTTTCTTTCTTTGAAATTAGTTACCAAATTAAGTTTAGCAAATGGGCACATGACAATGGAATTATTTTAAATCTTTCAAAAACTAAATGTATGCATATACACTCGCCATATAATCGAATTGCTAAATCTGTAAATAATGAATATCTCACAGTGATCGGACATACACGAATGTTTGCATAGAAATAAATGTAATTGTAAATGTGCAAAATTCGATTATGTAGATAAATTTAAATATTTAGGTCTAACAATAGATAAGAACTTTAATTGGAGATTACATGTAAATGACATTTGCAATAGGCTAAGATTAGTGCTGAGTAAGTTTTACCACTTAAAAAATGTATTAAACAAACAGACGTTAAGAATGGTGTATTTTGCACTTGCCGATTCGTTAATAAGCTATGGACATCTTGTGTACGGGCGAACCTTTATTACATATTTAAGAGATATCAAAGATATACAAATAAGACTGATAAAGTTTCTGGTTAGTAAAAATGTTAAAGATAAGTGCAACAAAGAATATGATAAGTTATTCCCCATCTGTAAAATCATACCCATAGATAAAAAATTAGATTATTTGGTAGGTCTGGAACATAATTACAATGACGAATATAAAGTTAATGTTAAAAACAAGTAGTACACGTAGGGTTAGAGAGAACAAACTGGTTCAACCACAGATAACAAATTATTATGGTAAGAGAACATCTAAGTATTTGGTACCTAAAGTGTTGAACAAAATAGATTTATTAAGAGAAGAAGTAAAAATTAGTAAAGGATCACTTAAAACAAAATTAAAAAACATTATACAGGATAGTAAACAGAACTAAAACATTGTATTGATTAAGCTATAAAAGGATAATTATATAAGTAGTAGGTATGTACAGACAGCGGCACATCGGGTTGTGCCGAGCTGTCGAATTTCTCTAAATGATTTTAAACCTTAAAATGTTGATAGTTAAATTCAAAGTCGAATGAGAAAATTTGATAGTTTGTAGTAGCTTGAACTGCTGCTGTGTGTACGTAAGGTGGTTCATTGTTTTTTTTTTATTATTAATGTAAAAGAGCGCGTCTCGCCATCAAACGTAAAAGTTTGGCGAGTTTATATTTAAGAAACATCGCTGTATTATTATTTGAGTAAATAAATTAAAAAAAAAAAAAAGTTAATTATGTTATGAACATTTCTGTTTAAAAATATTTATTTTAAAATATTGAAAACCGAAAATGGTGATTAGTGATAGAAGATAATAGAAGTTGCCAATAATTCTATAGATAAACAGCGTTCATCAATGTGAACTGGCCCTTAAATATATATTATCGTTAGATATATTCTTTGCTCTTCCCCGTAATATCGCAGGCATATTTATTAGAATACAAATAAATACGGTTGTTTCAATATTATTCAAATAGGTACATATTATTACACAGTTGAGTCAATATTTTGACAAACATTCGCTTCGCAATAATATCATATTAAATACTTTGTTTGTAAAGCGTTAGAGTATTGCATCTTGAAGACCACAGCACCATGTAGCACCGCATAACGTAGTATTATCGTCTGCTTAGCCTTTAACCAACTTTTTTTTTTTGTATAATTGTTTCTTTTTTTTTGTTTTTAAGCTTTCATCATTGTGTTTTTAGTTTAGTTGGTGATCTTCCTGTGCGAGTCACAATAAATACTTTTTCTTTCTTTTTTCTTTCTAACTGTGTTGGGGATCGGCTTCCAGTCTAAACGAATACAGCTGAGTACCCCTTGGTAAGACTGGTTGTCAGACTTTCGGGCTTCTGACGACCCGTAACGACTGTCAAAGATCCACGAATGACAGCCAGGACCACGTGCTTTCCGAGGTACGCAGGGGTCTTGGTATGTAGAGATGGTCACCCATCCACGGTCCAACCCCGGCAAGAGTAGCTTAACCTGATCGATCGACCCGTGTGACTGTTATTATTTAGCCACAAGCCCCTCCACCGCATTATGTAGTAGTATGTAAGAAAAAGACGTGCTGCCCCGAATCGAAGGAACAGGAACCTAACCATCCCAACAAACTATAAACTTTAGCTAATACACAGCTAATTTTACTTACTTCATAATCACACTGTATATCACACTATCACACTAATATTATAAAGGCGAAAGTATGTGAGTGTGTGTGTTTCTATGTTTGTTATTTCTTCACGCTCAAACAGCTGGACCGATGTGTATGAAATTTGGTATATAGATAGCTTATACCCTGTATTAACACATAGACCACTTTTTATCCCGGTCTACGTGGGTGAAACTGCGGGGCGCAGTAAGTGTTTAATAATACCTGGCAAATGCCTCTTCTCATACAGAGAGCACGAGCATTGATCACCACGCTTGCTCCAGATGGGTTGACGATTTCAAACATATCTATATTAACTTTAATAGCTGTCCAGACAGAAGTCGTCCTGTCCAAACTTGAATTGTGAGTTATGGTCTTGAGTTCATTCAAAAATCCCATACAAAAAAGACGTTCAGTTTTTCCCGAATTTGAATATTTTCCGAGAAACTTTTCTTCCATAAAAACTTAATTCGAACTATACGAACATTTTAAAACAAAATATAACTAAATCGGTCTAGCCGTTCTCAAGTGATGCGCTTCGCAACGAACAGCATATCATTTTTATTGAGATAATACTTACTACGTATAGCTGACTCGACAGACGTTGTCCTGTGATTCATACAATATTTCCAAAATGCATTTTCATTTTTACCGAATTTTCCAATTTTCCCGGTAATAGTTCAAATTTTTCATTTCGTAAGAACCTGATTAAGGCTAAAGCGTCAGGGTAGTCCGCGAAATTCAAATTTTCTTACGTTTTATGCAATTTGCAAGTCAGTAGGTTGTATGTTGATCTAAATCGTCTATTCCCCGTGGTCCCTGCGAGAAATATAATGCTGCTGAATTAAAATGGTAGTTCCTCCCATAATCCCTGGAAGGTACTACGGGTATTGTTTTTACCTGTGGTCCCTCCGACAAGTACAATGCTGCCGAATTAAAATATGATTCGCGACCGTATCAAATATTTATTTATAGAATTATAATCATAAAAATCATCAATACACTCTCTAAGTTCATATTACTCTATTATTATTATTTATTATTTATTTATTTATTTATTCAGTAGTACACTTACATCTTACACATCTTTATGTTGGCGCAAACATAAACTCATTAGAATTTTACCGTGCACCATAATCATCGACCATACAATTTAAATAACTAAAACCAACTTATAATCATAGTTAAAATGAAACAACGACTAAAATAAAAATGAGGGTATTAAGTGAAACATTTATCTAATACTAACAAACGAGCGAACATCGGTGACCGAACTGACCGTCTTTAAAACAAAAAGTGGTGGAGGAATGTGATTTCGATTGATACAGGTTGTTCCTAAAAGTATGAAATATGTATGTATGATGAGTATTGAATGAGTATTTCATGAAATCATGAGATTTGAGGCCAATTCTAACTTATGGAGTTGTATTGCTGATTCTAATGATTATAATTCTGTAAAGCCAGCCAGTTACGGCCGCGAATAATATTTAAATCAACATACAACCTGACACTAACCAGCAAATTGCAAAAAACGTAAGAAATTTTTAATTTCGCGGGCTACCTTAGCGCATCCTCCTTAGTTATTACGAACATTTTAAAAGAAAAATTTGCCAAATCGGTCCAGCCGTTCCGAAGTGATGCGCTAACCAAATATAGCTAGTTAACCCGTCAGACTTTCTGTACAAATTTCAGTAATTCATACAAAATTCCCATATTAAATGCACTTTCAGTTTTCCCAAATTTTCCAATTTTTCCGAGAACTTTTCTCTTTCCGTAAGAATCTGATTCGGACATTACGAACATTTTAAACAGAACCGCTGGACTGATTTGGCGTTTTTTCCAAATCAGTCCAGCCGTTCTGAAGGGATGCGCATACCAACCCAAGGAACGGCATTTCATTTTTACTATATACTAGCCATTGCCCGCGGCTTCACCCGCGTGGATGTCGGAAATTATCCCACGGGAACCTATTACCGGGATAAAAGTATTATGTATGTTAATCCAGGTTAAGTATATACTATCTGTGTGCCAAATTACATCCAAATCCGTTCTGCTGTTTTTGCGTGATTGAGTAACAAACATCCAAACATCTTCACAAACTTTTACATTTATAATATTAGTAGGATAGTAGGATTAGTAGGATGTAGGTACACAAGCCGTGTGCCGTGTGTGATAAGCTCTACATTTCCAGTGTAAGCTGATCTCACATTCTATAGGATTTCCTTACAATGAGAGGTCAGTGTTAACTGGAAGTTATAGCTTGATGTGTAGCCGTGCGTACATAGACAAATTAATCCGGGTTTTCTCTCATGTTTTTTGTTCACCGATGTCAGTAATATCCTGTCATGTAAAATGTAATATACAGGTATTTTGGACCCTGTTAGTCAAAATAGGACAGTTTAAAAAGTTTTTGTTGGTGGTGGTCTATAATTGGTTTTTGAAGACGTCTCTGAGTGTATAAATTATGACTACATTGTTGTATTGGGTTCCCGCTTGTAAAAACAAATGTAAGTGGAAATAGTAAATAAATAAATAGTAAATAAATAAATATTTTCCTTTAATCCCGCAAGAAACAACACAAGTTAGTTAATAACCCTCATTCCCAACTCATCTTACACGTATATCGTCAAAGCAGTAGATCGAAAGGCACAGTCACTCACAGACTCGCTCTGCACGACATTAGCATATATTTGCATCACTCAAATTATTCCAGCTGTGTTCCGTATTACCGGCGTAGGTACCATTTTGTGTGGAGGTTTTGGGACTGAGAAATATGGAAGATATTCATATTTTTCACAACTACCCATCATACATAGACTTTTAGATTCGATTTATATTTTTTAGTACTATAAAGTAAAGACAACGTGTCGTTTTGCATCCTCGTCAAATTTCAGGGTATGATGCAGAACATCAAACCGAACAACTTTCTCCATGGGATCAACATCGTATTCCCGAAAAAATTTTCAACTGTCCCATAGAAAACTTCAATACCTACTCGACGCAAATGTATGGGACGGCTGATTATTTTTTATGATTCGATTACGATGTTGGTGCTACGGAAAAAGTTGTTCGGTTTGATTGTCTATACCACATCCTTAAAGACGAGGATGCAAAATGCCACGTTGTATAAATAAATAAATAATTTAGAGACCTACATTTTGAACGGGCAACTATCTTCAACTTTCTGATTAACTGACCGACTCCTTGACAGTTCAAAAGTACCTCTCAAGCCCGGTTTCTGAGGTTTTTAAACAGAGTTTATTCATTTGATAGTGAATATTGGTTCGATATCGTTTTTTTGAACACTTCGATAAGTAAGAATTTAGCTTAAAAGTCGAGTGAATTAATAACGAGGGTTTATCTGAGGACCTCAAAAAACCGAACATAACAAAGGAATTCGCTTAAATAGGTAATTTTGTCGAATCAATAGCTATTGAGAGTTTAAACTCCATTTAAGAATTTCTGATGTTCCTAAGAATTTTAATGTTGTACATATTAACGCTCAGAGCATTCCGGCTCATTTCCACGATATGCTGGCAAGCTTTGATTGTAAGAACGTACATGCTATTCTTATTTCAGAGTCATGGCTTAAACCTTGTCTTCCTTCAACAAGTTACTCTCTTCCTGGCTTCCAGCTTATAAGAAACGACCGGTCGGTTGGTGGTGGTGGTGGTGTTGCCATATATCTCCGTACGCATATTCCCTACTCTGTTGTTGATGTGTCAGCACAGCCGCCGCCATCCAGTGCTGGTGAACATCTCTTCCTTGAAGTCGAACTACACCATTCAAAGTTACTTCTTGGCGTCTATTATTGTCCCTCTCTACGCGTTAATTTCTTTTCATCTTTTGAAAATCTCTTAGAAAAGCTGATTCCTTCTTACAGTCATAGTATAATCATGGGTGACTTTAATACTTGTCTTCTGAAAAAAGACCATCGCTCTTCTTCTCTGACTAATATTTTGGCTTCCAGTAATCTTTTCATTCTTCCATTGAATGCCACTCACCATTTTCCTAACTCTACTCCTTCACTACTTGACTTGATTTCTGTCTCTTCTCTTGATCATGTCGCTAAGCATGGCCAATGTTCAGCCGATGCCTTTTCCTATCATGACCTGATTTTTCTGTCATACAAAATTCGGCCGCCTAAGGCCAAGGCTAAGATTCTCATGCAACGCAATTTTGGTGGAATGAACCTTGACAGTCTTTGTATGGATGCCAGCGGTATAGATTGGTCTGCTCTGTTTGCCTCTGCATCAGTCGATGAGCAAGTTAATATTTTTACGATTAAACTTATTGAGCTTTACGATCATCATGCACCTGTTCGAGCAGTTAAGGTTAGGCATTTGCCGGCGCCGTGGCTCACAAATGAGATTAAAACGCTAATGCACAAGAAAGTTACGGCAAAGTCTAAGTTCAAGCGTAGGGCTAATGACGCTAACAGGGAAAGATACCTCTCAATCCGTAATCACTGCAATAAGGTGTGTAGGAATGCTAATCGCCGCCACATTCATTCTTCTGTCCAAAATGGGGACCCATCCAAAGTTTGGAAATTTCTTAGATCATTGGGGGTCGGTAAAACTCGAGAAGAGACAATCCCAAAAGACATAGACATTGAGGCAATGAATAATCATTTTACTGCGTCGTCCAATTTTGATAGGACAATAAAATTTAACACACTGAATTATCTCTCTTCACTTCCGACTCCCAGTTATTCTCCATTTGTTTTTGGTCAGTTCTCCGCATGTGATGTTAAGAAAAGCATACTATCGATTACTTCAAATGCAGTAGGAAGTGACTGTATCAGCCGTAATATGTTAGTCCCTGTGCTGGATGTTATCCTTCCCGTCATTTGTCACATCCTCAATTTTTCTGCATCTAGTGGTGTCTTTCCATGCTCATGGAAAGATGCTCAAATAATTCCTTTACCTAAAAAGTCTAATCCCACATCATTTTCTGAATACCGTCCTATATCCGTCTTGCCGTTCCTATCCAAAGTCCTTGAACGGTTAATTCACGATCAAATAAGTACTTTCCTCTCTAAAAATAATCTCCTCAACCCCTTCCAGTCTGGCTTCCGTCCTGGTCATAGCACCACCACTGCGCTTCTGAACATTACGGATGATATAAGGTCAGCCATGGAACAAGGTAATCTTACGGTCCTAGCTTTGCTAGATTTCAGTAATGCCTTTAATACTGTTGATTTTGATGTTTTGCTTGGCATTTTATGCTCTCTTAACATATCTCCATCGGTAATTGACTGGTTTCGTACTTACCTGTTCGGTCGCCGGCAACGTATTTGCATTGGAGAGATCTTGTCTTCCTGGTGTAATATTTCTGCCGGTGTACCTCAGGGTGGCGTTCTATCCCCTTTACTTTTCGCAGTTTTCATTAACTCAATTTCCGACGAAATTATTTCTTCCTACCATCTTTATGCAGATGATTTACAAATTTACTCGCGAGCCCCTCTTGGAAATCTGTCTGAGGCTATCTTAATGATTAATAGTGATCTGGCCCGTATATGCGAGTGGAGCAAGAGGTATGGACTTATGGTCAACCCCATAAAGACGCAGGTTGTGGTGGTAGGCAGTTCTAGGACGGTCTCAAGGATCGACTGGATGACTCTTCCCCAGGTTTCTTTTGACAATTCAGTTATTCCGTTCAGTGAGAAAGTTAAAAACTTGGGGATATTCATAGATAAGAATTTCTCTTGGACTGCGCAGCTGCGGGAAGTTAGCCGCAGGCTATTTGCATCTGCTGCATCTTTGAAGAGATTACGTAATTTTCTACCGACTGCCACCAAGATTGCGCTTGCACAATCGCTTCTTCTTCTCATCCTTGACTATGCTGATGCCAGCTATCTTGACCTTACCCAAGACCAACTCGATAAACTTGAGCGGCTTCAAAATGTTTGTATAAGGTTCATATTCGGTTTGCGCAAATATGACCATGTTTCTGAATTTCGTGTGAAGCTCAAGTGGTTACCAATTCGCCATCGCCGGAATGCTCATATCCTTTCCCTTTTGTATAATGTGCTCTTTTCCCCTACCACCCCTCTCTATCTCAAGAAACGTTTCCAGTTTCTTTGCGACTCCCACACGAAATTTTTAAGGTCATCTGATAATTTAAAGCTCAAAATGCCTATGCATTCCACAACTTTCCTCGATAAATCCTTTACTGTCCAGGCTGCTCGTTTGTGGAATGCATTGCCAGTTCAAATAAAACGCGCGCAGTCGTTACCTATTTTATTTTATTTTATTTTATTTGATAGGAATAACAAACAGCAGTATATTACACAGTAGGCATACAATATATAACTTGCAATAAAAGTAACAAATACACTACTCAAGACGTTATCCACAGATTACCATACAGAATAGCTAGCTGTTAGCAGAGCAAGTTAAAAAAGCACTTATATTACTTATTAACTATATATTAGGGCTATGATCTCTTAAAATAGTCATAATTTCACTCTTAAATACAGCTTGGCTGAGAAACATAATATCAGTAGAGCCAAACAGTTTATTATAGGTGTCAACCAAACGATGTAACGGTGAGCGAACGCCTGAGTTAGTTCGACAAAATGAAGTAGCAAATAGGCGTCTTGAACGAACCTCACGACCGATTACAGTACGAGGGATCAGGTAGCACAGACTGTTCACAAGATCAGTACAATCAAATTTATTGCGGCATATACTAAACAGAGTCATCATTTCAAGAAGGGTGCGACGGGATTGTAGGGACATGAGGTTATATTTTACAAGCAATAATTTATAGGTCATTTTGGTTTTACAGCATCTGTAATGCATGGAACGGAGGTACTTACGTTGAACCAACTCAATGATCTCAACGTACTTTTTGTAGTAAGGGTTCCAAATGGGTACTGCGTATTCAAGTTGTGGCCTTATTATTGATTTATATAGATGCAAGTAAGTAGAAGGCCGATGAAATTCTCTAGACGCTCTCATTACGAATCCAAACATTTTATAAGCCTTATTGATTATGTTGTCTACATGAGTGTCAAGATGGAGCTTTGAGTCAAGATTTACGCCTAGGTCACGGAGGGATGAAACCTTGTTTAGGGCAGTGTTTCCAAGAAAATAATTGAAATTCAACACATGTTTTTTCTTAGTAAACGTTATGCTGAAACATTTAGATACACTAAGGTGAAGCTTATTAACAGTGCAGTATTCCGAGAAACAGTCAAGATCCTTCTGAAATTCTAAACAGTCAGTTTGAACAGTAATATTTTTATAAATTTTTAAATCATCCGCGTATAGTAGGAACTTTGAACTCTTAAAGCAATCTTTGATGTCGTTGATGAATAAGATAAACAGAAGGGGCCCTAAAATTGAGCCTTGGGGGACTCCTGAAGTGACCCTTATCGTATGAGACTCAAACCCATTAATGACAACCTTCTGAGTCCTATTAGTGACATACGACATGAACCAACGCAGTAAATCACCTCTAATGCCATTGAATGCGATTTTGTTGAGTAATAGCTTGTGATCTACCTTATCGAACGCCTTTTGAAAGTCTGTATAAACAGCATCAATTTGCTGCCTATTGTCTAAGCCTTCAAACAGATGTGTTGTGAAAATAAGGAGGTTACTTATACAGGACCTTCCTCTGACGAACCCATGTTGTTCTTTTAATATCACACGCTGAATGATAGGATATATCTCACTGTGCATTAATCTTTCAAAAAGTTTTTAAAGCCCCGACAACAACGAGATTGGACGATATGTAGATACATCACTCTTGGAGCCGCCTTTGTGGATTGGAACAATATTTGCTCGTTTCCACACGTCAGGGAATACGCCATAGGCAAGGCATTTATTATATAATATAAACAACGGAGAGCACAATGTGTCACAAGTATTTTTTAAAAAGATCGAAGGAATACCATCTGGCCCAGGACCCTTAGAGGCATCCAATGATTTAAGTTCTTTTTGAATTTTGTATACAGGAAAGTGCAAATTACACAGATTAATGTCGTTATCAGGATTAGCGGGAGGCGGTACCCATGACTTATGATCGAAAGTAGACGGTTCGTAAACGGATTGGAAAAACATTGAAAACAAGTCACAAGTAGTAGTAGGGTCATTGGAAGACTGCTGGAGATAGTGAACTGTAGCTGGAATACTATTACTGGAGTTACGATTGGAAACGTACGTCCAAAATGCTTTAACGTTATTTTCCACGCTGTCCTCTACAAAATTCATATATTTTTTATAACAAATGTCAGCCTGTTTTTTGAATTTTGCTCTGTAAATAGAAAATAGTTCGTAGTCCCAAATGTTTCCATATTTCTTCCACTTAGTCCACGTTCGAGATTTCATTTTAAATAAATGCAATAGGGATTTAGTGAACCAGAGTGGGAATTTAAAGTTTTTAGTTTTGTGAGTGGGAGTATGTAATTTAATAATTTCGTAAATTTTTTCGTAGAAAATAGAGACGGCTTCATCAGGTGGTAAATTATCGAGTAACCTGTTCCAATCAGCTTTTTCGATGTCTGTATTTATTGCATTGTAATTAGATTTGTGATAATTTAGTGGTTTTATAATTGACTGTTTAGGCATTCGTGAGGGTTTTTTAAATGGTACTTTTATATAAAATGAAGGGTGGTGAGTGTCTACAGGTAAGAGAGGAGTATTAGGATTACAAGCGACAGCATGTGTATTGCAAAAAAACAGGTCGAGAACACGTCCGTTACAGTTAGTAAAATTGTTAAATTGATTCAAATCAGATCGTGAGCAAAAGTTTAGTAGATGCCTACTTGTATCTGAATAGGTGTTATTAGCGGCACACACCATGTATGACGGTGTATTAATCCAGTTAAGTTCTGGTAGGTTAAAGTCGCCTGTTAAAATAATGTGTTCTATATAAGGATCATCAAACAATTTCGATAACGAATTCACGAAGTTTACATAAATTTCTTCTGATGTGTTTGGAGGTATGTAAGTGGCACAAACAAGTAGATTTTTACAATCATAAAGGGGGATCTTAATTATTTGATGTTTTGGTAGAATTAATGGGGGTGACAGTGTGAGACAAGATGGAATAAGGTCTTTGAAGACAGCTATTAGGACGCCTCCCCCGTCTTTTTTATTTGAAACTGCCCGATCGCGATCGTGTCTGAAAACTGTGTATCGAGAATCAATAAATTCGTTTTCCGAAATATCCGGTGTCAACCAAGTTTCAGTCAAAATTATGACATCGTATGCATGCGATAATATATTAATGTATAATGTGTTCAGTTTGGTCCTGATCCCCCGACAGTTCTGATAATAAATGGAAAGATTATCCAACATTTTTAAATTTAGTAGACATATGAGTATTAAAGATAAGTGGTAAATTGGAAGATTTGTAACATAAATTTAACAAGCACTGTAATAATAAACAAAAAGTATGCAAAAACAAAGCAACAAGGATTGAAAATAGAAAGATCCACGTGTACAACAAATAATGGCAAAAATAAAATAGAAACTTAATGCCACAGGATTTTTGGCGCTTAATTAATATTTTAGACCATCTACAGTATGTTACAGAACATATTAAAATAAAAAGTGAGCCAGAAAAGCATAAAATTACATAAAAGACATATAAATACATATCGAAATACGTAGTTAGGACAGGCGGCTGAACCCGCTTATTCCGTAACCGCAGTTGTAAGTACATGATTTGGCTTAATCTTATTAGATATGTCATCTTCCGTACGTATGGCAAACGTAGAGGAGTCTTCAGATTCCTTGACCAAGACAGTTGCATTCCGGACCCACACGAACTTGAACTATGTTTAAAAGTTTAAAAGGCTCGTAAAGGAACATTATTTGTCGTTGTGATCGTGTTCACGTAACTGTAAATATCTTTAGTCTTCATTTGTTTTCGTTGCTTATATTTAGTATGTATGTATTTATGTATCTATTATTTAGGTTATGTATGTATCTATTTTAGTATAATATTGTAAGTAGGCACTTATTATTTGCACCAAAGACAGCCCCATTTCATATCCAGGCAAATCACTGTCCATTCTATGGTTGCCTGGAAGAGATTGCAGAAAGCGATAAGGCCGCCCATTGTATATTTTGTAGTTTGTGTCTTTTTTTTTTGTTATGTATTTTTGTGGTGTACAATAAAGTATATATAAATAAAAATAAATAAATAAATAAATAAGAATTCTTCAGAAACCGAGCAAACATGGTTTAATTTAAATACCTAAATGATTCGACTTCGATTTATAAAAGGTAGGTACCTAGATATGTGACTTGTGGTAGGTAGGGGTTTTTGGCTAAGTAATAACAGCCGCACGGATCGATCGACCCGGTTAAGTTTCGCTTGCCGCGTGGATTGGTGATCTTTACATACCAAGACCCCTCCGTGCCTCCGGCTGTCATTCGTGGATCTTTGACAGTCGTTACGGGTCGTCAGTAACCCGAAAGTCTGTCAACCAGTCTTACCATGGCGTATCGTATTACCCAGTAACTGGGTTGTGGAGGTCAGATATTCAGTCGCTCCACGTAAAATACTGGAATTCAGCTGCATCCGGTTAGACTGGAAGCCGACCCCAATATTGTTGGGAAAAGGCTAGGCAGATGATGACCTAGGTGCACGGATATCTATGCCTAGGTGTGTGACTAACATGTAATACACAGCCTATGTAATTTAAGGCATAAAATGCATAAAAATATCAGGTATGGGCTTTAGATGCTCCAGGGTACAGTATTGCCTTTCAGCCACGGAACAGATAAATATGTTAGTATACCCCACGGAACAGATAAATATGTTAGTATAACCCCACGGAACAGATAAATATGCTAGTATACCCATCTCTTTCGTGCTTTCAGCCATGATCAATCACGTGCAATAAAAATTACCTGCAGCTACATTGGTTTAATTACCAGACCCCGCAATTGACATTCTCATCTCAGTCTGATTCTGTCAAAACAATTTTTGACACTACAATTAGTAATGAGATTTTTTGCTTCAATGATCCTTAACACTTTGAGGGACACTAAACGCCCATCGGCCAATGAAACTTCTGTTGTTTTTCGTGTGAGTGTCCTTGAATACGTTAAGGTGAGCGTCCACTGGTGCATGCCGTGCGTGCGTTGCGGCCGGCGTGGTTCACTGGACGCTCAGCTTTATTCTCCGAGCATTCACGACATTCCAAAATATACCTCATAAGCAGCTTACCTATAATGTTCCCACTGCTGGGACACAGGCCTCCTCTCGGCGAGAGGTAGTGGGCCGTAATCCACCACGCGGGCTCTGTGGGTCGGTAGATGTCACTTGTCTTCGAATTTTTGGTTCTAGGACATGCCAGTTTCCTCACGTTGTTTTCTTTCACCGTTTTGAGAGAAGTGGTGATGAAATAATTTACTTACACAAAGTATAGCGCCTAACTGGGTTCGAACCTACGACTTACAAACTGGTAAGTCGTGACCGTTACCATTGAGCCACCACTGCTCTCCGCAAAATATACCTACTAAGTTATAAATAAATTTCAAACTTGCTACTCACCTCATACACGGAATGAATTTGTAGCAACACTGTAGAATAGTGTCCCATATGCCTCCGTATGTAAATGTTCATCAGAACATTAGCCGAGATTACGCAGCTGGAGCCCCGGCTTATGTGGATTTGCTCTAGTTTTGAAACCTGGCTCCAGAAGTTGCCCGTTTTAGTTGTGAAGTCATATTACCCTTCTGTCAAAAGACTTATGTTAGATTTTTAGACTGAGTGTTATGACTGGAATTTTCTGGGCGCGTTTAAATACTTACGAAGTGTAGAGAGTAGCTCGTGGCTAAGTAATAACAGCCGCACGGGTCGTCAGGTTAAGCTACGCTTGCCGGAGTTGGTCAGTGGATGGGTGACCATCTTTACATATCGAGACTCCTCCGTTCCTCGGAAAGCACGTTAAGCCGTTGGTCCCGGCTGTCATTCGTGGATCTTTGACAGTCGTTACGGGTCGTCAGAAGCCCGAAAGTCTGACAACCAGTCTTACCAAGAGATATCGTATTACCCAGTTACTGGGTTGTGGAGGTCAGATAGGCAGTCGCTCCATGTAAAGTACTGGTATTTAGCTGCGTCCGGTTAGACTGGAAGCCGACCCCAACATGGTTGGGAAAAGGCTAGGCAGATGATGTTTAAATACTTAAGAAGTTTTTCATTTTATCTTATGTTTGAACTAATTCAAATGTAACCATCCTAGAATGACAAGATCATTTATATGAAGTATTAATTTTAATGTAATTTCATTCGTTTAAATCACTACCTATCGCCAGCGGCTTCGCTATACGGCTTATTTTATGCAAAGATTAATCAATTCAAGGTGGTATGAACAGAATAATATGCCAATGAATGTAAAAAAAATCTTAAAATGGCTCTCCTGTAAAATCACAAAAAGTGCCTTACCTTGTCTTACCGAAGGTGCGCACTGTTCAAATAAATATTTTAAATATTCTAGTTACAGTAAGCCTAAAATGTTATCATTTTTGAAATTTATATAAATCATAATTATAAAAATAATAATCGACCAATAAATTATTTTTATTCTTATTCTTAAATTCTCTGACTCCTGCGCTAGGCATAACTGTGTTGCAGGAGCCAGTATCCCCCCCCCCCCCCCCGTAGTAAAAAGACACAATTTTGTTGTTTTCAATGAGAACACAAAAATGTAATTGGCAAATAAAATACAGAATAATACATTTTCCTTGCATTGTATACAAGGAGCATTAAACCTCATTAAAAACGTTACTTAGGTATACAAAAAATCGGCCTCGGTTAACCTACCATATCCAGGCCACGTAAATTATTAGTCCTGATATAAAATAAAATGTGTTAGATACCGCGGATAATGCATTAAATATAATAAGGTTGATTAGTTATCCTTCAAACAACAACAACAATTTTATGTGTGGCCTACTTGCAAGACACGTGTGTCAAATTTGTGTACGGCTAATTAGCGAACAGATTAGCAATGAAAAATATTCAAACAAAGTATAGCAATAGACGAGGCACTAAGTAATAATAATAATGAGACAAGGACACACTTTGGTATTGCATCCAGTAGTAAAAAAAAAAAAAGTAAAAGTAAAAAAGTTTATTGATAACATAAAACATATTTACAAAATTGGTGTGACACTGGATACCACACTACGATACCCTGTGTGGCAGGATCCAGTCTCTTTCGACGATAATATGAATTTCAGAAGATATGTTAACAAATGCAACGGTTTCAGTATAATTACTTAATTAAACTTAGGACCAAAAGGTAACCAAATGTATGTGTAAGTGATGAGTGTAAGTTTGTATGTGATGAGTGTGTAACTGTGTATGTGATGAGTGTAAGTATGTATGTGATGAGTGTATAACTGTGTATGTGATGAGTGTAAGTATGTATGTGATGAGTGTATAACTGTGTATGTGATGAGTGTTAGTGTGTATGTGATGAGTGTAAGTATGTATGTGATGAGTGTGTAACTGTGTATGTGATGAGTGTTAGTGTGTATGTGATAATGAATACTTTAATAGTTCAAAGATAAAAAAAAAATCCGTTTCAGCATAATTAAGCCCAAGCAGCCAATCCTGAACCTATTTTTTTGCACCCAAACTTTGTGAAGGGAAAGATTTTAAGCTTTTTGTTAACTTTTTCATACAGATATGGTCCAATACGAGAGAAAGCCTTATTGCCAAATGACAGTTTGCAGAAAACTCTGTTCCACTTAGGTTTTCTACGTGAGCGCTGATCTGTTACCTCTGTGGCAACTGCTGTTTTATGTTTAAGTAGCACTGATAAAATGTACAGTTGGCGCACCGTAAGCACTCTCGTTTCTCGATGTAACATATCAGTGGGGTATCGGATTCCTAACCTATGAGATACCTTAAGGATAGCTCTTTGTGCACGTTCAGCAGTAATTAGATAACTTTTACCGGCTAAACCCCAAGATATTATGCAGTAACCAAGCACAGACTGACATAAAGCCAGGTAAGTCATCTTTAGAGTATCTTTGTCAGCTACAGATCGAAGTCTTTTAAATATGTACAAAAGCTTCCTTACGCGCGAGAGCAAGCGAGACAGAAATATATTTTCTCTATCTCCTTCGTGTATGCAAAATTTTGGTCTGACCCCAGATTAAATAGTTTGAGTAATTTATACGGCCTACTCAAATGTACTTTCTTTGGTATTGTTTGTCGAATCGTTGGTTTTGAGTTGAGCTGCGCGACTGGACAGGTCCACTCAATGTATGTGGTACTTTCTTCAAAAGACCATTTCAGACACTACATGGTCTTCACATAATCTGATCAAGATTATGTCGTTTTTATTAGAAATATTATTGACTTGTAAAAGTGTTTGTACAAACCTACTTACAGAAAAACGGCTTTATGGTACGAATTTTTTGGTCTGTCTAGAACTGACATTTTCATTCAAGATGTTATGCTTATGCTACCTGATGGTGCTTCATTTGTTTGATCTCACGCCGATGGCAATGTATATTTTAAGTGTTTTATTTTGATTTATACTTTTTAATTGATTTTAGTTTAGTTAATTTTAGTTTATGTTTACGTGTTAAGAAACTATCACTATGTAGGTACTAGCCCTAACTCAGAAAATGTCGCAATTCTAACCCCGAAGATACAGGCAAATGTCTAGTTTGGGGATCACCGTCCAATCTATTCTTGTACACACGGCTACACATCAAGCTATACATTTCCAGTTTAAACTGACCTCTCATTGTAAGGAAATCCTATACAATGCGAGATCAGCTTACAATCAGGTTGTACAACCTGATTATCTATCTATCTTTATATAATATAAATAAAAAGAGAAGTCCTGGCTGACTGACTATCTAACTCATAAACGCCCAGCCCAAACCCTTGAACCTAGAAAGCTAAAATTTTGCAAAGATGTTCCCTTTGTAATGTGAACAAGGAATAAGGAAGGATATCCCGGTAGGACGTTCCAGTGGGATGTTTTCCGACATCCACGCGGGCGAAGCCGTGGGCAAAAGCTAGTTAATAAATAAATTTGAAATTTTAATAATATAATAATATCGTTTATTTGCATGAAATATGGTGCTTACAGATCTCATAATACAATACATAGTACTTCATATTCCGCTTACTAAATTCAGCATGCTTTAGATTGTGCCATAATTTTAATGACTTAAATAATAATAATTGTAATAATTCAATTATGTTACGATGGGAAAATGTCAAGAAATTAAAATACAAATGTCAAACTATGAATGTTACAAATGTCAAACTATGAAAATTACAAATGTCAAACTCTAAAAATACTAATGTTAGAACTATAAAAATAACAATGTCCAAAATAAGCAACAGGAATGTCAAAGTTAATTTAATTACAATAATCATGTCTGTAATAAATTCCTCTTCGTATTATAATTCAAATGCATTAATAGAATAGAAACAGTTTTCAATAAGCCATGTTCGGAGTCTTGAAACAGATTCGTTGGCAGTTCTCTAATTATCTTAGGTATCTTATTATATATCTTTATTGCCATTCGACTGGTGTTTTTATGTTTATGGTGTTTTTTATTTTAATTCCTTGACTGTACCTTAATAAGAGTAGTAGATACCTGTTTTTTTTATTTTAATTCCTTGACTGTACCTTAATAAGAGTAGTAGATACCTGTTTTTTATTTTAATTCCTTGACTGTACCTTAATAAGAGTAGTAGATACCTGTTTTTTATTTTAATTCCTTGACTGTACCTTAATAAGAGTAGTAGATACCTGTTTTTTATTTTAATTCCTTGACTGTACCTTAATAAGAGTAGTAGATACCTGTTTTTTATTTTAATTCCTTGACTGTACCTTAATAAGAGTAGTAGATACCTGTTTTTTATTTTAATTCCTTGACTGTACCTTAATAAGAGTAGTAGATACCTGTTTTTTATTTTAATTCCTTGACTGTACCTTAATAAGAGTAGTAGATACCTGTTTTTTATTTTAATTCCTTGACTGTACCTTAATAAGAGTAGTAGATACCTGTTTTTTATTTTAATTCCTTGACTGTACCTTAATAAGAGTAGTAGATACCTGTTTTTTATTTTAATTCCTTGACTGTACCTTAATAAGAGTAGTAGATACCTGTTTTTTATTTTAATTCCTTGACTGTACCTTAATAAGAGTAGTAGATACCTGTTTTTTATTTTAATTCCTTGACTGTACCTTAACCCGTCGCGCGCCAATTAGCAGACACAATTGAAATTCTATTGTTATCTGTACACATGGTGTACAATCGACATTTTAAGAGTTAATAAGAGTAGTAGATACCTGTTTTTTATTTTAATTCCTTGACTGTACCTTAATAAGAGTAGTAGATACCTGTTTTTTATTTTAATTCCTTGACTGTACCTTAATAAGAGTAGTAGATACCTGTTTTTTGTGTGTTTTCGTAACTGAACACAAACAATTAAACAAACAACCGATATGATATCGAAGAACCGGGATGTGGGCCGATGCTCGGTTATCACTATCGAGCACGTGGGGATCACGACCAGGTCGTACGAGACAGACCTTGGGTGACACGGATCTAATCAGCTATGTTTTAAGATAACGAGAAAAAAATAACTTTTATAAAATATTTAAAAATAGTCTGTTAGTCATTTCTTGGTAGAGACCGTTTATTTTAAAACTGCAAGCCCCTCCACTATAATTTCTAAACAAACATTATGCAGCAACAAGGAGGGGCGTGCAGTTTTAAAATAAACGATTTTTACATAACTACTATTTGGTTTTTTATGATAAAAAGCATTAGGGATGATGTCTGGGTAAAAAAAACCGGCCAAGTGCGTGTCGGACCACGCACAATGAAGGGTTCCGTACTTGGGATGAATTTATCTTAAGAACAAACTTAACATTATAGTTGAAAAACATGTTCTCCTATACATTCCAACTGTAAATGTAAGTTTGTACTCACAATATTGATAGATTTACCATGTTATTTTAAGACCACAGACTTCTTATAGGTTTTCTTGTAATTTACAGGTAAAGATCTATTTTCTGTATTTTTTTCAAAATTTTAGGCTCAGTAGTTTCGGAGATAAGGGGGGGGAATGGTAAATTTTCGTCTATTTTCTTAAATAACTTTAAAAAAAAATATTTTAAAATTATAAAAAAAATATATTTGAGACCCTCATAGTAAGCCTTTTCATTTGGTGTAGTTTCCAAAACTTTTTTTTTAAATTTTCTTATTTGCCCCCCAAAAGTGACCTCTATATTCAAAATTCATTTATTTACGAGTACTTTACCCGTCCGTGTTTGGGTTACAGAAATTCATATGTGTACCAAATTTCAACTTAATTGGTCCATTAGATTCGGAGCAAATTGGCTGTGACAGACGGACAGACAGACAGACAGACAGACAGACAGACGGACAGACAGACAGACAGACGGACAGACAGACAGACAGACGGACACACGAGTGATCCTATAAGGGTTCCGTTTTTTTCTTTTGAGGTACGGAACCCTAAAAATCTATTTAATCCGTCAGTCAGATAATAAAAAAATATTAGACACGCATTTTCTGCATTATCCTATGAAATATATTATTATACATTAAAGTTGGGGATCCCCAACTCGAGTGGGGACCCGCTACATCACAACTATAACAAACTATTATAAAATCTAGCAAGGAGTGACGTCATGCCACATTTTAACTCAATGTATCGCCGTAATCTTTTGATTACGTAAAAAAATTCAAAATACGTGTCCAATATTTTTTAATAATCTACAAAAAAATTTTAGTCATCGTCCATAGTATTGGAAGATTTTTTTATTTTATTTTTTTTAGTATGACAGTGCCTACTGTACATGGTGTGTAAAAATAAATCAAACTCAGCTAGGTTTGAGTTCTTTCCCAAAACCCTTCCTATATCTGTCATTATTTTTTTTTATTTTTTTTTCTTCTGTATTTATTTTCAGTGATCTCTATACAAGTATTTTATTCCTCTGCGGGCTGATTGTTCAATAGTCAGATAACTTTTATCAGAGGAATAAATATGGCGGTTTGACAGCTTTTGTATGGAAAATATGTCAAACTGTCACATTTATTCTTCAGGTAAAAGTTATCTTCCTATTGAACAATCGGCCCTGCCAGGGTTAAGCAAACTGAGTAATTTGACTTTATCCCTGAAAACAGTCATACAAATCAATGTCTAAAACAGGTAGGTATGTATGTATGTATGGTGTTTTACTTTTTTTAACTGACGAAGAAGTTGTTTTAAATTCAATTAGTCATTATTAAACAGTTCTCCACATTCCTCTTCCCGCCCCATCTTCGACCAGTCCCCAAATCTTGTACCATCCTGAGACGCCATCACAAACAGCTGGGCGACCTGCAATCAATCATGAGCGGGACTGATATTAATTATCATTACGATACGCGATCGACAGAATACTTTTCACTGGGTGATTGAGTATCATTTGGTGTACGAAAATTATTGAGAGTAATTTTTTGAGTAGTAATATCAAAATATGTCGCATAAATGGCCGTATTTTTTATTGCGTTAATTTAGAAGCTTGATTTTTTTAGGGTTCTAACGGACCTTTGTATTTGTTATTAATTTCAACTTGATACCTCTACGCGTTCCTGAGAAAAAGGGTCTTGACAGACTGACAGGCCCGCAAGGGTTCCGTTATTTCCTTAATAATCATAATAAAAGCGATCATTGTGCCGATAGTCGTATCAGCCAATGGCTTAATCGCCAAGAGCCTCGACCAACATCTAAGGAGGCTCTCGTTGGGCAGCTGGATTAAGGGCCTGATTCAGAGAGCGGTACTTCTGGACACGGCGCGCATTGTTAGGAGGTTCCTCTCTCTGGAGCCCTGACCGCCGGTAGCTTGGACCCTGTTCCCGATACCGGTGGGCTACTATGTTTTATATTTTTAAATGTTTTTTTTTTTTATTTCATGTTTTTATAAAAAATATTTAAAATTGTGAAATATATGTACATAAATGAAATAAAGGAAATAATAATAATCATTTATTTGCAATAAGTATTGGTACAGTGTTGGTCTTAAAGTCAAGTGGTGTTGGTTGGTTGGTGTGGTGTTGGTTCCTTTTGAGGTACGGGACCCTAAAATAGGTAAATGTAATATGAATGCTTCCTCTCTGCTTATCGAAGCCTTATACCCACTTAGCAACCAACTGCTTTGATTGGACTAATAAATTGTAATTTATCATTTGGCATTAAATGGGACAAATACTGATCATAATTCAGCGTCCAATTAGGGGAGATAAATTGAATATATCCCTGTTGCCAACCAAGCATCTAAATCTTTTCAGTAAAAGAGGTGAAAGACACAATTATAGGAGTAGAAGTTAGAGACTAATTAGTTCAATAGGTTTCAGACTGGCTAAAGTATCCAAGATGTTCGTGAACGGGTGCCATGAGTAGGAACTGGTTCACTGGTCATCTCTTAGCTACCATGGCTTATTTTAAATTATTTTAATTGTTCATTTGTTTTTATTTTTTTATTACGGACGCTTTTAGGCAGGCAGTCGCTCCATGTAAAATAATGGTATTCAGCTGCATCCGGTTAGACTGGAAGCCGACCCCAATATAGTTGGCTAGGCAGATTGATTACGGACGCTTTTAACGTGCACGTCTATATTACACTTTTCTCAAATGTATAATTTCAACATGAATGATGTAAACAATATTTTGTCAATATACTATCAATCAATCTGCCTAGCCTTTTCCCAACTCTGTAGGGGTCGGCTTCCAGTCTAACCGGATGCAGCTGACTACCAGTAATTTACATGAAGCGACTGCCTATCTGACCTCCACAACCCAGTAACTGGGTAATACGATACCCCTTGGTAAGACTGGTTGTTAGACTTTCGGGCTTCTGACGACCCGTAACGACTGCCAAAGATCCAAGAATGACAGCCGGGACCAACGTCTTAACGTGCTTTCCGAGGCACGGAGGAGTCTCGATTTGTAAAGATGGTCACCCATCCACTGACCAACCCCGGCAAGCGTAGCTTAACCTAATGGATCGACCGTGCTGCTGTTATTACTTAGCCACGAGCTCCTCAATATTTTGTAACAATATTTTGATTTAAAGAGTGTCCGAGGAGTTTCTTTCCCGTTCTCCTCCAAAGGAACTTAGGACCATCGCGAACTTTTGCGGTGAACGACTTTTCAACCTTATTACCTTAGCAATAAGGTCGAAAAGTGGTTCACCGTAAATGTTCGCGATGGTACCTACTACGCTTTGGAATGGGCGACTAGCTTCATCTTTCTGACTGACCGACGACCCCTTGACAGTTAAAAAGTGCCTGTAATTAGTTTATTTGAAATAAAGCTTTGAGTTTGAGTTTGAACATTACATTGACCTTTTCATTTGACAGTTCCTTGAAGAAATTATTTGATATCTCCTTTTTTTTTTTTTTTTTTTTTTGTGGATGGGAAATCATCAAATGACTTCTCCCGCTCTGGGCAGAGGCGGGAGGGCGTGTCAGACTTTTACTGACTAAAACCCACCCATGTTCCTTCAGCTGCCCGTGCCAGGGCCACGGTATCTCTTTCGAACTACCCGCGACCCCGGCGGCATCGGCCCAATTGACCCCGTCACTGCTGACATCTCTTTGAGGCGCGCGTGGAACACAACGCGCCGTCGACCCGGGCCTGGTCCTTACCGGACGGCGAGCTGCCCATTACTCGTCGTCCGCAAGCCCGCGCCTACGGTGGCCGGGAATCGGCAATCGATTCCCGCCGCCCAGGGCGTCTCCTACGGCGGCTAGGAGCGCGAGGGCGCGGCTGTTGCCTCTCCCTCACGCGTTCCGCTTCCTCCTTCGCGAGCATTACTGCTTCGCAGAAGGACATCAAAATCTCCTGACATCAAAATTTGCAAATTGATGAATTTTGATATTATTCTACTAGCGTTAATGTCACCCTTGCCTTCTTCTTACACCATGCAAAGATTGGTTTCAGTGGTGGCCCAGTGGCCGCGACTTACGAGTTGTAGGTCATAGGTTCGAACCTAGATAGACGCTTTACTTTGTGTAAATTATTTAATCACCACTGTTCTCAAAACGGTGAAGGAAAACATCGTGAGGAAACCGGCATGTCCTAGAACCAAAAATTCGAAGACATGTGACATCTACCAACCCGCACTGGGCCCGCGTAGTGGATTACAGCCCACTCCCTCTCACAGAGAGGAGATGTGTGTCCCAGCAGTGGGAACATTATAGGCTGATTATGCTAAAAAGTAGTGTGAAGTATTGTTGTAAATTTACTAAGAAGAACCTATGTTCAACATGGGGCTTTTCCTAGATTTCAGTAAAGCCCAATGCTGAACATTTAAATAATTCGACCTAGAAATGAGTCCTTTATCATCTCAGGAAGCTCTCATTGTGCGGTTGTTGGTCTACGGCTTGATCCAGAAAGCAGTACTCCTGGACACAGCACGTATAGTGAGGAGGTTTTTCGTTATTTTTTATAAAAATATTTAAAAATGTAAATAATACTTATGTAAATTAAATTAAATTAAAAATTTACAAAAAAAAAAAAAATAATAATTACTTAATAATATTAGATAATATTACCGATGAAATACATACATTAGGAATAAAATAATTCCTTTGCTAAACTTAACATCCCACCGCTAGCCTATAGCCAAAGGCGATTTTAGCTAATTTGTTTTAACTACTGAAATCTAGCATCATGGCCGATGCACCAGTAAAATTGATCCTGTAATTTCAAAGGCAAAATATCAAATATTCTAGTTTGGTATTTACCCAATATTTCGAATCAAACAACATGTTCAAAGCTTTACCTGAAACGAAATGATGAAACGACATGAATGAAATGTAAACGTCCATATTTATTCGAGAATTTACATTTCAAACATAATTAATATAGGAAAGCAGATATTCCTGATTCCTAATTAAAAATAAATAAATGAGGAAGCCAACAGTCAGAATGGCGCTGTTGTAGCTAGTTCTCGAAACAAGCTAATAATATAAGGCGTGAAATGGTTTTATTTTATTTTTGTGAAAATGATGCGGTGTTGTGTTCTTAAATACTCTGAAATTGGAGTCCACCATTTCCCGAGAGAGCCTAAAATTAGAAGATTGTGGATTTTATAGCTATCGTTAAAGATTTTATTTAAATTAAACAGAGTTCTTAACATTTTGAAGAAAGTGATTACGAGAAAATTTTTAAGTTCGACACAAAATATTCAAATAAATGAAAATAACGAAATAGTCAAATAAAACCAAACTCATAAACGAACGAAATTTCAAATTTATTGTAGGCCTGAGGGACCTAGCTATGATCACGCCATCTACAAGTGAACTGTCTGCAAGAACCTAATACAAAATTTCAAAAATTATAGTTTAATAAACACGCTTTAAGGTAAAAATGGTAAAAATGTGCTTTTTCATTATCGTGTACCTTAATAAGTTTAATGAATAGGGATTCAATATTTTAGTGTATGTTCTTTGACTATATGACCTAGTATCCTAGAAAAGGAATACACGATACAATGAAATTTTCTCGATACAAAAATAATGCAAAGTTTTATCTACTTTTATCTTTTTTTGAGTACCAAAGCGTAACGCTTATGAGTTATTCAGTGAAGTTTACTTTAAAAGGTAGAGAGTAGACGAATCAAGGTTTAAGGAAAACAGTTTTAGTTTTAATAATACTTTTTATTTATAAAAGGACGGCAATTCGATTTGGCACATACGTTGTTTTATTCCGAGCGCACACACATTATCGCCATCTCTTCATCCTACCAATAATTAACTCGTTAATCACTTTATTGTTAAATTGAAAAATGTATTTTTTACTTTTTAGTTCAGTTTAATGGTATTAAAGCGTGTTTTTTAAGTTTTTTAAACTATATCTTATTTTACAATTTTTTAGAGATAAATCGTTAATCCTGATGATCCTGATTAGGATAATGGGACAACATTTTTAAATTATTGTATTGTCATCGGGCCCTGATAAGTGTGCAAAATTTCGATTTAATCTGACCATTTAAAGTGGGTAAAAACAGAGTTCAAAGATTCCGTTACATACAAACGTTCATACAGGTGAAGCTAATAAAAGCGTGTTAATAAAAACAAGATCAGTTTTCAATCTGTTTGATACAGTTGGTGACATTCTCAGATCATAAAAATGATCTGTAGTGCTATTCTGTAAATATCTCACCGTGAAAACATGAGTGAAGCGATCTTAAAGTGAGCTGTCAATAGTGTCAACCCCTAGCATCAGGTGGAATGACGGCTCACTGCACGCTCACTTCACCTGAGTTATCACGGTGAGATGTTTACAGAATAGCACTACTGTGGTGACATCAGATTTGAGATTTAACCAAAATAAGTAACTGCCAACATCTGCATCTGACTGCTTGAAAAGTGATCTGACTACCCTAACCTAACCTAACCCGCACTGGGCCCGCGTGGTAGATTACGGTCCGCTCTCTCTCACAGAAAGGACGCCTGTGACCCAGCGGTGGGAACATTATAGGCTGATTATGCACCCCTATCGCTATCATTCAGACGTCAATAGATCCATGTACAGTACGACCAGGAGTCAGAGGTTCCATCGATTATCTTCGGAAAAACCGAAATAAATTTAAATTGATTTACATTCCCACTTAAATTATTAGACTAGCCGTTGCCTGCGGCTTCGCCCACGTGGATGTTGGAAATTTTCCCACGGGAACCTTCTACCGGGATAAAAAGTATACTATGTATTAATGCAGGTTATAAACTATCTGTGTGCCAAATTTCATCCAAATCCATTCTGCCGTTTTTGCGTGATTGAGTAACAAACATCCAAACGTCTTCACATTTATAATACTCGTATTACTAGTAACGCCCCGCGGTTTAACTCGCGTAGACCGGGATAAAAAGTAGCCTATGCATACACATACCAAACATTCAAATCGGTCCAGCCGTTTGAGCATGAAGAAGTAATAAACATACAAACACACCCTCACATACACTCACAAACTTTCGCCTTTATTATATTAGTGTGATTACTTGTCTTAGATACAGAGAAAATGGTAGGTATAGGTACCATTTTTTCTTGCAGAAACTATAAAATCCTTGTAATCCTTACATACTCTTTTCTTTCAGATGACATAGCATACATAACGTCACGCCTGTAATCCCCGAATGGTTGGGCAGAGGTGTACCTATAGTATACCAACATTTTACCATAGAGAGCGAGCCTATTACCATCAGCCGGGCACAAATCCAGACTCCGGGCTCCTACTGAGAAATTCCAGATAGAAAAATCAAATAACATTTTGCCCGACTCGGGAATAGAACCCAGGACCTTATGCTCAGCAGTAGCGCTTGCGACCACTAGACCAACGAGACAGTCTCAGATTTCTTCAGAAAATTGTCTTGACCCATCAAAATAACACCTCTGATGATTTCCAAATTGAACTTTTCTTGATGAGTCTCTTTGTTCCAGGTGCGCAATCAAAGAATGCGAAAGCACATCAAACACAAGCTTATGGCTACATCATGCTATACCAAGAGAAAAAAACAGATATTCCAAATGTGAAAGACACCCTACTATAGAAAACAATATAACTATTAGTAATAGTTCTTGTACGGCTGATATATTTATTACTACGTTGAAAGAAAAGTGCTCTTCATATGTTTATAGTGATGAAGACTCGGCTGTTAAAGATGTAAGTATTGATAGTACTATAATTAGAGAAGTAAGTAATATTGAAACATTAGACGATCGACCGCATTATCTTCAAATTCACTGAATGTTGAAGAAAACTGTCAAAGTAGTTCCGCGTCGATGGTAGCACCATCTACGTGAAACTACTTACAGTCCTACCAACTTATCTGTGAACTGAAAGAGGACGCCACCGTCGATGCGTCGACACAATCGAATGACATGCGTCGGCACAATCGAAGACATTTCAACATGACGGCCGTAGTTCCAATTTTCGCCATTTCACAGATAAGTTGGTAGGAGTGTAGTGTTTGTTACTTTCATTCAGCTGTCAATGGAATTCCGTGCTGAAAACTTTGCCGCGAGATGGCGCTAAGTAGATTTTCTTGTCGCCAATTGGTCGCTTTGTCTTCAAGATGACTTTGACAAGTGACAAACACACAGCGCTCTCTTGCAGCGAAGCTTCTGGGAAACAACCCCATTAATATGTATTAGCCTGGGCTAAGATAGAACAATCTCTTTGCCCTCCCTCTCCTCCTCTCCAAACTCTTTTTCCTCGATCTTCATAAGATCCCCTCATCAGATTCTGACTTGCTGACAATGGGACCACCTCGAAAACCCTTTCATAAAAATATTTTTTTTAAATCGGTCCAACACACAAAAAAAACATGCAGTCGAATTGAGAACCTCCTCCTTATTGGAAATCGGTTAAAAGCCATGAACACGAAAAGAAAAATTTCAATCACAAAAACAGACAAAAGCCGCCACCTTTTTTTCAATCAATCAATCAATCATTTTAAGTAAGAGCTGATAAACAAAATCAGGCAGCAGCAAAAAAATATCCGTCTCCAGTAATAATTCATCCAATCATTCGAATACTTAGTAACAGGATACATTGTCACGCGACCTATCAATACTTGGGCCGGGCAGACAGTTATCGAGTCAATCGGCCGATAACGTCGGCATTGTCGGCCCACCGGTCGTTTATCATAATTTTATTTACATTGAACCACGTGCTGGATGAATGGATTTAATGCATTGATTGTGTACCAAATGATGAACATTAATTTTATCATTATCCTATCCTAGCAATACATTCATTGCAAATTAGATTTTAGTGTAACAAATAATACTCGTAAGGAACTCAGTCGTCTGATCTATTTGGAAAAGATACAAAAGTACAAGACCTATGCATAATCAGCATATCGCGTTCTCAGCGCTGGGACACGGGCCTCCTCTCTGTGAGAGGGAGTGGGGTACAATTTACCACGCCGACCCACTGCGGGTTGGTAGATGCACATTCTTCATTTTTTTATTCTAGGACATGCCAGTTTCCTCACGATATTTTCCGTCACCGTTTTGAAAGCAGTGGTGATGAAATTATTTATATTTATTTATCACAAACACTACTATCATTATAGGAATTTCCTTAAAATAAAATAATAAATAAAATAAAGAATTAATCAAGAAATTAATTAATAAATTCATCATCATCTGCCTAGCCTTTTCCCAACTACATTGGGGTCGGCTTCCAGTCTAACCGGATGCAGCTGAACACCAGTAATTTACATGGAGCGACTTCCTATCTGACCTCCATAACCCAGTACTGGGTAATACGATACCCCTTGGTAAGACTGGTTGTCAGACTTATTATAATTAATTATATCATTAATTTATTATTTTATTATTAACTAGCTGACACGACAGACGTTGTCCTGTCCAAATTTCAATAACTCATACAAAATTACCATAGAAAATTCACTTTCAGTTTTCCCGATTTTTCCAATTTTCCCGGCAACTTTTCCAATTTTTCTCATCATAAAAACCTTCTCCTGACAATAATAAACACAACAAAAAAATAGTTAGCGAAATTGGTCCATCCGATCACGCGTGATGCGATGACCAAGGGAAATAGGGATTCATTTTTATATATATAGATTAATTTATTTATATTTTTTATATTTATATACCCAGGAAGGTGCTTTACTTTAGTAAAGCACCTTCCTGGGATCGAACCCACGACCTACATACAACTCGTAAGTACTACAGGGGCCTTTACCACTGGGCCACCACTGCTCTTTATACACCTTGGCCTACCCGTTTGGGAAATACAGACATGACAGATCTACTATGTAATTTTGTTGGTAGATCGACATCTAGACACAAATAATGATACTGCACTCACAAATCTGATGCATGGATAGTAATGAAGATTGTAATCTACCATGATCACGTTTTGAATCTATCACGATTTTACATAGCGTAATAAAAATATGTTTAATGTTATTGTAGAATTCTAGAAGACCTACATATTAATTAAAGTCAATTTTTGTGTGTCTGTGTGACCGCTTAGATTTTGGTTCCAATCCATGCGGTTTTCACCATGATTTAGATAATTTATCTCGGATGTTGTGCAAAATAATAATTTTAAACTTACATAATTTATTAAAGGAATCTCGATGTTTTGTTAAATCACGAAAACCGTACGAAGCAAGGACGGGTTGCTAGTATTATCTATACAGGAAAGTTTTTAAGCAGTGCGCTTCACAGGGTGTTCTTCTCATGAATATGAACATAATAAAATCACGAAATAAAAAATCTGCTGTTTCATACATTTTGGTCGAGTAGGAACAAAATGTATGAAAGAGCAGATTTTTTTTTCGTGATTCCAGTGTTGGTCCCATAGTGTAAGTTGTTCATATTCATGGTTATAATACCCTTTGAAAATTTGCGCACTCCTTAAAAACTTTTCCTTTATAAATAAAAAGAGAAGTACTGACTGACAGACTGATTGACTGACTCAACAACGCCCAGCCCCAAACGTTGGACCTAGAAAGCTGAAATTTTGCACAGAAGTTCCCTTTATAATGTACACAAGGAATGAGGGGGCGAAACCGCTAGCAAAAGCTAGATAAAAAATAAAAAAGTAAATAATTGTGAGAAGAAAAATGGAAAGATACATTCTTGGGCTGATGACAACACATTAGACACTGGGACTTATTTATCTTAGCCTCCATTTTTTATTCCAGTCATTTCACCAAACTATTTGTTTCAGTTCGATCTCGGCTGTCAAGATTGGAAGAGGACGCTTATAGGCACTATCCATAACTCAGGCCTGTTCCTCTCCCTGCCTCTCACTGGTATAATTTCTGACAGGTTTGGAAGGAAAGTGGCGCTATCTGTCGCCGCTCTCATGAACAGTGTATTTGGCTTCATGAGGTCTTTCTCCACTAACTATATAATGATGGTAGCTTTGGAGTTTATGGAAGCTGGCTTTGGAGCTGGTGCTTATACTACTGCTTTTGTTTTAGGTAAGAATTAATTAATTTATTCTGAAGTATTTGATTTATCTCAAAACACATAATGTGTGATGAGCTATACTCATGTTAGGTGTTACCCAAATCTATGTCGAGTACTTATACAAATTCATAGCATGGACTAAGATGAATATGATTGTCAACGTGACGTACAAGCATTGTCCTTGAGATTTTTTGTCGACGCGCGACGGGGCGCCTAGCCACTTATACACGGCTTGTACACAAAATATTTATATGAACGGATATGAAACTAATGACTGTTTCTTAAAGAGGATAGACTAGGCTCGATTACGAATTTTGTGTTAGAACAATTGGTTTTTTTCAATACCCAAAAAAAAAACTATTTGTTTTTATTACCGCCAATAAAAAACAATTATAAAATTATTTTAAATATAAAGCGATAACCATATTTTTGTGCCTATAATATTGCCTATGCGTCAAATAATCAAATGATATCATCATATTTTTACCTTTGTTCTTCCAAAGTTTTGAAATACGAACAATACTCTCGGTAAACAAACGCCCCACGCGTGCGCCTCTCGTTCTGCAAACTGATTTTCAATTACAGAGTAACTTTGTTCGTAATGCCGATACAACCTCACTGCTTTTGGCAAAAATATACCGTACCACCTTTCCAAAGAACCTAGAACGCAAGGGGTGGGTCCGCACACAAACTTTTACAAAAAATAAAAAGTAAGAGCCGGAACGCGCGCGCTGTCACTTTTCGTTCCGGGACACTTTTGGGCTCTTGGTCAATCCTCGTTTTTCGTTCCGGGACCCTTTCGGGACTTGGTCGCGCAAGTTTCTAGGTTGATAAAATTTTACTAATTATGTTAAAATTAGTATAATTATATTAAGATCTGTATCCCCCAAAAGCTATTTTAATCAAATGTTGGATTTCTTTAATTATTTTTATATCATTAACGCATTACTTTTTCACAGCTATGGAACTTGTGGGACCCAAAGGAAGAGTGTTTGGTAACACCCTCATAAACGTAGTTTATGTTTGTGGCTTGATGTCTCTAGCTGGACTGTCCTGGCTACTGCAAGACTGGAGAACACTCCTCAGAATTATGTACGCGCCATCCTGCTTGATATTCTCCTACTTATGGATCTTGAACGAAAGCATCAGATGGCTGCTAAGCAAAGGCAGACATGACGAAGCAGTTGCAATTATTAGGAAAGCAGCTAAAATTAACAAAGTAGAACTATCAGACCAGGCTTTAGCACCACTGAAAGAGATGGAGAAAAAGCCAAATGAAGATAAAGAAGAATTTGTAATTGAAAAGAAGTCGTCAGTACTCCTGCAAGTGATCCGATCAAGTATTATCAGAAGGAGATTGCTTTCATGCTCCTTCTTATGGATTACTTGCACGTTTGTGTACTATGGCCTGTCAATTAATTCAGTTTCTCTAGCAGGCAATAAGTACGTTAATTTCATGTTAGTGGCTTTCATAGAGATTCCAGCCAATTTCACCTGTTTGTTCGTGCTGGACAGATTTGGAAGGAAGAGGGTCATGATAATCACTTACATTTTGAGTGCAGTCTTGTGTATCAGCTTATCGTTCCTGCCTAAAGGTGTGTTGAATGCTTACCCCCTTATTCATAAAAAGCTAAAACGCTCTATATACCTACTTTAGTTATACAAGTGTTTTGTCAATTTCATTCGAATTATGATTGGAGTTTCAAAGAAGAAAACAAAACACTTCTATAACTAAAATAGGTATAAAGAGCGATTTAGTTTTTTTTTAAGAATAGTAATTAAAACTATTATTTTCTCTTTAAAAAGGAACCACAATATTGAGGCTAAATGCCTTTTTAAATATTCGGAAATATGGTTAACGTTCTGAGTAAACAATACCCATCTCGCAAGTCGCATGTTTGTTCACGCATTTTGATGTCAATTATTAAAAAAAAAACATTTTAATGTATTCCTATTATTCACAAACAATTAAAATTCTTATCTGAAACGGCAGAGTTTTAACACGAATTTTATAACCAAACGAGTTGTAGTTTGTGTTCACAATTACTTCGCTTACAATCAAACGAACAAACATAATTTGAAGGGAACAAAAGGCGAGTTAGATAATCATGGAACAGTTTACGAGGCGTAGGAGTGTTCCCATTAGTATTAGCTGCATCTGGTTCGACTGGAAGCCGACCCCAACATACGAGTAGTTGGGAAAAGGCTAGGCAGATGATGATTAGATTTCACGCAGGCAGCGCACTTTCTCGGAACCGAATGCAGTATCCGACAAACAATATTTTCACCTGCAACAGTGAAAACGAACTCAGACACAAGTTTTGAGGGAATTTTGCTGCAGTGTTTATTTAGTAATCACTGCTTGTATAACAGCCTGAATTAATGGAATATCAAGTTAAACCGATTTCAAAGCCGACGGCGCAAACGGCAATAGTAAAACATAAATAATTTTCGCGGTTTTAATAAACTTGGCGTTTTCGAATCGTTTGTTTTGCAAACATTCGGCCGAATAAATGAATTCTGGATTTCGATTTTAGGAATCGAAAAGTAATTATCATGATCTTTGATTTTCGTTGATAAAATTTGATTATCTAGTGGTGGTTTTAGGATTAAGTTGAGAGTTTAAGTAATTTAAAACAGTGTTGACAGTTCTCAACTCAAATAAACACAGACCATATTTATGAACTCTCTTAAATTATCTTGGGTTATCTTTAATTTTAAATAACGCCCGCTAAACGAAGCATTTTGTGCTAGAACTCCACCAAAGTTAATTATTGCATACACCATCACCTCATTATCAGCCTATAGAAGTCAAATTCTGGACATAGGCCTCTCCAATTTCACTCAATTTTATATAATAGTTTGCGCGCAAGTGCTAGTCACCATCTGAGGTATGTGAGCGGAGAGAGCTAGACAAACAGCAAGCTAACTCAGTCGGCCAATTTTGTCAATCGCACCCTCCCCCGTCTCACCGCTCACATACATACTTACGTGCACATTATAATAACCACAGAACGGATAAACTGTTCTGTGATTATAACCAATTTTATTTTGATCCATTTTGTCGTTTCCATGTTTCCTTCCACTACATCGCTGTTCAAAATTCCCACAAATACATAATGAATTATCTTTTGTCTTCATTCCAAAAGGTCAAAGCTGGTGGTCCCTTATCTTCTACCTATCCGGCAAGTACTCCATCACGGTGGCCTACAGTTCCGTATACATATACGTGTCTGAGGTCTTCCCTACCAATGTCAGACAGTCACTGCTAGCCATCTGTTCTTCAACTGGCAGAATTGGATCTACGTTGGCGCCTTTGACTCCTTTGTTGGTAAGTGTTTGAAGTTCTTTTTTCGTTTTACCTGTCATGATTATTGCAATGTTTTAATTTAATTACTTCATTTTGTCTGGATCCAATGAATTTTTGTAGACCTCAAAAATCTTCTGAGGAATACCATCATGAATTAGTAACATTATTGTAAAAAAAATTTTGTGGGGCATAGTTAACCGAGCGAGCGATACGTCTCTGCTTCAAGTGTGGCTTTGCTTTCGTCTGTCAGTTTGTTGGTAGGTACTACAGGTCGTGTTTTACAACCGATCTACGAGTAGATGAAACTTGGTAGACAGGTTTTACGACTTTATAGAATTTTTATTCGTCGGGGATTTTCGATTGGAGGGGTATTTCCTCCAAAAAGGGGCAAAAGGGGGGCTACTGGATATCTCCGCCTTATGAGATCCAATTTCGATGGTTCTTTTTTTATTTGAAAAGTAGTAACTTTAGGTCAGTCTCGTAAAAATTTGGTGAAGATCTAATGAGGATCTTCGGCGTAATGAGCAGAACAGCTCCTCAAAATGCAGTAAATTGCTCATTTTTAGATTTCAACCAGTGGAATAGGCCCTTTAACTACTAGGTAGAGATTGATTGAGCACCTGGGACCACCTTCTCCTCGAGGTCTATTTGTTCGCAGAACTGCAAGTTTTAAGTGTAAGATTGCTGTTAACTTTTTGAGGAGCTCGTGGCTAAGTAATAACAGCCGCACGGGTCGATCCATCAGGTTAAGCTACGCTTGCCGGGGTTGGTCCGTAGATGGGTGACTATCTTTACATACCGAGACTCCTACGTGCCTCGGAAAGCACGTTAAGCCGTTGGTCCCGGCTGTCATTCGTGGATCTTTGACAGTCGTTACGGGTCGTCAGAAGCCCGAAAGTCTGACAATCAGTCTTACCAAGGGGTATCGTATTACCCAGTTAATGGGTTGTGGAGGTCAGATAGGCAGTCGCTCCATGTAAAATAATGGTATTCAGCTGCATCCGGTTAGACTGGAAGCCGACCCCAACATAGTTGGGAAAAGGCTAGGCAGATTGATTGATTGCTGTTAACTTTTTAAAAAAAGGAATATAATATACCGTTAAAACTATGCAGTATACCAGGTTATTCAATAATGGAGATCATTATTTTTCCTATAGAAGGCCGTGTCCTAGCAGTGAGAACTTTAAGTATAAGCTGATTATGCCATATGCTTTCCTCATTTTCTAAAACGTGTTCTATTAATTCAATACCTATTAATTGCCCTAGACTGAAAAAATTATCGTTTTTCATAGTCATGTAAAAAATTGTGTTAAGGTGGGCTTCCCCAGAAGCAAACTGAAACTGTGACTAACAGTGTTTTTTCGATCTCAGGCTTTATACTACGACAACTTGCCATCAATATTCTTCGGTACGTTAGCCGTCATAGCTGGTCTCCTAGTATTCACGCTGCCTGAAACCATCAACGTGCCTCTGCCAGACTCCATAGAAGAAGCTGAAATGTTATCCAAAGCAAAACGTCGGAAAAACGATGCTTAACAAATAAAATAAGGTTGTTTTCGAAGTTAAGAAAGACTGTGGTCTAGCTTTTGATAAAGGATTTAAGAATTGTGTGACAGAGAGCAATATATTTTTGTTAGTTCTTCTTTTTGCTTGCCTAGAATTACAAGGAGTTCTTATGTATTTCGTAACCCAAGTGAGTGATACAAAGTTTTTATTTATACACTATGTTTATGATTACTTATTTGTAACAAATCGATTTTCATTTGTGAACTTTTGTGCTTTTACACACGACATTCTTATGTAATTTTACTTAATTCTTACAGAACGATAAATATTCCAAGGTTCCATCGTCTATCTTCGGAAAAACCGAACATTGCCGAATTAAATCCTGACGGAATTAGTGCGTCAATCTATATATATCTATATAAAAATGAATCCCTATTTCCCTTGGTCATCGCATCACGCGTGAACGGATGGAATAATTTCACTAATTCTTTTTTTTTTTGTGTTTATGATTGTCAGGAGGTTCTTATGAAAAAAAAATTAAGAAAATTTGGCAGATAACTGGAAAATTTCAGAAAAAACATTTTATCTTCACGCGTTTACATTAGAATATTCATAGCCAAGACAGGACAACGTCTGTCGGGTCAGCTAGTCTAAAATAATTTAGGTGGGAATATAAATCAATGTCTATTGGTCGACAGTCACATTATATTCGTTAAATTTCGGTTTTTCCGAAGCTAAACGATGGAACCTTTGAATGTTTTAGTACTGTACTTACTTATCTACCTACTCCCAGAATGCTTCCAGGTTTCACTAACCTTCCAATATTTTTAGTCTTCACGAATTTGAAATCATTTCCAAAACACGGTTTAGGTAGTTATTGCAATTTATGGCAATTATATTTATTTAGATTAGTACCTCCGCGCACAAAATATATTGCTCAGTCTAAAATAATAGGTGTAAAAGTTACCAAAAAGGTATGTTCATATACTTATTATGTAAGTTTGTGTAAGTTGTTTTTGCGTGTACGCATTCACGGATAAATTTAGTGTGTGCTATACAAGGTTGATATGAGCGAGAAGCATTAAATTAAACCACTTAAACTATAGAATAGAATAGAATAGAATATTTTTATTTCAGACCGGAGTCCATAGGGTTAGTAACAATTTTAACTTAAATTCTAGTGTTAGTAGGTTACAGACACATAAAAATATACAATTAAATTTCGGCATGGAGCCGCATACTATAGATGCATAGTGTTAACTCGGAACTATTAAAAAATAAAAAAAAATTAAGAAAAAACTTTTTTCGAACAAATAAAATAGCTTAATGATCGAATTATAATGTAAACATCACAGAAAAGATAAAGAGGTTAGAAAGGAAATAGTTCCTGATTTGTACTAGAACGCGTGTCGCCGCTTGTCCCCCACTCAGTAACTCCACTACAAGCAAAAGACCAATACGTACGCGCATTGCGCACACAAATAAACCACACGCATTTAGATCGCGAGTTTGCTATTGGTTCTCACACTAACGCAAACACTGCGCTTGACGTACACTCACACACGCGCAAAAGCAATTTATTTCTCATATACATTACGGCTTGCATTGATCTGATGCATTGATTGCAAAAGATAAACCTCTTTATCTTTTCTGTGGTAAACATCCTTTGTAGACATTTCCACTGACGTGCGTAACAAAACGGTAACGTCGCGTCAAAAATTCTGTCGTTTTAAGGTGTATGACCCTAGATAACTGTGTATAGGTACCTACGCATAGTTATCTAGGGTCATACACATTTAAACGACAGAATTTTCAACAACATACATAGTCAGCTGTTAGGGCAGATACGTCGTGTTTCAACAAAGAAAAAACTAAAAAATAATCCTGTGACTAAACTATTGCTTCTATTTATCTGATTTTTAGTAAAGAGGCTGAAAATTATACAAAGTATATGTGGTTTAATTTAATACCTCTCGCTCGTATCAATCTTGTATAATGAGTGAGATGGGATGTGAATCTATCCTGCCGATTTATTCTGTAAAAATTTCACAATAGTGTCAATCCCTAGTATCAATGGAATCACAGCTCATTTAAGCACCAGTAGTGCTATTCTGTAAATATCTCACCATGATAACTCAGGTGAAGTGAGCGTGAAGTGAGCCGTCATTCCACATAATGTTAGGGGTTGACACTATTGACAGCTCACTTTAAGATCACTTCACTTATGTTTTCACGGTGAGATATTTACAGAATAGCACTACTGTCCCGGCCGGCAATTAGTGAGAAGCGAGTAGAACTGTTTATTTGTTTCTATTTTGTTTTGATTTTTGCAAAAAAGTCTGCAAAGGTTTCAAGATTTGACTTGAAAATATTTGCATCTAAAATTATACAAGTTACAAAATAGTAATTAATTTTAGGCTTTAATTTATATAATTATAAGAGTCATAAAATGGTTTGGTAACCCCAGAGTGGCAACTTGAGAATGTTTGTGCCATAATCATTAGTTAATTATCATTTAATGATTGAAAATCCTGTTATATTATATAAGTTACTACGTAAACTTAAGTTTAATGGTTAAACCAGGTGCATAATATGCTAAGTATAACTACAACTAAGAATAAATAACAATTTTATTTTCTTGGAAAGTTTTTTTTTTATCATTATTTCTGAAAAAACTGAACCTCAGATATACAGGGTGTTTGGTGCATCGTTTGCCAAATTGAATTGGCCGAAAGAAGAGGTCATTTGCTATCGCTTCAGGCTCAAGTACTCATTTTTGGCCACACCGGTTTTTTTATTACAACTTTCTAATTTTTATTTTGAAAAAATCCAAAACTCAGCATTAAAGCTTAAATTAAAAAAAAGTTTTAAGTGTAGTCGTCAAATTTCATTTTTATTTACATATGTACTGTTGTATGGCTCTATCAAATTTAAAATTACTTGCCAGTTACATCTAGTTTTTTTTTAATAAATCACAAAGTTTTTGGAAAAATAAAAAATGAACTTAAAACTCAACTTTAAATAGCTATAAAAAAAAAAACTAAAAGCGATCGGGATCTTCGAATTATTTTAAAAAGTTCTCTAGTCTATCCCCTTTCCAACGGTATGTAATGTGTTAAAAAACTCTTTTAATATCTTTAATAATTAGCTAAATATGTAGTCGAGACACATCAGGCTGATATTGGATATTACGTTTAAAACACTAGTTTTCGCATAAATTACATGCTATTAGTAGATAGATACTGTTATCTCACGTCTTACGTAGTCTCTTATCTCGTTCTTACATAGGGAACTTTCCTCGAAATTGAAAAAAAAATACATTATTACAAAAATAATCATTTATTAATAAGTAATTTAATTACATACTAATCTTACAAGAATTAGAATTTCTGCAAACAGAGTTGCCCTTATTATTAGCTGATTTGCCAATTTTCAGTGAAGACAGGTCTTTTGTTTTCCAACATGACGGTTGTCCCGCTCATTGGAGAATAACCGTCAGGGAGTACTTGAATGATGCATTCCCGGACTCATGGATTGGGAGGGATGGCCCTATTCCTTGGCCTCCACGTTCTCCAGACTTAACTCCGTTGGATTTTTAAGTCTGGGGACGGGCCAAAGAACTCGTCTACGCCACGGAAGTTGAGACAAGAGATGATTTAGTCCAACGCATTGAGGCGGCTTTCATGACGATCAAAGCAGAAATGCGTTTACGCACCACTACAGTTGAGATAAGACGAAGATGTCGCGCGTGCATACGCAATAGTGGTAGACAGTTTGAACAAGACTTGTAAGATTAGTATGTAATTAAATTACTTATTAATAAATGATTATTTTTGTAATAATGTATTTTTTTTTCAATTTCGAGGAAAGTTCCCTATGTAAGAACGAGATAAGAGACTACGTAAGACGTGAGATAACAGTATCTATCTACTAATAGCATGTAATTTATGCGAAAACTAGTGTTTTAAACGTAATATCCAATATCAGCCTGATGTGTCTCGACTACACATTTAGCTAATTATTAAAGATATTAAAAGAGTTTTTTAACACATTGCATACCGTTGGAAAGGGGATAGACTAGAGAACTTTTTAAAATAATTCGAAGATCCCGATCGCTTTTAGTTTTTTTTTTATAGCTATTTAAAGTTGAGTTTTAAGTTCATTTTTTATTTTTCCAAAAACTTTGTGATTTATTAAAAAAAAACTAGATGTAACTGGCAAGTAATTTTAAATTTGATAGAGCCATACAACAGTACATATGTAAATAAAAATGAAATTTGACGACTACACTTAAAACTTTTTTTTAATTTAAGCTTTAATGCTGAGTTTTGGATTTTTTCAAAATAAAAATTAGAAAGTTGTAATAAAAAAACCGGTGTGGCCAAAAATGAGTACTTGAGCCTGAAGCGATAGCAAATGACCTCTTCTTTCGGCCAATTCAATTTGGCAAACGATGCACCAAACACCCTGTATAAATAAAAACTACCTCAAACAGTTTTACAAATGTATTTTATTTATTTCCTACCTTATTAATGTATGCTCATATACTGCACTGCAAAAGGCGTATTTCCATTTTTAACGTCTTCGTTCCAAAATATGATGCGATGAATTTGAAATATGGACAACATGAAAGAAGAATATTGGTGCCGATGCTCTTGTACACTGTGTAAACGCATGTGACTAAAAGAGTGATGAATGAATATACATGTTGATGGATGGAGAGGCAGAGGAAGGCCAAAGAAAAGATGGATGGATTGTGTGAGGAATGATATGAAAGAGAAGGGAGTGAATGATAGCGTGACGGTTGACAGGGGAGAATGGATGAAGAAAACGTGTTGCGCCGACCCCAAGTAAATTGGGATAAGGGCAGGAAGATGATGATGCTCTTGTACACTGAACTGAAGTAACTAATCTAACTATGACAATCTTATTAGCATTTAAGCAATATTTTAGCAATCATAAGAGAATATTCTGGAAGTCATTTTCTCTAAATTTAAACAGAATTTTGACACAACTAAAATCGAGTTTGACAATCGCGACTCCACGTGGTAAGTACACTGCTACCAACTTAACTGTGAAATGGCGAAAATTGGAACTACGGCCGTCATGTTGAAATCTCATTCGATTGTGCCGACGCATGTCATTCGATTGTGTCGACGCATCGACGGTGGCGTCCTCTTTCAGTTCACAGATAAGTTGGTAGGACTGTACTACTTGTTTACCTCGAGAGTATTTTTTAGAGCCGGAGGTGCGTAGGTAGGGCAGCCTCCGCCCGCTGTAATAAGGCGCACGCTCCATACGAGCCCGTAGCGCCGGAGAAGATGCGATTCTCGAAGAAGTTTTTTATGAAGAGGTTTTATATGGAATTTTTCAGTTTTTATACCTATGGAAAATATGAAAAATTTCAAATTGATTATTACCTACATGTAGAGTTTTAGGGGGTTATGGCTTTTGCAACGAGGGCAAAATTATTTTTCATTATTTTTGCGATAGGACACACCGTTTTCTAGATAAATAAGCAAAAGAAAAGAAAAAAATTGATACAGTAGTTACTGTTTTTGCACCTGAAGTCAAGGTGTTGGTGTGAATTTTAGTTCATGGCAACTAATTTTATTCCATACCTTTTTAATCGCGATTAAAAATAGTCTGATTTAGTTTGACAATCAAAATTTTGGGTGAAGTGAAAAAGGTCAAATTCAGAAGAGCAAACTTGGCATTTTCACTAAATTAAATAGCTTTGTGCCATTTTAGCGCTGTCCAAACTATAAATTTTTCAGTTAAGTTAACTATAGTAACTATAAATATGTAATCGTCGTTTGACAAGAATAAACAAAATTTATTTATTTTTAGTCTAGTTTATAGCCATTTGTGACAAAAGAATCGGCACAAATGTCTCTATTACTTTTTCTAAAAACTACAACATGGTCCTGTTTTTTTTTGGGAAGTTGTCCATCTTCTCCATAGATCCTAGGAACTTCTCTGTCATAATCATCATCTTCCTGCCCCTATCCTAATGTTAAGTGGGGTCGGCGCAACACGTTTTCTTCTTCCATTCTCCCGTGTCAACCGTCACGCTATCAGTCACTCTGTAATGTATAGAGCCTATTTCACGATGCCCGAATAGCCACTACCCACCGAAAAAATTCAAAAATGAAACAGTTTGTATGAAATTATTTGCCAAGTAAGTGAATAGGAACTTAATCATACGTGGTGAAACAGGCCCTCACGGTGAGTTGCACGAAACCAACATTAGTTTAACGGAGACTTTAAATTTCATGCTGTCACTTTCTTTTTGATACAAAATGTATAGGATGGCATGAATTTAAAGTCTCCGTTAAACTAATGTTGGTTTCGTGCAACTCAACGATAAAGTCAGAAAAATACTCACGAGCGCCTGGAATAATTAATGTAGCAACATTGTCCTATGCAACATTAGCCCTATCTTCCACTAGTGCACATTAATCAAAATAATAGAAGTATAATCTAGTATCACCGAGTACCACGTTCGTCAAAATCAATCAGGAATTCGAAATCTGCTTCAAATCAGAGGCCTTTCTGTCAAAGCTAATTTCAAATTGTGTATTCCATACGGAATGGATTATGAAGCGTGCATTCCAGTCGAATGTCTATACTTAGATAACTACAAAATCTATCAATGTTCTAATTGCGCTTGTACATACACACGTACGCGTATACGTATGCTTGTACACATCAAACTATCCTTTTCCAGTTAAAGCTGATCTCGCAATGTATAGGATTTCCGTACATTGAATGAGAGGTCAGCTGGAAATGTATAGCTTGATTGAAATGTAGCCGTGTGAAGTCATAGTAATGTCCTGTATTTAGGATGCTTCCTACATATTCGTTACTTCACTTTCATTAGTTGAAGAATTCCCAAGGCCACCTTACAGCTCCATCGTCAGGTCCTGGACAATACCTTGGGCTGTAGTACTCGTTGAGAAAAATCTAACGAGAACAAACACGACGGGGCTATGTTGTTTAGTTAAGGAGTTCGTATGGTCAACTTTTGGCTGCATGATCACACCAGCTCCAAGTTACAAATTATTGCAATTTCATCGAACTTACACACTCAATCACATACCAGAAAGTGCGTGGAAACACACGAATGGAACAACTTAAAAAATATCTTGAGAAGACGTTCTATAACCTTGACCTTCAGCTAATATTAGGTCTTTACCTATGAAATTGCCGTTCTGCAGTACTGGCCATTTCAAATCAAAATAATTTTTGTTTGGCTAAGAATTCTAATTTCAATATAATTTTATTTTAAAAACATGGATTTTTTTTTCCAAAAGTAGTCATTTGTTTATTGATTAGTGTCATCCCATTTCAATCTTTTTCGTCATCATGGATACGTTAAAAATTCGAGTAATTATGGAATATGAGTACCGTCGTGGCAGCAACGCGGCACAAGCGCCACGCAACATCAACGACGTTTACGGAGCTAACACTACAAACCAACGTACCACTTGTTATTGGTTTGCTCGCTTCCGTTCTGGAAATTTCGACCTGAAAAATGAACCTCGCGGTCGTCCGAAGACTTTGGTCGACAATGACGAATTAAAGGCGATTGTGGAAGCTGATGATACACAATCTACGGCTGAATTAGCAGCAGCTTTCGACGTTAGCGTCAAAACAATATTGGTCCATTTGCGTCAAATTGGCAAGGTAAAAAAGCTTGACAAATGGGTGCCCCACGAACTCAATGATCGCCAGCGCGAAGTACGCGTCGAGACGTGCCTTGCACTGCTCAACAGACACACAAATGAAGGAATTTTGAACCGCATTGTTACCTGCGATGAAAAATGGATTCTGTTTGATAACCGCAAGCGCTCAGCATTTGGTTGGATCCTGGTTCAGCACCTAAACAATGCCCTAAACGAAAACTTACCCCTAGAAAAGTGATGGTCACTGTTTGGTGGTTTAGCGCCGGTGTGATTCATCACAGCTTCTTACCAAACGGGGTGAGTATTACTTCAGATGTGTACTGTGAAGAACTGAACACAATGATGGAGAAGCTGGCACATCTCCAACCAGCATTGGTCAATCGCTCGTCTCCGCTGCTCCTGCACGACAACGCGCGACGTCATACTGCACAGCAGACGGTCTCCAAGTTGCAAGAACTGGGGTTGGAAGCTCTCCGTCATCCGCCCTACTCACCAGACCTTGCGCCTACAGACTACTACTTTTTTCAGAATTTGGATAACTTCTTGGCGGGAAAAAAATTCAATACCCGAGAGGCAGTACAAAATGCCTTTGAAGAATTTGTTGCCTCCCGTCCAGCTGATTTCTTTAAGAAGGGCATCAATAAACTGCCACTGCGTTGGCAAAGATGCATTGATTGCATGGTTGATTACTTCGATTAATACAAATAAAAATTGCATGAAAAAAATTCGTTTAAATTTTTTCATACAAAACGGCAATTTCATAGGTAAAGACCGATTATTATATGTGGACAATGGTGTGGGTTACATGTTTTTTAATCTTAGTTTAAGTATTTCCCTATATGTATTCTGCAGCATGTAACTGTTTTTGTCCCTAAAAGATAAAATAAATAAATAAATAAAATATAATGAAAAATCATTTCTAAGCAAAACTTGCATGCATCACCTTGCAATTTTATTTCCTGGTGTAAGTCGCTTGCGATTTTATTAAATGGCAAAACTTGCATTCAATTATTGTATGCCATTTTATGGAATCGCATGCGTGTAAACGCTTGTATGCAATTCTTGAATGTCAAAAAAATTTAACGTGCTTTATGGCATGCGATTATTGCTCTTCAACGTTCCACAAACTTGCACCGTGTAAACGGATCTTTAGAGAAAAGGTATAGTATACTAGTATTAACACAACAAATTGCTATACGAATTTAAACAGGATATCGTATTTACACAACAATCAATCACCAAGCATTTTGCAACTATGTTGGGGTCGGCTTATAGTCTAACGGGATGCAGCTGTATATCAGTATTATACATGGAGTGACTATCTATCTGACCTCCACAGCTCAGTTACTGACTACCCATAACAACTGTCAAAGATCTACGAATGACAGCCGGGACTAACGCGGCTTAACATGCTTTCCGAGGCACGGACGGGTCTCAATATATGTAATGGACGGGTCACCCATCCACGACCGATCCGCGGCAAGTCTTCGTTCGATCCGTGCAGCTGTTTTTAGTCACGAGCCCCTTATCGCTTTTATACAACATAGTGCTAAAGCGATATTTATAGGCGCTATTCAGCATCACAGTCGGTTCAGCTCTTTAACATTGATAATGGCTTCTCACTCACACAACAAAAGAAAGATGTTTTATTAAGGCGAAGATGAGGCAGGGAGGACTCTTGGTATTGAAAGATAATCACCCATCCACGGACCAACCGCGGCAAGCGTAGCATAAACTCATAGTTCAACCTGTGCGGCTGGTATTACTTAGCCATAAGTCCCACAATATCCAAATGACCTCAATTCAGCAATAAGTCAATCTTAAATTAATATAATTAATATTATAATAGCATACCGATATATATTATTAATATTTTCCGATTACAATAAAATAAAATAAATACCAGAGGCGTGGATGCAGTTTCGCAGAAGTAAAACTTTTTGTAATAAGATTTCACCACTAATAAAAGCTTTTTAATTTTTTTTTTTGTTTTTTATAGCCGCTAACAATTCTTTTTCTACGCTTCCCTTCAGACGATCGGGATTGCAACTTCACATACCACCATCAAAAATAGCACATTCTATCTGTAGTATCTACGTTCACCGCCGTGTTCTCGCGGAGGCGATCGGCGGCAGCGAACTCTGGCATCCAAACCTGGTCCAGGCCATGGTGCAGAGCGAGAGTGCATGGAAGGCCGTCACCTCCTTCTGCGAAGCAGTAATGCTCGCGAAGGAGGAGGCGGAACGCGTCAGGGAGAGACAACAGTCGCGCCCTCGCGCCCCTAGCCGCCGCAGGAGACGCCCTGGGCGGCGGGAATCCATCGCCGATTCCCGGCCACCGTAGGCGCGGGTCTGTGCAGACAACGAGTAGGTAATGGGCAGCTCGCCGTCCGGTAAGGACCAGGCCCGGGTCGACGGCGCGTTGTGTTCCACGCGCGCCTCAAAGAGATTTCAGCAGTGACGGGGTCCAATAGGGCCGATGCCGCCGGGGTCGCGGGTAGTTCGAAAGAGATACCGTGGCCCTGGCACGGGCAACTGAAGGAACACGGGTGGGTTTTTCAGCATGATTTTTTCCGACATCTTCAACAATCAATGTAAAGGAATGATTTTGATTTCTGCGTAAATAAATAAATTTTGACTTAATTGTATGACTATTGGAACTGAACAATTTCTTCTTCGGCTTCCTTCCTACGAAATTTAAAGCCTCGCCACTAATATATTAAACAACATACAATACTGTACAGTTGGATTAACAATGACGAACCGTCTAAAATTAGACACATGGTCAAGGGCCTCCTGTATTTAAGGGGCCTCAGATTAAGACAATGGAGCAGAATAATAATAACACACATTGTACTAAGTTTCGGCCGCTAGATAATGTAGGGGCCTTCAACTATAATTATTATAAAGCTATTAGCAACTACGAATGTTCAGTAATGTTTTGTTTTGGCATGATTGTAGTGAAATGATTTATAAACTACCTGCGCCCCGCGGTTTCACTCGCGTTGACCGGGATAAAAAGTAGCCTATGTGTTAGTTCAGGGTATAAGCTATCTACATACCGTATTTCGTCCAGATCGGTCAAGCCCTTTGAGCGTGAAGAAGTAACAAACATACACACACACACTCACAAACTTTCGCCTTTTTAGCACAGATTAGTGTGAAGTGCGATATTTTTTTTTTAGGTCAGATTATCAACTAAAGGTAAGGAACTGAGCCGCCGGGGTCCCAGGTAGTTCGAAAGAGATACCGTGGCCCTGGCACGGGCAACTGAAGGAACATGGGTGGGTTTTAGTCAGTAAAAGTCTGACACGCCCTCCCGCTCTGCCCAGAGCGGGAGAAGTCATTTGATGATTTCCCATCCACAAAAAAAAAAAAAAAAGTAAGGAGCTGATGAGCTTATAGAAATACAAAAAATCTATGGAAGCGCTAAATAACAACACTTCAACCAGAACAATTTTCCGATGAAAACTATACGAGTAATACCAAAATACTTAAATACTTCCACACAATGTAGCTTAAAGTTACTGAACACATTAAATGCAACTTCATACGCATAAGCAACATACATAGGTCTAAAAAGTTAGTTAAGAATATTTTCGAAATGTCTTATTTAAAAAAAGATAATTGGAAATCTCTGTTTCTATGGAATATTTAAAATCGGTCGAATTTAGCTACAACACTATTCTTCGAAAATGTTCTTAACTAACTTTTTAGATCTATGTATCTTGCTTATGCGTATGAAGTTTCATTAAAATCGGTTCATTCATTTCGATAAAAAAGGACTTCAAAGTTTGTATGAAATGCCGTACGGAGCCGAGTGTATCGAGCGGCTGGCGTAGAAGAGAGATTAACAGAAGTACTTCTATGATACAAACGTAGCAATCATAATCAGCCTATATTACTATATATTGCTGAGAGACAGGCCTCTTCTCGGTGAGAGGGAGTGGGCCGTAATCACGAGTACCACGCGGACCCAGTGCGTGTTGGTGGATGTCACGATCAATCTGCCTAGCCATTGCCCAACTATGTTGTGGTCGGCATCCAGTCTGACCGGATGCAGCTGAATACCAGTATTTTTCATGGAGCGACTGCCTATTTGACCTCCACAACCCAATAACTGGGTAATACGATACCCCTTGGTAAGACTTGTTGTCAGACTTTCGGGCTTCTGACGACCCGTAACGACTGTCAAAGATCCACGAATGACAGCCGAGACCAACGGTTTAAAGTGCTTTCCGAGGCACGGAGGAGTCTCGGTATGTAAAGATGGTCACCCATCCACGGACCGACCCCGACAAGCGTGGCTTAACGTGATGGATCGACCCGTACGGCTGTTTTACTTAGCCACGAGCTCCTCGAGTGTTGGTGGATGTCACAATGTCTTTGAATGTTTGGTTCTAGGACATGCCGGTTTCCACACGAGATGTTTTCATTCATCGTTTTAAGATCAGTTGTGATGAAATACAAAGTAAAGTGCCTGACTGGGTTCGAACCAACGACCTACAACTCTCAACTGCGGCCGTTTCTACTGGGCCACCACTGCTCCTATCACCTACCCACATAGCAAATAAACTAAAACACATACATACAAGGCTTTACTTATGTATGTAGTAGTGATGGGTAAATGGTAATTAGGTGACGCTCGTTTTGAGCAAATACCTACATGGTGGTATGGGGTCTCAGATCAATAAAAAAGTTAGATAGCGCGACGCGGCTAACATTCAGGGTGGCGCGATGGCTGGCGTGGCGCCACATTCAATTTTGTTTAATTCGAATGGGGAAATTTTAAATCATAATATAGCAGTCCTCGCACTTTATGTCACTGCGTTCGTTCGTTAAGGTTTTTTGTTCCTACTAACTTAAAACTCAAAGTTTATTTATTAACCCGTCGCGCGCCAATTAGCAGACACAATTGAAATTCTATTGTTATCTGTACACATGGTGTACAATCGACATTTTAAGAGTTAAAAAAAAACGATGTTATTTTTGATGTTGTTTTGACGACACGGTTGGCGCAGTGGTTGAGCGATTGACTGCTGCGCAGCATGTCGCGGGTTCGATTCCCGCACGGAACAAATATTTGTACGACCTACAAGTATTTGTTCCGAGTCTGGGTGTTTTTCTATCTATAATATGTATGTATTTACAAAAAAAAAAAAAAAAAAAAAAATGTATATAAGTAGTTTATCAGCCATCTCGTTACCATAACACAAGCATTAGGTTGCTTAGCTTGGGGCTAGATGGCGTTGTGTGATATGTCCAAAACATATTTATTTATTATTTATTTAATAGGTTGGGGAAAAAGTTTCTTCGCATTTTTTAAGAAAATTCAAAACATTTTTTAATATACATTATTTACAATTATCTAAAGTTTGTAGGTACCATTTTGTTCGATAACTTTTTGCCATTTTGTAGGTAGGGACATGATCCCATTGCTATAGAAATTTTGGGACTTCTGATCAAAATACCGCGACAAGTGGTTTTGGCAGTCCTCTCGTGATGTTAACCTGACACTGCCTAAAGAATTCTGAAGAGACCGAAACAGGTGAAAATCTGAAGGTGCAAGGTCAGGACTATACGGCGGATGCATTAACACCTCCCAGCCAAAGTCTCTTAATTTTTGCTGAGTGGCTAAAGATGTGTGAGGTCTAGCGTTATCATGATGAAAAACCACACCCCTTCTGTTGATTAATTCCGGCCGCTTTCTCTCAACTTCTTGCTTTAATCTCATCAGTTGTTCGCAGTAGAGTTCAGAATCGATGGTCTTGCCTGGTGGTAACAGCTCATAATGAATAATGCCCTTCCAATCCCACCACACACACAGCATCACCTTGTTGCGAGTTAACCCGGGTTTCACCACAGTCTGTGAAGCCTGACCGGCCTTTGACCACGACCTTTTTCGCACGTTATTGTCGTACGTGATCCACTTTTCATCACCAGTTATCAGCTTCTTCAAAAATGGTTCGGTTTCATTACGTCATAATAAAGAATCACAAATGAGTACACGGTTTATTAGGTTTCTTTCAGTGAGCTCGTGAGGTACCCAAATATCGAGCTTTTTTGTGTACCCAGTTTTTTTCAAATGCGCTAAAACTGCTTTGTGGTCAATTCCCAGTTCTTCAGCTACGTCGTAACTACTGATATGCCGATCTTGCTCCACTTTTTCAAAAATGGCATCCATTTTATCCGTAATAGGGCGACCAGAGCGACGTGGATCTTTGACATCAAAATTTCCGGATTGAAAACGCTTAAACCAAATTTGTGCTACTCTCACAGTCACTGCACTGAGTCCATAAACATCGCAAATTTTTTTCGCGGCTTGCGTTGCATTTTTACCTTTTTTGTAGTAAAATTTTAAAATGTGTCGAATTTCTTCATTAGATTCACTCATCTTGACAGTACGAAAAACAAATGAAAATCACACATTTTCCTAATTTGAATTTGGGATTATGTTCTTTAAAATTTAAACTTTCAATGATACCAAAACCAGCCAGATACAAATAGTATAGCCAAAGAGATTTTATTTTAAGTTCATACATACTATAATGCGAAAAGACTTTTTCCCCAACCTAATATTTTATTTATTTATTTCAAGTACTTACAAGTAGAAAGTGATTCCGTGAGACTTATTATGTGATTTGGTATTGTTTTTACAACTTTTCACTACACAGGAAAGCATAATAATTTTTTTTGACTATGTTTACTAGACGCGACGACTAGTTACGTACTAGGAACGTTGAGCGTGGTTTTAGTTATATTTGTGTGCGTGAGCGTGTATTTTATTTGCAGGAGCTTGGTTTTGTGGCTTCACTTTCATCACATCATTTGCGAGTAGATTTTGTAACTACTTAGGTCCAGCTCTGTACAATAAATTTAACAAAATTGCTTGATCTACGGATTATCTAACTTTAAGTGTAAAAAGATTCTACGTTCATTTCTTCAAAATAAAAGCTATGATGAAACAGAAAATTATCTCATTATGTGACAGATCAAATATTACCTCACACGTCTTCAATCAATACATACACACACTCTCTCTCACACACACACACACATACGCATACATACACACGCTAACACACACACAAACACGCACCACCTACACTTATACAATCACTCACATACATACATGTGCACATATTCAATTATAAACATTGTTGTAAAAAGTATATATAATTGTACTAGTTTATTGTAACTTTTTGTAAGGGACAGGGACTGTTATTCCTTAATACAGGTTATTCTATAACCTAGCTAGGAAAACAGAACTTCACCCACTAGATTGTGCTTGACATGGTACAAAATATGTATAATTCCAAAGATGTCTTATGTACTACAATCTCCATTGTTTATGAAATAAATTTATTATTATTATTATTTCCTTTATTTTATTTACATACATATGAATTATATTTTTAAATATTTTTATAAAAACATAAAATTAAAAAAAAAAACATTTAAAAATATAAAAAATAGTAGCCCACCGGTATCGGGAACAGGGTCCAAGCTACCGGTGGTCAGGGCTCTAGAGAGAGGAACCTCCTCACTATGCGTGCCGTGTCCAGGAGTACTGCTTTCTGAATCAAGCCCTTGACCCAGCCGCGCAATGAGAGCCTCCTGAGGTGTTGGTCGAGACTCTCCGCTATTAGGCCATTAACCGTAACGATTATCGGTACAATGATTGCAGAGTCCACGTCCCACATGTCGACAACCTCGTGTGCTAAGTGCAAGATACTTGATTTTTTTATCTTTCTCAGCTTTCACGAGATTCTCGTCATGAGGGACAGCGATATCAACAATCATTGCACGGCGCTCTCGTCGATCTATCACCACTATATCAGGCTTATTGGCTACAATAGTCCTGTCAGTGATGATAGATCGATCCCAGTACAATGTGGCGTGACCATTCTCGAGAACTGGGTCGGGCACATACCTGTAATATGGTACTTCGGATTCCACAAGGTTGTACTGCAAGGCAAGTTGCTGGTGGATAATCCTAGCCACTAGATTGTGTCTGTGCAAGTACTCGCCGTTTGCAAGACGAGAACAACCGGAAACAATGTGTCGGATTGATTCACCGGGACGGTGGCATGCCCGACAGATGTCAACCGTACCATCCTTGACAATGTATTTCCGATAATTATTCGTCATGATAACTTCATCCATAATTGCACAGACAAAACCTTCGGTTTCCCCGAAGAGGTCGCCGAAACGTAACCAGGATACAGACGCCAAAAAGTCTACATCAGGCCCATGGAGGGCCCGGAAAAAGCATCCGTGAAGCTCTTTGCCTTGCCATACTTCCTTACGATCATTAGTATCAAGTACTGCAGGTTTGCGCCAGTTCTCTTTCGCCAAGGAGAGTGGGGTGAGGCCCTTGTCCACCGCGACCACATCTCGATGCAACCCCACGTCGGCTTCTAGGAAATATTCCCTGAGACTGCATATCTCGCGATTGTGGAGGGTCTTAGCATTTAAAAAGCCTCGACCTCCACACTTTCGCGGGATATACAGTCTCATTACCGATGACCGTGGGTGATGCATTCGATACGCAGTCAGTAGCGTACGGACTCTCCTATCCAGGGCGTCGAGTTCGGTCTGAGTCCATTTGAGTATACCGAAAGAGTACATCAAGACCGGCATGACCCAACCGTTGAAGGCGCGCACCTTGTTTCCGCCTGATAGAAGACTAATAAATACTTTCTTCAGGCGGCCAAAGAAGCGCTCCTTCAACGATTGCTTCATGTCAGTAGCATTGATGCCCAACGCTTCCGACATACCCAAATATTTGTAGGTTTCGGTTGACGAGAGGGATCTAAGATGTATGGAATCCGAGACTTGGGTTCCCACGGATTCCATAATCTTCCCTCGCTTTACATGCATGACTGCACATTTTTCCACACCAAATTCCATCCTGATGGCGCTACTGAAGGTTTCTGTTACCTTCAGTAACTCCATCAGTCGCAAATTGTTGGGGGCAAAAAGCTTTAAATCATCCATGTAAAGGAGGTGAGATATCACTTGACCACCTCTTCTCAACCGGTAGCCTAGACCTGAGTCCTCCAGCAGTGTGCTTAGAGGATTCAAGGCTAAGCAAAACCAAAGCGGACTCAAACTATCGCCCTGAAATATTCCCCGCTCAATCCTGATCGGTTCATCGATCCTTCGGATCTGCTGACATCCTGGATAGAGAAGGACCGTCCTCCATTGCCCCATACACGACATCAAGAAGGTGCGTAGAGTTGCGTCTATTTTGTACAACTCCAGCACCCTAATGAGCCATGTATGTGGCACCGAGTCATAGGCCTTCTTGTAATCTATCCAACATGTCGACAGATCTTTCCGGGATCTACGAACCTGTTGGCTTATGGTCATGTCTATTAGGAGCAGCTCCTTAGTACCGCGGGACCCGTTCTTACATCCATTCTGAGACACAGACATAATTGAATTACTATAAATATGGTGTGCAATTTTTGCTCTAAGAATGGATGTAAGGACTTTATAGACCGTCGGTAAACATGTGATTGGTCTATAGTTTTTAGGTTCCGCTGTACTACCCGATTTATGGAGCAGGTGGGTAACTCCTGTCGTAAAGAACAGTGGTAGCGACCCAGTCTCTAAAGATGACTGGAATTGGGAGGCTAAGCAGGCGTGTGACCTTTGTAGCCATTTAATCCAGAAATTGTGCAGTCCGTCCGGTCCTGGAGATTTCCAGTTAGGTAACGGACGGACTGCACAGGCCACATCCAGAGGACTAATGTTAATAGCCTCCATGTCTGGTATTGAATCACACGCTTGCTCAACAACACGCATCCAATCACCTTCAGTGTGACTGACGGGCACCGACCAAATGGTTCGCCAAAAAGCACTCATGGTCTCATTATCCGGTGGATGCACGTCAGTCACACCTTGAGTGGGAATAGGCCGCTCCCATGTTCTGTATACCCACCTTTCATCACTCTGGAACATGCGGTTCTGAGTGTACCGATCCACTCTTCGCCTATACCGACGAATACGGTTTGCCCATGCATAAACTTTCTGCTTCAGGAAGTCGATGCGCTCTGTGACACAGCATACATATTCACGAGGACTAATACTAGTTCCCGAGAATGCCCGTCTCACAAAGCGCATCACCCTGGGGCGTGTATTGCCCTCCCTGAAGCAGATAAGCTTCCCAATGAGTACCCTGGCCTCATTAATACGACGCTCAATCCTGCACTGCCAGGCTGGTGCGGCGGGTTTTGGCCGTGTAGCTTGGTCAGTGTTTGGAAATTTGACACGAGCTACACGACATGCCGCAACAGCCGTGCAATACAGGATTGAGTGTGTATCGCAAAGATCTGCGCTGCTTTCAATAAAATTTGGTAACAGCGCATCCAGAGCACACACCAGTGCTCTATTTTTTTTATTCATGGGCAAACGTGGAAGCCGTGGTCTAAGGTCAGGTGATGTGAACCGGTACTCACTGATCGCATCCTCCAGAACGCTCCTTAATTCCACATTGCATAGGATATCTGCAGATATAGCTCTGGCGTCCTCCTCCTCATCACGCTGGCTAGCTCGCAGTGGAACCTCAGCAGACACATGCATGACATTCTGGGATGGGGACGGATTACTAGCAGAACTACTCTGCATTTCCGAGCGCAGCCGATCAAGTGTAGCGTTATCCAATCTATGATTGTGTTGAATGACGCGCACCTGATCCGACAATCGTTGGGCCGAGACGTTGACGGCAGGTTCAAGCACCTGAAACAGAGAGAGCATCCGTCCTCGGTACGCTGTAAGGTTAATTCCTCCCTCTGTAGCCCCATAATATGCGCGCATCACATTTTCATTCATGGACTGAGTCCATCGCATGCGCGACACATTTCCACCGGCAGCGGGGACCCTGTTCGGGGCCGGTTGGCCTCGAGGTCCCAAGCCCGCTGGTGGCCGTCCTCTTCCTTGCCGCCGTGGTGGTGTTGGTGACGACGGCGGGGAGAAATACTCGTCGCTCGAGCTCGACGCAACTGCAGCGACCGGTGACACAGCGCTCACGGTTGAGGCGCGTACCGGCGGTTGTGAGGCGGAGCTGAGCGACGAGTCCGGAGATGGTGGGTGTGCCTGATGTCGTGTTCTGGCTCTTGTTTGCATCGTCTACATCATCACTTTATTTTCTTTAAGCCGAATTTGACAAACGTCATTTTTGGTTTTGCTACAACTATTGTTATATACTTATTATCATTTTGTGGTTCTTTATTTTTTTTTTTGGTATTTTTCTAAAGGTTTTATTGTGATTTTCGTGCTTTCTGATAGTAAAATGGCTGTAGAAATAAATAAATAAGGAAAATATGATATAAGAAAATTTTGACGTGTGTTGACTTGCTAGTGTTGCCAGACCTTTTTATTATTATTATTATTATTACTTTTGATGTTCGCGGCGCGCCATCTTACTTTTTTTGTTGATCTGAGTACGGGGTGTTATGTTACTTCATAACAGAGGGACGTAATTACAAATAATACTCCATAAAACGCGTGAAAATTGTGTGTTTTGTGGTCATACCTAGTTATTAAATTATAATAGAGGTTAAAAGGTGAATGACAGATAGCGTGTGCAACTGAAAGAAAAGATAATTATTAATGTTACTATGAGAATGTAGAGGTTACACTAAGCAAGAATTTTCGAAATTGAACCGCAAAGTGAGATTAAAAGAAGTTTTATGGAAGGGAATGGAGTAGCTAGAAATCTAACTAGCTTAATACCTAGTTAGATTTCCAGCTACTCCTAGCTTTCTAGCTTTATTAATATAAAGCCATGGAAGGTATGAAAAAAAAACCTGGCCAAGTGCATGTCGGACCACGCAAAACGAGGACTCCGTAGTTGAAAATAATTTATCCCAAAAACAAACTTAACATTGTAATTCCAAATTTTTTTTTTTTTATGAGATAAAATTACAAATTAACAATTTACGGACTTTTTCTTTATTGTCCTGTGAAACCTTACCTTCTTGCAAATTTCATGATACTAGATCAACGGTAAGTACTCTATATAGGTTTTGATTTTCCTGCGACTATCAAAATATGCCGCATAAATGGCCGTAATTTTTTAGCTTGGTATTTTTAGAGCTTCAAGGGACAGTAGTCTTACGTATTTGATATTAATTTCGAAAAACAAGGGTCTTCACAGACTGACAGACAGACGGACAACGAAGTGATAAGGGTTCCATTTTTTCCTTTTGAGGTACGCAACCCTAAAAAACAGTCAAGAAGTGTGCTGGAACGAAGTTCGTTTCAGTTTTTCGCCAAGTGTGCAGAGGAGCTTCGAGGAAGGAGGATACGGAACTTATTTCCAAAAAATCCTCAAAACTCTTTGCTAGTTGTTTTGTTTGCGATAACTTTTGCCTTCAACAAACAATACTTACAAAAACGACATCTTGAAAAGACTGAACCTACTGCACGTATCACATAATTATGAAATCCCTCTAATTTTATAGGCCAATGACTTCGCTCAGCAAACTGATAAAGAACGTAGGTACTATCAACGTTATACAGATGACTCATCTGAAACGTGTCTGCCTACTAGACTGACTTGAGAACCTTGTCTAGACATAGCCAGCCATAAGTACGACGCCATTGCTCAATGCTCATAGCTCTTAACCTTATATGGACGGACAGACGTTCGAGAAAGTTCTCATGGGTGCAATGGGTATACATGTAAGTACTTAGTACTAGAAACTTGTAATGAACGAATTTGTTCCATATAGGTTTTACGATGTTGATTTGAAGACAAGATTGGTGAAATCGATGGTGAATGACTGCTGTATATTGGGAGCAAATTGTTATTTGAGTACAAATTCATATATATACACTCTATATATTATTTATATTGACTACTAGACATATATTGCCATTGTTCTTTAGTACCCATAACACATGAAGAACCTCGATGACAAAATTACAGTTGTTACAAAAAGGGAAAACAGAGAAGGTAACAAGGACGGGAATATTAAGAGAATGAGTGAGAGTGTTAAACCCGAAACAAATCATTCACAGAACGCTCCAAATTAAAAACTGAAGAAAATTATAAATACCGTTCATGTCATTCATTATTATAGCGAAAACTAAACTACAATTAGATATGTATACACTGAAAAAAGACCACTAAAACTTTTGTAACAAATACTTTTGTATTTTTGAACACCATCACTGGATAGGCTCTTTATCCCCTCCATATCCTAAGGGCATGTCTTCCCTACCATTACCGCGCCCCCCGGTCTACTCCTTGATATGCAATGGTCTCTGTTGCACCATGTAACATGAGGCAACAGGGACTAGTGTGAATCTTTGGGTTCATTCGAGTGATCGAGTCAAATCAAATCAAATCAAATCAAATCGTTTATTGCTAAATCCATAATGTACCTGTCGGACACAGCAAATCTTTGTAAATATGTAGAGAGGAAGAGCGCTTTATTAATTTTCAGTTTAAAATGTTAAATGTTCTATTTCCATTAATTTATTAACTTATTCTATTAATATCTATTATTATTATCTATTAATAATATGTATTATTTTCTTATCTAATTGTATTTAAAATATGCTTTATTTGTTTACTCGCTTTAAAAATGTTCATTATTTTTAGTGCAGTAAGAATATAATTAAGATGTATTAAGTGTTTTAGTAGAATTTATATTTGTTATTTTGCTTATTAAATATCTATTATTCGTAATTTATATTATTATTGAATTTAGATTTATTTCTGGAGTCTGGTTAAACCACGCTGGGATCGGTGCATTTCATTCATTCATTAATTCATTCACCATTTTGCAAATCGTGGCTATCAGCTCTTGAAAAAAATAGGAAAAAAAAACTATAAGTACCTACTTATCTATTTTTATTCGGTTAAAATGTAGACGACCTTTGCATTACATATATTATTATTATGTGTGAATTAAATTATCTCTACAGAATTAGGTATCTTTACTGAACCAGCAAGAATAAACAAGGAATCATGAGAAACATGTGACTGACGACTTACTAGGACATCTTTTTTGTAACGGTACGGAGATATTATGTATTCAACAATGTGCCACATGCGATCAGAAATGTTAATTTTATTAGTACTTAATTATAAATATTTCTGCAAAAATGTCACACGTCTTCTTCACTTTAATTGTAAATTTTTTGCATGTTTTCATACAAAATATTTATGTAGGTACGTTACGCCACTTGTGAATATAACTAACTTCCTTGTAGCTCATTAACAGCTGATTCGTTAATTTTTAGTGTTATACACCCTATCATAAAGTGCTAAAAATCATAATTGCTTGAACATTTCTAACACAAATGGTTTTTCGTACACGATCACGCGACAATCACGCTATCGAGTCGCCTAAAAAATATCTAATGGGGTCATCGTCACTCATTCATATACTTAGATAGCAAATCAATACTAATGTTTAAGCAGTTGTGGTATTTTTCTCATCACAGCCCAACATGATGAGATTATGTTAAAATGCATTAAACATAAGCACACATTGCATATATCAACCAGCACATCAACAATCTGTAACAGAACAATTGGATTTCTTGAAATTCGCCATCCGATGCCGCTCGCACAGTGGAATACGTAAATAAGCCGTTAAAATAAACAGACATGGAGGACGTGCTAGCGATGCCAACGATTGGAAAGGAAAGCGGCGTAAGCGCGTCGTGCGATAAAATGACGTTTGTGTGACGAGCCAACTCGCTGGGAACCAATGCAGTGTCGAGCCCGCTAGACGTCTCGCCTCAGTACGACGCGCACGCTTCGCCGGCCGGCCATTCTTACCCAAATATCGTACAAAAATCCGTGTCAATTTAACTCCAGCTGCTTTTTCTTCTTCATTCTTCAATATCGTGTATAAAAAAGGTGCATTTTCAAGTGTACTCGTGATTGTTTTAAGGTTATAAACTGCACATTCCAACGTGGTGTTCTGTGAATTGGGTCATGGTGTACAAATTATACGTTTCTCTGTAAGTATTACTTTTTTTTTTATTTCAAAAATCGAATGTGAAATCAGAGTAGTGGTGGCGGTGTACCTTAATTTAGTACGGTTCGATTAAATCGATTATTTTTAGGCGATACCGAGTTGAAAACTTTTGTGGCTATTTTTAAAATTCATTCCTTTTACATCCAAGCGTTTTTTTCATTCTTATTTCTGTTATGTTTCAACTAAATTGGATTACACATTCCACGTAATATCAGAAATGTCTAGTGTCGTACGTAACATACGGTTCTTTTTAACCCACAATGTATTCTGATAAATCGTTGTAATAATTTTCAAATTAATTGACTATTTAAAAATTTAAATAAATTATTTGGCTATTTAAAAATGCCAATATCTTTTTCTACTGCCACTATTTTTAAAATAAATATCAATTGTCTCCGTGGATCCTTTATACTTCATCATAACCAATAATAACTGTCACTCATTCTTCTGCTATATATTAAACTGTATTTAAACGTCTATAATTTTTATTAATGACAACTTGAATAAACCGATTAACTTTATATTTTAGTTTAATAATTTTGCGTTGAAAAATCTCTTTTCTGCGTGAACAAACTTCATTGTCTTGGCAAGCGTGTTTCGTCGTATTGTTAAAAATTACCTGACACGTCTTACAATACAAACACGCTGGCCGCTGGGAGTTCTGTTGCGTTGTGAATAGCCGTAACTAACAACGGCCATAATGTGGCTAGCATTTAATTAATTTGTATAATGACATGTGTATTCTTTGTAATTGTTTTTTTATTGTCCTGGCTTATTTTATTTAATTATTGAGACTTGGCTGGATTCATTTCTTATCAAAAAAACATTTGTTCGCCCTACTGGCATAACATAGCACACTATTTACCACTAGCTTCCGCCCGCGTGGTATGTCGATAAAAGGTAGTCTATGTCCTTTTCCAGATCATGGTCTACCCGTATGCTAAATTTTATCCTAATCCGTTCAGCCGTTTTAGCGTGAAAGCGATACAAACAAACAAACTCACTTTCTCATTTATAATATTAATTAGGATTATTATTGTTAAACCAATGAATAAATGACCTATAACTTAGCAGAGTTACCGTACAAAGTAAAAACAGTCCAGCTGATGAAAATATCGATATATGTATTACAAAATCTGTTATATAATTAAAACGAAGATGACCTTTAAACAACCAAAATTTTGAATCTAACAAAAGAAGAGCAAACTTGTAAAACAAAAGGCAACATTTCTATATGAAATGAAAATGTCCAGAACTTGTGGAGCATCACTACGATTGTGTGCTGCAAGCTGCAACAATATTGTAAATGAATACCACACCAAAAGTTCTGAGCACGTTTAATTTCAAATATCAAGGTTACTTTCTTGCATTTTATAGAACTGTAAAATGAGTACAAGAAACTGAAATTAAAAGGGATTAATATAGAACTACTTTGTTATATTCTGATCTTTAAAAGTAACAATTTTATTTAATATAGCGTTTCAGTCATTGAAATAAAGCTTATATTCCGTTAGCAGCTGTTATAAAAATAACTTAGTGATTCACTGTCGTCAGGGTAGATAATCCTGGACTTAGATAATATTGGACTTAGTTTCCTTATTTTTAACCGACTTCAAAAAAGGAGGTTCTGTATTCGACCCGTATGTATGTATGTAGGTATGTTTGTCCGCGATTTTTTTTTTTAAGTCGGTGTCTTCAATTCTTCAATGCAATTTAGCTTGACACCGACTTCAGAAACTGTTGTGTTTTATGAAAATTATTTCAATCGTTTTTGTTTTTGAAGTCGGTTTTTACTTTTTTTATATAAAGTAAATTTTTATTTAAGGGCATTTTTCTTCACTTAGAAGAATACCATCCTATTTTATTCTCTTTCAACACTTTTTGTTTCAAATTCCGGTGCCTCGGATCGGAATTGCAGTTTTATCCGATCGGATTATTTCTATCGGACTAAAGACTACTGATATTAGTCAAAACAATCACTTATTAGTATCGACAGTATGTGTAGGTACTTTCAAGATAACGAGTGCAATGCTTAGAGCATAAAACTTAATGTCGCCGCTTCACAATCTGCGATCATAAACTTTTCTCCCCCTTAGGATTATTTTTGAGACAAAAAATAGCCCTGGATGCCAACTATCTCCATGCCAAATTTTATCGAAATCCGTTGAGTAGTTTAGTTTAATTTTTCAAGTAATCGTCTATGATCGCCGATGATGAAGAGCAAGCATCACCTTAACATTGATATTATCATCCCAAACATGATAAAGATGAATAACAATAGGATATTTATCGACGCAAAACAGCCAATCGATAAAGATTTTTACGTATATGGAATCGATGTACGAGTATCGTTATTAGAAAATATTATAATCAAAGCAAGAATCTTTACGCTTATTATTTTTGGGTAGTATTTAAACGCACATCAAAATTTGCATGTCTTAATAAATTAAACTCAATTGATATTCAATTAGTTAACTAGTAGTGCAACAATAAGTTTATGCGCATTTGTTATTTTTGATGAACAGTTAGTATTTTTACCATATACCTAATTAATATTTGTGTTGTTACTTTAAACAAAAATTGATGTTTATATATATAATGACTATTATTTGTACAAGTTTTGATATTCAACTAACTAATTATTAGTGCAATCATTGATTTGTTGTACATGTAGATTATTGGATGTAAAGTATTTGATGTAACAATATTTTTCTTTTGTGCGATTAATAATTATTTTTTATCATGCAAACCAAATGACCGTAAAAATAAAACATTCAACATACTCTATTCGGTTAATTAAATTATTATTTGTTAAGAACACGATATTCGTTTCAACTGAACCGTTTGATGAAGGTCTTATGATTTCGAGAAGTTTGTATTGAATACATTAACACAGTTAAAATTTTTGTTTAAGTAGGTAAGTATACCTGTCTTTGTTTTATTCGACCCGATTCTATTATTCAAACCAGAAGTCCGAAAAAATACAAGTAGTCTCGATTGAAGTAGTTTAAGTTTTAGAAACATTGAAGAATTCAATAATTTTAGACGATGATGGAAATGCAAAAGAGAGTGTAAAAGAACCAGTAGAAGTATTAGATGCTATAGAGGACACAAATGTAATTAGAAAGGTAATTGATTGAACTTTCACGAGAATTAAAACCTAAAGAATTGTTTAGTCAAAACTCTGAGAGCCACTCAACAGATAATTTAACACATACATTAAGTAAATGTATATATGTATAAGATTATTTTCGCAACGTTAATCATACCGATGAATGAATCACAATATTTAGTTTTCGATAAGGAGCGAATGTCAATGCAGTCAAAGAGGACGATTGAGTTTTATAAAAATCCATTTGCTCTGAGAATTTTATCGTTTAGAAAACCCAGTCCTAATTACCTACCCGTGATAAGGACCATTTTTCTTCTGCCGGCCCTTGACTCAAGTTATGGCTATGGGCCCAGCATGCTTCCTGTGCACGGTCTCTTACATCCTCCTACGTCCTCATTTTAACTCCTTTTTATTTTATATTATCCTTCATTGCAATCTATTCATCGTTTTTTTTGGTCTCCCACTACGCTTCTTTCCATTTTTGTTATTTTTTACTCTCTTATAATTATCTGTTTCATCCCTGCTTCTTGTCCTTCTTCGTCGTTTCGATACATCGATCAAACCATCAAAAGACTTGCCCAGACCAACACAATCAAGATCATTTTAACTTTTCTTACTATGGTGCCACTTTCAAACGCATTCTAATATAGGTACTCGTAAGGTATCTGGAAGGCGTATATAAAGACATAACAATCTAGAACAGTCAATACAGTTTGTACGGGTAACGTTGCAGCAATATCTTTGTTTCGCTCGGCATCAATGTTGGCTTGTTATTGTCCATTGTCAGCTGTGGATCTTTTGTAACTGTATACTTTGTGGTTTGGGGTATTGAAACGGATGCGATATCGTTGCTGCTAGTTTTGTTAATGACCTTTGATAATTATTTTAGTTAGTTACGGCCACAATATGTGGCAACTAAATACCTATATTTGCCATTATCTATAGCTAAATTAATACTCATATAGGTACTCAAAATAGTAAATAAAATAAATAAATAAAATTCATTTAACACTTTGGATCTTGGTTATCTGAAATAAAGAATTATTATTATTATTATTATTAATTCGGATAACTTAGATCCATAAAATACAAAATACAAAAGATACACATTCAATAAAATTAAAATTAAAGTTACATCAAGATTATTAAATTAAAATTAAATACATTCATAAAATTAAACCTTCATTATAACCCTCTTAACAAAGGATCTCCATAACGGAGAAGAGATCCTGTCAGCTACAGTCTTCAGAATTCCGTCGCAGCTGCCGCGCATTCTGCAGATCAGGGATACAGTTTTCTTGCGGATGACGGCATGAAAGCCATCAGTGCGATACTGCACAAACATCCCCGATGCACTACAGAAGCGAGGCAGCCCCAACATCATCCTGAAGATGTTATTATACTGCACGCGCAGGACATCCAGCGATCTTTTGGTGTGACTGACCCACAGGTTTCCCGTATAAAAGCTTTGACAATACGCTTTGAACAACGTTATCTTTACTTGTTCAGAGCAGCGGGAAAATCTGCGGGCCAGCATGTTACCTCTGACCGCTAAAGCCCTGCGCTCCCTCTCAATGTCCTGATCATCATCAAGACCTTCGGTAACAAAATGCCCCAGGTATTTAAACTTCGTGACACGATTTATGCACAAGCCTTTTAGGGTAATATTAATCTTAATAATATAATCGTTTGGCAATATTTGCAATCGAACATTTAAATTCTTTGATTACTACAATAATTATTAACCTCGCAATGTTGAGTAACTCTGATCAAATGAACAGACGTTCTATCCCGGACGTGATAATAATAATATAATTTGTCACATGTGGGTACACTTTGATGAGAAATAGCAAAACTAACATAGATAATAAAACTTATTTCACAGCATTAATTATGATAATAGTTGCTGAGGAATTTTAAAATTATGCTGTTTCACAATGTGAAGCAAATCTTAGCGTGATGTTGACCTTATGGCTTTCCGAACCGCATCTATCAACCCGGTCGAATGAATAGGCATTCAATAGAGTACATAGATGAGTAGTCTATTTGGGTCTCACTAAACGCTCTAAATAATTTATGTCTATATTTTGGTCAATTAGAAAAATATCTTCATCACGCAAGAGCCCTTGACCTACGTTTCATTCAATATAGCTCTATATTCATCAAAATTGTCATCTTATTTCTTTAAATGATAAATCGCTCTGAAGCTACTGACTGAATCAATTCTATTTATTTTTAAGGGTATGACTATTGACCTAATTTAATTATTGTTTTGTTTAATATTAATGCTAATTATTGATTTATTTATATTATTATTCTTTGTATTTTTATTTTGAAATGTAATGTAGTGAAATGTTATTGTCTTTTGACGTAATTTGTACACCAGCCATGGTCAAACATGTTGACCCAAAAAATACCCTGTAACACCTATAATAAGCATCATGCCATGTATTATTATCTACACATGTTTTTGCAAATAAATTAATCTGAATCTGAATCTTGAACTCACTGGCGCCTTCTACTTCTATTAAAGCATGGGACTCATTTTTAACCCTAATACTAAGCCTCCGCTGTCTGTCTGTCTGTCAGCGGGCTGTATCTAATGAACCGTAATAGGTAGACAAATTAAATTTACACAGATAGTATATTTCTATTGCTGCTATAACAACAAAAAATTTAAATAAAATAATGTTATAAATTAAAGGAAACACACAATTAAAGGAAAAAAACGTGTTTTTTTTTTTAACTGAAGTATTATTTTAAATATTTATTATGTAGTGTTAAAAATTGTACGGTAGTACGGAACATAAAGGCTATGCAAATGCAAGTAACATAAAACATGCGTACAAAATTGGTGTGTCACTGGATACCACACTACGATACCCTGTGTGGCAGGATCCAGTCTCTTTCGACGATAATATGAATTTCAGAAGATATGTTAACAAATGCAACGGTTTCAGTATAATTACTTAATTAAACTTAGGACCAAAAGGTAACCAAATGTATGTGTGTAAGTGATGAGTGTAAGTATGTATGTGATGAGTGTGTAAATGTGTATGTGATGAGTGTATAACTGTGTATGTGATGAGTGTTAGTTTGTATATGATGATGAACACTTTAATAGTTCAAAGATAAAAGATTTTCCGTTTCAGCATAATTAAGCCCAAGCAGCCAATCCTGAACCTGTTTTTTTGCACCCAAACTTTGTCAAGGGAAAGATTTTAAACTTTTTGTTCACACAGGTATCATACAGGTATGGTCCAATACGAGAGAAAGCCTTATTGCCAAATGACAGTTTGCAGAAAACTCTGTTCCACTTAGGTTTTCTACGTGAGCGCTGATCTGTTACCTCTGTGGCAACTGCTGTTTTATGAAATTTAAGTAGCACTGATAAAATGTACAGTTGGCGCACAGTAAGCACTCTCGTTTCTCGATGTAACATATCAGTGGGGTATCGGATTCCTAACCTATGAGATACCTTAAGGATAGCTCTTCGTGCACGTTCAGCAGTAATTAGATAACTTTTACCAGCTAAACCCCAAGATATTATGCAGTAACCAAGCACAGACTGACATAAAGCCAAGTAAGTCATCTTGAGAGTATCTTTGTCAGCTACAGATCGAAGTTTTTATTGTTCTTTGAAATCTCATGTCTGTTCCCACACATCCCGATTAAGACATTCCCTTCTTTATTCCCGGTTTTAAGCCCCTGAAGAGATCGGACCTTACCTGCTCCGTTCATTCCACAAGGGATTATCTTGGGACCCTTCAAGATTGTTCGCTGTAAGTAAAAAGGGCCTATATTTAATAGATATTAAAAGAGCATTATTGTTGGCTCTGGAAGTTATACTGTATAAAATGATCGCCTCTTCCATGCTCATCGGAGAGTGAAGTAACCGCGGATTGTTTAGAGCGCGTGCAATAAACACTGAAGAAATTAATCAATTATTAAACTTCCACTTACTCGATTGGCTTCATTTTACACTAATAACTATTATAAAATATTGCTATGACGTTGGTACGATATGGTTTTTTCTTGTCACAAACAATGGAAGATTTTTAAAGGGGAAATTATAAAGTGCGCTTTGCATCTTTGTACGTGGAATAATATACCTACTTAAAAGGTAAAAGATAAAGAAAGGGTATTTGAACAGTTAATGATAACTGTCAAAATTTTACACTTTCATTATCTTTTAAATAACGTAGATATATGAAAATATTGAAGCAAATTTTAAAAAAAATATTTATTATTGATGATGCTGTTGGAAAAGTACATTTTAATCCTTCAGTCATCCATTCAATTTGCCTAGCCTTTTCCCAACTATGTTGGGGTCGGCTTCCAGTCTAACCGGACGCAGCTGAATACCATTATTTTACACGGAGCGACTGCCTATCTGACCTCCACAACCCATTAACTGGGTAACACGATACCCCTTGGTAAGACTGATTGTCAGACTTTCGGGCTTCTGACGACCCGTAACGACTGTCAAAGATCCACGAATGACAGCCGGGACCAACGGCTTAACGTGCTTTCCGAGGCACGGAGGATGTCTCGGTATGTAAAGATGGTCACCCATCCACGGACCAACCCCGGCAAGCGTAGCATAACCTGATGGATCGACCCGTGCGGCTGTTATTACTTAGCCACGAGCTCCTCAAAAGCAAATTACAAAGCAAATTACATACCATTAAATAGGTCACACACTGTGAATATAAAGCAGAAATAATGTTCATTTCGAATTAATACAAAAGCTATTTCCACTCCAGGTAATATGCGCAACATTGATGCAAGATATTTTTATCTACACTCATATCATATCGTAAAGTTCTAATTATGAATTCAAAAATAGTACTTTTTCTTTTATCGTGGAGAAATGCTCATGCATACTGCACCACCACGGGGAGATAGTGCAGTTATGTGAGACTCTAAACCCATTAAAACTCCACAGCGTCCTCTGCCGCTTACAGCGGGAACAAGGGCACGCGTTAGCACTCATCCGTGAAAAAAATAGTACCCTAATGACATGCATGTACAACTGAAAAAAAAATTTTTTTGACTACAAAATTCATTCATCTTTTCTTTGGTCTGTCTCTGTTTTTTGTATCCATTCTGCTACCATTCGTACTAGATCTCGCCACGTCCTCGGTCCTCAGCATCACTATGTCCATAGCTACGACAGTCGGTACTCCTTTTGCTTGTTCGTTTCCACGTCAAACCTAGGGAACCTACAATTTCATTCATAAACACAGACTGCTTCCGTTTCGTATTGGCCAGCAAAGAGTTGTTGAATTCACACGGTCTATAATACGAGTAATATACTACAATAGGTATTTAAATGACCTTTAGTATTCTGTCATTGCCACGCGAGGCACTCGAGGTTTTGAAATACAACATTAATATTAAATAAAATTACCAAAATATTCGTAGATTATGAAAAAACATTATGATGAATGAAATAGGATGATGGAGATGATGTTAAAAATGAAAGCACGTGTGACACACACAACAACACAACTATTAATTTCTACACCGTCCGTAGGCATAGCCATAGGCATAGCCATACGCATAGCCAATGAAATAGCCATACGCATAGCCATGGGAATAGCCATATGCATAGCCATAATAATAAATAATAATAATAATAAATTTTAATAACAGAAAAAACACATTTAATATTCACAAAAACAATTTTCCAAGTAAAAATAAAATAATCCAGAAAGAAGTGTATCGTTGGTGTATATACTAATGAAAAAAATCATTGTATCACAAATACCAGCGCCTTCCAAACTAGGTTACATTAAAAACAAAAAACTGTCAAACGTGCTACATACTGAACTTGTTAGAAAAAAAAAAAATTAATTAAATATAAAAAAAGAAGTAATTTAAAAACAATAAAAACAAAATTCTATAAACTAAGCTACTTATTTACTTATATTGAAATATTTGTGTGTGTGCGTGCACGAGTGAGTGATTGTGTATGTGTAAGTGTACCTATGTATGAATGTATGAATAATACATTCATACGTCATGAGTTTTTGAAATACCTCTATTTGATTGTTTTGAGAAGATCTTCAGTCTCCTGGTAATTTAACTTTAGTAATAGGCATAGCCATAGGCATAGTCATAGGCATAGGCATAGCCATAGCCATAGCCATAGCCATAGCCATAGCCATAGGCATAGGCATAGCCATATGCATAGGCATATCCATAGGCATAGCCATCGGCATAGACATCGGCATAGCCATAGGCATAGCCATAGGCGTAGCCATAATCGTAGCCATAGGCGTAGCTATCGGCGTAGCCATAGGCGTAGACTAAGGGTGCTTACATAAAGAAACAGGTTTCCGGTACGGGCGGGTCGGTATCGATCGGTGCAGGTATTAATTTCTATGTTATCTTATGCGCTCACTTATAAAGGTTGGTTGGTAACTTGGTTAGAAACCGACAAGATTAAATCTGTTTCTTGTTAGAGAAACAAGTTTAAACTTGTTGGTTAGAAACCGACAAGATTAAATCTGTTTCTTGTTAGAGAAACAAGTTTAAACTTGTCGCACAGATTTGTCTGTACCGGAAACCTGCTTTTTTATGTTTGTACCCATAGGCATAGCCATAGGCATAGTCATAGGCATAACCATAGCCATAGGCATATGAATGAATCTTATCAATGAAAGATTATTACATTCACCTTGTTTACAGGTAACAATCTAATGACAAGATAGCTGTATCTAATCGCAAATAGTGGTTCTAAGTCTTGTGATCTATTTTCTAAGCAGAGTTGAGAATGACATTACTGAAGTAAACTTTGATTAAATGATAACGCAAATTATAAATGATAAATTTTGTTAGTAGAACCATCATCTGCCTAGCCTTTTCCCACCTTCGTTGGGGTCGGCTTCCAGTCTAACCGGATGCAGCTGAATACCAGTACGTTACATGGATTGACTATCTATCTAACCTCCACAACCCAGTTGCTGAGTGATACGATACCCCTAGGTAAGACTGGTTGTCAGACTTTCGGGCTTCTGACGACCCGTAACGACTGTCAAAGATCCAAGAATGGCAGCCGGAACCAACGGCTTAACGTGCTTTCCGAGGCACAGGGGGTCTCCGTATGTCTCGGTATGGTCACCCATCAATGGACCGACCTCGGCAATCGACCCGTGCGGCTGTTATTACTTAGCCACGAGACCCTTAGTATTAGTAGAGTTAGTGTAAGTAGAAATAACTCAAAACCAAGGTAAGCACATTTAAAACTCAAACTAAAAGCATTTTTTCAGTTGTCACTTTTGAATTGTCAAGGAGTTGGTCAATTAGTCAAGGAAGTTGATGCTAGTGGCCCGTTCCAAAACGTAGATCTCTATGGAGAAGAATGGGGAAGAATCTCCAAGGACCCTCTTTTAAATCAAGATATATAATCCTGGGTACATTATTCTTGTTGCTTCTACCAATATCTGAAAACAAAAATTTACTTTAAAAAAAAGTAAAAACCGACTTCAGAAGCCTAAAACGAATAAAATAACTGTCATAAAAATCTAAACAGCTTCTGAAGTCGGTGCCAAGCTAAGGTGCATTGAGGAGTTGAAGACACCGACTTCAGAAGCTGTTAAGTTTTTTTATGAAAGTTAGTTTTTTCTTCGTTTTAGGTTTTTAAAGTCAGTTTTTACTTTTTTTAAAGTAAATTTATTTTTACATTTTTATTAGTTGACTATACAATTACACAAGCCCAAGACGAACGAAAAGAAAAATCATCAAAATCCGCTTAGAAATGCCGGAGATACAGTTCATTTATGCATATAACTTCGTTACATAATAATATGAATAAATACCTAATGTATTACATACTAAAAACCTTCCTGAAAGTATGTAGATTATGTCAGTGTAAGTATCATCAATATTGGTTCATTAGTTTTTGAGAAAATCGTGGACATACAAACGTACATACATCTCCTCCTTTTCAAGCCCCCCCCCCCCTTCCCCCTCAGACACAAGATCTAAGATCTTATGTGCCTGCCCACAGTACAGAGGTAGTCCGTTAGTCGACGTAAAAATATCGCGGCGATTTTTGTTCACGCACTGGATGTGCAACGCTCTGTTTTTCCGTCGGTGCGAACGTTGGCTTAGCCTCGCTACAATAATATTGCTGACTTGATAATCTTTCACCACATGTTGCATGACTTATTCAGTTATTCTAATATCACTCGTGCTGATATGTGAGAAGTAACCGCGTTTCGATTGAGTGAGCCTTGGCAACAGCTGAATCCACCAAGTCAGGGTGAAGGTCAAACCAAACCGCGTCAGTCGTTAGTTTATGTCTACGAATGTTTTGTACGTCAAACGCATCAAAGTTAAAATTCACAAAATATACATTAGATGAAAAACGCAGCTCTCTATGAAGATCGCTTATTTATGTGCTTACACATTCTTTACTAAGACTGTGTGCTATCGGATCAAGTTGTATTGAAATGACTATATTTTGTTATCAACCTGTATAATACCTATGAAATTGCCGATTTTTGATGCCGGCTAGTGTGAAGATCAATATCTTTAATTCTATTTAGAATTCCAAATTCAAATTAATTTTATAATATAACATGATATTAAAAAAAAATCTGTGGTTCATTTGTTTTCCCGCCGTTCGATTTTTCTTTTATATCCATTTATATCAGTGTTTCTGTTACTAAAAAAAAACCATGGAAAAATCGAATTAGCGCGCTATTTTCGAATAGGAGTTCCGTCGCCGCGTCGTGGCAGCAACGCAGCACAGACAGCACGCAAAATTAACGACGTGTAAAGACATGGTACCGCAAGTAAACGCAGGGTAGGTACGTTTTTGGTTTGAGCGATCAAAATTTCCAGAACGGAAGCGATTCCGTTCTGGAAATTTTGATCTCAACAATGAGCCCTGGAGATAAATTTCAAATCCAATGAGGCGGCGAAAAACGCCTTTAAAGAATTTATCGATTCTCGTGCCCAGAATTTCTTTCTCAACTTTCATTAAAATGGCAAAAGGTAATCGACAATGTTTCTTTTAAAAAAAATTGTTTAATTCTTCCGTTGACTCGGGTGCAAAAACCGACAACGATCGGAAGTCGCCCGAGGTTGGACGAAACGAAGCGAAGTGCCCTTCTACACTGTCGTATTCGCCTAACTTCGACCAACTTCGCGAGTAGTGTACTGGAGGCTTTACAGTGTTATTCCAAAGAGTTGTTTTATCATGAGCATGTTGCTATATGGTGCATGTTGTCGAATTTTGTAGCCATATTGCATCTTATTCAGTTGTATTGCTACAAAAACTGCCCTTAACATGTTGCAAACGACTACGGAGGGACTACCCTTAAAAGTTATAGGTACATAATTGCTAATTTACTTTGCTAACAAATTAATTTGTTCTCGAGCTATTCAAAGTAAAATTTTGCCGATGGCTAGCTACACAAATACATATAATTTAATTCCGTTCAACGTAGATCAACGAACAAATAATAAATAAGACGAGATTTATGCAAACAGAAATCGGAACTTTATCCAGACGTTAACTCTGCGTAGGCAATAAAACATTAATAAGTCTTCAAGTTGATAACTGCGTAAATACAGAGTTTACGAGAATTCTCTAATTATCTGTAAGGCAATTTACCTATTTTATTATTTACCTATACAGGTTCAAATTAAATTAGCTAGCAAAACTCCGCAGAAAATAAAAAAGATTTGATGATTTTTTTGGAGTCAATGACCGCTTGTAGTGTGGTTACTTGAAGTGTGAGTTGATAAAATCTATTGAGATATCGATACCCATCACATTTGTGAAGTTTACCTGCACAAAAAAAAAATATATTTTAAGTATTTTTTTTTTATCCTTTATTAAAAAGAACCAGGTTTTTAATAATTCATTGCAATCTAGCCTACAAGAATAATAAGCAATTTTAAACTAACTTATTTTTTTACGTGATAATTATTTTGAAACTTAGAATAGTGTTGAGTGTACTTTTACACAAGTCCGTTCCACTTTCTTAGGTCTGATATAATAATACAAACACTTTATTCATGTGTTCGTTCATGAGTGTCATTGTCACTATTAAGATTTCTACACTTTTTACACTACACTAACTCAAAACGTTTTGTAAAGTTCTAAGTCAACGCAGTAAAAAAATACGGCCATTAAAATTTAAGCGATACATTTTGATACTCGCAAATAAATCAAAACCTGTAGGATACTTCCCGTTGCCCTAGAATCATGAAATTTAGCAAGAAGCAAGGTCTCACAGCACAAGTACAGGAAAAAGTCGAAAAATTGTTATTTTGTAATTTTAGCACACAATAGTTGGAGAATTGAACATGACGTATATCAATGTATGGGGGAACATGTTTTTCAACTACAATGTTAAATTTGTTTTTGGGATAAATTCTTTTCAACTACGGAACATGCATGCATGGTCCAACATGCACTTGGCCATTTTTTTATTTATGAAACATTTTAAACAAAATACCTTTTTACGTGTACATACATGTATAATATCATTGCTATCACTCAACAATTTATAGCCACGCATTGATACGCTACGATTGATAAATATAAAGTATATAGATAGTAGTATGACGTCTGCAACTTTCTCTCATAACTAACAGCGCAGCGTTATAAATAATTACAATAGCATCAATACTACATAAACCAAAGTATTATACCTACTATCTAAAGACGTATTAAATAAGTTTTGAGTATGTAAGGATCGTAGCAGGTGGCGTTCTGTAGTTTCTGCCTACCCCCATAGGAAGAAGGCGTGAGTTTCTACGTGTCGTTTTGCATCCTCGTCAAATTTAAGACTGTGGTATAGACCATCAAACCGAACAATTTTTCCATGGCACCAACATCGTAATCGCGAAAAAATAATCAGCCGTCCCATACATTTGCGTCGAGTAGGTATTGAAGTTTTCTATGGGACAATTGAAATTTTTTTCGCGATTACGATGTTGGTCCAATGGAGAAAGTTGTTTAGTTTGATGTTCTGTATCACATCCTGAAATTTGACGAGGATGTTAAACGACACGTTGTTTATGAGAAATTATACGTTATAGTAAACTATATAATAATACTTGTATGGTGCCTTCTGTTCATTTAAAATTGTCCAAGGGGCCTCTGCGAGTTGACTTCAGAAGGTCCGGGACTTCAGGGTCCCGAGATATGACAACTTTTATGGTATTATTATGATGAAAGTGTTATTCGTAGGTGCAGAAAAACACCTATATTTGTTGTAGAGGAAAACACGATAGTAATTGTCAGATTTACCCTGAATAATTGCGATGTATTTTGCAAAAAGAATCGGAGGAGGAAAAACGAATAATTATCTGAAATGAAACTGAAGAATTGTTTTGCCTTTGAAATGTTTCAACGTTGAACAAGAAAGAATTAATAATTTACTCCCAGTATAATTTCAATTTAATTAAATGATTGCTGAAACACTTGCCGGTAGTTGAAGAAGACGTTTGAATCGGAAACAGATACGACAGTCAAAACATTCTTCTCAAAAATCCGTTCTCAAAATCGTTTTACTGATATATTTTTAACTAAGGTCAAACAGTCTCCTCATTCAAGCTCGAGGTTTAAACCGAACAGTCCACTTATTCATTCAAACGATAATCTTGTGCTTGTGTTAGCAATTAACGGTAATTATTAAGATAAAGCTTAATTTATTACCTCAGTAAGATATAATTTATGTATGTAAATATATGTATACCTAAATACATAATGCTTAAGCCTCGTTTTGTGGTAAGGTTAACCAGAATACTTTAATCTTTAATTAAGTATATAATTTATCATTTATGTACCCTTTCATCATTCCATTCAGGAGCTCGTGGCTGAGTAATAACAGCCGCACGGGTTGACCCATCAGGATAAACTTCGCTTGCCGGCGTCGGTCCGTGGATGGGTGACCACTGACCATCTTTACATACCTACCGAGACTCCTCCGTGCCTCGGAAAGCTCGGGTCCCGGCTGTCATTCGTAAAACTTTGACATTCGTTACGATACTTCAGAAGCCTGAAAGTCTGACAACCAGTCTTACCAAGGGACATCGTAATCGAATTACAGAAACGGAGTTGTGGAGGTCAGATAGGCAGTCGCTCCATGTAAAATACTGGTATTCAGCTGCATCCGGTTAGACTGGAAGCCGATCCCAACATAGTCGACATCTGATTGTTGAAATGCCAACACTTCTTCCATCTCTCGGCAACCTTTCACATAGGGCCAGTTACTATGCTGCCTTTAACAACATCCAGATATTCTTCTTTGTTTTTCGTCATGACTTATTTGAAAACTGCCTCGTTAGACTAGTGGTCGCAAGCGCTAGTGCTGAGCATGAGGTCCTAGGTTCATTTCCCGGGTCGGGCAGTGGTATTTTTAGAAAACGGGACTAAAAACTCGGAATGTCAGAGTTTTTCCTTAGCTGTATTCAAAATTTGGAGCTTGTGGGTCTACTAGAAGTACCTTAGAACTTTTGATGATCGGTGAGTCAGTGAGTTAGAGACAAAATTAAGGAACTTTGACTTGCAATAATTCTTAAACTACTTGTTTAAATTTAATGTAATTTGGAATATATCTATAGATTTAATGCCCTCTTGGTCACTGAAAATTTAGGCTTCTAGTTTTTTCCACAACGAAGTTACAGGGGGGTCGAAAATGGAACGAAAGGCTTCGAGAAAAGGATGGTACGGCCGTGCCTTTGTTTTGCTCGACTTGGCTTGGATTTTTCAATGAAAAATTTCTCAGTAGTAGCCAGGAGTCTGGATTTGCGTTCGGTTAATGGCAATAGGCTCGCCCGCTATTACAAGAGACTTATACATAACTGGCGAAATGTGGGTGTACATGGTACAAGGCGTGCTTTCATGTAATGTTATTTGAAAACAGTTCATACCGTGGTGAAAAGAATGGCCGGCAGGCAAGGCAAAGGTTGTAGCGGGACTAATTACCCAATGTGTCACTGATTGCGTCAGATCTAGATGCTTAGGCGCTGAGCAGATGATAGACAATTTGACCGTGGAAATTTTTTCCGGGACGATAGAAAGTATTGGTAATCAATGCAATACACACGTAGGACAAAAATAGACTGACAGGATTTCCTTACAGCGTTGAACATACGATGGACAATTTTGGAATCTTATAGAAATCATGGGAGTCTATTTGTCCTACATGTGCGTTCCAATACGTTCTATCGTCGCGGACAAATTGTCCATCATCTGCTCAGCGCCATAGATTCCAAATTGTCCATCATCTGCTCTGCGCCTTAGATTCCAAAATTTTCCGCGGTCAAATTTTTCATCATCTGTTCTGCGCCTTAGATTCCAAATTGTCCGCGGTCAAATTGTCCATCATCTGCTCTGTGTCTTAGATTCCAAATTGTCCGCGGTCAAATTGTCCATCGTTTGCTCAGCGCTTTAAAATTGAGTCACGATACTTTACGTCATTCGTGGAGGCTCTTCTAATGCATCCCACTCAGTTATCTATACCTATTCATCCATATAAGTGCAGATAAGCGGATTATAATATTAGCTCTAATTGCCTATGAGCATTCATGCATAACATAATCAGCTTATAACGTTCCCACTGCTGGGACACAAGCCTCGAGTCTATGAGATCTATGGGTGGGAGTGTCTTCAATGTTGTATGCAGCAAAATAAATTGACTAACATTGCTATCCCACTATCCTACTAAGTTTAGATGTTTGGATGTTTCTCAATCACGCAAAAATAGCTGAACGAATTTAGATGAAATTTGGCACACAGATAGTTTATAACCTGGATTAACACATAGGATACAATTATCCCGGTAGTAGCTTCCCGTGGAATAATTTCCGACATCCATGCGGGCGAAGCCGCGGGCAAAAGCTATTATCATTATACAGGATTTTTTTTTTTTAATCTGCTGCTCCCTATATTTTGACGAGTTTCGTGTAGATAAATGTAATGAACAACAGATTATTTTTTCTCGATTTCAGAGTTAGTCCCATAGTAAAAGTTGTTCATATTCATGGATAGAACACCCTGTGAAAATTTGCGCACTTTTAAATACTTATCCTGTTTAAGGCCCTAGTACTCCCTTTGACTGTAAACAATGTACTAATTTATGAACCCAAAACCCCAGGGGAGGGGGGGGGGGGGGTTAGTTGCGAACCCCATAGGGTTCACAACTACTGATGATGATTTTATTCCATCGCATGATGTTTTTTTACGTTTACATATATATGATATAAGCTTATATACCTATTATATAAAGGATTATTCCTTATGCACACCCAGGTGTTCATGCGACGTTCAAAGGGTTAAAAAAGGCATTCCTATTTTTGGGGTAATCGAAGCAGAAACCAACATAATTATTCTGATAAGGTGGTGGTTGCCAATATTTCCTCGCTATTATAGCTATTATTCGTGTAGGTACTAATGGCTATCACCAACACGTGACCAATACCTATGTGATTCTTCATACGTCACAATATTGTATGTACACATTGTACACACGGCTACACATCGAGCTATGCATTCCCAGTTTACACTGACCTCTCATTGTAAGGAAATCCTATACAATGCGAGATCAGCTTATATTGGAAATTTATAGCTTGATCTGTAGCCGTTCGTACTTGAACTTTTGTGTATCTTCATTGTTTAAATACTCAGTTGCGACTTGCGACAGTTTGATGTTGTACTCATTTTTTATATCTACCTTTATTGTTCGACACCATATACATATACATTATCTACGTCAGTGATATTATGAGTAAAAGGACAGATAGGTGACCTACCCAACATTCGATGTTCAAAAACGGCACAATGTCGAACTATTAGATGATAAGTGGAAGTAGGACGGCATGTGGAAATCATCGGGAGCGAGAAAGAGACAAGATGACGACAATGTGGCTAATTAGCCAGATTTTGACGTGCCACGTGTATAACCTATCTACTTCTTTTTACTTATATCAGTGATCTACTTAGTGGTTTTAGTTAGTTATGCTAAATATAGGTACCTACCTAGTTGCCTTTTTTCATTTGAGGATAAAATAGTGTTGGCACTATGTATTCAGTTTCTCTTTTTTTTTTCGCTGAAAAAAGATATTCGCGACAATCATCATCATCATCTGCTTATCCTCTTTCCAACTATGTTGGAGTAGGCTTCCAGTCTAACCGGATGCAGCTGTATACCAGAATTTTATATGGAGCGACTGCCTATCTAACCTCCACAACCCAGTTATGGGGTAATACGATACCTTGGTAAGACTGAAACAATATTCCAAAAAGTTAACAGGAAAACAATTAATTAGTAAAAATCAGGTGTGTATTTCTAATAATAATGAGAAAAGTACTAACTGAAATACAGCATAGAATAGGTGCCCAAAATATTATCAAAAGTAAATAATAGTTATATTTAACAGAAATTGAAATAAATATTAAAATATATATTAGAACCAGTAGTGGTGGCAGTTTAACGGCATTTATATATCGGATTACGTAAGTAGATAACATTATCTGTCGTGCGTACTACTCGTATTATTACTGCAATATTTTTCGAAATTCATCTACAATCGTCGACACATTCACAACTAAATCAGCGCATACATCAAATAAAAACCCAACATGTCAGCAATTCCGTGCTACAACTAAAACTTTGTTATCTTAAACAACACTATCGAGTACTTTCTATCTACACTTATCGATATCGATAAACCTATTTTTATCTTTTCTTATCTCTATTCAAGTTATTGAACTTGCATACAAAGCTATAAAATCAGCTTATTAATATACAAAGGTCTCACAGATTCTCTTTATCGATATAATAAAATGGTCGTTAATGTATGACACGATCTTAGAGCATCCGTTTTGATTGACGCGGCGTCTTCAATCGAATCGTTTACTGAATAAAATCGGTTAAACGGAATCGATTAAAAATATGATAGTTCATTATTTAAAAGCCATAAAAATTAGTAAATATTTATGATAATATTTGTTTAACTTGTGTCTGTTTTATCTTATCTGCCTTTCAAAGCTTACTATAAGTAGTGAAAAATCAAATATACTCTCTCTAGGGATTTTGTTTTATCTAATTATTGTTATTTCAACTCGGTGCTGTCCCCGATGTCCTCTGTGAAAGGTATATTTTAAGCGGAATTAGGCATTTCAAGTTCAGTTCAGTTATAGAGATCATTGAGGACAGTTCTTCTATACCGAAAATAATGGAGCACGGAAAATAAAACCAAAGTTTAGGTAAGTTTTTATTTTACCCGTTCTGGTATTACCTGAATAATTTTCTCAAAATAGTTTTATAGCTACCTACATTAACATTATCCCGTATAATAAAATACATACATCTATTTATAAAACAACATAAATATCTTAGAGATCAGCCAGATGCATTATTCAAAGAACAGTGTATTCATTTTCATTCAACTATGTACTCCTACTAATAAACATGAGAAGTGGGATTCTCGAAAGTTCTAGAAATGTCCACAAAAATTATGAAGTAATTTATTTTTCTTGAATATTTTTAGTAGGCCTCTTCCGGCCACCACATGTACAGATAACAGCACATCAGGTTATACAAAACTGTCAAATTTCTCCAAATGATTTTAAACCTTAAAATGATGGCAGTTAAGTTTAAAATCGAATGAGAAAATTTGACAGTTAGTAGTAGCTTGACCTGCTGATATGTGTACATACCACCTAACCATGTGGTACCATCTACCGTAATATAGTTATATGAAAACTGTCGGAGTGCCCTGATTTTGTTACTGCGACCAATTTCGACGTAGCGCTCGCTGACCGCTGCCACAGGCCTCGCTCGCTCGGCTCGCGCGTAGTTGGTCACAGTTCTAACCAAACCTAACCTTTTGGTCGGAGTGCCCTAATACTTACATTACTAGATCACGCTCGTATTATAGTTATAATTCTTCGTAAGATAGTTATTAATATCAATAACTATATTATTAAGGTAGATAATGGTGCCGATTCTCTTGTCACAAATACCTCTAAACTAGACTAAAAATCACTAAAATTTAGTTTATTCCTGTCAAACGACGATTTCCCATTCTGAAATTGACTAAAGTGACACAACTTAACTATATTTTAGTTTGACAGGACTAAGATTGTACGGAGTTATTAGTTTAGTGAAAATGGCAATTTTGCTATTCTGAATTTGACTGTTTTCACCTTAAATTTCAATTGTCAAACTAAATCAGACTGTTTAATCGCGACTAAAAAGATGTGGAACAAAATTAGTTGACATGAACTAAAATTCACACCGAGACCTTGACTTCGGATGCAAAAACAGTAGTGTATTTTTTTCTTTTCATTTGCATATATCTTGAAAACGGTGAGTCCTATCGTAAAAATAATGAAAAATTGGCCCACCTTTATAAAACCCATAAACCCCTAGGACTCAACATGTAGGTACCAAAAAAAAAAGGTACCTACATTCCATATAAAACACGTTGAAGCTGCCCCCTCCCTGCGCCCCTCCAGCTCTAAAAGATATTTGACCGGTAACGACGGCGATGTCGATGAACAAAATATGACAAGCCTTGTCACTTCATAGTGATTTCGTTAGTTCCAATTAAAGCCACCGGGTCAAATATACTACAGGCACTATACCACGTGGAGTCACGATTGTCAAACTCGATTTTAGTTGTGTCAAAATTGTAATTAAATTTTGAGGTTTTTTTTTTGCAGAATAGCTCTAAGATTCTCATAGCAAAAAGTAAGGAATTTTAGTGATAGTTTAGTTAGTTTAGTTCGGTGTACAACAGAATCGGCACCAATAGCCATATCCCTAGGGCTAAAACCATAGATATATTTTTTATATTTCTATGGCTAAAACTATATCACGGCTAAAACCTATTGCGACATATATAACTACTTACATTGTGTCCGTATTCCGTGAGAACACATCGCATCTGATAAATCCACAGCGAAGAATGGAACTATTAAATAGTCAATGAGTATTGAACAATAGGATCTAAATGGACGGAATGATTCGTTCACGAGTCGCCCGAGTGCTATCGATAAGTAGTTTGTTATTATATGGGTTTAATCATCTGCCTAGCCTTTTCCCAACTATGTTTGGGTCGGCTTCCAGTCTAACCGGATACAGCTGAATACCAGTATTTTACATGGAGCGACTGCTATCTGACCTCCACAACCCAGTAACTAGGTAATATGTTACCCCGTGGTAAGACTGGTTGTCAGACTTTCGGGCTTCTGACGATCCGTAACGAATGTCAAAGATCCACGAATGACAGCCGGGCCCAACGGCTTAACGTACTTTCCGAGGCACGGATGAGTCTCGTATGTAAGTTGGTCACCCATCGACGGACCAGCCCCGGCGAGCGTAGCTTAACCTGATGGATCGACCCTTGCGGCTGTTATTACTTAACCACGAGCTCCAAGATTTTAAATAATAATGATAAAATAATACCAGCTTATTATTATCCTACTACAAAGCAAAGGTAATAATTTCATTAAAATCTCCTGGATTTCGTCGTAGTCATACAAGTTTTTTTTATAGAAAATTGAAAAGAGTATGTATAAATGGTTTGGCTGTGTTGAGAGGATGAATAAAAGGCGACTAACAAAAGGTACAAGGCAGATGTGAGTGGAAACGCTAAGGAGGACTGGGAGGACATAGCGACCTTATTGGTGATGTTCTTCAGAAAGGTCAGGTGCGTAGTAGGTACTAGTACTTGCATGACCAGATATATGAACGTAAACGAGGCAAAAGGAGTATGTAAGGATCTTAGCAGGTGGCGTTCTGTAGTTTCTGCCTACCCCCATCGGAAGAAGGCTTGACATGAATGTGTAACTGTGATAATAATTTAAGATTTACTTCAGTAGCAAAAAGTTTGAAGATTCTGAAAGCCGGTTTTTGTATAAAACAATAAATATGTACACATGCCTCACAGAAAAAAAGTTAAGTGCGGTGCTAAACCCAAAAAGTAATCATATTTACATAGCAAACGGGAATGGCCAATTCCACCCCTTTTTCATAATGGGAATACCCCATATGAAATTGTATCTCTTTCACACATTCGTTGCCTCACTCTGCCTTTAGTATCAGTCATTCCGCACATAAACACATTGTTGTGCAACTGCGTATGTTCTTTTGAAAAACTCAGATTATAAAATATAATCCCAGTTGGAAAATAACGATTTTGTGATGTTTGAAAATTACCTTTAAATAATATAAGTATGAATATGTTAAAATTAATAAAAAGTGATTGCTTAAAATTTTAGAGAACTCGTTAAGTAAACGTAAACTTTTTGGGAGCGCTAAAAGTGCGAATGATTATGTGCACATTAGGATTTCTCCTGTACCGCTATACCTACCTGTAAGCATTGAACTGCAGACAGACAAACTGTAAGTAAATATTGACGAAAGTTCACATGTACGGTCAGCAACATAAGTCGATTAACACTGCTACTTTTACACATCATGTAAATGAATACAAAATGATTTGATTATCTCCTTTTTTCCTAAAATACCTAAGAGTCTAGTAGATATTTCAATGATTTTACTTCTGTTCTGATTTTAATTAAATTCTTTCTCAAAAAACTTAAGTTGTTGCTGACTGTACATAGGTATACGTATTTCAGCCTAGAATTAATTGCCGTGTAATGAATCAGATTGCCTTGGCAAACTAAAGAGTATGCGAAGTTAAATTATTGCAGCTCTGCCAATCTTTTCAAGATAAAAATCGTGACATAAAATCGAATGAAACAAAAGCATCTAAACGTCCCAAATTAATCGATCACGATTCATTCGAGTGCTATCGTTACGCAGTTCGGCAGTTTTGCTTCAGGCCAAGGTTGAAGTTGATGTATTTAATATTTTAATATTTAAAAAAAGAACGGCCAAGTCCGTGTCGGACCACGCACAATGAAGGGTTCCGTAGACTAGTTGGGATGAATTTATCCCAAAAACAAACTAAACATTGTAGTTGAAAAACATGTCAGTTCCATAAATCTACAAATTTACAATTTTCTGACTTTCCTTTTTACTTGTGCTGTGAGACTTTGCTTCTTGCCAAATTTCATGATTCTAGGTCAACGGGAAGTACCCTATAGGTATCAAAATTTCGCTTTTAAGGCCGTATTTTTTATTGCGTTGACTTAGAAGCTTGGTTTTTTTATAGCTTCTACCTACGTATTTATTAATAATTTCAACTTGATACCCTCCAGGCATTCCTGAGAAAAAGGGTCTTGACAGACTAACAGACAGACAGACAGACGGACGACGAAGTGATCCTATAAGGGTTCCGTTTTTTTCTTTTGAGGTACGGAACCCTAAAAATGTAGAAACTATGTCATTTTATTTGGATTATGTTTTAAGTAAACACATTAAGCTGATTTCTCAAATTGGGTGATAACAACGTGAGGGTGCGTTTCCACTGACGCGGAGCTGAGCGGAGTGGAGAGAAGCGGACCGTGAATTGACCAATCACAGACGATTGCGCAGTTTCCACTGATGCGGAGTGGAGATTCGAATGAAAGAAATGTACTGAATCCGTCATTGCTAAGCGGATTTTGATGATTCTTCTTTTCGTTCGTCTTAGCCATATGTAATTGCATATAATTGAACTAAAAATGGAAAAATAAATGTAAATAAATTAAATTTTTAAAATGGAAAAGTAAATTTTATAGCCCCATTTTTAAAAGCCTCCATGTCCAAATCTACAATTAATTGTTTTTATACTCTTTTACTATGGAACTTAACCACGATCTCGCCTGATTGAAAATAGTAGGTAGTTCTGAAGTCATACTCATTACCAAAAAAATTATCGGTCAATAATGACCTATACAGGGTCATATTAAATTAGCTAGCGAGACTCCTCAGACGTGATGGGAAGCGATATCTGAACACGAAAAACCGGCCAAGTGCGTATCGGACCACGCACAACGAACAACGAATTTATCCCAAGAACAAACCTAACATTGTTGTTGAAAAACATGTTCTCCCATACATTCCAGCTGCAAGTGTAAGTTTGTACGCACAATATTTAGAGATTTACCATGTTAGTTTAAGACCATAGACTTCATATAGGTTTTCCTGTAATCTATAAATAAAGAATATTTTTTGTTTTTATTTTTTTTTTTTTAGGCTCAGTAGTTTCGGAGATAAGGGGGGGAATGGTTAATTTTCGTCTATTTTCTTAGATAACTTTAGAACAGTTTATTTTAAAATTATAAAATAAAAATGTTCGAGACCCTCACTGTAAGCCCTTTCATTTGATATGTCATTACATTTTGCAAAACTTTTTTATTTTTATTTTCTTATTTGCCCCCCAAAAGTGACCCACATTATCAAAGTTCATTTATTTACGTTACATGTCATATTAAATAAATAAATTCATATGTGTACCAAATTTCAACTTAATCGGTCAAGTCGGTCGACCAAATTGGCTGTGACAGACGGACAGACAGACAGACAGACAGACACGAGTAATCATATAAGGGTTCCGTTTCCTGTTGAAATATCCGTTTGAACCATAGTTATAAGAAAGAAGGTTTGAACTGTTTTTTTGGTTTATCATTTTTATATATCGCTATCCATCACATATATAAAGTTTTGCTAGCTAATTTAATTTGACCCTGTATAGGTAGATCCCTGATCGATATAAGTACTGATAGTATATTTGCTATCTTATAGAACATCACAGGAATTTCACAAGTCGCGTGACAACAAACTGCAATCCTTCAATATCATTGGTGTGACATTATCTTAAATCTCTTGGTCAAGGTCATAGTTAATCTTTATGACAACTGTTATCTTAACAGTCTAGACTTAAAACTGATAAAGGAGAAACGGATGATCGGATTATTTCTTGCTATCGCTTTTCCAGTCCTGGATAAAGGCCTCCACTCAGTCCATTCCATCTTTCGCGAGCCTACACGTCCTAGTATAAACACGTGTTTATCTTGTATCATTTTGTGATGATGGAAAAATCTACGTTGACGGCCCTAGTCTTACGACTTTAGCTCATGCATCAGAAAAAGATTCGTTAGACTTATAGAGGCATGAGGAACAAGTTCACTCATCCTCCATAGAAAAGGGAGGATCCTCCGACGAAACTGATGTCGTGGCTCGTGGGCCACTGCCCGACGATTGATTTCAGGACGTTGTAAACAGGGTGTGGCGTAAATAGTGGTCCAACGTTAAGGGATCGATACACTGTATATACAGCTATCACATACCACAGTTTGAACTATTTTTTTTCCTAGGTCTCGGAATACAATTTTTTTTAAATTGATAACTTGCTTTAATACATTTTTTTTACATAAGCATGTGATAGCACATGTATTTCACAGTTATAAACAAAAAACAAAATTAAAAAATAATGTCACTTATAGAAATTATAGCCAAATTAGTAAAGCAAGGTGTCAATTTTTCAAATAATAATATAAAAATATTTTATTCTGAGACTGGAAAAAATGGTCCAAATTGTAGTATGTGATAGCTGAATATACAGTGTATCGCCCCCTTAACGTTGGACCACTATTTACGCCACACCCTGTATTATGCTAGTCACGCGGTAAACTCTGATTGCGCGATGCAGGATTTTTACGTGACGTCATGTCATTGTGATGCGTAGTTCGTATGTGGAGATGTAGATGCCGCCAAACTCAAAGCATTTATTTCAAGTAAACCAATTACAGGCACTTTTGAATTGTCAAGGGGTCGGTCAGTCAGAAAGATGAAGCCAGTTGCCCATTCCAAACTTTAGTAGGTTCCTATGTAGAAGAACGGGCAAGAAACTCCACGGACACTCTTTTGGAGACCTTGTTCTGTATGGACGTGAATTAATACTGCAAGCACTGGTATTGCAGGACCGTTCTGAGCCTACTTCCAGCTGACGTTAAAGGCGAGTTAAAAGCGGTTGATCGAGAACCAGTTTGCGCCTCGCAGATATAACTTTGTCTTGGGGCATTCCAAGTAAAACGTTGCTGTTACCTCAACTCAAAAAACGTGCATCGAGGCATTTGAACTAAACGTCTTGTGGTGACTCATCTTGTCTTATGAATAATTGCTAGCCTATTTATTTTTAAATTGGTACGGTATTAAATGTTATAAAAAACCGGCCAAGTGCGAGTCGGATTCGTGCACGAAGGGCTCCGTGCCATTATCTATAAAAACGGCAAAAAAATCACGTTTGTTGTATGTGAGCCCCCTTAAATATTTATTATATTCTGATTTTTAGTATTTGTTGTTATAGCGGCAACAGAAATACATCATCTGTGAATCTGTGATAATTTCAACTGTCTAACTATCACGGTTCATGAGATACAGCCTGGTGGCAGACGGGCAGACGGACGGGCGGACAGCGCAGTCTTAGTAATAGGGTCTCGTTTTACCCTTTAGAAGAGTAAATTTCATACGTGTTCAAAATGTTATTATGGTATATCCAGCACACGAAATCTTCGTGTTCTAGTGTCCGGGCTACAGCAACGGGAAACGCCGCCGTCGTCGTTGGTTATCGCGATGATGGACGTAGGCCGTAGGTGTAGCCACAACTTATCGCGATAATTTTACAACGGCATTCACATTGCCGATTGACGTGGCGATAATTCGGTGGCGGCGTTCAAGTGGGGCTACTCAATTCATTGCGAAAATTATCGGAACAATTACCACGTTGTTTATGGCGATGATGGGCATTCACGTTGACGTTAGTGTGGCCCCAGCATAACAAAAGATGGTAAAATCAAAAATGTGGTTTACAAAACATTTACATTTCAATACGTTCGGAATTTTGGATCCTTATGATTACTCACATAAGGGAGATGTTATTCTATGAAGTAACGTTATCAATTGACTCGCCGGCTTATCGATGCCCTCGGCTTTTTTTACTGTTGTTTGACGTCAATTCATACACTAACATCTCACATAGGTGAGTTGTTATTCTGTGAATTGACGTTATCAATTGACTGGCTGGCTTTTCGATGCCCTCGGCTTTTTTACTGTTATTTGACGTCAATTCATACAATAGCATCTCACATAGGTGAGATGTTATTCTGTGAATTGACGTTATCAATGAACTCGCCGGGTAATCGATGCCCTCCGCTTTTTTACTGTTGTTCGACGTCAATTCACACAATAAGATAATATAATATTTATTTGCTTAAACATGTATCATACATACAAGAAAATACATGCATGCAAGATGGTAACAACATTATTAGGTACAGGCATGTTTGCCACATGATGTGACGTGCAAATATCAAGAAATATTATAAACAGGGTTTCAGCGATCCTCGAGCATCTTCAAGCATTCTGTTGATCCTCCGCGGCGGGTCCACATCCGAAGCAAACTTAAAGCCCATGGTGTGAATGAGCGACCAGGAGGATGTCCGAACATGCACGAGGATTTTTCCGCTTGGAGCAAACTGACTAGTTGGTCCAAAAACTACAAGCATCGGAATTTCAGAGTTCAGACCATAGGACCAAACACTACAAGCATCGGAACTTCAGAGTTCAGACCATAGAACACTACAAGCATCGGAACTTAGTTCAGACCATAGAACACTACAAGCATCGGAACTTCAGAGTTCAGACCATAGAACAGTACAAGCATCGGAACTTCAGAGTTCAGACCATAGAACACTACAAGCATCGGAACTTCAGAGTTCAGACCATAGGACCAAACACTACAAGCATCGGAACTTCAGAGTTCAGACCATAGAACACTACAAGCATCGGAACTTCAGAGTTCAGACCATAGGACCAAACACTACAAGCATCAGAACTTCAGAGTTCAGACCATAGAACACTACAAGCATCGGAACTTCAGAGTTCAGACCATAGGACCAAACACTACAAGCATCGGAACTTCAGAGTTCAGACCATAGGACACTACAAGCATCGGAACTTCAGAGTTCAGACCATAGAACACTACAAGCATCGGAACTTCAGAGTTCAGACCATAGAACACTACAAGCATCGGAACTTCAGAGTTCGGACCGTAGAACACTACAAGCATCGGAACTTCAGAGTTCGGACCGTAGAACACTACAAGCATCGGAACTTCACAGTTCAGACCATAGGACCAAACACTACAAGCATCGGAACTTCAGAGTTCAGACCATAGGACCAAACACTACAAGCATCGGAACTTCAGAGTTCAGACCATAGGACCAAACACTACAAGCATCGGAACTTCAGAGTTCAGACCATAGGACACTACAAGCATCGGAACTTCAGAGTTCAGACCATAGAACACTACAAGCATCGGAACTTCAGAGTTCAGACCATAGAACACTACAAGCATCGGAACTTCAGAGTTCGGACCGTAGAACACTACAAGCATCGGAACTTCAGAGTTCGGACCGTAGAACACTACAAGCATCGGAACTTCAGAGTTCAGACCATATAACACTACAAGCATCGGAACATCAGAGATCAGACCATAGGACCAAACACTACAAGCATCGGAACTTCAGAGTTCAGACCATAGGACCAAACACTACAAGCATCGGAACTTCAGAGTTCGGACCGTAGAACACTACAAGCATCGGAACTTCAGAGTTCAGACCATAGAACACTACAAGCATCGGAACTTCAGAGTTCGGACCGTAGAACACTACAAGCATCGGAACTTCAGAGTTCGGACCGTAGAACACTACAAGCATCGGAACTTCAGAGTTCAGACCATACAACACTACAAGCATCGGAACATCAGAGTTCAGACCATAGAACACTACAAGCATCGGAACTTCAGAGTTCAGACCATAGAGCACTACAAGCATCGGAACTTCAGAGTTCGGACCGTAGAACACTACAAGCATCGGAACTTCAGAGTTCGGACCGTAGAACACTACAAGCATCGGAACTTCAGAGTTCAGACCATAGAACACTACAAGCATCGGAACTTCAGAGTTCGGACCGTAGAACACTACAAGCATCGGAACTTCAGAGTTCAGACCATATAACACTACAAGCATCGGAACATCAGAGTTCAGACCATAGGACCAAACACTACAAGCATCGGAACTTCAGAGTTCAGACCATAGGACCAAAAATAATTTATTGCTTTATGAAGGTGAATAAACTCAAATAAATAATTTACAATTATTGTAGAAAACAGCATGGTAATTCTGTTGATATTTACCACAGTTTTAATTACTTACTTCTTTAATTGTATGGCAACAGTGCAATTAAATAGTTATTTTTACATTGTTTATCAAACTTGAGCTGATAACAGGTCTTATTTTAAATACGATAATTAATTTTCTGTATGGACAAAATCCGGTATTTTAATCCCCTAGTGGTTCTCTTAGCCCATTTGTCATTTGACATGTGGCAGACATGTCCGGCCCAGTCTCACTTAAGCTTAGCGGCTTTCTGGGTAATGTCCGTGATCTTGGTTTTGGTGCGCAGTGTTGTGTTGAAATTCGAACCCCCAGGATGCTGCGCTCCACGGCTTGCTGGTAAACCTCGAAGACCAGGTTTGAGCACCATATGTGAGAACGGGGAGAATACACAAGACATGTCCATAATTCTCCGTTTGAGACATAGTATTTTACTAACAATATCTATCACTAGCTTTTAAATTTGACAATCAGTTCGCCTTGTAATAATATAATTCAATCATGATTCGAAAGACACGTGGCGCCATCTATTATCGTAAGAACGTTATTGTTGCTTTCCTCGGGAACAGTACTTTCATTCGGGATGATAGGCACCCTATGTCCATTTCTGTACACCTGACAGCATATACCTATGCAAAATTTCAGGATGATCGGTTCAGTGGTTTAGGCGTGAAAAGGTAACAAACAAACAAACTTACTTTCGCAATTATAATATTACTAGCTTCTGCCCGCGACAACGTCCGCGTGAAATTTCTTGTTCCGCCGACCCACCGCGTCGAATCGCATCGCCTGCCCGTGCCATTACTTCGTTTACTACTTTTTTTCTTTTTACTCAGCTCTTAAGTGTCATAGTTCCTCAAGGCTATCAAATGCAAAAAGGATTTTTAAAATCGGACTAGTAGTTCCAGAGATTACCCCTACATACAAACTTACAAACAAAATTTTACCTCTTTATAATAGTAGTATAGATTTAGGATTCTACGAATAAAACCTCTTTCTTTTATTTTCCTGGCGATTCCGTCTTGCCACTAAACACAACAAAACAGTTTTTCCTTTTATCCCAGCGATATATTCCCAGCATTTTGTCGTCTGATGCAACGATAAATTAGTAGATCTACTTTTAATCTCTCTATCGAGATTCGTTTAAATTCCGCCAATGAATCCGTTCCGATTGTCCACTCGACTTTTACCGTTAACTTGGCTTCGAGCCAGGGATCCACTTTCTGGGTAAGCCTTATTTTAATTAGCTTAAAAATGCACTCTAAGATAGCATTCAATACTTTAGGATGTTTTAGCAATTTGAGTTTTTTGAAATGTCAATCTTGGGATATTTTATTTTAACTTGTTTAATAATTTTAAAGAAAATATTAAAACCTAGGCTGGTCAGGTTCTCTCTTCATATTAATATGAATAATATAATAATAATAATATGTACAATATGTAATGTGTATGTATGTGTTGTTTAATATGATTTGGTTGGGCGTCACTGCGCGGTGACTCCCTCATCGTTTGTTTGGTTATTTCTTTTATTTTAGAATGAAAATGCAGAAAATAAGCCGGAATAGTTGTGCTCCACAAGACTATACGTTATTATTATTATTACAAATAGTAGCTTTATATTGTTAAGTTTTAATTATTAACTTAATGATTCACCCTTACCTTCCCTGGTTTCATACCTTTGATAAGCTCTAGTGTCATCATTTTATTGATATTTATTATCTAACCAAACTTAGTCAGTCACTAATCACCGTATCCTCCAGCCGGCACCCCCAAAATTAAGCCAACCATTCCCACGATCAACTCCACCATTCATCAACAGCAACCATCAACCGATTTGGTGATAATTGCGCAACTGATTAAGTAACGTTATGATTGCTACAAGTTGCCTGACCTGCAATTAATGTCAGAGTAATACGACAACCGTATGAAAGAAAGAAGAAGAAAGAAAGAAAATACGTTTATTTGCGGTAAATATGACGCAAAGGACAACAAAATAAAATAAACAATGTAAAAAGCAAGTTTTGGGGAAAATATGCGTCACATCTACGCAAAACGGCTACCGCTCAGCATAATGCCGCGACCCCATGCGAAGCGGAGCCCCAGCGCTGGTTTTCAGCGATAGCCGGCGTTGACGCGATGACGTCGACCGGTGCAGCATATAATAAATAATATGCAATTAAAAAATAAATAAAATATAAAGTTAATTCTATAGGTGTAGATAAAATATACAGAAAATGACAATATTCCCGCATTCCATGACAATAATTGCTAGTTACATCATAAATGCTGAAAGCAAAAAAATATATTTAAAGCCTCTATAAGAATCCGGAAAACCCGGTAACCCGGTCTGGTTTATCTCTGTGGCCCCGGGTGGAAATCAGCCAAACCTGACACGGTTTGTCGGGTAGCTATACTATAGTATAGTTAAAATCTCGCTGCAGACTTGGTCATAAATCATAATCGGAGTAGGGATGTGCGCTAGTTGCGCGCGCTCAATGCCATTATCAAATTATGGCCATTACGAAGAATTTTAATTTTCTATTTTTAGTTTTATATATACGTTCTTTTGTTTATATATTTAATATGCTTTGTAGTAAATTTGGTAATAAAATAAAAAAAATGTGTATTTATTTCTATCACCCATTTATAAATATATAAAACTATCGATATCACTCGTCGACTGCAGTAATGCACAGGACTACGTGTGGGCGTGGCCTGCCCATAAGGCCCGTGAGTGGGAAAGAGAGCGAAACACTCGAATGATTTATGACCGAGTCTGCAGCGAGATTTTAACTATACTATAGCTATGTTGATACTGCAGAGTACTAACTGGTGGTTTTCCACGAACTAATTTTGTCCTCATTAGCAACTGCTCCTAGACTGCTTTGCCATACAACAGTTGATTCAGATTCAGACACATCGCGTTTTATCCCATTCTGGCGACTGAAAATTCGTTCTGCAAACCGTTCCTATTTAAAAAATCTGTCTCGTGAACAACTCTCTACGTATTTTAATTTCAAAAGTACAAACCAGTTATTAGTTTCTGCCCGCGACTTTATCCGCGTGAAATTTCTTGTTCCCCCGAACCACCCCGTCACATCGCATCACCTGCCTGTCTATTACTTCGTTTTTGCTTAGCGTTCTTTCCGACTTTATTTCTTTTTGATCGGCTCCTAAGAATGTTAAATAACTTTATTCTTTCTTTAAGAATTGGGTTATCAAATGCAAAAAGATGTTTTAAAATCCGACTCCAGCGATCGTTCCAGATATTATATTAGTAAGCGGCGTAAATATAATAACCTCATTGGTAAACTATATTTTTGAGCCGTTTGGGATTGAAACCCTCGGGCCGTGGGGTCCGAGTGCTCATGGTCTCTCGAAACGTCTGGTTGACACTTTCCCTGACCTAAGGGCTGGCTTTTACCTTGGCCAGAGGCTTTAGCATTGCCATACAACGTGGCAATACCGCCAGTCTCTTGAGTACATTACCAGTCAACAGCGATGCGGATGAATTTTTCGACGCCATGTTTTAGTTTGTGAATAGTTTTAGTTATGTAAGATATAATTTTGTTATTTTTAGGTTATATTTATATTAAATTTAAATATAGTATATTAGTTCAAACATACAAACAAACAAAACAAGCAAACTCTTCAGCTTATTACTATATAGATTGGGTACAAATGGACCGGTCCATGACTTCCTGATATCATTCTAATTACTAAGATGGTATAGGATGCTACATGCTTATTATTTTAAGAGCACGGGCTGCAACTTCCTTCCCTGTAACAGAATACTGTAATCACAATCAGAAACCTGATACAGTAAAACTATTTCACGAAGTCATGTCTTGAAGCCTTTATGTCGTTGACCATAAGGTTTAAATTGCAATAAATAACACATTATCAGCCTACAATATTCCCACTGCTAGGACACAGGCCTCCTCTTTTCGAGAGGGAGTGGGCTGTAATCCACCACGCGGGCCCAAAGCGGGTTGGTAGATGTTTCATGTCTTCGAATTTTTGGTTCTAGGACATGCCGGTTCCTCACGATGTTTTGCTTCACCGTTGAATATAAATTATGATAACTAACACAACTTCGTGGAATAGTTTTACTATAGCTTAAAATGTCCGGAGTCCGGAGCGGACTAAGCAAAGGTATTGCATATATTGGTATTGTTTTGTATTGGTTTTAGTATTGAGTGTTGCTTATAGATAGTAACGACGTCATGAAGGTCAGTTGCATTTAGGTAAGGTGATGAGATTATTTAGATTTTTACTAATTTAATTCTTTGTTTGACTTGTTATTGTTTTAATTAAATGCGTAGGTGTATTTGTAAAACATTCAGACACAATGTAAATTGTTATTGAATAAATGAAATGAAATGAAATGAATGAATTCGTACCCTGTGAAATTCTCAGCCGCGTCTGAATTATAGTCGGAAACCGTAGCTAACTTAGAGCGTGCGTAAAGTTATATTCAAGAAACGAGAAAACATTTTTGTAAATTCGTGAACTAGTGAATCACCTTTTTGCTCTTGAAAATCCTATGGTGGGTACACATATTATTATTATTATTATGTGAAACATAACATAAATAAATACATAAATAGTAATAATACATAAATATAACAAATAATACATAAATAGGTACAGTCAATGACTTTTGTGCATGACCCTCATTAGGGCGCTTTTCGTATGCACGAGCCAGTGGCGACCCCCACCTGCATTATTTTCGTCCACCAATAGCGCTTCGGCGTACATTATAAAAAAATGGTTCTAAGCAAGAAAAAAACCACTAAAAAACGTACGTTGAAACAAACATGGCCCTCCAAGTATACGCAATGCAACATTAAATTCTTGTGTTACATGTCATGTTGCATTGCATTTATTGCAAATTATGTGTACCCACCACTAGATGTCTTCTGTTCCTACCTACATAACATAACATCACACCTTGACACCTATATTCCCCGAAGGGTTAAGCACAGGTGTACCTATAGTACTCGCACATACCCACTCACCTACCTAGATATTTAAAGTGCGTTTCACGAAAAAATTCAATGAAAAGCATTGGTGCTAACATTACGGCGACGGTGAAAGGAATTCTTTCATGAAACGCACTTTAGGTAGGTGAATGTGAGTAGGTATGTGGGTGTACTTTATGTAGTATTAGCAGTAAACAATGGTACGACGAGGTCATGTTTCATTATGGTCACTGTTTTTAAACCAATTAAGTAGGTACTCTGAAACCAGCAGTATTGAATCAGCACCTAGCGAGTTACACATGGTAATAAAAGTCAACGTTTTTCTGTTTGTCCCTTATTTATAAGTTTCATCATAGTTCCCATCTAAATGCGTGAAACTTTGGTAAATTATTGTGCGCAAGCCCGCAAACATTTCTAAATTAGTAAAACCATCCTCAAAAGCTATTGTATTCCTTGAGAGGATACATCGAAGCGTGGTTCAGCTCGGTGTGTAAGTGAAATGGCGTTATGGCTGTCTAGTTTGCGCACCTCTCTCACGCGCACCGGAACTAAACACGCTTCGTTTAAATTTAGATGACAAAATGATAATTTTTAGCTTAGTTAGTTCTTAACATATTTAAATACCTTCGATTTAACGCAAATTTTGCTGCACAATAAGGAAAATATGTTTACGTATAATTCTATAAGACAGAAAATAGACAGTGCTACTTTGGAATTTTTTTCTATCGAAAAATTTTCAAGTGATCATGTTTCGGTTTCAATACAGCAGTAGACAATATAGTCAAATAACACATATGGAAAATCCGAATGATCCACATACATTTGGTTTTATAGGAATTTTAAAAACACAAAAGTGTATCAATGTATCCCCTTAAGGCGAGTATGCTACCAACTAGCGCCACCATTGAGAAAAAATCATAAGTCTAGAGATATGGAATATTTTAATATTTGCTAAGCTAAAAATGTGAATTTTTAGTCAGATGTTTCTCAATTTTATGTATTAAAAAAATCAACACTAAACCTCCTATCAACACTAAGCCTTAACAATTAAATTAATAAAAAACGGCCGTTTTTGGCGACTTATGATTTTTTTTTTTGTCGAAGGTGGCGCTAGAATTACTCACCTTAAAAAATTCTTAACTCCACCACCACCAATATAAGAAAACAGTCGAGAGGTGTCGTGGGACACCCGGCTGGAACAGTTCCTTTCGTGCAGTTTTGGCGTAACAAAAGTGTCGTGATGGTCAAGCAAATGTTACTCTCTTTTCGGTTAAGCTCTCATTCGCCATGTGTGCAGAGTATAACGTGCGCTAAGGAACTTCGCTCCAATAGTTAAAACACACATACGAGTATCTACACACTACAAAGTATTCGACGAGTCCGTCACCCGACACCGACCTTCGCGGTAAGCCTACAAGGAACCGCGCTCCAGTGCACAGCACATCATCGTGCATTATGCCATATAATGCTTACACAGTTCTGCAGAAATTAACACGAAATTGATTATGTGGACATCCTGTTTACGTCTTTTGTAAGACGTGAGTTTTGGGTTATATAATATGTACGGCTTCTGCATGGCTTCATTGTTTTTGGCGGTTGACTTGACCAAATGATTTTAGAGATTTATTGAATTTTGGCGTAAATCGTAAATACTTATGAATTTAGTTTCATTATGCCAATTGCTAAGTTTGGCACTGTATTTTTTTTTTTTTTGCTTGGCTCGTTTTATTATCTACAATTGGAGTACAATGACCCCTTAAGAGGTCGTGCGTTATTAAATTACACCTTGTACAAATAAATGTCCTTTATAAAGCCTTAAAATGCCTCTGAATTTAAAAAAAATACAAACAATCAGATACCGAAGTAATACCTACCAGTTGGCAATGCAAAAGTTACCAAAAATATATTGTATCAAAAATTTTACTGAACTGGATTAATCCGGTTTCCAAACCTTGATAACCGGTCTCAGTCGGTATCTGTCGCTGTACTGCGAAATATTTAACTCTATCATACCGTATGTGGTGGGCAGAACCATATGTGGAGCATGAATCATTTTTAGCATTACCGCGTTTATTTCTAAGTAAGTAAAATTACAGTTTACGGTAACAAATGTCATTTGCCCATTTTGGTTACCTAAGTGTTAATAAAATTCTTATAATGAAACATTTTATTTTCCATCAATCAATCAATCTGCCTAGCCTTTTCCCAACTATCTTGGGGTCGGCTTCCAGTCTAACTGGATGCAGCTGAATACCTGTATTTTATATGGAGCGACTGACCTCTACAACCCAATCTACTGGGTAATACGATACCCCTTGGTAAGACTGGTTGTCAGACTTTCAGGCTTCTGACGACCCGTAACGACTGTCAAAGATCCACGAATGACAGCCGGGACCAACGGCTTAACGTGCTTTCCGAGATACGGAGGAGTCTCGGTATGTAAATTCAAATTCAAATTCAAAACATTTAATTCAGACTTTTGGTCCATAGAGTGTTAGTAGTACATCAAAATGACTTAAAGCTATGTTAGTAATTCACACATACAACAAATATAAAAAACGCCAGTCAGCCTACAATATGTGCAGACCAATCCAATGCCTCCACATAGGACTATGGATGTAGTCTGCAATTACCCTCAGGTAGCTGTTGGGACTGCCCCTAACCCTTCGCCTTATGTAAAGATGGGCACCCATCCACGGACCAACCCCGGCAAGCGCAGCTTAACCTGATGGATCGACCTGTACGTCTGTTATTACTTAGCTACGAGCTCCTCGTTTTACTATCCGTTTTATTTTCCGTATACCTACGTAAACTCGCGACGTTTTTTACAAAACAAATCTACAACCATTTTGTTTTAAGTGTAAGTATAGAGCCCTTTATGAATGCATGTTTATATAAATATTTGAAAACACTAATGCTACACTATAATAAAGGCAAATTACAAAGGTTAGTTTTACGGTAAAACTGACCTATCTAATAATAAATGCATTGTCTTTATTTCTAACTAGCTTTTGCCAGCGGCTTCGCCCGCGTGGATGTCGGGAAATGTTCCACGGGAACGTGCTACCGGGAATTCCTTCCTTATTCTTTGCCTACATTAATAAAGGGAACCTCTGTACAAATTTCTTTCTAGGTCTAAGGGTTTGGGCTGGGCGTTGATGAGTCAGTCAGTCGGAACGTCTCTTTTTAACCAACAAAAAAAAAGGAGGTTCTCAATTCGACACGTATGGTTTTTTTTTTTATGTATGACCACGCATAACTTTTTACAGCGTCGTCCAATTCGAATTTTTTTTATTTTATTTGAAAGGGAATACTTCAAAATTGGTCCCATATAAAATTGTTTAACTTTGCCTCGGTAGTTTTTGAGTTAGCTTCAATAACACGTACTTTTTACCCACTTTTATATGGATGATGTTCTAGTTGCTTTTGCAGGTTGTGGTATTAGAATTTGTGTGGGATAGGTACCACAACTAAAAAGTGAAAAATAAATACTTTTTTACAAAAAATACAACCGCCTTCCAAAAACAACACTACAAAGTGAAAAATAACTTTAATTTCGGAAGTCGGTGGCAAAAAACGAAAATACATTTAACCAGACACCGACTTCCGAAATTAAAGTTATTTTTCACTTTTGTAGTGTTGTTTTTGGAAGTCGGTTGTATTTTTTGTAAAAAAAGTATTTTTAATAGATAGCTAGTAAACCTAACTAATAATAGGTCTTTACCTATGAAATTGCCGTTTTGTATGAAAAAATTTAAACGAATTTTTTTCATGCATTTTTTATTTGTATTAATCGAAGTAATCACCCATGCAATCAATGCATCTTTGCCAACGGAGTGGCAGTTTATTGATGCCCTTCTTAAAGAAATCAGCTGGACGGGAGGCAACAAATTCTTCAAAGGCATTTTGTACTGCCTCTCGGGTATTGAATTTTTTTCCCGCCAAGAAGTTATCCAAATTCTGGAAATAGTAGTAGTCTGTAGGCGCAAGGTCTGGTGAGTAGGGCGGATGACGGAGAGCTTCCAACCCCAGTTCTTGCAACTTGGAGACCGTCTGCTGTGCAGTATGAGGTCGCGCGTTGTCGTGCAGGAGCAGCGGAGACGAGCGATTGACCAATGCTGGTTGGAGATGTGCCAGCTTCTCCATCATTGTGTTCAGTTCTTCACAGTACACATCTGAAGTAATGCTCACCCCATTTGGTAAGAAGCTGTGATGAATCACACCGGCGCTAGACCACCAAACAGTGACCATCACTTTTCTAGAGGTATGTTTTCGTGTAGGGCATTGTTTAGGTGCTGAACCAGGATCCAACCAACTTGCTGAGCGCTTGCGGTTATCAAACAGAATCCATTTTTCATCGCAGGTAACAATGCGGTTCAAAATTCCTTCATTTGTGTGTCTGTTGAGCAGTGCAAGGCACGTCTCGACGCGTACTTCGCGCTGGCGATCATTGAGTTCGTGGGGCACCCATTTGTAAAGCTTTTTTACCTTGCCAATTTGACGCAAATGGACCAATATTGTTTTGACGCTAACGTCGAAAGCTGCTGCTAATTCAGCCGTAGATTGTGTATCATCAGCTTCCACAATCGCCTTTAATTCGTCATTGTCGACCAAAGTCTTCGGACGACCGCAAGGTTCATTTTTCAGGTCGAAATTTCCAGAACGGAAGCGAGCAAACCAATAACAAGTGGTGCGTTGGTTTGTAGTGTTAGCTCCGTAAACGTCGTTGATGTTGCGTGCCGCTTGTGCCGCGTTGCTGCCACGACGGTACTCATATTCCATAATTATCCGAATTTTTAACGTATCCATGATGACGAAAAAGATTGAAATGCGATGAAAATGTAACACTAATCAATAAACAAATGACTACTTTTGGAAAAAAAATCCATGTTTTTAAAATTTAATTAATTTGAAATTAGAATTCTTAGCCAAACAAAAATTATTTTGATTTGAAATGGCCAGTACTGCAGAACGGCAATTTCATAGGTAAAGACCTAATATTATAAATGCGAAAGTGAGTTTGTTTGTTTGTTGCGCTTTCATGCTAAAACGGCTGAACGGATTTGAATGAAATTTGGCACACGGGTAGACCATGACCTGGATTAAGACGTAGGATACTTTTTATCACGATATTACGTTCCCGTGGGATAATTTCCAACCACCACGCGGGCAAAAAAAAGCTAGTAACGTATAAACCGAAAATCCCTTCGTAGTATATTTTTAGATACTTACATAATGACATATGTGACAGTCTACGACAAATGGTACCTTCTAGCAGTTTCTAATTTCGTTAATGTTTTGTGAAAAAGTGCTATTTTGTAAACTAGAACGTTTGAAATTTGTTTGTATATATTTTTTTTGTTCCGTAGAAGCTTGGAAGCCCAAAACGTGGTCGTAAAGTTAAGTGCAAAATTTAGATTAATTTGAAAAAATGATAATATCTCCTTGTCACATTTTTAACCGACGAAAAAAAAAGGAGGTCGGTTCTCAAGACGACACGTATTTTTTTTTATGTGTGACCACGCATAATTTTTCACAGAGTTATCCGATTTTAAAGATTCTTGTTTTATTCGAGAGGGTATACCTTGACGTTGGTCGCATGTAAAATGTATTAACTTTGCTTGGGTAGTTTTTGAGTTAGCTTCAATAATACGTATTTTTCTTCCCACTTTTTATGTGGATGATGTTCTAATTTCTTTTGTAGGTTGTGGTATGCGAATTTGTGTGGGGTAGTACCACAACAAAAAAATGAAAAATAAAAGCTTTTACAAAAATAACAACCGACTTCCAAAAAAAAAAAAACACTACAAAGTGAAAAATAACTTTAAATTCGGAAGTCGATGGCAAAAAACGAAATTACAAAACCAAAAACACTTCCGAAATTAAAGTTATTTTTCACTTTACAGTATTGTTTTTGTAAAAAAGTTTTTTTAATTTAGCAAAGCATTAATAAAATAAAAGAAGCGATAACCAGCAACAGCGATACAATAACGACCAGTTATTGCTAATAAAAGTTCATTCCTAAGCTCTCCCACCATCTTAGGAATCAGCCTAACAATCCTTGTTAATAAAGTCACTCCCATTCATAAATTAAAAGGTCAATTAGTGTATTGAGCACCGACTAATCGCCACAATTACCAATTGGACGATTAAATTATACAATTAAGATAATTACGGGTTACCTCTGCGTATGCAGGCTGCGCCCACGTGTGCTTATAAATACAGGAAGATTGAAAAATTACATATTCTTTACTTTACTCGAATCGATAATTATTGGTTCTATTATGTAGAGTAAACTGTATTAATTGTTCTTATAATTTGTTCATAAAGTGAGACTGTTACAGACTTAATTAAATTGCAAACCAAATTGGATAAAACTTACCGACTAATTTAAAAAAAACTGTTCACCGAGGGTTCCAGACCATCATATATAAATTGATGATTTCTGAAAAAGTGTGCTATTTAGAGGCATCGTTTTATTTTTCCTGTAATGTTTACTTAAAGTTCTATCACACAGAATAATTTCAGATTATTCTGCAAATTTTCGGAGAAAAGGGGGAACGTTATTTTTTTTTATATTTTTCTTCAAAAGTCGAAAACTATGCGGCCTAAAAAATTAAAAAAATGTTTGAGAATGCGAAAAAATAGGGTGCCTGCCGTTTTGCCAAAAAGATTTTGGCAAAATTTCATTACCCAAACAAATTTTAGCAACCTTTTTTTATACCATTGCAATGTTTCGAATGATTTTAGTACGCATATTTTCATTTGGTCAAATTTTTACTTGGCAAAATATTACTAAGTATAATGTCATTATGGAATTTGGTCTTTAATCAAATGATTTATTACAGCAAACAATCTTCAGACAATAAACGTTTGGTGAAATGATTTGTTAAGACAAAAAATATTAAGGCAAAAATAAGATTTTTAGACATTTGACTTGCTGGTTAAATTTGATCTCTTTTGCGTACTTCTTTGTAAGTTTTTGTGCTTGAATTTGTCTGAAACAAGTCAAATTTATGGTTACTTGATATTAGTTTATTTATGGAAGTAGTTAGAGTAGGTTAATTATTAAAAAAAAAATGGTTAGGTTAGGTTAGGTTAAAACTGTGACCTCCTACGCACGAGCCGAGCGAGCGAAGCGAGCGGTGCCGCGGCAGCGGCCGGCGAGTGCCATACACGACTTGCATTAATAGAAAAAAATATATTGTTGTGAGTAGGTTATCCGGAACTCCACAATTTAGATTTGGTTAATTTCTTCTTTAAAAAAAATGGGTAGGTTAGGTTAGGTTAAAACTGTGACCTCCTACGCACGAGCCGAGCGAGCGAAGCGAGCGGTGCCGCGGAAGCGGCCGGCGAGTGCCAGAAACGACTTGCATTAATAGAAAAAAGAGATTGTTTTTAGTAGGTTACCCGGAACTGAATTATTTAGATCAGGTTAATTACTCAGGTGAATTGAAAACTAACGATACTAAATAAGTATTTGGCTTATGTGATTTTGCATAAAAACTGTTATTCCAAATGAAATATTTGACTAAATAAAAAATGTTAGAAGTACTAGTTGGTAAACAAGTTATAGTTTAAACGTTCATTTGCCAAACATTAGGTTTGCGTTACAACTTTTTGTGAATAGATTTTTTGCTAAGTAATAATTTGGCAAATGAAATTATGCGAAAAATTTTTTGGGAAGTGAAAATTTGTCAAATTCCTTTTGGTCAAACAAGGGAGACCCGAAAAAATATATATAAAACCCCACATAGTATCCCCACTTCGAATGTTTAAGACCCCCCCCCCCCCTTTCAGTCCCTGTTGCAAAAAAATGAAAATATATATTTTATTTCTTTCTTATTTGCAAAATAGTTGGCCAAACGTCATCTAAAACTGTTCCAAATTTCAAGTTTATAGCATTAGTAGTTCTTCAGATATCCAGCTGTGACTGACTCAGGCCTCTGCCTCGAATTTTGCGGGCAGCGGGGCGGCAGCGGCGGCGGCGCGGGAGCGGCCGGATTTTATGCGTAAAAACAAATGGACCGGATCTCGAAAACAGCGGCGCGGAAGCGGGGCGGGACAATGCGAGACGCGCCGCCGCCGTTGCCGCCCCGCTGCCCGCAAAATTCGAGGCAGAGGCCGAACAGACAGACAGATAGAGATAGACTGAGTCGCACCATAAGGGTTCCTTTTTACCATTTTGGAACCCTAAAAAAAACAAAAAATATTTACTTTATTATTACTACTACTACTTACTTTATTTTTACTTTATTTTTTTTTTACTTTATATTTTTTTTTTTTTCTTTGTACATTTTTAGATGACCACATCCCTTTTCTCCTTACATCTTTGGATATGGAAACGAATTAGTTGGTAGTACATAAAGGTACAGCGTCCTTTACGTACTACCTATGAATTAGATTCGATATCCAAAAATATACTTAAGAAAAAAGGGATGTGGTAATTTTCCTTAACATCAATCAATCTGCCTAGCCTTTTCCCAACTATGTTGGGGTCGGCTTCCAGTCTAACCGGATGCAGTTGAATACCATTCTTTTACATGGAGCGACTGCCTATCTGACCTCCACAACCCAGTAACTGGGTAATACGATACCCCTTGGTAAGACTGGTTGTCAAACTTTCGGGCTTCTGACGACCCGTAACGACTGTCAAAGATCCACGAATGACAGCCGGGACCAACGGCTTAACGTGCTTTCCGAGGCACGGAGGAGTCTCGGTATGTACCTAAAGATGGTCACCCATCCCGGACCAACCCCGGCAAACGTAGCTTAACCTGATGGATTGATCCGTGCGGCTGTTATTACTTAGCCACGAGCTCCTCGGTAATTTTCCTTAACATAGAGGCTCTATTTTCTATAACAAAATTATGGATATTATGGTCATGACTAATACTGGGCTAATTAAACTTGTAACGCCGCGAAGAAGACTTCAAGTTTACTTATCTGTAAATTTAAAAGTTGGTAATAATCCTAGTGGTTATAAAAGAGTCAGTAAATTCATAAAATAATGTAGATAACGTGATTTTAAGCGGTCACACCGAGTCATAGTGTAACAGAAATCAACGCCCTTTTGAGGAAAATTCAAATAAACAATAATTACTTACACGTGTGATAATAAAGTTTATATAGATGTTACATTATTGTTATTACATTGTTGTTTTTTATGTTGTGTGTTAGATGTTGATGTTGTTGTTGTTAGTTTGTACAGATGTGAATTTTGTTACGAAAAATCCTTAGTATTTTTTACACTAAGGATTTTTTGTAACTCTTTGAACGGGTCGGGAACCGGGGAATAAAGCTTGTATAATACGATTCTACGTGAACGAAGTAGATTGGCAACAGCAAGTTTAATTATGACTAGCTTTTCTCTGCGGCTTCAACCGCGTGGATGTCGGAAAATATCCCACGGGCACGTACTACCGGGATTACAAGTACTCATGTATTAATCCAGATTATAAACTACCCGTGTGCTAAATTTCATCTAAATCCGTTCAGCCGTTTTTGCGGCAATCCGGAACAACAGACAAACAAACGGACAAAAATTCTTCGTTACTATTTTGTTACTCTACGGACATCAAGAATTTCTAGATAGGAAAGGTATTAAACAAAGCGATCCATCTCACATAAGCTATTCACAAGCGCACTGCAAGAGATTTTTAACAAGTTGCCTGATTCGTAGCAGCCATGAGCATAAAGGGTAGCGGCCTCCAGCTAACAAACCTCCACTTTGCTGATGATATTGTATTATTCTCCACATCACCTTTAAAACTAGAAGAAATGGACCAAGATCTGAGCACAGCAAGTCTTGAGGTTGGACTTCCAATGAACAGATTCAAAACAGCAAGAAACGTAGAGTCGATGTAGATGAGCATGTGTTGCAATATGTTATTGAGTCATACTTGGGCCAGATAGTGTCTTTCAATAATAGACCAAGATCAGGAAGTCGAAAGACAAGTCCAAACTGCTTGGTCCATGTTTGGAAGACCTACTGCGCCCTTAGCGAACTCATGAAAGGTAGTCTTCCTATAACACTTATAAGGAAACTCATCGACATGTGCCGTCCTAACTTAGGGCGGCACATGCCGATGAGTTAGGACTCCTAACCTACACAAAGTTGGTCACTTACTGAACAACAGAAGTCCAAACTTAAGATTTACCAACGGGCAATGGAGCTGAGCATAATTGGCGTAAGCGTACAGACCGAGTTAGAAACACCACCCTGCGCTCCATAACTCAAGTAGCAGATGTTGGAGAAAAAACAGCCAGGCAGAAGTGGGAATCGGCCCGATACGTCGCATGAATGCACCCGGAGAGATGGGCAAAGATCGTCACTCACTGGAAGCCTGAGGGAGGACATTGCCGTCGAGGAAGACTACGGCGAAGATCGTGTGGACATCATGGCCAACATGGCCAGAGATCGCAGGTTTAGAAGGAAAAAGGGGAGGCCTTTGCTCAGCCATGGGACACAATGTAGGCAAACAAAAAAAAACTGTTTTACTATATGTATAGATAAAAACTATTATTAATACCGTACCATAATATGCATCTACAATTAATACAATAAGCGCCACAAGCCATAATGTTGACTGTGTGAATCATGCGCAGATACATTAATATTCTTATGACGTGACAGCGTGTGACGTGTGGGATTTGAACCAGGAAGGGACTACTCACAGGTAGAGCAAATTACAAAGCACAAACCAGCACGTCTTCACGGATTTCTTGTGGGTACGGGACAAAGTGTGAAGGTGAATTCTCGCTCCCGCTCCGGACCCGCTCTTTCTTAAGAGCAAGTAAATGATGCCTTACGAAAATGGCTAAAGTAGTAACACATGAAATGATAGGTAAAACATATATTATGATAGGTAGCCCAAAACATTGATAACGAGATCTTAGCTCCTAACACTTAGCGGTTTCTTAAAACCATTTAATCGCCTTTTCTAATACGTAGAATACGGTAATCAATCCTCTTATTTCAGACTGTGAGCCTAGTGCAACAAAAACACACCGTCTTAAGGCAAGTATAGCTGCTAACAGCGCCACCAAAAAAATTAATAAGTCAGGAGATAATATGGAACATGTTTTTTGGCGTTAACTGCTAGAACTTCGAACCGTTGATATTTTTTTATAAAAAAAAATCTACCTCATCGGACTAAAAATGTGTGCATAGGAAATTTCAAAATGTTCCATTATCTTACTTACTACGAGTACTTACTCACACACATACCCACACTATCTTACTTGTGACTTATTAATTTTTCAATGGTGGCGCTGCCGGTTATCAGCTAAACTTACCTTAAGTAGAATCAACAACGTGTTCAAAACCAATATCCAAAACGACGCAAGTATAGATGTTATAAAAACCAGCCAAGTGCGTGTCGGACCACGCACAATGAAGGGTTCCGTAGTTGAGATGAATTTATCCCAAGAACAAACTTAACACTGTAGTTGGAGAACATGGTCTCCCTTATATTCGAACTGCAAATGTAAGTTGGTTGACTACTATTGTACTTGTAAACTTGAAAAGTCTACTTAGCTGTGATACTACCGTGAATATTTTAGAAACGGGTCCCTAAATCGAAAAATTGTTTTAACAAACCCACAATATTTTTGAAAGACCCATCCAACAACACCCCACACTATGGGGTAGACGAGAAAAAAAAACATCCCCACTTTACCGTGTACAGATGGTACACTAAAAAAAAAATTTTCTTGGTTCTATTTTACCACGTATATCGGCGTGATGATTATGTATATCCATGCCAAATTATAGCTTTCTACTAACTAAGAGTCTCTGAGCTAAGCTGCGGACGGACATAGCGAAACTATAAGGGTTCCTTGTTGACTACGGAACTCTAAAAATTAAGGATGATTTAAAGAGACACACACAGACCGATTCATTTCAAAACAAAGTTATTCATAAAACAGAAATAGAACCAAAACCACAGGTAATAAAGGTAGATAATAAAGAAGAGACTGTCGGTCACAATAATAATCAGAACAAAGTAACACAGCATGCACACAATTGCTCATTATCATATCGTGTAGGTGAGTAAAAACTTGAATAATGATTTTGAATAATAATTTAATATAACCTAAATACTTTGCAAAATGAATATCATTAATATTGTAATAAAATGAGATCCACCGAAAAACCGGTTCTGGTTAATAACAAGGTATGGTGTGATATTAACAAAGATAAAATTGTACCTATGAAGTTATCTAGATCTCATCCAAATCTTATACGAGTACATAATCAGCCTATAATGTTCCTAATTAATTCTGGGACACAGGCCTCCTCTATTTGAGAGGGCGTGGGCTGTAATTTACCATGCGAGCCCAGTACGGGTTGATGATGTCACATGTCTTCGAATTTTTGGTTTTAGAATATGCCAACTTGTAAGTCGGGGCCACCACTGTTCAATCAAATTTCTCTGCAAATCTCATATTAATTACCAATCTCAGTTGACCTTACTCAAATGAAATAAGTAAAAATTATCCAATCAATCTCAAATCAAATTAAAATCAATCAATCAATCAAAAGTCATTTATTCTATATCTAAAGTCACTAGGCTGAGATTCAGCACGTTTCGAACGTCAAAATTACATAAGACAGTTCTCCAAAACGCGCGCCCTTCACCATTTCCTATAGTGCTTTAGGTAGGAAGAAGAAGTGGCGCAACAAACTCCTCAGCTGTCTGTTCCATCCGTTTTTAATATTCCATCTTTAATATTAGGGGTTAAAGTATGAAATTGCCGATTTGTACTGAAAAATTGAAATTCGTATTTTTTTTTTTAATTTAACATATTTATTTAATCAAAATAATTACCATTATTATCTATACATTGCTGCCATCTAATAGGAAGGTCATATAAGCCTTTGCGATAGAACTCTCGTGATCTAGATTCGACAAACTGAGTGAAAGCATTTTGTACTGCCTCCTGAGAAGAAAACTTTTTATCACGTAGAAAATTGTCCAAATCACGAAAAAAATGATAGTCCGTTGGAGCAAGGTCTGGCGAATACGGAGAGTGACGAATGGTTTCTCATTGCAGTTCCTGTAGAGTTAAAACGGTTTCTTGTGCTGTATGAGGTCTTGCGTTATCATGGAGCAATAATGGTGAAGATCGATTCATGAGTCGGGGCTGTTTCACTGGTAGTTTTGCTATCTTTGTTCGGAGTTCGACACAGTAGACATCTGCCGTTATTGCTTGACCAGATCGGAGAAAGTTATAGTGAATAACACCATGCTGAGACCAGCAAACAGTTACCATTACCTTTTTATTGGTAAGCTTTTCATAAGGACACTGTTGCGGCGTTTGACCTGGGGTCAGCTATTGCATTTTTCGCTTACGGTTATCGTAAAGAATCCACTTTTCATCACATGTCACAATTCGATCCAATATTCCTTCCTTCATTTCTGTATCGATTCAACAAGGCAACACAAGTTTCAACACGCGTTTCTTTCTAGAGATCAGTCAAATCATGAGGCACCCATTTCTCATATTTTTTTATTTTATTGATTTGACGCAAATGAGTCAATATTGTTGGTAAGGTAACGTTAAGCCATGCCGCCAATTCCTGGGTAGTTTGGCTCGGATCGGCTTCCACCATCTCTTTCAATTCATTGTTATTCACCTGTGTGGGCGGTCTTCCACGTGGTTCGTTCTTCAAATCAAAGTTTCCATCACGAAAGCGTTTAAACCAAAATCGCACGGTGCGTTCATTAGCAGTCCCCTCTCCAAACGCAACATGGATATTGCGAGCTATTTCTGCCGCGTAAGTTCCGCGTCGGAACTCGTATTCAAAAATAACTCGAATTTTCGAAGTATCCATCTTTCTTGTCTAAGCTGAATAAAAAAAACAACTGAAAGTCGATAATCGAATGTTGCACATTTTTTTAAAAGAAAAACTTCATAGGTACCATGTGAAAAAAGTTTCACTCAAAAATCTCAAACCATGAAGGTTCTAGTCAATTCGAAGTTCCTAATACAATAAACGGCAATTTCATACTTTAACCCCTATTAATAGCATTCATTAATTTGACTGTAATCCACCGCACCAGGAACGGGACGTCGACAAAACAGACGACGGCGTCATAGTAAAATGTTCTGTCGCTACTTCGACGCTGTCATCTGTTTTCTCGTTGACGTCCCGTTCCCGGTGCATTGGACAAACAGGATTTGTCAGCAGCAATAATGCTTACTTACGTAATACTAGCTGCAGTCTTGTCTTTTGTTTTGATAAACAGATTTATGTTATAAGGTACTGTGCTATCACACCTCTACTTACTTCTTCAGTGAATACTGCCATGATGGTATGTTATATAATCTATACCAATACTAATAATATTATAAAGAGGTAAGGTTTGTAAGTTTGTATGTAAGGGGTAATCTTTGGAACTACTGATCCGATTCTGAAAATTCTTTCTCTAATGGGATGCTACAGTATTGCCGAGTATCACATGATATATTTTATGTTAGAATGAGAAATTTCACTCGGACGAAGTCGCGGGCAGAACCTAGTACTTAAAGCATATTCTATCCATTTAATTAACACCTAAACTTTAGGTATCTCGTCTTCCATTCAAACATTTTTTGTGCTTTACAATATTTCAACATAAATCAAAATGGAAATTGATACAATTAGGTATCACGTCTATTGCAATGATTTACAATTCACGCCAATCAATAAGTTACAATACCAATTTATACAATTTTGTTTGATCTCTAGTATTGTATTATCCAATTTGTTTCACTAATAATTTATTTCATTTATTTTTATTTATAAATCTTATATGTCGTAAATTATTTCATGAATTTTAATTAACTACATTACCGAATGGGGACACAGTAATGGTAGCATATGTGTGTATATAAATAAATAAATAAATTTAAAAAATCTAGTCCCTGAACTTCAACAATCTGCCTGATTCAATCTTACTTTAATTTACTTAGTGTGTTTTATTCCGAAGTCATTTTCTACTGTTTTACGCGTAACTGATGCATTTGACTCGCAACAACACAGATAATACTAAGTTCACTCAAATCAATTAGTCAAACTCTAAGGCATCGTTATCGGTCTTATTAAAATCTTTGTTTAGAACTCTAGAACATGTTAGAACAAAGAAATAACTAGAAATAAAGCGGGACCAATTATTTAGTTCCATGTACATAAGTACGGTCACGAGCATAAATATAAAGCGATTTTGGAAAGAACCAGTCATCATGACTCTGCATGAAGCAGTAAGGTTGAATAGGGGTTCACCGCAAATAACCGCGGTTGTATTCATTACAAGTTCCATAACAAATTTTACTTTATTTATATGTTATTGTGGACGGGCGCTGCCAGTGGAGGCTGGTCATATCTTAGCTGCCCACGGCTTATTTTAATTTAATTTTTGAATTGTTTTTTATATTTTTATTACGGACGCTTTTAACATTTTGCATCGTTCTAACCTGTATAATTACAACATGAATGATATAAACAATATCTTGTAATCAAAGGAGTGTCCGTGGAGTTTCTCGCCCGTTCGTCTCCTTAGGTACTCCTACAACGCTCTGGAATGGGCTACTAGCTTCGTCTTTCTGATTGACCAACCCCTTGACAATTCAAAAGTGCCTTTAATTGGTTTATTTGAAATAAATGCTTTGAGTTTGAGTTGCAGTAAGATGGTTCTAGAAATCTACCGTTATAGTGGTATTATTATTATAACTATTTAACTAGGAATATAACTATGATACGAACATCATCTAGTAATATAATTATAGGGCACTCCGAACATATAATAATAGGTTCGGTTAGAACTGTGACCAACTATGTACGAGCCGAGCGAGCGAAGCGAGTGGTGCCGAAATTGGTCGCAGTAACAAAATTAGGACACGCCTACAGTGACATATAATAGGCAGATAGCTATATCCCTAGGGATATAACTATATCACGGCTACAATTATTTTACTGCGGCATTATATACTAAACAATAGGCGAATTAGATAAGCAATGCAGTCATAATCCTAATGTTATGCGACATATAGATAGCAATCTTTAGACTTGATCTGACTCTTGTATTACTTCAAATTGAAGTCTTCAATAGTACCTTGCCGTTAGCAAAAGGTATGTGCCGATCTGTGTGAATACACAACTACCACTGCTTCTCTTGATAAAGAGATAAACTCTTATAGCAAATTAATATAGATAATTAATACAGCTGCATATAGGGCTTGTGACTTAATAATAACAGCAGTACGCGTCGATCGATCAAGTTAAGCTACGCTTGCCGCGGTTGGTCCGTAGATGGGTGACTAAGTAACCATCTTTACATACCAAGACCCAACCGTGCCTCTTGACAGTCGTTACGGGTAGTTAGAAGCCCCCAAAAATCTGACAGCCAGTCTTACCAAGGGATATCGTGTTACCCAGAATTAATTAATATAAGTAGCTGCATATCCACAAAAATCACTTCGAAATCCAAGCCCCTCAGCCTTGCCAGTATCATCATAACTAACCTTAAATTTTTCTTTCTAGATAATCACCAAGGCGAGCGAAACTTCTAAACCATGGAGGAAATCAAGAAGGAGATCAACCTGGACTCAGTCCTCGAAAGCTTGGGACCTTATGGCAGATATAACCTACTGAACTTCGTCTTACTTCTCTTCCCTGTTCTGCTAAGTAGCTTCTTCGAATGTGGCTTCATATTTGAAGCTCAGGAACTAGCTTATAGGTGAGTTTGAATTTGGTATTATGTTTTCCTTCTTTATTTATTCGAGTACCGAGTAAGATAATCACACTAATATTATAAAGGCGAAAGTTTGTAAGTGTGTATGTTTGTTACTTCTTCACGCTCAAAGGGCTAGACCGATTTGCATGAAATCAGTAATCAGTAGTAGTATGTAATCAGTGTTGCTATAAATTGTAAATCCATAATTGGCTGTAAGATTGGTTTTATCTATTTAAGTAAAATTGTTAAAGAGCTGTGGATTTTGTAATAAATAAATAAATAAATAAATTTGATATGTAGATAGGTTATACCCTGGATTAATACATAGGCTACTTTTTATCCCGGTCTACGTGAGTGAAACCGCGGGGCGCAGCTGGTATTATTTACATCTTACTACTATTGTAAATGCGAAAGTTTGGATGGATGGATGTTTGTTACTCAATCACACCAGAACGGTTGAACGGATCTGGATGAAATTTGGCACAGAGATAGATTATATTCTAAAATAGCACATAGGTTACTTTTTATCCCAGAAAATGTACGATTCCCGTGGGATAATTTCCGACATCTGCGCGGGCGAAAACTAGTAATTTATAAGCTAACATTCTTAAAATAATAATATTAAAGGCTCTTTCAAACAGGCGCGACACGCGAAGCGACACAAAAGCACCGCGTGTCGCGCATCGAGCGGTGCCTTTGCGTCGCGCGCTATTCGCGTCACTTGCCGCGCCTGTAAGAGCCTTATTATGTATAGGTATATGAAAAATGAGGGAAATCTAATAGGACGAAAAAAAATTCGTCCGAATCACAGTCAACAGGAAAAGTGCCCAAAAGGCAGGCAGCATTGCCACTTTGCATGACAATGCTTATACTTTGGCCAAAAACTAGGGAGAAGGCCGACTCTTCGTTCTTAGCAAATATGTATAAACTGAATCCTTACAGAACTATACCTATAGCGTAGTTAGTAGCTATTATAAACTCATTATACGGTTCAAGATGTTTTTAATTTTCTATTTCTATATCTGTACCTATTAACAATGAGTAGTCTGTTTTTGTAGTAATGACCGATTTGTCCTTATTTTGATCAAAACACGAGCAGATGCCTAATCCAAATGACCCAATAGTTCTTTTTATGTTTAATGTTATTTAATCTAAAGTACTGTGCGGTGTTCATTTTCGATTCTTCATTAGATTTTTCATTCTTCGTTATGTTTCTTGGTTCTTCCGTTAAAATAATAGGTTGGGGAAAAAGTTTCTTCGCATTTTTTAAGAAAATTCAAAACATTTTTTAATTTACATTATTTACATTTATCTAAAGTATTTAGGTACCATTTTGTTCGATAACTTTTTGCCATCTTGTAGGTAGGGACATGATCCCATTGCTATAGAAATTTTGGGACTTCTGTTCAAAATACCGCGACAAGTGATTTTGGCAGTCCTCTCGCGACGTTAACCTGACACTGCCTAAAGAATTCTGAAGAGACCGAAACAGGTGGAAATCTGAAGGTGCAAGGTCAGGACTATACGGCGGATGCATTAACACCTCCCAGCCAAACTCTCTTAATTTTTGCTGAGTGGCTAAAGATGTGTGAGGTCTAGCGTTATCATGATGAAAAACCACACCCCTTCTGTTGATTAATTCCGGCCGCTTTCTCTCAACTTCTTGCTTTAATCTCATCAGTTGTTCGTAGTAGAGTTCAGAATCGATGGTCCTGCCTGGTGGTAACAGCTCAAAATGAATAATGCCTTTCCAATCCCACCACACACACAGCATCACCTTGTTGCGAGTTAACCCGGGTTTCGCCACAGTCTGTGAAGCCTGACCGGCCTTTGACCACGATCTTTTTCGCACGTTCTTGTCGTACGTGATCCACTTTTCATCACCAGTTATCAGCTTCTTCAAAAATGGTTCGGTTTCATTACGTTGTAATAAAGAATCACAAATGAGTACACGGTTTATTAGGTTTCTTTCAGTGAGCTTGTGAGGTATCCAAATATCGAGCTTTTTTGTGTACCCAGTTTTTTTCAAATGCGCCAAAACTGTTTTGTGGTCAATTCTCAGTTCTTCAGCTACGTCGTAACTACTGATATGCCGATCTTGCTCCACTTTTTCAAAAATGGCATCCATTTTATCCGTAATAGGGCGACCAGAGCGACGTGCATCTTTGACATCAAAATTTCCGGATTGAAAACGCTTAAACCAAATTTGTGCTACTCTCACAGACACTGCACTGGGTTCATAAACATCGCAAATTTTTTTCGCGGCTTGCGTTGCATTTTTACCTTTTTTGTAGTAAAATTTTAAAATGTATCGAATTTCATCATTAGATTCACTCATCTTGACAGTACGAAAAACAAATGAAAATCACACATTTTCCTAATTTGAAATTGGAATTATGTTCTTTAAAATTTAAACTTTCAATGATACCAAAACCAGCCATATACAAATAGTATAGCCAAAGAGATTTTATTTTAAGTTCATACATACTATAATGCGAAAAGACTTTTTCCCCAACCTAATATACGATTAATTACTCTTCATAACTCATAAAACTGCTGTGGAAAATTCAAAGAAACGGCAATCAATGAATTATTTATGTTTTATACGAGTAATAATCATAAATAATCAAATCGACCTTCACAGTCGGCTAGAATTACCAGTTTGCTATACTAAATACTTCTCCTTCTGTGGAGGTTGCGCGATGTTCAGTATAATTTCGTTTCTCAGGACCTTATAAATGACCTCATCCACAGTCTCATTACATGCTAAGTATGCTTATGTTTCGTAAGTGATGTAGGTACTTACTCATCGGAAAGTGCTTTATAATTCCCATATTTTCTGAGCAATGAGCGAAATATACATGGACTATCATAATTATCCTGCCACAGACAGCTATGCAGACGTAATTTAGAAAGGAAGCAGAAAACAATAGGTTAAAAAAACTTTTTTACAAAAAAAAACATCCGACTTCCAAAAAAATACAACAAAGTGAAAAATAACTTTAATTTCGGAAGTCGGTGTCTTTGGATCTGTATTTTAGCTTTTTGCCACCGACTTCCGAAATTATAGTTATTTTTCACTTTTTAGTATTTTTTTGGAAGTCGGTTGTTTTTTTTTTTTTTTTTTTTTTTGTTAAAAAGTTTTTTATTTTTCACTTATTAGTGGGGCAGTCTGTAATTTATCTAAGTTACAATAGCCTAATGTCAACTGCTCATCACGTTTTTACAAAATATTGCTTTTCCCGATACAAGGACGTTAATTGTTGAGGAGTTCTCCCAGTAAGGAACCAGGAGAACTGGATCTGATGGTGAAATCACACAGCTCCACCCCAACATATGTATTGTATGAGCATAAATTGCTTAGCAATAATCGAATCGCAACCCGTGAAATACGTATTATTGAGTAGTTCCGATGGCCATCTGTGGTCTTCCTCATCAGTTCCATTTCACCAAATGGTGCTTTTCGGGAGCAAATGCACGAATTACTATAAAAAATACCCAAATCGCTATAGGTGTGCCAATATAATTTGAAGGTTCCCCTCGATTTTTCTGGGATGCCATCATCAGATCCTGGTGTCCTTATCATGGTACCACCCTTGGGATATTTCCTTTCCAACAAAAAAAGAATCATCAAAATCGGTTCATAAATGACGAAGTTATCCGCGAACACACATAAAAAAAATATATATATACGGTCGAATTGAGTAACCTCCTTTTTTGAAGTCGGTTAGAAAACCATAAAATTACATTTGTTATCCTGTGTCTTATCAATTTTGTTATCCTAATATTTCTGTTTAGGGTTCCGTACGTCCGAATGAAAAAACGGAACCCTTATAAGATCACTCGTGTCTATATCTGTCTGTCCGTCAGTCATAGCTAATTTGCTTCGAATCTAATTTGGTACACATAATGAATTTCTGTGACCCAATGTGAAAATACGGACGAGTAAAGTAAATTAATAATTTTTTTACGTTACCTGTCCGAAAATTAAAAAAAAAAAAGTATACCAAACTGTGCCGAGTGACATATCAAATTAAAGGGCTTACTGTGAGGGTCTCAAACATATTTTTTTTTATAATTTTAAAATACATGGTTTTAAAGTTATTTAAGAAAATAGATGAAAATTTACCATCCTTAACTCCGAAACTGCTGAGCCTAAATTTTTGAAAAAAAAATTCAGAAACTAGTTTTATACTTATAGATTACAGGTAAACTATAAGAAGTCAATGGTTTTAAAATAAAATGGTAAATCTCTCAATATTCTGAACTACAAACTTACATTTGCTCTTGAAATGTATGGGAGAGCATGTTTTTCAACTACAATCTTAAGTTTTTTCTTAGAATAAATTCATCCCAACTACGGAACCCTTCATTGTATGTGGCCCAACGCGCACTTATTTCCTCTTCGAACTCATCTTTATTCACTTTCTAATCCATTGCTATAACATTACAAATTCAATCATCATGAAATTCTATCAAATTTACGTTAATAACGCTATATACCTTACCCGATAACACTTTATACCTGTCATATCAGTACACAAAGGTATTAATTACTCCTGTTGGTTTTATGATACTTTATATTTTTCTTACATGACTTATTTACATGAAACATTTTAGCTTTTCCAACAACTTGAAAATATTCTGACAACCAGTCTTACCAAGAGGTATCGTGTTACCCAATAACTAGGTTGTAGAGGTCAGATAGGCAGTCGCTCCATGCAAAATACTGGTATTCAGCTGCTGTTAGACTGGGAGCCGACCCCAACGTAGTTGGGAAACGGCTAGGCAGATTGATCATGCATAATGGTGGTCTAAGATAGATGGTTTATAAAAATAAAGTTCAATAGACAGCACTGGATTATTCTCGTACTAAGCAAGTTCCGATTCTACAATTTCGAAAGATTTAACATAGATGGCCAATCTAGTTCGAACATTTTAATTTTATATCGAATTTTCTTCAGATCATTCTCTCTTGTTATTAATAGGTGATTGAACTGTACTTTTTTTAAATTTATTTAAGGATCGGAACCTGACGTACTGTCTCAATTTGCTCCGGTTGTTGCTCTCGTGATGTACTAAAATAATCCCAGAGCTCATTTTCCTTATATGTTTTTGTTGCAACTCGTCCATTATAAGGTATTATAAAAAGAGGATAAACGTTAATTGTTTTGTTTACTAGGTATATACGGATTTCCCCATAATTTTTTGTAACAAATGTTTTGCACTACTTACTATGCACCAATTACATGCATATTGCACGCAATGCAAGATTAAAATAATTTTAATTTCAGAAGTCAGTGTCTTTGGATCTGTATTTTAGTTTTTTTCCCACCAACTTCCGAAATTAAAGTTCTTTTTTACTTTGTAGTGTTTTTTTTTTTTGGAAGCTGATTGTTTTTTTTTTTATTAGTTTTTTATTTTTTACTTTTTAATAATTGTACCTACCCCACACCACTTCATATACCACTACTTGCTATGTAAACAACAGCGACAGGAAGTATTATATCATCAGCATACGTATTATTGAAGCTAACTTAAAAACTACCCAAGCAAAATTAATGAAATGTATATGGGAGCACCGGGCTAGTTTTCTCTACCAAATAAATAAAGAATTTTCAAAATCGGTTCACTATTGACGAAAATATCGAGAAACATACATAAAAAATATATAGGTACAGACGAATTGAGATCTTCCTCCTTTTTATAGAAGTCGGTTAAAAAATAAAATAAGATTGTGTACAATAAAGTCGTCATTTCAATTGATTGTAGATGAAGCCTTCCAAGCTGTATAATGAAGAACGAGGCTAACATAATGATGGAATTTATAATTTTGCCAACAGATGCGAGATTGACGGCTGCGAGCAACGCTTCAATGACACCTCCTGGATAAACTACGCCATCCCGACAAACCACATACTAGAGAAACCAGAGTCTTGCAAGATGTATATACCCCTTAACAACTCGGAGTTCCAGTGTCTTCCCCACAACTTTGAATTGAACAAAACCATGGAATGTGAGAGATTTGTCTATGAGGACGAGTATTCACTCGTGAAAGAGGTCAGTAGAATGAATAGTACATATGAATTTAAATGTACTTAGTTTTATTTCAATGCCTTGAAAAGACGAATGCTTGGTCTAATGTTCAAAATGCTTGATTTAAGGCCTTCTAGTTTATGGTATTCTAGAACGATACTGAAAAGAATTAAAAATTTGGTGGAGAATTAGCACTTTTTGAACATCAAAAGTTATAAACGGCTGCCTCCAAAACGCCCATACTTACCCAAGCATTAATTTCAACTCAAAACTGTTATATTTGAGTAGAGGTACATGCTTGAGCTTCATTCTAGAATATGCAGGGTGTTTGGCAGAACGTTGAACATTTACGGAAATGGTGGAGAGGTGGGGTCATCTGCTACTTACTCAGCCCTGATTTATTTGGCCCTGGCCCACTGGATATTTACAAAATTTTTTTTGCTTTCTTCTTGTTTCACCACTTTCTTAACTTGTGTAATTTTTATTAAAAATGAGTAAAACAGGCAATATTTTGGTTTTTGTTTAATCTTTAATGTTGGCAGATTCTTATTAAATTATTGCTTTATTCAGATGTTAGCTAGAAAAAAAGTTACGAGTCCTCAAACTTACAGAAAGATGTAAAAAATACTTAACTTAATTTCAACTTGCATTAAAAAAAAAAACAAAAAATTGATTGAGGAGTTCAAATTCTAGCAAAACATCCCTAGTGTGTGACCTATTTAATGGTATGTAATTTGCTTTGTAATTTGCTTTTGAGGAGCTCGTGGCTAAGTAATAACAGCCGCACGGGTCGATCCATCAGGTTAAGCTACGCTTGCCGGGGTTGGTCCGTGGATGGGTGACCATCTTACCGAGACTCCTCCGTGCCTCGGAAAGCACGTTAAGCCGTTGGTCCCGGCTGTCATTCGTGGATCTTTGACAGTCGTTACGGGTCGTCAGAAGCCCGAAAGTCTGACAATCAGTCTTACCAAGGGGTATCGTATTACCCAGTTAATGGGTTGTGGAGGTAAGATAGGTAGTCGCTCCATGTGAAATAATGGTTTTCAGCTGCATCCGGTTAGACTGGAAGCCGACCCCAACATAGTTGGGAAAAGGCTAGGCAGATTGGAATTTGCTTTTATAAAAAAAACTTAAGTTTTCTTTTTTTCTTAATTTTAAGGGCTTTATCGCTGAGCGATAACGTCGCCCTGTAATAACAGTATAATTACTTAAATCAAAAAACAATGAACACCTACTTTATAACAAAAGAAGCTAGTTTATACAGTACTCTAGCTTGTTCCGATAAAGGACAAGCCAGGATAGCATTACACTTTCCGATATCGAGTTTATTTGTTGCACCAAGTAAATCACATCGCAAGGCCTCATTCCGCACACACTCCATCAAAACGTGTTGCACATCTTCGATTACTTCACATTCTACACAATTGGGTGACGTAACCTTTTTCATGAGAAAACCAAACTTTCTTGACGGAATGTGACTGGAACGAAGTCTTAGTGCCATAACTAAATCACTTCGGGTTAGCAGACTTTGCTCAGTCCAATTATACACTGGAAGCTGTGGTTGGATGGTCTTGTACCAAATTCCCTTTTCTGTGGACCTCTGGTTAAAGTATTCACTCCACACATCTGTACATTGTTGTTTTATTAATCTTATATAAACTTTAAGAGTTATTTCATAATTTTATCAAGTAGGAAATTTTTGACGAAACTCTACCTTTACGGAAAGCGAAATGTTTTGCGAAATTTAATACTGCAAGGTTGGTAAAAATTAAATGATCGATTGAAATTATGTAAGTTAAGTCATTTTTAATAAAAATTACACTTTAAAGTTAAGAAAGTGGTGAAACTAGAAGAAAGCAAATATATATATTTTTTTTAATATGCAGGGGGCCAGGGCCAAATAAATTAGGGCTGAGTAAGTAACAGATGACCCCACTTATCCACCATTTTCGTATGTTCAACGTTCTACCAAACACCCTGTAAACTCGAGAGTACAGTCAAGCCTTTTATAAACATAGCAGTTGATATATCAAGCCTACAAACTGAGAATCTTTTCTCGTTCGAAAAGAAACGATGTGAAGTAACACTAAAATATTTGCGAAAGAAACCCTTATCCTTATTTGCGTAATATGAGACTGTGTCTGTTTGCTTATTCCACTTTCTCATGTCAACTGCTCTGTGAATATTGTTTATTTTGGAAAAAAAAGAGCCTTGTATCATTGAAATGTACATTTTCAACTATATCTGATACATTTGATTTTGCATTTACTACCTCGCCCAAGAGTTTTGCATTATTTGGGCAATTGTAGTCCGAGTCCATATGTAATTTGAAGTTTCTAACAAATTACACGTAGACTCGTAACAAAGTTATTGGCTTTACATAATAATACTATATTTGTCCGCAGTAATCGAAGTACAGGAGGTGGACGCCACTTCGCCAAATATGTAAACTCCACGCTCTAAACATGCTACTTAATTTTAAGACACTTGAGCAATTTCTAAGTCTTCTTCATCTTTCAGTTCAACCTTGGCTGTCAGGAATGGAAGAGGGCTTTAGTTGGGACCATTCACAACTGCGGGATGTTCGTTGCCATGTTGTTCACTGGAGCTATTTCTGACCGGTTTGGACGGAAAGTGGCTGTTGGCTTCGCGGCGAGCACCAGTTTCATATTTGGTTTCTCGAGATCGTTTGCGCCAAATTATTTGACTTATGTAGCGTTGCATTTCTTGGAGGCGGCGTTTGGTGGTGGATTATATCCGTCGGCTTATGTTTTTAGTAAGTATATTTATTTTCTTTGAGTCATTATAATTTCACTTCATCCACCAATTCTGACCATTTTTTCATAATTTTTAGGATTTTTGCAATACTACTCCTGGAATATAATAATCGACATAACACTATTATTCGGAGGAGCTGACTTGCTTCTCTAGGGAAAGCATTCGGAATAAGTTAACAACTTGAGAACTCAGCAACTTAGCTAGCTACCAACTTGGAACGATATATTATTTATACAGTTATAAAAAGTTTTGCTAGGATTCCTAGATTATTAGGCATATGGGTAAAGCTTATTTTACAATTATACCACCTCGACAATTTCGTAAGAACGTTTGTTACGATGTACTTTGTCTCGTATAGATAATTGTCCGTAAACACAACAATTAGTAATCTTAGAAAAAAATCATAAGTACCTACACTAATCGATGTTGTCGGCCATTGTCAAGATATAATCTTGAAGATAGCCGCATATTAACATTTTGATATCTAACTAAATGTCTTAATGTAACACTCTTTAGATATGTATGATGATTCATCAATAACACCACACTTAAGAATACTCGTAATAGAGACTTTAAAAACAATATAAATATTCCTTTAGTAATTCCGCTTCAAGTTCCACTAAACCTATTAAGAAAGGCATCACAATACGTACTCTCTTCAATATCGTTTTCCATGTACGGCATTTCTCACGACTTGCCCATATTGATACTAATTTATTCCTTACAGTTATCGAGCTGGTCGGCCTCAAACAGCGAGTCATAGTATCCGCCATGTGCAATATGACCTTCGTCATTGGCGTGGTCCTCATCGCCCTGCTCGCTTGGGTCATCGACAGCTGGCGCACCTACATCCTTATCCTCTACTGCCCAGCGTTAATAGTTGTAATCTACATTTGGTTCATGAACGAAAGCGCCCGTTGGCTCCTCAGTAAAGGCAAAAGAGACAAAGCTGTGACTGTCCTCAAAAAAGCAGCCAAAATCAATAATTTGGATCCCAGAAAACTTGAGCTGGACTCTTTAGGAGATCCCCTGTTGAAGGTGGAGAGTCAGACTACTGATAAGAAGTCTCAATTTTCTAAGGCAATACGTTCTAGTATAATTTGGAAAAGACTGATGATATGTTCATTCTTATGGATGACATGTTCTTTAGTGTACTATGGATTGTCGATTAACTCTGTATCGTTGAGCAGTAATAGGTACGTGAGCTTTATGCTGGTGACGCTGGTGGAGATCCCGGCGTACATCGTGGTTGTGATAGTCCTGGACAAGTATGGAAGGAAGCAGACACTGGTGGCCACTTATCTGACCTGTTCGCTGATGAGCTTGCTTTTTGCATTCTTGCCAAGAAGTAAGTACTTACCTTACCTTTACTTATAATATTGACAGTTTAATTTAGTCTTATCTTCTTTATATGTCCAAGGTCAAAAATAATGAAAATTTCATCTCCCCCTCCCCTTTTAATATATCTTTAACATCATTAACTAGTGGAAAAGCGTGAAAACCTGCTAACCAGCACCCTAATAGGGTAACACATTATCAATCGGAATTTGAATCATTTTGAAACAAATTGCTAATCCATTGCTTCCTATGTTCGAAAACATTTGTCTGCTCGACAACGTAAATAACGCAATGAATGTTGGTGATCTGTCAAAATGGAACGAACTCCGATTGATGATGTGTTACGCAATTAGGGTGCTGGTTTTATTCTATTTTTATACTGATTTAATGACGAGATAGTTTTAACCTACAATTTAAAACTGATAAAGATGACTAGGTCAATACCATAAAATTAGTATGTCTACAGTGTGCTTACTGTTCAATAGTACAATTAATCGTTTTTATTAAAACATTATATTTAAATCTATCGCCAGTGGTCCCGCCATCGTGATATAAAAATTAATACGTGCGCAATGTACATAATATCATTACTAAGTATATTTAATTCTATCTATTCCATTTATGGATTGTTTGTGCAATAAACGTTTTATTATTTATTTATTTTTTCATAACCTCTACTGTCACAATAATGAACAAAGGACATAATATTCCCTTTTACATTTTTTAATTATGAGCTCGTAAAGGTCCATTGCAGTGGCGAAAGCACCTAATAACGCGATTCCTACCGGCTTCCCTTCGGCGGTTACTCTACCGCTATTGAAAAATGGCACAGTCAATAATACTCGTAGTGCTATTGCCAAAAACAAGAGTTACACTGTGGATATTTAATTCACCATAACATTTAAACAACAAAAATGCCTATTTAGCTTTGAATTACAACAACAACAAAAAAATTCTAAAATAACTCGGCGCCAAAACGTCATAATCGGGAACTAAAAATTCATACAATAGCGATCCCGTCATGACGTCACTCTTGGTCACGTGGCACCGCTTGATAATGGACGAGAGCAGGCCGATGTACAACGGGTCACGATAGAGACAAATATAGGAAAAATGTGTCAGCGAGAACGAGATGAAGGAATATTGCACATTTTATTTAGTTTTCACCTGTTCGACTTACTGTATTGTATGTATTCGATATTTTATATTCCTATAATAATTTTAGAATGATAGTATCTAATTTAGTTGAGCTTATTTCTCTAAAACATTGAAAGTTTTGTTTGTGTAGTGATAGCTTCTTTTTGTTTCTGCTATTTGATGATAGATGGTGTTTAATTCAGTAAAGAAAAGACTTTACTTTTTTTTACTTTTTTAAATGAACAAATTAATTTTTACTTTATTGGTGAGATGTAAGTTGAAACCGGCTTCTCTCTTACTTTTGTTCACACCTCGCCACTGGTCTATTGCAGAACATCTGCCAACAGACCGTCATTGTAAGGCTATCATAAATCTATATTTAATAATTTTATAAACCCAGTTTACCCATGCAATGTAGGGGGTAAACTTCGGAACTACTGATCTGATTCCAAAAATTTTTTCACTAATGGATAAACAGCTACTGACAATATTGCCGAGTGTCATAGGATATACAGGTTCAAAGTAAATTAGCTAGCCAAACTCCGCAGATGTGATGGAACACGAAAAAATAAAAAAGATTTGATGTAGTGTTGATATTTAATTTGGGTTGATAAAATTTGTTTTATCATGTTAAGATATCGATAGCCATCAAATCCGTGAAGTTTACACAAAAAAAAAATAAACTGATAGGTATTAATAAGTGACTACACTAACGGCGGTTGAGGACCTCAAATAAAAACATCATCAAATTAATTTCTTTTTTGTTTTTTCATGTTTAGTTATAGATATCCATCACGTCTGCGAAGTTTCGCTAACTAATTTAATTTGACCCTATATTTTATGGTAAAACAAGAAATTTCACGCGGACGAAGTCGCAGGCAGAAGCTATTAGGTATTTTGCCGGCACGAGTCGTGAGCACAAAGTCTACTCTTAAACCTAGCGAATCTTTCCTATCACAGCAGGTTGCACACGGGCGGTAGCAATGAAATCCATATAATTATCAAGCATATTTAGATACAAATAGAAAACAAAATGCATGAGCACGCTGACGAGGGCAGTTAAAGTTAAGATGGAATTTGTGTTCACGACTCGTGCCGGCAATTATACCTATTAAATAAAATAATCACCACTTTTGCTAAATAGGACTGCTTAATATTCTTATTACGTTTACATAGTCTTTCTATTTCCGGGACCCGGAAATAAGTCCATCTTAAACTTCTTTTTTATTTATCTTCGGACAATCGTATGAAGTTTTGGATAGGTCGCGGAGTCTTCTGTTTTAAACATGGGCGGTTAGTTTAGAAATCTCTAATCTCAACTACCGCTTAATTCCGTAATCAAAATTATAAAACTTTGCCTCATTTAAACTCGTAATATATCAACAAGGATGTCGCAGTACATAAACAAGCCTATAGAAAATATTAGAATATAAATAACGGCTCAATAGTAAACATATAATGCGTTTGTAAACAAGTATTGTTTACTACGGAAACAAAATGCGGATATAATGGATTTAGTTTAATTTAAGGCTCGTCACACATTCGCGGTTTTATCGTGCGATTTTTTAATTTCATTTTAGTTTAGCCATGCATTTAATGCCTGCTTCAATAATCAAATATTCTCATAACATAATCATAGCATAAGCATAACTAAGTAATAATGTTCTTAATATGTCATGACAAAGGAGCTCGTGGCTAAGTAATAACAGCCGCACAGGTCGATCTATCAGGTTAATCTACGCTTGCCGGGGTTGGTCAGTGGATGGGTGACTATCTTTACATACCGAGATTCCTCCGTGCCTCAGAAAGCACGTTAAGCCCTTGGTCCCGGCTGTCATTCATGGATCTTTGACAGTCGTTACGGGTCGTCAGAAGCCCGAAAGTCTGACAACCAGTCTTACCAAGGGGTATCGATTACCCAGTTACTGGGTTGTGGTGGTCAGATAGGCGTCGCACCATGTAAAATACTGGTATTCAGCTGCATCCGGATAGACTGGAAGTCAACCCCAACATAGTTGGGAAAAGGCTAGGCAGACTGATTGACTAAGTCATGAAAAAAAATGTGTGTGTCAGCTCCGACATACGACGGGAGTATACTCGTGTTTTTTGTGACGTTCCGACTTTCTATTGTTGGACGAAAACAAAGGACCGTAGGGTAGGGTTTCCATAATAAATCAGTGCTATACGAAAAGCAACTTTAAGGCGTAAAGGCGTTCGTTTTGTTTTACGTTGCGCAGAAAAACGTAACAACGCTTTTGAGTTAACGCTTGTATTTCACTCCTCATAAAATTTCTATACCGGGGGCCTTATATTAAAATCTATTAAGGAGTAAACTCCAAAAAGGTCTCAGCAACATTCCAAGAATGTCGTGTTGTGAAAATGTCAAACTAGATACCTACTAAATAGCTGGGTCGCGAACTCATTGGCAATCTTGAAAGAAAAAAAAAATACACGCGATTATCTATAATGATGAATAACACATGTATTTTATTTAATCAGCAAAAGTAAAACTAGACTTCTGTATCCGATTAGGCAGCGGAAGCCGACCCCAAAATATTTCGGAAAAGGGCTAGGCAGATTGAAGAGTAAAACTAGCTAACGTATTTTTAAATTCGAAAGTATCTAATAAAAATCAACCATTAAACATAAAAATGTCTAGTTACTTTCAATAGTCGCGCGATAAATCGCCAATGTGAAAGCGGTCTTCGCTGACGCGTCAGTCCGTCGACCTTGCGTGCGGTGAAACATTCTACACGTGTGTGAATTGTGCTTAGATTCGTAAATGTTCGATCACGATCTTATGTCCGAACGAAATCGGAGACGATAAAAGTATTATATAATTACTCATAAGTTGCACAATACACGCAAAATACGCTCATTGTCGTGAAGTTGCGGATACCAACCCGTATTACCTATTACCTAAGTTGCACAATAGCACGAACATGGACCGTTCTAAAGTATAAGGAACGTGGTTTTGGCTAGGTAGGTATCTTTTCTTTGGTATAACTCTGCGCTTCTAGCCATCAACATTGATATTCACCATTAGCCACATGCGTTTCAGCCCCCTTATTGCAAGCCTAAATCAAGACAGACAACCGATTCACTTTCAACTTTTCTATTACTGGCGCCACTTTCAAACTTCCTCAAATATCCTTCAGTGTTAGACTATGATATTCAGCATCTCTTGCCGCCAAATCGTAGCTATAGATCATTCACAGTTATTTTACCTCTGTCAGCTCTGACAGCAGCAAACCAATAGCAACTTTATTGCACAGAAAATAAAGATCACTGTGATTTTGACAGACTTGTCGATAGTAGCAACCCAAAGCAACCTTATTGCATCGACAATAAAGATCATTGGACCGACTCAATATTGATTGCCATCGACACGCTAAGAATAAAATGGTAAATTAAACATACACTTCTTCTTGTCCTATCACCACTCCTTTACTCCTACCTTCTGACATTACTTAGGCCCAGTAGCCACTGATGTCTTTTTCGACAGTCTACTAACCCCATTTCTCTTGCAGACGACTACTGGTCCATCCCCCTGTACCTGATCGGCAAATGGAGCGTGACCCTGGCCTACAGCTCCGTGTACATCTACGTGTCTGAGGTGTTCCCCACAAACATGCGACAGACCCTCATCAGCATGTGTTCCATGGCCGGTAGGATCGGATCGCTTATTGCGCCGATGACACCTTTGTTGGTAAGTAATATGCAAGTTGTTATTAGACATTTTTAATTGTAATTAGATTATTAGTAATTAAACTGAAAACAGTCTCGAGGAACAGAGATATTTCAAAAGCCACCAAGATCCAGCTTGTTCAAACACTGGTTTTCCACGTTCCTATATGCTGCTGATACGTGACAACGAGAAGAAGAAGTTATACGTTCTGGAAATGTGGTGCTGGAGAAGAATGCTTGAGGTATCGTGGACCGAGTTTCGCACCAACACCTCTATACGCCAAGAACTCGGTATCAAAATGCGTCTATCTGTTCTGGTCCAAACGCGCATCCTCAAATACTTCGAACACGTCTCGAGGCGTGAGGGTGACACTATAAGCGCCCTCTCCTGCTCCTTCCGCGCGCCCGTTTATCATAGAAATCATACAATATTTGGAATTATTTTAATTTAAAAAAGATATCTTTTGGAATAAATTAAAACGATTATGAATTATTTAGATTTTTAAATAATCTATCCATTAGTGTAATCCTCAAATTAATAGAACGTCACCTTTAGCAAGAGATGCATGCAATCAATAGTATTTTTTTTACATTGGCTCCGTACGGCATTTCATACAAACTTATCCTTTTTTTACTACTAGTCCTTTTTTATCGAAATGATTGAACCGATTTTAATGAAACTTCATACGCATAAGCAGGATACATAGGTCTAAAAAGTTAGTTAAGAACATTTTCGAAATGTCTTATTTAAAAAAGATAATTGGAAATCTCTGTTTCTATGAAATATTTAAAATCGGTCGAATTTAGCTACAACACTATTTTTTATTTTTTATAATACCATTCTGATCTACTCAATTCGGGGAATCACCCCGAGGTTTGGCAACAACTATTGTATTACTAGTGTAAGTACGTTTTTCATGCAACAAACCTGTCTTTCACTGAACGAATTGCAAAATGAGAAAACTAAGATAATCTTCCCAAACAACAAAATAATATAAAAAACAACAGCATTTCAGAACGGAGTAGAAACTAACCAAAACATTTTCATTTACAGTCCTTATACCACAAGTCCATGCCAACGGTGATCTTCGCAGCCATGTGCCTGATATCCAGTACCCTCGTTCTGATGCTGCCAGAGACCAGGAACATGAGGCTACCAGACACAATCGAGGAGGCAGAGGCCCTCTCCCGGAACAGAACCAAGAATTGAGGCTGTAAATCCTAAAAATTAAATTAAGTAGGACGTAGCTATTACAAATATCCAAATTATAAAGACATCAGGGACCGTTTAGACTTTTTGTATTGAAATGCAACTGGTATATTGAGAAAAGGATTGTTAATCCTTGGTTTGTAAAAAGTTGATTTTTTAAAGCTAATTGTGAAGGTGTGTTCTTACTTCGTCATATTTGTATTCGTACCTCGCTTACAAAAAAGCCTATGTGAAAAAAATTATACGAAGCCAATGCACACTTACTTCACAATTCACTGCATGCATTTGATGCTGAATGTATTTAAAATATCATTATAACTTGTCATTTTCAAACAATTTACAGAAATAGAATAATATTTTACATTCACTTAGCGCTTTTAGTGATTTTTGGTGCAAGTGGGCTAAGCACTAAGTGTGGGTCAAATTTTTGGGGCGAATTAAGAATACACCACCAAAGGATCGCTGGTAGATCCGGCGGAACCTCGTTGTATAGAGATTGATCCAATGTGTCGTCATGTTAAAAAATATTATGTGTAGTCCTTTTTTACAATGCACTTTTATATTATACTTATCTACTGATCTTACAAGACTAAGTACTTACACAAAATACTTAACGATAATGAAGAAAATATACTTTCAATTCTGTTGAATCCGATACTAAGAAACCCTCGAAATTTTTTCGGAAAAATTCCTTACACATTTTCAAATAGGTAAATAGTTATAGGTACTACACTTCGGAACCTTCTTGTTCGTAAAAGTCTATGAAGTTATACAAATCCGTAAGCTACTTTTACTTTGTAAACTATTATAGACTTTTCCAAACTATTTTCATTACTTACGAACAATTTACTTCTGAAAAACTTAAGTCTCCTTTCAAAATCACTTGAATTCCCAACTTTAATTCCTCTTTCAATACTTCATAGATACTTATCGGAAATAAAAAAAACTTCTCTTACTGGTATGTTTAGTTAAAGCAATTTTAATTATGGAATAAAAAACCAAATTACTATAACAGTGCTATAAAATAGTTACAATGGAATGAAGCACTTTTATTAATTTTCCAATTAACCTATTAAGTTGTAATTCGTAAGTGTCCGAATACACAGTCCGTTTCAGCATTCGTAAACCAGCACCCATTTACGTAACATATTTCTTTCACAATTCGAAAGATTTTGAAAGAAATTCCTAATCAATCATATATTTGAAAAATTCTTCTGCTCGACAGCGTAAATAACGCAATGAATGTTGTCGAATTGTCAAATGAAATACATAGCAATAGGGATGATGCCTGGGTAAAAAACAAAGAAATTATATTTAGTTCGTCAGCCAGATAATAAAAAAATATTAGGCACGTATTTTTTTTTATCATATTAATAAAAAATGTGTTAGAGTTGGCTGAGGGTCGCATTAAATTTGGGGAGTGGGGGCTCGCTACGTCACAACTATATAACAAACTAAGTATAAAATTTAGCAAGGAATGCCACAAAAAATAAAAAATACTTGTCCAATATTTTTTAATAATGTAAATGACATTATTAAAAAAGACAAAAAAATAAAAACGGACATCATCTCTATCGTTAGTGTGTTACAAAAGTACCCCGCAGTAAACAATTATTGTCATTGCAATGTCGTTCGACTGACTATAACTAAAAGGCGTAAATATAAGTATAAAATGATTTTCTAACATCATATGCCTAGCCTGTTCCCAACTATGATGGTGTCGGCTTCCATTCTAACCGGATGCATCTGAGTTCCACTATTTTACATGGAGCGACTGCCTATCTGACCTCCACAACCCTGTTACTGGGTATTACGATACCCCTTGGTAAGACTGGTTGTCAGACTTTCGGGCGACCCGTAACGACTGTCTAAGATAACCGTTGGTCCCCGCTTTTCCGAGGCACGGAGAGGTCTTGGAATGTAAAGACGGTCTTCCATCCATGGACTAACCGTGGTGCTTGCGGCTTTTATTACTTAGCCCAAGGCTAAAATGATTTTCCATTTCGCTTAAAACCCATTGAACACTCGGTGAGAATCTAGAACTAGACTTCGCTAACATGCTATAAATTACAAAATCGAATAGAAATTTTATGATCTTTTTGATATGTTTTCTAACAAAGAGGCGCACTTCAGCCTCCGTCCATTTTCCTTTGATACATTGTGTTTTAGTATCCGATATTCCTCCTATATCCGATAAGATGACCGTATTTTAAAACTTTAGTTGTTTATTTGATTGTGAAATGTCGTGAATGCAGTTGTTGAATATGACTGTGAGATCGGGCACTAAAAAAATTAACAAAATAACCTTTTATGTTTACGTTCAAAACATTACTTACAATTTATTTGGTTACTTAACTCGAATATGATACATAAATCACTTAATTTCTACTTAATCATATCTTATTTTTATATTTAAAAAAAAAAACATTTACATTGCTCTGCATTGCAGAGGTGGATACTCATTAAATAAAAATGAAAATGTAAAAAAAAATGATGTTGTCCAATGTTGGGCGAAGATGTTGATTTTAACAGCACAAAGGTTTAAACTGTTTAAGAGTTCATTATTATTCATAATACGAGTACAACGTGTCGTTTTGCAACCTCGTCAAATTTCAGGGTGTGATACAGAACATCAAACCGAACAAGTTTCTCCATGGGACCAACATCGTAATCTTGAAAAAATGCTGAACTGTCCCATAGAAAACGTCAATACGAGTACCGGGGACGGCTGATTATTTTTTAGCGATTACGATGTTGGTGCCATGGAGAAAGTTGTTGGATTTGATTGTCTATATCACAACCTTAAATTTGACCAGGATGCAAAACGACACGTTGTATACTGGTGATGCATTTTCTGTTTCCTCTCTTCGAGTCGGTGGCAAAAGTAAAAATATTTTATTACCTATTATGTTAGATGTGTTGGGCCCAGTACCTAGCTGACCACGCCAATCGCGGCATCAGTGGCGTTTTTTAGTTCCTCAGAAGTGCAGGTGTATGGACACTTGAAGAAGAAGAAGCTCCTTTAATACTGACTGTACCTACTTCTAATGTTGCTCTTCTATAAAATGCGAACAAATTGTGCTGAAAATATCAACCACCCACATCAATTTTAATTTATTTAATTATATTTACGTTAATATTTAACAGTATTTTTGTATTAAGTGTCCACATTTTATAATTAGTAGGTAGGTAGTTTTTAAGTTTAGTGTGGGACCAATATAAATAAACCATCGTCCATAAACTACATTTGACTATAATTAACTGAAGCTGTTCATATATTGAACAAATTGAATAAAATGTAAAATGTGTTTTTCTTTTATATTGTATTCAAACTTTTTTTACGATCGAGTAGCACGTTATTAATACAAGAATCATCACATATATTTTTAATCTTGACTATTTTATTGTACACTGAAATATGTAACAAATATCATCGTCGTTCTTTTGACGCATTATATAGTTATACAAACATTCATCATCACAAGATTACATAAACATTACAAATATCCGATAAAGGTTTAATTAAACCGAAGTTTTCCATCCAATACGCACGTCTTAACAAGCATGACATGCATAACAAATGGCTTGAACGAATGAATGATGACTTCTATGATGAATTCATTTCTAATGACTAAATCATCACGTAATTATGATGCCACCTTGATTGCTTCATTATTTTAATCATTACTTTTATTGTGATTTCAATGCTGAACATCATAACAATGACAGTTTACCATATTTTATCATCTATTATTACACGATTGGAATATTAATGTAAAAACTAAGTGTCACTTCTTTGATTGGAGTTCTGTGATAGCAATTACTTTGTTGTGATAGAATAACACAATGTTATGGGAGATTTGAAATTATAGATAATTGTATCAAATTTCGGTGAAGTCTCCACTGAGTACAGCGACGGAGGTGCTCAATGCTGACGGTAACAGTTGGGAGGCGGGGACTACTGACATAACTAAAGCCATAAGGTCTCGAGAGGTAAGTTCCCGTTTCATGATGGGCTCAGCATTGAGTACCTACAAAACGCCGGACCATACATTGCTAGGTTCTTAGCTATGTAGATTTTTTTTTCGCTGTGCGTGAGCCATTCCTACATACAGCCGACTTTATAAAACAGTGGTAGTGCCTGTAGTGAAGAATAAAACTGGTGACCTTACTGATAAGGTCACAAGTTTTATTCTTCACAACAGGGCCAGGCACTACCACTGTTAATACCGTGTGTGTGTATGTGTACACTGTTTGTGTAGTAACTACAGGCCTATTGTTCTTGCCACTGTAACTAAAGTGTTTGACGGTTTGCTTAACGCATAGTTAAATTGATCGGTAACACTACACGATAACCAGTTCGGGTTCGGTTCGGGGGCTGTCCACTGAAAGTGCTATACTGTTTCTTAAGCATACCGTCAAATACTACACAGACCGAAAATCACCATTGTTGCGTGCTTGCCCGATTTGTCCAAGGCTTTTGACCTTGTAGTGCTCCTGCTGTGGAACAAGCTAAGAAGCATAGATTTGTCACCGGAACTCATCAGCATGTTCCAATACTGATATGCGCACCAGTCTAATAGTGTAAGGTGGACGGGGGCAACTTCAGCTCGAATGTGGAGTCAGGCAGGGTAGCTTAACATCTCCTACCCTGTTTAGTTTGTATATTAACGGGCTGATCTTGGCGCTCAGCAGCCAGCATGTTGGCTGTTACTTTGACGGTACATAATGTCAATAATCGAACTTAAGCTGACAACATGGTGCTATGGTCTGAGGCTTGAGGAAGCTGTTACAGATATGCGAGAAATATGCTTGTGGTCGCGGTTTATTGTATAATGTAAAGGAGAGCTAGTGTCGGGGAGAAGGGGAGAAGGTATTAATTTTGTAGTTTTGATTTGATTTGATTTAATGTTATTAGATTTATTTTGATTTTATTTCATTGGATATATTTTGTTTTCATTTAGGCAATTTGATTTATTTCGACTTTATTTAATTTGATTTGATTTGATTTTATTAGGTTTTATTTTATTTTGTCTTATTTGATTTAGATTTATTTTATTTGATTTATTTTGTATAATTTCTATTAATTTATGTTTGGCAATGGGTGTTATGGATATTATTCAACGTCTGCCTTAGAGTTATTTAGAGGAGCGCTTTTTCGTAATACCAAAAACGTGAAAATGGAACAAATACATAGCTTACAAAATGTTTTGTCATGATTTATCGCGGATTTTATTTTCTTTTCGTTAACAAAATGCTTATAAGTAGCCCTAACTTTAACTCCCTAAAACTACATGCATCATGTATAACAAATTAAGATTATAGTCGAATTTTTGAAAGCTTTTGGAAAAGGTTTTTTTGTAATGACGTAGTTTATGGACATACCTTTTGTAGTGATACAACCGAATTACTACTGCACCCAGCATTTTTAGTTTATATATTAAAATACATTTTTGGTATTTTATTATTTTAGGTAATTATTATTATAATATTATTATTATGTAGTAGTGCATCAGTGATTGTCATTATTGTGCTTTTATGATACCTATTATTATTTATTAATTGATTTGTATTTGGTACAAATACATTTTTGTTGAATACACAATTTGTATAATAAACTTTTTATAAAATAGTTTTCCGTTTCATTTTGATGACAGCCTAGTTAACCCTCCGCTTTCAATGTAAACTTATTTTAAGCTGAACGATTCTTCGTGTGTTTACAGTACCGTTTAATCCACATACCTACCTCTCTGTAACAGCCCTCTGGAAAAAGTTTCCCTTATTAAAGATTTAGGTGTACTCTTTGACTCAAAGTTACACTTTGATGCACACGTTGATCACATCACAGCCAAAGGTTTTCAACTGTATGACTTTGTAAAGCGGACCTGGAACCCATAAGAAACCATCTACATTATTATTACTGTACAAAACACTTATTAGATCTCAGTTGGAATAATCCACTGGTGTTTGGAACCCCTTCTACAATAAATATAAATTAAATAATAATAATAATAATTCCTTTATTTTCAGGCAACTAAGGCCCATAAATAAAATACACAAATTATTAATACAAAATTATAAACTAATACCGTAAGGGCGGGTTACTTTGACTCTAGGGCATAACTTTGGCCCAAATCGAGACAACTGTATAAACTGCCCGAAGTGTCACGACCACACAACCGAACGTCGTATGTCCTTCGGTAACTATTAGATGGTGATATAGACGCGTACTTGCGGAACCTTGTGTGGATTTAATGACAGTAAACATCTGTCTCGATTTGGGCCAAAGTTAAGCCCTAGAGTCAAAGTAACCCGCACTTACTGTACATAATATAAAAACATTAGGCACTCGTAACTAAGTAGTAGTAGTATTGGTAGTAGTATACATATAGTGACCAATTGGAATCAGTACAATGTAAATATCTTAGGTTTCTTAACTATAAATTATTTAAGATATCACACTCTTCTAAATAGATAAATTTTCCCAGTCAATTCATAAAGTAAGGAGACTATCATGCATGATCAATCGTTCATATACTTGACAAGATTTGTCACAATAAATTTGATTGTACCTAATAACCTAATAAACCGAATATACCTTCGCATAGGTACCTAGTCGTTCCCAAAGTATTCGTGATAAACTCAGTCTATTCGCGCCGAAGCGGTGTAGAACCAACGCAGGAGATCGAGCTCCTTTACGACGACTAATGAAAATTACAACGATAATTTTGCTGATATTGACATAATTATTTGCATTGTCACTCACACAGTTTAAACATTGTATTTATAAAAAATCCTTTTAAATACCACATAGTTTTAGTAGTTATATTGACACATCTATGTAGTTTTTCACACGTAATTACACAAGACACAATACAGTTAATTTATGATAGACAATTGTTTGCTAAGTTTGCTTGGACCTTGCTCAAACTATTTTCACTGTTGGATTAATTTGTAGATAACGATGCTGGTTGCGTGATTACTGAAGTGTTTAAAATATCTGTACCTAAATATTAAGCATTATTGCGCAATTGTTTGTTATCCTGAAGAAATAAAAATAAAAAAAAATAATACTTGTTAAGATGAAAAACAAAGGTCATTAATTTCCTAACCACAAACACAACGATGAACAATATTAGGGTTTTAGTCCATGTTCTAATTCTATTTTCTTCTTCCTAGAAGAAAATATGAGTGTGGTTATGTTGTTATGTTCCTACATAACAACAAAACCACACTCATATTTTTAACGCTTTGAAGGACGCTTTAAGGTTATAGCAGTAATAGTCTTTAAAAATAAAAAGAGAAGTCCTGACTGACTGACTGACTCATCAACGCCCAGCCCAAACCCTTGAACCTAGAAAGCCGAAATTTTGCACAAAGGTTCTCTTTATAATGTAGGCAAGGGATAAGGAAGGATTTCCGGGTAGTAGGTTCCCGTGGCATATTTTCCGACATCCACGCGGGCGAAGCCGCGGGCAAAAGCTAGTAGTCTTTATAAATAAAAAGAGAAGTCCTGACTGACTCATCAACGCCCAGCCCAAACACTTGGACCTAGAAAGCTGAAATTTTGCACAAAGGTTCTCTTTATAATGTAGGCAAGGGATAAGGAAGGATTTCCGGGTAGTAGGTTCCCGTGGGATATTTTCCGACGTCCACGGGGGCAAAGCCGCGGGCAAAAGCTAGTAACAATTATCTTTCTGTTATGTCTCGTTAGTATCCTTCAATGCGTTAAATAATTTGGGGTAAAGATGGCTAGCCAAGTTGTTAATTAATTAAATTTTCTTATACTCAACCACAACAACAGAATATCAACCTATGTTTAAGTATCATTACCATAGTAATATTTCAAGCATACCTGGCTCATTAAACTTCCCCGCAGCGCTCGAACTTACTTTAAATATTTAACCAAGCTTAAGTAATTAGAATTACTTAAGTATGCAAGGGGTGCGATGACGTTGATGTTGCTCATGATTAATTGTTGCAAAGTATGGTCGCGGTTACAGGTTAATGGGCGGTGATATGTCACTCGCGTTTGACTGGTTGGGTTCGATGTGGAGTGGTGCGCAATCACGATTATTGCTAAAGGGTTTATAAGATTTTGTTGTGCAATTTAAGTCAAAGTATTGGGAGTGATGAAAGATTATAGTGTTTAAAATTTATTTTGAATAGAAATTCAGTTACTTAATTAAATTGTTAAATTCACTGAAAGAAAATGCTTAGCCCAAACCGCTATAAGCGTGAAATTGTGAACATTAGTTCCTTATTCAGGGTGTATCAGAAAGGTGTGGTCAAATTTAAGGATTTGATACAAACCATCAAACTGAACAACTTTCTCCATGAGACCAACATCCTAATCGAGAAAAAAATATCAGTCGTCACATACATTTGCGTCGAGTAGGTATTGCAGTTTTCTATGGTACAGTTCATAATTTTTTCGCGATTTGGTCCTATGGAGAAAGTTGTTTAGTTTGACCACACTTTTCTGGTAAACCCTGTACCTATATCGTAGGGAAGGATTTTTGAAAATTCATTCCCCCAAAAAAGGTCAAAATAGGGGATGAAAGCTTGTATGGAAGTTCGTCATATTTTCCGCTGGAAAAACCATTGCACAACGAAAACATCACTCGCGGCGTTTAGTCATATAAAATGATTAAATAGGTACTCATCATCATCAGCCTATAGCAGTCCACTGCTGGACATAGGCCAATCGCACGCCATTCAGCTTGATTCTGGGGAACTCTCATCCAGCTGCTTCCAGCCACCCTGCGAAGATCGTCGGTCCATCTAGCCTGAGGGCGTCCTACGTTTGTCGACTCACGGTCTCCACTCAAGAACACGTCTACCCCAACGGTCATCGGTTCTACGGCTAATACGGCCAACCTATTGCCACTTCAGCTTGCTTATTCTGGGAGCTATGTCGACAACTTTGTTTCTCTCCCGGATCTCCTTGTTCCGCATTGGATCCCTAAAATAGATACTATCAACTAAGTATTTTTGAAAAAGGAATACTGGTCTCTGACAAAGTAATACTTTTATTTATTTCCTCTCAAAGTAGTTTCCATGGAAACTCTTTTATTCGCAATTCCAACATTAAAATCGTGCAAAAATATCTTCTAAACCTCAGAATCCTACGAGGAAATCACACATTAAAAAAAGAAGGCTCGCTACACGCCAGAAAGCATTTTAATTTCACAAAAATTGCCTTCTAGAATCAGAGCCAGTGCTATTTTTCTCTTGTTTTTCATTTAGCGCTAGACACATGGCCACAAACCGTGGTTTTTGGGGTGTGAAAACTGCCTATAGCAACTAGCGCTCAACGTAACAACACAGCTAGAAGGAATGAATCTTGGGGGGTGGAAAGTTGGATATGGCTATTAGCATAAACATTGAAGCCAACAAAATAAGGTAACGAAAAAAACTTGTGCAAAGTCAAAGTCAAAGATTTATTTGCAGATAAATATGGTTACGAAGTTCTGCGGTGGGTTTGTTTTGTTGTTGGTGCGGTCGGGGGATCCCCGAGCGAAGTTCCTTCTCACGTATGATTTATAAAAAAAAACAAAATTTTCGCAGCCGCTATCTTGGATTGTCATTATGACCTCGCTATCGACTTTAGCAACCTCGAAAACTGAAAACGACACCAATGATAAAAAATGAGAAAATTTTCGCAGCTGCTCCCTACAGTTTGATGAGTTTGATGTAGATAAATAACAGCAGATTTTTTTTCGCGATTTCCGGTTTGGATCAAACCTGAAATCGCGTAGTAAAAGTTGTTCACAATGATGAGTACAATAACCCTTTAAGAGGTTGTTGGTGATTTACAAATAACCCTGTAGGTATACTAGCTGTTGGGTGTGTTTTCAATAATGAAATTGCTGCCATTTCCCAACTATTGCCGTGGACCGCATCATCTCTCAACTCATCATCATCATCATCATCATCATCTCTCTCAAATCTCTTTCCATCTGATGAAAAAGCAAAATGCGACCTTATCAAATATATTTTTAAATACCATATCTCCATAAAAGATTGTCTTAAGTGCATGTTCCAAGTCTGAGTCGAGGGATGGTATCTCGGTGCAACAATGGCGCGGTCCCGTCCCTTTTGTGTGTAACACTCGGGTCGCGGCGCCTCCCAAAATATTGCACTTCTCTAAATCGCCACACAGTGACGTGGTGTATATCGATGTCAAGAAATATCGATAAATGATACTGGCTTAGAAGGTCTCGCAAATGCCGAGAGTTTATGGGTTCGGTTCAGTAGTAGGTATTATTCTGTAAAAATTTCACCGTGAAAAATAAGGTGAAGTGCGCTTGAAGTGAACTGTCATCAAAAGCGATGACAGTTCCCTCACAACAAGCTCACTTTACCTAAGATTTTACGGTGAGATTTTTACAGAATGTTACTGATATTCGACAATGCTATTGAGTTCATCTTTCAAAAACTTCTCGGTATCAACAGTGGAACCTATGTACTATGCTTTGGAATGGGCAACTAGTTTCATATTTCTGACTGACTGACCCCTAGAAAATTCAAAAATGCCTGTAATTATTTTATTTGAAATAAACGCTTTGAGTTTGAGTTGCAACTTGCAAGATTTTTCTTAATTTTTACGTGACACAAATGGTAATGAAAGAAAATGGCGTAAAATTAATTTTAACCACGTCGGTAATGTCGGTAATGATTTAAATTAAATTACTGCAACACGTTCATTGAAGCGACGTGGCGACGCTGAATTATCCTTTGTGGTTCACAATGAACGTAAAATACGATAACATCATAAAATGTGAACGCGTATAATAACATAACATCGTATTTCTTTCATGATTTGCGTTACAATAGCAAAATATCTATGCATTTATTTATGCATTGGTTTACATTGCGTTGATTAGTTATGGATAATAAGCTTAAAGATACTTATCAAGTTGTCATAAAAAGATTTAGACATGCCTCATTTGAAAATCTTTTAGTTTACCGTTTATCTCTAGATCTGTATGCGAGGACTGGTTAGTCGTCCATTTTAACATCTTGATGGTATACACAAAATAATGTGTTAGGTTATTCCTACCTTTTGAGTTCAGCATTGTAACACCAAAGATAAAACAAATACTCCTTGAATGAAACAATTTCATCGATATCGATAACTTACGTTTCCATCACTACAAGTTGACACCAGTATAAAGGCTCTTTGTGTGATTGAAGCGGAGACCGTAGCCTGTCTGCTATCACCACACTATGCTGATCAAGATTACAGGTGCTTCGTTTGACATTACTAGGTATATTTAGTTCAGGAGCTGTTTGAAAGTCTTGCAGTATCGACATACAGGTATAGTCCACGCGCTATCAGAAGGGGATGGAACCTTGTCAAAATAAATCGAAAATGACAGTTCTCGTGTTAAGTAGCGTTAACAAAGAAGTGAAAAGCATACATAGAAATAATCTGCTAAAATGATAACACCCTTTGCTTTGCCAGAACTTCTTTGCTAATGCTACTTCCCTTGAGAACCGTAATTTTCGATTTACTGTGACAAGGTTCCATCGCATTCTGATCGCGCGCGGACTATAGTAGACACATTGGATAGAGTTATATTATAATACATACCTACCTACTAACAATTAATCACTCTAGTGACGGCAAGTGCAACGAATATGTATATTATATGCTGGCACGTATTTAGTCGAACCTTAAATAGTACTCATTTTGCTTTTCTAAAAAAATAAACGAACGATGGTGCCGATTCTCTTGTCACAAACGCCTCTATACTAGACTAAAAATCACTAAAATTTAGTTTATTCCTGTCAAACGACGATTTCCCATTCTGAAATTTACTAAAGTGACACAACTTAACTATATTTTAGATTGACAGGACAAAGATTGTACGGAGTTATTAGTTTAGTGAAAATGGAAATTTTTCTATTCTGAATTTGACTGTTTTCACCTAAAATTTTAACTGTCAAACTAAATCAGACTATGTTTAATCGCGATTAAAAAGGTGTAGAACAAAATTAGTTGACATGAACTAAAATTCACACCGAGACCTTGACTTCGGATGCAAAAACAGTAGTGTATTTTTTTCTTTTCTTTTGCATATTATCTCGAAAACGGTGAGTCCTATCGCAAAAATAATGAAAAATTGTCCCCCCTTTATAAGACCCATAAACCCCCATGACTCAACATGTAGGTACCAAAAAAAAGGTACTTACATTCCATATAAAACACGTTGAAGCTGCCCGCTCCCTGCGCCCCTCCAGCTCTAAAAGATATTTGACCCGGTAACGACGGCTACGTCGGTGAACAAAATATGACAAGCCTTGTCACTTCATAGTGATTTCGTTAGTTCCAATTAAAGCCACCGGGTAAAATATACTACAGGCACTATACCCACGCGGAGTCACGATTGTCAAACTCGATTTTAGTTGTGTCAAAATTGTTATTAAATTTAGAGGTTTTTTTTTGCAGAATAGCTCTAAGATTCTCATAGCAAAAAGTAAGGAATTTTAGTGATAGTTTAGTTAGTTTAGTTCGGGGTACAACAGAATCGGCACCACTGTAGGTATTTTAAATTATAATGATAACCTACGCCTCTTGTTTTTAACGTCAAATAATTAACATCATTAGAAGGTCAATAACTATTTTTTTTTATTTACGTTTCCGCGCGTTCGTGCTAAGCCCTGACACACAACAACATCCTCATTTAAAGCGACGGTATGAGACTTTCAATGATTTTAAACTAAAGATCACGTCTAAACGAGTAGTGGAGTAGTTTTTATGAATCCTTTAATTATTTATATATAGAATAATTTAATTATTTATTTTTTATTATACGGGTTTTAATATATACCTTTTGTTTTATGTGTAATAAATTAATCATGCGTCTAATTTAGGACAGCGCACCTTGATGGGCTTGTCTTATTACTGGCTGGACCATAAAAATATAAAAACTGGATGTACGACGCGTTGCGTGAGCTCAGCTCAGCACAGAACACGCAAGCTAACCACTCAAGGCCGCTGGCACTTATCTGCGTCTTTATCTATTACTCCATTTCAGTACCATTTCATCATATTCTAAGATAAATAAATAAACAGAAACTCCTCCTAAATCTCGCCAGAACTAAATTCTCTGTCATTTGATTACAAACTCTGTTCCAAAGTCTGTTAATAAGCAGTAGTTGTAGTTTGTACTTTGTAGCTAACTGCAATATACGAAGTGAGCGAAGCCGAGCGCATAAGTTTCTTGCAAGGCGTTCCAAAGTACTATCCGATGATATTAGAAACAGATTTGCTTGATACGAGTTTTATACGGACGGACGGTTTTCGTTATTATATTAGAGAGTAGAGTGTAAGCTTTGGAGTAATTAAAAAGAGGTTTTAATTTGAGTTGGTCTAAAGGCGCTCCTATACGGGCTATACCTTCACGACAATGTGTGGATATTGCTCTGCCATCTCGAAAACATTTTATTACAGCTTATAATAATCTTTATATTACATTACGAAGTGGTTACAAATTGTGTGAAGTTTCTGACACTTGTGCTAGGTGGTTAACTTGTGTTACAAGAGCCGGAACCCTCTCCCCGGAGTAAATACTATTGGAAACTTATGCAATAAGAATAACAATGAAAAAATAAAGAGACTAAACTAATACAAAATAATAATAAAAATGGTTAGAAAAAGCCTGTAGCCTGTGATTGTGCGTGTGCGTGTATTATGTGTGTGTGTATGTGTTTGTGTTCTTGAAGTATGTGTGTGTGAATGTAAATTGAATTGAATGAACAGGAAAGGTTGACTGGGACCGCGAGTAAAGGGTGAAATTGAGTGCCTCACTTAGGCTAAAATTTATATTCCGAAAGAGTTTTTAGAATTTGCTCTGTTGCGCCTTAATTGAGGGACAGTAGCCAAGGCTTTAAACCCAGCTTGACCTTATGCAGGGAAGTTTATGAATAGGCAGATTGAAGGATTTATTAGTAAATGTTAAGTCGCGGAACAAAAGCGATAAAATATTTTTAAGCGTGTTTAATGTTTCTATTAGAGCCGGTTTCTTGATCCGTAGTTAACTTATCCAATAGTTAAAAATAGTAACTAATGCTTAAATTTTGGCAAAATGTGAAGCAAATTTAACCATTAATTACTTTATTAATTATTGGTTTGAGTTAACTACGGATCAATAAAGCGGCACTTAGATCATTTGAAAGTATTTTAATTAAAAATGTTTTTGTTTGTTCAATTTGAGCATAATGTGATAATGTGCATCAATCACGTAAAAATTGACAATTTGATCGTTTCGGGGAGTCTTAAACCGTGTACCTGGTAACACTGAGCTTGTTAGATTTGATATAATATAATTATAAGCATATATATAGCTACTACGCAAATAGCAAGCCTTAAATGTCAGAATGGTTATTGGTTATTTATTGTTTATGAAAGTATTATGAATATGGTTTTTAAGGGAAGGATTTCATAAAGAAAAGCACAGAAAGACAAGACTAGATATTTATTATTTCAATTAGGCTTGTCAATAATTATTCATCTTTAATGAGAAAACTATTGTCCGTTCGCAAAACTAGGTCTTCATGGAGAAGAAGGACAAGAAACTCCATGGAAACAGTATTATAGTATTCTATCAACACATTTCTTATATTTCCACAATTTATAGTTATCTCAAACAGTTAATTCTATCACTCAGAATTATAGCAACATAATAACAATATTTAAGGTATAATATGAAATTACATAACTTACATGACACCTGGTAGATATATTTCACATCACAACGGCACTAGCACTAGCCACTTGAACATCCACTGAGCAACTGCCTCGAGAATGTCATTACAATTCTTTTTATAACCTACCACCCCTTCCATTTATCCCTTCCCATAAAACAGTGACAGTTTGTATCAATCGTTTCAAACAACCAGTTATATTAAAATAGCAATATTAATTCTAAGATATACTACAGTTACTATCAAATATTATTTAATTATTTATAGTATCATCATCTGTACGATTTTGAGAAGTGAAGAGTGGTATATTTCGTAAACACAATAACTAATCAAATTAGATACTTCTACATTGGTCTCAAGCTTCGTAAATGTGACAGATGTCAATATCCAACAAACAGTTATTCTAATAATCTAAAGGTTGTTTTACAATGATTCGATGATTCTAATCACAACCGAACTAACTTCCGGAATCAAGGTAATCTCAAGCATTTATTTTTAAATATTAGACACATAATAATTACATTTATCTAACACGGCCATACTGACAAGTACTTCGCTCTCGAAGTACATTAGATACCGTTTTTCTACAATTGTAATTTACTTTTCTTTTGTCATTGTCATTGTCATTTGTTTTGTTTTGCCAATTGCCTAGACATGTCAAGTCCCATCCACCCGCTGCCAGTGGGCTAGACTTGCACCAAGCAAATGACCGACCAGCGGAAACACTCACAGTCATAGTCACAGTCAGCTAATTACAATTATCTAATACGACCATACTAACATGTATTTCGATCTCGAAGTACAAGATAATCATCATTATACAAAAACAATAGTGTGAAACTTAATCACATCTTACTGTATGTGGCCAAACACCCGCCGTCGGTGAAGCTCAATCACCCGCAGTCAGTGAATGCCAGACAACAGTCAAGACAAGCTCTTTTTGTATTAATTAAATAAGTAATCAAAACAATATACCGCTCGGTCAACCTGACAATATCATTGCAAATTGTATTGATCATCCTTATTACATTTTCTATAAAATAATTGCAAATACTTAATATGGTCACTCTGTTGGTACCTTACTTTTTAGTAAAAGGTTATAATAATAAGCCAAATCAAAATTATCAAGAAACACAGATCAGTTCCGACAAACCTACAAGTTTATTTTAACAATACTATTAGTAAGCATTTTGAAAGTGAAAAATAATAAAATAAAGCTAATTATGAATAACCTTCAACCTTGTCATATTTGTTTATCAGCAAGTTATGTGATATTCGCTATTTCTTTCATATGTATAAAAATACAATTATGCTTCATTTACTTTATGACATTACCAACTTCAATTTTGTAAAGTTTCCTCCAAAGCCATTTTTTAAATTAATTTGTGATCAACAGAACAATAATATTAACAATTTTAAATTAACTTTCCGTGAACACTTGCGTTATTTTTTCGACCATACAATTCTCAGCACGTTTTCATGTTACGACGAGGGTTGAGTCAACGACCCGCCGTTATCAATGGTTTCCAGCAGAACACGATTGCTCCAACGTTGATCATGAAAATAGCAAAATAAAATTCATTAGAAATATGTTATGTGAGACTGAGCACTATCCCACTTCTGATGTTAGATTTGATATAATATATAATTATAAGCATATATATAGCTACTACGCAAATAGCAAGCCTTAAATGTCAGAATGGTTATTGGTTATTTATTGTTTATGAAAGTATTATGAATATGGTTTTTAAGGGAAGGATTTCATAAAGAAAAGCACAGAAAGACAAGACTAGATATTTATTATTTCAATTAGGCTTGTCAATAATTATTCATCTTTAATGAGAAAACTATTGTCCGTTCGCAAAACTAGGTCTTCATGGAGAAGAAGGACAAGAAACTCCATGGAAACAGTATTATAGTATTCTATCAACACATTTCTTATATTTCCACAATTTATAGTTATCTCAAACAGTTAATTCTATCACTCAGAATTATAGCAACATAATAACAATATTTAAGGTATAATATGAAATTACATAACTTACATGACACCTGGTAGATATATTTCACATCACAACGGCACTAGCACTAGCCACTTGAACATCCACTGAGCAACTGCCTCGAGAATGTCATTACAATTCTTTTTATAACCTACCACCCCTTCCATTTATCCCTTCCCATAAAACAGTGACAGTTTGTATCAATCGTTTCAAACAACCAGTTATATTAAAATAGCAATATTAATTCTAAGATATACTACAGTTACTATCAAATATTATTTAATTATTTATAGTATCATCATCTGTACGATTTTGAGAAGTGAAGAGTGGTATATTTCGTAAACACAATAACTAATCAAATTAGATACTTCTACATTGGTCTCAAGCTTCGTAAATGTGACAGATGTCAATATCCAACAAACAGTTATTCTAATAATCTAAAGGTTGTTTTACAATGATTCGATGATTCTAATCACAACCGAACTAACTTCCGGAATCAAGGTAATCTCAAGCATTTATTTTTAAATATTAGACACATAATAATTACATTTATCTAACAAGCTCGTTCTCTGCAGATGACGTCATCGGCAGAAATACCGGTCTCTTTTGCAGATTTGCCGATCCAGTGCACGCGAGTAATGGTACTTGTACCGCCGTACGGATTTGTAGCTTGCTTGTTGAAAGCAACAAATCTGTATTCTGCGGCGATGCCAAGACGCTCCGATTCCGACCCGGTGGACGCGTAACTTACAAATACTCGTAAATCATTACATAATTACAAAAACCTCAAAATAAATATACCTCCGGACTAGAAAAAAAAGAAGGACTCCGCGCCACGCTTATCAAAAGTGAAGCACCGTACCGATCTATGTGTGCGTGATTTGACAAAGCTGCCGTCGCCGTCGTGTCACGTAATGGCGGCTGGTCGGCATACTATGATGTAAATGTGTGCGTGAGGCGCATGTTTGTACAAACGGTCCCGGTATACTTACTGTGCTTCACTTTCGATATGAGTGGAGCAGAGTCCTTCTTTTATTCTAGTCCGTGCTGTAACCGGACCTTATCTTGCACAAAGATTTATCATAACATTCCTTTGTATTAGGTATTGTTAAAAAAAGGAAATCGCAAAATCAAAGACGACATGGGGACAAATGAAATCTGTCCCCGTTTTCAAACGCAGTACTTGGGGCCTTAGGCTAAACACGTTTAGTTTTCTGATGCGAAGCTATCAAGTAGAAGATTATCGTAAGATTTACATTTACATAAGTTCTGCTAAGGAAAATGGACGAAAGACGTTATGGAATGGTAATGAATGGAAAAAGACAAAAGGGACGTCAAATCAAGAGGTGGGAAGATGACTTACCAAAAGGATGGAGAAGATTAGCTCGTGACAGAGATGAGTGGAAGAAACTAGGGGAAGGCTATGTCGAAGGACAACCTGACCAACAAACTGATTGTTGAAGAATGTGTTTTTCTGTATTAAGCTAGATTTAAAATTAAAACATCGTAATCGCGAAAAATTTTCAAATGTCGCATAGAAAACACTCGACGCAAATGTATGGGACGGCTGATTATTTTTCCGCGATTACGATGTTGGTGCCATGGAAAAAGTTATTCAGTTTGATTGTCTAAACCACATCCTTAAATTTGATGAGGATGCAAAACGACCCGTGGAAATCAAACCAGTGTCCCGAGAAGGTTCACGATTTCTTACTGCTACTTTTGCAAAACAAGGAAACCCAAATTATTTGTACTTTACACAATAATATGTGGGTGTCTTGTTTACTAATCTTTAAGTATGCATTGCTATAATTGTTTGTATAATTTTCTCATGCAAATGTGGGCTCAACTTATAATTACTAACCTACGCATGATTATAATTTAAAACCGGAACGCTTAGATGTACTTACATAACTGTTTATCATAACACTGCTTTGAAAACAAGTTGTTTCTAAAAGGTATTAAAAAATTAACTCTTACAAACTTTAAAGTTTGAAATCGCAAAAAAAAATCAGCTGATGCCTTTTTTTTGTGTATGTGAAATCATCAAATGACTTCTCCCGCTCTGGGCGGCGTGTCAGACTTTTACTGACTAAAATCCACCAGAGTAGTTCCTTCAGTTGCCTGTGCCAGGGCCACGGTATCTCTTTCGAACAACCCGCGACCCCGGCGGCATCGGCCCTATCGGACCCCATCACTGGTGACATCTCTTTGAGGCGCGCGTGGAACACGACGCGCCTTCGACCCGGGCCTGTACCTACCGGACGGCGAGCTACCCATTGCTCGGCATCCGCAAGCCCGCGCCTACGGTGGCCGGGAATCTGCTACGGATTCCGCCGCCCAGGGCGTCTCCTGCGGCGACTAGGGGCGCGAGGGCGCGACATTTGCCTCTCCGTCACGCGTTCCGCCTCCTCCTTCGCGAGCATTGCTTCGCAGAAGGAGGTGACGGCCTCCCATGCACTCTCGCTCCGTACCATGGCCTGGACCAGGTTCGGACACGAGCGATCGCCGCCGCCGATCGCCTCCGCGAGAACACGGCGGTGCTCCGCCCAAGCCGGGCAGACCTCCACTGTATGCTCCACCGTGTCCTCCGGGTGATCCACACAATGGTGACACCCGGGATCAGCTGATGCCTACATTTATGTTCGCACAACACGGCAACAGCTGATTTTTTTTTTCGCGATTTCAATGTTAGTCCCATAGTAAAAGTTATTGAGTGTTTTTTAACACCTTATAATATACTATGGGGAAAAGGGACCACTCTTACCAAAGGGTATTGTGTTACCCAGTAACTGGGTTGTGGTGGTCAGAGAGGCAATCGCTCATTCAGCTGCATCCGGTTAGACTGGAAGCTGACCCCAACATAGTTGGGAAACGGCTAGGCAGATTGAAATACGACGCTTAGTTGTTTTTACATAACTGATTACAATAGAAATGCTTACAAAAAAAAAAATTGTCATGCGTAGCATTATCATCCTATAATGTTCCCAATACTGGGACACAGGCCCCCTAATGGAGGGAGTAGACCGTAATCTACCACGCGTACCCAGTGCGGGTTGGTAGATGTCACAACATGTCTTCGAATTTTTGATTCTAGGACATGCCGGTTTCCTCGCGATATTTTCCTTTACCATTTTGAGAGCAGTGGTGAAGAAAATATTTACACAAAGTAAAGTGCCTGCTTGGGTTCGAACCCACGACCCGTACTCGTAAGTCGGGGCCGTTACCACTGTGTCACCACTGTTCTGTCATTATGTGTGTCATGCGTAGGAGAGTAGGGGCCTGTTTTACCACCTACGATTAAGTTCCTATTAACTTACTTGGCAAATAATTTCATACAAATTCTTTTCCATTTTTAAATTTATTCGGTGAGTAGTGAATTTATATGAAAGTCCGAAAATGGAACAGAATTTGTATGAAATTATTTGCCAAGTAAGTTAATAGGAACTTAATCGTTGGTGGTAAAACACCTAAGTGTAATTATAAGTTGAGTAACTTACCTACGCATGATTATAATTTAAAACCGTTGGGAAACTGAGGAATTTTTTGACGCCATAAAATTTAAGTTTGTTAATAGTTTTAGTTAAGTTAGGGTAGCATATTTTTATTCTTTTAATTAATTGGGTTTAAGTTGTTGTTTTGTCAGTTGTGTTTTTGTTGTTTTTGGGTTTTGTTGTTGTTTTTTTTTGGGTTTGTTGTTGGTTTTTTTTTTTTCAGTTCGTTTATTTTCTGCAATAAATGAAATGAGTATATAAGAGGAAGTTTGAAAGTGGCGCCAGTGACAGAAAAGTTGAAAAAAAATCGTTTGTCTTAGTATGAGCATGTAATGAGGAGAGACGAAACGCATGTAACCAAAAGAGTGATGAATATACATGTTTATGGATGGAGAGGCAGAGGAAGGCCAAAGAAAAGATGGATGGATTGTGTGAGGAATGATATGAAAGAGAAGGGAGTGAATGAGCGTGATGGTTGACAGGGGAGAATGGAAGAAGAAAACGTGTTGCGCCGACCCCAAGTAATATGGGATAAGGGCAGGAAGATGATGATTTATTTTCTGCAATAAAATAAATAACCTAGAAACTAAGCACATATTTGTACAAACAATAAAAACACTTTTTAGGGTTCCTTACCCGAAGGGTCCAAACGGAGCCCTATTGCTGTCACTCAAGTGTCCGTCTGTCCGTCGTCTATCACAGGTTTTACAAGCAAACGTTTGGAGTTACAGTCTTGAAATTTTCACAATATAAGCATTTTATTGACCGAAAGCCAAAAAATATTCTAAAAATATTTTAAAATATTTTTAAGGGGGGCTCGCATTCAGCTAATAAAAAATGTTGACCAACCCCATCGAGTGGGTATCGTTGTTTAGAGCTCGTTAAGTAGATCCTACTAATATTATAAATGTGAAAGTTTGTTTGTTTGGATATTTGTTACTCAATCACGCAAAAACGGCTGAACGGATTTGGTTGAAATTTGGTACACAGATAGTTTATAACCTGGATTAAAACATAGGATACTTTTCATACCAGTAGAAGATTCCCGTGGGATAATTTCCGACATACACGCGGGCGAAGCCGCTGGCAAAAGCTAGTTAATAATAAAGTTATGATGTATGGATGCCAAACATGACCTCTTACTTTCGTAAATATAAAAAAGTTAGAAACATGCCAATATAACATAGAGCGTAGCATTACTGAACCTGAAGAGAAAAGATAAAGTGAAACTGAAACATACGAGTATAAGGAAAAGAACACATATTACAGACCTGACATTCACAATAAAAAAATTAAAATGGCAGTGGGCAGGCCACACAATCAGAAACAGAATAGACAAGTGGGCCAAAGACGTAATTGAATGGTACCCAAGAGGAGATGAGGAAACGGGGAAGGCCGGTTCGTAGATGGGAGGATGATCTCAGCTTGACGGCAGGCGCCGCGTGGAGGAGAAAAGCACAAGATCGTTCGTGTACTTTGAGTGAGGCCTATGCTGATGAGCAAGACAAACAACTGATGTCTGATATTCATAGCGTTATGTAAAATTAGTTTTAAGTTTGTTAATAAAGGCTTTTTGAATTTGAATTTGAAGGTTTATTTAGCGGTTATTTAGTTATTAATTTATTGAGACAAAAACATTATTTTACTAAAAGGTACTCGTAACATAACTAAAACTATTAAAAAACTAAAATATGGCGTCGAAAAATTCCTCCGCATCGCTGTCGACTGGTAAAGTACCAAGAGACTGACGACATTGCCACGTTGTATGGCAATGCTAAGCCGCTGGCCAAGGTAAAAGCCAGCCCTTGGGTCACGGGAAGTGTCAACCAGCCGTTTGGAGATTTCGTTGAACAAACTATGAGCACTCGGACCCCACGGCCCAAGGGTTTCAACCCCAAACGGCTCGAAAATATAATTACCGATAAGAAATTATTAAATTATTATTAAAAAAATTTATCATATTAGATTAAATATGTAAAATTAGTTTTAAGTTTGTTAATAAAGGCTTTTTGAATTTGAAGTAGAAGTAGATAAATACTGTATTTTTGTTTAAAAAACTATTGGAAGACACCAAATGAGAATGAGAAGCCACCAAAGTCAGCTTTTTTTTAAATTTTGTTCCGAAGGATTTTTAACTTCCCATCGACCTATGAACTTGAAATTTGGTGATAATGTTTATTATTACGTATATTTTACTAACAAATACCAATATATTGATAAATCAGATTTGGTACGGAACCTTAATTGTGCTAAGTCCGACACGCACTTGGTCGGTTTTTAATTTAAACAGGTGTCCCTTTACGGTAATCAATGATGAATTATTGATGACAAATTCATTAATGTACTATTCTAACAAAACATTATTGCGTGTGCTGAATTATTTTAAAAACACGTCGACCAATATTCGTCGCACGTGTTATCTGTACACATTATTATAATTTACGCGATATTGTGATTTTTTTGTGACGTCTGCGATAATTTATGATTTCAGCCTGTGGAACATTTGTAATTTAAAACGGACATAGAATAAGTACTACATAGAGACTATTACACTATCTTTTACCCACGACTTCGTTCGCGTGGCAGTCAGAAAACAGAACAAATAGACACCTACTAGGTACTGTGAGGAGTCGAACCTCACAGTGGGTAACTACACTATAAATGAAAGAGGTAGACGGGAGGTAAGAGGGCCGACACCGCTAGTTTATTAATTAGACTCAGTTTCAACTTAAATACATCACTGCCTTAGCGGAACCCTAGAAAGAATCTGACTCTACCATTTGAACAAAAGCAAGTTTCGCTTTTCAAAATCAAAATATTTTATTACACATAAACCTACATGGGTACTCATGAAACGTCAGAAGCTAGGTGCACGGTTCCAAATTGGTCGTTTCCTATGGAGAAGAGCCGGCAAGAAACTCCATGGTTACTCTTTTAAAAATAATTGGCTTTTACGATATTTTCAAATAACAGTGTTAACAGGTATAGGAAGACAATGTAGGTCTTTCAATATCTACCAGGTACTTAACAAAATAGAAAATAGTCAACAAATGTACAGTCTACTAGGCCTGCAACGTTCTCACATTCACAAAATAGAAAATATTCTATGTAAAAGATTAATACGAGAATTCTTTCTTCTTTCTTCTATAGTAATTCGATGTTTGAATAATAGAATGTCTGCCAGTAACATACTAAGGTATACCCAAATGTAAGCTGTAGTAGTGTGTATTTAGGGTACGATGGGACTGTCATACGCATTGCGATCATAAAAGTCCCTAATTAAACAAAGAATAAAAAAAATAAAAAAAAAACATACTAAGGTTGACTTACGAGTATGCAACAACCTCTACAATACCGACATTTTCATGAAAAACTATACAACATTAGTTTTAGTATATGCGAAACCCGAAACACGTGTCTAGTATTTTTATGTAAAGAATCTATGTACAAAATTTCAAAACTGTGTCATGAAAAATCACAAAGTTATACGCTTGTTATGTTACCTGGTTGTCCGTACAAAAACATGATCACCACGCGGCGCCTGCTGTGCGCCCGTGCCTAGTGCCGCTATGACCTGCAGTGACTTGTGTTCGTCGCGCTGTGTCCATATTGTAATCTTTTTTATTGATTTTTGGGGCAAAATATAGTACTGTGTAAAAATTATTGGAATCGATTCAGTTAGTTATTCTGAACAAACTATATTCAGGTTTCGCATATACTTACTAAAAATAATGTTGTATATAACAGACCTGTATTATCTTTAATGTCTTGTGAACCGTTTCTTCCTGTACAGTTTCAGCTCATCTTGATTGACCGCTAAGGTTCATGATAGATACTTACAGGCAGAATATTCTTTATTGTACACCATAACAAATTCAATTATTATATTCTCCTACTAGTGAGTAGTGACCCGCCCAGGCTTCGCACGAGTAGCCTGAGAGCTAAAAATTTAATTTAAAAAAAACTTCACATGGTCACCCGCTGGGCTAATCTGAAGACTGCCAGAATTTTTTTTTTGGAGTCCTTATGGAACGTACATACATACACAGATCGATTTTTATATATAAGGTCTATCTATTCATACACGAAATTTCTCAATGGGTCTTTGTACTCATCATTATGAACAACTTTTATTATGGGAATAACCTTCGCGATTTCAAGTTTGGTCTCATAGTAAAAGTTGTTCATAATGATGACCCCTTAAGAGGTTGTGCGTTATTTAAGTTACACCCTGTATACGAAGAAGTCTGAAAGTGGCACCGACCGGTGACTGAAAAGTAGTGTGGAAACCGGTTGTCATGATAAGGGCATGTGATTTGTGATGCGGAGGAATCAGGAAAATGTTATAGGAAAGTTTTGAGTATGAATGTGGATGGCTTATAAGACCAGAGGAAGACCAATGAAACAATTGATGGACTGTATGAAAGATGATATTATGGCTAGAAAGAGAGGCAGGGTGACTACAGAGACGACGACTAATAAAGAAGTAAAGAAGAAGAAAAAGACATGTTGCGCCCAAATGAAATGGGATAAGGGCAAGAGAATGGTATATGGTTTCTACCAACAGAGTGAGAATAATATTTTGAAACTGTAGTCAAAAAACCTTAGAATTAAAATTTACCCTTCTTAGCAATCGGGGAAAAACCGACATGAAAATGGGAATTGGGTAAGAAAGATGATGATTACTAATATGGAATGCAATTTGTACCGATCTTAAAAATCTCGCGATTCCGGAATGGGTAAACTTAGTATTTTTTTACTAAATCGAATGCTAGCTAATGTTATAAAGTAAGTTGCCAAACTGACATAGCAAAAGTCAGTATAAGTAATGATAAAAATTAATTTTAAGTAAACAAGCATTTGAATCCCGATGAAGCCGGTGATTTGTTTGTGATCCCGGTGTCCCGGCATTTTTAAAATAAATAATAAGTACCACATATTTATGAAGTCGTTTGTATACCATATTTCTAGCACAAGTTACCAGTGTACCGCCCTTACGGGTGGTCCATCTGAATGATCGCCAATTTAGGCCAGCTTGGCGAGTACTGGCTTCCCTCGAGGCTTCTGACCCCCCCCCCCCCCCCCCCCCAGATGTATCCGATTAGTTGTGCATTCCCAGATTTTCTAGAACCCCGGGATATACATTAAGAAAAAAAAAAATAAGAAGCCGCTTCCATGTTTCTTAGCCAAAAATAAACTTTAGCTAATTATGCATCCGATTATCCGATCTCTACATTACAACGGTTTACTTTAGTAGATAATCAACAAAGTCAATGCATGCCATAACTATAATTTATTTCAATTTTGTCTGTCGCGCTTCTACATCATATTCCCTGTAAATTGAGAGGTCTGGCTCTTGTGATACAGGAACTCCTGGTACAAGAGTCAGAGCTACACATATATCTGTAACTTTGAAGTGTAAGTAATGAAATTATTATTTCCTTTATTTCATTTACCTAAATACACATTCATCACATTTTTAAATATTTTTATAAAAACAAAATAAAAAAATATTTAAAAATATAAAAAACAGTAGCCCACCGGTATCGGGAACAGGGTCCAAGCTACCGGTGGTCAGGGCTCTAAAGAGAGGAACCTCCTCACTATGCGTGCCGTGTCCAGCAGTACTGCTTTCAGAATCAAGCCCTTGACCCAGCCGCGCAATGAGAGCCTCCTGAAGTGTTGGTCGAGACTCTCCGCTATTAGGCCATTAACCGTAACGATTATCGGTACAATGATTGCAGAGTCCACGTCCCACATGTCGACAACCTCGTGTGCTTGATTTTTTTATCTTTCTGAGCTTACACGAGATTCTCGTCATGAGGGACAGCGATTATTTATTAATTATTGTTATAAAGTATTATAGGTACCTGCAGTTTAAAGGTTCAAATATTACATCCAAATCAAGTCAATAATTACGTAGACTTTACACAAATACAAATAGTTTCTGTTAACGTAAGTCAATTCTTCGTAAACAGCTCTACAAATGTTTGTTGTTACTAAGCACCTGCTAAAAATGATACTCTCAAAGTAAGTAGCTGTGTGTTTACCTGACAACTTGCGTAATACACAGCTTTATTATGTAAACTATATAAACACTGTGGTCAATGGATTTCTTTAAAGTATAGTATCACTCAGTATATAGGGTGACTGGTAATTAGTGACCGATACTTAAACACATGATTATACTCATGCTATCAAACAACTTTTACTATGGGACCAAACCTGAAATCGCGAAAAAAAATCAGCTGTCCCTTACATTCATGTTCGCATAACTCGTCAAAATATAGGGAGCAGCAGATTTTTTTTTCGCGATTTCAGGTTTGTTCCCATAGTAAAAGTTGTTTGTTATCATGAGCACAATCATGTGTTTAAGTATCGGTCACTAATTACCAGTCACCCTATATATATAGTCCGATGCCTTCCACGCCAAGTCAATCTGCCTAGCCTTTTCCCAACTATGTTGGGGTCGGCTTCCAGTCTAACCGGATGTAGCTGGATACCAGTATGTTATATGGAGCGACTGCCTATCTGACCTCCACAACCCAGTTACTGGGTAATACGATACCCCTTGGTAAGACTGGTTGTCAGACTTACGGGCTTCTGACAACTCGTAACGACTGTCAATGATCCACGAATGACAGCCGGGACCAACGGCTTAACGTGCTTTCCGAGGCACGGAGGAGTCTCAGTATGTAAAGATGGTCATCCATCCACGGACCAACCCCGGCAAGCGTAGCTTAACCTGATGGATCGACCCGTACGGCTGTTATTACTTAGCCACGAGCTCCTCACCTCAGTTCCTCTTCCACGCCAAGTACGCTACAATATAACACTCTTGTAAAACCCCATCTGGACTATCTAATAGAAGTATGTGGCACTGCGGCCAAAACCAATATTGAAACGCTACAAATAGCACAAAATAAGCTAATAAAGATTCTTTTCCATTATGATTACAGTACACCAACGCAAAAAATATACAATGAAACTAAGCTAATGAACGGATGACAAACATACATATATAATACTTGCATCTTAATCAGAAAAATACTTAATAAAAATATTCACGCACAAATACATTTCACAAAGAAACATCAAATACACAAAATTAGGCTCAGAAATGCAAATGACATAGAATTGTACTCAGCACGCACTAGCTATGGCAGAAAAAATGTAATGTACGAAGGTGCAGCATTGTATAATAAATTACCAAATAACATCAAAAATGCAAAATCCATGTCAATGTTTAAGAAACAACTAAAATTGTTCATGTTAATAAAATGAGCGCACTTTAGTACATTGCATACCACATCCAGTTGCGCGTGTTCCGCGTATGTTTACATTTTAGCTGTGTTCAATAATCGTGGTTAGTGGTTCCCATAATTAAGAATAGGACGGGTGACATATCTGATAAGTCAAACTATCGACCTATATCTCTCGCAACCACAGTGGCAAAAGTGCTGGACGGTATGATTGATTCTAGCTTGAGGGAATGTCTTTCCGTGCATGACTCACAGTTCGGGTTTCAAGCTGGACTGTCAACGGAAAGTGCCATAGTAAGTCTCAAACATACGGTCCAGTATTACACTGACCATAAAACGCCGGTATACGCCTGTTTTCTGGATCTCTCCAGAGCCTTCGATCTGGTAAATTATGATGTACTCTGGAGTGAGCTTGAGGATAGGGGTGTACCGACAGGAGTCCTTAGGATCCTACAGTATTGGTATGGGAATCAAGAAAATGTTGTAAAGTGGTCCAATGCACTTTCTGAGACATACCGATTGAAATGCGGTGTGAGACAGGGTGGTTTGACATCCCCTAGGCTATTTTGTACATACATGGATGGCCTAATCGTGGACCTCAGCAATATGCGGGTCGGATGTAGCGTCCATGGTGTGAAAATAAATAGTATCAGCTACGCTGATGACATGGCGTTGCTGGCGCCGACGGCAGGTGCCGTGAATGAAATGCTGAGGGTCTGTCAGGCATATGCTGCCTCACACGGGCTTGTTTATAATGTTAAAAAGTGCGAATACATTGTCTTTGGGGCCGGCGGTAAATGCCCTGACACTATACCTAACATTACCCTAAACGGCTTGAGCGTCAAAAGAGTGACAAAATTCAAATATCTAGGGCATTTCCTCGCTGACGATCTTAAGGACAATGTTGATATTGAAAGGGAGCGTAGGGCATTGGCGGTCCGAGGTAACATGTTGGCCCGAAGATTCGCTCGGTGTAGCAATCTAGTGAAAGTAACACTTTTTAAGGCATATTGCCAGTGCTTTTACACCGGGAATCTTTGGGTCAACTATACCAAAAGAACGCTGGATGACCTACGCGTACAATATAATAATATTTTTAGGATGCTGTTGCGACTGCCACGATGGTGCAGCGCTTCTACCATGTTTGCGCAAAACCGAACTGACGGCTTCCACGCCGTCATTCGCAAGAAAACCGCGTCGCTGTTGTCAAGGTTGCGGGCGAGTGGCAACAGCATTCTTAAAACTGTGGCGGAGAGTATCGACTCTCCAATTATTATAAGTTTTGTGAGAAGGACAATCACTAAGCATTAATTTGGGGATGTCCTTTTCACAACGCTATTTATTCTGTTTTGTTTAGTTTTAATTTTTCTATTGTATTTTAACTACTAACACTAGTAATAAGTTATAATATTGTTTACTAACACGTTGGATCTTTGTTGTCCGAAGAATAAAGAATATTATTATTATTATTATAATTACCAATTACCCTACACTTTTAGAATATTTTGTATGTTGTAATTTTTTTTTTTGCCAAAACTGTACGTAAAATCAATTATGTTTATAAAATAGTTAAATATATCTCATGTAAGTGAAATTTCTTATGGGAAATAATAAAGACAAGACATCTCTAACCCGAGTATCTTCATCATTCAGAGTTTGGTATCACTCAGTATCTTCATTATTCAGAGTATAATATCACTCAGTATCTTCATCATTTAGAGTATAGTATCACTCAGTATCTTCATCATTTAGAGTATAGTATCACTCACTATCTTCATCATTCAGAGTAAAGTATCACTCACTATCTTCATCATTCAGAGTATAGTATCACTCAGTATCTTCATCATTCAGGGAAAGACGTCCATAACAGTGCGCCTAATCGTTTAGAATATCCAGCCAACAGCCAAAAGTTCCCCCAGCGTCATCTTGAATATCTTTGAAGTCTTACAACACACAAATTCCATTTAAGCACACACATTTACCTCTCATTATGCTCTAATTGTTGGTTTTTTTTCTCGAATGTCCGTTTTGAAAAAAAAAGTGTTTTTCGCATATATCTCAAAAACGGCTGGACATACAAATTTAAAAATTATCACACACATTTACACGACGTCATACACTAAAGATCTACTGAACAGAAATCATGAAATTCGACACTTTTCCGCTGGACACAAGTTTATTTCTGTAAGAAGATCGGTCAGAAGATCCTACATTTCGCCAGTTATGTTTAAGACCCCGTAATAGGGGGCGAGCATAGTGGGATCAAGCGGGCAGAAATCTGGACTCCGGGCTGCTACTGAGAAGTTCCTTAAAAAAACTCAATAGCACCTTGCCCGACCTGGGAATTGAACCCAGGACCTCACGCTCAGCAGTAAAGCTTAAATCATCAAATGACTTCTCCGTGGGCGAGGGCGTGTCAGACTTTTACTGACTAAAACCCACCCATGTTCCTTCAGTTGCCCGTGCCAGGGCCACGGTATCTCTTATGAACTACCCGCGACCCCGGCGGCAGCAGTAGCGCTTGCGACCACTAGACCAACCAGGCAGTCGAAATACAAATTGTAGGTAAGTATACACAATTAATACAAATTATGAAGTTTAACAGGCTCTGAACATTAGCCTAGATTTTAGAATTATTTATTTCTACTGCGACCTTTTGTAACTCTAATGATTGGTCTATATTGACTACTAAATTAAATCATTTATCACTTTAACAATTACTTACCGTTGTTTGACAGTAATTAGTTAATTAGTACCATTCTCGGTACAATCTATCGTGTTGGTTGACATCGTACACCTGTCATATTTATTCGATTGTTTTGACGCCACAAAAGAAATAACAATAGTAATAAAAAATTATCACAAAAAATAGCTTAAATAAGTAGAGTATAGCGCCTAGGACATTGACAGAGGGCGCTGTTGGCCAATATTTGTGAAATTGTTACAGAAATGGGGAAGGTTGGGTAAAGCTAATTGTAGATGGCGTGATCATAGCTAGGTCCAAGCCTATAATAAATTTAACATTTCGTTCGTTCATGAGTTTGGTTTTATTTCACTATTTCGTTATTATCGATTATTTAAATATTTTAAATCAAGTATTTGACATGGAGAGTATCGGAATTTAAAACCTTAAATATTTCCTCGTAGTCACTTTCTTCAAAATGTTTTGAACTCGGTTTATTTTTTTTTTAAACTTTACGAATAGCTTTAATCCACAATCTTCTAATTTTAGTGTCTCGGGAAATGGACTTCAATTTCGGAGTATTTAAGAACACAACAACGCGTCATTTCCGCAAAAATAAAATAAAACGATATCACACCTTCTATTATTAGCTTGTGTTGGGAACTAGCTATGACAACGTCATTTTTAACCGACTTCAAAAAGGAGGAGGTTATCAATGTATGTTCCCCGATTACTCGAAGATGGCTGGACCGATTTGGATTATTTTTTTTTTGTTTGAAAGGGTATACTTCCCAGGTAGTCCCATGATCATCAAGTCAGGATCTGATGATGGGATCCTGGAGAAATAGAGAGAACTCTTCCAATTTTATAGGCACACTTGAAGCGATTTGGATAGTTTTTGGAAGAGTACTTTCTTGGAGTGGTCCCATTTCAATTTGGTGAAGATCTGATGAAGAACTTCTGAGATAGGCAACGGAACTCCTCAATAAATGATAGCAAATGGACTGGGGTTGCTGAAATCTCATGTCTGTTTTTTGTTCACACCAGTTCATAACATAACATCACGCCAGTACGCTGTGAAGGTGTATGCACATGTGAACCACTAAAAAGTGAAAATGAAATGAAAATTATATAATTGCATAGCACGTGTGAGCACTATGTAGCTACTATTAAGCTACCTTTTACTGGGTACGTCTTTCACTGACTTGAGTGTGCGCTGGCGGTTGAGAGTATGTCATGCTCACTCAAATGTCTCGCTGATGGTGGCGTGTGTGTTGGATCATTAAGTTCCCTTCAAAATGGTTGAGCTAAATGGTGCTGATCCATGCGTCATGTTCGTGAACGGGCGCCGTCAGTTGGGACTGGTCGTCTCTTAGCTGCCATGGCTTATTTTTAATTTTAATATTTAATTTAGTTGTTTTAGTTATTATCTTTTTATTACGGACGCTATTTAACGTGCACGTCTTTCTACATTGTTCTCACATGTATATTTTCAACTTGAACGATGTAACCAATATTTTGTAAAAATATTATGATTTAAAAGAGTGTCCGTGGAGTTTCTTGCCCGTTCTTCTCCATAGGGATCTACTACGCTTTGGAATGGGCAAATAGCTTAATCTTTCTGACTGACCGACCCATTGACAATTCAAAAGTGCCTGTAATTGGTTTATTTGAAATAAATGCTTTGAGTTTTGAGTTTGAGTTTGAGTTTGAGTGAAAAATAAAAACTTTTTTACAAAAAAATACAACCGACTTCCAAAAACAACACTACAAAGTGAAAAATAACTTTAATTTCGGAAGTCGGTGGCAAAAACGAAAATACATTTAATCAGACACCGACTTCCGAAATTAAAGTTATTTTTCACTTTGTAGTGTTGTTTTTGGAAGTCGGTTGTATTTTTTTGTAAAAAAGTTTTTAATAGTTGCCTTCCCCATTGTATAGACAAAACAAAATGGTGGCATTAGTTCGGATTTTAGCCATGCGCCAAAATAACCTTGGGTAAATATTATAACCTGTGCTAATACGAGTATAACACAGGTTTGCGTGATATTCCCTACACGAGTACGCACTTACTCCCAGAGAATTATGATCCTTTAGGGATTTAGATGTTTGCTGACTAAATAATAACTCATTTCGAGGATCTGTCTTGAGATATTAATTGTTGTAATAGCATAGTAGGTACTCGTACCTATTATTACACACTTGATTCAAAGGCTGTTGATTTTATAGAACTTCGACATGGAGTGATCAATAAATAATTATTGTTTATCAATAGCTTTATATTACTACGGGAAAACTTTATCATTCATAGTAAAATTTTATTATTCATCATTATACAGGTTTGAAAAGTTAGAGGCTGGACCTAAAACTTAAGAGCGTTGTCTCCGTACGGCATTTCATACAAACTTTCAAGTCCTTTTCTATCGAAATGGATGAACCGATTTTAATGAAACTTTATACGCATTATGCAGGATACATACGTCTAAAAAGTTAGTCAAGAACATTTTCGAAAAATAGTGTTGCAGCTAAATACGACCGATTTTTTATATTCCATAGAAACAGAGATTTCCAATTATCTTTTTTTAAATAAGACATTTTCAAAATGTTCTTAACTAACTTTTTAGACCTACTTATGTATCTTGCTTATGCGTATGAAGTTTCATTAAAATCGGTTCATTAATTTCGATAAAAAAGGACTTGAAAGTTTGTATGAAATGCCGTACGGAGCTAATCCTACTAAAATTACAATTATGTGAAAATGTGTAAGTTTGGATGTTTGAACTCAATCACGCAAAAACGGTTGAATATGATTTGTTTGGCACACAGATAGTTTATGATCTGTCTGTAGGTATTAACACACAGGATACTTCTGTACCCAATTCTGAAGTCCACGTGGATGAAGTCGCGAGCAGAAGCTAGTGCCGAATAATGTCATCACACAAATGGCTCTAAATCATTACAGTCTCCTTCTCAGGCTCCTCAAATAAGGCGAGTAATCTGTTTACCCTCGGAAAGCACTTACAATTTCAGGAAACTTCCACAACACTCTCGGGTCAGATTTTCTGTATTCATAATTCAGAACTTATTCAAGTAAATTACCATTCGTCCTTAGACCTCTGGGCTCGTGCAGGGTTGCCAGAGAAAAATCTGAAAATATTCCTGTTTTTTTTTACCAGTTTGGGTTGTGTTCATTTTCTGGACTAAGATAATTGTTATAAAGATAACGATATACAGCAGAAGCGGTACCTTTGTACTCAATACTTATATGACTGTGTGTACATAAATAATAAAATAATATTTATTTGTAAAACATGAGTGAACAAAACAAGTACTATAATAATATAAGGTTCCATCAAATAGATGGACAAATTTTAACACAGCGTTCAGTACGTCTAACCAAAGATATCCAAGCAAAAAAAAAAACACTGATTAAAGTGATTTTATTTTGACCTAAAATAATAAAAAAACGCGTTCACGTGGTCACGTGCGCCTGCACATTTGTAGTATCAAAATTATGAAATAACAAAAACATGGATGTGTTTATGCATTGGGTAACCAAAATTTTTAGTAAAGCTGATTTTTTTTCTTGTAAGTATCTAATGCGTTTATCTAATTACTTTTTTTTACCATTTTCCTTATTTTGGTGATCAGAATGATTTCTAAAAGTTTATCCTGTATATATTACCTGTTTTAATGGGACCTTATATATAAATGATAAAGTTACGTTACCTAGACTGCTTCTAAAATGGAATTTTTCAGTGGCTTACTCTCAATCACAGAACAGATCAATACAACGTGTCGTTTTGCATCCTCGTCAAATTTCAGGGTGTGATACAGAACATCAAACCGAACAACTTTCTCCATGGTAGCAACATCGCAATCGCGAAAAAATTTTCAACTGTCCCATAGAAAACTTCAGTACCACTCGACGCAAATCTAAGGGATGGCTGATTATTTTTTCGCGATTACGATGTTGGTGCCATGGAAAAAGTTGTTTGGTTTGATGGTCTATACCACACCCTTAAATTTGACGAGGATGCAAAACGACACGTTGTATATCTCAACATTTGTGTAAGTATTAAAATTAACACTTAACACGAGCTAACAGGCCTCAAACCCACGAACTCCAGCAGCCTAATTGCGTAACACATAGTGTGTTATTGTTGTTACAATCACAATCTAAATGATTTTGAAGCATATTGCTAATCCAACCTATTGAGGACAAACCTATTGAGGTTTTTGTGATGTTTCTATTTTGTTTTGGTCCTTAATTAATTAATAAACAATATTGTAGAAAAATCCACTGCTTCATATAGTCGAAAAATTTGTCTGCTCAGCAACGTAAAGACGATGAATGTTGTTAAACTACCAATATGAAACCGATTCCTACTGGTAGTGTATTACCTAATTACCCCGCAGCCATGCCATTGCTTCAAATACTAAACTCGCGTCTTATCCTTCTTCGCAATAATATTATAGTGTTAAGATTATCTTTCCACGATTGTCATTTGTTTCCACTTGACCCACTTCACACCACACTCACTCCACACACACACACACACTCACCCACACTCACACACACACACACTCACTCCCACTCACACTCTTCACTTCTTTTTTTTTGCTCGCAAAGGAGGAGGCGGAACGCGAGAGGGAGAGGCAACAGCCGCGCCCTCGCGCCCCTAGCCGCCGTAGGAGACGCCCTGGGCGGCGGGAATCGATTGCCGATTCCCGGCCACCGTAGGCGTGGGCTTGCGGACGACGAGTAATGGGCAGCTCGCCGTCCGGTAAGGACCAGGCCCGGGTCGGCGGCGCGTTGTGTTCCACGCGCACCTCAAAGAGATGTCAGCAGTGACGGGGTCAATTGGGCCGATGCCGCCGGGGTCGCGGGTAGCTCGAAAGAGATACCGTGGCCCTGGCAGGGGCAGCTGAAGGAACATGGGTGGGTTTTAGTCAGTAAAAATCTGACACGCCCTCCCGCTCTGCCCAGAGCGGGAGAAGTCATTTGATGATTTCCCATCCATAAAAAAAAAAAAAGCCATGCCATTGCTTCAAATACTGAACTCGCGTCTTATCCTTCTTCGCAATAATATTATAGTGTTAAGATTATCTTTCCACGATTGTCATTTGTTTCCACTTGACCCACTTAGCTTACTAGCAATTGAGCATATTTCCCTATCCGATCTGGTTTCAAGGTCTCTGTGACAAACACTGAAACCTTGCACGTGTCAGAAACACAATGGTTGGTTGTCAGCCCTACCAACCCAGCCACCTTCAAGTTACAAGTTCTCATTCCATAATTAAAAAGTTGCCTTTTTCATGCCCAAACGCCATTTTGTTTTTAACAATAATAGCACTTAACCGTGATTAGTTTAGAAAAGTATCAAAGGTTTATTTAATACTTTAAACACAAAAGTACAGAGGTGTACCTTTGGGTAATGAATGCCTAAAGACAAAGCAGTGGTAGTGCAATTGTGAAAATTGAGGAATAAGTGTTTATTTTGTTGTGGCTAAGTAATAACAGCCGCACGGGTCGATCGTTCAGGTTAAGCTACACTTGCCGTCATTAGTCCGTGGATGGGTGACCGTTTTTACATACCAAGAACCCGCCCCGTGCCTCGAAAAGCACGTTAAGCCGTTGGTCCCGGCTGTCATTAGTAAACTTCTGACAGTCGTTCCGAGTCGTCAGAAGACCGAAAATCTGACAACCTGTCTTACCGAGGGGAATCGTATTACTCAGTAACTGGGTTGTGGAGGTCAAATAGACAGTCGTTCCATGAAAAATACTGGTATTCAGCTGCATCCGGTTAGACTGGAAGCCGACCCAACATAGTTGGGAAAAGGTTAGGCAGAAGATGATGAACCAGATAAACATAATTAATATGCAGTGCGCTCCAAAATTCACGTTGTAATTTTTCAATTTTTCAACTTCAGCTGTGATGCCACATAATGTTTTTTTTTTAACAGGTAATCCTAAGGGATTACCGGATTATTTTTTATTATGAGTCACATGTTTCGAATTATTCAATAAAAACGTTATAGCGTTCAAATATTTGAAACTAGAATTTAAATCATAATGTGGCATCGTACGTAGCTGAAGTGGAAAAATTTCAAATAACTTTTGGAGGGCACTGTACCTTTTAAAAACGAATAATTAATATTTTTACTGTCGCTGAATCAGTGATTTAAATTTAATCGTCGGTTTATTGAGGTTATAAAATATTCAAAAGGAGTACTGAAACTTTGAAAGGCCAAGGTTTTTTAATTAAAAATAGCTTTTTCGTGCAATGACTCGTGTGATTATTTTTAGCTAGGGATTCCCGTAGACTGTGCTAGATGACTGGATGGAATGACGACCAGGTGAAGGTCGGCAGGAGGTGTAATCTTGAAACCTTCAGAGTTTCAAGATTACACCCAACATCATCCTTGGAAGTCCAGTTCCTTTGACGTTTCATGTCTATATAATAGTCGACCTTGAAATCAAAACTGACATGATCAGGAAATGAGTGTTTCTATGTTTTTCTAGTTTCGCAAATACATTTCAGATCGATAATAGGAATATAATTATAATATACAGGGTTACTGGTGACTCGACCACTTCGTTGCAGGACTTCATAGAGAACCCTACTATGACATCCTGCAAGGAAGTGGTCCATTGTAAAGCACAAAAACTGTTTGAATGGAAGACGAGCTGCCTATATTTAGGTGTCAATTATACAGGATTACTGGTTATTGACCAATATCCTCGTAAGGGGTCACTGTACTCATCATTATGAACAACTTTTACTATGGGACCAAACCACAAATCGTGAAAAAAAAATCAGCTGTTCAGTACATTAAAAATGTACTGAACAGCATCAAACTCGTGAAAATGTAGGGAGTAGCTGATTTTTTTTTCGCGATTTCAGGTTTGATCCCATGGTAAAAGTTGTTCATAATGGTGAGTACAGTGACCCGTACGAGGATATTGGTCAATAACCAGTCAAACTGCCCAGCCTTTTCCCAACTATGTTGGGGTCGGCTCCCAATCTAACCGGGTGCAGCTGAATACCAGTATTTTACATGGAGCGACTCCTACCTGACCTCCACAACCCGTAACTGGGTAATAAGACCCCTTGGTAAGACTGGTTGTCAGACTTTCGGGCTACTGACGACCCGTAACGACTGTCAAAGATCCACGAATGACAGCCGGGACCAACGGCTTAACGTGCTCTCCGAGGCACGGAAGAGTTACGGTATGTAAAGATGGTCACCCATCCACGGACCAACCCTGTCAAGCGTAGCTTAACCTGATGGATCGACCCGTGCGGCTATTATTACTTAGCCACGAGCTGCTCTGGTCAATAACCAGTAACCCTGTATAATTGATATCTAAATATAGGCAGCTCGTCTTCCATTCAAACGGTTTTTGTGCTTATTCCAACATTAATCGATATGAAAATTGATACAATTGTCACGTCTATTGCCTACAATGATTTACAATTCATGGGCAACATAAGTAGGTAAGTATATTAATTACTTGCGCCAATCAATAAAGTAACAATACCAACAATTTAATTATTAATGGCGTTGTAAATGATGATTTATCAGTTTCATTCAGAATTCATAATTTCATTCACAATCTTAATGCAATTAAAACTTCGTTTTCTTACAAGAATGACTTTTGCAGATATTTCAATGAAAATCATCATCATCTGCCTAGCCTTATTTCAACGATGTTGCGGTCAGATCCAGTCTAACCGGATGCAGCTGCATACTAGTATTTTACATGGAACGACTGCCTATCTGACCTCCACAACCCAGTTACTGGGTAATACGATACCCCTTGGTAAGACTGGTTGTCAGACTTTCGGACTTCTGCCGTAGCTGTAACGACTGTCAAAGATCCATGAATGATAGCCGGGACCAACGTCAATGAAAATCCTATCTAATATTATAAATGCGAAAGTGAGTTTGTTTGTTTGTTTGTTAAGCTTTCACTAAAACGGCTGAACGGATTGGTACATGGGAAGTCCATGACCTGGATTTGGACATAGGTTATTTTTTATCACGGTTGTATGTTCCCGTGGGATAATTTCCGAACTCCTGGCGGGCGAAGCCGCGGGCAAACACTAATATAAATCATAGCAATATCTGTACGTTGAATAAGGTAGAAAGTGGGAAGCAAAGCATACATTTGAAGCTACTTGTCTGATAACAATCCCTCTGAGTTAAAAAGTTTCAATCCCACAAAGAGCTCGGCTTTAGAATAGAGTTGGATAGGGATGGGATATGACGGTGGAAAATATATCGATAAATTATTTAAAGGTGAATTCTAGATAGTGGTCAACCTCGTTGCACTAGTGGTCGCAAGTGTTATTGCTGAGCATGAGGTCCTGGCCCTGGTCGGGCAATGTGTTATGGGTATTTCCATCTGGAATTTCTGAGAAGTAGCTCGGAGTCTGGATTTACGCCCAGTCGACAGCAATAGGCTCGCCCCCTATTACATGGCACTTAAACATAGGTAACATAAACTGCAAAGTCGGACACCTAACATTTTCAACGATATGGTAAAAATATTTAGAAGAGTTCGTGGCTAAGTAATAACAGCCGCACGGGTCCATCCATCAGGTTAAGCTACGCTTGCCGGGGTTGGTCCGTGGATGGGTGACCATCTATACATACCGAGACTTCTCCGTGCTTCGCAAAGCGCGTTAAGCCGTTGGTGCCGGCAGTCATTCGCGGATCTTTGACAGTCGTTATGGGTCGACAGTAGCCCGAAAGTCTGATAACCAGTCTTACCAAGGGGTATCTTATTACCCAGTTACGGGTTGTGAAGGTCAGACAGGCAGTCGCTCCATGTAAAATACTGGTATTCAGCTGCATCCTGTTAGACTAGAAGCCGACCCCAACATAAGTTGGGAAAAGGTAGTTGGGAAATTGTTGGCTAACCTAAAAATAAATAAACAGCTGATTTTTTTTCGCGATTTTAGGTTTGGTCCCATAGTAAAAGTTGTTCGCAATGACCCCTTAGGCTTTGCGTTAATTACGGGACATGTTGTATCTAACATTAATGCTACATCTACTCTAACTGTGAACTTACAAGACTAGCAATCGAAATTCTTTGTAGGCAGAATGACAGTTTCGATAAGGTTTCAAGATATTTTATTATAAAAAAAGACACAGTCACTTAATGAGAACAAACTTTCTAAAATAAATTAAAAATATAATATATGTATAATATGTGTATGTATATGTGTAATATGTGTAATGTGTGTGTGTGTATAATATATGTATGTCGGGAACGTCAGGATTTACTCAGTTAGATTTAGACAGACATGTGGCCAGAAGATGGGTTTCGTGCAATGAAAACACACTGGGTGCTATACACGGTGTTTAAAATCACAATCACTAAGCACAACAAATCGAATACAGTTCCGTGGCGTAGTAACCCCGATGTCGCTCCGATGCGATCCAACACTAGACTGTTCTTCTCGCCATCAGGTTAAAACATCACGACTCTGTAGAAGCGCGCTGTAGGCGTGGGCACCTCACGTGATGTCGCCAGTGGCGCGCTCGCGATTCGTTACGCGTCCGTACTATTGACCGGATCCGACATATAATATAAGTATTGAATGCATTCTTTGATTGCAATCTCATTCGATAGTTCAATCAAAGCTGCATTATCCTTACCAGTGTGTTATAAACTCGAATCATTCAAACACCTATTGTTGAGTCATATATGAACCGCGTATCGTTACCTATTCTCATTAATGGTCCAAAGCTGTACCTGTTACTAAACAAATATACCACTATTCCATTATACATCTGTGTTTTTCCCTTCACATTTATTTTAGAACGACACAACTTAAAGGTTAGGTTTAATGATTATTCTCAAAAATGACACAAAATTACTGACATGAGAACAATGCTTAAGGCGCTATCGCTATGACCCGACAGAGACCGCTCTTACTAGTTTTTTTTTGAATCCATGGGAAATATAAAAAACAGGGATCTGACGGTTAGCCAATCTCTTTTACTAACACGATTAGAATTACTTTGGTGGATAAAAAAAAATCCAAAAGTTATCCCTTTTAGTAAAGTTTAATCAATCTCATAGCTACAAAACAGACGTTTTTTTTTTATTTTTTATACAAAATATAAATGAAAAGGCAGTAAGATTGTTTATTGGAATTCGATGAGTTTGTCGTGATAAAATTATTAAAATAATTACTATGTTTAAATACCTACCAAATGCAACCACTCGCGAGCCTACTTCAGTCACAGAATAAATAATACACTTCTGGACACATCTTTTGGCCCACCTTGTATTTTCAGTTTCGTTTGGTCCTAGCTAAAATTTTATATTAGGTCGAGCAAAAAGTTTTTATGCAGTTTTGAACCTGGCACATTCACAATTTCATTCAATAGTCTTTTTTTGAATTTCGAACACAGAATTAAAGAAACAAAAGACAATTTGGAGCCTGTTTGTTGATATCAAACAATCGAATACTAAGAAAACTTGGTTTTATTGGTTTACTTGGATTTAATTCTTGAAAAAGTGATTGATATCTTTGGTTTTGCAACAAACATTACTTATTCTTAACATTAAGGTGAGGTTCTATCAATAATCTATGGATACTTCACCTGAAGTCGCCGCCCAAGCTGTGGCTCTTATTCAGGCCGGACACAGCCAAAGAAACGTGAGTGCTCAACTTAATTTAAGTCGATCTGCGGTCCGAAATGTTTATCGGAGGTACCTAGAGACTGGCGGCTTTGTTCGTCGCCAAGGAAGGCCACGATCTCGGGTCACAACTGAAAGGCAGGATCGATTCATCGTGACGACCAGCTTGAGAAATCGTCACCTTACCTCCATTGAGATTCAAAACCAACTTCGCGACTTCCACGGAGTATCTGTGAGCGCTCGAACTGTTCGGAGAAGGTTAAAAGAACGCGATATGGTACCACACAAGCCAGCTAATGGCCCCAAACTAACGCGAGCCCACCGAACAGCGCGCCTTCATTTCGCACGCAGTCATTTAAATTGGACACAGCAAGATTGGAGCCGTGTACTCTTTTCTGATGAGTCTAAAATTGTGTTACATGGCAATGATGGAAGGAAGAAGGTCTACCGACGTAAGGGAGAGCGTTTCGCACAATGCTGCTTTGAAGAGAGGGTTGCTTATGGCGGTGGCTCATGGACTGTCTGGGGCGGTATATCCGCGAGCGGCAAAACTCAACTTGAGGTTGTTACAGGACCACGGCTGCCAACATTAAATGCTGAAAGGTACATTCGTGAGTGCTTAGAACCTCACGTGATACCATACGCGGACTATGTGGGCCCAAATTTCCTTTTTATGCATGATAATGCAAGAGCCCATGCGGCCGGCATCGTCAGGGAATATCTTCGGGATGTGAACATCACAGTTATGGACTGGCCAGCCAGAAGCCCAGACATGAACCCCATTGAGCACATGTGGGACGAGCTAAATAGACGTGTTAGGGCTCGTCAGCCAGTTGCCCAGACGATGCAGGAGTTGAAAACTGCCATAGAAGAGGAATGGGAGATGATCCCTCAAAATTTCGTAGAGCGGTTGATAAACTCTATGCCTAATCATATGAGAGCTGTGGTAGATGCCCATGGAGGCAACACGCGTTATTAAGTTCAACCTTTATTTGATAAAACATGTTTTTTATTCAAAAATCAATTGCCTTTAACAAGGCGCATATCCGACTTGTTAGGCGTAGCTCCATGTCGTATGGTATTCTGAATTCAAATTTAAAACAATACGATCGAAAAAGATGGTAAAATGTATCAGGTTTAAAACTGCATCAACAGTTTTTGTTCAATCTAGCAATCATATTTCGGTAGGAGCCATCGAAACCTAAACTCTAAGGTGGGCCAATAGATGTGTCCAGAAGTGTAGTACTTCAGTTCAGTACGCGGCTCGAGCGCCGGATCATAGGGCCTTAAAATAAATAATAAATATAAAGTTCGTCACAGATGTCACGGTAGCAATTATGATACACCCACCCAATGCTTTCAGCTTTTAGGAAGGGTGTTATTTGTATTTAAATATTCAGCTAATTGAGTTTTGAATTAATTGAATGAGTGTATTTTTTTTATACATGAGGGTATTTCGTTGTATAAATTGCGCTCCTTCAAAAGTTTTTTTTTTTTTGCCAAATTTGGTTCTCATCTTCGGTAAAATTAGAAAACTAGCTCGGCCACTGCTACATTGGGTTACTTGTTTTACTTTAGTAAACGATAAATTAATCTGTATACTTTTGTTGAGTGCCTTACTAATGAAAATACATGTGTTGTAAGATGTGTTACGCGCTAACATCGCTATCACTAAACCTGGACTCGGCGCATGACTACATGCACCGAAACTAACACATCTGTGATCACAGTCGCAAACCTACAGTTACCAATAGACAAGGACAGAGATAGGAGCTGGCAATGTTGTGCAAGCGAAATCTCACTAGCCGCCGAATGCTTACGATTATGAATGACATTGCATGTCTATCTCGCTCTCACAAAAATGACGAAGCAAACATTAAATATTATTATAATATTCAACTAACTAACATTTTTGACTGTACTTAAGAGTGAAAAGTAATCCTTTGGAAATTATTTTTGGTTTTTGAACTATTTGTGTACATTTTGAAAAACATGAAGGCATGGTTGCTGCTTATTTAGATGATTACGGTAATTTTACTTAACGTGATACACAAACGGCATTTCGATTGTGACTAAGGTCAATTGTGTGCGGTTAACTCAATTTATGCGGTCCACGTCGAGGAGCGCGAACCTTATCTTCCTAATTTATACATCAATGGTACTGTAGGTTTCATAGGTAAAGATCGATTTCCTAGAAGAGCGGTGGCCGCCACATAACGGCAGTAGTGACGGCTGTCATGAAAATGATGGCAGCGGAGTTTGACTTTACGATGTCAAAAAATGAAACCGTAGCTTTAAAAATCGTCAACACAATCACTTATTAAATAGTGTTTTTTAACAAGATGCAAAAACGTTTTGCGATTGTAATTAGGTTCACAATATAATTCAAACTGGTATAATTCGCGACCGATCACATTGTGGCTCATCTTTGAGAAAAAACACAGCTTTTTATACCATTATCGCCGTGTTGCAGTCTCATTCAATAGCTTGTAATGTGTCATATTAACGCATATGGAACCTCTACATTATGTCGTACAGTAACATTAGCGTTTCGCGATCATTACAATCTTGATTATTATTCTAAACTAGCTGACCCGACAGACGTTGTCCTATCTTGGCTATGAATATTCTAATGTAAACGCGTGAAGTTAAAATGTTTTTTCTGAAATTTTCCAATTGACAATCAATCATAAACACAACAAAAAAGAATTAGCGAAATTGTTCCATCCGTTCACGCGTGATGCGATGACAAAGGGAAATAGGGATTCATTTTTATATACATACTAGCTGCGCCCCGCGGTTTCACCCGCGTAGACCGGGATAAAAAGTAGCGGTATGAAAAAATAGATGTTAGCCGATTCTCAGACCTACTCAATATGCTCAAAAAATTTCATGAGAATCGGTCAAGCCGTTTCGGAGGAGTACGGGAACGAACATTGTGACACGAGAATTTTATAAGATAATAGATAATGCAGTAGCCATCTCTTTAGGGACGAGCCGGTTTACTCGTTGAGAGGAAACGAGGTAATACTTGTCGTGATCGCTTCAATCGTTTTTTGTGATATCGCTTAGGTACATACTGATTGAATAATTATTTTGTTTGTTTGGAGTTTTTTTTTTTTTACAGCCTCTCTTGTATCCTAAACATATTGAGATCGAGAAAGTTAAACATTTTAATTCAGGAGTTATTTTACATAGTCCTGAATTTAAATATTCGTATTCAGTAAACTTAGTAATGAGCAACGTTCTCGTTGAACGGAGGCAAAACGCAATATGATAACACGGTCCGGCGCGGTATACGGCTATCGCCGTCATAACAATAAAACTTCTATTGCTTCTCGTTTAACTTCTTTAACATACTTGTAGGTACACAATCGTAGGTGTAATTCCAAATGCCATGGATTTGAATTACAGTCCAGCCGTCGAGAATGCTTTCTTGACACCTATCAGTTTCATACTAATTACAAACGAATATGTGTTTGCGAATTTGATCCTTATTACTACTACAAATTATCCAACTGACAGATGTCAGAAACGCATTCTCTCGACGACCGCACTATAAGTAGTTCCTAGCTACTCGTCACTTTTCACTTTCGAGCAAAGCCAAGAGGAAAAGTAATGTGCGATTAAGTGTTTGCAACTATCTGTAATAATTGGCCTTAAATAGTTGCTAATCGATTACTCAGCCTTATTTCTTTTGAACATAATCAGTATAATTAAGCAATAGATAAGCGTTTACCGATGCCGCCTCTTGTCATAATCCCAGTATCACCTTGCAAATCAGTAGAAAAGAAAGGTCGTTCCGTTCGTTTCCCGCTCAAACTTGGTTTATTATTAACTGGGGTTACGAGTGAAAAATAAACTAGTCGCAAGGCTGAAAGCCATAATAGCTATTAAACCTTAAAACATAATTAAATTTATATATTTTTTTTTAATTTCACCAAAAATTTACATCATTTTAATTCAATCAATTTGCCTAGCCTTTTCCCAACTATGTTGGGGTCGGCTTCCAGTCTAACCGGATGCAGCTGAATACCAGTATTTTACATGGAGCGACTGCCTATCTGACCTCCACAACCCATTAACTGGGTAATACGATACCCCTTGGTAAGACTGGTTGTCAGACTTTCGGGCTTCTGACGACCCGTAACGGCTGTCAAAGATCCACGAATGACAGCCGGGACCAACGGCTTAAGAGCGCTATCACAATTTCTCTTGTATTTGAGCGTTTGACTCGAGTTTTGACAAGTGATTGTGGTTTTGTTAGAGCTACAAAATTAAAAAAAACATATGCCCAAGAAAGCTTGATTATTTCTCTTGTTCTAAATAAATATTTCAATTTGTTTACAAAAATCAGTAAAACCTTGTCTCTGCAAAGGATGTTTCATAAAATTTTACTTTTGGACATGTTTTGATGCTTTGTTACATCGAAGATATAATAATTTAATCATTTAAAAAAATGTCCTTGAAACAACTGTGTCTTCAACTTTGGAGTGCTCAATTCAGTTTTTTATGTTTCATACAGTAATACACCAAAAATAATTCCGTAAACCAGAGAGTTACTGACAATTTTTCGTCCGAAATTATATTTTTTATCTACGAATGTATAATCCAAATTCATGCAAAATGTCTATAATAAATAAGGTTACTATGTTACCTTGCTTGATAAAAAAAATTAGTCTATTTAAAAGTAAAATAATATGTTTAATTAATTATTGTATGCAGTGCTAAAAATCAATGTAAATCTCGGGACACACGGTCTTTAGCTTTAGACGCCGACGCATCGCATTATGTAGCAATTTAGCAGTTGTGATTACGTTTATTTTGAGTCATATAATAATTATTTTTTTGTTTAAAGTGTGCAATTTCAATTTATGAAAAAATCACGGTCAAATGTAATAGCGCCCTTAACGTGCTTTCCGAGGCACGGAGAAGTCTCGGTATGTAAAGATGGTCACCCATCCACGGACCGACCCCGGCAAGCGTAGCTTAACCCGATGGATCGACCCGTGCAGCTGTTATTACTTAGCCACGAGCTCCTCGAGATCATTTTAATTATATCGGTAAAATGTACGCACATCACTAAACCACAGGACGCGCAATATCGAATACTAGTTCACGTCAACGGCATGAAACATGGAAGTCTCTTGCAATACAAGCCGTGTAACAATGTAAATTGTTAGTGCTATTGCATTATATGCTTATCTGATTCTGGCAGGGAATCTGCTTTTATATTTCAGCCGAATTCAAGAGAAATGTGAAGAAAATTTTGGCAATTAAACTACGATTAATTGTGTGTGTGAAACTTAGCTCCCGATTTGACATTTTTATTTAATTTGAATTCTGTGTTAATCTTTGATAAGCTACAGCTACGCTTGCCGCGGTTAGTCCGTGGATGGGTGACTATCTTTACATACCAAGACCCCTCCGTGCCTCGGAAAACACGTTAAGCCGTTGGTCCCGGCTGTCATTCTTGGATCTTTGACAGTCGTTACGGGTCGTCAGAAGCCCGAAAGACTGACAACCAGTCTTACCAAGGGGTATCGTATTACCCAGTAACTGGGTTGTGGAGGTCAGATAGGCAGTCGCTCCATGTAAAATACTGGTATTCAGCTGCATCCGGTTAGACTAGAAGCCGACCCCAACATAGTTGGGAAAAGGCAAGGTACATGATGTTAATCTTTGACACCTCGGATTTATTTATACGTAAGGACGTAGTTAATTTATTACTTTATAATCACAAATTAAAAGTAGACAGTTAGCAAGCCACCCGTCAGAGAGAAGATTGATTGAGGAATGGCTACCTTTGCTCGGAAAGAGGAAACTTAAAGGTGATATTATTGTAGCAGTATTTCAGAACAATAGATGCTGTGGATGGTGTAGCTGTAGATGAAATACACTGAAGAAAGAAAAAAGAAAGAAAGAAAACTAAGAAATCTAGAAAACTTACGAATCTCAGACCAAAAAAAAACAAGACATAGCACTGTCAACAGTGACGTGAGGCCGGTTTCGTAAACATGTGTGGGGTGAACTTTAGTTGTAGTTTGGTGTAAATGTGTGCGTGTGAGCGTGTATGCACAGAGCGAGGTGTAGTTTTGCGCATGCTTCACTGTATTGTTCGCAGCGCTCTGTCTTTGTCATTTATTTATCACTAGTGTGTTTAGTTTCATTTGTGATCTTTCTGTGAGATTCCTCAATAAACACTTTTTCTTTCATAATCATAATCATTTATTTGCAATAAGTATTGGTCTTAAAGTCAGTGGTTGAGTTCCTAATACAAAGTCAGATATTTGACATGCAAAACATTACAATGTAGGTATTTAATGCTAGAGTATAATATTTATTTCCAATGGCATGCTTCAAATTATACTATTAATTTTTATTGTTCATTAATTTTACAAGACATTCACAAAAAAAAAAAAAACAATACAACAAATTTCTTTCTTGCTAGATATTTTGTCAGCCCTATATTAACCCTCACCTAATTAAATAAATAAATAAATATGTTTGGACATATCACACAACGCCATCTAGCCCCAAGCTAAGCAACCTAATGCTTGTGTTATGGTAACGAGATGGCTGATAAACTACTTATATATTATAGATAGAAAAACACCCATTACACACAATTATTATTTAATAACTGTTATCGTTATCGGGGTCCCGAGATATGTAAAAGACATAGATATCTCGGGACCCCGATAACTGTTGCTAGCACATAGTGTCCCTGAGGTGCTTATGAGGAGTGGAGAGGTATCCCACGGCTATCAAGACAATCCTGGAGTACGGTCAAGATCCCAACCAGCATCTTACTGAAGAACTTCCTACCGCCGACCAAGTTTGCTCTTGCGAATCTTCATTCAAGCTGGTCAATAAGGCAAGAAAGATGTAGGAGCTCTGTTCCTCGTCAGTGTTCACTCCAGCCGACCAATAAAGGCAAGCCAGAGGTTAAGAACAAGTTTTCTCCCGGGAGATAGGGTACGTGGGCTTGCTACTGTCCAATAGCTCGCCACATGCTGCCCTGCTGGTTTCTGTATCTCTTTTGGTCTGGCTCCTCACCCTAGACCTTTTACGGCAAAGTAAACTCTACCGGCACAGACTCAGAGTTCGGAGCACGCAAGCCTCACCACGACGCTAACGGAGGGATACGGCGATAGGGTATTATCATTATTATTACATTTTAACTACTGAATTTTGAAACTAATTCCTAGTCTACATCATAGGTCCAAAGATTTGGGCTGGGTGATAATGAGTGGTTCAGTCAATGAGTGAGTGAGTAAAGACTTTTTCAATACACTTCCTCGAAAACTGGTTCATATCGCACTAGGATTAGGTTCACAATGCAATGTATTTCACACGCGTGCGATTTTTCATTTTCCAACACGTGTGCGGGAATAAAAATTGCCACAGATAACTTATACCTATACTTAGTCCAAATTGGTTCAATTCAGAGGTGAATGTTTTTTTTTAATCTCGGCCAAGAGATATGCGTCTTAACGTCGTTAATATTTTTTTAATAAAACCCAGATTAAACATATAAGAGTCGCCATCGCCGGATACGGTGTGGACGACATGATGATGATGAATATTTTTTTTTAATATTTAAATAATGTTTATGAATAGAATATCATCAAAAACCATGATTATTACAATAAAAAAAACGTTTATGATCAAATTAACATTTATTTGTGTTCTAAACTCAAAAATATTTGAATTTTTTATATTTCATCTTATACTTATTTTTATTTTGTTTATCGACTTTATACCTTTCCTTCTCCTTCAACCTAGCGAAAGCAAAGCGCGGAAAAAAAAGAAAATTTAAATCATAGTTTCCTAATAATTCATGACAAAATTATTTTTCGTTATTTTATTTTATTTCTTCAAAAGTGTATTGAAAAACGTCATTTGATACACGTGGACATTTGATATTGCAGTTCTCGTTCAAAAACAACCTCGCCTACGGCTCGGGTGTTAATTCCGCCTCGAATGCAATAACAAACATTCTCCACTTGTATCAAAATGTACTATTCTTTTTATAGATAGGTATGTATTGACTCCATGTTACTGGCCATAAAAAATTAACACTTCTTGTTAATTTGCAACCCAAGAAATATTAAACATCAATGAACTAGTTGCGTATGCATTCAATGCTATTGTATGACCACGAAATGAGCAGTCTTTACTGTTGATTAGACTGTGATTTTATTACGGAACGTAATTGGACTTCTAAGATCATTCACTAGGTTCCATAATAGCAGCCACAATTCTGGTAATTCTAAGTGCTGAGTTTATTCACGACAAACATCTTCAATAAAGCATTGTGGTTTAGAGTTAGCTAATAAAATTACAAATTATATTATTGTGGCTAACCCAAAAATTAGTGTGGGTTTACACGAGTTCTTATTGCAAGTCTGCAGATTCCTATGGAAGGTTCTGCTTCGTGACGTCAGTTGTCTATGAAAAGTTATGACTTTTCTTTGAAACAGCTGCTTTATGCTGTACCAGTCTTTGTTGAGGTGGTGCAATCTTCATCATCCATCAATGGTTCCAGCACAGAAGCCTGTTGCCACTTTAGCCAGTTAATTGTCAGTATTTGCCAGTGCCTGCTGCTTCCTGTACCTGTATAATTATATTACAAACTAGCTGTTGCCCGCGGCTAAACCCGCCTGGATGTCAATACTTCCCTATTTGAATCGGATTTTGTTCACAATTTCATGGGTTTATTTTTCTAAAATAAAAGTAGATTCCGTTACTCTTTATAACATCAGCTATCTGCCAGTGACAATCCCGTCCAAATCGGTCAAGCAGTTTCGGAGATTAGCCGGATCAAACCGACAGACAGACAGATCAAAAGTTTAAAATTTGTTTTTTTTTTTTTTTTGTTATAAGCTCTGTACCTTATACTTTCTTATACAGTTAGTAAAAAGCTGTTATTTTGACATTATAAACAGAAACTTAAATTTTATTTATTTGTGTAGATCTTCAACAAACTTTGTAACTTTTTTTCGCTGAAAACCGGCGCTGGGGCTCTGTCTTGCATAGGGTCGCAGCAATATGCTTAGCGATGGCCATATAGCAAAGGACGCATATTTTCCTCCAGCTTTTTCTTTCTGTGTTAGTGTTTTTTGTTGCATCCTGTCTGCCGCAAATAAACACATCTGCTTTCTTCTTTTCTTTTTCTTTCTTTGATTTTGACTGCCCTATATTTTTCCCCATTAACAATCGAGGAGATGCCCAATTTCGGTTCAATAGCAAAATAAACAGTGTTATTTCTACCGTAGCCTTGCAAAGACTCAATGCCCTGTAATTTTCCACTCAATTAGACTTAGGAAACACTAGAAAGTGTGCCAAAAATTAAGGACATTCCAACATCAGTAAATATTAAATACAAGCATACCTTCCTTCTTTGTTTACTCAGTTAGTTAGGCATGTTAAGAATATGCGTATTTTTGATGGCTGCTTACTCCATGAAATTACTATTATATAATGGGTTACTTAATAGCAATAAGAACTGTCAAAGTCAAGTACACTCCTACCAACTTATCTGTGAACTGAAAGAGGACGGCACCGTCGATTCAGTGTTGCTAATTAATATAAGGTGCCCAAAATTGAGTAAGTTTTCAAGAAGGAAATTTCACATTAGACATAATCGTTTAATAAGAATTAACCCCCGTTCGCACGGGCGTAATAAAATCGCGGCGGGATTTTATAGCGCACTGGATTTTCAACTCTCGCTGTTGAGGCGAGCGTTGAGAATCCAACTTAACAATAACAAAGTACATTCTAGCGCGTCGAAAAAATACACTGTTTTTTTGCAGTCTCGGCGCTAAGCAGAGCGTTGAAAATTCAGTGCGCTATAAAATCCCGCCGCGATTTTATTACGCCCGTGCGAACGGGGGTTTACAGTTTTTACAAATTAAAAACAATGATACCTATATAAAAATAATAAAATAACATGACGGTCGTAGTTCCAATTTCCGCCATTTCACAGATAAGTTGGTAGGAGTGTAAACAAGTTTTGTCTTAGGGCCTGGTTTCACCACCTACGATTAAGTTCCTATTAACTTACTTGGCAGATAATTTCATACAAAATCTGTTCCATTTTTTTATTTATTCGGTAAGTAGTGGCTATTCGGACATCGTGAAATAGGCCCTAACTGTCATTACTTGCACTTCAAGTAGCAGACTAGTTTATCTATGGCCATTTTTTTTAAGAAATAAAAACAGACGTTTTATTGATAATCATAATTGATTTTATTACTGTAAGTAGGTTTAGGGGCTATGCAATAACTTAAAACAATAACAGCCGCACGGGTCGCTACTCTTGCAGCGGTTGGGGTACCAAGACCCCACCGTTCCTCGGAAAGCACGTTACGCCGTTGGTCCCGGTTGTCATTTGTGGATCTTTGACATTCGTTACGGGTCGTCAGAAGGAGCCCGAAAGTCTGACAACCAGTCTTACCAAGGGGTATCGTATTACCCAGTAGCTGGGTTGTGGAGCTCAGATAGGCAGTCGCTCCATGTACCGAGCCCAACATAGTTGGGAAAAGGCTAGGCAGATGATAATAAAGACGGTTTATACACATACTCTCCAACGTCAATAATATTTTAAAAACTAATATTATTAAGGGCTAAAGTTTGTGAGTGTATGTTTTTTACTTCTTCACGCTCAAACGGCTGGACTGATTTGGATGAAATTTGGTATGTAGATAGCTTACACCCTGGATTAACACATAGGTTAATTTTTTATTCCGGCCTACGTGGATGAAACTGCGGAGCGCAGCTAGTAATATTTTAAAAACTAGATGTGGTCGCTGTCTCCTACCCTTCACTTAGAGAAGAAACACCGAAATAAAGTTAGAGGTCTCTATTGACTCCCTCTCACAGAGAGGAGGCCTGTGTCCCAGCAGTGGGAACGTTATAGGCTGATTATGTGTTATGTGTGTCTCTATTGACTGATTTCAATTCTCCTTAAACGACTAATTCCATTGCCACTGACAATGGTCTCTAAGGCGTATTTTGCTTAACCATTTACACCCGACGGTTTTTTTTTTGGAAATCCTATGTTAAAGTTATATCCTTAAAGTTTAAAAAACGCCGCGTTTTGCGTTTCGAGCGACACACAATCGATCGATGCCGGTTGCGTTCGCAAAAAGCAAATTTTCAAAGTAGCACCGTATATTTTCTCTTTTGTACAATTTTACGTAAACAGTTCCTTATTGTGCAGTAAAATTTATTTAAAATCGAAGGTTTTTAAATACCTAATATAAATGTTAAGAAATTACTAACCTAAAAATTGATTTAATTAACCCGTCGCGCGCTAATTAGCAGACACAATTGAAATTCTATTGTTATCTGTACACATGGTGTGCAATCGACATTTTAAGAGTTACAGCATTTTGTCATTTTGGCATGAATGATGTAACCATTACTTTGTAACCATATCTTGATTTAAAAGAGTGTCCGTGGAGTTTCTTTTCTTGCCCGTTCTTCTCCATAGGTATCTACTATGCTTTGGAATGGGCGCCTAGCTTCATCTTTCTGACTGACCGACCCCTTGACAATTCAAAAGTGTCTGTAATTGGTTTAATTGAAATAAATGCTTTGAGTTTGAGTTTCAGTTTAAAAATTGATTTAATTAAAGCATTTTGTCATGAATCTACATTTAAACGAAGCGCTTTTAAATTCCGGTGCGTGTGCGAGTTCTATCTCGCGCGTCAAACTAGACAGACATAACGCCATTTCACTTACACACCGAGCTAAACCACGCTTCGATATTTATCCTCTCTAGACATTTTAAAATTTAAACCCCATTCACTTGAACTCAATCAATCTCGAATTTTCCCCACTATGTTGGGGTCGGCTTCCAGTCTAACCGAATGCAGCTGAATACCAGTATTTTACATGGACTGTTGATACTCGTAGTCAAGGTTACTGGGTTGTGTTACTTGGTAAAAAAAGTCTGACTGGCTGTCAGACTTTCGGGCTTCTGACGCCCCGTAACGACTGTCAAATATCCACGAATGACAGCCGGAACCAACTGTTTAACGTGGTTTCCGATGGACATCCACGGACCAACCCCGGCAAGCGTAGCTTAACCTGATGGATCGACCCGTGCGTCTGTTATTACTTAGCCACGAGCTTTTCTTACCTGGTCTCCTCTAACCTCTCATATGAACTAGGAACAAAATTAAAATCTGCAAACCTGCAGGGACCGTGACAACAGGGCATAACGTTTGCATGGCAGATAGAGTTTCTTTCACAATACCTAATGTTGTTAACTAAATACTTGCATTTAGCATAGAATGTTTAATTTACCACAAATTACTTCAACAGCTAATAAAGTATGAATTGTTCTATTAGGGTTCCGTACCAAAATGGTAAAAAGGAACCCTTATGGTGCGACTCAGTATGTCTGTCTGTCTGTCTGTCACAGGTCACAGCTGGATATCTCAAGAATTACAAATGCTATTAACTTGAAATTTGGAATAGTTTTAGATGACGTTTGCCGAACTATTTCGCAAATAAGAAAGATATAAAAGTTTTTTTTTTGCAACAAGGACTGAAAAGAGGCCTTAAAAATTCAAAGTGGGGCTTTTAATACTATACTATAATACTATGTGAGGTATCATTATGAAAGAGCGCTGTTTGCACATTCTCAAACATTTTTTCTTTTTTTTTTAGGCTGCATAGTTTACGACTTTTGATGAAAAAGTTAAAAAAAAAATACCGTTCCCCCCCTTATCTCCGAATTTTGCATAGAGAAAAATCTAAAATTATCCTGTGTGATAGAAGTTTATGTCAAGATTACGGGAAAAATAAAACGATGTCTCTAAATAGTACACTTTTTCAGAAATCGGAACGGAACCCTCGCTGCGCGAGTCCGGCTCGCTCTTGACCAGTTATTTTTGATATGCTTTTAAATCGACCCTTTTTTTCTGTTTCTGGTGGGAAATCTGCGAAAAGCACCGGCTTTGGATATCTACAAAGCCGGTGCTTTTCGCAGATTTCGGTTGTCGTCAAAAAAAAAAATCTCTTATCTTATCAGATAAGAGATTTTTACCTTATCATCTCTTATCTTATCAGATCTCTTATCTTATCAGATAAGAGATTTTTACCTCATTACGACAACCGTCTACCCATGAGAGGTAACGGTGCCCCCGTTACCTTTCAAAAGACCGATCTGAAACCCCCTCTGTACAACGCCTGTTAGGGCACATCAGTTAGGAAACCTAACTATGCAAGAGTGCAAGGTTTCAAATTTAATGGCGGCTTGGAAGTTAGCTGCGAGTGCAGACCGTACAGATATAGTCAAGTTGACAATAATTTTGGCTCCATTTAGTTAAGCTCGAGTAAGTTTTATTTCATATGTAGTGACACAGAGCCAGTCACTTACCTCCAGTACCAGAACCAACCCACCGTACGTAACCCACAGAACGTACCACCTGCAAAACCAATACCTACCCTACGTTGTTTGACGATTAGTTAAAGAAACAGAGAAGAAGACCACCCTGAAAAGGACGTACGTGACTCTGACCAGAAATAATAAGTTCGCTCTGAAAAGAACGGTTGGGCTCAAGGCTGACGACATACGTGAAGATCATCGAAGCAGCAGAGGTGGAGACACGACGCGGTAGAAAGCCACGCGGTGCGACACGGCGACGCACGACGCGATGCCACGCAGAGATCTTCACGCAACGGCAGCCCGAGGAAAGGATGTGCGCGGCGCGCCCGCATATACTTATAGACTAGCGAGGCGCGCGCCGGACGGCGTTGATTGGCTGTGGTATTATGCGCGCTCTGCACATGCGCGGCGCATCAAGCGACATCTGACGAATGTGGTAGTTGGATATGAATATGTAAATATCTTAGGCTAAGCACTACTTGTACCAAGATGAATGTAAATATAAATAGGACAATTTACCCAAATAAACCCAGATCATCCGGACACGTCTATGAATCAACAAGTAATCTATACCTGCTTACCCCTAAACATATAAGAATTAAGATTTTTTTTTTAAGATTTAGCTCTTTTATGTTTAAATCGTACTTTAACTGCACTCGCAGCTAACTTCTGAGCCGCCATTAAGTTTGAACCGAACTATACTTACCTACAAGTGCATAAGACATGCGTTTTTGAGAGAATTGCGAATTGCGATAATGTTGTGTTTTTAAAATTCAGCCATACCTGACGAATGGTGCAACAATTCGCTGGTGGCCATCTTTAAAAACAAAGGTGATATGCTGGACTGCAACAACTATAGAGGAATAAAGCTAATGTCACATAGTATGAAGGCTTGGGAGAAAGATATTGAAAGGCAACTAAGAGAAGAGAGTGAAATTTCGCAAAACCAATTCGGTTTTATGCCTGGTCGAGGAACAGCAGATGCCATCTTTGCTATCCGCCAGCTGTGCGAGAAATACAGAGGTGCGCATAAAAACATGCACATGGTATGTATTTACCTCGAAAAGGCATACGACCGAGTGCCTCGTGAAGTTTTGTGATGGGCACTTAAGGAAAAATGTGTGCCAGGGAAGTATGTGCAGTTGATTCGCGCGATGTACAGTCGATGCAGAACCCAAGTCCGGTCTACATTGGGCACTACTGGCAGCTTCGATGTGGCTGTCGGCTTGCACCAGGGGTCTGCACTCAGCCCTTACCTCTTCGTGCTGATTATGGGTGTTCTTTCTTCGGATATCCAGGAAGAGGCTCCCTGGTGTATGCTGTTCGCCGATGACATTGTGCTGGTTGCCGAGAGTGGCTTAGAGGTCCAGAGCAGATTGGAGGTGTGGTGGAAAAGACTGGAGACCGTGGCCTGAGAGTAAGTCGGACCAAAACTGAGTATTTGTTATGTGATTTTGGCGGTCTCTCCGGTCCTGTGCCCATATCTCTTGCCGGAACGCCCTTACCGATCTGCTCCGATTTTCGGTACCTCGGGTCGCTTGTCCAAGGGGATGGCAAAGTAGACCGAGACATAACGCACCGGATCAACTCAGGATAGATGAAACGGCGACAGGTTACAGGAACAACTTGCGACCCACGGATGCCCCTCAAGTTGAAGGGGAAAATTTACAAGTGCGTGATAAGGCATGTCGTACTTTATGGATCGGAATGCTGGGCGGATGACGATGAAAGAAGACGGATGAAAAAAAATTGCATGCAGCGGAGATGAGAATGTTGAGATGGATGTGTGGAGTGACGAGAATGGACAAAGTGAGAAATGAGTATATTAAGAGGAAGTTTGAAAGTGGCGCCAGTGACAGAAAAGTTGAAAGGAAATCGTTTGTCTTGGTATGGGCATGTAATGAGGACAGACGAAACGCATGTGACTAAAAGAGTGATGAATATACATGTTGATGGATGGAAAGGCAGAGGAAGGCCAAAGAAAAGATGGATGGATTGTGTGAGGAATGACATGAAAGAGAAGGGAGTGAATGATAGCGTGACGGTTGGCAGGGGAGAATGGATGAAGAAAACGTGTTGCGCCGACCCCAAGTAATATGGGATAAGGTCAGGAAGATGATTTGTGTTTTTAAAATTCCTATAAAACAAATGTATATGGTTAAATCATTTGGATATCCCATATGTGTTATTTGACTATAATAGTCTACTGCTGCACTAAAACCGAAACATTATTACTTGAAATTTTTTCGATAGAAAAAAATTCCAAAGTAGCACCGTCTATTTTCTGTTTTTTACGATTATTCGTAAACAGTTCCTTACTATGCAGTATTTTTTTCTTTAAATCGAAGGTATTTAAATATGTTAAGAACTTACTAAGCTAAATTTTGTAATGAATCTACATTTAAACGAATTGCGTTTAAATTCCGGTGCGGTGAGAGTCTTCTATCTCGTGCGTCATAGACAGCCATTTCACTTGCACCCCGAGCTAAACTACGCTTCGATCTAAGGCATTAAACCTAAAAATACTTTTAAGACGTTTTTCCGCTTAGTTACTTTTTTAGGTTAGCAGTGCATTATCCGGCTCGATAGGACCTTCAGATTGTGTGTTAATAAATCTCTTATAACGTTCTCTTTATTCATTACTACCATAACAGGTAGATATTACTTCTAGTTTAGCGGTATTATTTTATTATAATAATACAATCATATACTACGCACATGATTCCGAAAAGTCAGAGGTGCGCGCGCCTTGGGTTCGAACTCGAGACCACCAGACTTGGAAGTCCGACGGTCACACCCCTAGGCTATCACTGCCGTTGAAGATGAATCTAAAATGCTCTACCACTACCGGCTATGTAATGTTTAACGTGTACATGGTTTTATTTAATGATTCTATTTAAATTTAATACTTACTTACAATTCAATTGAAGACCCCAGGGAAAAGGGCGAACTTGTCACGCAACCAAGATTTTGAAATGTCGCATTTTTAAATAATGACTTAATGCTACTTTTTCCCTATATGCAATTTTTTAAACGTCAAGAACTCTAAGACTAATTAGTGTGTTAGCATGTTCGGTTTACCATCGTCTGGTACCAGAAATTCCCTACAAAATCACATTCACAGATTAGTTTCGAAAAAAGTGACAAGTTCGTCTTTTTCCCTGGAGTCTTCAATTCCAATTCCAAACTTTCACTTATCTACTTCACTTACTTACTCGACGATTTTATTTATCCTTCGTATCTAAAAAAAAACTCAAAAATAACTGAAGTTTGTTCCGAACTTCAAAAAAAGAACAAACCGAAGTTCTTAGCAACCGATAAGTCGTGGTTAAACACAAGTTTCCGTTGCTACGTGTGTGTTTATAAAACATGTCTACCATTACATAACACCAATATAATAGGTGTAAATAGTGGGTAACGATTAGCTTGAACCTTGTCGTAAGAACTGTGATAGCACATGAGTAAAGAACGTTTCTTTACTCTGTTGTGATAGGTAGTGAAACAAGTAATGGGGTTTTCATAACGCTTGTATGTGTGTTATTATTATTATTACGCTGGGTGGTCCAGTTCTGTAGTTCCCAATACCCATTAATGTTGCCCAAATTCAGTCTTGGTCTTGCAGTCTTGGTCTTGTTCTTGCGTTTTTGCAAGACCAAGACCAAGAACAAGACCGCGTATTTTTAGCAAGACCAAGACCAAGACTGACCGTGCAAGACTTGAGCAAGAACAAGACATAGCCTGCAAGACTCTTGCGTCTTGCAGCTAGGACTTAGCGCTATTTCACTGAGTAGTTGGGTGTAACAGTTCGGTGTATAGGTAGGTACGCTTAGGAATTCTATGAGACGCAAAAAACTGTATCAAAGAATATGAAAAACTGGACCTATGCTCATTACGACTAATACCATAAACATAGCGAATAAAAAAATATCTATTAAAATCAAACTGAGTGCATGCATAGTTATGTTTTAACCATCGGTACTTTGATAATGCGGCATCAAAGGTTTTGTACTTACTTCTCAAAGAAATTTGCCGCTTTTCGGAAGTACATGGTTATGATACATGCGCCGGCGGCTTCTTTTGAAATCTAAAACAATCGTTGCCGCCACGCCGAAATCATAACATTTGACACTATTTGATTGCCGCCATAGGGCGTAGGTATACTCATGCAAAATAATTTCCTAGTAGAGTACCTACAGGTGTTCCAAAGAATAAATAAGTTTCAGAGTGCTTAGAATGAAAATGAATACATTATACTGATCACGCAAGTAGTATTATGATTAGGATAAAATGGTAAGGATAGGTAGTAGATGTCATATTAATTCATTCTAGTAAGTATATATTATAATATTGATTACTTATATGGTTTTAAACTAATTACTTAGGTACTATTATTGTACATTTAGTCATTATATTTCTTAAGTTTTTACAAGAAAAAATAGCAAAAAAGTGTTCAAATATCACCCGTTTAATAAATATTGTAGCCACTTTTAAATATACTTGAAACGTGTAAAAAAATTCTACAAAACTAATAAAATAATATAAAAAGCGTAGGTACTTACCTACTAATAAAATAAAAAGCCTGCGATAAGAGTTTTGTATTACTTACCAGCCCGAATATCTCTGAGAGAGATGATGAGAGTAAGTATTTACTAGCTGTGCCCGCGACTTCGTCCACGAGGAATAGTAACTTTGGAGGTATAGTGACGTTCAGGACTTATTTATTTATTTTAAAACTTCTGTCATCAAACATACAAACGAACTCTTCAGCTTTATAATATTAGTATAGATGTACGCCAAAACATTCACTTATATGTAAAGAATAGTGATTGGCACTAATTCTATTTTATTCACGCGTCGTGTCTGTACAAGTAGGTAATATTTAGTGTGTGTTTGTACGCCGCACGCGGCATTGTTTGATTTGCGGCGGCATCCTTTTCATAGAGCCGGCACGTGGCGAGGCGGCGCGGTAGAAAGCAAGGAAACGTACTATAAATAAAGGAATTATTTTAATTCCAGTCATTTCCAATTGAGCTGTGCTTCGAGTCTAACTTAATAATTGTTTTTACTAATTCTCGTTGTTTTCTAAAAACGTATCACGTGTACAATTTAATATGAGTGACGAAGATTCAAATTATTCTAGTCCGAGTAACGAGAGTTTGAGTCACAGATCTAAAAGACCCAAAAGCAAATTTGAGGAGTTTTTCGAAATAATTCATGCATCCCAAACTGCCTTCTGTAAATTGTGCCAACATAAAAAGATTGAAATAAAAATGAAAAACAGAAACACTTCAGGCTTAAGGAAACATCTAATATCTTTCCACAAAAAGGAATCAGAAATATTTCTTCCTGTTAAACCAAAATTAAGTGGAGATATCACAAGCTTTTTAGTAACCGCTGGAAGAAGTGGACAGGTAAGAATATTTTTTTAACAGTTAAAAGAATTTTAACTCCGCGTAGCTATTCATGCGATACTTTCAAAAACGCCATTAACTTACGTAAGTATTTTTGAGTTAGTGGTGTTTTCACAGTTTTCATCTAGGGGTGCGACATATTAAGTATGTAATTATCGTCTTAAATATTTTTTATAAACACCCATATTTTCATTTAATCGGCCAGTAACAACTAAGTACTTTATTTTGGTAAATTACAGTACAGTGCAACCTTAATATAACAAATATCAATTTAACGATTTTCTCGATTTAACAACAACAAACCTCCTCCTCTTATACGCTCAAACCTAGTCCGTCTTATTACAAAACAAGGTTCATCTTCAAACCTAGGTTTAAACCATGGACCCTTTTTTGAATTTCGAGCTTTATTCTGACACGTTAAGGTGTCAGTTTTACAAAACTGACAACTTAGTACCGGACTAAGTTGTCAGTTTTGTATAAAGAACTGTATTTCTATCACAGCTAGATTCATATTACAAAAACTGGCTCAATGGTTTAAACCATGACGAAGAAAAACCTCGTTTTGTAATAAGACCGTATAATTATGTTTTAAATAATAACACAAGATTTATTGTTTTGTTTCAGTCGGAAAACAGCAGTGACAACATCACGACAGCTACAGTTGATTGGGTGGTGAAAAAATATCTTCCCTTCTCATTTTTCGATGACGAAGCTACTCAAGTATATTTTCGACGTATTTGCCCTAATATGGTGTTTCCTAAAAGGTCTACACTTAGAAGGAAAGTCAAAGAGCGATTTGAAGAGCTCCAATTGAATCTCAAGGAACGACTTCAACAATTATCATCTAAAATGTCTTTTACCATTGATGGGTGGACGTCAATTGCTGGTAGGAGTTACTACGGGGTTACTATTCATTATATAGACAACGAATGGAAGTATCAATCTGTAGTTCTTGATTTTATACCATCACGCGGTCGACATACTGGGGAAGATATTGCAACGATTTTCCATGAATGTTTATTGGAATATGGCATAATTGATAAAATACAAGGTATCACGGTCGACAACGCAACTGCAAATACCAAATTTATGTATGAACTGGGCAAACAGCTGCCGCCACACTTTGATTCAGACAATCAACATTTCCGGTGCTTTGCTCACATTTTAAACCTTGGTGTACAAGATTTATTAAAGACCTTAGCATTACACTGTGAGTCTGACACTAACGCGCAAGATCAGCAGTACGAAGACTATGCAGACGAAACTGAGGATGAGGAAGATGAAGAATCTGCACCAAATATTGCTGACTCGCGTACATCTGTAACAAAGTTACGCAGTATTTCCAGTAAAATAAAAAGAAGTGAGATAGTGAAGAAGAAGTTTCAGTCTGCTTGTGAAGCAGCTGGCGTGCCATCAAATCTAAATGCCATTCTTGACTGTCCAACGAGATGCAATTCCACACATGATATGATTGGATTTGGTTTAAAAGTGAGAGCGGGCATTGACATATTGTGCAGTTCTGTCACCGAATTAAATGATTTTCAAATCACAGCTAATGAATGGCAGGTACTCAAAAAATTACATAAATTTCTAATAAACTTTAAACTTTTAAGTACAAAACTTGGTGGAGACAAATATGTTACATTACCGCTAGTCATTGTATCATTCAATCTCTTGCTAGATAAAATTGAATCCATGGTAAAACAGTTAGATGAGAAACCTAATCGATCTGAAGTGGATGAAAGGCTCATTCTAGCTTTCCAAGCAGCTCGAGACAAAATGCTTAAACATTACAAGAAGAGCAACTGGATTTATTGTACTTCTTTAATTTTAGACCCAAGGCATAAGGCTCAGACTTTTGACCTGACAATGTGGGGGAAGCAACTTAAAACAGAAAGTCTGCGCAAGTTCAATGAACTTTATGAAGAATATAAAAGTCTACACTCACTGAACAAATCTCTGGAATTACCAGAAAAAGAAAATAAAGTATGTGATGAAGATTAAGACGTAATAGACTTTGATAAACTCTATGAATGTCCCTCGACGTCATCTGGATCTTGTCTTCAAGGCTTAGTGATAGACGAGTTGGAGGAGTACCTGAGAAAACCAAGAACTGCCAGCTCGGAAGACATTTTAGATTGGTGGAGGACGCATGAGACAGAGTATCCGATTTTATCGAAAATGGCCCGTGATTTTCTCTCAATACCTGCAACTTCAGTACCTGCTGAGAGGTTATTTTCTAAAGCATCATTAGTAATTAGAAAACATAGAAATAGGTTAAGTGATGAGTCAGCCAGATGGTTACTTTGTATTAATTCTTGGTCAAAAAAAATTATATAAAGTATCATAACCTAATGATAAAGCTGTTGATTTGTGTTGTATTTTATTTTTTATTCAAATAAATGATAAATCGTAAAACTCTTTTATTAAATTTCTTATAAGTTGAGGGTTCAATCTCTTTCTAGACAGATAAGTATTGTTCTTTAAAATACAGTCAAGTTATTGTAATTAATTTGTTTTTTTACATGTTTTAGCAAATGTAAGCTTATAAATCATAAATGTTTATTAAGAAACAGTTACTTCCATGGAAAACGACATATAGGTCAGTTGATTTTTCGAATTTCTTATCAAATCTTCAGTTATTTATTAATCTGCTTGATCTTTACTATGGCTATGTTAATTCAAGCTCACAATGTTCCAATTCTAATACGTTTTTCTAAGATTTAAAGTAAACTTTAATAAATAGTAATAGACTAATAGGTAATTGCAAGACTTGCAAGACTCTTGCTGCAAGACCAAGACCAAGACCTAGACTGGGAGCGCAAGACCAAGACCAGGTGTATTGGCGCAAGACCAAGACCAAGACTGGCTAAGTCTCGTCTTGTTCTTGCATTTGGGCAACACTAATACCCATATATCTGTTTTTTTTTTTGTTTCTATGCAATGACCGAAAGTTTTGTAAAAGGAGCTCTAATCCTGCCGACAAACTGTCTTGCAGTTTGGCAGGTTTGAAAATTTTGTAAGTGTTTGGTCCAAATAAATGATTATTTATTAAAAAAAAAAAAAAATAAGTCGGGAAGTCAGCACTCTAATTGCGTAACACATTATCAATCGGAGTTGGTTTCATTTTGAAACAAATTGCTAATTCATTGCTTCACATATTCGAAAAATTTGTCTGCTCGACAATGTAAATAACGCAATGAATGTTGTTGAACTGTCAAAAGTAACCAACTCCGATTGATAATGTGTTACGCAATTCGGGTGCAGGTTAGTAGACTTAGCATCTTCAATACTATACCAATCGGCGAACTCTCGCAAAGAAAGAAATACCTACAACCAAACTGCAAGGAAATTACTCGCTTAATTTTACGAAAAATATGTTAGTTCAACATATTCAGCCCCTCTCCATAGCAGTCTGGGTTTATAGCTCTTCTTTTAAGCATAATCACTATATACAGGGTCACATGTAATTCGACGTATTCCTTGCGAGACGTCATTGTAGGGTTAAAATGCAACAAATTAAGCCACCAAATGTTCTACTGAAATTCAATAGTTTTTGATTTAGTTAGATTTTTAGTTTTTTTTATGAAAAATACAATACAAAAATGATTTACGGCGTAACTTTACTGGAATTTAAGTTATTATCATAGCCGTAGCAGATCTTTGTTAAAAATTAAAAGCAGAAAAATGCTCCAAACTTTGGCAAAGATCACTAATTAAACATTTTATTTTTCATAATTTTTATTCTCCAACAATAATTACTGAATTTTGATGCACATTTATTTGGAGGCTTAATTTGTTGCATTTTAACGCTAATATGACGTCCTGCAAGGAATACGTCGAATTACAAGTAACCTGTATAACTTCACACTGCTGGAACACAGGCCTCTCTCTGTGAGAGGGAGAGCCCAGAATCCACAACGCGGGCCCAGTGCGGGTTGGTGGATGACACAAATGTCTTCGGATTTTTTTCGAATTTCGAATATTTTCCTTCACCGTTTTGAGAGCAGTGGTGATGAAATAATTTTACACAAAGTAAAGCGCCTGTCTGGGCTCAAACCTTTTTTTTTTTCTTTTTTGTGGATGGGAAATCATCAAATGATCCCGCTCTGGGCGGAGCGGAAGAAGAGAAGCGGGTTTCTTCTCGAAATTTTTCTTCACAGTTTTTAGAGCAGTGGTGACAAAACAAATTATCTAAAGCAATGTACCTGCCCGGGTTCGAAACCACAACCTTCGAGACGTAAGTCGCCGCGCGCCGGGAGCATTACCACCTGTAATTTAAATGGTATGCATAATAAAGAGTATTCTATTCTATTCTATTCTTGATTTGCTCGTCCTTCGTCTTTCGGCCGAAATGATGATGATGAAAGAGGAAAGGTTATGTAGAATATGAGAACTAGATTTTGATACTTTTTCTCATTCTAGTTACCAGTCAACGGTATTAAGCATCTGTGGTTACTTTAAAAGTCATAAGACATCGACAGTTCTGCATGACTTTCCATTTCTGAAAGGAAAGTGTTTGCGTAATTTATGGTTAACAACAACATTGTCTTAAACAATATAGCTAACACTAACATCAGACTTACACAAGGCAATTAGGTTTATGGGATTATCTATTAAGGCGAAAGCTCTAGGTAGCCCGCAAATTTCAAATTTTCTTACGTTTTTTTGCAATTTTCATGTCAGTATCAGGTTGTATGTTGATCTGAATATGATTCGCTACCGTAAATATCTGTATTTATAGAATTATAATCATTAAAATCATCAATACAACTCTCTACAGTCTGATTTTTAAATCGACGGAATTCTGACATTTCAGAAGTGTTACCAATAATGAAACGGTCCTACTAAAACGCATTTAAACGAAATTAAAAAAAAATCTTTCTTGAATTTAAGGTTTCAATTAGAATAATTAAAACTTAAAAATTTACTGATAATTTTAAAATGGTGATCAGATTTTTTATGATCAAATTATTGAAGTTATAATAATTAGTAAGGTAATTATTGTTCTTCCACAGGAATCCCTGTCCACTAATCCATAGGTTACAAACCTTTCTTAGGAATACCTTTTTGTTTGTAAAATCTTCGCTTCTTGTAACTACAGACAGACAACGATGATGATATTAGTGTTACTGATACCTAAATAAATATTTAAATTTGAAAAATATGTTCTTTTATTATTTTTTTCCATTTAACCATATAGAATTAATATTTTCGTTAGTGTGCATTGAATGTACAGAACAAACACTATTTACATTGTCACATAGTTTACTTGATCTCATTTTCTTTCATATTTTTGTTATTTTATATCCAAAAAATTCTAGTCATAAAATAACTTACATAAAGAACATAACAGAAAAGGTTTATGATATCTGAAGTGTCAAAAAATTATAGCTGTCAGAATTCCGTCGAATTAAAAATCAGACTGTAGAGCTACCCCTTAAGTCAGGCTTCCCGCTAAACACTACCTCACTGAACGTCAGCTTTTTAGTCGTGAAAGAGGGTACAACGCTTTTCCCACGAACTATTGAAATTAGTCGGAAGGATACCGTTGGCCTCAGATTATAGAAGAAAGGCAGATACAAGTAGACCGCGCGGAACACTGAGAGTGAAGCCAAAAAAGCAAATACAAATTAAAAAACTAAATAACTATTCTGAGACATAAATTATTTTTTTCTGAGACATAAAATTATAATTAGTGTCTCAGAAAAATGCAAAGAACAGTTATACATAAGTACATTTGACTCGAGACTGAATTCGTTTTTGAATTTGTCTATTTGCTTTTTTAGCCTCACTCTGTGTTCCGCGCGGTCTATCTGCCTTTCTTCTATAATCTGAGCCGTTGGCCATCCTAGATCGATCCATCTCTTGTAATTGCATAGAAATATTTGGAAAAATTAGACACTATTGACAAACATCTAGCATTGTTATCTATCTTAGTCCGCTTCCGACAGATTCATCGTGGCTTTATCCGTTTCGCGGGTTTTGCCGCGCATCGTGTATCGCTCATATCACTAACGGCCAGTAAACAGCTTAATATCCTCAGTCAATAAGTGTACTTCTCATAATAAAAGTAGTCGTAAATAATGTAAAGTTTCATAGTCAATGTTATCGTAAGTAAACTCCGCTTCGATAGGCAATGATTTTAACATGAACAATAAAAAGCATAGATCGGCTTGGTCGCGCGCACTATCAGCCCGGCGACCGACGTCGCACGCGCGCGTTCCATATTCAAACAAAAATTTCAATTAATTACGTACCAAGTGTTGTATTTATTGTATTATTTTTTGTAATAATTGTTATAGTGCTGTGTTACGATCATGGATCCAGAAAAAAAACCTAGTTCTGAGGTGTCTGTGGACGATATTTTGCAAGTTCTTGGACCTTTTGGGAAGTTCAATATTTACAGTTATATTTTGATATTGTTTCCTGTGTTTTTGGCGGGAATGTATTCTTCAGTTTATAACTTTGAAGTTATGGATCTCAAATACAGGTGAGGTTATTTTGTTGATGTATGTCATTATTTGTATTTATTTAATATACCTATTTACTTATTTTAATATTTTGGAGAAGTGCTGAATTGTAAAGGTTATGAAAATCCTCGTTGATTTTTTAAACATAAAATTTAACAAGTTCGACAACTCAGGTAATATGATATTATCAATTTAGGTTTATGCATTTACTTATTAACTTGAACAATGCTCCTACGATGCATTTATTTATAATAAATAATTTCGTTTTTATTACAATAACATTGTATTATTTTCTTATAAATAATACATACTTAATGCTTTATTGCTGGTGCAATTTATTCGCATTACAAAATTGTGCCTGAGGAAATTGGTACCATATAGAAAATATAATTATAACTCTTCCTTTATATTAAAATTAAGCCTTCCATGGCGTGAATTTACATTTTGAGTAGGTAGCCAATCGGCTCGAAATAAAGTAGAAGATGATAAAAATATAATGACGATTAAGGGTGGATTCAGCAATGAAACTGAAAGCGATTTGGGATCAGCACATCTAAACCAGGTACGGATACGGGGGGGATGCACCGGGTGTAGTTTCCCTAACCCCCCAGGCAGTGGGCTTCGACCAACCTTTATCTGTTCCACCACATAACTGTAAATTAAACATTATAACCTGTATGTTTACTTTATACTCAGTATATTATTAGGTAACATATTATCACATAATGTACATTAAATCGGAAGAGCTCGTGGCTAAATAATATCAGCCGCACGGGTCGATCCTTCAGGTTAAGCTACGCTTGCCGGGGTTAGTCAATGGATGGGTGACCATCTTTACATAACGAGACTCCTCCGTGCCTCGGAAAGCACGTTAAGCCGTTGGTCCCGGCTGTCATTCGTGGATCTTTGACAGTCGTTACGGGTCGTCAGAAGCCCGAAAGTCTGACAACCAGTCTTACCAAGGGGTATCGTATTACCCAGTTACTGGGTTGTGGAGGTCAGATAGGCAGTCGCTCCATGTAAAATACTGGTATTCAGCTGCATCCGGTTAGACTGGAAGCCGACCCCAACATAGTTGGGAAAAGGCTAGGCAGATTGATTGATAATGCATATGGTGAAGTGCTGGAGCTGATGGTGGCTTCACCATCAGCTCCAGTTCTCCTGGTACTTTGGGGAACTCCATCCGGAAAAGCGATATTTTGTATATTTAAGGTGATGAGCAGTTGACAAAAACTTAGATAAATTACAGTGACCCAATAAAAAGTGAAAAATAACTTTAATTTCGGAAGTCGGTGGCAAAAAACTACCCAAAGACACCGACTCCTGAAATTAAAGTTATTTTTCACTTTGTAATGTTTTTTTTTTGAAGTCGGTTGTTTTTTTTTTGGATTTTTTCTATTTTTTCCTTTTAGATACGTACGGATACCTGGAAAACAAGTAATTACTTTGTAGGAATACTCATAATTATGTATGTCCCGGTATACAAATAATGGTCGTGTTAGTAAACACAAAGTGATTCGTGGAATGATATTTGATGCGAGTTACTGTTTTGACGTGAAAATTATCACTTCCTTGTCGACTCGATTATGAGTTCGATGCTTGATAATGAAGTCAAGTTTTAGTAATTTAGAGGAATAAAATGGGACAGAATATTCTTACATTTCTAAAATTAAAATAATATAAAGGGTAAAAAAACTTTCGGGATCTAACATGTATCAAAAATGAAAAAAAAAAATTATAAAGGATCTTTTCGGAAATGACCAAAAAATTTAAAATTTTTGGACGCAATGTATGGGAAACAATAAGAGGTAGAGAGAGTTTAGCCCTAATCCTTTGTCTACTGGTTTTTCATTTAATAAAATAAAACTCTACTAATTAGTCGTTTTGTTAAAATAATAACATAAAAAAATAAAATAACCGTCGATACCTAAGAATATCAAAAAAAAATTACAATGACATTTTTAAAAACAACTGAAATAAGTACCTATTCATTAATGTTAGAAGAATTTTAAAACCTAAAGTGGTACTATCAATTTATCACTTAACAACTTAACATGGACTCCTCTCACTTAATCAAGATGCATTTATTTATTTATTTTTATTTATTTATTTACTTAAATCTTACCAACACCTACCATTACAGATCTGCGATCCAATGCGATAGAGTGGCCGACATGCAACATCCTTAAATGCTAAATCCTTAATCTACATCCTATAAAATTACATACTACTATCCTAAATCTTAACCTACATCTAAATAACATATAGCATATAATGCAGCTTTTGCGAATTCACTCAAACCGCACCACAATACATCAACCCTCTCGTGAACTTCGTTCACCACACGCAGGGCTCTAGTGAGAGGAGTCCTCGCCAGTAAGTTGGTTCTGGCTGCAGGCACAGCAAGCAGAGGCGGGCGTCGCCGCCTCCACACGTACCGGTCCGGCACGCAAAGTTCCAGGTGCCGCAGCACTCCCGGGTTATGCACCCCGCCACGCAGTAGCTTCACTACATACGCTGTGAGTGCAAAGTCCCGTCGCACCTTTAACGCGTTGTACCCCACCATACCCAGTACAAATAGTGTAGGGTACATCAATGGGTAAAATGGATATTAATGCATATGCTTATTAATGCATTAATAAGGTCAAGTACCTACATTAGTAGTTTTAATTAGTTCTCTACTATGGCGATTAGGTTATCACATTAATTGAAACCATGTATACAGTAGGTTTCATGATTCTTCCGGATTGGTCTTTTGAGTGGTTTTAGTGAGGTAAAAATCCCACACTCCCCGGTCCCCGAAAGCCCGGGCGCCTTTTAAAGGATTCCCCCGAAAACAAAAAAAAATTAAAAAAAAAATCGTTATATGATTCTGGACCCCACTGCGTTGAAAATTTTCATCGGTTATTAGAAAAAAATCTGCTTTGTCCTACAAAAGTGCAATACTTACGCGGTTAAAATGTATGGAACGAATACTAAGAAAGGATTTTTGAAAATTCATCCCCTAAATTGCTTAAATAGGGGCTTAAATATGCAAGTTTGTATGGAAGTTCGTCATTTTTGCCGATGCTCATTGGGCACACGGCTTGTAGTTTAGAAATATTAAAAAAAAATGTTTATTTACATAAATAATTTAAAAATATATTAATAGTTTTATTTAACAAAATAATTATTTATTACTAACTAATTATTAATTATTTAATTATCATTATTAAATTTAAATTTGAAAAGGGTATACCTAGATTGGTATAGTATCTATGTCAATTTTAAAAGTGTGTTATTTTAAAGCTCATAAAGAGTACAAAAGTTTTTATTTACCATCGAGATAAAATAATCGATCAATAAAAACTCTATTGTGCAGTAATTTTTAGACATTTCTTTGGACAAAAGAACTTTTTCTTGAGCTGCCTGTCCGTCTGTGACAACCAATACAATTTCCAATTTAATTCTTTGTCAACTTTAGCCAAGGTTAAGGCTTAAAAGTGTTAAACAACTGGCTTATTGTCTATTTATTTTGTTATTTATGTAAATACAGTAAAATACATAGAGTAAAACACTTTTAACTTATGAGTACAAAGGTATCTACTGCTTATTTCTTAAAAAAATCTTCCAGCAGACCTGCGCAAGGAGAAATGAAAAAGAAATATTGAAAATTGAGTGTACAAGATGAGAAGAATAATAATAATATACTACACCTATAATGCAAAAATTAACATATATCTACATAATGCTAAAATATATAAACACTAGCTGCGCCCCGCGCGGTTTCACCTACGTAGACCGTGATAAAAAGTAGCCTAAATTTCATCCAAATCGGTCGAGCCGTTTGAGCGTGAAAAAGTAACAAACATACAAACAAACACACACACACTCACTAACTTTTGCCTTTTTATTATTAGTGATTTAAGCAAGGTGTAACTTAAATAACGCACAATCTCTTAGGGGGTCATTGTACTCATCATTATGAACAACTTTTACTGTGGGACCAAACCAGAAATCGCAAAAAAAAAACAGCTGTTCCCTACACTTGCACTTTTGTAGGAAACAGCAGGTTTTTTTTTTAATAACCGACGAAAAATTTCAGCGCAGTGGGTCCAGAATCATGTACTGAATACATGGTAACAGGTTCTGTGTTGATGTCCCTGCCACCCTGTATATAAATACATACTGACATATTTTTACTACCCATAACTATAAGTACCTACCTGAAAATAGAGAAAACGAATTTTTCCACGTAATATGAGACCTAGCTATAGATTGATTTTTCGCACCCGCAAACCCCTAAATTCCAACTTTCATCGAAATCGTTAGAGCCGTTTTCGAGAACGTGATTACAAACATACATACAAATATTACTCATTTAATAGTTCTTATAGGATAGGTAATTATTTTGTAAACAGAGTGCGAAAATGAAGTTATATGCTGCACGTTGGAATTTGATTCACAATGTTTGTGTCAATATGCATCACTTTGCCCAAACTGTAACTTAATTCCTTGAATGACGAATGCAATGAATTGAATGCATCACGGGTGTATACGTAATGATTAAATGTTACAAATATTGGGTACATTTTATGGTATGACAGAGACATCAGACATACTTGCACCAGAGTTAAATCGAGGTTTAGAAACCGTCGTTTGGAAACCGTCAATTGCACTATACATCGTCATAATGTCCCATCTTGTTTCCCTGAAGAGTTGGGCAGAGGTGTACGGTGTACCTATAGAACACCCACATATAGCCAGTTATGTTTAAGTCCCCCATGTGATAGGAGGCGAGCCTATTGCCATCAACGGGGCACAAATCTAGACTCTGAGAGACAACTGGGAAATTCCATATAGAAAAATCCTTCACACTCTACATGTATATGTAAACCCAATCTTATCACAAGCTTGGAGCCAGTTTGAGTGTCTACATGCTTGCGCTCTATGCGGCTGTATTAGAATATTTTTGTAGAAAAATCGATAATATCGAAACAAATTACAGTGACATGCAAAAAAGAAGGCAAAAGACCATGGAGATGTAGTCCAAAGAGGTGGTCAGGGCAGGTTTTGGAGCAACTGGATGTAAAAGAGAAAGAAAAGAAAAAGTATTTATTGTGATTGGCACAGGAAGATCACCAACTAAACTAAAAACACAATGACAAAAGTTAAAAAAACAACAAAAAAAAATATAAATATATAAAAAAAAATTATGATATAAATGAATAAGGATGTGATGATGAACTTAGCACTCCATCAAACGACATATCATTGCAAATGGGGGCCTGGGTAACTTAAATTTAAAAATATGGGTCTGCAAACCCTACTTAACAGTGCAGTCGTATATGTATCTATTAAATCATTAGTCACACTACAATATTAACACAGTCATCATACAGTCGTCCGACGAAGCCCGAGCTGCATACGAAGTTCGGCGAACTACGTAGGCAGCTCGGGCTCTCGTCGGACGACTGTATGATGTATAGACAGTTCTGTTACAATCATACAAGTTGTATGTTCAAAGAGGCGATTTAGCCTTCATCGCTCGGATTATGTTAGTTTACATTTAGAATAAATTCTTTTTGTTAACTTGTGTTTGCCTTTCTGTTAATAAAGACCTTTAAAAATCAAATCAAATCATTGCAAATGGAGATCCACTATTCATAAAGTAAGAAAGATTCCCGATCCTCAACTATGAATAAATCTGTCAGTTCAGGGGGCCAACCACCACTTCTTAAAGCAGTATTACTTTAATGTTACTTCAGTGTGAGAAACAGATGGAGCTATACAGGACGTCTAGCTCCATCTCTTTCCCACACTCATGTAAGATTAAAATAATACTGCTTTAAGAGGTGGTGGTCTAGCTCTTGGTCACTAATAGGTTTAACCTAATATTTGTGTTGAAAAGTCCTTCGCAAATTCATCACCTTGTCTATACTGCTAAAATTAAATCGTATCTTGTAAATATGTTTGGACAACTAATTCGCACTTGCAAGGGGTCAGAACTAATTCATACTCAAGGCTTCCGCAGACAGGCGCGAGGCGACTCTAATCTCTAGTTGCTATGAAAACTTCATGGATATAGAATCGCGTTGCACAGTCTAATCGGACCTTCGACGTAGCCTTTACTGTGATATTGACAAAACTTTTGTACACAATCTACTGATATGGTAATAATATCCTTCACACCTTGATACACATTAACATATGGATGGTAATGAAATTGATCTGTATGATGAACGGCGGTTGAACTTAGATAATATATTGAAAACCCTAGTATTAAAATGTTGAATTTAGAAGGCTATAATTTGTTTAGTCATTGGTGTTTGTAATGAGGAGCTCGTGGCTAAGTAATAACAGCCGCACGGGTCGATCCATCAGGTTAAGTTACGTTTGCCAGGGTTGGTCCGTGGAAGGGTGATCATGTTTACATACCGATACTCCTCCGTGCTACGGAAAGCACGTTAAGCCGTTGGTCCCGGCTGTCATTCGTGGATCTTTGACAGTCGTTACGGGTCGTCAGAAACCCGAAAGTCTGACAACCAGCCTTACCAAGGGGCCGCCTTATCGTATAACCCAGTTAATGGGTTGTGGAGGTCAGACAGGCAGTCGCTCCATGTAAAATACTGGTATTCAGCTGCATCTGATTAGACTGGAAGCCGACCCCAACATAATTGGGAAAAGGCTATGCAGATTGATTGGTTTTATAATGAACAATGGGCCCTCAGTCCAGATGCACATATGCTAAGAAGAGATATTTTATCTAATTAAAATGTCAATATCTGCGTAGTTTTTATTGTAATTCTGTTTCTGTAAACTGTAGCAGTAGCAGAGTCATTCATTACGTTTAGATATTGTTAACTAATTCACAAGTCGTAGTTTATACCACTGCCACCAGTAAACTAACGGCCATAGGCGAACTAATTTGATATGCCGAAAATGATAACATGACATATAATATAATAGGTCTTTACCTATGAAATTGCCGTTTTGTATGAAAAAATTTAAACGAATTTTTTTCATGCATTTTTTATTTGTATTAATCGAAGTAATCACCCATGCAATCAATGCATCTTTGCCAACGCAGTGGCAGTTTATTGATACCCTTCTTAAAGAAATCAGCTGGACGGGAGGCAGCAAATTCTTCAAAAGCATTTTGTACTGCCTCTCGGGTATTGAATTTTTTTCCCGCCAAGAAGTTATCCAAATTCTGGAAAAAGTAGTAGTCTGTAGGGGCAAGGTCTGGTGAGTAGGGCGGATGACGGAGAGCTTCCAACCCCAGTTCTTGCAACTTGGAGGCCGTCTGCTGTGCAGTATGAGGTCGCGCGTTGTCGTGCAGGAGCAGCGGAGACGAGCGATTGACCAATGCTGGTTGGAGATGTGCCAGCTTCTCCATCATTGTGTTCAGTTCTTCACAGTACACATCTGAAGTAATGCTCACCCCGTTTGGTAAGAAGCTGTGATGAATCACACCGGCGCTAGACCACCAAACAGTGACCATCACTTTTCTAGGGGTAAGTTTTCGTTTAGGGCATTGTTTAGGTGCTGAACCAGGATCCAACCAACTTGCTGAGCGCTTGCGGTTATCAAACACAATCCATTTTTCATCGCAGGTAACAATGCGGTTCAAAATTCCTTCATTTGTGTGTCTGTTGAGCATGCAAGGCACGTCTCGACGCGTAGGTACTTCGCGCTGGCGATCATTGAGTTCGTGAGGCACCCATTTGTCAAGCTTTTTTACCTTGCCAATTTGACGCAAATGGACTAATATTGTTTTGACGCTAACGTCGAAAGCTGCTGCTAATTCAGCCGTAGATTGTGTATCATCAGCTTCCACAATCGCCTTTAATTCGTCATTGTCGACCAAAGTCTTCGGACGACCGCGAGGTTCATTTTTCAGGTCGAAATTTCCAGAACGGAAGCGAGCAAACCAATAACAAGTGGTGCGTTGGTTTGTAGTGTTAGCTCCGTAAACGTCGTTGATGTTGCGTGCCGCTTGTGCCGCGTTGCTGCCACGACGGTACTCATATTCCATAATTACTCGAATTTTTAACGTATACATGATGACGAAAAAGATTGAAATGCGATGAAAATGTAACACTAATCAATAAACAAATGACTACTTTTGGAAAAAAAAATCCATGTTTTTAAAATAAAATTAATTTGAAATTAGAATTCTTAGCCAAACAAAAATTATTTTGATTTGAAATGGCCAGTACTGCAGAACGGCAATTTCATAGGTAAAGACCTAATATATCCGTTCTTCAACGATGTGTTCGTTGAAGAAAGGAAATGAGACCGTGGGATATAGATCAATATACAAAACAATTTAAGAAAAATATTATTTTATTTACATAATAAATTTAAAATCTAACAGTCTTAAAAAAATAATTTATGCAAGTACCTATATAATAAAGGAAAGGGAAATAATCATAGGGCATCAAAAAATTCGTCCGTATCGCTGTCGACAGGAAAAGTGCCCAAAAGGCTGGCAGCATTGCTATGTTGTATGGCAATGCTAATTCTTTGTCAAAAAAATAGGGCAGCCCTCTGGTCACGTGTAGAGTCGACCAACCGCTTGGCGATATCTCGAAAAACTAAGAGGGCACCCATGGCCCCAGTGTTTCAACCCCAAACGGCTCGAACATATAAGTCCCAATAAGATTGGAGTATTTGCGCCGTTTGAGGCGTTCCGCACCCGCAGCAGCCGCCCCAGCACAGCCCACCGTGCTAGGAAGATGGGATGGCACAAGGGTGTCGACACACGTTGCATCCTACACCAAAGGCCTACCTACCTTCCAAGGCATTATGGTCATTCCATCTGGTCTCTTCCCATCGTCGCGTGCCAAGCCAATGGGTTCTAAAACAGCTGGCACCCCGTCGTCGGTGACAAGACCACGACTAAAATAATTATCATATCAAAAGTACTTATTAAGACCTTTCTTTGTGACCTCTTTGATAGCCTAGAAGAACAATAGTCATACATTGGAACAAGCCTCTCTTTCTTAACAATGCTAATCTTCACGCTAAAGATGATTGTATGCCGTCTAAGCGTCAACGGTCTAGTTAAGATGATCTTGAGGTCTGGAGTTCGATGCTCTAGTCGGTTGATTTTGGTTTTCATTCATGAGTTCCAAAACATTGAGCTGTTTGTGTAGAATCTAACACATTATGCCTGACTTATGCCCGTTTTCACCAAGCCTAAGTGACACTTAAATGAATCCCTAAATAAAATTGCACTAATGGAATTTCAACTCTAGGCTTAACAGCGCCGAGAGTTGAAAATCCAATAGTGCAATTTTATTTAGGGATTCATTTAAGTGTCACTTAGGGTTGGTGAAAACGGGCATTAGGCACTTAACTCAGTATATACGCTCTTCAGCATTTTCTAAGACCAATGGCTAGTAGACTTAATTATTAAAAAGTTAGCATCAGCTTTGATCAAACCCAAGATGTGATTTTTCTGACTCCGTGCGCATTTCAAAGCTTGTAGCTAAGTAATAACAGCCGCATGGGTCATGCGGTTGTGTGACCATCTTTATATTTACCGAGACTCTTCTATGCCTCCGAAAGCACGTTAAGCCGTTGGTCCCGGCTGTCATTCGTGGATCTTTGACAGTCGTTACACGTCGTCAGAAGCCCGAAAGTCTGACAACCAGTCTTACCAAAGGGTATCCAGTAACTGGGTTGTGGAGGTCAGATAGGCAGTCGCTCCATGTAAACTACTGGTATTCAGTTGCATCCGGTTAAACGGGAAGCCCACCCCAACATAGTTGGTAGGCTCTCTTGGGGTAGACGCATTTCAAAACAAACTTTTGACATCCACAGCCAAACCTTTCTCTTTCTGAGCATCATGCATTTATTGATGATCGCAGTTTAAACGTAATGAACGTCTCGATTTACGTATCTCTTAAAAGAACGATCACTAAGTCCCTTACGTTGCTATCTGTTCATTGTTACGAAGTCTATCATGGTAGTCTTGCCAATACTTCCGAGACCTTTCATAATAGTAACGACATTAGTCTGTTATTATAACATACTGTTCAAATCTAGCTGTTTCATCAGAATTTCGAGGAACACAACGTATTGTTTCAATTCAGTTGACACTAACCTACGCAATCACAACATAATCTATTCTACGTTAGCATAATAGAGATATGACACATTCTCAACCGAAGGAATGGTGGAAATTAGAATTGTCTAGTCATCAGTACGTAAAGCCCGCCACACACGGCAACAATATCTAGGTACTAATAATAAAGCTGAAGAGTTTGTTTTTTTGTTTGTATGTTTGAACGCGCTAATCTCTGAAACTACCAGTCGCATTTCAAAATTTATTTTTGCATTTGAGAGCACAATGCATGAAGAAGGTAATCACGCTAGGACACTTAGGAGCCGAGTAAAAAGAAAAAAAGTCAGAAAGAACGCTATGCAATATGAAGTAATAGTGCGGGCAGGCGATACGATGCGACGGAGTAGGTTGGGGGAACAAGAAATTTCACGCGAAAGAAGCCGCGGGCAGAAGCTAGGATAAGGTACCAGAGGAGGAGAAATTCATATTCTGATTATCTCATTTGTCGTCAAAGCTATTTTTTTCATGATCATTTTTTTTTTTTTTGTTATTTTTTTTTATTGACTAATGTTTACTGTTCACTAACCTTAGCTCTTGATCCACCAGACAGAAATAGCAAATCGTAAAGTCATTCTAACTAGGCTACACAAAGTCCGAAGTCAAGTCCTGCAGATTGACCGTCATTGACTATTTGAGACGATCCATGCTTCGGTAAATCACGCTAAAACATTCGTATTAAGAATGCAAGCAGTCGAGCATTAAAAACTATTGGCATTCCCCAGTAATCGCTGGCCCTCCGTATATCTAAAACACTACGAATCTACGGAATCTACATATCAGCGGGGCAATTGCGTAACACACTATCGGTCGGAATCGGTTTCATTTTGACAGTTGAACAACATTTATTGCATTATTAATTATTTACGTTATCGAGCAGAAAAAAAAATCGAACATATGAAGCAATGGATTAGCAATTTACTTCAAAATGTTTCAGATTCCGATTGATAGTATGTTACGCAATTAGGGTGCTGCTTGGATTAAGACTGAGAGACTGAGTAAAATCTAGAAATTTATGATTTTCTTGTCTTTATCCCATTTTAATTACGATTGAAGCAGCTTGTCTTCTCCTTTCATTCAATCTCTACTAGTCGTCGTCTTAGCCTTTCTCGCCCTATCATCTTTTTCAGAACTTATCAATCGTTTCACATAAACTCACGCCTTCTTCCCATGGGGGTAGGCATAAACTACAGAATGCCACCTGCTCAAACTCAAACTCAAAGCATTTATTTCAAATAAACCAATAACAGGCACTTTCGAATTGTCAATGGGTCTGTGTCAGAAAGATGAAGCTAGTTGCCCATTCCAAAGCGTAGTAGATCCCTATGGAGAAGAACGGGCAAGAAACTCCACGGATACTCTTTTAAATCATAATATTTTTACAAAATATTGGTTACATCGTTCATGTTGAAAATATACATGTGAGAACAATGTAGAAAGACGTGCACGTTAAAAATCGTCCGTAATAAAAAGATAAAAACTAAAACAACTAAATTAAATATTAAAATTAAAAATAAGCCATGGCAGCTAAGAGACGACCAGTCCCAACTGACGGCGCCCGTTCACGAACATGACGCATGGATCAGCACCAATTAGCTCAACCATTTTGAAGGGAACTTAATGATCCAACACACACGCCACCACCAGCGAGACATTTTAGTGAGCATGACATACTCTCAACCGCCAGGGCACGCTAAGATCCTTACATATTCCTTTTGCCTCGTTTACGTTCATACATCTGGTCATACACGCACGCCGGTTGCGAATACTACGCACCTAATCTTTCTGAAGAACATCACCAATAAGGTCACTGTAATAAGTATGTCTTCCGAGGGCGTCCCCCCCGTTTCCGCACTCACATCTGCCATGTAAATAGCTTTGTATTTTGTTAGTCACCTTTCGTTCATCCTCTCAACATTACCTAACCATCTAAGCATACTCTTTTTTTGTTTTTTTTTTTCCTTTCTTAAAGTATCACGGTCAGTGATACTTTGTTCACATTACAATCTTCATTTTCGCTTTTGACACGTGTGTTCTTTCTTTCCCAGATGTTCAGTACCAGAATGTGAAGACAACCCCCAACACATAAACTTCACCATCCCCCATGACAATGATGGGGTACCATCTAAGTGCCTGCGCTACGCTCCCTTTGCCAATGCGTCGCATTTTGCCAACTTGAGCCAATGCTCACCACACTACTATGATACGTCAACGGAGATTGGTTGCGAATCTTATGTCTATTTGGAGGAGCATTCTATTGTTAAAGAGGTAAGATAGAACTTTAAATTTATTTATAAAATAGTTAGTTATAAAATTAGAATAAGATTATCTATAAGCTCTACCTTAGTGTAGGTATCTTCAAATAATGATCACATAATTTATAGGAAGTGCCATAATCATAGATCAATGCTAGCATTTTAATTATTTCCTCTTCTTAATCATAATCTTAAACTTTATTTGTGAAACATAGGTAAGTATACAAAAGGTCTTACATATAAAATAGTACGCTATGTTTTGTCTTAAGACATACAAATATGGGAACATGCAAAGTAAATACGCTGCAAAAAAAAATGTCATTAATAAAAAGAAACGTTCTAAAAAATACAAAAAACATAAAAAATTACAGATGTAATTTTTTTTTTAAATGCTTATCGTTTAAAAAGTCGTCTATTGTATTGCATTTGTCATTTTCAAAAATATCACTAACAAAAAGAAATGTTCTATTATATAAAAAATTACAGATGTCAATTTTTTTTTAATGCAGCATTAATAATTATAACTCTTTATCGTTTAAAAACTCGTCTATTGTATAGTAGCATTTTTCAAGAAGAAGTTTCTGCAGTGCAATTTTTTTTTTTTTTAAATTGATGGGAGCGTGAATGGGTGGGTGCTAGGATAGCATCACTTGTTCCATTTTTTTCACCACACTCTTTAAAGAACGAGAACACTGTTGTCACTGTCATCTGATTGTTCTGACGTATGTTCTGACATCTGGATTTGACATTTTGTCCCACGAGACACAGTGTTTTCGATATAATTCTAGTCATCAATTTTTTCCAATGTTTACATTCTGTTAGGATCTAAACTCACTCAACCCTCCTTAACCCTTTACTTAGCGCGATTAGAGTACTCGCAAGATAAGTCTGCGCGCGGCTAATCGGAACTAATCGTATGCCATATTGCCATCTTGTCGTTTACGTCAGGTGTCAAGAGTTTGTGTTCTGTGTTTTTATTAGTTTTCAAAGTAAATAATCGTCATCATTATCATTATAGTAAATGTGTACGTATTATAAGTTTATAACCTATTTATGTACTTGTATACCATAGTATATTTATAATTATTCCTCTTAATGACGCTGTTACAAATGGGTAGTCAAATCATTACTTTTTTACACAAAAGCATGTTTATTACATTCTTAAAATGTTTTTTGGCCAAATTGTTGTTATATGAGCATGGTACGATTCTGAAATATAAATATAATTTTAGATAAGTTTCTCAATAATTGTACCGGGCTGAAAAGTTTTACTTCGGTACATTTATTGAGAAAATATACCTATTTAAAATTATATTATATTTATAGTTCAGAATCGTACCATGCACATCTATCAACAATTTGACCAAAAAACATTTTAGGAATGCAAAGCATTTTATTTAATAAACATACTTTTGTGTAAAAAAGTAATGATTTGACTACCCAATTGTAACAGCGTCCTTAAACTGAGCACCTGCCATCAATATCTTCAGCACCCTTGGTTGACTGGTAGAGAATGCCGAAGGCATTAAGTCCGTCTTTGTATATTTTAGTGCAAAAATTTAAATAAATAAATAAAATATGCCGAAAGTAATTAAAAGTACTGGCAGGGATCATCTTGAAGTCACCACTTGCGCGCAGTCTTACGCACACTAGTGTTATGTTTAACACCGTAATAATAATATGATGAAAGGTTATTCCTATTATTCTTTTGATGGCACACAATGTAACTATTATCAATACAAACAAACACACAGTCACTTCTTGTTGAGTGTCATTGCTCATTAGTCTAAGTCCACTAATCTATGTAAATATTTACATAATAGCATTTATTTATAATGTATGACTGCCTCGTTGATCTAGTGGTTGCTAGCGCTACTGCTGAGCTCAAGGTCCTGTACCCTAGTTGCGTAACACATTATCAATCGGAATTTGATTCATTTTGACACAAATTGCTAATCCATTGCTTCATATGTTCGAAAATTTGTCTGCTCGACAACGTAAATAACGCAATGAATGTTGTTGAACTGTCAAAACTTTTTTACAAAAAAATACAACCGACTTCCAAAAACAACACTACAAAGTGAAAAATAACTTTAATTTCGGAAGTCGGTGTCTAGTTAAATGTATTTTCGTTTTTTGTCATTGACTTCCGAAATTAAAGTTATTTTTCACTTTGTAGTGTTGTTTTTGGAAGCCGGTTGTATTTTTTTGTAAAAAAGTTTTTATTTTTCACTTTTTAGTTGTACGAGTAGTAGTAGAGTACCTGCAAAACTAACTAGAACATCATCCATATAAAAGTGGGGAAAAAATACGTATTATTGAAGCTAACTCAAAAACTACCGAAGCAAAGTTAATCAATTTTATATGGGACCAACTGTGATGACCAACCATACCCTCTCGAATAAAACAAAAAAAATCCAAATCGGTCTAGCCATCTTCGAGCAATCGGGGAACATACATAAGTAAAAAAAATAAAAAAAGGTTCCGACGAATTGAGAACCTCCTGCTTTTTGAACTCGGTTAAAAAGGAAACCAACTCCGATTGATAATGTGTTACGCAATTAGGGTGCTGGTTTCGATTCCCGGGTCGGGCAGTCTTTTTAGCAGCCCGGAGTCTGAATTCGTGCCCGGTTGATGGCAATAGGCTCGCCCCGGTTACATAGGACTTAAACATAACTGGCGAAATGTGGGTGTATCTACCATAGATACACCTCTGCCTAACCCTTTGGGGAAATAAGGAGTGATGTTATGTTAAATGAAAACAAAAAAAAACAAAAAAAAAGTGAATGAATGTGAATGTGTGTGTGTGTGTGTGTGAATGTGTGTGTGTGTGTGTGTGTGTGTGTGTGTGTGTGTGTGTGTGTGTGTGTGTGTGAATGTGTGTTGTATAACTAGCAACCCGCCCCTACCTCGTGCGGGTAGGTACCATGGCGACACGTCAAAACATCGACATTTCTATGCTTTATCGAAGATAAAAATATTAAATAAATGCCCTAAAAGATGGTGAAAACCGCATCAAAGTCAATTGTATAGTTTAGAAGATTTAGGCGGTCATAAAATCGCGATCCGTGACTGTCTGTATGACAGTTTTATGTTGTACTATGTCAACTATGTGTATAAGTCACAGCCAATTTGCGACGACGGCAAATTAATAATAATTTATTTATTTATTTGTGCGGCAAATTGATACGGCGTAATACAAAACGTCTAGCCGAAATACATAAAGGCGTTGTTTTCTATTACGGCTGATTGACGTTCAACAAAACGTCTAGCCGAAATACATAAAGGCGTTGTTTTCTATTACCGCTGATTGACGTTCAACAAAACGTCTAGCCGAAATACAAAAAAGGCGCTGTTTTCTATTACGGCTGATTGACGTTCAACAAAACGTCTAGCCGAAATACATAAAGGCACTGTTTTCTATTACGGCTGATTGACGTTCAACAAAACGTCTAGCCGAAATACATAAAGGCGCTGTTTTCTATTACGGCTGATTGACGTTCAGCCCTCCGCCGTCCCCTTTCCTCATTCTACTCATCTCGATTCTGAGTCAATATGGACCAATCCCTCCTGTAAGCGTCAACTTCACCCCGCCATCTACACATGGGTCTTCCGCGATGAACCCTTGCTGATTTTCAGGAACACATATGATCTGAGAGTTGTATACAAATATAGTATGCAATCATGCAATCAATCATTCTGCCTAGCCTTTCCCCAACTATGTTGGGATCGGCTTCCAGTCTAACCGGATGTAGCTGAATGGGAGTATTTTACATGGAGCGACTGCATATCTGATGTCCACACTGGGTAATACGATACCCCTTGGTATGACTGGTCAGACTTTCGGGTTAACTGAAGACCCGTAACGATTGTCAAAGATCCACGAATGACAGCCGGGAATAACGGCTTATTAACTCTTCAATTGCAGTTATATACTAATTTATAAACCCAAAACCCCCAGGGGGAGGGGGAAGGGGGGTTAGTTTCGAACCCCATAGGTTCACAACAACTACGTAGGATGATTTTTATTTCCATCGGATGATGTTTTTTAGCCCTGTTTAGGGCATTTTGTACGTCCTTTTATACAGGCAGCCTGTGGATGGATTACACGCAGAAACAGTACAGCCCTCTACGTGTCCAATACAATAACGCGTTCAGGGTACTCTTGGGGCTGCCTCGCTTCTGTAGCGCATCGGGGATGTGTTGCCGAGGCGCGTGTGGATTGTTTCTACACAGTCATGCGCAAGCGGTGCACATCCCTGGTGCGCAGGGTGCGGGCCAGCCGCAACGGTATCCTGAGGGCTTTTGCTGAACGTTTCGACTGTCAGTACGTGAACCACTTCTGCATGGTTCATGTACTGACTAATGTTAAGATATTGTTTTGATAAGTTTTTTTTTTTTTTTAATTTGATTTAATTTTATATAGTTTTAGTTATATTGTAATATGTATTAGTTTATTATTATTGTTTATATCATTTTGTGTATTTTTTTCTATGCGCTTTCAGTTGCCTGATAATAAAATGATTGATTGATTGATTGATATAATATATAAGCTTATATACCTATTATGTAAAGGGGTTTTTCCTTATGCACACATGGGGTGCAGAAAGCCTTTGAGGGGTAACGGCCTTCCGAGGCACAATCATGCATCAGTTAGTATCTCGCAGTGTGGTACTGCTCGTTTTGCTATGCTATAGACCAATAGCAATTTCTGACTGAATAAAAAACCGGCCAAGTGCGTGTCGGGCCACGCGCAGTAATAGGGTTCCGTAGTGCACGCCGCCGCCCGTCGTTTTTCGAGCGTAAATATTATTAATTTAGAAATCATTATTATTAAGAATGTTATGATTTTAATTTTGTATATTTTTACATGGTTTATAAACTTAAATACCTGTTTTGTTTTACGCTCAGCTAACAACGTTTAAAAAGTATTTTTTATGGAATTTGTACGAAATTTTTACTGATCCAAGTACATTTTACAAGTTGGTTGACTATTACTTGTAAACTTGAAAAGCCTACTTAGCTGTGATAGTTTTCCTTTTAATTTCGTTATATATACTACTACCGTGAATTTTTTTAGCCATCCAAAACTAACCGTTTAGCTGGCAGGGGTGGGGGACACTTGCCTCTAACAAAAATTAGCACTTTAAAGCTTAATAATTCAGAAACGGATCCCTAAATCGAAAAATTGTTTTAAAAAACCCGCAATATTTTTGAAATACCTATCCAACAACACCCCTCACTATGGGGTAGACGAGAAAAAAAAACATCCCAACTTTACGAGTACCCTAAAAAAAATTTTTTTTTTCAAGATTTTATTTTACCACTTTGTCGGCGTGATAAATATGTATATCCATGCGAAATTATAGTTTTCTAGTACTAAGAGTCTCTGAGCTAAGCTGCGGTCGGACGGACAGACGGACGGACATAGCTAAACTATAAGGGTTTCTTGTTGACTACGGAACCCTAAAAACTAGTCCTAAAAATCTGCCATCATGCATTTCAAGTTCATCAACAGATAATCTGTCAAATGCTCACAACAATAACTTCATTATAATTTTTTCCTGAATTAAAACCTCTCGTAACGCTTCTGTGAGCAACCTAAGTATTAGAATTATAATAATTATTATAATCTTCCGTGATAAATAGGTTTGGCGTAAATTGCTATACTACCGGTAATACATTGTTCATTTTTAAATGCTTAAATTGCTCCCAATTGCTCTTCAGCTAGTTGAAGTTTACCGCGCAATGTTTGGTGTGTGATTTTGGGCATCAATCAAAACAGTTCCTCTAAAATAACTAGCTACCGTTGAGTTCATAAGAGCCTATACTACCTCAAATGGCTTAGCATGATCCTCCTTTATGTCGAAAATACTGCAGCATTCATTTTGAAACAAATATATGCTAAAATTGAGTTGATGTTTGACGAAAACACGATCCTATAAAATTTTCTCGATAGATAAAAATTCTAAAGTTACCTCCAAACCGAACAATAAACCGCTGGTATTCAAGAAATACTTCAAATTAGATCATGAAACTTTGAATAGTAACTGAAAAGCAGGTCTTTTGTTTTTTATTTTATTCAAATCACCATTATTTTCACCGTAAAAAGCAATTACGTAAACTATCGGGCGCCCAGCACCGCACTCAGTCCGCGAGCAGTATCGTGCGAGCGAGATAAAAAGCTGAGGTAGTATGGGCTTTTAAGTTCCGAGCACGGATTAGAAAAAAAAAAGAAGGACTCCGCGCCACGCATATCGAAAGTGAAGCACAGTAAGTATGGGACCGTTTGTACAAACACGCCTCACGCACACATTTACATCATAATATGCCGACCGGCCGCCATTACGTGACACGACGGCGTCTTTGTCAATTTACGCACACATAGATCGGTACGGTGCTTCACTTTCGATACGCGTGGCGCGGAGTCGTTTTTTTTCCTAGTCCGTGGTTCCGAGTTAGGATTCAGTAATCTGAGAAATGCGTGCATTGACACTAGTCAGTGAAAAAAACAATGTCTGTGGTTTTTTCTATCCTCAAAATACCTTCAGACACTAATCTACATGGTCCTCACATGATCTTCTGACCAACATTATGTCTACACTTTAAAAGAGACTGTGACCTCTGGGATTTGTTACGGTGTTTCTGCTCCTCAGAGTAGTCGGATTGACCTCACCTTTTTCTTTTTGTTGGCCTTACTGCCGGGTAAAGGCCTCCCCTCTCCATGTACGGGAGAACATGTTAAACAACTGCAATGTAAAATTTGTTTTTAAGTTATCTTAAAAACAAACTTTACATTGCAGTTGACAATTACGGAACCCTTCATCGTTCGTGGTCCAACGATTTTCTCTATAACGGTAGCGTATGTATGTAAATAAATAAATAAGTTTTCATGATGGCCACTACTCTCTTAGGAAACCGTAGCCTTAAGGCTGATTTTACCAAAGTCAGATACTTAATTATCTTTTATCCGTGAAAAAAAAACTGACGTCTCGCAGTTTTTGTATGGGATAACTGTCAAAAATTCCAAATTTATTCGCAAGATAAAGCTGATATGTATGTAGGTTTTTGGCAAATGAAAGGCGAGCGTCGGTAGCAAGCGTATAATGCAAACTAAACTGAGTACAAGAGTGACACCTTATATATACTACTGGATGATAATTTATAAATGCGGGTAACCAAATATATTACAAAAGCTTTTATTCTTGAAGTTTGTTACGGGAACATCCCACAGCCAAAAATTAATTACATATACCCATAAACTATGATTTTTCCTATCTATTAATAAAAAGCTTATATTCTAAGAATGTCGCACGCTTTAATACAGGCTGTAATTTTAAACACCGTTATCCTCGTAAGGGGTCATTATACGCATCAATATGAACAACTTTTACTATGGGACCAAACAAGAAATCGCGAAAAAAAAAATCAACTGCTCCCTACATTTATGTTTGCTTAGCTCGTCAAAATGTAGGGAGCAGCTGATTTTTTCTTCGCGGTTTCAGGTTTGGTCCCATAGTAAAAGTTGTTCATAATGATGAGAACAATGACCCCTTATGAGTATAACGGCGATTAAAATTACACCCAGTCTATGACTTCTTTTGACAAATTGTTGTAGATAATGTATGTTTACGTAAAACCCAAGTCTTAATGTTACCTCCATCCGCCATTTTGCAATAATTGTCTTTTTAATAATATACAAGTAGGTAATGGCGATCATTTATCTATTGTGATTGATTATTTATACTAGGAAAATCTTGTTATAATAGAGGTAATCAATCTGTCTAGCCTTTTCCCAACTATATTGGGGTCGGCTTCCAGTCTAACCGGCTGCAGCTGAATACCAGTATTTTACATGGAGCGACTGCCTATTTGACCCTTGGTACGACTGGTTGTCAGACTTTCGGGCTTCTGACGACCCGTAACGACTGTCAAAGATCCACGAATGACAGCCGGGACCAACGGCTTAACGTGCTTTCCGAGGCACGGAGGAATCTCGGTATGTAAAGATGGTCACCCATCCACGGACCAACCCCGGCAAGCGTAGCTTAACCTGATGGATTGACCCGTATGGCTATTATTACTTAGCCACGAGCTCCTCCTCCTTATAATAGAGGTAATATTTTATAATATTGAGGTCTATACATCGGTAGATGATTGTAAAGAATTCCTTTTAAACGTTGGTCTAGTGGTCGAAAGCGCTACTGCGAAGCATGAGGTCCTGGGTTCGATTCCCAGGTCGAGCAAAGTCTGATTGAGTTTTTCTATCTATAATTCCTCAATAGCAGCCCGGAGTCTGGATTTGTGTCCGGTTGATGGCAATAGGCTCGCTCTCTATTTAAACATAACTGGAGAAATGTGAGTGACTATAGGTACACCTCTGCCCATCTCTTTGGGGAAACGAAGCGTTTAGCTGTGCTGTATATAAAAGAAGGACCTATGACCTATGAATAAGAACGTGTAAATAATATGTTATGCCAACATTCAATGTACACTTTAGATTTTAAAATCTCTAAAAACAACTACAAGTAATTATGAACTACTGTAAAAAAAAATTGGTACCTACCTATATACAATAATAACGATTATATTGTTATATTTACAAACTTCATATAAGTACTGTAGTGTATCTATTTAATAGATATGTAAACACTGTCTCACACACACAAGTGTCAGGTAGCTGTCACTAATGTCAACTGTCAGTCATGAGGAATGGCGGGAAGACGAACGTGAGGCGTACCGAAAACTACGACTTGGATGTGCTGGTGAGCCTGTGAATAAACGTGATAAATAGCCCTGATATTATAATAAGCGGATACTACAAGTACATATATATTTTTAATTTACTCACACATTATTACATTATATTACACACACACACATATTACACATTGTTATTTATTCATTGGTTGCAACTTTCAAGGCTTGGTAACAGTTGGTATGATAAATTGATAATCCATTACCTCACGCATCGGAATTTCATAAAACGTTAATATTCAAAGTCAATGTTACCAACCATGACAAAATCAGGAATGCTGTTCTACATCTCAATTTCAATTTCATTTATTTGCATACCATAATGTACACTTTAGATTTTAAAATCTCTAAAAATAACTACAAGTAATTATGAACTACTGTAAAAAAAAATTGGTACCTACCTATATACAATAATAACGATTATATTGTTATATTTACAAACTTCATATAAGTACTGTAGTGTATCTATTTAATAGATATGTAAACACTGTCTCACACACACAAGTGTCAGGTAGCTGTCACTAATGTCAACTGTCAGTCATGAGGAATGGCGGGAAGACGAACGTGAGGCGTACCGAAAACTACGACTTGGATGTGCTGGTGAGCCTGTGAATAAACGTGATAAATAGCCCTGATATTATAATAAGCGTATACTACAAGTATATATATATTTTTAATTTACTCACACATTATTACATTATATTACACACACACACATATTACACATTGTTATTTATTCATTGGTTGCAACTTTCAAGGCTTGGTAACAGTTGGTATGATAAATTGATAATCCATTACCTCACGCATCGGAATTTAATAAAACGTTAATATTCAAAGTCAATGTTACCAACCATGACAAAATCAGGAATGCTGTTCTACATCTCAATTTCAATTTCAATTTCATTTATTTGCATACCATAATGTAAATACAGGTGTTACAAATAGGCTTAAAGGTAAGTTACAATTATGGACCCCGTAAGGGCACAGCAACATTACAAAAAGGATAAATAATTAAATTAAAATTAAACATTAAAATTAAATAATAACATTTAGGACATGGATAATTCTTATTTATATTAAATATATTTAGATTTTATAATAAATACAACATTTAAAAAAAAATATTGGAAGTCCAGTCACAGTTTATCATTCATGTATTCATTTATATTATAGTAGCTTTTGTTTATTAGAAATAGCTTTAATTTATTACTGAACAAATTATATTTATTTATATTCTTAAGATATTCCGGTAGTTTCTTATTTATTGACATTACATAAGTAATATGTACTTGATGAATACATTTTCAGTCGTGATGTTGGAATGTTTAGTCTGTTTGTATGTCTTAGAGTGAATCTATTCTGTATGTCTTCTCTTTTGGTGTATAATTCGGGATATTTGCGTACAAATTTACAAATTTCAAATACGTAAAGGCAAGGCAAGGTCAAAATCTTCAGTTCCCTAAAGTGAGGCCTACAACTGTCAGTTTCATCTATGTTAACCAGAGTTCTCATAAGCTTTTTTTGTATGGTAAATAATGTGGGCGCGTCAGTACTATTACCCCATAAGATGACACCAAATTTAAGCCATGCATAAGCGTACGCATAATACGTGACCAGTGCAGTCTTAGGTCTGTACTTTTTTTGATCTCGCGGAATGCATATGAGAATTTAGATAACTTGGCCCTCAATTTTTGGATATGGGATTTCCAATCAACGTGTGAGTCTATGTCTAGGCCTAATAAAGTGAACTTACTAACAGCTTCTAGTTTCGAGTCTTTAAAACTAAAATTTATGCCTAACGGTGCTTTTTGGCGGGAATAGAACGTCATTATTTTGGTTTTATTAAAGTTTATTTCCAGATTATGTTCCGTCATCCAATTTGTGGTATCTTTAAGTATGGGGTTTAATTTTTTTTTTTGGCTTATCTCGGGACCCTGAGTTCCTGGACATTTGGAAGGTGTACGAGGGGCCGAAGCCAACTCGCAGAGGCCCCTTAGACAATTTTAAATGACGAGGAGGCACCATCCGACGATTATCCCTGTATGCACTATGCAAGTGCATAAGTATGGGGTTTAATTTATAATTAAGGTTGATACTGGAGGCACATGAGGTTATTATCGATATATCGTCTGCAAACAAGACGCAGGTTTCTTTAATATGGTTAGGAAGGTCATTAATATACACAAGAAATAGTAAACTGCCAATAACGCTTCCTTGCGGGATTGAGGCTTTGATTGGTATGTTATTCGACCGGAATAGTTCTATTTCGTTTGTTTTTTTGTTGTAATATTGTAAATATCTCATTCAATTCAAGATATTATTATTGGGTATGCGGATGAATTTTTTGACGCCATGTTTTAGTTTATGTTGTTGTTTGTTGTGTTGTTTTTACCGGACTGCGCCAGAAGGAGGGTTATGTTTTTCGAGAGTATATATGTAAGTATAATTGTTTGGCACGCTCTGCGGCCTGAACTGCTCGATGGATTTTAGCTTGAGAGGTGTCGTTAGATTCGTATTTACTGTGAGAGAGACACTGGGTATATCAAAATAAAAAAAAAACAAAATGGCGGATTTTTGACGCCAAATTATGTCTTAAAAATTTTTTTTTTCTCTCATAACCTGTCGAGTGGGGCATCAAAATAAAGGGTTTTAAAAGGTGATTACAAAATATATACAACTTATATGTTTAAAAGTAATTCGAAGTGACAAATCGTAAAAAACCCGTACTAAGAACTAAATCCCCTGCGAAATCTTTAATTCACATTTGTAAACTAAAAAGCTGGATTATTACCCGACTGCGCCATATATAATCATTAATATTAATATAAATAATAAAACTAAAAAATAAAAAATAAGAAAAAGTAATTTAATAAATTAAAAAAACCCGACTGCGGTGATAAAACTTAAGTTAAAAAAAAAACTGAAAACCTAAAAACAAGCCCATTTTAAATTAAATAAATGTTGGAAGCAGGAGGAACCCATACCATTTTTATTATATTTTTAAATGGGTCCCGCCTGCTCCAACATTTATTTAATTTATAATGGGCTTGTTTTTGTTTTTCAGTTTTTTTAACTTAAGTTTTTTTCCCATAGTAAAAGTTGTTTGTTATCATGAGTATAATCATGTGTTTAAGTATCGGTGACTAATTAACAGTCACCCTATATAAACAATATGTTTTCGTCATCATCATCATTTCAGCAGAAATAAGTCCACTGCTGGACATAGGCCTCCGTCAAGAACTACCATTTCGACCGGTTCACAACATGGTTTAGTAAATCCAAAGTATATTAAATCTCGCCAATTCCAACATGGAAAAAGCGAGGATGATCACTTGTAGCAGTTGGGTTATTTTTTTTTTCATACCTATTTATAGTGTCCTAATGATAGGCAAAGATCTCCTTAAACTGATAACAGACGCTTCACTTCACTCCACTTCACTTCACTTCACTTCACTTCACTTCACTCGAGTAAACGGTTCACTCACAGCTCACAAAAGTGGTTTTATGATCTGTGGGCTCAATCAAGTGACTGTTCATTTTTATTATTTTCATTCCACGTTCACACGACACCGACCAAATTAAATAGGAATCAAACTTCATCTGCTCCTTTCATGTAATTTATTTAGATCATTCAGTTGCCGAGTGAAAGACAATGCTGAAATCCAACGGCATTGGATCGGTTCACTAATTAATTAATTCTTCACTTTGCATTAATTTTGTGTTCAGACGTTTATCTTCGAATTAAAGATAAAAATGAACAAAAAGTGAAGCATCTGATATCTGCTGCACATATTCACACACATCTACGAGTATATTCTTTCGCTTGTTCCCTAACTCCTTCAATTGAATTTATTTCCCATTTTATTTTATTCTCTGCCTGTTATCTTTAAATTCTTCTAGCTGCATGTTTGTCACGATCATGTTGCCAACTGCTTTTCACGATCTTCATTTTTGTCAGCACATAACACAAACTACTGTTACATAAACTCTCGCGTTCTTCCCATAGGGTTAGGCTCACACTATCAAACGCAACTATATGTACTCCTAGCTAGGGCGTCGTTTCCACCCATCTGCTTGTTAATCCCCTTTCATCCATCCTCTCAACATGACCAAACCATCTAAGCCTAAGCCTAACTCTTCTCAATTTTTGTCACTACATCTACGTCTTTTCTAATCTTGTCTTTCCGTACAATCATGACATTAATCTTTTCATCGCCAAAATCATAACCAATATATCATCTAAAGCTATTAATGAGTTCTGAATCTTAATCAAAAAGCCTAAAATGTATCGAATCAATGTTCTGTAAGGCACGTGTAATAATTTACTTTAGACTAGTTGAAACACGCACGTAATGAAACCGATGCAAGCGTGCAAGGATCCGATACGGTTCAACGACAAGGAATTCTAATATTGATCGTATAGCAAAAAGGAATGGAGACGTGTTTGTTTGTTTATTTATTTTATTTTACCATTTATGTACACATAAAAACAGACAAGGAGCAAGGAACAGCCGCATCGGTCGATCCATCAGGTTAAGCTACGCTTGCCGGGGTTGGTCAGTGGATCGATGGTCATCTTTACATACTGAGACTTCTCTGTGCCTCGGAAAGCACGTTACGCCGTTGGTCCCGGCTGTCATTCGTGGATCTTTGACAGTCGTTATGGGTCGTCAGAAGCCCGAAAGTCTAACAACCAGTCTTAGCAAGAGGAATACGATAGTATTACCCAGTTACTGGGTTGTGGAGGTCAGATAGGCAGTCGCTCCATATAAAATACTGGTATTCAGCTGCATCCGGTTAGACTGGAAGCCGACCCCAACATAGTTGGGAAAAGGCTAGGCAGATTGATTGAAGAAGAAAGGAACAGAAGAATTCGTACAAACGTGATGCTTATTTCTAAAGAAATCTCTTCCAGCATATCTGCGATAAGAAAGTAGAAAAAGAGATGTTGACACCGTGTGTAAGAGTATTTTGTTGTATTTTTTGTGAGACAAATTGGAATTCAGAAATGATTCAGTAGCCAAAACTGTGTTTTTTTTTTCGAGTTTCTGGCTTGAAGAAGAGAACACGCAATAATGAAAAGAACATAAGGCTGGCATTTTGGTAGCTTATTATCCTAAATTAAAGTATATATTACTTTCAATCCCCAAACATCACCAGTTTTCGAAAAAATCATTCTTCAATTCCAAAAACTATCTGGCTGCCCGAATAAAGTCGCAGGCGCAGATAGTTACAACTAACAATGCAATCGCTATAATTAAGTAAATAAAAACGTACAATCATACACAAATCAAGGGTGAAGGTCGTTGAATCAATGCTGGTCTGTTGCCAATGGTCTCCTTTACTTGCGCAGGCGCCTGGACAGTTCCTGTCATCCTAGTCACAACTGTTGCCTTACATGTCAGTTACTGTTGCATTTATTCATGTAAGACAGTGCAGTAATCACAAATATTTATTTGTTTATATATATAGCTACATATATTTATATATCATGCAAAAACTACACACAGTGACAGGCTTAATGTACTCTTTTGATTTTAAAAAGGAAAAGGAGCATATATTATTTTATTTCTTAAAAAAAATTCATCAATCTATCTATAAGAGACAATTATGGCAGATTCAATAACCCAACTGTCACTGCATTTCAATTCAGAAGAGGTATTAAATTACTGCAAAATAATATTCTGAATTCGAAACCTCAGCTGTTGGTGGATAGCTTAATTAGTCTATTTGCACATAAAAATTTTACGCTTTCTATACACCCAGATCAAATTCTGAAGGCAACGAAATTCGCCAAAAAAAAAATAGTTGTCACAAAAGACCAAAACAATGGCATTTCGCTGATTCGCTGACCGTGAATAAAGAGCGCGTTTTGATTTCCGTACTATCGAAATCTATTGATAATCGAATTTCACAGTATGCGACTGTCGTAGTGTGTCGTAATGTCCGTGACTCATTCTCATGTTTCAATTGGATGTTATGATTGTTGGAAAACTCACAATGTATGTTGTTTTATGCCCTTGGATTACCGCGATTATTACTTTTTATAATACTTATTTTTTATACAATTATCTAATTGCTTTCTTTTTGAGCAGAAGCTGTGGCAGAAGTAAAAGATCTTCATCGATGTACTTACAGTCAGATAAATTACTTGTCAAGGATGACACCCTTGTGTTCCACGCGCGACTCAAAGAGATATCAGCAGTGACGGGGTCCAATAGGGCTAATGCCGCCGGGGTCGCGGTTAGTTCGAAAGAGATACCGTGGCCCTGGCACGGGCAACTGAAGGAACACGGGTGGGTTTTAGTCAGTAAAAGTGTGACACGCCCTCCCGCTCTGCCCACAGCGGGAGAAGTCATTTGATGATTACCAATCCACAAAAAAAAAAAAAAGGATGACACCCTACGCTAATTTGAAGTACTATAGCCATTTCATACAACTGTTAAAGAATGATAGTTGTTATTTGAATATATGGACAATTTACGCTGGTGGTCAATTAGCTTGACAATTTATTTCCCCGACTTTATGTATTTATTTACATTACAATTTGGATGTCCTGAAATACAGACATACAATAAAATTTCATGGCTGGTTCGTCCTTATCGAAGGACCATTTCAAATCGGAGTCTTCAAGCCAAGAATCCACAGCGTTTTCATCTAGTATTTTTGTGTTCACTTACACAACTTTCTCTTGAATTTTTCTTTGTGGAAAGTCCTCTTTTCTGCCATTAATTGAATAATTGATTATCATCATCATTTCAGCCGAAATACGTCCACTGCTGGACATAGGCCTCCTCCAAGCACCGCCACTTCGACCACCAGTTCTATGTTTCCCGCACCCATCGGATTCCTGCAGCCTTCACCAGGTCATTGGTCCACCTTGTGGGCCTTCCAACGCTACATCTTCCAGTACACGGTCACCACTCCAGAAGTAGATCCTTTCGGCCTCATCGACTACCTGTTTTGCGAGCAATATGTCCTGCTCACTGCCACTTAAGTTTGGCAATTCTTCGGGCTGTGTCGGTTGCCTTGGTTCTCCTGTTTATCTCTTCTTTTCTGATTCGATCACGTAGGAAAATTCTAAGCATAGCCCTCTCCATTGCCCTTTGGGTGACTTTAAGCCTTCTAATAAGGCCTATTGTGAGCGACCACGTTTCAGTGCCGTAGGAATACCTGATTGAATAGTATATACCTTACTAATAAATTAATTTTCTTTCTTTCCAGTTTGACCTTGCCTGCCAAGACTGGAAGCGATCCTTAGTGGGTACGGTCCACAACGCAGGATTCTTCATAGCCATCCCTCTTACCGGACTCATATCAGACAAGTATGGCCGCCGCCCCGCGCTCGTGTTTGCTTCGGTGGCTAATGGCATCTTCGGAGTCATTCGGGCATTGTCGGTTAATTATGACATGTTCGTTGTGTTTGAATTTTTGGAACCGGCATTTGGTGGAGGAGTTTATACGGCGTGTTTTGTTCTTGGTAAGTTTTTTTGACAATTTAAACTATATTTTTTTGGAAAATAGTCTTTGTCAGCAAAAGAATTGGTGATCCGAAAGTTACTCCGTTGTATTGCTACTCCGTTACTACATCATTATCTTCGGGCGTATTAACTATTTAATTATATTTACTTGATGAAAACTTTATGCGCAAGTAAAAACTACTGTATAAAGGGGACTTAACGCCAGAGGTATCTTGTACCAGTGGTATCTGAATACATAGGTACCGCTAACACAACCACGGCTCAATTACTAAGGTCATTGTACGCGGAACACTGACTTCAGAAATACCACCATTTTCCTTGAGATTCGAACGGCGAAGGCAAAGTGACAGTTCTAACGGAAATAACTAGCCATAGATATTGATTATGTTGTAAACATAATATGGCATTTTAATAGAGTACGTTCCGTAGTAAACCACGAGGAAAATTCCAAACTAATACTTATTATCTCGTTATTGAAAAACCCGAGAAAAAGATTATGTTGCTAAGGATCACGTGTAGCCAACGTTGATACACTTGATTGTGCATTCCATGATAAGTATGTTCTAATTTAGGAGGAAAATTGATTTTGGAGTGTACTTAGTGATTATTAGGAATCATTCCGCTTTGGAAGATGATTATGGAATTGTTATAGGCTGATTCCCTTGTCTCATGGAACGGATCTATATTTTTCGAGATCAAAACACCAAAATAAAATCAATAAAATAAGATAAAAGCTTCCGCAGACAGACGCGACGCGACTCTGGTGGAATCATTTCTATTTAAATTGTTCTACTTTTTTTCATTTTTTTTTTTTGTGGATGGGAAATCATCAAATGACGTCTCCCGCTCTGTGCGGAGCGGGCGCGCGTATCAGACTTTTACTGACTAAAGCCCGCCCGTGTTCCTTCAGTTGCATGTGCCAGGGCCATGGTATCTCTTTCGAACAACCCGCGACCCCGGCGGCATCAGCCCTATCAGACCCCATCACTGCTGACATCTCTTTGAGGCGCGCGTGGAACACAACGCGCCGTCGACCCGGCCCTGGTCCTTACCGGACGGCGAGCTACCCAATGCTCGCCGTCCGCGAGCCCGCGCCTACGGTGGCCGGGAATCGGCTATCGATTCCGAAATGTTCTACTGGAGTCACGTCGCCGCTGTCTGTGGGAGCTTTAATTCGTTGAAAATCGAAGTGCTTTGAATTGTGTAAATGGTGGCTTTTGTTTTGAAATCGAAGACATTCGTAAAAACAAACGTAGTCAGTCCTAATACTTAATATGTTTCCTTATATCACGGCCATATAGGTACCTACTACATAATATGTGTATATAGCTAATAGTAACTTATAAAGCGTCCGATTTAATTAACTGCCACAAAGATTTATTACTCTTTATTATTCCTTTCCTACGAATACATAAGGAAGGACCAAACATTGTTGTCTTGTAAAGATAAAGAAGGACCATTAATATTACTGCCGCAACTGCATCAGTAGTTTATAAACGTTTAAGTACGGATCTAAACATGATTGATGCAGTCATAGAGCAGTGGTGGCCCAGTGGTAACAGTTGCGACTTACGAGTTGTAGGTCCAGGTTCGAACCCAGACGCCGCCGGGGTCGCGGTTTGTTCGAAAGAGATACCGTGGACCTGGCACAGGCAACTGAAGAAACACGGGTGGGTTTTAGTCAGTAAAAGTCTGACACGCCCTCCTGCTCCGCCCAGAGCGGGAGAAGTCATTTGATGATTTCCCAACCACAAAACTTTGTGTAAAATTATTTCATCACCACTGCTCTCAAAACGGTGAAGGAAAACATCGTGAGGAAACCGGCATGTCCTAGAACGAAAAATTCGAAGACATGTGACATCCACCAACCCACACTGGGCCCGTGTGGTGGATTACGGCCTGCTCCCTCTCACCGCGAGGAGGCTGTGTCCCAGCAGTGGGAACATTATAGGCTGATTATAGGCTATCTTCAACCACCCAATCAATCTGCCTAGCCTTTTCCCAACTATGTTAGGGTCGGCTTCCAGTCTAACCGAATGCAGCTGAATACCAGTATTTTACATGGAGCGACTGCCTATCTGACCTCCACAACTCAGTAACTGGGTAATACGATACCCCTTGGTAAGACTCAACCACCCTCACCCGTCAAATATATTCATAGTAGGTATGACCTCCACTATGAACAAAAACCAATGCAATTCTTGTCTCTTCACTGATATAATGAAAGTAGTCGACGCTTTCATCCATCCATCCATCCATACTATCCATACTAATATTATAAATTTGAAAGTAACTGTCTGTCAGTATATTACCTTTTCACGTCTAATCCAATAAACGGATTTCGATAAAATTTGGCAAGGCGACAAATGGCATCCTGGGGAAGGACATAGACTACCTTTTGTCTCAAAAATAATCCTACAATGGGGTGATATAGGGGATGAAAGTTTGTAAGTATGGGAAACTCAGCATTTCTTAAGTATATGAAAATTCAAATTTATTCTTTTGGTAGTAAATAAAGATTTATGTCGCTCAGCGTTTCTGAAAAATCATCTCCTAAGGGGTTACAATAGGGGTTGATTTTAAAATTCACATATAATATTGAAAATTTTGTGTTAATGTTTTTAAGAGATTTAAGGGATTGGACATGTAGTCATAGTACGGACTATGACTACATGTCCAATCCCTTAAATCTCTTAAAGATACGGATCTTCAGGTACCATTTAGTGTTTATTTTAATTAAAAAAATAAAACTGAATTGAGAACCTCCCCTTTTTTTGAAGTCGGTTAGAAATCAGTCCACTCGGTCAGAAGTTATTTAAAGCGTGACGTAATTTTAACTAAACAATTTCCCCCCGCGGCGTCTGTCTATCAGTCTGAACGCGATAAACTCAAAAACTACCGAAATTATTTTCATACTTTTTTTACCAATGGACGGAGTGATACATGAAGGTTTATGTGCATAATTCATTAAATTTTTGTGTAAATTAGCTGAAATATGACGATAATTGTTGAAGATGTCGGAAAAAATCATGCTGACTTTACTGGCGTGTGCCGCGAAAACACTGGAGTTATATGAAAATAATATATTAAGGAATTAATACATTGTTTCCCTAGATTAACACATACTTTTAATACCGGTAGTACGTTCCCGTAGGATATTTCCCGACATCCACGCGGGCGAAGCCGCGGGCAAAAGTTAGTTATAATATTAGTGTAGATACTGTTATCCCAAGTTAAGGCTTATTTTTAAGACATACATAGTTTCATCCAGCATCTCGCTCTACCGAAATTAAATCACGACCAAGGTATTCATTGATATCCCCAAAGTTTTATCAAACTTTACCATACTCGTAATTATTTTCACTCGCATTCAAAGGGTCAAAGCCCTAGTTCTATTTCAATTTGATCTATTTTCGTATCTTGTACCTTTACAGAACATCTCTCTTCACACAACCAAATTAACACACAACTCAATTTAAAAAGTAAAGTCCTTAGGATAGTATTTACCCCAATTCTGTCACCAAATTAATGTCACGGCAAATACCAAAATTAGTTAGGTTTTGTCCTAAATAAACTGGCTAGGACTCGGTTTGGGACCTTCCTCAACAAATAGTGGCTTCAGGCCTAAGTGACACCCCTGGAATAATATTTGGGGACTCGAAATTATTGTGACCTCGTACCTGAATTTGTGAGGTCCTTTTTAAGTGAAAATTGGCAATGTTAATGTCTGTTGTTGTGTTATGTTTGTGTTGGTATGTTAAATGTTGGTTATGTTGTTGGTGTTGTTATATTCATAAATTTTATTAACCCTTTGACTGTAAATTATGTACTAATTTATGAACCCAAAACCCCAGGGGAGGGGGGGGGGATTAGTTGCGAACCCCATAGGTTCACAACTACTGATGATGATTTTATTCCATGGCATGATGTTTTTTTACGTTTATATATATGATATATGGTATATAGCTTATATACCTATTATATAAAGGATTTTTCCTTATGTACACCCATGTGTACATTCGACGTGCAGAGGGAGTATATTTACTGTTAGCATCACCGACGAAATCCAAATTTCAATCATTTATACAAAATTCTCCCATTCTACCGGCCAATTTTCCTTTCCGTAAAAATTTCATTCGGACTATTACGAACATTTAAAAAAAAATTGCCAAATTAATCCAGCTGTTCTCAAGTCATACGCTTTCCAACGAAGAGCATTTCATTTTTATCTGCTTATCTACTAGCTGTGCCACGCGACTTCGTTCGTGTGGAAGTTGTAAGATAGACAATATACTAAAATAACAGTACCCGCCGCACTGTATCACCCGCCCGCGTTTTCGCTTAGCGTTCTTTCAGACTTTTTTTCCTTTTGCTCGGCTCCTAAGGGTCGTAGCGTGATGTTATAGCCTATAATCATCCTCAAGATTTTGACAACCAAATGCAAAAAGAATTTTTTAAATCCGACTTTTTGTTCATAATTTCGTTGGTTTTAGTTTTTTGCGCGGAACCCTAATTATTTTTCCAAAATAAAAGTAACCTAAGTTACCCCTTACAACATCAATTACCTACCAGTTAAAGTCTTGTCAAAATCGGTCCAGCCGTTTCGCAGATTAGCCGGAACAAACAGACAGACATAGAAAAATTTTTTTTTTGTTACGAGTACCGTGTATAAGTACTTTCATATGCATTTAGTAAACAGCTGTTATGTTGACATTACAAACAGACACTTCAATTTTATGTATTTGTACAGATGTGTAGATGACGATATTGAAAACGAAGGACAATTCGGAAATGAGGAGAAGTTTCTCTGTAAAATCTTGGTTAATATATCTACCTTAGTTAATCTTCGCTATCATAATTTATTATTGTTGGTTACCTACCACATATCCCTCCTGTCCTTTCCCCTAACTGCGAACTTTCTAGTTGAAAGCCTTTGTCTGAAATGATGAAAGATCTTGATAAAGTGAAGAAAACATATTGATGACCAAAAGACCAACGAACCGATTTAGACAAATTAAACAATTTGCCGCTTCATTAACTGTAATAGTACCGTTTTAGCAATCTCAAACTCTCCATTCATATTATTTATATCAACTGCTTTGCTTTTTATTTACGCTGAATAATTTAAAGCAGTTTTTATAGCTCATAAAAGACTAACATTCACTTCATTGTTGTATTTTTTTCTTTTAGTACAAACATTTATTGTTTTAAATGGCAATTTTTATTTTTCGATTATACATTATATTATCACGCCCTATTTACCTGAAGGGTTAGGTAAAGGTGAACCTATAGTACACCCACGTTTCGCCAGTTATTGCTATCAACCGGGCACAAATCCAGACTCCGGGCTTCTACTAAAAAATTCCGGATGGAAACCCCAGTAATACTTGGCGTAACCTGGGAATCGAACCTTATATTGAGCGAGTAGCACTTGCGACCAATAGACGAACGAGGCAGTCGATATTAGTTTTTCGATTATAAGACAGTTAAAATTCGATATGCAATATATCAAAGCAAAAGGAGCATGTCATGCAAGTCAGAAAATTGATAATTATTCATCAACACAATGCAACTTTTTTGTCACATGTATCTTCTTGGAATTTTTAATTTACTCTCCAGTCAAAATAGGATTTTTTCAATCGATGTGTGACTTATTCGAAATGACTCTCAGGAAATTCTGAGAATCATTTAGCTATTTGCCAGGAGCTTTTTCCTCATCGACCGTCTTATGATCTAACGTTTCGTAATTATTGCAATTGTCACCAATATTACAAATCTATGTTTAGCTATCAGCACCCAAATAACCTTCGCGATTGATTGCTTTATAATTCAGTTGAAACTAATTTACGGTTTTTTGTAGCTCATCTTCCGGTCTTTGTTTTAGATCCTTTCTTGCTGTTTTCATGGGAAACCGGTAGTCAGGCTTTGTTGCTTCATGGGGACCAAAAAATTTGCTACTCACACGTTTTTCCTTTTTGCGAAATCCCAATGAAGCGTTAATGACTGGAATCGCGAGTCAGTTGTTGTTTATTTTTCGAAAGATTTATAGAGTCATCGACACTTGAACATTCTTTTTCACGACATTGTTCTTAAAATAGAATGGAACTTTCCATCAGAATTTTATCATAAAAAAAAGAATGAACTGTCTATTCAAGACAATTTTAAGTCGGCTCGTCGTATCTTTATTAACATTCAATTTCCTCTTTTTTCAGCGTTGGAACTTGTCGGACCAAAAGGCCGAGTCTTCGTCAGCCTCCTCTTCAACACCATGTTCATCCTCGGGGGAGTAACAGTCACCTTACTCTCCTGGTGGCTGCTCAACTGGCGCTACCTTCTCTTCATCATCTACACCCCTGCCGTCTTCGTCTTCGTCTACACCTGGACCCTTACTGAAAGCTTCAGGTGGCTCTTCAGCAAAGGAAGATACGAGGAAGGTCTGAAGGTTCTCAGCAAATCAGAGAAGATGAACAAAGCTAATGTTCCTAAAGAACATTATGCGCAAGTTGAGAAGCATGCAACAAAACAGAGAGACGAGAGAAAATGTGAGAATGTTGAAAGAAACCAATCTACATTTAACCAGCTCTTAACTTCACCAATGATTTGGAAAAGATTATTTACATGCTCATTTCTATGGATATCTTCAACTCTAGTCTATTACGGACTTTCTATAAATGCCATAGAATTATCCGGGAACAGCTATGTGAATTACATCGTGATATTGGTAATAGAAGCACCGGCTAATATCTGCAAGTTGATATTCTTGGACAGATTTGGCAGGAAGAAGGTGATTGCTACCGCGTATTTCATGACTGGATTGATTTTGATCAACTATGGATTTGTACCAGGTATAGTGATGTTTTTTATTTTATAGAATAGTTCGTACATGGGTTCCTATTAAAAATCCCCTTTTTGGACTTCTGCACCAACCCTACCCCAACAGGCATATGTGACATTGCAACTTTGTCTATGGGATGCCAATGAATCTGCGATGCCTCTAGTTTTACAGGTGTCCTTCCACACTACACTAAATAAATACTTTTCTTTCTTTCTTTACTATCTGACGAACCATCGGCTTGTTTAGCATCCAAAAACAAAAAATAATAATATATCAATAGGTGTATAAGTAATATCTGTTAAGACTTTTATTACTTAACTAGCTGACCCGACCGACGTTGCCCTGTCCAAATTTCATGTATGAGAAAATTAATTTTCTTCATATTTTTTTTTTTGTGATTTTTTTCTGTTTTAATAGTTATTCCGCTATTCGGGGCGGAGACAAATCCAACAAATCAAACATCGTAAAAATCGGTCCAGTCGTTCGTGAGTTATAAATGGTATATATATATATATATATATGTATATATTGTACCAATATAATCTTTCGATCAATTATGATCGAAGATATAACCCGACCATAGATTCTTACCTAACCTTACACAACCGACAGTAGGTACGTTTGGTATTGTACGTAATACATACAAATTGAAATGGTAATTTTATACCATAAACTGTTTAGTTGTTTAATTTGTTTGCACAAATCGTTACTTTATTAGATAAACAAGATAATTACATCCTCATACCACATTGTAAATTTATATTGTGCTCATACAAACTGTGTTGTTGTATACATTGTTTTTGTATTGTTTATATCTACTTACTTTAGTGTCATTTAAATTATTAATAGTGACTGGTCTATTAACATCTTCTTAATAATTGGCATTATGCAGTGCCATGTTAATTCTATATTCATCGTTAGTGCAATCAAGATTTCTTCCTATTTAGAACTTCCACTTCCACAGTAAACGTTGCGTCAAGTTAAGTAATAATCGTTTGTTTATAAATACATTTTTGACCTTTAAACATCTCGTAACTTATTCTGTCGGCTTTGGGCGACAATACTTTGGCTATGACGTGAAAAACGATTGTGGATCCATCATGGTTTCGTTGTGAAAAAAGGATGAAAAATAAAAAAAAATAAAAAAAATGAAAAAGTGTTTATTCACAGAAATATTATTATTATACAAATACATATTACTTCTGCCAAACTGCAAAGCAGTTTGTTGGCAGACGTAGCCCCCTTTTTCTTTGTATATTTAATATTTTTTATAATAGTGACACTTTTTCACATAAACTACTATTCAGTGAGACTTTGACAAAAAATATTAAGGAGGTAATTATTGCTATAGGTCGTGTATAGCATCGTCTCTCCCTTACACTGTAACCATGATGGATCCATGATCTTTTTTCTTGTCATAGTATTCGTACGGCCCGATGTGTAAGTTTTATATTGTTCATAACCATTCGTTGTCATAATAACATTTCTTAGTTCAAAGAAAACTAGCGTATTAATATTTTCTTCATCGTTATGGTTTCCTCTCTATATTATTTTAAAGTAGCTTTTCCCACGGGAACGTACTACCGGGAAATTCTTCCTTATTCCTTGTTTACATTATAAAGGGCACCTCTGTGCAAAATTTCAGCTTTCTAGATTCAAGAGTTTGAGCTGAGCGTTGATGAGTCAGTCAGTCAGGACTTCTCTTTTTATTTATGTAGATAGATAGGTCACAATAAATAATTTAATTATTTATTTTATGTTTGATTGTCTTTTATTACAGCTGGCAACTGGTCAATTCTTCTGTACCTCGGAGGAAAGTTTTTTATAACATTAGCATATAACTCGCTATATGTATTTGCCGCTGAAGTATTTCCAACAAACTACAGGACATCTTTATTAGCCATGTGTTCTACTATTGGAAGGATAGGGTCTACCGTTGCACCTCAAACGCCTTTGCTTGTAAGTATTCGAATTACTTATTCAATTAAATAAAGTTAAAAATGAAAGGGGAGTACCCTTTGATTTTTAACTTTATTTAATTTTATACAATAAACTCAACTACCCCACACAATAAACTATTTATATTGATAAAAAAAATCTTACCCTAGCATGTGGGGTGTCATTGTCTAGAACTCATCGAGTAGAATACAAATTATATTTTTTTATTTTTATTTTCAAAATTGTAGAAATAGGGGGCCGTGAAAGTTATCAATTTTAGATCATTTTTGTACGAGCTCTATCGCAACAATTAAACAAGTTAGGAATTTAAAACTTCTGTATATCATGTACCATATTATACTGAATTTAATCAACAAATCTAAAAACGCCGATTTAAAATGTATTTTGTTTAAATGTGGGCGATTTGGTGTAACTGCAAAAATAAGTTAAGTTACACCAAATCGCCCACATTTAAACTAAATACATTTTTAAATCGGCGTTGACTTACAAGATACTGTTACCTTGTTAAAATTAAGAAGTTTTTAATTAAGATTAAAAACATTCTCCGTTTAGTTTTTTTTTTTTTTTTATGTTAGTAGTCTTAAATATTGTACGGTGGTACGGAACCCTTCGTGTTTTTTTAGTTACTTCAAAATTGGTTCAGGTAATCTGAGAAAAAGTGCGGACATGCGTAATTGCACACATTCATACAAACAGGTTTATAATAAAACCCTCTTCTCTTTGAAGCTAATAAAAAAACAAGCACTTAATTACTATATTACAAGATTGTCAAGGCTGTATGGTTTTATGACCTTTGCATTCCTAACTATTTCAACATCGTTACAAACAAGGCAATTATTGCCATAGAAAAAAAATGATTAATGATACTAAATTTTGTTTCCGGCGATAATCAATTGGACATTATTTTAATATATTTTTTCCTTCCCCAGACGAGGTTCTACGAGTACCTTCCAACAATGATTTTCGGAGGAATGGCGGCATTATCAGGATTCCTAGTACTCACGTTACCAGAGACCAATAACCTTAAGTTACCAGACTCTTTAAGAGATGCAGAGGATCAAGACAGAAAAAAGAATGTTGAGGAAACAATAGAAAAAACCACAGATAACAAAACCAGGTTATAATAGCTAATATTGAGCCAAAGAAGAATGGTTGGAACAAATTAGTGAACTAAATAAAACAAAATTTTGAGGTATTTTAGCGATCGTTTTTTTAAGCTAAGTCTGTGAAGAGGCTGAATGGCGGGATGGCTATGGCCAGAAAATAATTAAAGTGACATTTGTAAATTAAGGACCTGATAACTGGTTAACTGGTTGACTGGTTTAACGAATTTTCTAATTCTAATTGATTCTATCAGCTAATTAATTACCTAAAAAATGTTAATTAATTTGAAGTATAGAGCAACGTTGCCTGGGACACACGTGAATTTGAAAACGCTCAAGCTGGTTGTGAACATGTTTTGAATTTGTACCAAGCAACGTCCACCCACTTTTTTTTAAATGATGTTTTTAATGGGCATTGATTTAGATATTATATTATTATCTGTGCTCTAAAGTTAAAGATCTGTGAAACAGGAGGTTATTTTGGACTTACGAAGACTAACGCATGATATTTTTTTAGGCATAGGTAACATAAAAACGCACAAGCATGAAATATGATTTTTTATACTGGCTCGATCAATAATTTGTGACACTTCTAATTAATTCATGTTAAAAGACAATAAAAGCTTTACAATTGTATTGTAATGTCTAGAGAATTTTCTACTCTATGTTAAATTATTTATCCTACTTCAAAACCTCAAACCACGTCAATAAGTCGAGATCGGACGAAAAAGCCAAATCTGAATTAAGATTACCTAAGTCTTCCTATTACAATTTGGCTTCATTTGTGAAAAAACATTGCGAAAAATCAAAAGAAAGATGAGCACAGAGCGGTCTTGAATATGTAGATATTATTTTTACTAAATTGCGATGCATTTTATCTTTGTTGTCTCTTCAGAAATCGATGTTATAAGGAGTGTGTTTTAATTCTAATTGCCTTTTTTACTCGTTACCTGCGTAGGTAACGTATCTTATGTTTTCTTTATGGAAATATTCTGACAGTGGAAGTTGGACAAAGCCCTTTGGCATCTCATGTTTAAATACTTTATTACTTAAATTTTAAGTAAGAAAAAGTGACATCTAGAAAAAAATTAATTAACTTTTAATAACTTAGCAAGGCTTGTGATTATTAATATTAAATTACATGTCAAATTTAAAATAATAGTACGTTAAGATTATAAAAGATAATATCTAATGTTAGAATTAATTAGATGAGCCGTACCACGACTAATGTTTCTTTTATAGTATTTTTATTGATATTACTCCTACAAAAGTGTACCTAAGTAAAAACAAACCTATAAAAATGGTACAACAATTGTATTTTCATAAATATTAAATGTATATTTCTCGAATATAGTTTTGAATGTACAAATAATACAAAGCAATTATAGACAAGTAGTTACATAATAATACTAGTTAAGCAATTAAGTAGGTAATCTTACCTGACAGCCAAATGTTACACTGAAGGGAAAGGGTGAGCGTCTTGGGATCTATAAGAAATGTCGAGCGAAGCGAATGTTTTTTTTTCAGTCCATCCCGATTGAATGTTAACAAAATCTCCGATATTTAATACATTACTTAACCTATTGCTCCCACATCGCTCCCGCTTCTCTTTAAGTAGGTATAGGACGAATGTTTATTTTTTCTAATGCAATAACTAATACCATTTGTAACTATGTCCAATATAATTGTAAATAGTACCGTGATAATAGAATAAATTAAGCTTTTTTTTTAATTTATTTTTGTTTTATTTCATTAACGTGTTCATTTCCTCGTTCATAATAATTTGCATTTTATTATTTTTTTATGTAACTTTTTTTCATACTCAGGATTCTGCAAGTGCTACAAATAAGTTCTTACATTAACGACATTTAAAACAGTTGCTCAACATAAGAGGATACCTAATCACAGCTTTTAAAATGCGCAGTAAAAACAAACCTTAATACCGCAGCTACCTACTCGAAATTTAAAATTTTAAAAGAAGAAAATATATTTGAGTCATGGGAAAAAATAAATCTACGAAAAATTCATTCAGTATCTAAAAAAGATATTCTAGATACTGAATAAATTTTTCGTACTTAGATTTATTTTTTACCAAAAAGTTAGTGGCATAAAAATAAATAAAACTGGCCAACGATAAAACCCAAACGGTTCACGTCCGAGTTTTAATTTGAAAACGGATTAAAAACTGACGTATTACCCCTGCTTCGCGTGTTGGAACATGGTTGGAACCAACACGATGGAACAAACAATGTTGTTCCTACGTTGGTTCCAACACAATGCTTTTGGTCTTTAGAGACGGTTACATATCCGTGATGAACTGAAAATAAAAATATATAAATTAATTATAAAAGTAACGCAATCATAAATATCATTTCATAAAATCAACCAATAGAAAGATAATATTCGACAATTTAAGTAAGTAAAATATCGTAGAACAAGGTTCGTTGCCCGAAGATAAATTGCTCAACCATTGATTATTTAAAATTAACTGCAAGCCACATAGTTAACATTTAATATTATGTTTTAGTCTCAATGGAATATGCCGTAACTACCGATTAAGTAAGCTATGTATAATATTAAATTACCAAGTAGATAACGTTATTTTAATACACGACTACCTTTTGTAACTCGTCCTTGTGTTTGCTTATGTCATTGCCAAGTGAGAGATTATGCCCTCGATTAAACCGTTCATAAGTACCTAATCAATTGAGAACATAAATAATTTCCTTTTTTAGGGTTCCGCACCTCAAAAAAAAAACGGAACCCTTATAGGATCAGTCCGTCTGTCTGTCTGTATGTCTGTCTGTCAGTCCGTCAAGATAAAGGGTCATGACAGACCTCTCAGTTCTGAAGTTCCGTACCTCAAAAGGAAAAAACAGAACACTTATAGGATCACTTCGTTGTCCGTCTGTATGTCTGTCTGTCTGTCAGTCTGTCAAGACCCTTTTTCTCAGGAACGCGTGGAGGTATCAAGTTGAAATTAATATCAAATACGTTAGTCTATGGTCTCTTGGAGCTCTAAACAAATTAAGCTTCTAAGTCAACGCAATAAAAAAATACGGCCATATAAGCGACATATTTTGATACTCCCAAGTAAATCACAACCTTTAGGGTACCCCGCTGTACCTTCTGTACTAGAATCATGAAATTTGGCAAGAAGCAAGGTTTCAAAGCACCAGTAATGGAAAAAGTCCGAAAATTGTTCATTTGTAATATTGTGACAATATTACAAATGACAAATTTTCGGACTTATAAAAAATACTTATAAAAAAATGTTATTTTGGAATTACAATTTTGTTTGTTTTTGGTATAAACACGCAATTGGCCGGTTTTCTTTATGAAAAAGTTCCGTACCAAAATGGTAATAATAAAAAGGAACCCTGATGGTGCGACACAGTCTGTCTGTCTGCCTGTCTACTAATGCTATCAACTTGAAATTTGGAACAGTTTTAAATGACATTTGCCCAACTATTTTGCAAATTTACGCTGATTGCAAAGTGCTGACGGTTCGGCAGCTCTTCATTCTCCAATCTGTCCTGAGGATACATGCCCGCTTACCTCCATCTGATCCAAGTAAGCGTACATAATTATGTTCCCCCAGGTGTACAGTACAAAACCATATTTGCAAGATGTTAATACTATGTCCTAAGTCGTCATGTTTTTAAGAGGATACAGAAAGAACTAGACATAATAGACCTAAATAAATACAATGTCAAATCAAAAACTTCTGACTGGCTCATACAGCAGGACTACATTAAAACAGAGTCTATACTGCTATCATACGTCGCTTGACATAATTAACCACTTCAAAAACACCCACAAGATCTCATACTCACACACACATACACACACATACACCTCAACACTCACACATACTTGAATAACACTAACACTAATATTAATATTAATATGCATTAGTAATGGTAATCGACACACTTTCATTCACTCTTGTAAGTTTTTACTCAATTTAAATTTTGGCCGATCACTGTCTCTTAAGATACAGGTTTCTTCCTAGTTTAAGAGACAGAGTTCACTATTTTTGTATGCATAGACCTTTTTTGCAAACCTAAATCTCCTGTTCACAAGCTATGTTTTTATGCTTATTCTATTGTACTGATTTGTTTTGAACTGTGTCTGTGTATTTATTTTGGATAAATAAACAATTTATTTATTTATTTAAATAAGAAAGAAAGAAAGTATTTTTTTTTGCAACAGGTGCTGAAAGGGGGTCTTAAAAATTCGAAGTGGGGCTATTAAGGCATATGGGGTATATCATATAAAACTTTTTTACAAAAAAATACAACCGACTTCCAAAAACAACACTACAAAGTGAAAAATAACTTTAATTTCGGAAGTCGGTGTCTAGTTAAATGTATTTTCGGTTTTTGCCACCGACTTCCGAAATTAAAGTTATTTTTCACTTTGTAGTGTTGTTTTTGGAAATCGGTTGTATTTTTTTGTAAAAAAGTTTTTATTTTTCACTTTTTAGTTGTGGTACCTACACAAATTCTAATACCACTACCTGCAAAACAAACTAGAACATCATCCATATAAAAGTGGAAAAAATACGTATTATTGAAGCTAACTCAAAAACTACCCAAGCAAAGTTAATCAATTTTATATGGGACCAACTTTGATGTATACCCTCTCGAATAAAACAAAAATTTTTCAAATCGGACGACTCTGTAAAAAGTTATGCGTGGTCATACATAAAAAAAAATATATACGTGTCGAATTGAGAACCTCCTCCTTTTTTTTTCGTCGGTTAAAAAGAGCGCTGTTCGCACATTCTCAAACATTTTTATCATTTTTTTATGCCGCATACTTTTCAACTTTTGATGAAAAATGTAAACCCCCTTATCTCCGAAGTTTGCATAGAGAAAAATCTGAAATCATTCAATGTGTATACGGTTCATTTTGGATGGTTGAAAAAATTAACGGTAGTAGTATATATAACGAAGTTAAAAGGAAAACTATCACAGCTAAGTAGACTTTTCAAGTTTACGAGTAATATTCATGAAAAAAGCCCTTTTCGTAGTCCGCATTATTGTGCAACTACGGAACCCTATTACTGCGCGTGGCCCGACACTCACTTGGACGCTTTTAAAAAAAAAAAAGCAAAAAAAAAAAAGCTTTTTAAATAAAAAGCGTCCAAGTGCGTATATAGCTCCGATAGCTCCGTCTGAAGTCGCTCGAAGATTAATATGGAAAAAACTTTTTTACAAAAAAATACAACCGACTTCCAAAAACAACACTACAAAGTGAAAAATAACTTTAAATTTGGAAGTCGGTGTGTGATTAAATGTATTTTCGTTTTTGCCACCGACTTCCGAAATTAAAGTTATTTTTGACTTTGTAGTGTTGTTTTTGGAAGTCGGTTGTATTTTTTTGTAAAAAAAGTTTTTATTCTTCACTTTTTAGTGGTTCACATGTGCTTATCCCTTCACAGCGTACCGGCGTGATGTTATGTTATGAACTGGTGTAAACAACAAACAGACATGAGATTTCAGCAATCCCAGTCCATTTGCTATCATTTATTGAGGAGTTCCGTTGCCTATCTCAGAAGTTCTTCATCAGATCTTCACCAAATTGAAATGGGACCACTCCAAGAAAGATACTCTTCCAAAAACTATCCAAATCGCTTCAAGTGTGCCTATAAAATTGGAAGAGTTCTCTCTATTTCTCCAGGATCCCATCATCAGATCCTGACTTGATGATCATGGGACCACCTGGGAAGTATACCCTTTCAAACAAAAAAAAAATAATCCAAATCGGTCCAGCCATCTTCGAGTAATCGGGGAACATACATAAAAAAAAATATAAAAAAAAAAAAAAAAAAAAAAGGTTCCGACGAATTGAGAACCTCCTCCTTTTTGAAATCGGTTAAAAACATATCATAATATGTCTTGCTATATAATATATATTATAGCTACGTCTGTGATAGGCTTTATACTGCTATTTAAAGAGCCCACAGCCGCTAGTCTATACGCCAACATAGTCCGCCTAAAAAAACTTATTTATGATTGAGGAAACTAAAATTATTAATATTGATGATCTCAAATTATAATTTATTCGGTGACATACCAGCCTAGGACAGGAAAAAAATACCTTAATTATTAATATTGATGATCTCAAATTATAATTTATTCGGTGACATACCAGCCTAGGACAGGAAAAAATACCTTAATTATTAATATTGATGATCTCAAATTATAATTTATTCGGTGACATACCAGCCTAGGACAGGAAAAAAATACCTTAATTATTAATATTGATGATCTCAAATTATAATTTATTCGGTGACATACCAGCCTAGGACAGGAAAAAAATACCTTAATTATTAATATTGATGATCTCAAATTATAATTTATTCGGTGACATACCAGCCTAGGACAGGAAAAAATACCTTAATTATTAATATTGATGATCTCAAATTATAATTTATTCGGTGAGATACCAGCCTAGGACAGGAAAAAAATACCTTAATTATTAATATTGATGATCTCAAATTATAATTTATTCGGTGACATACCAGCCTAGGACAGGAAAAAAATACCTTAATTATTTTTAATGAGGTTTTCTTTCCTATCGTGGCTTATTATCTTTAGACCAGCTGCTTTATAACCGACTTCAAAAAAGATATAGATTTTAGGTTCTGTATTCGATGGTTTATCTCTTTCCGTAGTGGTTAGTGTTACTAACCACCTCTTTCCGATTTTTTTTATTATGATCGCGCCATCTAGGGATGAATGGTGGAAGTATCATAAACTAACACAATTTACTTGAAAATATTACAAACGATTGGCGATATTTTGAATGAATGACATTTCATAACCCAGAAAAATCGATGGTTTTTTTTTCCTATTTTACTATGCTACTGAAATGATAATTAATACAATAAATTAAAAAAAAAACAAATCTTTGTTTACCTAAAAATGTGACTCAAAGAGTTAAGAGTTCCCAGAAACGGTCAGACGCAATTGATCAATTGCCATCAATTTGTATCTCAACAAAGACACTTTTCTTCAGACCACTTTTATATGTCAAGTGTCACTTATTAGTACGGACGTAATTTACCAAATACGCAAATAATATGAAAACAGGTTCCAGTGCCATTGACCCGCTAACCTTGTATACTGACTAGCTTCTATCCCGCGAATTCGTTCGCGTGGAAGTTGTACGATACACAGCATACCTACTAAAATAACAGCCACATTTTTTAAAACTCCTTCGGTCTCGACCCACTGCATCGCATCGCATCGCCCGCCCACGCTATTAGTTCGTTTTCGCTAAGAAAGAAAGAAAGAAAAATATTTTATTTGGGATACGCACAGGTAAAACAGTTAAAAAGGAGCATAATAACAAAAGTAACAAAATAAACATTAAAAAATAAAAATAAAATAAAAATTCAAACTAAAAAGAGACCTATGCGAGGCCAAAAAGGCTCCTATCTCAGCATAAATCCATATCCTATCTAAGCGTTCTTTTTTTCTTTTTGCTCGGCTCCTAAACCCTTAGGCTAAAAGCCTAAGCTAGCTAGCTAGGTTTTAAGCTATTTAACATCACGCTACGACCCCGTAGCGTGATGTTAAATAGCTTAAAACCTTCCTCAAGAATTCGGCTATCAAATACAAAAAGAACTTACCTATTCAAATCCCACTCCGTTCCAAAGAAGCGCGTTCAAACAAAAATACAATCTCTTGTGCTTTATTATATTATATACTAGCTTTTGCTCGCGGCTTCGCCCGCGTTATGGTCGCAAATTATAATACGGAAACGTAGTAAGTACTACTTTTAATAGATCTTTAATTCCGTAATACATCGTTTTCAATCACTCCTCTGATGGTTTACGCGGCGCACGCCAGTAAAGTTCCCAGTCGGCATAATTTTTTCCGATATCTTCAAAAATCATCATCATTTCTCAGCCAATTAACACAAAACCTTAAAAAAAATACGCCTAAACCTTCCTCATGATTCACTCCGTCCATTGGTGAAAACCGTATGAAAATCCGTTCGGTAGTATTTGAGTTTAACGCGTTCAGACAGATAGACGCGGCGGCGGCGCTGCGGACTTTGCTTTATAATATATAGTGATATTATTATGAATTATTAATGAATACCTGTATTATCAACCTTAAAGGTAACTCTGAAGAATTTTGTTTTTTTTAGTAAAACTGGAATAGAAATCGGAATGACGACGTAGACGTTAGTTATAATAAAAAAACAAAGTAAATTGTTAATTTATTGGAAACGAATATTCAATAGGTATGTGGAATGTTGATTTATTTTTTACTAGCTGACCCGACAGTCGTTGTCCTGTTTTAGCTATGAATATTCTAATGTAAACGCGCGAAGTTCCGAGTGCGCAAGCTAAGAACATTTTGAATTGTGTAGGAAAACTTAATTTATATTTTAAGAATTTAACTACGATTTTTTTCTCAAAAGTAAAATAACGGAATAAATTTAAAGTAAAGAAGTCAAAAATATGAAAAAGATTCATTGGAGCCAATTAATTTGGAAAAAAAATTGTTTTGAATATGAATTTCGATAGCTATAAGAGTAGGGGAAGACCAAATAAACGATGGATGGACTATGTGAATGATGATATGGCTAGAAAGGCAGTGACTACCGAGATGACGACTAATAGAGAAGTATGGAAGAAAGGGACATGTTGCGCTGACTCCAAATAAATTGGGATAATGGGTTGTAACTTGTATCAAATCTCCACATAATTAGTACAGTAGTGTTAGTAAATTGACTCTGTAACAATAAACTGTCTAGAAGTTTCTTTCATGCAAACTTTTTCCTGACAATTACAAAATATAACAAAAAAGAATTAGGCAAATAGGTGCAACGGTTCTGAAGTGATGCGCGTACATACATTCGGCAATTGATTTTTTATTTTAGAATACTAACAACATAGCTGACCACGCACAATGGTCCACTTGAAGGACTAAAGTGCGAAGACCAAATCCTTAACATAGAACATACATGGCTGACCAGCCAGACGTCCTGTCAAAATTTCAATAAGTCGAACGGCAGAAAAACAAATGAACAACTGATTATAAAATTAATTTGAATTTGGAATTCTAAATAGAAAGAAAGATTCCCGACAGACATTGCTTATAAGTTTGTCGTCATCTGCCTAGCCTTTTCCCAATTATTTAGGGGTTGGCTTCCAGTCTTAGCTGAATACCAGTATTTTACATGGATCGACTGCCTATCTGACCTCCACAACCCAGCTACTGAGTAATACGATAGTAATACGTCCAAGGTCCCTTGGAGTCCTAAAAAAATCAAGGTTCTAAGTCAACTCAATAAAAAATACGGCCATTTATGCGACGTATTTTGATACTCGCAAGTAAATCAAAACCTATAGGGTTTCGTTCCCGTTGACCTAGAATAATGAAATTCGGCAAGAAGCAAGGTCTCACAGCTCAATTATAGGAGAAAGTCTGAAAATTGTTAATTTGTATCTTTATTTTTTTACATTTTTTTTTTATGATAAGTTTGTTTTTGGGATAAATTCCATTCAACTACGGAACCCTTCATTGTGCGTGGTCTGACACGCACTTGGGCACTTTTTAATCTTTGAGGTCCTCTGACTGTAATGACAATTTTATTTTCAATACACTTCCTCGAAAACTGGTTCATATCGCACTACGATTAGGTTCATACAATGTATTTCACACGCGTGCGATTTCTCATTTTCCCAACACGTGTGCGGGAATAAAAATTGCCACAGATAACTTTTATCTATACTTAGTCCAAATTGGTTCAATGCCTCTATTCACATTCTCTATTCGGAGGTGAATGTTTTTTTTTTAATCTCGGCAAAGATATTATGTACGTCTTTACGGCGTTAATATTTTTTGAATATTTAAATAATGTTTATAATTAGGATATCATCAAAAACCATGATTATTACAATAAAAAAAACCTTTATGAACAAATTAACATTTATTATTAGTGTTCTAAACTCAAAAATATTTGAATTTTCTATTTTTCATATTCGCATTAAGCAATTTCCTAATAATTAAACAACAATAATAAATAGGCAAAAGGGTCATTTTAATTAATAAATAATAAATCAAGAAATATAAAAAAAAATATTATTTTTAATACGCTGCCCGGAACCAAAGTAGTTCTATTAGGTTAAATATTTCTACTCGCAGAAAAAGGTTAGGTTAGAACTGTGACCCCCTACGCACGAGCCGAGCGAGCAAAGTGAGTGTGCCGTGGCTGCGGCGAGTGCCAAAGATGACTAGTTTATTTTTAGTAGGCTACCCGGATCCCGTCTAATTAGATTACGTTAAATATTTTTACTCGCAGAAAAAGGTTAGGTTAGGTTAGGGTAGAACTGCGACCCCCTATGCACGAGCCGAGCGAGCAAAGCGACTAGTTTATTTTTAGTAGGCTACCCGGAACCGAACTAGTTAGCGCAAAATAATGTTAGGTTAGCTTAGGTTAGAATTGTGACCCCCTACGCACGAGCCGAGCGAGCAAAGCGTACGTGCCGCGTCAGCGGCCGGCCAGTGCCTTAAATGACTCTAGAATATATAGAAAATATTTTTTTACATCAAAACATTCAAATTCTATACGTCAAAAACATTTGGTGCCAACATTCGCGCCAATAACCCGACTACCTACCTACTATTTTTTTTAACGTTCCATTCCACGGTCCTCTGCATCTAACGGGAGCGTTCATTGTAATTATGCGTTTACTACGTGATCCCATTTCGTTGGACGTGACTGCGTGGACTTAGCAATATTATAAATATAAAAAAGCCTATTAATTTTACTGATTGCATTGCAGATAAGGTGATAAGGATAACTGATGTATTTTTGTTACATTTTACGTGTATATACTCAATATATACAGATACATACCTATTAGAAGGAAATCCGGAGTTCAGTAAAATTATAATACCCTATAGGCTCACTCAGTGTTGAACTTGAAATGGACTTCTGAATACTCTGCAAAATCAACAGTACGTTCAGTAGTTCAAATCCGGGCAAGTACCAATGTGACTTTTTTAATTTATATGTCGTGGATTCTGAACGGAACGTCAAGTTGTACCGACTTGGGTGTGTTCAGAAACGGGGGTTGGCATCACTGTGCGAGCTGTCAATGTCATTTTGAGTTTGCGGGGTAAAATTACGGTGACAGATGACGGCTGTCATTCAAGGTTCCTCTACTTGACGAGGACTTCGTGATTAGACACCGAACTGAACGGACATGCGCTACCAACCTCGCCCCGACCTCGCCGCGTTCCGATACGAATCCAGTTCCATCCGATTCATGTGTGCTACTTTTTAACTGATTGTTTGTAAAATCGATCTAATTACAACTGTAGAGTGCATATTGAGTCTTATTTCGGCTACAACAATGGAAGACGACCAGTCCGGCAACGAACGCTGACATTCTCCTCCGACATAGGTACAAAACAAACAACAACAACGGTATAACGTACAAAATAAACTCGGAAAGTAGGCTTTCTGAGTTTATTTTGTACGTTACTGACATCGGTAAAAGAAAACATCGTGAGGAAACCTGGAATTGTAGTTAATGTAAGTCTAAAATCGCCAACATGTCTTGAGCAAGCGTGGTGATCAATGATCGTGCCTTCTCTGTATGAGAAGAAGCCTTTGCCCTGAAGTGAAATAATAAAAGGCTGGTATTGTTAAGTTCAATAACTTACTGTGCGAACACGTACTTAATTCTATTGAAAATTCTCGAAAGAAAATTGTAGAGCTTTTCTTCGCTTTATGCCATATGCACTATGGTGCCGCCTCAAAGGACCGCATAAAATGCATAAAAAACTGATGGCTAAAGCTACGGTTTCCTAGGGAAACGACCGTAACGGCCGTCATGAAAAGCTGTCATTTTCAAACCCCTCCCCCCAAAGATTTAAATCGCTAGATTTACCCTCACCGTACACACAAAATAGTGTCCATACTGAGAAGAGTGAGCTCACACATTTATTAAATAGCGTTTTCACGACAATCAAGTCAAGTCTCTGAGTTATTGTGAGTCAGAGGTGTCAAACCGAAAGAGAATCGCGACTATCTTTTGATGCGGTAGGGCGAATCTAACGATTTAAATCTTTGCAACTGCCATCATTTTCATGACAGCCGTCACTGCGGTCGTTGAGTGTGGTGACCGCTCTTCTAGGAAACCATAGCTTTACACTGGGTACTAGCTTTACACTGGGTTCTGGGTTTACACTAGGTATATTTAAAAAGTTCCAGCTCCTCTTAAAAAAGTCAAAGGCCCATCAATCCACCGATCTATAAAAATTGTAGGCCCGTACCTACGTATGTGAGCAAAGCTAAAATTGCAATGAAAAAGCCCTTTGTGTCTGATTTTTCACGGCTAGTGGTTTCGTTCCATATTCCTGAGGTCGTTTTAACTTCTGATTGGTTGTAATTTTTATTAATTAACGTTTCACAGGTTCGCCTCCTCATTTAGTTTGGTACCTAATTAAAAGTGAAAAATCTGATACATTGGTCATCGTCATCTGCCTGGCCTTTTCCCAACTATGTTGGGGTCGGCTTCCAGTCAAACCGGATGCAGCTGAACACCAGTAAAATACATGGAGCGGCTGTCTACCTGAACTCAACAACCCAGTTACTGGGTACTGATAGACCTTGGTAAAACTGGTTGTCAGACTTTCAGACTTTTGACCGTAACGACTGTTGAAGAACCGCGAAGGACAGCTGGGACCAACGGCTTAACGTGCTTTCCGAGGAATGGACCTTCCACCTCCTCATGTATGTAAAGATGGTCACCCATCCACGTCCCAACCGGGGCAAGCGTAGAGCACCTGATCAATCGACCCGTGCGGCTGCTATTACGAGGGGGGATCAAAAAGTAGTGAGAATGAGATAGATTATAATGACTATTGATAACTTCAATAATTTATTTTTCTACATAGTCTCCGAGTCTCTCTACACACCGAGTCCAGCGCTTTACCAAGACTTCAATCCCTTTCAAAAAAAAAGTTTTGTCTTGGTCCTGCAAAAAGCTCTCCACGGCATCCATCACCTCGTTATCGTCTTCGTACCTGTTTCCCCTTAAGTATTCTTTCAATTTGGGGAACAGATAAAAATCGCTAGGGGCCAGATCTGGTGAATAAGGGGGTCGTCAACCAATTCGAAGCCAGCTTGCTGAATGGCAGCCATCGCAACTGCCGACCTGTGCGCGGGTGCGTTGTCGTGATGAAACAGCACGCCCCTTCGAAGTTTCCCTCTCCATTTCTCTATGATGGCATTCCTCAACTTAGGAATTAAAGCTGCATAATATTGGCCTGTAATAGTGTTTCCACGCTCCAGGTAATCAATCAACAATATCCCTTCTGAGTCGCAAAATATTGAGGCCATAACCTTGCCAGCCGATGCCACGGCACGAAACTTCTTCGGGGTCGGTGATGATGGCCGTTTCCATTGCGAAGATTGCTGTTTTGTCTCGGGATCAAAATGACCCATGCTTCGTCCATTGTTACGAAACGAGACAAAAAGTTTTCAGAATCTTCTTGAAACTTGTCCAACAATATCTTCGAAATGTCAAGTCGATTTTGTTTCTGACTGTCGGATAACATTATCGGCGCCCATCTTGCGGAGACCTTTCTCATATTCAAAGATTGTTTCAATATGGATTGAATACTTCCATATGAAATGCCCGTTTCTTGAATTAAGTATCGGATGGTAACTCTTCGATCGCTCAATACAATTTTCTCGACTTTCGCAACATTTTCTTGGGTGACTGACGTCGATGGACGGCCGCAACGATGCTCGTCTTCCGTGCTCGTTCTCCCTACTCGAAATTGAGAAGCCCACCTTGCGACAGTGGAATAAGGCGGAGCAGACTCTCCTAATGTTGCCTCCAAATCGCAATGAATCTCTTGCGTCGTTAACTTTTTTAAACAGAGGTATTTAATAACGGCTCGCACTTCGTTTTTCTCCATTTTCGAGAACACGTTCCGACACGAAGCAAACAAATGACTACATTCAGAAAAAAACAAAAGAAAATCGAAGATTTTTTTCTTTATTGATATTACAAATATGTATCTGAGCTATGCCTGCCAGTATTTATTTTTTTTCTTACCAAGGAGTATGTCGTTCTCACTACTTTTTGATCCCCCCTCGTACTTACCCATAAGGCCACAAGTTCAATTCATATGGATTAAATGCGGGAAGCACAGAACCGGTCGAAGTGGGGGTGCTTGGGGGTGGCCTAAGTCCAGCAGTAGACATCTTTTGATTGAAATGATGATGATGGTGAAGTCCAATTCTGATATGGACCACAAAACAAACTAAAAAAATGTAATCATACAACCCACATTATTAATTCAATGTTGTTCAAAATGAAAACTGAGACAATATATAACAAAAAAGTTTAGATACCCTTAAACAAATCTAATATCCCTCTATTTAGATTTACAGTGTTGGGTAAAAAACTGGCAACACTCGGTCAGAGGGCAAACGTTATTCGGGCAAAAACAATTTGTAAGTTTTTGTTAGAGAACCCTTGGGCCCTTTTGGCTGAATACATGAATACGTTAGGCCGAAAATGACCTTTATGATAGCTATGGTTTTTCACAAAGCGTGTTGGGTTAAACTCTATAATGTATGAGCGATTGTGTTAAGGATCTTGAGTAAGGAAATAGGGTTCTTGACTTGACTACTGGGCAAACAGGTTAATGTGGAATATAATATGACGGTCACCACGCAGACACCGGCTAAACTCTCTTCTGTCTGTGTCTGGGTTTAAAAAGTGACTAAGATGTCAAGGGGTTGTTGCCAATCAAAATAGAAAATACGTTTACTAAGCGTGGTTATTATTACAGTATTTCTCCTGTAGGGGATGTGGACGTGTACAGTGAAAACACCAGATTTACGAAAGGTAAAAGGTGGGGGGGAGATGCAATGACAAATACGCCCGTACCAATCATAGGCACTGATAGGTAAAGTTCTCAAAAAAATGTTTCGCTAATCGCAACGGAGCGCCCGCTCGCTTGGGTCTCCCTCGCCTTTTATGAGTACGAGTCCTGGATTTATTAATTAATAACAATAGAAATCTAGGAATTTAGGTGGGTTAAATTAAACAAATTAAAATATAAAATATCAATACGGTCACGCGTCGCTTATAGTACGGTCAGCAACAGAAGTCGGTTAACACTGCTACTTTTTGACATCATCTAAATTTAACACAAATGATACGATAACCTGCATTTTAGCATTTCATTTATTAGACAAGAGTTAATTTTCTTTAATATTTACATCTGTTCCGATTTTAATAAAATATTTTTCTCAATAATTAAGATTTAGAAAACACAAGTGTTAATCGACTTTTGTTGCTGACTGTACCTAAGTAATAGAAAATAACTTCTCTTTTGTGGTCATAGGTGGCACTACACGGCAGTGATTGTTCTACAAGATAATTATATCCACCTTTTCCCGTTACTATTTACGCATCGTAGGTAAACGTTTCCCCATAAAACTTAGAATTAATAATAAAGCACCACAACCGTCCTTTCTACCTAGTTTACGATTGATTGCGGCCCGCCACGCAGTGACGCAGCTAAATTATAGCCACTGCATCGATGGCCGTATAAAAAATTTCTACAATATGTCCCTGTCATGTGAATGCGACATTTTATTGTCACGTTGGTACCTATGTAAGTGTGGCGTTTTAGTTGTACGTGACATTGGTGAAAATGTTTGAATTTGGAACGTATTCTTTTTTTTAAGTGAATGTAAAATTGTGGATGGCTTTATTACTTTACCTTTAGCGGGCCTGCGGACTAAAATAAGGCACTGCACTATTCGCTTTCTATCTTTACTTAACCGGAGAAATGTAGTAGGTTGGTACTGCATATTTCTCTGCCTACCCCTTTGAGGAATTCAGCCGTGATGCTAAGTTAGCTTCCTGTTTAATTAACTCATCTGACCGAGGTAGTTTCCAACGCTCAACGATTCATCTTACTAACCGGAACATCTCAAAGTGATGGACAGTCGAGTATCATCTTGTCTGTGCGGTGACCAAGACACTTTATCATTGTGGTTCTGATACACATGGTACCCCTCTATTTAATATAACCCTATATAAGTAGTGTTCCTACTCTACTATTATATTTGACGTTGTAAACCGCAGTAGCGTAAAGGACCGTGTTTGCACAAGATAGTAAAAAAACTTCACAATCACAGGCAATCACAGGTGGGTACGTACTATTTATAACAATAAATTACAAGTTAGGTGGACACATAATCCTCATGATTTATTCACTGGAATCCCTAACAGGCCGTCAACAATTAATTCCAGCAATATCTCAGGGGATTGCAACTGATATACGACCTCCTTACTGCGTTCGCGCCATCACTCAACCAATCCAATATGGCGGCGGTAAATCGCTTCAAGTCATCTGTAAAGTGCTGTGTTGGTATGTAATTAAGCATTCCCGCGTTGAATCTACGCTGTACACAAATTAATGGTGGGTGGTCACCGAGTAGCCGGTGACATTCGGTATTGCGAATTCCGCATGCAACGGCCCCACCTGTGTGTGAATGTCTGTATTACACGCGCAGACGAGTTGTATTAGCTCATGCTGCTATGCATTGTTATGGAATTTATGGTTGGGTTGAGGTCCAGGTCTGTTCGAGGTGGAATTTCAAATGATATCTAGTCTATAAGTTCGCATGTAAACATGGCCAGAAAAAGCCATATCTTTCCTTTTCTTTCTTTTTCTTTTGTCCGAAGCCTACTGTGTTTAAAAGGACCAAAATCTCTATCTAGATTTGTTTCTTTCACAGAGTATAAACAGCTCAGCTAGGTACTTTTTAGCCGTCTCTATGAAAATTCACCAGGATGACTCATTCACAGCTAGAAACCATAAACATTTAACTCGACAAAAGAAACAGAAATGTTTCACAAAATCACAGCGTTGCCAAACAAGATTCTCATTTCAAAGAAAGCGGAGGAGAATTACTGACTGCCAGTGACACCAGCCTTTTACTTTTTTTTTCCATCTACCGCCACAGTTAAATAATAGTGTTCATTATAGCGGCTGACGTTTTTCCGCAAGTTGGGCCCACAAAGGGTGTCGGGACGTAAATGCAAATAACTGTCACAGGCCAGACGATTTTATGAGGATTTTTCTTGTTTGATTTGTTAAGACTTTTCTTAAATGTTGGATATTCGCTAGGTTTTGTGTTTATCTTACAATTATATTATTACTAGCTTTTGCCCGCGGCTTCGCTCGCGTGGTGGTCGGGAATTATCCCACGGGAACGTACTACAGGAATAACAAGTGTAATGAATTTTTATGATCAATCAGTTAAATCAAGTTTATTTTTTATCAATAAAAATATTCAATAAATTATTCAATTTACAATACCTTATTCGATGATTGTATTTGATTTGTCTTAATCGGTATTATATTAAGTTAGGATAGGTACCTACTTATATCAGCCTAAGTATTATTGTCCCACTGCTGGGCAAAGGCCTCTTCTCATACAGAGAAGGCATGAGCATTGATCACCACGCTTGATCAAGACGGGTTGGCGATTTCAGACTTGCGTATACTCGTATATCATATCACACTAATATTATAAAGGCGAAAGTTTGTGAGTGTGTGTGTATGTTTGTTACTTCTTCACGCTCAAACGGCTGGACGGATTTGTAAGTTTGGTATGAAGATAGCTTATACCCTGAATTAACACATAGGCTACTTTTTATCCCGGTCTACGCGAGTGAAACCGCGGGACGCTGCTAGTTAACTATAAGTCCAGGTTTTCTCACGATGTTTTCCTTCACCTATGTCTAAGTAATGTCTAAGATAAGCTTGAATGTAGCTACATATGAATTGAACAGTCATATTGGTACCTGCCCAGGAGCTAGACCACCACCTCTTAAAGCAGTATTATTTTAATCTTACATGAGTGTGGGAAAGAGATGGAGCTAGACGTCCTGTATAGCTCCATCTCTTTCTCACACTGAACTGACTGATTTTGACACTGATTTTGTGACGCAGGATAAACATCCTATTGTACCTAGCAGAAAATCAGAATTTGTAGCGTAGATTTAATAGGGATTAAGACGAGACCTATTAAAACTTCGGTATGCCTACAGATAAGTGCGCCTAACTAACATCATTCAGATTAATTTGTCATACTCACGGTCTGATTGTATTCTATTGAACTCTTTTATGAATGATGTATGTTCCCATGTTCATAAAACCATACATTTCCCCAGTAACCCAGATTCCTTACATCCAATCTGTAGCCACACAATAGCTTACAATAAATCGACCAAATCTAAGCAGCAATCCAGGTGTTACACTGGTATTTGCAAAATGTCCACCACCGTGCTATGTCGTGCATTCAGGCTCTATCCGCAATACCTACAGCTAAGCCACAGAATATTACAGAAGGTCAACTCCATACAACGTGCGAAAATAGCGACTCGCACGCATAGACGGGTAGGTATGGACCACAAATGGCGCCGACTGCGCGGTAGAACGCAGATCACCCTGAATTGTAATGCTCTCCATACGTTCTTCAAATAACACTCCTGCTCAAGCTATTTTACTTTAGGTGAACAGCAATCTCAATCTATCTCAAATTCATCCGAATACCATCCGCAATTGCGCTTGCACTCGCTGTCCGTGAAGCGTGTTTGCAACCAATAATTTGTAAATATGTATGTGAACCATGTACTTAATCATGTATCTATTACATAATAAATGTATCTGTCATTGCTTCAATATTTTATTCTAGGCACCTACATCGTCTAGACCATGTCTTCACATCTATGTAGGTACAAAGAACAAATGTAATAAAAATATTCAATTCAATTCAATTCATTTATTTCAATCATCATTGGATCATAAGAAAATTAAAAATACATTAGATATATAAACATCAAAATAAAAAATAAGACATCACACAACACACAAATCATTTTATTGTTATTGTCACTACATTAAGCATACAGCAATGGTTAATGTAGTGACAGTCGAACCTCTCAGCCATCATCCTCAAGATGGTGTTGGAGCTGGCGCGGACCCTACGCACCAAGGATGTGCACCGTTTCCGCATCGTCGCATAGAAGCAGTCAATGCGCGACTCAGCGAACATCCCCGACGCACTGCAGTACCGAGGCAGCCCCAACAACATCCTGTAGGCATTGTTGAATTGAACTCGTAGGGCGCTGTACTGTTTTTGAGTATAGTTAGCTATATAAGAGTTAGTTATATAAGAGTGAGAGATATGTTATAAATATATAATTATGAGATATAATTAAAATAGGTGTACTAAATATTATAAAGCATTTTAAAAGAGTAGATAGGTAACTGTGGAGTTTCTTACCCATTCTTCTCCATACGAAACTACCTTTTGGAAGGAACAACTACGATCAATTCTATTTTTCTTGTAATAATTTTGACGATCAAAAGCTTTTGTATTGAAAATATGTAAAACTTTCATATTTATTCTTCAGATAAAAGTTATCGGACTATTGAAAAATTTGCCCTAAATGAAATAAATGAGGTAGGTATATGTGCGTGCGTTTTCGCTCGTTGCATAGAGCCAACCTTCTGTACTACTTTGTGTCTCAGCTCTACGATAAATCGCGTCGGACCTGAGAAATGCTTCATTACAAGTCGTCACACCACTCGACTGCAATACGGCTGTGGACCTGATAAGAGAACGGAAAGCAATGCTTGGTGCTGCCCGGGGCTATTTATGATTGTCGAAGTAATATCGGTACGGGCTATCAGATTGTATTGTAACATTCTTATATCAGAGCGGGAATTTCAAGTATTTCAGGTGATTTAATACTTAGGTGTCCTGGAGTTGCTGTAATGTGGGAATTTCGGGATTTTTATTCATTGCATATTGTCAGTACTCAGTAGGCCATGCAAAATTCAGCTGCATCCGGTTAGACTGGTAGCAGACCCCAATATAGTTGAGAAAAAGCTAGGCAGATGATGATGACATTGCATGGGAGGCCGTCACCTCCTTCTGCGAAGCAGTAATGCTCGCGAAGGAGGAAGCGGAACGCGTGAGGGAGAGGCAACAGCCGCGCCCTCGCGCCCCTAGCCGCCGCAGGAGACGCCCTGGGCGGCGGGAATCTATCGCCGATTCCCGGCCACCGTAGGCGTGGGCTTGCGGACGGCGAGTAATGGGCAGCTCGCCGTCCGGTAAGGACCAGGCCCGGGTCGACGGCGTTTTGTGTTCCACGCGCGCCTCATAGAGACGTCAGCAGTGACGGGGTCAATTGGGCCGATGCCGCCGGGGTCGCGGGTAGTTCGAAAAAGATACCGTGGCCCTGGCACGGGCAACTGAAGGAACACGGGTGGGTTTTAGTCAGTAAAAGTCTGACACGCCCTCCCGCTCTGCCCAGAGCGAGAGAAGTCATTTGAATCTTTGGGTTCAAAAAAAAAAATTATGATGACATGATGAGTGTCAATGTTAAAGCTTATCGAGGAAAACTGAATAATTAACTACCTTTTCGCGATACGGGATAACTGAATTTTCCTAGTCCGTGTGGTCAGATAAATAAAGTTAGTTAGTGCTTCTAGTCTAGGAGGTCGTGGCTAAGCCGCATGGGTCGATCCATCAGGTTTCAAGTTTAAACTACGCTTGCCGGGGTTGGCCCGTGAATGGGTGACCATCATTACATACCGAGACTTCTCCGTGCCTCGAAAGTACGTTAAGCCGTTGGTCCCGGCTGTCATTCGTGGATCTTTGACAGTCGTTAGGGTATCGTATTACCCAGTTGCTGGGTTGTGGAGGTCAGATAGACAGTCGCTCCATGTAAATGGTATTCAGCTGCATCCAGTTAAACTGGAAGCCGACCCCATCATTGGGAAAAGGTTAGGCAGGTTGATTGAGTTACAGAGCTTATATTTTTTTGAACTTAAAAAAATATATACCATAGTAGTATGACGTGCTGGTGTCCGCAACTCCACGTCCAAGCGCGCGTTTAGCGTACGGAAAAAAAACATCAGCCGTGTATTTCCTTAATACATAGGCAGAGGAATCGAATAAATAGCACTCGCAAATCGCCTGTTAGATAGATATAAGTCCCATGCAACTACCTAATAGGTGATCCTTTTGCCACAAACCTAATCGGCGGCTCGAACTCGTTGGTGGCGTGGCTAATGCATGCTATTCAGTTACTTAGGTACTTTATTTATTTAGTTCTATTTATTTAGTAGGTACGTAGGTGTATTTATTTAGTTTTATTTATTTAGTACTAAATTTATTTAATATTTACTTAATATTATAATATAATATTATATTATAATATTTATTTAATTTGTATGTATTTAGTGAAATAGGCGATGATTTTTAACGAAAACGAGCGCGTAAAATTTCATGAACAGACCTTTGGGCGTATAGATATTATGAAAAAACTACTGGATGTATTTATTTAAATCTATCCCTGTATGGTAACAATTTTGCCATTTTATACTCCGCGAGCTATTTATTTACGCCCAAAGATGCGTTAAAATGAGTATTGAAATATTGAAGTCTCGACGCTCTTATCAACCAAACCAATATTTTTTCAGATTCTGCTTACATACAGGGCTAGATAATGACGAGACAAATTGAAATCAATTTTAGTTTCGAACGTACACCGTCAAAAAGACGAGTAGGCATCATACTACGTTTGTATGGAAGAATGAGCGACTAGCGTGCCCATAAGGCCATCTTTCAAACAGGCGTGGTTCGCGACGCGAATGTCGTCAAAAAAAAGATTAATGAGGGATGAGGGGGAATTATATGATATCGATATACTCTTCTCATAGCAAATTCCTAACACGAACTAAGTAACGTCGAACGTGTAGGCATAGCTCTAGGTAAATTGAAGTAAATTCTTGGTCGTATGTTGGCTTTGTTGGGCCACGCTCAAGCCACAAATGGTCAAGGCATATACTCCATGCTCTTGCGGTCGACGTAATTTGGACGAGCGTAGGTATAGGTAAGCAGCTTGTGATGTAGCTGAATTAATTCTAGTGCTTTGAGACACATAATTAAGAATATAGGTAGGTATGTAGTTTTCTGATAAAATCTAAGCTGCCCCTTGCACAATAAGTTCAGCACCCTAATTACGTAACACACTATCGATGGGAATCTGAATCATTTTGAAGCAAATTGCTAATCCATTGCTTCATATGTTCTAAAAATTTGTCTTTTCAACACCGTAAATAACGCAATGAATGTAGTTGAACTGTCAAAATGAAACCGATTCCGATTGATAGTTTGTTACGCAATTAGGGTGCCGGTTTCGATTTCTACAGTCCGGCCGTCGAGGGTATGCGGTCTTGACACCTGTCAGTATACTAACGAATATGTGTTATGCTAATTTGATCCATAATACTACTAGAAATTGTCCAACTGACTGGTGTCAGGAATGCATTCTCTCGACGGCCGGACTATAATTCTACTAAAGTATTACTACAGTCTGAGGTGGGTTCCCGCATTGTCGAGGCGGGGGGCTCAGTAGCCGTGGCTTGGTCACCCACGGTGAAGCGAAGAGGAACCCGAGGAGAGGCCGCTCGTCAGGGCTTTACCTGATAAGCTGACGACGTAGCGGCCAACGGGTAGGTTGCGGTGGCCGCTTGGGCGACACCGCAACTGAGGTGGGCCGCGGTGTCTTTTGGGAGGCATCGCAGCTGAGGGTTGGAGGCCGCGGCGGGAGAGGAGTGCCGGTATTGCGGTGCGCCGCTCTCCCTACCTTCCGCGGCCTTGACGGGGCCGCCACCGTTTGATGGCGGATGCGGTGGGGCCGCAAGGGAGGAGGAGTGTCGGTATGACGTTGGCCGCTCTCCCTATCCTCTGCGGCCGAAATTTGGCAGGCGGCGGCGGGGCCAATGACCTGACCCGTCGCAGGGGGAACAAGGGTGCCCAGGCACGGGGTCGTCTGGCGCCCATATGCTGGTTTGGTCCCACGGGTGGTCTCGGCGTGCAAAGTATTCTGGTGCGCCGGTGATGGGGAGTAGGTACTCCCCAGAGGAGGGTCCGGTGACGGACAGCCGTGGCGGGCTCGCGAATGAGTGCTAAACGAGTGCCCGTGTTCCCGCCGTTAAGCGGCAGAGGAGGACACCGTGGAGTTTTAGTGGGTTAGAGTCCCACATAACTGCACTATCTCCCCGTGGTAGTGCAGTATGCATGAGCATTTCTCCACGATAAAAAAAAAAAAAAGTCTGATTTTTAATTCGACGGAATTCTGACATTTCAGAAGTGATACCAATAATAAATCGGTCCTACTAAAAACGGAACGCATTTAAGGGAAATTAAAAATCTTTCTTGAATTTAAGATTTTAATTAAAATAATAACAAAACTTAAAAATTGTAATCAGATTTTTACAAAAATCGTGGTTTCGACAACTTTTTTCTTGAAATTATGTTTTTTATTCGACTATTTATTTAAAATATACAAGTTAACACTAAATTATTTAAACTATGTACAAGTATATAATAATAATAAAAAAAAGGGGAAGAGCTCATAGGGCATCAAAAAATTCATCCGCATCGCTGTCAGTGGGAACATTGCCCAAAAGGCTGGCAGCATTAATCAGATTTTTTAATATCAAATTATTGAAGTTACAATAATTAGTAAGGTAATCATTTTTCTTTCACATGAATCCCTGCCCACTAATCCAAGGTTACAAACCTTTTTTAGGAATACCTTTTAGTTTGTAAAATCTTCGCTTTTTGTAACTACAGACACGATGATGATATGAGTGATAATGATACCTAAATAAATATTTAAATTTAAAAATATGTTAATTTACTCTTTTTTCCATTTAGCCATATAAAATTACTATTTTAGATACTGTGCATTCAATGCACACAACAAACACTATTACATTGTCATATAGTTTACTTGATCTCATTCTCTTTCATATTTTTTGTTATTTTATATCCAAAAAATTCTAGCACCTTGTAAAAAGGACAAGACAGAAAAAGTTTATGATATCTGAAGTGTCAAAAAATTACAGCTGTCAGATTTCCGTCGAAATTAAAATTACAGACCTACCAACTTATCTGTGAACTGAAAGAGGACGCCACCGTCGATGCGTCGACACAATCGAATGACATGCGTCGACACAATCGAAGACATTTCAACATGACGGCCGTAGTTCCAATTTTCGCCATTTCACAGATAAGTTGGTAGGAGTGTAGACTGTAGGTCAATAGGTACAGTCCTACCAACTTATCTGTGAACTGAAAGAGGACGCCACCGTCGATGCGTCGACACAATCGAATGACATGCGTCGGCACAATCGAAGACATTTCAACATGACGGCCGTAGTTCCAATTTTCGCCATTTCACAGATAAGTTGGTAGGAGTGTACTTAGAATTTCTGAAACCAAAATAATGGGTGAGGATTTGCACAATAACTTTTAGTCAATCGTTATTTTATCACTGGTAACAACAAACAAAGGCCTCGCCTTGTCTATTTTATGGGGTGGTCGTTTTAGTCGTTGTTAACACTCTATGTCTACTAAGTACTCTGAAATTACGCGCCCCTCTACCGCATTTACCGTAGTGTACGTATACGTCATTTCAGAGTGGACAAGCTCTATGCTAATAACAGCATAGTGCAATCACCGATCCTGACTAAGCGTGACTATAGTCTAAGAAGTCTTCTTTTCAGCGTGTCGATGGCAAATATAATTTTAATTTCCTGTTGGGTCCAGAGGGCTTAGTGCGAGTATTTATACTTACTCGAGCGCGTTGACGTTCACGTTACCTTACGTCAAATTGTATGGAGTAATTGTGTTTCCTATTATAGTCACCAGACGGCGTTTATTCAGTTTCAGTACAAATTGAAGTTTACGTTAACGCGATCGAGTAAGTATAAAAACTCGCACTAAGGCCTCAGAACTCGGCACCATTCGCTGAAGCAGACATAAGGTTCTCATATAAACAGATGACAGGGCATGCGGCGCAAGATGAAAGGTGGCCATGGTCTGCAGGGAGACGCCGCATATTGGGGAAAAAGTTTCTTCGCATTTTTTAAGAAAATTCAAAACATTTTTTAATATACATTATTTTCATTTATCTAAAGTATATAGGTACCATTTTGTTCGATAACGTTTTGCCATCTTGTAGGTAGGGACATGATCCCATTGCTATAGAAATTTTGGGACTTCTGATCAAAATACCGCGACAAGTGGTTTTGGCAGTCCTCTCGTGATGTTAACCTGACACTGCCTAAAGAATTCTGAAGAGACCGAAACAGGTGGAAATCTGAAGGTGCAAGGTCAGGACTATACGGCGGATGCATTAACACCTCCCAGCCAAACTCTCTTAATTTTTGCTGAGTGGATAAAGATGTGTGAGGTCTAGCGTTATCATGATGAAAAACCACACCCCTTCTGTTGATTAATTCCGGCCGCTTTCTCTCAACTTCTTGCTTTAATCTCATCAGTTGTTCGCAGAAGAGTTCAGAATCGATGGTCCTGCCTGGTGGTAACAGCTCATAATGCATAATGCCCTTCCAATCCCACCACACACACAGCATCACCTTGTTGCGAGTTAACCCGGGTTTCGCCACAGTCTGTGAAGCCTGACCGGCCTTTGACCACGACCTTTTTCGCACATTCTTGTCGTATGTGATCCACTTTTCATCACCAGTTATCAGCTTCTTCAAAAATGGTTCGGTTTCATTACATCGTAATAAAGAATCACAAATGAGTACACGGTTCATTAGGTTTCTTTCAGTGAGCTCGTGAGGTACCCAAATATCGAGCATTTTTGTGTACCCAGATTTATTCAAATGTGCCAAAACTGTTTTGTGGTCAATTCCCAGTTCTTCAGCTACGTCGTAACTACTGATATGCCGATCTTGCTCCACTTTTTCAAAAATGGCATCCATTTTATCCGTAATAGGGCGACCAGAGCGACGTGCATCTTTGACATCAAAATTTCCGGATTGAAAACGCTTAAACCAAATTTGTGCTACTCTCACAGACACTGCACTGGGTCCATAAATATCGCAAATTTTTTTCGCGGCTTGCGTTGCATTTTTACCTTTTTTGTAGTAAAATTTTAAAATGTATCGAATTTCTTCATTAGATTCACTCATCTTGACGGTACGAAAAACAAATGAAAATCACACATTTTCCTAATTTGAATTTGGAATTATGTTCTTTAAAATTTAAACTTTCAATGATACCAAAACCAACCAGATACAAATAGTATAGCCAAAGAGATTTTATTTTAAGTTCATACATACAATAGTGCGAAAAGACTTTTTCCCCAACCTAATACATTGAGGATCGGAACCATCCGAGAAACTACCTGTGGAGATTGTCTTTGCTGCAGCCGACCTGAGTGCGGAGGTTATATAAAGTTTTCCAAGTCGGCCACAGTACCGTGTGTCCACGTGAAAGGCTCTCTGATGGCTCGATGAAAGAATCAGGATATTTGAGCTTCATAGCAGTAGCAATTACTTATCAAAGATATATGGTATATAGGGTAGCTCAGTCCTTACAGAGTTTGCAGACAGATTTTTACGGCGCTCTAACTAAATGTTTATGAACACGACAATGTTCAAATAAAACAAGAGCATTTTACTGAAAAAAAAACAACAAAATAATTTATTCCTATTAAAATCAATCTTTCAATCAAAAACAATCTTTTTACCCTCAAACGGTAAAAGACCAGATTTCTTCTTCTTAGCTTCCCAAGATGGATGCAATTTCTCTGGCTTTTCATCATTATTCCTATCATTTCTATTATTGAAACCTCTCTTATCATTAAAATCATTATTGAAGGACTTCCTGTCATTAAAGTTTCTTCTATCATTTTGTTGTCTATCATTGAATTTGCCTTTAAAATTATTACCTCTATCATAATTATTTTGTTTATTAAATCTATCATTGTTATTGTAATTATCCTTTTGTCTAAGTTTACTTTTTGGGACAAGGCCAAACTGGACTGCTCTTCTTAATCTTCTGTTCCCTCCAACATGCTCTTCTTTAATTTCATCTGGTGCTCTTGGCTCAACGACAGACATATAATTTTCTCCCGTTGACGTTATAAAGAATGGATCTACAATTTTATTTTCAATCATAGGAGCATCTGAATCTTTCTTTAATTTCTTTTGAAGTATTTTCTCATTGAAGTGTTTTGTTTTGGTCAATTCTTTTTGTTTCTTTACTGGATTTTTCTTGATTATTTCTTTAGGTGGTTTCTTGGTTTGAATTTCTTTAGGTTTAATTTTCTTAGTGTTAACTACTTCTGAATCTGTAGTTACTGATTTTGATTTAGCATCACCTATGGCTAGTTTGACTTTAGCAGAGTCTTTAAAAATGTCACTTACTTCTTCCTTTACTTCATCATCACTACTTTCTGCAGCTGCATCACTCTCGTCTTCTACATCGTCAGGTCTAGAATCATCACCTATTTCATTATCTCCCTCTGACTGGTCACTCTCTTTACCTGACACTTCGTTATCATCATTTTCATCACTCAACACTTCATTCTCATCATTTTCATCTCCTGACATTTCATTTCCACTAATGGCTTCACCAGAAAAATCATTATCTTCACCTTCACTGACTTTGCTGTCATTGCCCATAGCAATATCTTCAACATTCCAATCTCCTTCAGAATTGACTACTGTATTATTCTTTGCCTTTTTCTTATTCTTCTGTTTTTCTTTGGCTTCCTTCTTCATTTTCCTTCTTTCTAGTCTAGACATAAATAGGTCTTGTATAGACACATTGGAAAATCTGCCTCTTATGAATTTGTACTTGTCCTGCAATGCTTTGTGGAGAAGTAATCTGGCACATGCTTTATCTTCATCTACCTGGGGTTTATTCAAGAAGGTATTTAACTCTCCCTTGTGTGTTACTATGAATTTTGCTAGGTCCTTAGGCTTGATTTTCTGTAAAGCATAAAATAAATATTTAGTAAGTATAGACAATAACAGCATCAATGTCTTTTAGATAATTAATGTATTCTAATTTAGTATCAAGTATCAGGTTCAACAAAGTTTTCTCTTTTTCACTCTTTGCCAAAATTAATTTGACTTTGAACAGTAATTTAGTATTTCATATTTTTGGTAAACATACAATTCTGCATGAATCTTCATGTGGGATTTAATAAATACACTCTAGTTCAAGAGAATAGAAAATAATTTTTTAATACTGGTAGGTTACCTTTATAACCAAGACTTCTTTTACAGCAGACTCCGCTTTCCTCTTTAACTTTTCTTGTAGTTTTTCCGGAGCTTTCTTCTCTGTCAGTTGTTTGGCCTTTCTGGTCAATTTGTGTATTATTTGTATTTTAGCCTGATTCAGATTCTTTTTGAGTAATATCACCTGGAATAATTTATTATAAGGAATATGTATTGGTTAAAAGAGTTTGTATATGGCAGTAACATTTCATAAAAGGGCTGATTTAGAATAAAAAATGCATACAATTAAATTTGAATACTATTAACTTATCATTGCTACTTTAGACTGCTACGGAAGTCTACTTAGAACTTACTACCTAGAACTAGAACATCTTTGCATGTGATGATTGATAAATGAATATTACGAAAAATAAGGTAAATTCAGTCGTCAACGAGTAAGTAATTATTAAGATAGTTAAGAAATGTTCGTACCTCAGTATTGAAGTCTTGTTTTACTGCTCCAACTTCCATTTTATCAAATAATTAGACTTATTTCTAAAGAATAGGTTATGTTACCAAAATGTTACCAAATGTGTAATTTTATGCCAGTCAAAGTGGTGAAACACAATATTGAACAACAATAGAGTTAGGTACCAGGTTCGTATTAATATTTTTCCTTGTTTCTTTACCGAACAAAGCAATGTTTCACTTAAAATACTCGTATTATAAAATTTATCAACACACGAACGAACACACCGATTTACGAAATGAATGACAGTTGACGTGACAGGTGACTGAATCACTGAACTAACATGACAGTGAAAGACACTGCCAAAAAGACTAAATCACCAACTTTTATTCACATAGCACTTACTGACTGCGCTGATGTTTGATGATACACACGCTTACACTTGCCGCAAGTTTGGGACTCGTAAATGCAAAGCGCTTATCGTACGCAAGCTTCCTTGTATTTGTGGATAAAAACCAACACTTGAACAGATTAACTGTAAGTGAATTGAATAGAATATTATTTATTGTTGTGGTTAACAAATAAAGTTGGGAAAAATTAAAAAGTATCTCAACAACATGGTATTAACAGGGAAAGGTCATAATAGATAATACGTGTTTGCAACGCTGTAAGTGAATTGAATAGAATATTAATTATTTTTGTGGTTAACAAATAGAGTTGGGGAAACTCTACACGTTTGAATCGAGCAGGGGAATAATATTTTATAGAGAGAAATCGATTTATTATAATGGTTTTTAGCAAACAATTTCTAGTAATGTTGCCAGGATTGTTGTTAAATCGACTAAATGTCTATGATCATTCTACTTCCACATTCATCCTACCTCTGTCGAAGTTGTTTGTGAAGATTGAAAAAAGTTCAAATTCTTTCTGGTCGGATCTGTCAATCCGAAATGTACGTAAAAATTTAATAAAATATAAATTCCAAGAAAATCATTGTAATCTATTTAATTTTCCATGGTGTTATAGTGAATTAAGAATCTACATAATTAGAAGATAGTGTTGGTGTGCTAATTTCGTCCTCATATAGCTTCTGTGTTTGTTATTTCAGCATGGCTCCTCGGTTTGAGTTAGCAGTCGGTCTCCGAAAGGGGCACAAAACAACTAAAATATCCGCCGGCAGGAAGGGTATTACTGACAAAGCCATCAAAATCAGACCCGCCAGGCTAAAGGGTGTAAGTATTTCAACTTGCCATATTAACTAAATATTATAGTGAGGTTATGTTTTGAATCATGTAAACGTTGTGGTTTTTTACATTTCATGTTGGCTTTTACGTTATTTCTCCTATGTTATGATTTAAAAAAGAACTTATAAATTTGAAATGTTGAAATCAATCACTAGTTAGTTTTTTTTTTTTTTACAAGACACATTGTTCGCCCTGTTACGATCTAATACCGATTCCGGCAAGTAAACTAACCGAATTACCGAACTCCGAATCTTCAAAGTTTTCTGTAGTTGTTCAGTGAAGGATTCAAAATATAACATCTACCACCCATTCCAATATTAATTTCTTTAAACTCACTTCTTTCAGAGTTTTGAATAGTCCAGTGATAATTAATTTTATATCAATAATATCTTCATTTATTTCTGATTTTCAAATAAATCCTTTGTTAGTAACACCAAAAGTAAGAAATGTTACCAATGAAAGTTATTAAGAACTAAATATTAAAATAACACTATCATTTTAATTTATGACTACAGTAATATTTTACAAACAAATGTATCCAATTGTTTACAGCTCCAAACCAAACACTCAAAGTTTGTGCGTGACCTGGTCCGTGAGGTCGTTGGACACGCTCAGTATGAGAAGAGGGCTATGGAGTTGCTCAAGGTGAGAAACAATTTTATATTACTCTGCTAGATATCTTGGTGATCATAACAATAATTTTGCTACTGATGCCACATTATACATCGTCAATCGCCAATAAACGTTAATAAATCACTGTAGTTAAATTCTGTCAAATTATTGCGGTAAGTGGTGGCTACACCTACGGTTATCGCCCTTCAATGCGATAATCAATGGCACATCCCGTGTAATGTGGCCCTGGCATGAGGTGAGGCTTGTTTTGACTTGCTGCCATTTTCACAGTTTCCAAACAAAAGTAATACAGTATATACTACCAGCTATGCATGCTTAAAAACTTGTCTGTTTTTGAAGAATAATATTAACACTTTCCAGGACACTGAACAAGACACACTAAGTTTTACGGTCTATGGCTGCTAGTGTCCTTTGAAGTGTTTACCTCTGTTTATAAAATTAAAAGTAATTATTGCTCTACTTTGACCAAGCACTTTGGTTTTGAATCTACCCTCTATCAATACTGCCACAATCTGATTTAATAATAACAAAATCAGTCAGCTGGTTCACATGAATGGGTCTATTATTTTCTTGAACACTGCTCCAGGACTAACTGTCAACAAATTTTTCTAATGAAATTTTTGTTCCTAGGTCTCAAAGGACAAGCGCGCCCTGAAGTTCTTGAAGCGTCGTCTGGGCACACACATCCGTGCCAAGAGGAAGCGTGAAGAGCTCAGCAACGTCCTGACACAGATGAGGAAGGCTGCTGCACAGGCCCATCACGCCCCACACCCGGCTAAGTGATCAATAAATTAAGTAATTGTACTTATCTGGTGTTTTATTGTGGTATCAAAGTTATTTTTGGTGCAACAGTTCAGGGGCTGCAGTCTTGACATAGAGATCGCTTTACAACCAAATTTGGTCACAAAGTCCTAATGGAGTCCCTAGATGGTCAAAATTGCTTGACATGCACGATAAAAGCATATGCTTGTCAAGCAATTTTGACTGTCTACCGTCTGATCGATGGAACTGCACATTTCTGCAATAATTTGCAGATAAGTGCCAATCAGAAATAAAGTTTAAAATGCTTGGTAAAAAAAGGTAAAAAATTAAAATATTTTTAAAAATGAGCATTTAATGGTGTGACTATTAAATCTTGTTAAGTTAAGAAGTGCCTGTGACCGCCTTGGCATCATGCCACTGTGACTCCATCATCAGATCCTGGACATCAACTAGTGTATTGGCACTTGTCAATACATAATATTTTCAATGATTTCAAACATGATGGTGCTTGTATATGGTGATCTTGTGTAGTTGAGGACATAGATAATACACTGTCTAAAGTAATATAGATGGGCCATTGAGGTTTTCGTTTTGTAAAAAGTGAGTACTCAATCCTAGAGATAGCGCTGCATGTCCTAAGTCTCCTTCCCTAGCTCACTAGATGGCGCTTTTAGGAGTTTTTGTTTCTAGTATTAAATCCCTAAACTTTGTATTGAAGAATGAATGTTATTTTATTTGTGGAATAAATTAATTCTTATGTGTAATAAGATTATGACAAATTCATATTCTAGAGGAAATGCAGAATTCAAAACATATGTGTATGTTTACATCATATTTTCAATCTACGGCCTTACCCATGTGTACATAAGAATTTACTTATTTCACAAAATAAATAACTTATACATTGTTCTAAATCTTCAACTATAAATGCCATCATCAAGAGACATACCAATAAATGAAACAATAAAATGGTAGATAGAAATGAAATAATATTTATTTAAGAAAACAAGCACAGTCCCAAGTTGTAAAAGAGCACAAAACAGATCACTAGAACACACGACACAGAAACAACGAACGAAACTGTAAGTACTGTATGAAGTGTATTAACAAAAATAATAATGACGATTTGGAATCAAAATGAAATGGAATAAATAATAATTCCTAAAATATTGTTCAGGAATATCAAATTTGAATGAAACGGAAGAAATGTTTTCAAAAGTCAACGGTACCGACAGTTTCTGTCTATCATCAACATCATTTACGTTTAGTTTCAATTGTGAAAAAGGTTTTATTTATTTTGCTACTATATTTATTTAATTTATTTCTAATGCAATAGTAAAATAATCAATAATGCTTAATTATTATTATTTATTTTGTATAGTAGCTATACTTTTGTTGTAGATACTAAGGTAGGTAAAAGTAGCTCTATCTATCTGCTAAAATGTAAAACCATGGCCAAAGTTTCCGTTCCTTTTCCTTCAGACGGCAGCATTGTCTATGAATTTTTTTTTTGAAGCCAATGTATGGAAGTTTCACCCCCCTGGTTGAGGAGGTCCTATGGCCACATTCTAGCTCCATGATCAGGCCCTGGACACCACTACACTTGTCAATACATATCCAATGAGTTCAAACTGGTGCTTTCTTGTTTGGTTGAGGAGTTCCTATGGCCACCTTCTGGCTCGATTATCAAGCCTTGGATACAACCTTGGGCTATAATTATTTGTCAACATAAGAAAACCAAAAAGTTCAAACTCAACGATGCTATCTTATTTCGTTGAGGAGTTCCTATGGCCACCTTCGGGTGCTGACGACGGCGACGCTTGTCATTGAAGTTATATAAGTATGCCAAGTTTCAGTTCATCGGATGCCAGGAAGTGCTTGAATGGATGACAATGCGAGTAACCAGAAACATACAAACAAAGCTTGTAAAAAAAAAAACGCCAATGTTGATAGCTGACAGGTGTAAAAGAGGTCACACCAAGTGCAGTCATAATTTGTTGTTCTGCCACTGTGATGTGAACCGTGCCTCCATTTAGCCCACGTTCGCACGGCGGACGTAAAAATATCGCGCAATAGATTTTCAACTCGCTGTTGAATCGAGCAATGAGAATCCAACAGATTGCATCCCAGTGCATCGAAAAAAAAAAACACTGTTGGATTTTCAACTTGGCGCTAAGCAGCACTGCATTGAGAATCCAATGCGCGAAAAACATCGCCGCGGGAAAAAACGCCCGTAGATACGGTCAGCAACAGAAGTCGATTAAGGGGGATGCGCTGTGGTAGCCTGCGAAATTCATTTTTTTTTCTTAATTATTGAGAAAAATACTTCATTAAAATCGGAACAGATATAAATTTTAAAGAAAATTAACTCTTATCTAATGAATGAAATGCTAAAAAACAGGATCTCATAATCATTTTGTGTTGATTTAGTTGATGTCAAAAACACAGTACGCACAACGCGAGTTAGCATTCATACTTAGTACACACGGCTATACATTTCCAGTTTACACTGACCTCTCATTGTAAGGAAATCCTATTATACCTACAATGCGAGATCAGCTTATACTGGAAATGTATAGCTTGATCTGTAGCCGTGCGTACGTACCAATTCTGTGCAATAAGTTACGGGCTATATACATCTGTGTTTGCTGATAAGCCCAACGTCAATGCCCATCATCGCCATAAACATCGCGGTAGTTAAATTCGGTCAAATTATCGCGGTAACTGGTGGCTACACCTACGGCTAGCGCCCTTCAACGCGATAATCAACGGCACATCCCGTTAATGTGGCTGCGACATGTCACAGAATATGCTAACTATAGTCGTTACAAGTTCGCATGTAATGTAATCATCCTCTATTGGATTAAATGCCTAGGTAGGTATCATCATCATTTCAGACGTCCACTGCTGGACATAGGCCTCCCCCAAGCACCGCCACTTCGACCGATTCCGGAGTGGCGGTCGCGTCTCGGAAGACGTTACGTTGGATGGCCTCTCACAAGGTGCACCGATGACCTTGTAAAGACCGCAGGAATCCACTGGATGCGGGAAGCACAGGTAGGTATGCTATCTCAAAAATCTCGATTAAAACCAAATGAAGTCCCAATCTGCCCTATTATTACGATTTAGTAACTGATTGGTCAAATAGCAACACTAGGCTGTTTATGATCTGGAGGCAAAAGTCCTCGCGCACGTGTGGGAGTGGCGCGAGGAGGCGAAACGCCCGGGGCGTAACTCCGCTGCCGCGAGAAATCACGGTACAGCGGACAGAGCTCCGGCGGGATCTCATGGCGACATGGAGAGTGCGATTGTTGCAACCCAGCGCTGGGCACGCCACAATTGCGGCGATAAGTCCCCTCTTTGAGGAGTGGTTGGAGAGGCGCCACGGCGTCCTCACCTTCCGCCTGACGCAGGTCCTCACCGGACACGGTTGTTTCGGGAGGTTCCTGTTTCGGATAAGGCGGGAGGAAACGCCCAGGTGTCACCATTGTGTGGATCGCCTGGAGGACACGGTGGAGCATACAGTGGAGGTCTGCCCGGCTTGGGCGGAGCACCGCCGTGTTCTCACGGAGGCGATCGGCGGCGGCGATCTCTCGCGTCCAAACCTGGTCCAGGCCATGGTGCGGAGCGAGAGTGCATGGGAAGCCGTCACCTCCTTCTGCGAAGCAGTAGGTAATGCTCGCGAAGGAGGAAGCGGAACGCGTGAGGGAGAGGCAACAGCCGCGCCATCGCGCCCCTAGCCGCCGTAGGAGACGCCCTGGGCGGCGGGAATCGATTGCCGATTCCCGGCCACCGTAGGCGCGGGCTTGCGGACGACGAGTAATGGGCAGCTCGCCGTCCGGTAAGGACCAGGCCCGGGTCGACGGCGCGTTGTGGTCCACGCGCGCCTCAAAGAGATGTCAGCAGTGACGGGGTCCAATAGGGCCGATGCCGCCGGGGTCGCGGGTAGTTCGAAAGAGATACCGTGGCCCTGGCAGGGGCAAATGAAGGAACACGGGTGGTTTTTTGTCAGTAAAAGTCTGACACGCCCTCCCGCTCTGCCCAGAGCGGGAGAAGTCATTTGATGATTTCCCATCCACAAAAAAAAAAAAAAAGGCTTTTTATGATCTAATTGCCGGCGAACTCGATGATGGTGACGAAGGCTACTAATACTAATCCTAGCATTTTTTTTAATTCTTTGAACCTAACTAGGTATAGAAAAGAAATAAAGCAGTGCGCAAATTTTCACAGGATGTTCTACCCACTACCCATGAATATGAACAACTTTCACTGTGGGACCAATTATTACGAAAACAAAAAAGAAATCAGCTGTTTCATACATTTTGGTTCAGTAGGTATTGAATTTTTGTATGAAACAGCAGATTTTTTACGTGATTTCAGAATTGGTCCTATAGTGAGTGAAAGTTGTTTATACTCGTGGGTAGAACACCCTGTGAAAATTTTCGCACTACCTACTAAGATGGTACCGACCGCGCAGTGGCGCCCTCATCATTTGTTTGATTATTTCTTTTATTTTAGAATGAAAATGCAGAAAATAAGCCGGACTAATTGTGCTCCACAAGACTATACGTTATTATTATTACCAATAGTAATAGTAGTAGCTTTAAATTGATAAGTTTTATTATAATCGTTAAAACTGAAAAAAGTGGCCACTATTTTTAACAGACTTCAAAAAAGGAGGTTCTGTATAAAAACTAATGAACCGATTTTGATGTTTTTTTTTACTAACGTGATCTGCATACTTTCAGGAAGGTTTTAGTACATTACGTAATTATTCTTATGTACGAAGTTATGTGCATAAATGCAATGTATCTCCGGCATTTCTAAGCGGATTTTGATGATTCTTCTTTTGGTTCGACTTGGGCTTACCTACTAGTAACCTAGTAGTAGGTAATTGTATATTCAACTAAAAATGGAAAAATAAATTTACTTTAAAAAAAAGTAAAAACCGACTTCAAAACCAAAACCGAATAAAATAACTTTCATAAAACACTTAACAGCTTCTGAACTCGGTGTTGTGTTAACCAGGTTTATGAAATATTAATAAAATAAAAATGCACTTTCCACAAGAGGCCATGACACACTGTTTCTTTTTTAAAACTTCTTTTTCACATGACAAAGGCTGAAGGCTATACAGCCTAGTCTCATATGACACATCCCCCCCTTTAACATTCATAATCAACTAAATGGGAAGGAGGTTTCACAGACCTTCCACTACGAGTAACATATGAACTGCCTGCTTCACAAGCATCTCTAAACACTCTGTGCTGACTAGGCATAGAGCCATCTGTACTCACAGTTTCCCCATTATTTGAATCATTCACCGGTCTGACATTAATTGGGGTATCAAACTCAACTTCTGGTCTCTCATTAAACTTATTTCTACTTAGTAACATATGTTTTTCATTTCTCCTAACACAATTACCTTTTTCATTTTTTACAATATAGGATCTAGGACTATCCTTCCTCACTACCCTTCCTGGCTGCCAATCCTTATCATCCCCATTCTGTATTAACACACTCTGACCATTACTATAAGAAGCTCTATTTTTGGCTGTTTTATTATAATTACTTTTAGATTTTTCTTTCATTATTTGCATTTTTTCATTGATATTGATTGGCAGTCTGGGTTGAAGATCTGTGTAAGTACAAGGTAAGTTAGTTCTTAATAGCCTGCACATCAGAAGTTCAGATGGGCTATAGTCTAAGCCAGCAAGCGGTGTTGTTCTATAGTGTAGCAAAGCCATATTCAAGTTCTCATCATTTGCCCTGCATTTCTTCATTAAACTCTTTACAATACCTACAGCTTTTTCTGCCAGGCCATTCGACTGATGATGATGAGGGCTTGAAAACAACAACTGCATATTAACATCTCTGGAAAACTGTTTAAGTTCAAAGCTATTAAATGGATTATTATCACAAACTGCATACTTAGGTATTCCATGTGTGGCAAATATTATTTTTAATTTCAATATAACATTTTTTGCTGTTTTTTGTTGAACTTGTTTCAACTCAATCCACTTTGAATAATAATCAACAACCACTAGATAATCTTTGCCAGCAAAGGAACAAATATCCATACCTACTTTATAAAAAGGAATATCTGGCACATCATGACTCATGAGGGATTCTTTGCAGTTACTTGACCTATATTTCTCACATTCCTTACATGACAAAACAAAATTTTCAATGTCCTTGGACATTCCTGGCCAGAATAAAGACCTACGTCCCCTTTTCTTGGACTTGACCACACCTGCATGAGCAGTATGTAAAATAGTAAGTATTTCTTTTCTCATACAATAAGGTACCACTACCCGGTTATTATAGTATAAAACATTATCTTTAAAGTTTAAAAAATCTTTCAGTTTGTAAAATATTTTCAACTCTTTATTCAAAATATTTTTATCATTGGATGGCCACTCATTAAAATACCATGTCTTAATTTGCATTAAATTGTTGTCACACCCAGTTTCAAATTGTAATTTTTTAAGTTTTTCATCAGTAATTGCTAAATCAGATTCACATCCATACACAACTTCAGTATCAAAAGAATGAACTAACTCTTGTAAATCGGAGTCATTTTTCCCATTATTTAACAAGTAGTTTCTTGACAAATAATCAGCAATAAACATTTTAGGACCTGGTACATAGCGAATTTCAAATTCATATTTTAGCAATTTTAAGACCATTCTTTGAAGTCTGGCTGATATTTTATTGATGTCCTTTGACATTATTGCCACTAATGGCTTGTGGTCTGTCTCAACCACAATCCTTCTACCATATACAAATTGATGATACTTTTCCATAGCAGCACAAATAGCAAATAATTCTTTTTCTATAGGTGCCCACCTACTTTGGCACTCCGTGTAAACTCTGGAGTAAAATGACACTGGTTTTCCATCTTGCATCAGGCATGCACCCATACCAGATTTAGAGCTGTCAGTTTGTAGCACAACTGTACCCTTGTCACTCAGAATTGCTAAAGTAGGTGTGCAACTCAATTTTCTTTTCAGTTCTAAAAATGCTTCTTGCTGAGAAGAATCCCATTCCCACAAAGTATCTTTTTTAAGTAACTGTCTCAAGGGCATTGTAGTTTTTGTATAGTGAGGTATAAACTTACTTAAGTAATTACACATACCAAGGAACTTCTGAAGCTGTTTGATGTTTTTTGGTGAATCTAATTGAAGAATGGCTGATACATGTTCAGAGTCTATTTGTATTCCATTTTTTGATATTATGAGCCCTATATATTTTACATGATCAAGTCTATACTGTAACTTTTTACTGTTAAATTTTACATTATACTCTCTTGATCTCTGAATAACTTTATTAAGTATTATATCATGTTCTAACTGGTCTTTACCTGCAATAATTAAGTCATCAAAATATACATAAACTCCTTGAATATCCCCAAAGATTGAACAATTTATGCGCTGCATTACTTCAGGCGCTGATGATATGCCAAAAGGCATTCTTTTAAATGCATATCTTCCAAATGGAGTACCAAATGTGCATAATTTCTGAGGATCATCAAGTTCAATCTGAAAAAACCCGTCCTTCATATCAAGAACTGTAAAAACTTCTTTACCTGATAAACTATTGTAAATTTCTTCGGGACTAGCAATTGGGTAATTTTCACGTAGAATATTTTTATTAAGATCTTGTGGATCTAAACAAAGTCTAAGTGATTTGTCAGGTTTCTCTACTATCACTAAATTATTACACCAGTCAGTCGGGGAAGTTACTTTTTCAATAATATTTCTCTTTTCATAGTTATTTAAAGTTTCTTTCAGTCTACCTTTTAATGCCTGTGGGATTCTCCTGATGGGCTTGATTACTGGTTCAGCATTTTCTTTTACTTTAATCCTGTATTTTCCTATATTTCCCAATCCTGTAAACACCTCTATATTTTTTCTGAGAAAAGTTTCTTTTTCTGAACTTGATTGTGTAACATCCACTCTTTTAACTAATTCAAGCCTGTTACAATCAGGCAGTCCTAATACTGGCTGAACTGGTAAGTCTATTACTGTGAACTTTAGTTTTTGTTTTTTGTTTTTTATGATACAATCTAGTTCAGCTGTCCCAGCTGTTTCCACTTGTTGGCCATTGTACACTAATAGAATTATCCCAGCATTCAAAAGACTTTCTGTTTTTCTCAGTTTCTTGAACAATTCCAATGATAGTGTATTGCAATCAGCACCAGTGTCTAATTTAAATTCTACTTCATATCCATTCACTATTATTTTTTCTTTCCACTGTAATTTAATTCCATCTACTGTAAAAATGCTTCCAACTGTAAAGTCTTCGTCACTGTCATCTGTATTTTCTTGAATTACATTAACTCGACTTTTCCTAGTATCACTGAGTTTTTCACTTCTGTTATTCTTGTTTTTGCACATATTAGCAAAATGTCCATAAAATCCACATACCATACATTTTCTGCCGTAGGCTGGACAGTTCCTTAACTCGTGATTTTTTCCACATCGGCTACAGTCTATTAATTTTTCTTTGGGCCTTGCCCCTCTGTTGTATGGTATCACTTTCTGACTTAAGGTGCTCACTTGATCTTCCATTTTATTTCCTTGTAATGTCTGTACTTTTTCTTTGCCTAATTCTGCTGCTCTGCAAATATCAATTGCTGCAGTGAGCTTCAACTCCGATTCTCTTAGAAGCCTTTCTTTGACATTTGTGTCCCTGATGCCAATAACAATAACCATAGTGATCAATCGATCCTCAAGCTCTCCAAGATCACATTTTTTAGCTTGAGTGAGAACTTTGGTATAAAAGTGATCAAATACTTCGCCATCTTGCTGTTTCATGGTGAACAAGTTATATGACAACCACAACAAATTTTTTCGTGGCTCGGCGTATTCTTTGAATTGATCAATCAGAGCTTGTAAGTTTTTAACTTTGTCTTTGCTAAATGTATTGTACACTTCCAATGCATCTTCCCCAGCACAGTTCAAAAACAATGCAATTTTTCTTGATTCAGCCGTATCATCAAGATTCACAGCTTGTAAATACAAGTTAAACTGCTGCACAAAGCGTTTAAAGTTTGCTCCATCTCCCGATAGTTGGAGGCCTGTTGGAGGTTTTATTCCGTCCATCGTAGACACACCTGACACCATGTGTTAACCAGGTTTATGAAATATTAATAAAATAAAAATGCACTTTCCACAAGAGGCCATGACACACTGTTTCTTTTTTAAAACTTCTTTTTCACATGACAAAGGCTGAAGGCTATACAGCCTAGTCTCATATGACACAGGTGTCTTCAATTCTTCAATGCACTTTAGCTTGACACCGGCTTCAGAAGCTGTTAAGTGTTTTATGAAAGTTATTTTATTCGTTTTTGGTTTTGAAGTCGGTTTTTAAAGTAAATTTATTCGTTTTAACGATTATAATAAAATTTTCTGCATTTTCATTCTAAAGTAAAAGAAATAACCAAACAAACCATGAGGCCTCCACAGCGCAGTGGTAGAGGTCGGTAGACTTAAAAACTTTTCCTGTATTTACTGGTAGGTACTATACTACACCTATCGAGCTCCATCACCCGTACCTATGGAATGTCCAATTGTGTCTAACAAGCACAAAAAATAGTTGATCAAGTTTTATTTAGGTCGCTTCCGCGACAAAGCCTGTTCAGTTTTTTTTTTTATCATTACCTACGTTGTTTGTTTTTACGTTCTAAACTTGTGTTACATCTTTGGTTTGAATAGAGGAAGCTGTTATTTTATTTGTATTAGGTACTGGTGCCGATTCTGTTGTGCACAAACTAAACTTAATTTAGGCTATTGCTAACTTTTTCTCTCTATTATGACAAGAAAGGGACGGAAGTAAATTAGAGCTGTCAAATTAGTTAGAACTAAGTTTTCCATAGACATTTAGACGACACGTAAAAACATGTCGACTAAAAAACACGGTGAAGCGCAAGGCGTGAACTAGTTTGACATCTCCAACTTAGTTCATAGCTATAGCCGTCCTTTTCTCGCGCTGCCTGTTAGTAAAAGATAACGATTCTCTAATTTTAGTTTAGTGCGTTCACAAGAGAATCGGCACCAATATCTAAGTTTGGTAAAACTCCTTTAATAGTTGTGTAGGTAATGTGTTGCAAATTGCAAACTTGCAATTTCTATTCTACAATTCCTCCACCAAGGTAGAATATGAGTATGCTTATAAGAGCATGCTTACCATTGATGCTACTGACACACATGCTTATTAGTAGCACGAAAGCACGCTTTTATTGAGCAAATGCTACTTAGTAGCATGTGTGTCACAAGTCACAACCTCACAACATTGCTAAACCTAATGAGCATGCTTATTTCGAGGTAAGGTACAGTTACACATGCTAGTTAGTAGCACGAAAGCATGCTACTATTGAGCAATTGCTACTTAGTGGTACGTGTGTCGAAACATTGCTAATAATGAGCATGCTAGTTTCGAGTTTGCTCAAAAATCGACGGTCGTGCGATTTTTGGGCATGCTACCTGCAGCGCGGGTGGAAGGGGGCGTGCTTATAGCGTGTGTGAACAGGTTTGCTTATTGAGCATGCTAGTATCGATCAGTCGTTAGCAGCAGGTAACGCACAATTTCGCGCTAAAAATGTCTCGCTGGGGCGATGAAAAATCGTTGAAATTTGTGATTTTATATCGGAACAATGAATGCCTATGGAATCTGCGCATACCAGAATACAAAAACAATATTGCAAGAAATAATGCATATCAAGATGTGTTAACCAACATGGACGATCCTGCTTTGACTTTGAAAATTATAAAAACAAAAATAAAAAATTTATCTGAGAAAAGTTTTTGGACGCATTGCAACGCCACCAAAAGAATAATTCTATTCAACTCCATACGAATGGCTGTTTGATTGTCCATGGTTTTGTTTGAACTGACAGAGAGCACGCTATAAAATGGCATGTGTACCGGAGTGTTTGCTTTGAGCATGCTCTTTCAGGAGCATACTTAAAACTAGCATGCTTATATCTAGCAAATGTAGACAAGTGCAGAGCATGCTCGAAACTAGTATGCTAATGAGCATACTAAAAAGCATGCTGGTAACTAGCATGTGTAACTGTACCTTTAGCTTGTGTTATAATAAGCATGTAGGTATCTCAGTATTCAGTTCCTGTAAATTCGAAACTAGCATGCTCATTATTAGCAATGTTTCGACACACGGACCACTAAGTAGCAATTGCTCAATAGTAGCATGCTTTCGTGCTACTAACTAGCATGTGTAACTGTACCTTTACTTTACTCGAAAACATACCTACTCAAAATAAGCATGCTCATTAGTACTAATATGTTGTGGTGACACACACTCTACTAAGTAGAAATTCTCAATAATGTCGGGGCCACACCAACGGCAAATGCCGTTGATTATCGCGACAATTATCTGAATAATTACCGCGATGTTTATTGCCCGGGCCACACTAACGTCAACGTCAATGCCCATCATCGCCATAAACATCGGGGTAGTTAAATTCGGTCTTATTATCGCGGTAAGCGGTAGCTACACCTAAGGCCAACGTCCTTCATCGCGATAATCAACGGCATATCCCTTTAAAATAGCCATTTGATTATTGATTGGTGTTACATTTTCATCGCATTTCAATCTTTTTCGTCAACATGGATACGTTAAAAATTGGAGTAATTATGGAATATGAGTACCGTCGTGGCAGCAACGCGGCACAAGCGGCATCAACGACGTTTACGGAGCTAACACTACAAACTAACGCACCACTTGTTATTGGTTTGCTCGCTTCCGTTCTGGAAATTTCGACCTGAAAAATGAACCTCGCGGTCCTCCGAAGACTTTGGTCGACAATGACGAATTAAAGGCGATTGTGGAAGCTGATGATACACAATCTACGGCTGAATTAGCAGCAGCTTTCGACGTTAGCGTCAAAACAATATTGGTACATTTGCGTCAAATTGGCAAGGTAAAAAAGCTTGACAAATGGGTGCCCCACGAACTCAATGACCGCCAGCGCGAAGTACGCGTCGAGACGTGCCTTGCACTGCTCAACAGGCACACAAATGAAGGAATTTTGAACCGCATTGTTACCAGAGATGAAAGATGGATTCTGTTTGATAACCACAAGCGCTCAGCAAGTTGGTTGGATCCTGGTTCAGCACCTAAACACTGCCCTAAACGAAAACTTACCCCTAGAAAAGTGATGGTCACTGTTTGGTGGTCTAGCGCCGGTGTGATTCATCACAGCTTCTTACCAAACGGAGTGAGCATTACTTCAGATGTGTACTGTGAAGAACTGAACACAATGATGGAGAAGCTGGCACATCTCCAACCAGCATTGGTCAATCGCTCGTCTCCGCTGCTCCTGCACGACAACGCGCGACCTCATACTGCACAGCAGACGGTCTCCAAGTTGCAAGAACTGGGGTTGGAAGCTCTCCGTCATCCGCCCTACTCACCAGACCTTGCGCCTACAGACTACTACTTTTTCCAGAATTTGGATAACTTCTTGGCGGGAAAAAAATTCAATACCCGAGAGGCAGTACAAAATGCCTTTGAAGAATTTGTTGCCTCCCGTCCAGCTGATTTCTTTAAGAAGGGCATCAATAAACTGCCACTGCGTTGGCAAAGATGCATTGATTGCATGGGTGATTACTTCGATTAATACAAATAAAAAATGCATGAAAAAAATTCGTTTAAATTTTTTCATACAAAACGGCAATTTCATAGGTAAAGACCTAGGACCTAGAGGTAGGGAGTTTATAAGTGATGGCTTTAGGTTCGGGTAAAATAAAATAAAAAAAACGTTCACATTATGTTTAATTATTTTGGAAAATTACAGCTGTATTGTACCTACATAATAAACACCATTATACCTATTGTTAAAATGAGACATTGTAATAAAAATAATAATAATTCTAATTCTCAATTAAGTACTTCCATTTCACTATCTGTGCTCTCAAAGAGGTCAATATCACTGTCACTGTCAGCCGTATTTATCACTAGTCTATCAGTGTAATTGTGTAAACCGTGTTGAATGCTTCTATATTCATTCTCACGTTTGATTGCATGATCGCAAACCTATTTCCACTCTTCAGCCCAGATCATGTTTACTTTTTCAGTCAATAATGTTTTTACTGTAGTTAAATTCATACCCACATTTCTAGAGGCTACATAGCCTTTCAGTTGAGACCATATATTTTTAATTGGATTAAACTCCGGATGATATGGTGGCAATCGCAACGCAGTGTGCCCATGTTCGGCAAGTACTTTGTCCACGGAAAACTCTGTATACCTCTCCTTGTGCTAACATATAATAGCGTAAATCTGGGTTTTTGTTAATTTTGGATCAACTGGAATTTCGTGTCTGATTAACCAGTTGATCATTTCCTGTTTAATGGTGTTTGAGTTGGGGGGGTCTTTCAACATATTTGTTGTGATAGGGTGCGTTGTCGATAACTAGAACAGAATCACTGGGTATATTTGGGATTAATTGATTAACCAGCCATTTTTCGTAGTTATCGTTATTCATTTCATTGTGATAGTCACCGATAGTGTCCGTGGGTTTATACGTTAAAAAGGCACCGGGTACAAAGCCTTTTTCATTTCCCGCATGAACTATTATCAAACGTTGACCTTTTGAAATTGGCTTTTTTACTCCTTTTTTCATATCATCACTCCAAGATTTCCCTTTAGTGTGAGATGTATGTACTCGTATGTAAGACTCATCCATGTAGACGATATTTTTTCCTGATTGGCGAAATTTGCGTATTTTATCGAGGTATTCCATTCGTTTGAGACTTACATCGTGCTTTTCCATTAGAACTTTTCGATTATCTTCCATTTTAGTGAACCGAAATCCCATCTCGTGAAGTATTTTTCTCAACGTCTTTTCAGACCCATTGTAATTAATAGCTTCAGATAATTTAGCTTTTAATGATTTTATTGTTGGCAGTTCATTAAATCGTAAGTGAAAATCATACACCATTCTTCGAACAACATCATAATCAAAATCGTCCATATCCAAACGAAATTGCTTCTTTGGTCTCCCTTTTTTTGGAGTGCTGAACTTAAATTCAGTAGAATGTGTTTCAGTACCTACTGACTTCGTTTAATATATTGTTCAAAGTTCTTCTTGAAATTCCAGTGGCATTTGCAACTCGCTCTTGAACCTTCTTAAAAAAAACAACTTACATTTTCATCTTCATTTTTTTTTAATCTGTCAGCTTCGGTTACAAAATATTTATAAACATTGTAGATAATGTGACTGACCTCGTAAAGGTTTTCCTCTTTTTCCTAAAGATGCCATAGTACAACTTTAAATTATTTAAAGGAGAATGGGCATTTTGGTACTCGCTCCAATAGCAATCATTGTGGTGTCATTGGATAGGTCTTTTAATCAGGAAAAATTGACAAAACGTCACATAGGTAGTGTGCGACAGAGATAACGCTCTACGATGCCGAAATTAGCCGATTGTCTCTTTCCAAAGGTCGAGGTGCAATATTTATCGCCGGGTACTGTACTAATAAGTATGTGTGTCAGTAGCTTCACTTCTTCACAAAAGAAAGGGGCATAGAGCGATTTGATCTTGCTGACTTGAAGGTAGTTATTTGAATTTCCCGCTAAAACTATAGGGTAATGAGTTGTGTAGTTGTATTTAAAACGTATCAATTAATATCACATTGAAACATAAACCAATCTTCGAAATAATTTCAATAAGTACCTACCTTCCCGCTCCTACCACCTCCTACTGTATGATCCGCTTGCCTTGCTAACAAAGCAGCCATTCATTGATGACAAAATTGTTTTGAGAAAAAAGATGGCGGATGACGCCTGACGGATCCAAAATTACAATTTATTAAAAATCAATGACACCTAGTTTTTTTTAGTCCATTCTGCCTAACGATACTTTTGATAACTTTTTATCAATTTACGATAAAATTAGGTATTCTTAGTTTTATTCTACTTTCGCGTCTGTGAAGCAAAATAGAATGAAAAAGCTGTTTTTGGTTTTGGCCAGCGCAATAAAACCAAAAAGAGAATTATCTCAGTGTTTGAAAATGGATTGAGGATTCAAATAATAGTTCTACAAGTTAAGGGGGATGCGCCAAAGTAGCCCGCGAAATTCAAATTTTCTTACGTTTTTTGCATTTTGCAAGTCTGTGTCACAAATTCGCGGCCGTAACTGATATGGCTAAAGCCATGTCAACCTGACACAGACTTGCAAAATGCAAAAAACGTAAGAAAATTGAATTTCGCGGGCTACCTTGGCGCATTCTCCTTAAGAAAGAAAGAAAAATATTTTATTTGGGACACGCACAGGAAATACAAACAGGAAACACGGAAATGACGGACGGACGGAATATCATCTTTTTTTTCTAGTCCGTGTATCATGTCTTATTTTTAATTTGTTTTTAAAAATATAATTCCGCTTGGGCGCCTTACCGACGCCGACGGTTAGGCAGAGTTGTGAGAAAGGTAAAAGGTAACTTCAAGGGCAAATACAGGGGGGCATTGCAAGGGGCCATGCACACAAACATTATAAAGTTATCTTTATTAAACGTAATTTTTGTCATTAAATTTCTTATACTTAGTTAAGTATTGTATGCAATCATTGATATAAATAATAAATCCCAAAGACAGTGCAATACTAGGGGGGTACATTCCTACTTGTCTGCATCTTGTGGGCCCCTCCGAAGAAATAAATCCTGGCTCAGCCGATAACTATAGTGCAAAGCACAGGTTGATATAGGTACCTATCTAGCTACCCTACCCTGTGAGACTACTCCACATTGACCTATAGTAAGGTAATAGCAACCAACAGAAAAACCAGATAAAAATATTAGGTACTCTTTACGATCCAAGAATCGAACCTTGACAGCCGCGTTTATATCTAGTCCAATGACCGATAAAGAATAGGATTGAATTAGACCGAGCGAGATTATTTAAACTTTCCACTAGGTAGCATTAAATTAACTAGCATAGCAACACCACAGCAGCGTCGGTCGGTACTCGGTACGGTCGGCAACGAAATTAGATTAGCGCTGTTACTAAATCATTGGATAGACGTGGACCTATAGGTACACTGCTTTTCAGCATTTTATGTAGGTAATACTTGCCTAATGTTTTTAAGGATTCCGTACCTCAAAAGGAAAAAAAAACGGAACACTTATTTATAGGATCACTTCGTTGTCCGTCTGTCTGTCAGTCTGTCACAACTTCACAAGGCCCTTTTTCTCAGGAACGCGTGGAGGTACCAATAATAAACCGATGGAGTAGGTATAGGTAGGTATACGTAATACGTAGGTATCTATGTGCACAATGTTAAGTTTGTTTTTGGGATAAATTATTTTCAACTACCCTTCATTGTGCGTGGTCCGACATGCACATGGCCGGTTTATTTTAACCGACTTCAAAAAAAAGAGGTCTCAATTCGGTTGTATTTTTTTTTTTATTTATTTAACATTGTTATTGTGTTGTGTTCCGATTTTCTTTTAATACAATATTAGATTTTACGATTCTAAAATTCGGTGATGAACGTTATGAAATTATGGGCCAAAATTTATGATTAAATCGACTGGCGGTAAAAAATTTGTCCGTTTGATTCAGAGATCAATTTATTATGTACGGTCAACAAAAGAGATATCTAGGCAGGGTATACTAACATATTTGTATGTGAATTGCTTCATGTTAAATTTCGTGAAAATATACAATTTTCTGTTGGTGTGTTACAATTTAGGAGTATTGCAAAAACAAAGTAATATAATAAAATTGAACATGAAGCAATTCACACACAAATATACCCTGCCTAGATATCTCTTTTGTTGACTGTACCTAGCTACCGAAATGAAAATTGCGAAAATAACATGCTGATTATATTAAAAGTTTATGTCTGTGTAGTAAACATTTTTGCAAAAACATATTTATTATTGACTTATTATCTTTGAACTGTGATTGTGACGCTTGTTATAACTAGAGGGGGTCTCAGAAAGGTCGAGGGCTATCAGGTTGCGTCAAGAAACTCGAGTAGATATGACGCTACGTGCCACATCTCTAATTACTTTTGCTTAGTAGTTAATATTATGTGGACTGTTACTGTTATCTATGTGTGATTAAACAACGAAACTTCGTAACTATACATTCGTGATTATATTTAGATTATCTTCATTACATCAGCCCAGACTGCCGAACATACTTACTCGTAGATAGGTAGGTACATTAGGCACTTTTAAAGGGGATTTCGCTAAGGTAGCCCGCGAAATAAAAAATTTCTTACGTTTTTTGCAATTTGCAGGTCAGTGTCAGGTTGTATGTTGATTAAAATATGATTCGCGGCCGTAACTGATATGGCTTTACAGAATTATAATCATTAGAATCAGCAATACAATTCCCTAAGTTAGAATTGGCGTCAAATCTCATGATTTCATGAAATAGTCATTCCATAAGATAATAATATGAACTTAGAGAGTTGTATTGATGGTGTTTATGATTATAATTCTCTAAATAATTATTTGATACGGCCGCGAATCATGTTTAGATCAACATACAACCTAATACTGACTTGCAAACTGCAAAAAACGTAAGGAATTGAGAATTTCGCTGGCTACCCTGGCATCCTGCTTGGAAGACGAATTGTAGGTCGCTGTCGCTGCTAACAGCTGGCCCAGGCTTTCTTCATTTCTTTAGCCTGGGGATTACAAAAATCCTGTAGGTATATACTTTTGGTACTAAAAATAATTATCCTGTAGTGTTTTCACCTGTGTTTATACTCGTAGTCACTACGCTAGGCAATTGGCGTGCAAAATTGGAAATCATGCATGACGCCGCGCCGGGTCGCCGGTGAAGTAATAGAGGACGTCAAATCCCATCTAGGTAGGTACATCAACATCAGTCTAGCAGCAGATTAGTAGGTACATAGGTACCTAATATCTATAAAATAGTGGAGGAACTTGTCTAGAAAAGTAGATAGGTACCAATATTCCGCGCGCGAGCTCCCTGGCTCCGAGGAATCGGGAAGGCTGAGGAAGCGGGCGGTTTTCAAGAACATTATGAACAACTTTTAAAATAACTGCTGTTCTACATTTCGACGAGTTATGCGAATATAAATTTAGGGAAAAGTGTTTTTTTTTTCGCCATCTCAGGTTTGGCCCTATAGTAAAAGTTGTTCATAATGATGAGTCATCTTATGAACAACTTTTACTTCCTTGTTTACTTGTTGTCTTTACTTCTTCGTTGTTCCAGGGAACAGCTGATTTATTTTCGCGATTTCAGGTTTGGTCATCGTCATGATCATCCTCAAAATCTTCCTGCCCTTATCCCATGTTACGTGGCGTCGCGTCGGCGCAACACGTTGTCTTCTTCCATTCTCGCCCTGTCAACCATCACGCTATCATTCACTCCGTTCTCTTTCATATCATTTTTCACACAATCCATCCATCAACATATAGTACCTACATATTTACCTACATTATTTTTCCTCCTTCCTCATCACATGCCCAATTGCCCATACCAAGCCAAATGATTTCCTTTCAACTTTTCTGTGACTGGCTTTCTGGAACTTTTCGGGGCTGTACGGCGGATGGTCTAATAATTCTATGTTTTCTTGCTCTAAAAACTCTTTTGTTCTGTGCGCGGTGTAAGAACTCGCATTGTCGTGATGGAGGATGATGCGGCAATTGCAGTTCTCTTTACGGAGTTCAGAAACGACCTGTGGCAAACAAATGCTAGCATACCATTCTGCATTAACCGTTCTTTGTCCCTCAAGAGGAATAGTCGCAACATGGCCGGTTTTGGAGACAAACGTGGCCACCATTTTTTTTGCAACACTCCGTGAACGAACAATTTTTGTTGGCTTTAACTCATTTTGGAACACCCAAACTCGTGACTGGTTTTTTGTTTCGGGTTCGTACGCGTATATTCAGGATTCGTCACCTGATACGATGTTGTATACAGCATTTGATGATCCTGCGTGGAATCTTTCGAGAGTTCTGACGCACCAAGTAACGCGAGCCGCTTTTTGCTCTTCACAGAGCGAATGCGGTATCCATCGGGAAAACAACTTTTTTACACCTAATTATTCATGGAAGATTATTTATATTTGACTCATGCCAATGTCTAAAGTTGCCTGAATTTCGCGGTATGTCACATGTCGATCTTCCTCAATCAGCTTACGCACAGCATCAACGTTTTCTTGGGTGACTGCAGTTTTTGGACGACCTTGACGGGGATCATCACTGAGTCATGTCCACACATGTCCACGTTGAAATTCAGCAAACCAGCGATAAATTGTGGTTTTGGATGGGGCTTCATCACCAAATGCAGAAATCATCCGGTCAACACACTGCTTTTGTGTTAAACCACTTCGAAAGTCATAATAAATCATCGCTCTTGAATTTTCTCGAGTCAATTCCATTTTCTCAACGACTAAACAAGTTTGACAAAACCTTGTGACAAGACCGAGAATCTTTTTTTAAATAAATAAATGGTATTCGATTTTTAAAACCAAGGAGTTTTCAATGAAAAAGATTTTAATATGACAGCAACAATGGAAATATTCCATTCCCGATACTTTTAGTGCAGCCCTCGTATAATAATAATTAGGTGGTACGTGTAAGCATGCAGTTGCTATGCTGACTCGCAGTGGTCCTGATGGTGACGATAGAATCCTCTGGCTCCGAAAAAAAAAACAAAGGAAACACAATAGAAACAGAAAGCCGTCAACACTGGAACTATCCAATTCGCGAAACAAGACACTGTTATGTAATTTCTACCAACATTTTATTACTAAGCGGGAAAACATTTTGATGATAGGATTGAATTTAAATATTAGTAGGTACTTACTTACTTATTTCTTTACCCCCTCGGAACACGGAACGATCGTACACCTATTTTTTATATTAAAACTAGGCCTCTTTTTGAAGTGATTTTAAATGTTTATTCACGACGACACTGATAAGAATTTATTATCAATGACACTATGTTTAGTTCCCATATCAATAGATCTAGACACATAGGTAGATAGATATTAAATTTGTCCTTAATCATTACCTTTTTGTTTTAGTTTCAAGAAAGACTGCATCTTTTCTTAGTATTTAATGATGAGGTAGGTCTACGTAGAGTAGGTACGGCCCCTAATTGCGTAACAAATTATCAATCGGAATTTGAATCATTTTGAAACAAATTGCTAATCCATTGCTTCATATGTTCGCAAAATTTGTCTGCTCGACAACGTAAACAACGCAATGAATGTTGTTGAACTGTCAAAATGAAACCAACTCCGATTGATAATGTGTTACGCAATTAGGGTGACGGTCGGCATCAAAAGTAGATTGACAATGTTCCTTCGTCACAACCACATATAGATTTATGGAAGCAGTGCCTCTTACTCATGTCTTGTCCTTTATAATTAGGACATTCATTGCAGGGAGAAACTGGCAGCACAGTCCAGCCGTCGTTTTATCTAAATCCCTGACTCAGATATTGCAAATAAATCGAATCCTCCAACAATTACATATGTAAACATTAAATAGGTAGGTACTTACCACTTTCATGAGAGTCCAGCAGTATGATCAGGCCAGACGTACTCCGCATTTTAGATACGAAGCGTACGTATACGGCGGCGGGCTCGACTTGTCGGGCCAATTCAGTGTGGGCTGCCGCACTCCGGCCTGCTCGCACGTTAGTTCAATCCTCACTCACACCCCGCGTCGTAAAAGAAGACAACCCTAACGAGTCAGAAGGTATAAAAGTTACGCGATAGAAAGAGAGGCAACTTCTAGGTGAATATAACAGTAAGTAATTAACGCTGTGCGACCTGAATTGCACTTTATTGTGTCGTAGCAAGAGTCGCTACTTATTTAAATGATTTTGCGGTTTGAATCTTCTGTACTTGTACTTCTTGTCTTGTGTTGTAGGCTTAGAGTATCTGTAATTATATACTCTAAGGTTGTAGGACTTATTCTGTGGTATGATAATAGGATCAACATACAGCGTATCAATGTAGGTTCATTTTTCATATCAAATGATGTATTGACTGAGACAGTCCATACCTATAATAATATGAGAATGACAGTGATATTGTAACACAACCTTGACCGTGACAAAATGTTGTTTAATGAGTGTATGTCATTAGTGCGACAAACATGTGTATGTCAGTAGTGCGACAAATATGTGTGCGACATGTCAGTAGTTCGACAGGTCGTTTGTTCGACGGGTCGTTAGTGCGACAGGTCTTCAGTTCGACAAGCAATTTACGTTTAACAAATATGACATCTAGGTGATATTACGGTGTTTGATACCGATGGGGATACTACTTTTTACAAGCTTGCATTGCTTGTCGAACTAAAGACCTGTCGCACTAACGACCCGTCGAACAAACGACCTGTCGAACTACTGACATGTCGCACACATGTTAGTCGCACTAATGACATACACTCTTGTTTAATGCAACAAGTAATGAGTAAAACAACTTATGTAAGGATCGTAGTAGGTGCCGTTCTGTAGTTTCTGCCTACTCCCATTGGAAGAAGGCGTGATTTTATATACTGGATGACTTTTTTTTATCGTCTTGAAAAAAATAGGCTATCATAGATGAACGGAGTAGAAGAATATGGCATACCTAACTTTTTTTTTTTTTTTTTTAAAAATTAAAAAAAAAACAAAATTCAAATCATTTGCACGTTGCATATGATTTGAATTTCGATATTTTTAAACGATTTATTATTTTTTTTTCAAAATTTATGTTTTTGTTGATATAAAATGAAAACTTTACATCGAATTTGTAGTATTTATTGATACTTAGATTATTTTCTTCTGACTAAGCTATTTAAAAAAAAAAAAAAAAAAACTAGGTATGCCATAGCCTTCTACTCCGTTCAACCCTATTTTTTTCAAGGTGGTAAAAAAAGTCATCCGGTATGTATGTGATGATAATGACTGATGAGTGATGAGTAAGTGCATCTATTATGTAAGGACAAAATAGATGCCTTCCTAGATGTGTCTTTGCTAATGGAGCGCCAGGGTATCCCGCGAAATTCAAATTTTCTTACGTTTTTTGCATTTTGCAAGTCAATATTATGTTGTATGTTGATCAAAATGTGATTCGCCACCGTAACGTAGAGTAGATACTGTGGATAAGCAACTTCAAGTACTTAACTACTTTTTTCTGATGCCTATGTTATTAACTTATTAGATAACACTATTTAAACCATAAGCAGGTAGGAACTTTTGTATAAGTACCTACCCAAAAATGTATGTACCAACATTTTTAGGAAACTCAGTCTGCGTAGCCTTTTCCCAACTATGTTGGGGTCGGCTTCCAGTCTAACCGGATGCAGCTGAATACCATTATTTTACATGGAGCGACTGTCTATCTGACCTCCACAACCCATTAACTGGGTAATACGATACCCCTTGGTAAGACTGATTGTCCGACTTTCGGGCTTCTGACGACCCGTAACGACTGTCAAAGATCCACGAATGACAGCCGGGACCAACGGCTTAACGTGCTTTCCGAGGCACGGAGGAGACTCGGTATGTAAAGATGGTCACCCATCCACGGACATACCCCGGCAAGCGTAGCTTAACCTGATGGATCGACCCGTGCGGCTGTTATTAATTAGCCACGAGCTCCTCCATTTTTAGGAAACTATACAGGGTTATTTTAAATTGGCTAGGTAAACTCCGCAGACGCCATGGGTAGGTATTGATATCTGAACACGGTAAGTGTGCCACCACAGTGGGCCACCATAAGGGATTTTAATTTTGATAACACAAAAAATTAGTCGCTAAATTAGTCGAAATCGAGTCGAGTATAGTCCAAGAGCTAGATCGAAGAGTAAAATCTTTGATCTAGCTCTTGAACAATTAAAAATTGAACTCATTATATCTTCTAAACAAAGACCCTACTAAATCTTGACTTGGCGTAAACTTGCGACTAATTAGCGACTAAATCTGGGAGAAAACAGATCTTCGCTAGGTGGCCTAGTTTTTGAGATATAAATGTGGCCAAGCTGGGGAGATGCTCTCCAGATCGGCCACCTATGAACCCTTGCAACTTTTGAACCAGTGACCGACAATTTCTGACATTTGGTGGGAAATTTCGACTAATTAGCGACACATTTTTTGTGTTATCAAAATTAAAATCCCTGATGGCGGCCATGCCTGTGACACATGATACTTATGTAAAATAAAAATATTTTATGGTTTTTTTTTCGTATATGTATAGATATCGATACCCATCACGTCTGTTAGGTTTAGGTACACAAAAAAACCGGCCAAGTGCGTGTCGGACTTTGCACATTTAGGGTTCCGTACCAAATCTGATTTATCAATATATTGGTATTTATTAGTAAACGTAATAATAACACACCACCAAACACCACTCACACTTCGTACATTATCACCAAATTTCAAGTTCATATGTCAATGGGATGTTTACTGCTGACTTTGGTGGCTTCTCGTTCCTTTGTTTTCCAATATTTTTTAAAACAAAAAATACAGTATTTATTTACTCAACAAGCTCTAAACATCAATACCCCACTCAATGGGGTAGTAGGCGCGAAAAAAAATATTATCTGTTTGGGATCCCCCTTAAAAACATAAAAATATTTTTTGACAATTTGTATAGCTTTGTGACAACAAGCTTGAAGACTGTAACTCCCAACCGTTTGGCTATAAAACCTGTTTGACAGACGGTCTCGTGAGTGACAGCAGTAGGGCTCCGTTTGGACCCTTCGGGTGCGGAACTCTAAAAAAACAGATTTTTAAACTGATGGTATTTTTAGTGAAGCGGTCGATGACCCCACAAAAAAAAATCACATTTATTTATTTTTTGTTTTATCACGTTTATATATATCGAAACCGATCGCGTCTGCGGAGTTTAGCTAGCCAATTTAAAATAACCCTGTATAAAAGTACGTACTTATAGTACGCCCATAATTCAGCCAGTATTGTATTATAACCGTGCCCGTATCAGCTGTTTATCTCCCTAGTTCAAGAAGTCATCTGGGGTTAGAGGAATACTCCAATTCAGGGGCGATATGATGACCATTTAGCTCATATTCTGACCGAGTCAATTTTGTAGATTAGAATTTATTAAAGTAGTGTAGACTCTGTACTTTTACAGATAATCTAGTAATAGTTTAAATATGAAGAATTAACTAATATTCAGGTTCATGGCTTTCAAAAATAAGGTTTTAGAAATAATAGAAACATGTTAATGTACTTACTTAGTGTATTTCCCAAACACACAAAATCAAAATATACTTTTACAATCACCACTCGGTATCCTTGAAACACAGCTAGAGATTAACACTCGTTTCTCGACGGCTTATGCACGACTAAGTTTGCAGGATGGGCACGACAACCAAGATGGCGTTTTCCCCCGCCATTCTTATCCCCGCCTTTTTGCGATACGCTGTGATTGGTTAGTCGTGCCATCTACAAACTCAGTCGGTACTAAAATAGTCAATACAATACTTTTAATATTAGAACAGATATAATTTTAACATAGCTAATTGAATAAAATACGATATTATTTATTATTGATAACAGTCGGCCATCCAAGGTACATTTATACGTCCTCGTGTAAAGAAAGCACAAAAAAATACCAACAAAACAAATAAAATTATAGCTGAATCATCAATCAATAGCTGATCAACGACAAAAATAATTATAACAAAAACAGTAGCACAATACATCATCACTGTGGAGTACCTGTTACGAAAAGTGTAAAGAAAATAAATGTAGGATTTACTAAACAATTGTTAACAACACTGATTATTAATTGAATTTTGGACATTATTTCATGGCCCTCTATAATTAATAACGAGCGTTGTTTCATGGCTCGATGTACTTATACGGGCATTATTTCATGGCCCATTTTAAGTATCGGCATTATTTCATAGCCAGAGTTATTTATTTATTTAAATCTCCCTTACAACTATCATTACAGGCATCCACCTAATGTGACAGTGCGGTCATTTTACAAATCTATACCAACTTATTTACAATTTAAGTTCAATAAGGACTAAAACAATCATCTAAAAAGTAATAGGAACGTTAATACAATACCTACCATAAATACAGAACTATTATTCAACACTATCAACCATTATTAATATTATTATAATTGACCTCAGTGGACATTATTTCATGGTCTAAGGGTCTGGAAAGGTTGTGTATTAATTTTGGGCATTATTTCATGGCCCACTATAGTTAATAACGAGCGTTGTTTCATGGCTCGATGTACTTATACGGGCATTATTTAATGGCCCATTTTAAGTATCTGGCATTATTTCATAGCCAGAGTTGACCTCAGTAGACATTATTTCATGGTCTAAGGGTCTGAAAAGGAAAATCTGTAGGTAAAACTGAAATATATGAAGATTTGTTAAACTCAAATTGAATACTTAATGATATTCACATTTTAGGTTATTCGCTGTTATTGCCAGACGATTTGAGAAAGGATATCAGAAGAGATGTCACAGAAATACTGATAACCCATGTCTCAGTGACGCCATCTAGCATAATATAGCAAAATTAGCAAAGTTTGACCAGGTACACTCTTACCGACATAAACCTTTGATTAACAACTGTCAGATAGTCTGACTTATCTATGAAAGTTATTTTAATTTATCGAAATATTCGGTAATTTATAAAATACTAACGAAATAAGCCAATAAGTCAATCAGGCCTTAATTTTGTCACAAGTTGAAACAGCTGTCAAATAAGACTGGCTAGCATCCAGGGGAGTATCTTCAATTAATTTCTATTGGGTAAAATTTGTAATTTGTGACAGGTCTTGACTGTTAGAAAAAAAACAGAAAAGCCGTCTGTCAGTTCGGATATAGGCTAGTGACAGTAAGAAAAATACGTTATAAATTTTAGTATGTAGAATGGTTGCGAGCTAAGCTAAAAGTATCAAAGTTCAACTTAGTTTTATAAATGATTTTAGGTTAAGTATTAAATATTTTTAAGCAATAATTACATAAAATAAACCAATTGAACTTGAATCGAACAAGTGAAATTGAATGCACAACAGAGCGCGATACGTTACGACTACAGACGATGAAGTCACTCGAGCCGCCATTACTGTGTGCCCCGTTTTGACTAAGTATAAAAATTAAATTGAGTTTTAAATATTCAAAATTATTTTTGTTTTAATAAATGATTTATGTTTTAAGGTAACTAGACTGCAAGGAACTTATTCGGTTTCCTAAAGAATTGTCAACTAGCCTGTTCAGCATTCACTAAGCTTGGACCCGATAGTCTAATACCGAATAGAACCTCTGGTGGTGTTCGATGTATGTCCTTGTTAAACGTGTTGTTCATGCCCCATTGAACATCAGCTACTTGGATACTCATTCCATTTATTTTCAGGGGAGCCAACACACTTCATCTTACAATTTGATTTAACGTCATAAAACTGAGGATCTTTTAGAATAGAATACCCACTCTTTATTATGTAGGGTAGAGTGGTAGCCATTGAACCACCAAAAGTTTGAAGAGCTCTAGCACGGTTGGTATTGCAGTCTAAGCAAATATTTTTATTTCAGCACTTAAGTAATTTAATAAGCTACCACATTGCATTCAAAATTTTGGAAAATATTTGCTATTGTTAGATTAATACAGGTTTTTTTTAAAACAAGAGAAATGGTTCATACTGTACCCCTAAGGGTACACGATGAACCAGGGGGGTAGGGCCGAATGAACCAGGTGGTACACAATGAATCACAGCAATAGATAAACCGATAATTGTTTGTTTTATGATGTTTGTTAAATGAAACAGTTGTAAGTTTCAGTATTTATTAAGTTTCGGGTTATATTTAAACCCCACAATCAGTCTTAAAAGTTAATAAAAACAGTCAAAACTTCTGAAAAGTATAAACAGTTTGTACTCACTAATTAACATTACTGTTAGCACAATCAGTCTCTATTTTAGTTAGGCCATAGAGTTTATTTGCGCAATCCAATAAATACTCCGTAATGCTGTCTTTTTGCTCATCAATAAATATTTGGCTTGTATCGTAATGCGGCTGTAGTCTACACGACGGATTGTTCCGGTATTTTTCTATGTATCTTCGCAGTGTTGGATTAGAAAAGCAGCCAATCTTACGTGATGGGCTGCTTTTCTAATACTCAGCCCCGACAAGTGTTTGTCTATCCCTTTTTGGATAGCTTCACTCGTGTGATACCCTTTTTTACGGGCTTGCCGCCCTAGTGTGTTTCGTCCCATGCTGAAATAAACAAATAGTACTTAATGATACTCATAATAGTACTCAGAGGTTGACTGGAATAACACTCCCCACTTGTTTACATGTGACATTTCCATACCTATACAATCAATGTTACCTAAACAATAGCATTACACAAAGCACTTAGATCGTGGTACACAATGAACCGTGGTTCATTGCTTACCCAGGATAAATGACTCACTGCGTACCCATCCCCCCCTTAGGACATGATAAGTTATGTTTTACATAATAACCGTTGCGAAGTAATTCCAAAAAATTGTTTCAAACAAGCGCAAGGACCCACATTACACATACAATTCACTCATAGTTTAGTAAGAGTTAAAATAATAAAGTAATTAAAAAAAGAAACTCACGTTTTTTTTGTCGTTCTTTCTTGAGAAAACACAATTACGCGGCGTACGTGTCCTTTTGTGGCGACAGCCGGCCGGCGACTAGATCAAACTGCATGGCATGGCAAGCCAGTCGTGACACGTTTTTTGCACGAACTGGCAACGTCGTGTATTGACGGTAGGTACTATGGTTAATACGGTACACGCGGTTCATTGGCTACCACTCTACCCTACACCATACGAATTATAGATATACCTAAATGTAGAAACGACAATAAATGCTAATTTTGTTGTTGTGTTCATAATGTAGAATTCCAACTATCCCGACCATACTATCATGAGCCTGCTGCAGGGATGATGACCTCATACAATCCCATTGCTACAAGCTTACCTTCGGAGCAACGACTACTTGAGTTTAATATTACTAAATAATTTAAGTTTATTTATTTCGTAATCAACAGTTTTTAACACATCCATTTTAGAGGCTTTCTTTAAAATATGGAGATATAGATATACCTGTAACAGAAGACCTCCCTCTTCCATGACTATGTGTATACAAACAAAGCCTGTTTGTTAATGACAGAATCAATAACAAAATAAGTACAAAGAGATTTAATAATTTAATATAGTAGGTACATACATAGTCACATTACAGGTATTTAATCCACCATAAGAAAAACCTTGCAAAAACGCGTTCCTATTCTAACTACGGGATCCTAAGTCGCGAACCCAGTTGTTCTGACGACAACAGTGCCAAGAAGCCGCACATTTCGTGTCAGAAGTGTAGTTCCGATCACACTACTTCGCGCACTCTTCGGTGGCAATCGGAGGTTCCGAAACACTACGTTAGCTACAGTGCATGGTGAATCTTTTTCTTTTTTTTTTTTTTTTGAACGAGTTATTACCGGGGCAAAAAGAGAAAAATGCGTAGGCGAGAACTAGATGGAAGAGGTGTTTTTAACCTTTTGCATTTGATTATTTACTCGTATAACATCATTTTAGAATAAATTTTAAATTGGCTGTTTTTCAGAAATAGAACTACATATAATCGATAGTACCTATTATAGTATTATTTCTGTAAAACATTGATAATTTTATTTTCATAGATGATGAATGACTTAGTGAGGTATTAAATTTTGATGTACCTAATCTAGGAGTTTATGAGAACTGAACAATTTTTTTTGGCTTGTCTGCTAGGACTTGGTTGTTGATTGACACTAAGTATAACTTGAACCTACATTTCGAAATGTTAACAACGTAATTGATGAGCATTGACTTCCAAAATCTTTGAACGTTATGGATAAATCGTTTTTCGACAACGGGGTAGTTTTCAACCGTGCCTACATCACTCCTATCCTTTACTCACGTGACCTTTCTCTCTTCAGTGGTCGGAAGTTTACCATAGCACTGTTCCGCCACATGACCAGCTTGACCTAAGTATTGTAATAAATTGCTAAGTCACGTAAATGATGACGAATATGCCAATTCAATAGATAGCTAACTAAGATCAGTTTTAATAGAAAAATGTTATTACACAGTACCTATAATCTAGCCAACCTTTCGTCGATGCCACGGAAAATGCACTCGACTTTATGAAGCCACCTGTCATTGTCTGATCCCGTTTACTTGGGTCAAACTGGGGAATCGTGTTGTTCAGGGAACTTAATTTATCTGCACCATCATTCTAAATTTTAAAACAACAAGTTCCGAAAGAGTATAATCCTACTGAAGAAGTCGACTCACCTGTGGTCTTATCTTCAACTGTGGCTTGCACGTCTCTCACCATGCTGGCTCGCGGGTGCCGTACTGAGCTACGCGAACGGCAGCTGTTACGACTTCTTGGCGACTTGCAACTCGCACGGCCAGAAGAGACATGTCCTAATGCTCTGCAGGGCAGTCCGCACGACTCGTTGCTCGGCGGCTTGCAGGGCTCGATGCTTGATTGCCCGCAGGGCTCGTTGATCGGTGGCACGACCGGCTTGATGCTCGGCGGTGCGCCGGCTCGATGCTCGACGGTGCGCCAGCTCGATGCTCGACGGTGCGCCGGCTCGATGCTCGAAGGTGCGCCGGCTCGATACTCGACGGTGCGCCGGCTCGATGCTCGACGGTGCGCCGGCTCGATGCTCGACGGTGCGCCGGCTCGATGCTCGACGGTGCGCCGGCTCGATGCTCGACGGTGCGCCGGCTCGATGCTCGACGGTGCGCCGGCTCGATGCTCGACGGTGCGCCGGCTCGATGCTCGACGGTGCGCCAGCTCGATGCTCGACGGTGTTCCGGCTCGATGCTCGACGGTGTGCCGGCTCGATGCTCGGCGGTGCGCCGGCTCGATGTTCGGCGGTCCACTCGGCTCGATGCGCGGCGGTTCGCAGGGTTCGATGCTCGGCGGTCTGCTCGCCTCGATGTTCGGTGATCCACCCGGCTGGATGCTCGGCGGTCTGCTCGCCTCGATGTTCGGTGATCCACCCGGCTCGATGCTCGGCGGTCCGCGGTGGCGTGTATGAAAGTAACATAACAATCGTAATGAGTTAATATTGCAAACACCAAATACCGCCAATGTTGAAACATCCACCTAATATTACACCTCGTGGTTGTACAAAATAAAACTTTAAAGTAGAACAATTGAAACAGACCATTTCCTATTGTATATTTATAGGTCTGTATGCGTTTGCATATGCGTTTCCGGTCGAAGCGTACTGAACGAGACAATAGAAATTTTGTTAATACGTCTGGGGACGTTTAGTGTAGTGTGAAAGTGTTAAGAAAAATTCTAATAGCATAGTTAAGCAGCGTTTTATTACAACACAATAAAAAAAACAGCATTTCAAATTGTTTTTACTTTAAATAAGAATTTCAAATGCAATTTTACAGCCAAGAACCAAAACAATTGTTAACGTAGGTAGCAGTATATATATTATATTTTTCATTATCATTCATCATTATTTTTTTATCAATAGGACAAATAAAATATCACAATGGTTTAATACTCAGGCATAATAATAGATAATTAATTAAGGATAGGTACAAAAAATATTTAACTGGCCAAAACAGGAATCTTTATCCCACTTCTGAGATGTAGACTCTGTACTTTTACAGATAATCTAGTAATAGTTTAAATATGAAGAATTAACTAATATTCAGGTTCATGGCTTTCAAAAATAAGGTTTTAGAAATAATAGAAACATGTTAATGTACTTACTTAGTGTATTTTCCAAACACACAAAATCAAATATACTTTTACAATCACCACTCGGTATCCTTGAAACACAGCTAGAGATTAACACTCGTTTCTCGACGGCTTATGCACGACTAAGTTTGCAGGATGGGCACGACAACCAAGATGGCGTTTTCCCCCGCCATTCTTATCCCCGCCTTTTTGCGATACGCTGTGATTGGTTAGTCGTGCCATCTACAAACTCAGTCGGTACTAAAATAGTCAATACAATACTTTTAATATTAGAACAGATATAATTTTAACATAGCTAATTGAATAAAATACGATATTATTTATTATTGATAACAGTAGGTAGTAGCGCCGGCTACTAACCCAGCGGTTATAAACCCGAAATTATACGACTTTTTACTTTTTGATTAACAAATTAGTATCGAAAAATTACAAATTCTTGACTACCTACATCTAGGTTTGACCTACTGCTGTGTGTACGGTCAGCAATAGAAGTCGGTTAACACTAATACTTTTTGACATCACCTAAATTAACACAAAATGATACGATCTTTTTAGCATTTCATTTATTACATAAAAATGAAGTATTTTTCTCAATAATTAAGATTTAGAAAACACAAGTGTTAATCGACTTTTGTTGCTAACGTACATACATACCTACTTACATGAAAATGCTGATAATCACAGTGTAGATTTTTTAGAAACGTAAATAAGTAGTACCTAGGTACGGTCAGCAACAGAAGTCGGTTAACACTGCTACTTTTTGACATCATCTAAATTAACACAAAATGATACGATAACCTGCTTTTTAGCATTTCATTTATTAGATAATAATAATAAAAATAAAGGCAATAATAATAAATAAATTCTTTAGGTATTCTTTTAGATAGAGTTAATTTTCCTTAAAATTTACATCTGTTCCGATTTTAATGAAATATATTTCTCAATAATTAAGATTTAGAAAACTAAAGTGTTAATCGACTTTTGTTGCTGACTGTACCTATACCAACCTACAGGGTTTTTAAATATGTATAAAATAATATGGCTGTTTTTTTTTTATAAATATTGTAGTGTTTTACGACTTCCACGCGAACGAAGTCGCGTGTAGAAGCTAGTGATAAATAAATGCAAATTTATTGTTATTCAAGTTTAATACGAAAAGCATGGTGTGCATGTCGTCTAGCCACAATGTTTTAAGACCTTGAATTCAGGGAAATATCTCTGCAGGTATTTTTGAGTAGGTAGTTATAGTTAGTAGGCAATTTATGTATTAGGTACCAACGGAAACCTGGTACCGACAGGCATGCAGGATCAAATGAGGTGGGTAAGGTAGGTATCTACCACGCCGATTTTTACACCGTTTCATTAAATAATTATTTAAGTAGGTATAGTTATTAAAATCCGTTACAATCGATTTTCCATTTTGTTACAGTTTACACCACGCTAACGAACGGTCAAATTTTCAAACACATCTAAATCGTAATCATTTGACATACTTAGATAATGTGCCTACTTATTAAATTGTAGGTTTGTCCAGTCAGATTCATTATCATCATCTGCCTAGCCTTTTCCCAACTAAGTTGGGGGTCAGCTTCCAGTCTAACGGAATGCAGCCATATCTGACCTCCACAACCCAGTTAGGTACAGGGTAACACGAAACCCCTCCCCCCCCCCTACCTTTCGGGCTTCCTGACAACCAGTAACGACTGACAAAGATCTACAAATGACAGCCGGGACCATGCTTTCCGAGGCACGGAGGGATCTTGGTATGTAAAGATCACCCATCCACGAACCAATCAGATTATGCCCTTCATAAATACCTTCGCTACTAAAGCAGTAACCAACAATAAAATAAGCACACGAACAAGATTAATTAATTGCTGAATTAAATTACTTAAATTAGGTACCTAGTATGAAAAAAACCAGCTGATACTTACACCGCCATCTTGCTTTTTCAATCTTGGACAATCTCAAACAAAACTAACAACTCGATACCTACTTTTTAATTGGACATGGATCATTTTATTTATATTTCTCTACTAACTGCCACGATTGTGCAATAAACACAATATAGATAAGTTCCTAACTTCTAATCTAGATTGTTGCGTGTGTTTTATTGTGACGGATAGCCGCACCCACTGACAAACAATTTACATCATTGGCCCGTGACCTTAGGGTCAGTTTTCATATTGATACTGTTAAGACTTGTACTGTGATGTAACAAGGTCATTTGAGATGAATTGAATCTCTATTTGAAAAGAGCAAGTCGAAAGTCGAAAAAGTGAAAAAAAAACTATTTTGATGAGATGGCTGGAGAAAATAAAGTACAGAGGCCAGTACATCAAGCTACCCCAATTGAATATGAACCTTGTTACTTTGTAGTAAAGTTGAAAATCTATCAAAGAAATTTGACAGATTGGGGTAGCTTGAAGTGCTGGCCTCTGTACCTTCAGTCAAATTGCACGTCTATGGTAAAAATTTGACATTGGATAGTTCAAATGGCTGAGTAGGTACAGTCCTGTCACAGTTCTTTTACCTCTGATCTTGCATCGCTGTCAAAATGACTGACTGATCTTTTTAACCGACTTCAAAAAGGAGGAGGTTATCAATTCGTCGGAACCTTTTTTTTTTTTTTTTTTTTTTATTTTTTTTTTTTATGTATGTTCCCCGATTACTCGAAGATGGCTGGACCGATTTGGATTGTTTTTGTTTTATTCGAGAGGGTATACATCACAGTTGGTCCCATATAAAATTTATTAACTTTGCTTTGGTAGTTTTTGAGTTAGCTTCAATAATACATATTTTTTTATATGGATGATCTTTTTCGAGTACTTTGTTTTGCAGGTAGTGGTGTTAGAATTTGTATGGGGTAGGTTCCACAACTAAAAAGTGAAAAATAAAAACTTTTTTACAAAAAAAATACAACCGACTTCCAAAAACAACTACAAAGTGAAAAATAACTTTAATTTCGGAAGTCGGTGGCAAAAAACTAAAATACATTTAACTAGACACCGACTTCCAAAATTAAAGTTATTTTTCACTTTGTAGTTGTTTTTGGAAGTCGGTTGTATTTTTTTTGTAAAAAAGTTTTTTTATTCGCATTTCTCTATGGTTGCTGTTAGACTGCAATCAATCAATCTGCCTAGCCTTTTCCCAACTATGTTGGGGTCGGCTTCCAGTCTAACCGGATGCAGCTGAATACCAGTATTTTACATGGAGCGACTGCCTATCTGACCTCCACAACCCAGTAACTGGGTAATACGATACCCCTTGGTAAGACTGGTTGTCAGACTTTCGGGCTTCTGACGACCCGTAACGACTGTCAAAGATCCACGAATGACAGCCGGGACCAACGGCTTAACGTGCTTTCCGAGGCACGGAGGAGTCTCGGTATGTAAAGATGGTCACCCATCCACGGACAACCCCGGCAAGCGTAGCTTAACCTGATGGATTGACCCGTGCGGCTGTTATTACTTAGCCACGACCTCCTCTTAGTTAGATTGCACAGCAACCAATTTCGTTAAGTACAGACCAGCACATCAGGTTATACCAAACTGTCAAATTTCTCCAAATGATTTTAAACCTTAACTTGTTGAATATTAAGTTCAAAATCGAATGAGAAAATTTGAAGTTTGTAGTAACTTGACCTACTGCTGTGTGTACATTATGTTTGATGTTGGATAGCTGCTGTCAGAAGTAAAATAACTCTGAACGGACTGTAACTGCCATTTGCAAAAAGTAAGGTTTTAATTTCACGGTCTCCCATTCGTGAAGCATAAGACTGTGTTTTACAATTTCCGGCCGCAGTCTTTTTCGAGCCCAAAATTGGGGGTCCCAAATAACGAGAGCCGATTGTCAGCTTTCGCTAGGAAAAGGTACTATAGATACTCGTACCTACCCATTAGTTACCGCAAGTTTATTAAATTATGCATACCTACTGCTATTTTTTCTGCTTACCCTTACCACTTTATCTAAGACTAGCTTCTGCCCGCGACTTCGTGCGCGTGAGATTTCTTGTTCCCGACCCGACCCACCCTGTCGCATCGCATCGCCTGCCCGAGCTATTACTTCGTCTACAGCCTTCCTCAAGAACTGGGCTATCAAATGCAAAAAGAATTTTTCAAATCTGACTGGTAGTTCCAGAGATTAACGCGATGAAACATACAAATAAACTCTTCAGCTTTATTACTAGTAGGTATATAGATTTGATTACTTACCATTAAAAAAGTTATAGCGAGTGATATTATGCTATCGCGGACTTTTTTTTAGAACTTTTTTAGAGGAACAATTCCGTCATACATGATTGTTGCGTAACTCAGCGCAAGCAACGGAACCTCTCAAAAGGCACAAATTTTCCCCGTTCTTGCAACATTTTTCATTCATGCCCCGCTCCTATTGGTCATAACGTGATGTTACATAGCCTATCTCGATAGTCTATCTAACACTAGAAAATTTTTCAATTCGAACCAGTAGTTCCCGAGTTTAGCGCGTTCAACTTCAATCAAACAAACTCGTATATTAGGATTTTTTTTTCGTATTGGTAGGTATTATAGATATACGCTCTGTGGGCACTCTTTCTTACTTTCCCAGACTCACAGTTCAACAGGTAGAGTAGGTAGGTAAACTTCCAGCCCTTTGCCTTAGCCTTAGCGGGTTGGTAGCTGCTAACGCTACAAATATTATAGAAATCGATATCAATGAAACCTTTAGTATGACCGAATTTCGTGACAGTTTCACTAACATTGTTTGGTGTAGTTCGCAAGGACAATAAGGCTAGAATGGCGTTATCTTGCAGTTTGTAGGTTGAGGTAACTATTTTCATAAAAATTGTAGATTTCCAAGAGTTTTTCGTGTGTTTGCGGTAGGGTAATTGGACTTGCATAGAAAAAGGTCATTATTTCGGTATCGAACGACCCTGTTGTATCCATCCATTGACCCAGGTGACGGCCAGGTAGTCAATTTAGGACCCCAATCTTTGGAAGCCTCCAGAAATTCCGGGAAACATAAAAACGGGTCGTCCCGAATTCCTCTTCTAAAGAAATGGTGCTTTTACTGGCCAGTGCGAACTGCGAATATAAGGTCTGCCTTCACTAAAAATAGTTTTTTCTTTGACATCCCTCACTTTGATAATGTTACCCTTCACAACCAAGGATATTATTATTATGAAACCCTCGTGCTCCTCGAGCGGAGCTCTTTCTTGAGAAAACCAATCATGTAGGTAGGTACTAAAGTAGGTCGGAGAAATTTCAAGACTACAAGTAGGTACCTAATTAACAGTGCACAGTCTTTTGATCAATATTTGCGTGTGACGTGGCCGTCATATCCAATGGCGGATGCGGATCCATAGACCATCTAATGAAAGGACATTTTACTGACACTGGCATGGCTACCATCAGTGATTGTTATTTTGATAACACAAAAAAATTGTCGAAATTGGTCGCCAAATATCAGAATGACCGACTAGGTGACTGGTTCAAAGTTCAGTTAAGGGTTTATAGGTGGCCGATCTGGGGAGCATCTCTCCATCTTGGCCCAATTTGAATCTCAAAAGCTAGGGCACCTAGCGAAGATCTGTTTTCTCCCAAATTTAGTCGCTAATCAGTCACAATTTTTCGCCAAGTCACTGATTTAGTCGGGTCTATTTTTTAGCTATAGTGCAAGAGCTAGATCGAAGAGAATCGTAAACTCTTCGATCTAGCTCTTGGACTATACCTTAAAAATTGAACTCATATCTTCTAAACTAAGACCCCAACTAAATCTGTGACTTGGTGAAAAATTGTGACTAAATTTGGAAGAAAATAGATCTTCGCGTGCCCTAGCTTTTGAGATTCAAATTGGGCCAAACTGGGGAGATGCTCCCCAGCTTGGCCACCTATAAACTCTTATAACTTTTGAACCAGTGACCGACTAATTCTGATACTTGGCGACCAATTTCGACTAATTAGCTATTAATTTTTTGTGTCATCAAAATAAAAATCCCTGATGGTGGCCATGCCAGTGTCAGTCACACAAAATAGACAGCCCATTTATTAATCCAGCACAGTCTTTGTAATAGATTAAAGAAATTGATGGATGGACGATGACCTCTAGCTTTTCCGCTACGTCACAAATACCAAGGCTACAACGTAGTTACACCAGTAAACAAAAACTTCGTTTACTGAGTGACACATTTGCGTGTGAATGAAAACAGAATTTGGAGTGTGTCTGACTCTGGCATGGCCACCATCAGGGATTTTAATTTTGATAACATAAAAAATTTGTTGCCAAATATAGAATTAGTCGGTCACTGGTTCAAAAGTTATAAGGGTTCATTGATAGCCGCTCTGGAGAGCATCTCCCCAGCTTGTCCACATTTATATCTCAAAAACTAGGCCACCTAGCGAAGATCTGTTTTCTCCAGTCGCAGTTCTTCGCTAAGTCACAGATTTAGACGGGTCTTAGTTTAGAAGTTAAAGGGATTAAATTTTTAAAAGTATAGTCCAAGAGCTATATCAAAGATTTTATTGTAAACGAGTTAAATTTTTAAAAGTATAGTCCAAGAGCTATATCAAAGATTTTATTGTAAACTCTTCGATCTAGCTCTCGGACTATACTTAAAAAATATACTACTTATTTACTATTTTATTAATAACAGCCCGAATTCCGTATTTCAATGAATTACTGGTTGTAATCACTAGTATTTGGCGAACGGTGACGTCATGATTTTCATAGCGTTGCACGTCCACATAGGCTGGTTGTTAAACTTTTGTTTTGAAATCGTATTATTATCAAACACATCATTTGGCTAGTAAAATAATCGTTTAGTTAAATCCTTTTATTATCTTAATCATAGTTATCAGAACCAAATATACATAATTCTTTTTATATAAATTTAGAAAAAAATATACAATTGAGGCAATTTGTTTTTTCTATAGGTATGGTACATCAATTTGCTTCTAATTTACTATTGTTTGCCAATATGTTATAACAATAGCTTTGAATAATGCTTCGCATTTAAAACGTTTAAGCAATTTAAGAATGATTATTACAGTAATATAGATTTTTTTAACAATTTTTAATTCATGAATTATTTTTCAATTATATTTTATGCAAAGAAAATGTAAAACTTAATACATTTTATTGCTAGGTTGTTGTAACACATAGAACTTAAACTAGACTGAAAAGAAAAACAAAATACATTAAAATACACAGCAGGATGTTTGCAGCACTATCACTATTCTCTTTTACATTTTTTTGTTGAAAATGATCCGATTTATAATTCATTCTTTTCATTTGTAAATTTATATTTATAGGCACACTTTAAACTTTGTTAGTAGAACTGACTATTGCACAATTGATTTGAGTAAGTAATCTCATTGTTTTTTTTTTTACAAATTCATTTACCTAGTATCTGAATCCTTTTTCTGGTAAACAATATGTAAAACAAGTAGGTCTTTTTGATAAAATGTATCTACCATAGATACCTCTACAGTTTTTATTGTCGCTTGTTTAACAGTCATCACCTCATCACTAAACAGGGTCAAATTATGGGTCATGCTGAAATTATTTAGTCCAATAAATATTAAACGAACCACAAAAAATTGGTAGGCTAAAACTTGGGATCATTGGACCAATTACACTAGGTATTGGAAAGACGCAAAACACTAGAGATTGTATTTGAGTTTCTATTTTTAGTTTTCCTCTATTTGACATCAGTGTATTTACAAATAGATGACTATGTGTGTATAAATGCTACTAACATTGTAATTAGTATGAAATTAGAATAGATACACCCTTAACATCCTAGCTGCTCTTAGAGATACATAGACATTATGTTTAACAACTAAAGTGTCTTTTATTTTAAACTAACAATTGATTTTGTCAATATAACAGTTTAGTAACGTTCTAAGGAGAAAATATGAAAGTCAACAGCTAAAAATACAAATGCAGACCTAATATCCAAAAATGTTAATGGAGTAAATGGAATGAAGTGTTATCTGGCAGAAAAAGTATTCTAAGTTTAAAATTTCATTTCAAAATGATAACATACTAAACTAAAACAGTATCAAAATGGCATTTGTAGAAATAAAACAGAGGATAGTCTTAACTATTTAGTCAACAATTATAATATTTGTTTTTAAAATTGTATAAAGCTGTTTTGTAAAACGCAACTCATATTTGTATAAAACTGGCAATTTCTTTTGCAAATACCAGGATTTTCTCTAAATAATACATTATACCTTCTTAACAAATTAATCACTTACTTGCTTATCGCCATGTCTGATTCCTAACAGGACCCCGTCAAACCCAGACAACTGAGCTCCAACAAAAAAATCTTCCTTCACTTTCATAGCTCAATATAAACTAACATTTTTGTTGTCATAACAAAGAAATGGAACACTAAGATTTACTTAAGCCATTAGAACAGTAATGTTATGAGTTACATGCCATTTAATTTTATGATAGAAATCATAACACTCACCTATATTAAAGTAAAATATCATGTAAAATAAAGAAAATTATACTATTTAGTACGGAACATTAGAAAATAGGTAGGAAACGGATTCACCATTGTGTGTACGTCTCACGGCCTCTGCAAGCATCATGGACACATCAATACACTGGATTTTGGGGCACTCCTGCATGTGCCTCTCTTGAGGGATGGTATTTGTGACAACAACTGCTTCTAAACATGCATTGTTGATCCTTGAGATAGCAGGCCCAGAGAAAATACCATGGGTAAGTATGGCATACACTTTTATTGCCCCTGCTTCTATCAGCTTCTCTGCAGCGTGACAGATTGTTCCACAAGTGTCTGCCATGTCATCAACTAGGATAGCTGTCCGGTCCTTTACATCACCAACAAGAACCATGGAAGCTACCTCATTAGCCTTTTTCCTCTCTTTGTGAATCAGAGCAAACTCCACATTCAACCTGTCAGCAATAGATGTGACTCTCTTGGCTCCTCCTGCATCTGGAGACACCACAATACTGGTCTTCCAGTCAGGAATATTTTCTTTGATCCATTTCAGGACAGCAGGTTCAGCAAAGAGGTTATCCACAGGAATGTCGAAAAATCCTTGAATTTGAGACGCATGGAGGTCCATTGTGATGATGTGGTCGGCACCGGACACCGATAAAATGTTGGCAACAAGTTTGGCGGTGATCGGCGCTCTGCTCTTGTCTTTCTTGTCTTGCCGCGCGTAAGGGAAGCACGGAATTACGGCTGTCACCCGAGACGCAGATGCAATCTTGCACGCGTTAATCATGATCAATAACTCCATCAGATTGTCATTTATTTCGCCGCTGCCACTCTGTACAATGTAAACATCCTCGCCACGTACAGATTCACCTATTTCCACGCATGTTTCCATGTTGCTAAACTTTTTGGTTACAACTTTTCCTAAATCAATGCCCAAACGATCAACGATCTTCTGCGCCAGGTCAGGGTGGGAGCTCCCGCTGAACACTTTGATGTTAGGCATTCTGGTGGTTAGAGGTAAGGCTAAATGATCTAATTTATTTACTACTTCTTGTATAGTTACAGTTGATTTCATCAGCACTACGACCCTTCGACCGTCACTCGCGGTATATGCGACGGGAATAACAAGATGAACTATTTATGTGTCTAATTACCGATAAGAGACACCAGCGGCAACGTGGGGACCCGCCGTGCCGTGCTGTAAATACGCACCGCACTTGACCACACTTCTCGCGTTCGCCTAATCTCAACTCGCACGTTTTTTATTTTACAAAAAAAAAATTGATTTGACCTGTCAAGAATGTCAAGAACAATGAAATGAACTGGAACTGTTTATGTTAGGAACCGTGGGCCAAAATATTTTTAAAATGTTTAACATAAGTTTTACCCTTTTGTAGTTAGGTATAAATATTATTTAATAATTATTGATCTGTCGCAGATGTTGAATTTATCAGCGACGCAATTGCGGCAGTTTAATTGATTTCAACATTTTTTTTAACGATATAAATAATATTTTTTAACCCATTTTGTGTCAGTTTTATAACAAGTTGGCTCTTATAACGAACGTGACCGGTATCGACTGAAAAAAAACGAAATCAACATGAAAGTGCTTCCGGTGTTTTAAGGTGGATCCGCAAAGGTAGCCCGCGAATTTTTAATTTTCTTACTTTTTTGCAATTTTCATGTCAGTGTCAGGATTCGGGACCACGAATATAACGAATATGTATTTAAGTACATAATTATAACCATAAGAATCATCAAAACATCTCTCTGTTTGATTTCGGAAATCATGATCATAATGGAACAAATCTAACGAGATGTATAATTTTAATGATTCCGAAACAAGTTAGCCCTGTTGAGGCAAGATCCTGTTGAGGGATGGTGTATGGTTTTGCTAAAATACCATGTTGATAGCCCAGTGTCAAGGGAAAATCCCAAGGGATTAAGACGATTTTTATGAAATCAATTGAATTCGATGTTGTCGAAAACCCCAGTTTAGTAATGCCCAGGCCACATTAACGTGAACGTCAATGCCCATAACTGCCATAAACATCGCGGTGTTTAAATTCGGTCAAATTATCACGGTAAGTTGTGGTTACACCTACGGCTAACGCCCTTCTACGCGATAATCAACGGCATATCCCGTTAATGTAGCCGCGGCATCAGTGTGGTTATTATTGAAACAAACCCTGGACCTAACAAACTCACCTGTAATGCTGCGGCCACATTAACGTCAACGTCCATAAACGCCATAAACATGAAACAACCCGGTAGTTAAATTCGTCAAGATTGGGTCAAATTATCGCGATAATACCGCGGCCATATTAACGGAATATACCGACCGTTGATTATCGCGTTGAAGGGCGTTAGCTGTAGGTGTAGCCACCACTTACCGCGATAATTTGACCGAATCTTGGCCGAATTTAATTACCACGATGTTTATGGCGTTTATGGGCATTGACGTTGACGTTAATATGGCTGGGGTATAAGTGGTGGCTACACCTACGGCCTTCAACGCGATAATCAACGTCATATCCCGTTAATGTGGCCTCGGCATAAGTGAAGTTCGACGGTACTTAATACTCGTTGCTGTCTCGTTCGAAGATGATGATTGAATTCAAAAAATTAGTCGAGTCACTCGTTCACATCATTTTAAAGAAAGAACCTAAAAATCATCAATACATCTCAATATGTTTGATTTCGGAATTCATGATATATTGGGTGGAACAAATCTAACGAGAGATGTATTGATGATTCTTATGTGTGGTTATTATTTCCCGCCTACTGACATTGGTCGTACTGTAAACGAGTCTATTACGTACATGGTTAAAATCATTCAATCGACTAAATATTTTTATAAAAATGGCTACATTATTACATTGTGTTAAAAAAAAAACAACACAAAGCAATGTCAAAATTGACAAATTGTTAATGTCAAATTGAAACAAACAATGAAACAAACGGCCAGTTCGAAAGTCGATCAGTCCAAAACTAATATTCCGAACGTAATTCCATGAATAAGTTCTTGCAGTTTGCGACAAAAATGTGACGCAAAAGTGATTAACTAACAAGAGAAATAACAAACAATAATGGGTGAAGAAGCAAGGAATAGTAATGATGATAAACAGAAACTCGTTCGATGTATGGATTGGTTGCAAAAACAGAATAATGAAGACACGGAGAAGTTATCATTGGAAAATAAAAATGACATACAATTTATTATACAAACTCATGCTGCTAGGAAGAACTTTTTAATGACAGTGGCTGAAGACGATGCGACTGTGCCTAGTGGCGTCAATGAGCCTTCACTGGAACCTCGAAATGTGGTGAGTGATACTTTATTATAAGATTTTTCAGTGTTTACACTTACAGCCAGTAACACTAGTTGTATTCATGTTCTTTTATTGCTATTTCAAACTGCATCATGTCTGAAATCGTTGAAACTAGCACTAGTATTTTGGCGCGTAACTTTGTGAACCCTAATATCACATGGTTTTGTTCTAGTAAAGTTCTATCTATCTATCTAAGTTACTTAACTATCTAAGTTAGTTAATAAAATAAAACGTATGCTGTATTAATTATGTAGGTCATAAACATTGTATAATTAATCAGCATGGTGTTTCTTGGATCAGTGGGTTGTCTTAGGGGTGGAGTTTTGCTGACTTTTTAGTGTTGCACAAATATCATGAATGCAAAGATCCAAACCTTTTCAGATAAACATGTAGTAACTTCAAACTAAGATTTGGCCAAACATAAGTACCTATGTGTGAATATTAAATTGGCAAAGATATAAAATAAGATGTGCCCAGCATAATGTTTATGTTTGGTAAAATCAAAATAAACAACAGTTCAAACAAAGAACACCAATTTTCATTTGTTGTATTATTAAAAATAAGCATAAACTTGACATAATTCACCATTTTTTAACACCAAATTAAGTGTCAAATCCTCATTTTAATACATACTTCATTTTCAGCCTGGTACACTCAAAATAAACAATTTGTATTCAAAGAACAGTCATGTCCATAATTATTTTATTATAAAAATAGGCATAAAATAATTCACCATTCTTTTATTCCATGTTAAGTACCAAATCATCATTTTAATACATAATTTTCAGTACATATTGTGTTGTTGAATGCTTACAGTCCAGACATAAGCTGCGTGTTGCTGACCTGCAAATGGAATGTGAATGGCAGTCATGTCGACACATCTTCATTGATTATGAGCTGTATCAGAAACATGTCCGCAAACACTCTTCAGATGTGCATGTTATTGACAAAGACTCTGGAGGTTTGTATTGATAAGTTTTATTTAGTTCTTGGTTGTTACACTTGGTTCGCCAACAACAATTCAAAGCATATAGCAAAACCATATTAATATCATATAAAAATAGAACTGCTGTTTTGGATAACTATTATAGGTATACATACATTTTCTATTATGTACTTTATTTATCTTTTGATTAAAATAACATTGTTGTTATTGTAAATGATTCAGTGATGTAAATACAGATTATTATTATAAATTAAACTTTCATCTGCTTTCAAGGAAACTATTGCACACAGAAGATTATGTGTAAAGATAATAAATACAGAATATTTTTTTTAAATGTATTAATAAAAGATCCCGAGGGGCTTATGGCTAAATAATTAAAATAAGTAACAGCCAAATGGGCTGATCTTCTCTGATGATCTGTGGTTGGGCAGTGGATGGGTAACCATCTATAACATACTGAGACCCCTCCGTGACTCAGAAAGCACGTAAAGCTGTTGCTTCGGGCTATGATTTGCAGGTTGTTGAAAGTCATTACAGGTAGTCAGAACTTCAGAAGGCTGAAAATCTGACAACCAGTCTTGCCAAGAAATATCGAGTTACTCAGTAACTGGGTTGTGGAGGTCAGTCACTCCATCTAAAATACTGGTATTCAGCTGCATCTGGTTACACTGGAAGCCAACTCTAACATAGGGAAAAAGGCTAGGCAGATTGATTGACTAATAAAAGATTCTGCTCTGCGATAAAGTATAGCAACACGAGTCGCACGGTCACGCCTGTCTAGGATGAATATAAATCATAATTATTAAAAAAAAAATCTTTTTTGTTACCAGTTGAATATGTTTGCCTATGGGATGTATGTGGGCACAAAACATCAGACTTCAATGAAATGGTGCGTCACCTGAACTACCACGCTTACCATGGCAAGTTGTTGGCTATCGGCTTCAATGGCAGAGCTACACTCAAGCTGGCCCCGTGCAAGAAGGACTCCAGTAAAAGGAACCAGTTACCTATTCAAGTTAAAGATTATGCTTGCATGTGGATTGGCTGTGAGGAGCAAATTAAATATAACTCAATGCAGGTAATTTTACACTCACAGATTTCCTAAGAGTTTAAATTGTTATTTGCATTTTTGCATAGAGGGATCACAACCCAGTTACTGGGTAATACAATACCCCTTGGTCACACTGCTTGTCAGAGACTTTCGGGCTTCTGACGACCCATAACAACTGTCAAAGATCCACAAATGACAGCTGGGACCGACAGCTTAATGTGCTTTCCGAGGCACAGAGGGGTGACCAACCGTGGCAAGCGTAGCTTAACCTGATCGATCGACCTGCCCTTTCATAAGTAAGAAGCGAAAATATGAGGCCTTTCGGATTGACGCATTCACATGCTAGTTTCTACTCTAATATAGTTAAGGTTGATTTTCGTGATTACATAATAATAGCCGCACGGGTTGATAGAAGTTTAAGCTACGCTTGCCTCGGTCGGTCCGTGGATGGGTGACATATATCGAGACCCCTCCGTGCCTTGGAAAGCACATTAAACCGATGGTGTTGATCCTGGCTGTCATTCGTAGATTTTTCACAGTCCTTATGGGTAGTCAGAAGCCCAAAAGTCTGAACCAGTCTTACCAAGGGGTATTGTGTTACCCAGTGACTGGGTTGTGGAGGGCAGATAAGCAGTCGCTCCATGTAAAACACTGGTATTCAGCTGTATCCGGTTACACTGGAAGCCAACCCCAACATAGTTGGTAAGGTTGATTAGTCGGAAACCATAACAAAAAGGCTCTTATCCACAGCAAAGACACCATAGTTCCTGCAGTAAGACCATTCACACGAATGGTCTTACTGCAGGATGAGGAGGCGATGATCAGTACGATATTTTACTGTACAGTTTTCAGATTAAGTACATGGCAGTTTTATAATGCATTTGTTAGAGTCGAGCCGAATCTCACCCAATATCACGTGGGGGTCTCGGAAAACATCCCGTAATTTTTTTTTTGCGGGAAAACTGTGTAATTATTATAAAAAAAATAAATAGGTATATGTTTATTTATTAGGTTGGGGAAAAAGTCTTATCGCATTATAGTATGTATGAACTTAAAATATAATATCTTTGGCTACCTATTTGTATCTGGCTGGTTTTGGTATCATTGAAAGTTTAAATTTTGAAGAACATAATTCGAAATTCAAATTAGGAAAATGTTTGATTTTCATTTGTTTTTCGTACTGTCAAGATGAGTGAATCTAATGAAGAAATTAGATACATTTTAAAATTTTACTACAAAAAAGGTAAAAAAGCAACGCAAGCCGCGAAAAAAATTTGCGATGTTTATGGACCCAGTGCAGCGTCTGTGAGAGTAGCACAAATTTGGTTTAAGCGTTTTCAATCCGGTTGATGTCAAAGATGCAAGTCGCTCTGGTCGCCCTATTACGGATAAAATGGATGCCATTTTTGAAAAAGTGGAGCAAGATCGGCATATCAGTAGTTACGACGTAGCTGAAGAACTGGGAATTGACCACAAAACAGTTTTGGCGCATTTGAAAAAAACTAGGTACACAAAAAAGCTCGATATTTGGATACCTCACAAGCTCACTGAAAGAAACCTAATGAACCGTGTACTCATTTGTGATTCTTTATTACGACGTAATGAAACCGAACCATTTTTGACGAAGCTGATAACTGGTGATGAAAAGTGGATCACGTACGACAAGAACGTGCGAAAAAGGTAATAATAATAATAATCTTTCTTACATAAGAAAGTGAATTACAAATAGTGTGAAGTCCCTGACACTTGTGCTAGGTGATTAACCTGTGTTACAAGAGCCAGTGCCCTCTCCCGGGAATAAATACTATTGAAAACTTATGCAATAAGACTAACAATGAAAAAATAAAAAGACTAAACTAATACAAAATAAGAAAAAAAAAAAAAAAAAAGTTTAGAAAAAGCCTGTAGTGGTGATTGTGTGTGTGTGCGTGTATTATGTGTGGTGGGGGTGTGTGTGCTTGAAGTATGTGAGTATGTGTGTAAATTGAAATTGAATGTAATTGAATGTACAGGAAAGGTTGACTGGGAATGCGAGTAAAGGGTGAAGTTGAGTGCCTCTCATAGGCTAGAATTTATATTACGAAAGAGTTTTTAGAATTTGCTCTGTTTCGTCGTAACTGAGGGACAGTAGCCAAGGCTTTAGACTTAGCTTGACCTTATGCAGGGTAAGTTTATAAATTGATATGGTCTTGTTGATTTTATTGTACATAAGGGAACTTTGTACACGAAAGTGTCGTCGGGAAAGCGCAGAACGATACTGAATAGATTCGCAGATAGGAAAGCCAATCCGCCTATTGGATAGATTTCTATCAAGGGGCATCGTGGAATGTCGACGTAAGACAGTGCGGAGGACATAATAGTTTTCTCACCGTGAGTACTTGGGCTTCGGAGTACAACTGGGTTGTGGGGTAGTCCCTTTTACGGAAATACATAACTTTGAGGACAGCCCTCTGAGCTCTTTCCACCCTAAGAATCACGGTCTTGAAAGTTCCCCCCCACACCGGGATGCAGTAGGTAATAATCGATTCACACAGGTCGTGGTCAAAGGCCGGTCAGGCTTCACAGACTGTGGCGAAACCCGTGTTAACTCGCAACAAGGTGATGCTGTGTGTGTGGTGGGATTGGAAGGGCATTATTCATTATGAGCTGTTACCACCAGGCAGGACCATCGATTCTGAACTCTACTGCGAACAACTGATGAGATTAAAGCAAGAAGTTGAGAGAAAGCGGCCGGAATTAATCAACAGAAGGGGTGTGGTTTTTCATCATGATAACGCTAGACCTCACACATCTTTAGCCACTCAGCAAAAATTAAGAGAGTTTAGCTGGGAGGTGTTAATGCATCCGACATATAGTCCTGACCTTGCATCTTCAGATTTCCACCTGTTTCGGTCTCTTCAGAATTCTTTAGGCAGTGTCAGGTTAACATCACGAGAGGACTGCCAAAACCACTTGTCGCGGTATTTTGATCAGAAGTCCCAAAATTTCTATAGCAATGGGATCATGTCCCTACCTACAAGATGGCAAAAAGTTATCGAACAAAATGTTACCTACATACTTTAAATAAATGTAAATAATGTATATTATAAAATGTTTTGAATTTTCTTAAAAAATGCGAAGAAACTTTTTCCCCAACCTATTATATAAATCCAACGCAATCAAGCACAGATTAACATATTATTTACACTAAAAAACTTTTTTACAAAAAAATACAACCGACTTCCAAAAACAACACTACAAAGTGAAAAATAACTTTAATTTCGGAAGTCGGTGTCTGATTATATGTATTTTCGTTTTTGCCACCGACTTCCGAAATTAAAGTTATTTTTCACTTTGTAGTGTTGTTTTTGGAAGTCGGTTGTATTTTTTTGTAAAAAAGTTTTTATTTTTCACTTTTTAGTGGTTCACATGTGCTTACCCCTTCACAGCGTACTGGCGTGATGTTATGTTATGAACTGGTGTGAACAACAAACAGACATGAGATTTCAGCAATCCCAGTCCATTTGCTATCATTTATTGAGGAGTTCCGTTGCCTATCTCAGAAGTTCTTCATCAGGTCTTCACCAAATTGAAATGGGACCACTCCAAGAAAGTACTCTTCCAAAAACTATCCAAATCGCTTCAAGTGTGCCTATAAAATTGGAAGAGTTTTCTCTATTTCTCCAGGATCCCATCATCAGATCCTGACTTGATGATCATGGGACCACCTGGGAAGTATACCCTTTCAAACAAAAAAAAATAATCCAAATCGGTCCAGCCATCTTCGAGTAATCGGGGAACATACCCGACGAATTGATAACCTCCTCCTTTTTGAAGTCGGTTAAAAATACGCATTTTGAAACATGTCACGTGAGATAATGGGGGGGGGGGGGGGGGGGGGGGGGTCGAGCCAAATCTCAAGACGTCTTATCAAGGGGGTCGAAAAGCCGCCAAAATCGCCTCACGTAATTTTAATGTACGGTACCCTACAGTATTAATAACAACACAATTTTTAAAATTTTTGTTTGTCTGTCTGTTTGTTTTGGCTAGTTAGTCTCCGCAACGGCTGGACTGATTTTGAAGGGAGTTTCACTGGCTTACAGCTGAGGATAAAGAGAAAATTAGGAGTAAATTAGGCTGCTTTTATTTTAGAAAAATAATTAGGGTTCCGTGCATAAAAATTAAAACCCACGAAATGTCAACAAAATCCGATTCAAATAGAGAAGCATGGACATCCACGTGGGCGAAGCCGCGGGTGACAGCTAGTATCCCCTAAAAGTCAATTAGAACTTGATACTAAATCACCTGATAAAATTCCTTTTGCACTATAAGCAAGAGAAATAATGGGTTTTTCTGTGATTCCAGATATTCCTAGACCACGTAAAAGTCCATACGAAACTATTCAGAGAACTTCCTTTGCTCCTGGGCTGGTTGCGGCGCCATATTCCCTCGGAAAGAGATGCTGAATGTCCACGTAAGAACTCATACGGGAGAACGACCTGATCGCTTGCTACCATTGTGGACAGCACTTTGCGAATAATAGGAAACTTAGTGACCATTTGAGAAGGCAGGTATGTTTTGTGATCGAGTTCTCGTATAGAAAAGTGGCTTCAAATGGTTTTATTGTAATATACAAGCACACAATATGTGACCTTAGAGTATTGATATAAGGTTTAAATTGACGCGCTATTGTGAAATGCAACAACAACAATAGTTGCAATGCAACTTGTTGCTAATTAATAACATAATGCTGTGTGCTATTATTGTCAGCTTTGTGCTATTTTAAGGTGAAGTCGTACAGGCTGCATTTTGACTGCAAAAACTGCCAATGTTACTATTGCAATAAATAGAATTGTATGCAAACTGTTCCCGAACATCGAATTTGCATGAAATAAAATAAATAAATAATAAAAAAAATATTCCGGAACAATAACAAAAGACTAAGTAGAACAAGTAAAACGATGAAAGCTGCAAAAGTATAAACTGTTGCGCAGCTAACTACGCCCTTCTTCAGATACAGAAGGAATATATGTTCCATGCAAAAAGAGAATTTCGATAATTTCGATTTAGTTAATACAGGACAAAAAAAATCATTGGGATTGGTTTTTAATGTGTGATTGTAGGGTGAATGAGTGTGTTGGTGAGTGTTAAGTGAAAGGTATGTGGTGTTTGTGAATAAGTATGTTGTGTGCGGTGTGAAAGAGTGATGATTATTTTACACTTCCACGAGTTTCTTTGTTTCAACATAGTTTTGTGATTTTTACCAGGATTGAAGTTTCATTTTGCATTTGCTCTTGGTTGATGAGCTTGAGTCTTATCTGCTTATTTTCAGCTATTTAATTTGTTGCTTAAAATAGTTTCAATGGACTTTTTATTTCTAGCCTATCCATAAGCAGCCGTCCCATACATTTGGGTCGAGTAGAAATCGAATTTTTGTATGGGACAAATGATATGTTTTTATTGGTGATTACGATGTTGGTCCCAGGAGAAGAAGTTTATGTGAGTTTGTCTATGGATATGCTAGAAATAAAAAGTCCATTACTTTTTATTTCTAGCCTATCCATTGAGAAACTCACATAAACATCCTTTTCACATACCACTTATTTCCAGAATGTATACCCAAACTCGCCATTCGTGTGTGAACTTTGCGGCACTCGCTGCGCCACAGAGTACCTACTAGGCGAGCATACTCGTCAACACATATCTACATACGCGTGTACTCTGTGCGACATGTCGGCGACGTCCCCGGCCGCGCTTGCCAACCACGTGCGCTATAGGCATCTGGCGAGGAAGGATACTAGGACGCATGCGTGCCCGCACTGCGAATATAAGTAAGTTATAGCAATATCAGTTGTCACTGCAAAACAAATATCGAACTTGCGGTTTTTGAAATACAGTTGAAAATAAATAAACTTCCGGTAGCCTGAGAGCTAAAACCAACGGGGCTTAAAACAACTGGCGAAATGGAGAAAAAATAATCAGCCGTCCCATACATTTGGATCGAGTAGAAATCGAATTTTTGTATGGGACAACTGATATGTTTTTCTGGATTACGATGTTGGTCCCATGGAGAAAGTTGTTCAGTTTGATGGTCTGTACCACATCCTTTAACCACACCTTTCTGTTACACCCTGTGTTTATCCACTCTTCCATCTTCCACAGAGCAATAACAAAATCAGATCTTCGCCAACACATACTAACACATAAAAAGAAAAAAAAGAAAACAAAATCCATTAAGAAGGAGATAGACCCATTATCTGATGAAGAAAATTCAGACGCTGATTGTTATGAAGTCAAAAAGGAGAAAAAAGGGATGTCTGTTAGGAAATATGCGTGTCATTTGTGTCCTGAGAAGAATATGAAGATTTTCTCTAGAGGGAATCGTTTGACGACGCATTTGGTGAAGGAGCATGGTGCTCAGTGGTCGTTTGGACATAGCAGGTTTAGGTAAGAATCTCGGAACGTTAATTTTTTGGAGTAAGTAATTATATTTTTTTTATCAATTTGAACCGATGTTGTAGAAAATAAATAAACAACAATCAACCACTTATCAGTGTTAACACTTGTATTTGACGTCAAGACGCTGTAAATGTCAAATTGTGACCACAGTGGTTCGGTTGACTGTATGAGCAGTCAGCCAGAGTGGCTGACTGCTCATACAGTCATGATATCAGCCAGATATCATAATTTTTGAAATTGAGAACTTGCATTGGCGAAAATTGTTCGTTCTTTAATAAAAAACCGTTCTAGTGCGTGTCGAACCACACACCATGAATGGTTCCGTAGTATCCCAAAAACAAACTTAATATGGTAGTTGAAAAACATGCTCTCCCATACATCGAGTTTGTGAATGTGATTATAACTACAAATTAACGAATTTCGTACTTTTTCTGTACTTGTGCTGTGATACCTTGCTTCTTATCAAATTTCTTGATTCTGGATCAACGGGTACTGCCCTATAGGTTTTGATTTATTGCGAGTGTCAAAATATATCGCATAAATAGCCGTATTTTTTATTGCGTTGACTTAGAAGCTTGTTTTTTTAGTGCTCCGTATTTGATAATAATTTCAACTTGACACCACGCGTTCCTGAGAAAACCTAACAGACTGACATACAGATGGACAACGAAGTGATCCTATAAGGGTTCCATTTTTTCCTTTTGAGGTACCGAACCCTAAAAATGTGGTAGCCGCATACTTTTGGTAAAAAGCAAAGCAAGAACATGCTTGTCAGATGATACAGAGATTGGACGGAAACATAAGTCTCGTCAAAGGAACTAGCTGTTGATAGTAAATCATCTAAATAAGAAATAGTCGAATCGTTGGGCTCCCAGTGCTTTATTGATCATACTTTGAAATACCGCAGGTGCATTCACAAGACTAAATGGCATCCTCATATACTTGTAGTGGCCATCAGGAGTCAAGGAAGCTCTTGCGTGACGTGACTCTTTAGCTACGGGGACTTGATGATACCCGGATGCCAAATCTAAGCTCTACCTACATCAGTCTTACCCAAAGGTTTTGTTGTCCTGCCAAATTGGACAGCTGGCACTCCATGCATGTTTTTCGACGATTTCAAAAACGATCCATTTATTACAGGTACCAAGTTTGCGAAGACGGCATGTACAGACTGACAACTACCCGGTATGAATCCCTAGAAGTCTCCGAAAAAATAATGGACGGCTATAGCAGTCCAAATGTGCCTTTAGCAAGTTTAGATTTTAAACTAAGGCAAATCGCTGACCCTACCGCGTTCACGCCTAGATGCTTCGAGATCACATTGAAGAATGAAGATGATGATGACATGGAAGTTGACAAGAAACCGGTAATTAAAGATAATGGAGTCGAGATTTTGATGTGTGATGTTGATGAAGAAGGGAATATTATTAGCTCTGAAGTTATTGATAATAAGTCTGACTTGATACCGAAGTTAGAGAGGTAGGATTTTAAAAAAGTTATCCGAGTTGCAACATTCTTAAGCTAACCCGGCACCGGCTTTGGTGTGTAGACACTATTTTTGGACTTTTAATTGTATTCACTAACTTGACAGTTCGAAGCAAAATAATTTTCGTTTTAAATTACTTATCGTTTATATTGTGGTGTAAACGAATATAGCGTGTTTCAATCTATACTCTAATATTACAATGAGGTAAAATTTGTAAGTTTGTATGTAGGGGTTATCTCCCGAACTAATGATCCAATTGTAAAAAAAACTTACTGGTAGAAAGCTACATTTTACCTGAGTGCTATATGCTATCAATTTAAATTATGTCATGCATATTAGCCAAGCTATCATAATTTTTGTCTAGCAGAAACTGTTGTTCCGTTTTTATATTACGAAAGTCTTAGTAGCAGCCAGGAGTCTGGATTATTGCCGATGAATGGCATATTGATGATGTGTCGTATACATCTCTGCTCACCTCGTGGATACGTTATGTTTTATTAAGTAGGTAAAAATGTGATTTGTACAATTTTGAATGCTTATTTATAAGTATGGTAGGACGGAGCTTCCGTTATAAACATAAAAGGCTACTTTTTTTATTATTATGAAATAACATTTTGATTTCCAATGTATTTATAGCCGACTTTTTTGTTACTCATAGGATTTTATCTTGACTGGATATTGTAAGGTTATAATTATTATTTTAATCTGTGTGACTATTTTTGTGTTTTATAACATTATAAATGAGTATTCTTTTAATAATAAGGACAATACTTTATAATCTTGCGCTGTGTTTAATATTAAAAACATATTATACAAGTTGATATTATAACTTAAAACATTGACAAGTTCTCGTGTATCAGCAAGGTGTGGTCAAATTTAAGGGCGTAGTAAACAGACCATCAAACTGAACAACTTTCTCCGCGGGACCAACATCATAATCGCGAAAAAAATATGACCCGCCCCATACATTTGGGTCGAGTAGGTATTGAAGTTTTGTACCGGACAGATGATGGTCCCATGGAGAAAGTTGTTCAGTTTGATGGTCACAGGACACCCTTAAATTTGACCACACCTTTCTGATACACCCTGTATTTACAGAACAGTTTTTAAATTTAATCTAAAAAGTGGTATCAAGTTCATAGTTCTTTATTTTAAGCATGTACTTATTAATTGATTTCTGTATAATGTTTTTTTTAAAAGTCCAATGAAATACTAATTTTTTATGTAACAATAATGCACTAATGCCTGGTTTCTGAGGTTTTTAAACGGAGTTTATCCTTTCGATAGTGATTATTGATTCGATATCGTTTTTCTGAACACTTCATTTAGGAAGAATTTAGCTTAAAAACCGACCATAAGCAAGGAATTCGCGTAAATAGTTAATTTTGTCGAATCAATAGCTATTGAGAGTTTAAACTCAGTTTAAGAATTCTTCAGACACCGGGCATAAATCGAGTAGTGCACAGTAATTATATAAAATAAATGATTACCTAATTACAAAATATATTTTATTAATTATTTTTATAAATTAACTGTATATGTACCTACCTCCTTTCATTGTATTGTTTTTTAATGTGCATTTTTTGGGACACTACCACTCGTAACAATCACACTAACAACTTATAACAAAGTGACCAACGTGTTAAGCGTAATGTGAACCGGGATTTTAGCATTTCATTCAGCAAACCTCGGAACTGTCCAAACAAAATAGCGACGGCGACGGTTCAAGACTCGGATTATATACTATTATTATTGTCTTTATAGCCTAGAAGAACGCCGCAGGAATCCGCTGGATGCGGGAAGCACAGAACCGGTCGAAGTGGCGGTGCTTGGGGGAGGCCTAAATCCAGTAGTGGACGTCTTTCGGCTGAAATGTTGATGATAGCCGAGTCGTCATGTCGCAGGCAACAAATTATTTTTATCTCTACAAGTAAATCAATGTTTGGATGGACACGGCTGAAGAACGAGATAAGATCAAGAAGGTTGCTAGAGAGATTTACAAGAAACCTGAAACGTATAGTAGCGAGACCTTAGACGAAGACTTTGGAACAACACAGCATAGCAGCGACATAAAAAGGAGTTAAGAAAGCAGTTTGACACCGCCAAAAGATTCCAACGGTGAATCTGGACCTCAATCACGGCGACGTCGTTAAAAGATGCCTATCCATAGATTAATATCACTCGTCTCTCCACCTTCCCTTGCCTACTAAAGGATGCAGATCCGGTACGGCTTGATTTGCAATGGCGTATGTAAAAGTGAGATTCCAGGGGCTAGCGTGAGCCGCCGCGGTCGCGGGTTGTTCGAAACGGATACCGTGGCCCTGGCACAGGCAACTGATGGAACACGGGTGGGTTTTAGTCAGTAAAACTGACACGCCCTCCTGCTCCGCCCAGAGCGGTAGAAGTCATTTGAATCTGGGTTCATTCGAGCAATCGAGTCTGGTCAAACCATACTGGGGCGGTGCATTTCATCTATTCATTCAGATTTTCTCTAGAACTTAGTATACTTCAACAACACCACCAGCGGTCGTAGATCCAAAAAAAAAATTTTTGTCGTGTATATTGTGTGTAAATATTGATACCCATCGAGTCGCGTCAGCGAAGTTTCGCTAGCTAATTTAATTTGACCCTGTAGATGCACCCCTTTGGAGGAGTTTAAACGTGATGTTATGTTATGTTAAAAGGACTGGTTTTCGAAGGCATTATAGAATGAATTGTGTGATTGTAAGTTATTGGTACCTAAAATATTTTTATCATGAATGTGATAATTTTAAATAAAAATAATGTTTAGGGATAAACATGTATTTTATTGTAAAAAAAATACAAAACAAGTGGGCAACAGCCTTTATAAAAGTGTTTGTTTGCACAGCCAACTGACGTCATAACCACAGAGCAATATGGCGTCCACTGCGTCCAGCGTTTTCGCGCGAAATTTGAAAATGTAAAATTTAATTGCATTTTTATGGCATATAAAGATTGAGTAAAATTTTTGTGAATTTTTTAGTGCCTTATTAGCACTATAGAATCTTATTGAGCCACTTCAAAAATGGGTGTAATACCCTATTATAACTTCACAAAAATAGTTCTGAAGATTGTTTTGCCGATGTACGTACGACTTTTTTTTTGCTATAGATCATGCTATAGCATTGCTCTCCTTAGTGGTAGGTAATAGGAATCAAAGCAGATTTTTTTATGGAATTCAAAACTGGAAATATTTAGGTACCTACTGTTTAGCGTCATCTGCTCCATTGCAGGTATGTTAGATTTTAATTGATTTTGGGTTAATCAATACAACGCAAGTCTGCAAAACCATCATCAAAACGTAATCCAACGAGTATTTATTTGAATCCAAACTCTTTGAAGCTTTCAATCAATCGGTCAGCCTCTCTAAACCCTGACTCCACGGCTCCATGGCAGCCTGTGTGCCTATGGTGAGACGTGGCTTCTCCCGCGAAACAGACTAGAGGGAACTTGTTGGGGTGGTACAGCGGTTCTGATAGCTCGATGGCACTGCCACCGTTTTCTTCTAAGATGACTGTTCGGTACGCGTAGGATCCTCGTGCTAAGGGGTTTGAGGCCCATTGTGATCTGAAACGGATAAGTTCGTATTAAAACAAATCTTACTTTTTAACCGACTTCAAAAAAGAGGAGGTTCTCAGTTCTTCGGAATCTTTATTTTTTATGTGTTTTCACACACATTGTGCGATTACTCGAAGACGGCTGGACCGATTTGGAAAATTCTCTTTTTGTTTGAAGGTGGTTGCCAGGTGGTCCCATATAAATTTTATTACCGTTGCGTGGGTAGTTTTTGAGTTAGCTTCAATAACACGTATTTTTCCCACTTAGTCGATATGGATGATCTTGTGAAAAATGAAAAATTAAAACATTAAAAAAAATAAGAAGAAAAACACCCGACTTATAAAAAAATCACTACAAAGTGAAAAATAACTTTATTTCGGAAGTCGGTGGCAAAAATCCGAAACATAAACCAAAGACACCGACTTTTCATTTTGTAGTTTTTTTTTTTGGAAAAAGTTTTGATTTGTTTTAATTTCTTGTAGCAATATTACAGTTATTTTACAAGAGATCATCATCACATTCAAAATGACATTGATCTTTATTTTCGTTATAATAAGGTTGCTATTGGGTTGCTGGCTGCTGTCAGAGGTAACATAATTATGAAAGGACTAAGAGGAATATAGTAAAAGTTCTCGTGAAAGATATTGGGAACCATGGCTTCATAATAATGGTACGGGTGCCGTTGATATTACGAGTACCTACTGGTTCTACCTACTGAGGACTTGCTTATAAAAGTTTTGCAATGCATTGTTACGGCTACCTACTATCAGGAAACCTGCAAGAGTACTTTTTCCGTCGTCTTGTCTATGTCGACCCTTATACGGTGACTGGTAATTAGTGACCGATACTTAAGCACATGATTGTGCTCATGATAACAAACAACTTTTACTATGGGACCAAAACTGAAATCGCGAAAAAAAAAAAAATCAGCTGCCCCATGCATTCATGTTCACATAACGGCAAAATGTAGGGAGCAACTTGTTTTTTTTTTCCGCGATTTCAGGTTTGGTCCCGTAGCAAAAGTTGTTTGTTATCATGAGCACAATCATGTGTTTAAGTATCGGTCATTAATTACCAGTCACCCTATATATGTTTTTATAAACAAATCCTAAAGCATACCTATAAAACTCACCTCAAAATATTCTTAATCGGCGAAACATCAAACTCCTTCTTAATCGCAATATCAATTAATTTCTGAACTCCCGCCTGCACTTCTTCCACGCTAAGTTTCTCCATCGTCTCGGCCCCCTTGCCATAGATCCAGGCTAGAAGAACATTAGGCTGGTAGTCCACGGTCCAAAGACCAAAAATCTCCGTAATCCATTGATCCTTAGCTCCGAATTGGGCCTTGTCTTCATCTCGCCATAGGAGAGTGAATTTTGCTGGAGTCTTTGGCCACCACGCTGTCTCAAATTCGATGTAGATTTTGTCTAAGACACACATGTTGAGGTTTTGGATTGTGTTCACTTTTTCGGCGGGCAGTTGGGGGTAGAAAAGTTGTTCGTGTCTGTAAAAAAAGGTTGAAAATAAATAATGGTAGTGTGATAGAATAAACCATTCTAAAAATTAACGCCCCTCCACAAAATGTGATTATTTCAATGTGGAGAGGAAATACTTATTGCAACACTACTTGTGTGCGTGCGGCGACTTTACTGTAAACATGGACTCGTCGGCGCACTTAGAGGTCAACTAATCGTGCGATTAGTCCAGGTAACAACATTGTACGGCGGGGAGCATGCGCTTTGAATGGAACGACACGTTCGCTCTGTCGCACGTTCGTGTCATTTATACACTAGTTGGCCGACAAATCCGGCTATTCGGCGTTTGGGCAAGTCGGGTAGGTACGTACCGTTTGCATAAAAATAGCAGTCAATTACAAAGACCAATTATGTATATTGCGTCTATACACCTTCTTTACATGTGAGCGTAACCACTGTGGAGGGGCGTTCATTTTTAGAATGGTTTATCTTTACCTATCTATTGGTTTTCACGAAGGAACAAAATCCTCATTTAGTAAATAAATTATAGCGGCTAGCGGCCTATGAATTCTTCCAACTCTTGAGGAGTTCAGTAAAACCAAGTACCTACCTAAACATTATTTTAAGAAAATAAAGACGTATATAAACTGCCAATTTAGGAAGAAATGCTTAACCAAGTCCAATATTGGAAGACTACTACATACTCACTCTGACGTGTCGACTGCACCCCATGTGTGCATAAGGAAAAATCCTGTATATAATAGGTATACCTATAAGCTTATATTTTATATATATAAACGTAAAAAAACATCAACCGATGGAAAAAAATTATCATCAGTAGTTGTGAACCTATGGGGTTCACAACTAACCCCCCGCCCTCCCCCTGGGGTTTTGGGTTCATAAATTAGTAAATAAAGACGTTTGACGGGGTTCCTACTACATAGTTAGTTAAGCGACAAGTAGGTACCTGCCTACCTAAGTATTTCAGCTAAGCACCATACTCTCAGTTGATATATGGAGTGCAACGGAAATATGTCTAGCCCTCATAACCGACGTTAATTGTGTTTACCTACTTGAAGTGTTAACAGAATTAGAGCTTCTTAACGTTTAATGCATGATGATGAAACATAAATGTGTTTATTTAGGTAACTATTTATTTACGTTTTATTTTAAACAGGTTAAACCTACACGCTGCATTTTATTGGTTAGGGAGCTGCTACGATAGTGTTGTAGGTAGGTACCTACTCATCATTATGAACAAGTTTTACTTTGGGACCAAACCTGAAATCACGAAAAATAAAAATCAGCCTTCCCTACATTTTGGCAAGCTATGCGAACATAAATGTAGGGAACAGCTGATTTTTTTTATCACGTTTTCAGGTTAGGTTCCATAATAAAAGTTGTTCATAATGATGAGTACAGCACTATCGTGGCAGCTCCCTAGCTAATAAAAAAACCGGCCAAGTGCGTCTTGTCGGACTTCGCACATTTAGGGTTCCGTACCAAATCTGATTTATCATCGTACCTATTGGCATTTGTTAGAAAAATATACGTAATAAATTAAACATTATCACCAAATTTCAAGTTCATAGGTTAATGAGAAGTTAAAAAATTCATCGAAACAAAACTTAAAAAAAAAGCTGACTTTGATGGCTTCTCATTCCTTTGTTTTCCAATATTTTTTTAAAACAAAAAATACAGTATGTATTTATCTAATCAACGAGCTCTAAACAATGATAGGGTCAACATTTTTTTTCGCGCCCCGCAAGCTATACAGAAATATTTGAAAATTTTTATGGCTTTGGGTCAAAAAGTTGCTTATACTGTGAAAATTTGAAGACTGTAGCTCTAACCGTTTGTCTGTAAAACCTGTGTGACAGACGATGGACAGACGGACACATGAGTGACAGCAATAGGGGTACGGAACCCTAAAAAGCAGTGTGTATATAATAAGTGAAAAATACATAGGTTTTAAATAGGACTGCACTGTTCATCAAGTAGTCGAAAGCGCGTCTGACAGCGTAGGATCCTGTGATCCTGTCTGGGTTCTTCCATTGGGTTCTTCCATTAGGAACTTCTCAGTAGCCGCCCGGCAAGAGACCTCCCTTGTTCGGAAGTTATGCACTTGTGCTTTCGGGGAACATGTTAGGTACTGCATGATTTCTTTATAAACTTAGTAAGGAACAGTTCTTCTAGTTAAATAAATAAATGTTGGTATCTCTTACCTTTCCTTCAAAACTCCGACAGATACAGTGACTATAACACTCTTGGCTGCATACAAGCTTCCGTCCTTACACTTCACTTGTACCAGTGGGTTGGTAGGGTCAATTGCGAGCTGGCTGGTGCCCCATCGAATGTTCTCTACTTCTTTGTTGAGAAAGATCTGCAGGGGAATCTCCTTGGTCGGGTCGGGGTATTTGTTCTGGAAATCAGGGAGGTTGAATCATTGGAGAAATTTAGAGATCGTTAAGTTAGGTAGGATGGCTGACTTTCTGGCTCGTAACTACCTAAGTACGTAAGTACCGAGAACTATGACGGGAGTATCCTACACCTATCGGCATAAGGCGATGGGTATCATATACGCTAGGCTACCCGCTCACGCGAGCGCGGTGTGAATCGGGTCCGTGGAGTCATTTTACCTAATATTGTACGTGGTGTGAGTTCTATACCAAGAAAATAATTTTTTATTATTACTTAATAGTGATGGAACAACGTTAATAATAAAAAAATATTTTCTTGGTATAGAACTCACACCACGTACAATATTAGGTAAAATGACTCCACGGACCCGATTCACACCGCGCTCGCGGGAGCGGCGTTTAAATGAGGGTTTAAACGAGACGGGATGGATTAGGAATGGTCAATCATCTACCGAACTCACACATCGAAAAATTTATGTACAGACGCCAACACATCAAGCTACTACAATCTGTCTAATTTCTTTAATAGATTTTCATCTTTATCGCTAAAGCATTAGGTTCAAGGTTGATTGGGAAAATTTGACAGTTTCGGGTGGCTTGACCTGCTGGCGTCTGTACCTAATTTTGATTCATTGTCTTGTCTAAACAAGGCAATGAATCAAAATTGAAATCCCACTCGATGGAATCGATTTTCCCTCTTTCAGACGTTTTAAAGCCATAGGTACCTACACGGTTGCAGAAGTTGAAACTTGTACGAGCCCACTTGGGTTTTACTGGGTGGGTTTTTACTTTCCATATTTCCCAAGGTGAAATTCCATGATGAATTAGCCCATATAAACAAAAAGAAACATCATGGTCGTAATTCCATCATAATTTTATTCTTCTTTTTCTTCGTGTCGCTGGCACGACAGATAATCAAATTTTACTGGCGCAAAACTTCGCCACTTCCACGGTTTTATCGGTGACAGCGCAAAGATCACTTTGGTTGCATGTTTTGTTTGGCACAGAGGGCAGGATAGGAGGTAGAGCATAGTTTGTAACATAGCTCCACATTCACTCCCTGCTGCCGTTCCGTTGAGGTAGCCCCACTTTACGAGGTTCGACTTACACCTTCCCACTTGGATTCGGAGACAGTTCAGGAACTTCCAAGTGGACCACGGAAGGTTACACCCTGCTGGAAGATGCTCGTTTGGTGGTAAATAGTGGGTGGGTGGGGGCAAGACATCCTGCCACAGTTTGCAACGGGCGTCGACAGGGTTACCTGGTAGAGACGCTGTTGATTTTAAGAAACAGTGCCTGCTTTTTAGCTATTACGTCGGTAGCTGAGCGCCATATAGTGTCAGACTCCTGTTTGTGTTTCTCCACTGCGCTTGCAATTTCTCTTCAGACTTATGGAGGTGGGATATAGTGCTCTGACCGGAGACAGTTTTATAAAATGCAACTTACCGTCAAAACGTCCAAAATAGTCTTGTATCCTCTTCCTTTCCAGTTCAAGAAGGGATCTCCCTCACTCTCCCAGAACTCGGCTAGCCCTTTCATAGACTTGCCTCTCTTCGGATCATCCTGGCCACCCAGGTGATTGTTCCGTTCAAACCATTCGATGAATGAACTGGATAGTGCAGGGTCTTTCTTTAAGGTGGCGTTAGATTTGGCTCTGAAAACGGAGTAAAGATTTTTAACAATAAAATTAATTGTTGTGATGGCTTGATTATCTATGGATCGGATTTTAAAGCACCAGGTTGAAGCTATAAAATCAAGGATGTTTGTGCTGACCTACCTATAACCTTTCAATGTCACTTAGGTATACTTATGTACTTTTTGCTAGAACGCTCCTGCTTTACAATGAAAAACATGGTGACGAAACCGGTTCTTAATCGTCCAAAAACGCTGAAACTCAACCAGTGTAGTGGATGTGTGTGTGGATCAATTTCTGGCCCTTCTAGGTATACCTGAGAAAAAGCCTCATTGCTGCACAGTAGGACTGATAAAGCCTAATATTATTTATTTTCTTTCCCATACCAAAAGAGGTCCAGCTTTGCAGTAGGGTAATAAATTAAAACAATTGTAAAGACTACTTACGCGCCCCTCACCACCTCTGAGATTGATTGCTTGGTGTTCTTGTCGGCACCCTCTACCTCGTCTCCTAGAGCCTTTAGGATGTCACTAGCATTGTCTTCAGGCACCAGTTCACCGTTAGAACGCACATACCAGTTGGTATCAGGATCTGATCTACCCAGAAGACCTAATGGGTTGACAATTTCGAAGACTACGTTGTCTTTCTCTCCGTGACACCTAGAAAGTGTTAAGAATTTAGATTGTCCAAGTGGAACGGCTGCATCAAATCAATCTGCCTAGCCTTTTCCCAAATATGTTGTGGTCGGCTTCCAGTCTAACTGGATGCAGCTGGATTGATACTAGTTGTCAGACTCGGGCTTTTGACGGCCCGTAACGACTAAAGAAAAAGAAAGAAAGAAAGAATAAAGTTTATTAGACACATTCAAAGATCCACGAATGACAGCCAGGACCAAACGCTTAAGGTGCTTTCCGAGGCACGGAGGAGTTTCGGTACGTAAAGATGGTCACCCATCCACGGACCAGCCCCGGCAAGCTGATGGCTCGACCCGTGCGGCTGTTATTACTTAGCCACGAGCTCCTCGACTGTATATAAATACTTTACTGGCTGGTTAAGTCTGTAATAGATTTATTTATTTATTCAATTGGTCTTACGAGCTAACAGACATACCATCCAAAACGCTCATATGATTAACTTACAATTCAATTATGGCTACACACACTCGTCTCCTTATACAATAGATTTTCTAAAAATAGCAATAATGCCCATGTCTATAAATAATAATAAAAATTAGATTACAACGACGAATTAATACAGATCTTCAATTCTGGAGTGCTAATTCATAGGGGTTTCAAAACCCTAGGACAATTTTGCCCATAAACTTTAAAAGACGGTGACGGTAGTAATGGCGAGTGTTCTTGAACAATAATGACCGTCGTGGAAAACCCTGTGTCTTCAAAGTGAGTCTTTGGGCTCGGGGCCAACACCCACAAGTTAAGAATCGCTAATAGAAGGTTACAATACGGACATGGTATCTTACCTAGGTACGAGTATACTATGTACATACACCTACTTTATATTTAGACTAATGACTACCTCGTTGGTTTAGTGGACGCAAGCGCTATCTGCTGAGCATGAGGTCTTGCGTTCGATTCCCAGGTCGGGCAGTGTTTTCAGGAAATTTTCAGCAGCAGCCTGTAGTGTTGGATTTGTGCCCGGATGAAGGCAATGGGCTCGCCCCCACATGGGGCTTAAACATGACAGGCGAAATGTGGACATACTGTAGGTACCTACACCTCTGCCTAACCTTGCGGGGAATACCCGTAATAAATGAAAAACGATGGAAGATAATAATATTGAAGCACTTACCACGCAGCGCCAATATCAATAGCTTTCCCAGAAAACTCCGTGGTACAGACTCTGCCGCCGATCCTGTTGCCGGCTTCAAGGCCCAGGACCTGAAGACCAGCATCGTGCAGCTTCCTCATCGCCGCGATGCCCGCAGCACCACACCCGATTACAATTACGTCCATTATTGGCCTGGAAAAAATTAAATCTTATATATAAAATTCTCGTGTCACAATGTTCGTTCCCGTACTCCTCCGAAACGACTTGACCGATTCTCATGAAATTTTGTGAGCATATTGAGTAGGTCTGAGAATCGGCTAACATCTATTTTTTATCCCGGTCTACGCGGGTGAAACCGCGGGGCGCAGCTAGTAGTTACATAAATATGTGTCACCCGATTTTCTAAGGGCCGCCGGTAAAAATATTCAAATAATTCTTTAGTATCTGAGAAAAAAAAACTAGGGCTTGAGCTAAGGACCAAAGGACCAATTTTGTATGCTGACTATGTTAAGGGACACTATGTTTGAAAGCATATTAGGCCTTGTGGCTATCATTTTGTTACTTTACGTTTTGCAATATTTCACTTTAATTTCGGGAGGGAGGGCGGGGCATGAATAGTGTGGACTTCCTATTAACATACATAATTAAAAAAAAAGTAAAATTAAGGGGGAATGTCCGACATAGCCGTGAAATTCAAATTTTTTTTAGATTTTCGCTAATTTCACCTCTGTTTTTCGTCATAATTATGTTATGGTGTTGTAGATGTTGATTGCACCCTGTAACCATAATATATTTGCTAAAAAAACAACCGACTTCCAAAAAAAAAAACTGCAAAGTGAAAAATAACTTTAATTTCGAAAGTCGGTGTCTTTGGATCTGTATTTTAGTTTTTGCCACCGACTCCCGAAATTAAAGTTATTTTTCACTTTGCAGTATTTTTTTGGAAGTCGGTTGTTTTTTTTTTGTAAAAAAGTTTTCGATTCGAGTTTTGAGCCACTGGGTTCGAACCCACAGCCACACATATTGTAACAAATATTTGCAAGGCCTAGATTTGTTTTCCACCATCTTAGAGAAATTTATGGTAAGCTAAAAATGTTGTAAAATTATGTTTAAATACAAAATGTTTATGTTACCTATTGTACGTGGGTATACCTGCTGATAATGGTGGAGGCGCAGTAAATAATTTAATGTCAAGGCCTCCGAGATACATGACATATAATGTATTGTGAAAACTACATAATATTTACCCATTATTCTAAAGAAGAATTAAAATGTTTGATGCTATCGTAATTAATACAGGAAGCAATAGCTATGTTTTTATGATTCCGTACCAAAATGGTAAAAAGGGACCCTTATGGTGTGACTCAGTCTGTCTGTCCATACATCATAGCTGGATAATGTCTCAAGAACTACTCATTAGTAGTTCTTGAGACATTTTTACAAAGAAAAAAGAAAAAAAATGTTTGAGAATGTGCACACAGCGCTCTTTCATATCATACCCCACAAATACCCCTAGTAGCCCCACTTCGAATTTTTAAGACTCCCTTTCAGTCCCTGTTGCAAAAAAAAACATATATTTTTTTTTTTTTATTATTTTTTTTATATTTTTTTTTCTTTTTTTTTTCTTTCTTGAAAGAAATAAAAATATATATGTTTTTTTGAAACAGGGACTGAAAGGGGGTCTTAAAAATTCGAAGTGGGGCTACTAGGGGTATTTGTGGGGTATGATATGAAAGAGCGCTATGTGCACATTCTCAAACATTTTTTTTCTTTTTTTTAGGCCGCATAGTTTTCGACTTTTGATGAAAAATGTTAAAAAAAATTCCCCCCCCCTTACCTCCGAAGTTTGCACAGAGAAAGACTCAAATTATTCTATGTGATAGAAGTTTATGTACCTGTAGATTACAGGAAAAATAAAACGATGTCTCTAAATAGCAGTTTTTCAGAAATCATCAACAAAAATTACATATAACACGGAACCCTCGGTGCGCGAGTCCCACTCGCTCTTACCCTGTTGAGATTTGGGACCGATGCAGGTAAGTAAGTTTTTCCTCAGAGAAGAAATTCGGATAAAGTTTAAAACTTAAATGAGTTGCAAGTTCTTACACAAATACAAATAATGAATTAATTACTCACGCCACTTTTGCAAATTAAAAGAAGTCCGTTGTCACAATAACTATGCCACTAAACAGCGGAATATAAACTAAAGATTCGTCTGTCAACTGTTTATTCATTCAATATCTCTTGTTATTACTTATTACGTAACAATTGTAATCGTCGGATCACGATGTTATTCAATGTTATCAATTTTTGCTGTTGTTTTATGTAGATTTAACATGGGGACATGTTTATCTGTGATGTTGCGAGGTACTCCGTTACAGGTCGTCATTCAATTTAAGTACCTCGGCCATGTGGTCACGGATTGTCTCTCGGATGACCAGGATATTGATAGGGAGCGCAGTGCGTTGGCAGCCAGATGCAATATGCTTGCCCGCAGGTTTGCACGGTGTACTAAAGAGGTAAAACTGACTCTATTCAGAGCTTATTGCCAGTCGTTCTACTCGTGCAGCTTGTGGGTTAGGTATACGCAGAAGGCTTACAACGCTCTGCGCGTTCAGTATCACAATGCGTTGAGGATGTTGTTGGGGCTGCCTCGATTTTGCAGTGCGTCACGTATGTTTGCGGAAGCGAGGCTAGACGACTTCTATGCTGTCATGCGCAAGCGTTGTGCGTCTATGCTGCGGCGGTTCAGAGGTAGTCCTAACAACATCCTTGCTACACTGGCGGACAAAATAGATGGGCCGTTTATCAGCACTGGGTGGGTAGACATGTGCGCACAGATGTCCATGTCACCAATTAGTTTATGTTTTAAATAATTACTAACATTTAGGCTAAGGCTATACTAACACTAGGTATATGGATCTATGGTCTGAAATAAAAATTTGAATTTGAATTTATCTACAATACCATATTGAATTAATAACTAAAGAAAGAAAAGAAAGAAAGAAAGAAAAACGTTTATTTGGACACACTTCGCGAATCACAATAACAAAAGAAAAAAAAATTAAAATAATGTTTTAAAACAAAAGTGTGTGCCTCACGGCTGCGCCAAAAAGGTTAATTAAAGTGCAAACGAGACGAAGAGCACTGTCTTGTAAGTAATTTTGTATTGGGGGCTCGTGCCTATAGTAATAACAGACGCAAGGGTCGATCGTTCAGGTTAAGCTACGCTTGCCGCGGTTGGTTCGTGGATGAGTGACCATCTTTACATACCGAGACCCCTCCGTGCCTCGGAAAGCATGTTAAGCCGTTAGTCCCGACTGTCATTCGTGGATCTTTGACAGTCGTTACGGGTCGTCAGAAGCCCGAAAGTCTGACAACCAGTCTTACCAAGGGGTGTCGTTGAAGGTCAGATAGGCAGTCGCTCCATGTAAAATACAAGCATCCAGCTGCATCCGCTTAGACTGGAAGCCGACCCCAATATAGTTGGGAAAAGGCTAGGCAGATGATGATTGGCAGGTATTTTCGTCTAAATGTAAGACTAACATAAAATTCCAAAAGTTCCTTTGTGTTCATCAAGAAGCAGGCGTAATTCTAGATAATGCACCGCAGCTAGGCATTCACCAAGTCAGTTCCTATGATACCTAATGCTTTCAGCTATTTTTTGAAGTAGGTACCTACTTAAAAGTTTTCAGCTATACCTATCACCACAGACTAGGTATTATCTCAGTTGCTACAAGAAATGGATTTACAAAAAAAAAAAAACAAAAGGCTCCTGCTTCTAATCATGTTTATTCGGCCTTTAACCAAGGTTAAAACACATAAAAACAATACTCAAAAACAAAACAAAAAAAAAAAAAGTAAGTAACAAAAAAAGTACAAAAGCAGTACAAAATTCGAATGATTCCATATTGAATATTGTTCAGACAAAGTTTTTTTTTTTATATTCTATTAAAGTCGTCTATTACCAAGTCAGCGATTGGTTCCCACCATTTAAAAGAAAGAGCTAATACTCTAGCTACCCCTTACAGTATTGTACATAACCCCTATACGTTTATTACATTATAGAGCTTGATAGAGCCACTGCTAACAGGATCAGCGACATTCTTAGACCCATCCTTGTGACACGCGACCGACTGGTAGAGTTACCACGCGTCACGAGTAGAAAGAGACAGTCCGCATGACAAGTAGGTACCTACCTACTGCCTACATGTTATTGTAGTCGGCCGAAAAGCGACACTTTTAGTTGGTCCTTTGATACGCGTTCGATTGTATCAACTAGTAATTTAGATCACCAAATAGCAACCAAAATATAGAGCGAGTTGTATTGTAGCCCTTTTTAAATGTGCGTTGTCAGCAAAAAGTACCTAGTGTTTATATTTTATTAGCGAAGCGCTTCTGCTTCGTACGGATTTTACGACTTGACAAAACATGAAGGTTTCTATATTATATATAAGTTAAATATATATATATATATATATATATATATATATATATATAATACACGTAAACCTTACCGAATAAATTCTCTAAATGATAGTGAAAACTGCATCAAAATCCTTTGCGTAGTCTAGAAGAACTACGCGGTCACACAGACAGATACGAAATGCGACTTTAATTTATACTCAATTTTATTTATAATTATAATTTAAAATTTATAGATACAGATGGCAAAAAAAAAAATATGTTGTCACAATAATTGCATATATTTGTGTATTTGGTTATAAAACAAAAGCCTCCATCCAGAACTAATATTCAGAATTCATTGTAGGTAGATATACCTATGTTTTAGTACTATTTTTTTTTAAGGACCAGTCTTTTGGTACCAGAATTCGCCATTAACATCGTGGCGTCCCTACATAAGATGCAAGTTTTTGCTTGACGTGCGGACAACGTCCTCTGCAGCTTATGTAACATGTTACGACTATAACACATAAGACCAGTAGCTTTCCTGGAATATTGGCTAATAAGTAGATACTAGTAGTCCTATAGGTACTCTCTGCGTAAACCTAGTCAAAACAGTTTTGTCTATCATTGTCAAAATAGAATTGTTAGCAGGTACATTTTGATAAGAACCTTACCTACTTATTACCTAAACTTTTTAGAATACATATTTAAAAACTAACTAACAAATTTTCTCACTCATCAAATGTAATGATTGTGTATGAAAGTATCTAAACCTTCCTCAACAAATTAATCTAAATTATGGTGAAAATTGCACCAAAAGCAGTTTAGAAGCAATGCGAATACACAGACAAACAAATTAATGCATTTATAAACAAAATTAAAGGAGTTTTGTTTTTTAATCCGATCCGAAGGGATTTCATGCTCATGGGTTTAATTGGTTAGCAGTAAGCTTTAATGGCATAATTTACACTGTGTTAGAGAAATTAATAATGTAATATAGTAATATTAGGTATATATATTTTTTTATTATTTTTATCTCCTCTCGACTTTCGCACGGACGTAAAAATATCGCGGCGGGATTTTATCGCGCACTGGATTTTCAACTCTCGTTGTTGAGCAGAGCGTTGAGAACAACAACAGAGTGCATTCTAGCGCGTCGATAAACTACATTGTTGGATTTTCAACTCTCGGCGCTAAGCAGAGCGTTGAAAATCCAGTGCGCAAAATAAAATCGCCGCGATAGTTTTACGTCCGTGCGAACGTCGACTTATTAACACAGATTCTCCAAATCCTCGTCTGTACCGTTGTTCGTTACACAGTGGATCTGTCTGTTGTGCTATACGATCATAAGATGAAAAATAGATCTATCCGTATATTGCCTTTTATATTGTGGCTTTAGCTGTCAAACTAAATTCAGTTGAGAATTTTGATACCTAAGTAAGATTAGGATCGTAGGGCGCAAATTCGGAGCAGTGTTTCTTGTAGTGTGCAGTGGAGTGTTTAAGGGTAGGTATACATCGATGAATTTTGTGTTTTAAAATTCCTATAAAACCAAATGAATATGGAAATCAATTTGGTTTTATAGGATTTTTAAAAACTCAAAAATTATCTTTTAAACGCTCCACTGCACGCTACAAGAAACGCTGCTCCGAATTTGCGGCCTTAGTCGACGTCCGCACGGACGTAAAAATATCGCGGCGATTTTTTTTCGCGCACTGGATTTTCAACGCTCTGCTTAGCGCTGAGAGTGCAAAATCCAACAGTGTGTTTTTTCGACGCGCTAGAATGTACTCTGTTATTGTTAAGTTGGATTCTCAACGCTCGGCTCAACAACGAGAGTTGAAAATCCATTGTGCGATAAAATCGCGGCGGGATTTTATAGCGCACTGGATTTTCAATGCTCTGCTTAGCGCCGAGAGTGCAAAATCCAACAGTGTATTTTTCGACGCACTAGCATGTACTCTGTTATTGTTAAGTTGGATTCTCAACGCTCGGCTCAACCACGAGAGTTGAAAATCCAGAGCGCTATAAAATCCCGCCGCGATTTTATTACGCCCGTGCGAACGGGGATTAAGAGTCAAGTTCGCGCGAGCCTATTGGATTCCATCAGTTAGAGGATTTTGCATCCTAATATACCATTGCATAGGATGCAAATTAATGCATCCTTCGTAGATTTAGTTCATGGGTTTCATTTTGTAGGTACCTCCTCTTGTATTGATCAGCAGTATGCCGATTTTCATTAGCAAAAGTTTTATAAAAACTGCTTAGTACTCGTAAAACAATTGATTGATATCTGAACCAATTTCTTATGTTACAAAGGACAAATACCTAATTGAAACTTGATGTTTAGTGTCTGCGGTTATATGAATGAAATTCTACACATAGTTCTAGGAAATACACAAAAGACGTGCACAAATATGCAGACTGTATTTATAAGTTAATTATGCAAATCGACCTTTCTTTCAATCTTGTTACTTTTATATAAACTCTTTTGAAGTTACTTTATAAATAATAGTAACTTTTTAACTGACGAAAAACGCATTAACTTTGAGTCCGATTTGAAAGATTCTTGTTTTATTCGGAAGATTATACCTCGATATTAGTCCCATGTAAAATTTATTAATTTTTGAGTTAGCTTCAATTACGTATTTTTTCCACTTTTAATGTGGATAATGTTCTAAGTTTTTTTTTTAATTTGTGTGTGAAGTCGATGTCGTTGGTTTTGTATTTTCGTTTTTTGCCACAGACTTCTGAAATTAAAGTTATTTTTTCACTTTGTAGAGTTTTTTTGGAAGTAGGTTCTTTTTTTTAAAGTTAAAACATAAAAGTCATAAATTCGTCCACTGTTAAATCTAATGCAAGGATGAAAGCTAGTCCTTGGGGCCCGGAATCAAAGAACCAATTATTTTTTTGATGAACGGGCGAAGCGAATTAGGTTTTAGGACTAATCCTGACTCAGTAAGTCAGTACAAAGGAAATTTTCCAATGTTGCCTAATAAAATAATGGTCCTTTGCCTAACTGTAAAGATGCAAAGGCAGATGTGAATGTAAAATTGCGAGGCAGAATGACACGCGTTACCTATGTCACCTTATTGTCTCCATAAAAGACCAAATAAAGGTTGGTCTTTCAGGTTTTGGAGCAAAGTCCGTTGTCAAGGATAAAACTGTCATGTTACTAACAGTACCTATACGCTGTGGTCAAGATGCGAGGGCAGGTAAACATAATATTTTAATATCCCGTTACGCCATTGTTGGTTGCGGTTTGGACTGCGCTTCTTTCCCACAGTGCATTATTGTGGCATTTTATAGCGTGTTTAAAGGGAGCTTGAGTGACGAGTTGCCAGGCAATAAAATTATCTAGTGCATTTATTTATGAGTATTTTAGGAGAGGTTTTCTTGGTCTATTGGTTCTAGCGTTTATGGTTGCGGCAGATACTGTAAAACAACGCGTAGAGCACGCCACATTTGTCTAATCCTCATTATGGCCCAAAATGTATGTGGACTATTACCTATGTCCTATAGGTACTAGGACACCTCAAGCATTCTACCCTTCAAGGAATACATCAGAAGGCCAATTCTCGTACTTATAAACGTTCAAATGCTAGTCGCAATCTCATGCCAGCGACAAGCAAATGTCAAAAATGTAGGTAAACGCTATGCAATTTTTGACAGATTGAGACTGAGATGAGATTATGAACATTATTAAAAAATACGGGAATTACCCTTCTGGCGTGATATTATCTTATGCTTCTTGTACTTAACTACTTTTAAACAGGAAAGTCGGGAAACCTTAGATAATTATTTACATCAAGGTGCTGCCCTCCACAATGCTCTTTCTTTTTAACCGACTTCAAAAAGGAGGAGGTTATCATCAATTCGTCGGAACCTTTTTTTTTTTTTTTTTTTTTATTTTTTTTTTATGTATGTTCCCCGATTACTCGAAGATGGCTGGACCGATTTGGATTATTTTTTTTTTGTTTGAAAGGGTATACTTCCCAGGTGGTCCCATGATCATCAAGTCAGGATCTGATGATGGGATCCTGGAGAAATAGAGGGAACTCTTCCAATTTTATAGGCACACTTGAAGCGATTTGGATAGTTTTTGGAAGAGTACTTTCTTGGAGTGGTCCCATTTCAATTTGGTGAAGATCTGATGAAGAACTTCTGAGATAGGCAACGGAACTCCTCAATAAATGATAGCAAATGGACTGGGATTGCTGAAATCTCATGTCTGTTTGTTGTTCACACCAGTTCATAACATAACACCACGCCAGTACGCTGTGAAGGGGTAAGCACATGTGAACCGCTAAAAAGTGAAAAATAAAAACTTTTTTACAAAAAAATACAACCGACTTCCAAAAACAACACTACAAAGTGAAAAATAACTTTAATTTCGGAAGTCGGTGGCAAAAACGAAAATACATTTAATCAGACACCGACTTCCGAAATTAAAGTTATTTTTCACTTTGTAGTGTTGTTTTTGGAAGTCGGTTGTATTTTTTTGTAAAAAAGTTTGTATTAAATCAAATCGTACCTAATCGAACATTAAATTAGTAAAAATTTACGAAACTTTTCAGTGACACGAGTGTACTTCCAAGGCTTTTAGATCACCACATATAGACTAGCTTGAAATTATCACGTTTTTTAAGCAAAACCGCACTAGTCTAATTAATTTCCCTTGAAACTCCCGCGCCATTTGGTCAACGTCTTTTTCCTGCGCAAGCGCATGTTCCAAGGCACACGGTGCAGGCGCTAGATATTTTTTGTGATAACTTGATACACGTGCACCTGCACGACAGGTGTGCACGTGCCATGGGTGGGCTCGGAAGGAACCAGCTTCTTTGTCAGTTTACTATGAAGAATTGAGGAACGATTTCTTATGAGAGTGTTAGAAAAGTCATGAACGTAGCAGTGTTTAATCAATAATAATAATCAGGCACAAAGCAGCTATAATTCTATACAGTATGTTTGGACAAGTGGGGTACCCAATAAGTGGGTACGCCATTCATTTTCTCAAAATTTCCCAGATTTCGGGAAAATATTAATTGGACCTTGACGATAGATGCTCGAATTGTTTGAATGTTCAGAATTTGGGATGCAACATGCAGTTCCATCCACAATTTTCTTTCATGCTCTTATAGGTATAAGAACACTCTAATTACTTACTTAAATAACAAGTTCCATTGGCGTTAATTTAATTAATTGCTACATCTGAATCAAATGTCATCCAATTCTAGTTTCAAAACAAAGGTCATCGTAAATGTCAGTTCGTTTAAATATGCCATGTTTAATCGCCACAGCAATGCTGTTGTTACGGAGTAATTTTAATAATTGGCTTTGAAGGTGTTATTGACAGGTTTGTAGGTTTTTAGCTGGTGTTTCCTGTGTACGTACTTGTGATTTTATGTAGAAGGTAGTTCTTTATTATGGTGGTTTTCTGAATCTATCATAAAGATGTGAAGAACTATGCTCCATTTACAATAAGATTAGACATTTATACAAACCTTTTTTACAGTCCGTTCAACCGATTTTGACTTCTATTTCGTATGCTTAAGGATGGCATTAAAGGCAAAAAAGTGGTACGATACCAACTGTTTACTGCAGCTGCCATTTGTCATGCCACCAACGCAATAGAAGTCAAAATCGGTTGATCGGACTGTAAATAAGGTTTGTTTATAATCTTATTGTAAATGCAATATAGGTTTTTAGCTGGTGTTTCCTGTGTACGTACTTGTAATTTTATGTAAGTAGGTAGTTTTTTATTCAGGTGGTTTCTTTTCTTTTAGAATCTATCATGAAGATGTGAAGAACTAGTGGATTAGAATAATACAAATCTAAACGGCTGAACTATAGGTACATATTTCACCAATGTTTTTTTTATTTATGCTTTTATTAATTTTATTAAAAGACATCTTAGAATTTAAATGGGCACTCAAGTTTTCCGTGGGGAGCAATTCGAATTTGAACTATTTTCAATTGAAATCAAAAAAATATCTAGAATTACTTGTTATTGGAATATTCACCACGTGATCACAGATTAACGAGGTGTCAAAGTTCTTTTCCTCATTTTTTGCATGACACTATCTAAAATTTTCGACATTCTGATACGCCCACCATTAAACAGGCATTTCGCTAAAAGCGCTCATTTTGTTTAAAAGTTCGTTGACACACGTTCGCGTTGTTATCATAAAATTCTCCATTATGCGTTGATTTCCTGTTTCGTTGGACATGAGGAAGATGTCACAGCGAAGGAATTTGTATGTTTAAGAAGAATAATACCTATGTACTTATGTATGTATGACATTGTGGCATGAGAATCCTGGGAAAATAATACCTAGGTACATAATATTGTTCTTCATCACAATCACCTGTCACATAAATATGACAGACATGGCATGCATTAGCTAATAAAATAAATCATCGTTCCTTTTAAACCAAGTTGCTTGTTGCTATGGATCCATTTTTAACAGAAGCCGTAGGGCTTCTGTTAAAAACTCTCTCTGTTACACTCTCTCTTTCTGTTACAGGCGAGCAGTCGCCTGTTGCAAATTAATCGCTATTTCGCATTTAACCGCGTTAGGCCTCTGCCTCGAATTTCGCGGGCAGCGGCGGCGGAGCGGGAGCGGCAGGATTTTATGCGTAAAAACAAATGGACCGGACCTCCAAAACAGCGGCGCGGTAGCGGGGCGGGACAATGCGAGACGCGCCGCCGCCGCCGCCGCCCCGCTTCCCGCGAAATTCGAGGCAGAGGCCTTAAACTCGTTAAACAAAGTATGACACTAAAACGATTTCTAATCAAATGAAATTCATAGAATTTGGTCGAAACAGCTCCACAAAAGCCAGAGGCACAGACAGAGAAAGAGTATTCCGGTAAAATGCAATTAACATTAACAACAAAAAAAAAATACATATAAAAAAAACCTGATTAAAGTTAAACGAATGAAACGAAGCAAATGGAGTATGTAAGTATCGTAGCAGGTGGCGTTCTGTAGTTTCTGCCTACCCCCATGGGAAGAAGGCTTGAGTTTATGTAGGTATGTGTGTTTTATGTATGAAACAACAAGTGACAGTTCAAACTTGGAACAACCGGCTAACAGTCACTGAAACTTGACAAGCACTTGACCCAAGTAAGCCCAAGGTACAATAGATAGGTACTACTCATAAAGTTGGTGCTACTTTTGAAACATAAACTTTGTCGTACTTATTGTAATTACGTGTGTTACGACACAGCGAGGCTGAAGATGAACTCGTCTTGATAACTGTAAACTTGATGCCTGGAAGACGCAGGTACATGGGTGCAGCTTTTTGCGCCCCTCATAATGCTTTCCACGTAATCATAGACAACCAAGGGCTGTCATCAGAGGAGTTACAATAAAACAGGTAGTTTACCAATAGTGCCGATTCTCTTGTGAACGCACTAAACTAAAATTAGAGAATCGCTATCTTTTACTAACAGGCAGCGCGAGAAAAGGACGGCTATAGCTATGAACTAAGTTGGAGATGTCAAACTATAATAGTTCAAGCCTTGCGCTTCACGGTGTGTTTTAGTCGACATGTTTTTACGTGTCGTCTAAATGTCTATGGAAAAATTAGTTCTAACTAATTTGACAGCTCTAATTTACTTCCGTCCCTTTCTTGTCATAATAGAGAGAAAAAGTGAGCAATAGCCTAAATTAAGTTTAGTTTGTGCACAACAGAATCGGCACCAATGATTGTTTGTGAGAAGCACTAAAAATACATGCTGTGACGACCCCAAATAAATTGGAAAAAGGGCAGAAGGATAATGATGATGAAATACAACAAATAGCCAAGAAAGGTCGAATGAAAGTAAGAGAAACAAAATTAATTGTACAGTTCATGATTGCTTGCTAAACGTAGTAGTTGCTCTAAGGGGCCGTTCAATAGGATTCCTTATTGAAAACGTTCACCTTTTGTTTTGAGACGTTAAGAATTCTAAATTGTAAGAACGCTAAATTAGGAAAAGTTGGTCCTTAAGGTGCATCCACACCGGAGTTACTTTTTGTGGAGCAACGATTGCAAATGTTAGTGGGCAACAACAACGGATAACAAAAATTTATAGCAACAGCCGCAAAAGTTAAAAGAAAGAAAAAAAGTTGAAAGTGATATCATGTTGCAAAATGTTGCTGCACTCTACAACTTCGGTGTGAATGCATCTTTAGGAAAGAAATAATAGGTAAACAAATGAATAACTATGAACTTGATGATTCTTTGTAGCCACGAAATATTGGTGTTGAAGACATCATGTTTACAAATGAGTCAGTAAAAATGCTGCACCAACAACAGTGACAACGACAAACAAGTGACCTGAAAAACTTGTGTTTTGTAAACATTAATATTATTGTAATCAATAGGCTACGTACAAAGAATAGAATAATGACACTAAACAGCCATTATTCTATTGTTAGGATAGATTAGTTAACCGATGCGACCTAGGTTTGCATGCAGTCCTGCGGCTGCAACCCTCCGGTTTGATCACGGTTTGATTGACATACATACGCGCGCGCGCAGGTACAAAGCGCGGTGGTGAGCCGGTGAACCGCCGTCAGTCGTCCCGCGCCCGTCGCCCGAGCGCCTGCGTCGCTGTGTCGTGTAATAAAACCGGCCCGAATGCCGGAGAACCAGTCGGCGGGATGGGGAGTCTCGGCGTGCTAGTAGCGCCATGTTGAAACATACGCAGCGGCCGCCAGCGGCGAACGATGCCGACCACCGCTACCAGAACATGCCGCGGCGGCCGCACCACCACCTGCCCCTCAACGTGTCAACCCTGGACTCGTCCAAGCACTCCGTCGGGGGCACCTCCGCGAGCGTCAGCCCTGGAGCGCAGCCACCGACGAATACCGCTCCAGTGTCAGTCATCGCCCCCATACCGGTTGCGTCTCCCCCGAAGCTGGCGAATGGAAACGCGACAGGAATCCCGCCTCCTCGGCCCACGGCCGTCAGGAATAGGAGCACGAGAGCGGCTACGGAAGAGGCCTTGACTTCACTAGCCTTGTTGTGCCTCGTCAGCTTGCTGCTGGCTCTCCTCGCGTTGTTGTTTTTGCTGAAGATATCAGCGCCCGCGACCAGTGCTCCCGAGGAGTTTGCAGTGGTATACGAAGTGACATTAGCGTTGTGTGCGTTGACGCTATCATTGAATCTTTGCTGTTTGCTCGTGTGTGCAATACAGTTCCTCTTTGCTGTGAAATTGGTGCATTCCCCTTCAGCGCCTAATGGAAGGTAAGTCTTTCAAACAATCTTATTTTGTTTACTTTACGGCCCTCAGAATCAGAACGATTTCTCCAAGAGATAGGAATCCGAAGATTACTAACACAAATATTATAATCTGTTAGGTTATTACTTTGACTTGCGGCATGCGTCGTTGGCTCAGTTCCGAACAGACTTATCTCATTCAGGTTATCTCTTACACAACGGCATAACTGTAAGAAAACTTCAAGTTTTCAACTCGACTATCGGGTTTTTAAGTATTTTTCGTATAATTAATGCTATAACTGTTGATGGCAGAACTTCTAAGGTTTTTTTTTGTGGAATTCGGCAGTTTGTTGAGATTTATTCGTTATCAGCGCGTGTTTGTGTGAGGTAGGCAAAGCAGGTGTTAACGGTCCGAAGTGGCAGTTATTCGTGAATAGTTCGATAAAAAAATGCTGTGTTCAACGGTTGATATTGGCTCGCACGCGTCTAGGCCGTTCTTTATCAAGTTTTTCAATTCACAATCCACATACGTATTAATATTGTTTTCAGTTGCGTGAGAATGCGATCCGTTATGCTATCAAATCAATGCGTTGTACAGTTTTATTAATTTGCTGAGCTCGTTAGCTACTGTTATCGTTTTTTCCTCAAGATGTTGATTGCTGCATGCATCCAATTGACTATTATGGCATTCAGAGCGGTTTACGCAATAAAGAATTTGAATTTGAATTACTCCCAAGGAATGTAGGTTTTTAATCTAATCTACCATTCAGTCCATACAAATTGCAATGGCTCAAATTCTAGAGCTATTCCCATTTATAAAAAGTTATTTAGGAAAATAAGCTGAAAATGATGAAACCATACAAATTGTCTGTATAACCTACCTATTCGATGTTTAGATATGTCAAATTGACATATCTAAACATTGAACACCATGAAATTAAAAAAAAAAAAACTTACTCACTTAACTCAAACTTCTACAGCCTCTCAAAGAGTTGTTGTGGCATTACAATCAGCTGTTCACAAAGTAGTCATACCACTAGCTGTAGTAGTTAATACTTTTATTACTGTCAAACAAAACTATATTATCACGTACTACATCTAAACTGTACCGGTTTATTTTCACGGTAAATGAGAGGCAGCATTAGGTGCACCTTATATTCCCTTATTAATGTTGGTGAAAGAAACCCTTTTAATCCATCACGGGCTTTCAAGCTACTAGCGAGATTTGATCCTCAGAGCGGAAATCTTCTGACCCTGAGTTTCGTAATGCCAATAATCCAGAAAGGTTTGAAGAAGTACACAAAACTTTTACAGATAATCGAAATAGCAAAATAAAGAATCCCTTTCAATAAAAACTTTTTTACAAAAAAATACAACCGACTTCCACAAACAACACTACAAAGTGAAAAATAACTTTAATTTCGGAAGTTGGTGTCGGTGTTAAATGTATTTTCGTTTTTTGCCACCGACTTCCGAAATTAAAGTTATTTTTCACTTTGTAGTGTTGTTTTTGGAAGTCGGTTGTATTTTTTTGTAAAAAAGTTTTTATTTTTCACTTTTTAGTTGTGTAGGTACCTACCCCACACAAATTCTAATACCACTATCTGCAAAACAAACTAGAACATCATCCATATAAAAGTGGGGAAAAAATACGTATTATTGAAGCTAAATCAAAAACTACCGAAGCAAAGTTAATCAATTTTATATGGGACCAACTGTGATGTATATATATATATACCCTCTCGAATAAAACAAAAAAAAACCAAATCGGTCGGTCTTCGAGTAATCGGGGAACATACATAAAAAAAAAAAATAAAAAAAAAAAGTTTCCGACGAATTGAGAACCTCCTCCTTTTTGAAGTCGGTTAAAAATAGAGAGAAATTTCAAAGCTATACAGTATTTTGGAAAAGCGAAGCATGTAGGACAGAGCATGCGACCCTACGTTACGTGCCTCAACCGGTATTGCTTTCCGGGTTGCCTGTATTTATACCGTGACCGCATAGCTCAGGGAGCACTAGCACAGAGACAGGTCAGAAAGTGCTATTTTAATGTTTTAGATAACGAAAATGTTATGAAATTGCTTGTGGAGAGGAAGGACCCAAAGTTTAGACGAAGGACCAAAAATGTGGTAAACTTGTTTTGAGTGATCAATGATGTTATTAGAAAAATGTAAATGAACTACTACCACAAAGAATTTAATTGGAACAATGCGAAAATTCCGTAAATTACCGGTCTTGACATAAATATTTGAGATCAAATCTATCGAATCTCGATTTTCGGTTTCGACTCTATTAAAAGGTACACAGCCTGTTGCAAATATATAACTTTACAATAAATTAGTCTTAAGACTGGAAGCAATTACTTCACAGTGTCCATACATTCACCAACCACATGCCAATGAGAGCTCATGGTCAAAGGACAGAGGTGTTTCAAAAGGCACAATAACAATAAACTAAGCACGAACACAAAATAAAGCATTAAGTAGGCAAATCATTTTCTACTTTGTACATGGAACCGGTTGCAGAGGTCTCTCGGTTCTGACCTTTGGCGACTGCAAATTGTTGTAAGCAATGCCATCAGCGGCATTCAGACACTCAGCTTATAATATCGAACTTGTAAGCAAAGATGCTGTTAGTACCAAAGGACCAAGATAATCCAGAATTAAGAAAGAAAGAAGAAAGAAAATACATTTATTTAGCAAAGACTAACTAAAAGGCACACAAAATAATAACAGCAGATTAAAATAAAAATAATAAAAGAATCAACATTTGCGTTTACAACAACAATAAAATTACGATGCAGGAATGTGTGCCTCACGGTTGTGCCAAAAAAGCCCAGTTCAGCAAAAATGCCAGACAACTAGTGCCTGACGCTGGCTTTCAACTGGACTGAAGTGTGAGGTAACGGACGTAAATTGAAGTACTTTTAATACGTTGGGCAAATTAAGAGCCAATCAATGTCAGATGTTTATTAACATATAAAGTTCAGATGCACCTAATTTAGATATCTAATGTTATCCACGCAATTGAAAACATGTCGAATCAGATAATGACAACATGGACACACGATAGTGCATCCGAAATTCGAGTTAGGGTAATTTCCCTAATACTTAACTGAGACCTCCCAGATTTTGAACCATATTAGAAGGTAGGAAGCAACTTGATACTTCTTGTATGGCTTGGAGTGATGCCAAACAATTGCGTTTGTAACAACAGATTGTCTTTAGTTGGTATATACACCTCATTAGAGAAAATATGCGTGAAACTTTATATAGAAATGACGATGATCAATGATTATGAATTTTGATGATGATGATGATGGCTTTTACTCTGGATGACAGTTTTCGGCATCAAAGGGTGCTTTTCCTATTTAAAGTTTGTTGCTTGTATAGACTATAGAGGCAAAGAATTTTAGTACCTATAATATTAAAACCGAATAAAATTTTGTATTAAGAGTATGTCTTTTTCGTCAGACATTCAACCATTATGTTTCTCTATATGTTTCCAACTAATCAATCCTCCTTTAGGAAAGGTAAGTACAAACCACATTCTAGACTTCAAGAGTCATGACCATTACAAGAAATCTATTCTCGTCGTTCTCATAGAAACACGACCAAAAGAATTCAAATAACATATTTCTCAAGAGCTATCGACTATAATTGCGTACAAACTTGTTTTCTAAGCAAGAATCGACCTGTGTTCATAATTTATGGCAAAATCAGGAGGCAGGTGCAAGACTCCAACGAGAAACGCGTAACAAACGATATAGCTACTCAACATTGAGATTGTTGAATAGCAAGAAAACCGGAGAAAATCTTCAATCTATCGCAAAACTAACGAATTAAGTTCATGCTATAAGGTTAAGTATTTCGGAGAATTTGTGTTTTGTTTAAATTGCAGAGAAATACAAAGCTGCTGTTACGGTTTCGCGTAATTATTTCCTTTACTTAATTTTGTAATAGCTTGACAATATTGAAACTGGAGCATATATCGCTCGGATTACTTAACAGGATATTGGAAAGATTGCTACTGATGATCTACAATTTGGTCTTTCGAGTCGGTTCATTTATTTTTGGGCATGTGGTCCTTGGTTAAGCAAGATTTAGTCTTTCTAAAGATTGACCTTTACTTCATTTACTATGTAAAAAGTTAGTAAAAGGAAGATGGAAGTAATCCCACTGCTTGTAAGTTGTAAGTTTAAATTTTATCAACTGTGAAATTATTCAGGATGAAGCCAGAAAATAAATTAGAGTCCTTAGAGAGAACGCCTAAGGTAGCAATAAACTAGCATAATTCATTATCAGTGTGCTTGAAATGAAATTGTGTGGATTCAACAGTTTTCAATGCACCTTCAAATAGTGCATGTCCACAGGTCAGCCAGCTCGCCCACATAAAATTAAAATAATGACATTATAAACACATTCTGGATACATTTTGTTCTATGAAACGTGCTTGAAATACTTATTAGTCAAATGTTACGAGTAAAGGCAATACATAAGCTACTGACGAAGTTATTTAGTATGGGAATAGCGTACATACAATTGATTTAAACTGTCGTAAGTAACTGTGCGTTGCAGTGGATTTATAGTTTGTAAACATTGTATGTACAATGCCACGCATAGCTAAGGGTGCTAACATACAACAAAATATAGCGTCTTGGAGTGGCGAAACCACGAAGCGCTTTATTGACTAGCTAATATTATTATTTTAGCATGATCTACTCCCACGATGGGCAAAATCTACCACTTCGTCGAAAGAGATGGCTGGATGAGCTATTTTAAAGGATTTGGCCAAAATTGCAGTAGACCAGAAAAAGTGGAAAGAGGGAAGGGAGACCTTTGCCCTGTGTGGGACAGTATAGGTTCATAATAATAAAAACAAGTTGATACCATTAGTAGTTCTTGAGATATCCAGCTGCGACAGACGGACAGACAGACTGAGTTGCACCATAAGGGTTCCTTTTTACCATTTTGGTATGGAATCCTAATGATGTACTCTCATATAGTTCGTGCCGATACCAGAAAAGTAAGTATATTAGTTGCATCTTCCAACATTTGACATTCAAGCGATGTCTTCAATCTACTATGCCGGAAAGATTTAAGGCCATAATGTTCTCTTCTTTCCTTCGCTTATAGAGAAACACAAAATCGAGACCTTAACGTCACGAAGGTCATCTTCAACCAGTAGTGGCCAGGGGCCGTTAGGCCTCTCTGCTTGCATGGTTTTGTCATAATTATTTTGTCAGTTTTTCGAGTTCTGTCTCTCGGACCTTACGAAAAAGGTAAAAAGATTGTACTGGCCTTCTGGCAAGACGATGCATTCACTAAAAGTATGGATGCATCGAGTTATTGTGATGAGGTAATGGATTTTGTGTAGACAGCCTTAGGCCACTCTGTGTTGTCCTGTTTAAATAATAATCATCTACATTTTACACTGAATAGTCTGATATAAGTTTAAATAGTATACGTACTGTAAAGCTTCGGGTAAGTTATAATTCACACTCCTTAACTAAATGGTTTTACGCGAAGCCCTAGATACGATCTATCTGACACTCTTGAAGAAAAACGAGCTTCACTTTTCTTCAAGAGTAATTCGATCTTTGAATCAGCCAGTATCTATGCTAAGGTTTGACTATATCATAAACCTGCATCAATGCAGCATCAATTGGGTAACCCAGTTGTATTAAAATTTTAACACAACTGGGGTACCCAATTGATGCAGCCCACTGTTTGTACATACTGAAAGAATACATAATTACGTATCTGTCTGTATTCAAACGGTTTTGTGCCAGTTTCTATGTTTTTGCATCTAGATTTTCATCTTTAAAGAAATCTTTGTTAACAGCTAAGTAGGGTGATTATCTTCGAACGTAGGTAGGTAATATTATTAGTATGTCAATCAATCAAAAAGTCTAGCATCTCCCAATTTATTATTTATAAAAAAATCTCTCGTGTTTTTAAAGAACACATAACAAAATAACCGTTTTACTACACTGTACTTACATCTACTATATATCCCTGGACCCCATAACACAAAACTACCATGTCTACAGTACTAAGAAAGAAAAAATCAAATAAAAGCATCCAAAAAGACCAAATCTTTCGAATGAGATTTCTCATGAGAACATGCGTTTAAAAAGCTTCTGCCTTTTGTTGAAGAATCTCGATCGTGTGAAAGAGAATTCATTTATTTACGTCTGATTCAACTTCATGCACTTATTCCTTGCAAGACCCTTCACGTTTATAAAACTACCTGCCCTGCGTATTTTGATTTAAATGATTTAATAATGTTTGTTTGGCAACAGATAAAACGTTTCTACCTACAAATCTGCTAGTTGTAGATCTTATAAATTAAGACTTGCAAAGTTACAAACCTTATTAGGTCTCTGCCTCAGTAAATCTTTGTTCAAATCCCATGGCATTTATTTTAATATTATGAACCGCCGCCGGTATCTGAAAGCCTGATGGTAGACTGGCTGGAGTAACCTTTTTAGCGAATGATACACTGCACCTAAGTATCTTCTAATATTTTGACAATAGCCACACTCAGCAGTAAGCTTGCTGTACCTTGGTATGGCTAATTGACCAACCTTGCTCTAAGAAAGGCGCACCTGCTTCTCTGCCTACCAATAAAGGAAATCCGTGATGTTACACATCAAGCCTCGTGAACGAACCTCGTATGGAATTTTGAATCGTAATTCTATCCGTATGTTCCATACCCGAGGTCATTCAAGACCGGTTCTTTCAATACCAATTACACAAAGAAAATTAAACCTTATTCAATTGCGAGAAGGTTAGGTTTATTTTGACAGAATTTGCCCTGATCAGTGAATTGTGATTGAAATATTCGATGTCAAATTAAGTGCTAGAATTAAGTCAGGTGAGTATTCAAATGTCTAGATAAATTTGGTCGAAAATTCTGTATTCTGATTGAAAGAAATTTAAAATATTGGTATGTGTATCCCTTGAATGCTCACTGTGGTGGAGCATATACCATCGAATGACCTATAACAGTTATCCCATAAAGAGCTGTATTTTAAGAATCCATAGATGTAGATCTGTCTACAGTCGATAAGACAGTTGAAGGGAAAATAGAAATAGAAACAAGCAAGGAGAACGAAGTCCATCAAAGACTAAAAGATGACTTACTAATTGGAAAAGGCGTGGTAGATGAAGAAATAATTCTTCTAGTTTGTAGCGAGTGCGTGATGAGGATTCCTTGACAACCATATTTCTAACAGATATAGGGTGTATCAAAAAGATATGGTCAAATTGAATTGTCGTCCCATACATTTCGGTCGAGTAGGTATTGAAACTTTGTGCGGGACAGCTGATATTTTTTTTTCTCGATTACGATGTTGGTATCATGGAGAATGTTGTTCAGTTTGATGGTCTGTAGACTGTACCACACCCTTCAATTTAACCACACCTTTCTGATACACTGTATATCATAATGAAGACTATAGTCGTGTCATTGGTTGTAAGCACTGTTCCGATTATATTATAATATAGCAACTGAGTATGTAATTAACTGTAATAATATTAGTGAGCGATGATGGGTTTGCGACCTTTCACCATAGATTTTTTCTAAAGCAATTCTTGGTACCGTTCATAATCTGTTATTTTCGGGTCGATAAGAAAAATATCACGATTAATCTATTAGGTACACATTCCTATTTATCTATTTTTATTGTTATGGAAGGTATTATGTCAGAAACAGATTGTGTTGTTGATTGTAGCTTTTGCTGAATAAAGCGACTAGGTCTTACATCTAGGAAAATAAATGTCTCTACGCTTCGATCTTCATTTGTTAAGCGACATTAATTTCCACCTTTCTAAGATCTAGATTCTCATAAAATTTATATCCAACAAGATCTAAAATAGCCAATTTATGAGCCCTAATCTCATCCTTTACAAAATCCATACAACATCTTTCTGGCGTGGTGGACTACGGACCAGTCTCGCTCACCGAGAGGAGGCCTGTGTCCTATCCCAGCAGTGGGAACATTATAGGCTGATTATGATGATTATGTTCTTTCTAGCAATTCTTAAGAACAATCACTGTTGGATATCAATCAAAATACTCATAAATAAGTATTTTGATTGTAGCATGTTCCTAAGTGTCATTATTTTTATCGAAATATCGATTCGCCACGTGCATACGCTTATAAAAACACACAGATTCAAAGTTAAACACTGTCTTTACGTCCAAACTATAAATTGGAACTCATCGAAATAAATTCCAAATACAAAAGTGAAAAAAAAAAACCAAGGGCCAGTCCTTGAGCAAGGCCGCTCGGGCTATCCCAATTATTTCCGGTCATCTACGAATCAAGTTTTTTAGAAACATTTCTGTGGTAAGGCAACTTTTAAATTCCGAGAAGTATGTATCATTTTGATTTAATGTTGTATCCGTTTGATAGAGAGAGTTTATAAGCAAGGCGGTTTTTAATTTATTCTCTTTACAATGTAATATTATATGATTGGAGAACTTATCAAATCAGGAGCTACATCCTGCTTTGATATGTCTTGCTAGTCAAAGTTATGAATTTATTGGTCCTATGGTCCGTAAATTCATTTCTACTATTTCATTGGATAAATCAATTTCATGTTGTTTTTTTTTCAGCTTGCCGACCCCACATATATTTTGTTAAAGGCAATAAAGTAAAATATATTCTTCATTAATTGTGAAGATACAGAACTCGTAAGTTAAATCAAATAAATCAGGAAACATGAGTTTAAAGACATTTCCGCGTCACCGATATCGATTTACCACTCAATATTTAATCGCATGTTTTTCAACACCATCCTGACTGAACTGAGTCATCAATACAGATTCATTACTTCAGTTTATAAACACCTCTACACGTGCTAAGTTCACCGACTCTGACTGTTGTTAATGTGGACACATTTGTATAATTACTGTTACGGCAAGTGTCAATGGAGCTTAAGATAAAGGAGTTAATGAGTTGGAAAAAAACACGAAGATTATGTAACATTCGAGGATCATGCATCGGGTGTTTTGTTTGAGGAGCGTTGACAACAGGCAACACCTCCTAATTCGTAAAAAGCACGACTACACAGTGGTTTATCCATAACTATCTTTTGTATAGTGGATTATTTTTATTTAGAGATCAGAACAACCAAATATAATGCATTTTAGAACTATCGAATGAGTCAAATGTGTACGGTTAAAAATAAGGAGAGTACTAGACTGGACCATACTACGGACGCAGGCACTGGAAGTAGCCAAACATAAACAGCACCCTAATTGCGTAACACATTATCAATCGGAGTTGGTTTCATTTTGACAGTTCAACAACATTCATTGCGTTATTTACGTTGTCGAGCAGACAAATTCGATCATATGAAGCAATGGATTAGCAATTTGTTTCAAAATGCAACCAACTCCGATCGATAATGTGTTACGCAATTAGGGTGCTGGTATGTGAAACTGAAGCATCAGGTAATAATTACAATCTCCAAGATTGCATAGCAATTAACATTGCGAAAGTTGTTATAATCTACATTAAAACTATTAATAGAACTGACATTTAAGAATCAGTGCCACTCTAAATTCAATTTCGACCGCTTGAAATATCTCAAATTAATTTACAATTTGTTAGATTCCATTGATTGAGCATTTGAACTGAACTACAAAATAGTATTAAAAAAATCAATGAAGCGGTTAAAAGTGTCATTTCTTACTTTGAATGGCTTAAAATTCCTGAGTAGTGGTCTTCTTTGACCTAATGGCTGCTGCCAAAGCTTTGCTATAGATTTCTACTAGACGTGCGTGGAAAAACAGCTTTACCACGCGTAATGTGCCAAGTAACTGTCTGTCATCTTGCCTTAACAATGATTAGGAAAACCAGGTCAAACACAGATTGTTGTTAGCCATCCTAGATATAACTAGAAGGGTTTGTTGAATGATCTACAAGTTACATTCAATCAAAATTTAAACCACGTGTTTTACGTGTAGGTATTTGATGGGAAATCAGATTTCTTTTATCTTTATTGATTAATTTTATTATGGGTCCCAAGATAATCCCTTGGGGCACACCAATAATTATGTAAACAATTTTAAGTATTCTTTATAGATATTCGCTTATAGGAGTTATCGTTGCGATAAGTCTGTTTTTGTCTTGCTTTCGCAACACCTAATCACAAAATGCATTTTCAGCGTCTAGAACAATTTGACTTAAAGGCAAGTATTTAGAACGCTTCCCTCAAAACTTGCTTCACACTTTTTCATAAAACCTGACATTTAACACCGTGTCGGATATAAGTCGACGACACTGTTGTAGTGTTCTGCTCTAGTTATATTGAATGTGTAACCGAGCCGAGTGAATCTGCCGTAGCCTATGAGTTAGTTATGCCTTGCTGGGTCTGCTGTGACCAACTTATAATTGCTGGGCTGTAGATCGTGACTGGACATTGTCTGGGGTTTTGGAGTTGGGTTTCTGTACTTTATGAATGAAGTAAAGAATAGGTCGTAGAGAATTTCTACAAACCGAAGTAAAAAGCATATTTCGTTCAACTTACTGACAGTTTTTGATCTTGTGTATACGTATGAAGTAATAAAATAAAAATATGAAGTAGAATGTGGTATAAAGTAGTATAATTTAAGAATGTTAGAAATTTACTTGGTTTTTTGTCTGGCTCCCAAAAGAGTACTTACCGTTTTTCTTATTCCATTCTTAAAAGTCACAAAATTAATAAAAACTTTTTTCCAAAAAAATACAACCGACTTCCAAAATCAACACTAAAAAGTGAAAAATAACTTTAATTTCGGAAGTCGGTGTCTAGTTAAATGTATTTTCGTTTTTTGCCACCGACTTCCGAAATTAAAGTTATTTTTCACTTTTTAGTGTTGATTTTGGAAGTCGGTTGTATTTTTTTGGAAAAAAGTTTTTATTTTTCACTTTTTAGTTGTGTACCTACCCCACACAAATTCTAATACCACTACCTGCAAAGCAAACTAGAACATCGTCCATATAAAAGTGGGGAAAAAATACGTATTATTGAAGCTAACTCAAAAACTACCAAAGCAAAGTTAATCAATTTTATATGGGACCAACTGTGATGTATACCCTCTCGAATAAAACAAAAAAAAATCCAAATCGGTCCAGCCATCTTCGAGTAATCGGGGTACATAAAAAAAAAAAAAAGGTTCTGACGAATTGATAACCTCCTCCTTTTTGAAGTCGGTTAAAAATATTTAAATTTGAACTCTACTCACCCGAGATTCTTCCCTTGATTTGTAATTCCACGCTTAACATACTTATCGACATTTCCATATCGATGCTCTTAAACACGTTACTACCTGTACCAACACGTTTCTACTGATTTTTGTGACTTCAGTTGCACCTGGCTTTGATAAACGTCTTATCTCCTTCCTGTGAAGGGATGGAAGCATAAAGAAATAATTCTTGCCGACACTATAGTTGAACAGATTACAAGTTATTTCCGCTATAAAGAATGTTACCTTCACCGGTGACCGGATTGCAAGGGTCAATGTCTCTTCTCTTATAGTAAGTCAATGATCATTACTGTCTTGACTGTTGTGCTTAGATATTTGAGTTATGTCATCATTCTTATTACTATTGGCCTACTGTGTATTTGCTTCATTGTCTGAAATTACAGCTTCTAGAGGATTATCAAAATCCATTGCTTCATTGGTTAAAGGTCTGTTGAAGTTCTCAGTAACGTGTGTTTAATATTTTAATTATGAATATGGCCTCAGGGTTACGTATTCGTCATTCACAATTTCCTCCATAAAAACGCGAGAGGCGCCAATAAATTACTAGTGTTATAGAACATATTATACCTACGCCATGACCTTGATGACGACAGGTTTAAACCGAGCGGAACATTAGCAGTTGTATCTGGTGACATGACGTTACCTGAATATGTTAATTGCTGGCCAGATTAAATTTTATACCGATGCGGATTTATTAGATTCTACAAAGTAGGCCTCTCTATAACACCTACACTTTTTGCCATCATTAGCTTATTTTTTCCGTAATAAATTGAACAATAATTTATTGTGCCTACGATATTTTTCAACATTGAAATAGGAGAAGTCAGTCGGTACCTAGGTACTTCATTAGAGATAAAATTATTGTATTTTTCCGGAGTGCGTCGTGATCGGCCTGCAATTTAATGATTAGGTAGTTAGTCCTCATAAAGAACTTGTGTCTGCTGGTGACAGTACCCACTATTATGAATGGTCGACTATTAATTATTCAATACCAACGTGTTATTCATGGAATGATCATGTTCATGTATATGTAAGTAATGATTAACTAACACTACGCCATCACCAGGTATCTATACTGTTATTAAAATAATTGTAATAATTTAATTTAGTTATTGTTAATTCCACGGTGTTTTCATTGTTGGATATACACGATTCGTCAGTTATGATGAACTCATTACATTACCCTATGTGACTTTACTTGCACGAGCCGTCTGGGAAGCGAAGCCATGCGTGCAACAGAGATATCAAAACTTTTTGTGGGAAGTCCAACTTACGGAGGGAAGAATATAAAAGGAAACATACCCTTGGTTTTTTTTTTTTCCATTACACATAATGTCTGTCTGTCTTGCATCGGTTACGTGGGGTTTGTGGAATTTGTCCCCAAGACGCCATTTTAGATATTAATGGATACGTCGAAAATAGCGCTAACTATCGTCAAACCAAAAAAGCGTTGTTTCACAGACAATCGGTTTTTTATGCAATGTGTTTCGCTTCGTATTTAACGAACATCTTACGTCGTCATTATTTGACGAAGGTACGTATTTTACGGCCCTAAGGGCGGGTTGTATCACGTCCACTTAACGCACGCGTATACGTCAAAAATGGCGCTAACTATCGTCAAACCAAAAAAGCGTTGTTTCACAGACAATCGGTTTTTTTTTTGCAGTGGAACAACGCTTTGTATTTAACGAACGTTAAACATTTTACGTCATCATTATTTGACAATAAATGACGATAAATACAAAGCGTAAAACACTGCATAAAAAACTGAGTGTCTGTCAACCAACGCTTTCTTTGGTTCGACGATATTTAGCGCCATTTTTGACGTATACGCGTGTGTTAAATGGACGTGAAACAACCCGCCCTAAGTGCGGATGTCACCAATGCAACTGAACGCGGTTCTGACAGCTCTTGAACCACGTTCAAGAGCTGTCAGTGTCAACAACAATTTTGATACTGACAGCTCTTGAACGCCGTTTAGATGTGCTGAACGCGTTCAGTTTTATTGGTGAAATTTGCCCTAAAACGACATTACCACACGAAGATAATTTGATCGACCGGAAAATTCAACAAGATAAGTACCAAGAGACAATAAATTTGACTACTTATTAATTTTGAAACCTTTCACTTCAATGTATTTTGATGATCCAATTTCTGCTGATGGCTCAAGTCATTGTTCTTAATCGAATATGCTTTTTGTGCACTTTAACCGAAGCGAGCTGTGCTTCTCCACGACCACAAAGTAGGTATACTTTTCCCAAGCTGGTAATGAATATGATTCAAAAAGTTATATAGGAGAATGCACGGTACACCATTGTAGACTGAATCACCAGGTACCCCAGTGGTCACACGAGTTTATCCAGTACAAACACTGATGTGAATTGATCTCGTAAAATACCTACCTTAGATATGATACCGTGTTTCTTCTCAGAATAGTCAGAAAGAAAACACCGGCCTCTTGTAGTTAAAAAAAAAAAATTTGACTTGTAAAAGTGTTTGTATAAACTAGGTACTTACTTACAAAATATATATATATGTACAGTGGATTCGACGCTTATCTCAATTCACAGCATGCATGAAAAAACGAGATGGAATGACCTAATCTATACAAGAGACACATTCTTAAAAGGTTAAACTGTTCTCGCCACAACAGGTTCCCATTATGGTCTGATTAAATTATAATAAAAATATATCACTGAGCATAAATAATTGAAAAAGGTGGATGTTGAAGAAATTTACGTAATTCTTCTGTGGGTGGTCCGTGATTAAGGCTTGTGTTGGCTGAAAGCATGAGGTAAACGGAAATAAAAACTCAATAGAGCGTATAAAATAAGTTTGGGCACTGCAACCTCTTTTCCCACATATAAAAGTAGATAATAATAAAGAGCGACAATAAACACTAACGTCCTCTTAGATATCGACGCAAAAAAGCGGAAACGTATCTAGTTTTTTTTTTTTTACTTTTCATAGGTACCTACATAATATTTTTCTAAGTAGGTACCTACCTACAACCTAATAGTCAGTCGTTTCTTTACTTATATTTCAAGTTCGCTAGGTCACCAGACGTGGGTGAAACGGGCTTGCCCACGCGCATACTCATTATTTAGTTCGAAGAATCCTCATATTGCTGTATTTGAGACTATATTATTTAGTATTTCTACTAGTGGCTTCTACTCTGTTCCAAAAGTATCTAATGAAACTGTAAACAAATCCTGTTCAGGTTAAATTCTTATGCAATCACATAACTAGTAACACGTTCATCTATATTTAAAAGGTTTCAACTCTAAATCCCACCACTTTTTTTAACAACACTTTTTTATTGTTTGAATAACTTATTAAATTGTAATTGAAACAAGTATTTAGGTACTATTATTATTAAGTTTTTTTTTAAATCAAGCTTTTATACGCTGGATATCATATAACACCAGAGCCCTTGTCAAGATGAATCAAATGAGCCCAAACTCGATAGGTTTGCGGCGTTTTGTTACTGAGTTCCTGTGGCCACCTTCCGGCTCCGTCATCAGATCAGTTTGATGGTACCAAAATATTGCACTGTCACCGATTTTACATACGTACGTCTTTCAGCTCAATCTAACACCGGGAAGTGGGTCAAAAACTGCAAAATTCCAGGACATAAATACAAGTGAAGTTAAATATAAGCTTTTACGAAAATTTTGGTCATAAAATTCAATGAATGAATGAATGAAATGGACCGACCCCAGCGTCGTTTACTTGATCTCTCGATTACTCGAATGAACCCAAAGATTCACACTAACCCCGCCCCTGTTGTCTCATGTTACATGGTGCAACAGAGACCATTGCATGTCAAGGAGCAGACCGGGGGCGCGATAATGGCAAAGAAGACGTGCCTTTATGTTATGGAAGGATTATTGAGCCGGATATGCATCCTATAGTAAGCAATGTAATTGCGGAGACCACAAATGTCGAATAAACAACATCTTTTAGGTGATTTAAAATTAGAATTTCGGTATTTAAAAAATAAACCAAAGCACTCTATTGTAATTGACACTAAAAATTGGCATCCACAGATACGTTTTCTGAACCATTTATTTACATTTTCATCAGATACTTTTCAAACATACTATAGTTTTTATGTCTCATAATGTCATAAATCATAGTTCAAAGTATTTAATAAAATATTTAAATGGCTCTTTTAATTAGGTAGCGTGCCGTATTATATTCCTTACGTACTATATACGTTCGCAAATTAAGATTATTGTGGGAAGTGGATTTTAAAGAATGTTAATTTGTCTCTTTTATGGTCAATAGCTTTATTTCTGGTAGTACATATTTACAAGCTTTTAAAGATGAATAAATAGGAGTAGTTACTGAAAGTTATATAGAACACAGGAATGTAGTAATTACAGACGTGGATATAACTGAGTGGCTTACTTATGTACCTACTATGTACAGACGCCAGCACATCAAGCTACTGCAATCTGTCAAATTTCTTTAATAGATTTTCATCTTTATCGCTAAAGCATTAGATTCAAGGTTGATTGGGAAAATTTGACACTTTCGGGTGGCTTGACCTCCTAGCGTCTGTACTAGGCTTACAATATTCAGGCACTAAGGTAAAGTATTTAACCTCATTGCGATTGTTATTATAGCAGATTATATTATTTTTTTTTAACTTGAAATTATTAAAGTTCGATTTTAAAATAATAGCGAATCCAATCACAACCACTACAAAATGGCATGTTTAATTAAATTCCAATTAGCTCGATAATTTGAACACTACTAATGACATTGCATGTTTAAATAAGTAAGCCGAAGATGTGATCACAATGGAAAGGATTGAATCCTTGGCCATTTGACCTCTGTAAAATTATATAAAACTTGCATAAAATGGAGGTTCCATTAACTATGTTTACAGAATCAATTTGTACAGCATTTTGAAAGTTGTATCGTGCTAAAAGTATTTAGATGGTCTCGTTGTCGTATTGTCCGTAACACGTTATTTGGAAGTTTCGAAAGGACGAATTTCAATAAAAGAATTATCTGACCCTGAACTCCGTTTGATGTAACCATAAAAATATCTTTCTTATATCTATGGATATAACTAAAAGATTAAAGATAGAGTGATAAACAAAATGAAAAACCGGCCAAGTGCGTGTCGGGACACGCTCAGTAATAGGGTTCCGTAGTGCACGCCGCCGCCCGTTGTTATTCGAGCGTAAATATTATTAATTTAGAAATCATTAATAACAATGTTATGACTTTACTTTTGCATCTTGGATCGGAATGCTGGGCAGTGAAGAAGACGGATGAAAAAAAATTGCATGCAGCGGAGATGAAAATGTTGAGATGGATGTGTGGAGTGACGAGAATGGATAAAGTGAGAAATGAGTATATAAGAGGAAGTTTGAAAGTGGCGCCAGTGACAGAAAAGTTGAAAGGAAATCGTTTGTCTTGGTATGGGCATGTAATGAGGAGAGACGAAACGCATGTGACTAAAAGAGTGATGAATATACATGTTGATAAATGGAGAGGCAGAGGAAGGCCAAAGAAAAGATGGATGGATTGTGTGTGGAATGTTATGAAAGAGAAGGGAGTGAATGATAGCGTGACGGTTGACAGGGGAGAATGGAAGAAGACAACGTGTTGCGCCGACCCCAAGTAATATGGGATAAGGGCAGGAAGATGATGATGATTTTACTTTTGCATATTTTTACATGGTTCATAAACTTGTATTTACTACCTGTTTTACACAACTAACAACGTTATATAAGTAATTTTTAATGGAATTTGTACGAAATTTTACTGTTCCAAGTACATTTTACAAGTTGGTTGACTATTACTCGTAAACTTGAAAGCCTACTTAGATGTGATAGTTTTCATTTTAATTTCGTTACACTTAACTCTAACAAAAATTAGCACTTTAAAGCTTAATATTTCAGAAACGGATCCCTAAATCGAAAAATTGTTTTTACAAACCCGCAATATTTTTCAAAGACCTATCCAACACACTATGGGGTAGACGAGAAAAAAAAAAACATCCCAACTTTACGTGTACTCGTACAGAAAAAAATTTTTTTCTCAATGTTTTATTTTACCACTTTGTCGGCGTGATGAATATGTATATCCATGCCAAATTATAGCTTTCTGGTACTAAGAGTCACTGAGCTCTCTGTCTCTGTCTCTGCGGTCGGATGGACAGACGGACGGACATAACGAAACTATAAGGGTTCCTTGTTGACTACGGAACCCTAAGAAGGAAATAAACTTTGAGAAAGACGCAACGCACAAGTCGTAAAAATAGATTAAGTATAAAAGATTTTTTAAACAACAAAAAATTGTTTTATTTTAAGCAGAGAGCCAGTCCAAAGGTAGAGAAAATAAAGGTCAATTCCTCTGTATAGGTATTTTAATCTTAAAGAAAAAATAACTAAATTATAAGAAGACCCGGTCGCGCGGAAAACTCTGCTTGCGCGATGCAGCATTTTTGTGACGTCAGGTGTTTGCAAAGAGATGTCAGCAGTGACGGGGTCAATTGGGCCAATGCCGCCGGGGTCGCGGGTAGTTCGAAAGAGATACCGTGGCCCTGGCACGGGCAGAACTGGCGGGAGAAGTCATTTGATGATTTCCCATCCACAAAAAAAAAAAAAAAAAAAAAAGGTGTTTGATGCATAGTTCGCATGTGGCGTTGAACTTTGAAGTAAGTAAATCCAGTTTATAGCTAGGTATACAATTACTGACAGAATTTGAACACCTTTGCCACCCTAATGCTACTTGATACCAAACATATCGACATGAAGCCTTCCAAGTACCATTTCTTTGCTTGCTCCTTGAGGAAGTAAGTTAACACCACGGAAGTGTAACACTGGATATAATGTAATGAAGGAAATAGCGTTAATGATATTAAGAACAATTAAGAGCCACCTACAGTACAACGCGGGTATTTGGAGTCCTAGTGAGGCCAAATACAGTTTCATGCTAGAGCGGATACAAAACAAATATGTTAGGTTCATGTATAAAAAGTTATTTGGAGTGTATCCGGGATACCCGTTATTGTATCCTACCTTATTTATTTTGGGCATGGTAGGCTATACAAAATTAGAAATTAAGCGTGAACTTGCACTAGCCACATACCTGTTCAATGTTATAAGAGGAAAAATATCTAATATAGACATTCTGCAGTCGATTATGTTGTGCGTGCCCAACGAGTATGTAAGCAGGCGCCGGCGGCCGCAGCTGCTGGTAGTGCCGAAAGCGCGCACCAATCTTCTCCGTCGTGCTCCGCTAACGCGTGCGTTGTGCACTCTCAACACGGTAGCTATGAGCTTGGACCTCTTCTCTTGTACACTGAACGACTTTACTATAGTAACCTCTAGACTGCTATGTTATCCAGATCTGCCTGTGTATTGTTATAGTTAGTAACTAAGTACCTAGTTTTAATATTTTGTTCAGTTTTTTTTTTGTTATGTACCACTCTATCAATTTAGGTTAGCCTGTAAAGATAGGATGTGATGTTAAATAAATAAATAAGTTAATGAAGACGTTGCAGAAGGCTAAACTCAGCGTCAGCAGTGAGTGGAACTAAGCTGTCAATGTTGATGATGATGAACAGATGAAGTTCATCAAAATTGTTAAAAGGAATGGAAGAAAGTATACGACGCAATTTCAGACAAAATACATTAGATAAAATAAAGTAAAATTATTTTTTCTGGCTGATAAAATAATTACGAAAGGCTCGCTTCTGAACGCTAAGACGTTATGAAGACAATAAATTCCGCAGTAATCTGGAATGAAATCAGTAAAGCTGAAGAGTATGTTTGTTCGTATTTTTAACCGACTTCAAAAAGGAGGAGGTTCTCAATTCGTCGGAACCTTTTTTTTTTAATGTATGTTCCCCGATTACTCGAAGATGGCTGGACCGATTTGGATTTTTTTTGTTTTATTCGAGAGGGTATACATCACAGTTGGTCCCATATAAAATTGATTAACTTTGCTTTGGTAGTTTTTGAGTTAGCTTCAATAATACGTATTTTTTCCCCACTTTTATATGGATGATGTTCTAGCTTGTTTTGCAGGTAGTGGTATTTGAATTTGTGTGGGTAGGTACACAACTAAAAAGTGAAAAATAAAAACTTTTTTACAAAAAAATACAACCGACTTCCAAAAACAACACTACAAAATGAAAAATAACTTTAATTTCGGAAGTCGGTGGCAAAAAACGAAAATACATTTAACTAGACACCGACTTCCGAAATTAAAGTTATTTTTCACTTTGTAGTGTTGTTTTTGGAAGTCGGTTACATTTTTTTGTAAAAAAGTTTTTTGAATAGGCTAATCTCTGCCCACCAGTCGGATTTGAAAAATTCTTTTTGCATTTGATAGCCCAATTTTTGAGGAAGGCTATTTAACTTCACGCTAAGAACATTAGGAGCCGAGCAAAAAAAAGTTAGAAAGAATTCTAGCCAAAAACGAAGTAATAGCGCGGGCAAGCGATGTGATTCAAGTATTCAAGAGTGGTCAAGATTTGGCATGGAGATTAGATTTTTCTCACCGTGCCAAATCTTGACCCGATCTGAAATGAAGAAAAGACAGGGTGCTAGTTCATTCCCCTCTTCTATATTCATTTTATCACACTAATATTGTAAGGCGAAAATTTGTGAGTGTGTGTGTGTGTGTGTGTGTGTGTGTTTGTATGTTTATTACTTCTTCACGCTCTAACGGCTGGACCGATTTGGATGAAATTTGGTATGTAGATAGCTTATACCCTAGACGAGCGCGGTGTGAATTGGGTCCGTGGAGTCATTTTACCTAATATTGTACGTGGTATGAGTTCTATACCAAGAAAATATTTTTATATTATTAACGTTGTTCCATCACTATTAAGTAATAATAAAAAAATATTTTCTTGATATAGAACTCATACCACGTACAATATTAGATAAAATGACTCCACGGACCCGATTCACACCGCGCTCGTGTGAGCGGTTATCACATGGCGCAGATAGTTTACTTAATAAAACCGATGACAGTTCAATTGCCTTCAGTAATCTCGTCTAGCATTGTATGAGGTAACAGGTTTACATTGCTACGGATTCCGACCTCGGTGCATAGACAAAGAAATAGCGGTCCTAGCATATAAATTAGATGCATATATTGTAGTGCTCGTCGCGTTGCCGTTGGTTAGTACATCGGCATTTGTGTGATGGTAATGGGGGTACAAATGTTACATTAATAAATTAATAGCAGATTGAAGCCTTTAACTTGAAGGTACAGGACACACTAAGGAAGGCGGGAATGCTGGCTGGAATACGAGTGGAAATGAGAAATATTCAAATACAACTACAAAAATAATAAAAAAAAAAAACAAAAAAATACAGACGAATTTTTCTCAATGGGGAGTATTGGGGAGAGACATGCCAATTTATCCTGCTAGGAGTTGCATTGTCGGCATCGCTGGTGGTGACGGTCTATTCTGAAAAATCTCAAATCTCAACAATGAAAACTTAGGTGAAGTGAGTTCATTTCACCTAAGTTTTCATGGTGAGATTTTTACAGAATAGATCGGCTGTTTACCTATCAAACACTATATTTTTTTAGGGTGACAGCGCGTACAGGCGACTGTTACCATCGATAATTGCGTCATCTACAATTAGCTTTGCCTGTTCCTTCCCATTCGTCCATTTTTTAAATCGACAAAAAAATTGGGAAACAATTTGGGAATTTTTCAAAATTCGTATCCATTTTGCGACTATTCCAAGCAAATAAATTGAGCTAAACTGTTTTATTCGCTCATTCCGCATTCTGAAGATCATAAAAATTGCATGCAATGGCTTCACTTATTTCCTTTAATTGAGTACAAACTGTTTTTTCTGTTCTGTGAGTACAAACATGAACCCCTTTAAACGTTGCTCAAAGTTAAGTACGAGGTCAGCACATCAAGCTACCCCAATCTGTCAAATTTTCCCAATTGAATATGAACCTTATTCCTATGTGGTAAAGTTGAAAATCTATCAAAGAAATTTGACAGATTGGGGTAGCTTGATGTGCTGGCATCAGTAATTAATGATTAGCAGCAGTTTAACTATATTTTTTGACGTTTAAACGTTTCTTGCCTTTAGGCAACGTTTAAAAATAAAACCCGAAGAGTCCAGATATGAGTTCAATATCCAGGTCAATCCAATAAATGGTTGTCGAGATGCGGAAATTGCACCATTAACTCATCAATAACATTTCGAGCTTCCTGTACAAGTGTTCCTACATGTTAGAAATATTTATCTCTTGAAGACTGGTCCAATGTTTGTAAGTGTTTGGTCCAATTAAATGATTTATTTATTTATTATTATTATTATTTTAACCAGGCGTCAGAACCGAACTGCATTTAGGTAAGTTGAAAATTGGAGCTCAAATGCAAATAGAATAACGTCAGCAGATCAACCAGCGATTGAGAAGTTACTTTGCTAAGTGCAAGTCTTAGAATAGAATAGACATTTATTTTGCAAATATGGGTAATACATAATAGGTGTTAAGATACATTAACACAGCCGTATGTCACCATTCGGCATGCAAACATTTATAAAATAAAATAACAAGAATAATTATTAACAGGATTATTGAGAAAATTGATTATAATTGATTATTATTGTCTGTGGTCCAATTTAGCGAAACGCTTGAGCAGTCGCAGAGTCTGCTTCAGCATTACTGGGGGCTTACTATGAGCTCATAGAGCAGGGCAGAAGTTGAACGGTTCCATTGTGAGAGAGAGACGGAGCTATATACGATCACCATCCTTCTTCATCTTAAAAAAAAAAAGAACTTATTGCAGATAATATAATATAATATAAAATATAATATTGCAGATAATATAAAAGATAATCTGTTACAATCATAGTCATTGGTTGCAGAGTTTGGTTGGTTTGGTTTGTTTGGTTGGCTGTTATTTTGGAACTGTTATTTCCCAAGAACTGAAACAGGTTTCTAATTTTACCTGTTACAGACCACCTCTATTTTGAAGTTAAAACTTCTTTAGGCGCTTTGAACGATTTTTGGTAATAGGGGAAAATCTTATGAGTTCGCGTCACGTCACGCAACATGCTAATGTGACGTGTTGCGCTGTCAACTTTTCACTTCTGTCGGCAGCCCCATGACTGACTATGTTTTTTTAAGGACTCACGACGAAAGATTTCTTGTGAGGGTCTGAAAAACTGTATTTTACAGTTGAAATGCAGTCCAGTCACCGCTGCATAAAAGATGCATACTTTTGAAATATAACAGCCATTACAAAAGATCATTGTGCAAAAATAAAGGTGATCACAAAAGATGACTTTTACAAGAATTTTTTTACAAAAAGATTGCAATATTGGCGTTAAATTGATGACACGGACCGGGAAGCGTGACTTTTTGAGGATTTTTACAGTAGCGAGTCATATTACTTGGCTTGTCTAGGTAATACTAGAACTTATAACAATGTTTCTTGCTAGCTTTTGCCAGCGCCTTTGCCCGGGTGGATGTCGGAAATTATCCCACGGGAACCGTACATTTTTCCGAAACAAAAAGTAGCCTATGTGCTATTCCAGGCAATAATCTACGAGTATCTCTGTGCCAAATTTCATCCAGATCCGTGATTGAGTAACAAACATCCATCCATCTAAACTTTCGCATTTATAATAGTAGTAAGATTATTAGGTATCGTCACGCTTAATGTATTTCCCGCTGTCCCCATAACGTACATTCGGCTAACGGGTACAACGGGAAGCAAACTTTTCACGAGTCGTTGTCCTCTAACTAACTAGTTCGGTTCTTGATAGCCTGTTAAAAATAATCTCTTTTTTTCCACATTTTTTTTTTCTGTAAAATCTAGTCGTTTCTGGCACTCGCTGGCCGCTGCCGCGGCACCGCTCGCTTCGCTCGCTCGGCTCATGCGTAGAAGGTCACAGTTTTAACCTAACCTAACCTATATATTTTTTGTCATAACAAATCATTTGACCAAAAAGACCAAATGTTTATTGTCTAAAGATTGTTTGCTGTAATAAATCATTTGATTAAATACCAAATAAAAAACTTTGTTTGATGGGTAAAAGACTCACACATAATACTACACAAAAAAGAAAAAAACGGGGACTGTGCGCAATAATTTTTACTTATTTTATTCAACTAAGTATATTAACGGGGACAGTGTACGGGGACAACGGGAAGTATTTTTAAATATTTAATTGAAGTACCGCTGTCCCCGTAGGACGGGGACACTGCGTACGGGGACAACGGGAACTACCGACACATCCACACCTCAAATCTTCAATCTCACGAACACATACTTGTACTCTTATAAGTAGTGAGTCGAAATAATTGTTATAGTAGTGACACACTTAAGTCCTAAGTTTTAATATTGTATAGCAATAGCTAAACACTATCCCCTGAGATACAGGTTCCCGCCTAGTTCAGGGGCTAGGGTCAATATTTTGTGCACCTTTTATAACCACCACAAAACAAAATGTTTTAGTAAGTACTTATCACGTTACCTGTTCTGAAATTGTACTTTGATGGTGAGAATAAACAATTTTTTTTATTTTTTTTTTTTAATTTTAACACACCAACACAAAATTGTATATTTTCACGAAGTTGAACATGATACAATTCACATACAAATAATATGTTAGTATACCCTGCCTAGATATCTCTTTTGTTGACTGTACCTATAAACTGGTAATTAATTGTAGTTGTGCATTAATTTCAAAGAAATACAAATAGTTTTTCCATATGGCAATAGGCTTGCCCCCTGTTACATGGGACTTGGCGAACTGTGGGTGTGGATAGGTGCACCTCTGCCGAACCCTTCATGGAATACAGGCATGATGGTATTTTATTCACTAAATCAGACTTCAAGCTTGCTAGCTTGAAGTCTGATTTAGTGACAAAGACAAAGACAAGGACACTGACTTCCGAAATGAAAGTTATTATAACTTTGTACTGTTTTTGTCTGTTTTGTGTGTGTGTGTGTGTTATTTTTGTTTGTTTTTGTCTGTTTTTTCTGTTTTGTTTTGTTTTTTTAGCCGGCTCCTGGTTACTGCTGTAACCAGGAGCCGGCTATAAAAGGCAGGTCGATTCGATAACAATAATTAAAAAACTTTTTTTTACAAAAAATAACAACCGAAAAAAACAGTACAAAGTAAAAATAACTTTAATTTCGGAAGTCAGTGTCTTTGGTTTTGTAATTTCGTTTTTTGCCACCGACTTCCGAAAATAAAGTAATTTTTCACTTTGTACCTAGTGTTTTTTTTGGAAGTCGGTTATTATTGTTTGTAAAAAAGTTTTTATTTTTCACTTTTTAGCTGTGGACTGTGGTACTATCCATATAACAGTATCTATTATGTGGTACTACCCCACACAAATTCGAATACCACCTCCCGCAAAAGAAATTAGAACATCATCCACATAAAAAGTGGGAATAAAAATACGTATTATTGAAGCTAACTCAAAAACTACCCAAGCAAAGTTAATACATTTTACATGCAACCAACGTCAAGGTATACCCTCTCGAATAAAACAAGAATCTTTAAAATCGGATAACTCTGTGAAAAATTATGCGTGGTCACACATAAAAAAAAAACGTGTCGTCTTGAGAACCGACCTCCTTTTTTTTTCGTCGGTTAAAAACCACAAACATCTTTCAACAAGACAGAATCGCCGACAATGTAGGTAGATAAAACGTACGTACCTAATAATAAACAGTAGCAGTTTCGATTAAAAGCGATTCCGATTAATCGATTACACTTAATTAAACACTAAAATGGCGATAGATAAATCAGTTTTAAAAGGACAACGCCTAATATAGTAGTGGAATGGCGAATAAAATGTGCGACGTTAACCTTGGTTTAAACTAAGATAACCGACAGTCACGCAATGTGTAGGTAAATGTTTGTTTAATAAAAATGCTTTTCAAATTAGGAACGAACTTGAATAAGGCGCCAAAGATTTCGTAAGGCCACGTTTACACGGCGACATTCGATTCGATTTTTTAACGCCTACTACGGTTTTATTGTATACGAGACAGCGACCATTTCCATTCGATTATAACGTTATGTTAATCAGCCAGTTGTTTAGTGCGCGCCATCATGAATCCACTGCGTCACAGGCCACAGACGGTAAAAATCTCCGATTTTGTTGAAATTTCGCGAGGAAATTGTACCCAAATTGTTCTATTTAGTAGGTACCCCGATGGAAAGTAATTGTACTACTTGGTTTCGCTAAAAAATGAAAAACAAGAAGGACTGTGTGTGGCGTATACGCGACAAAGATTTGCTGTGTTACGGCAGTAGTATTTCAGCTAAAATGGTCAAGGCGATTTCGCTTTAATTAAAAATAAATATAATATTGACTGGCATTTTAAATAATTGATTTTACGGTCTTTGCATCGTCTGAGAAAGATACCTATCACTGCATGACCGCACTGTTATTTAAAAAAAGAATTCAAGCCACATTCACACTTGACATCTTTTTAAACTAAATTCCAAGGGTATACAGTAATTCACAAACTATTTTAAATTCTGCACGCATATTTTCAATACGGATCCATTTAGCTACAACAAGATAAAATGCATAGCGAAAATTCTTTGGCGTCACCTACAATAGCATTCCGAAGCTTTTTTGCGCTTATACCAAACCAGTGTAGCATTCCGAATAAATGAGCACTATTTAAAAGTGGAAGGTACTCTCTCTTTTACTCGGGAACGGATAGAAAGGGATGGATAGCTGTTGGTTTATTTCACTATTTGGGCAATGCACGACTGGGTAGTACTGCGTGGAAGTTTTATGCAATGAGAAATTATAGTTTAAAATTAGTTTAGTCCGTCCGCAGCTTAGCTCAGAGACTTTAGTACCTACTAGAAAGGTATAATCTGGCATGGATATACATATTCATCACGCCGACAGTGGTAAAATAAAATCATGAAAAAAAATTTTTTTAGGTAGGTACTTACCTTCTGTAAACGTAAAGTGGGGATGTTTTTTTTTTCTCGTCCACCCCATGGTGTGGGGTGTTGTTGGATGGGTCTTTCAAAAATATTGTGGGTGGATATTAAAACGATTTTTCGATTTAGGGATCCGTTTCTGAAATATTACGCTTTAAAGTGCTAATTTTTGTTAGAGTCAAGTGTCCCCCCCCCGCTGCCAGCTAAACGGTTAGTTTTGGATGGGTGAAAAAATTCACGGTATATAATATATAACGAAGTTAAAAGGGAAACTATCACATATAAGTAGGCTTTTTAAGTTTACGAGTGCTTAATAGTCAACCAACTTACATTTGCAGTTGGAATGTATGGTAGACCATGTTTTTCAACTACAGTGTTAAGTTTGTTCTTGGGATAAATTCATCCCAAATACGGAACCCTTCATTGTGCGTGCTCCGACACACTTGGCCGGTTTTTTTTTTAATGTACCTATTATAGAATACATGAAAAAATAAAGGTCTTCAAATGATTGTGATGGTCATCAGTGGTAGTTCAAATATTTACAATCAACCTATTTCATTATTTACACAAGCCATTTGTTAATGATGTTGACTATTATGGAGCGGGCTCGCTGGCGGGATGTTCATGAGGAGGTGCGTAGAGATGTATGTAGGCGCAGCGAATAAAATAACACTTCTTCAGAGTGAATAAAACACTACTTCTTCAGAGGGTTTCTTCTTTATTTTCCTTTCTTGTTGCTCGTAATACTGCTGGATTCGGAATGCCTGACCACAGAAACTTGCCCCTTTTTATAGAAAGCGCCGACCAATCAGAACACTTCAATTTTGCACACGGCACTAATCATTTTACTCTCGACCAATCAGAGCGCTTCAATGGTGCACACGGCACTAATGTGACTTTGGTTCTTAAGCTCTCGGTATCATTTGGTACAGGTGGCGCCGCCAAGTGTTAAGAATGTGAAACAATTTAATATCTTGTTTTTACCGCAGAACAATATTTTACCTATGATTTTCTATCTTATTTAATGCGTACAATGAAAATCTAAAATTAACTAATTAAAATAGAATTACGTATCGTCGCTAACATTCTCCCCCACGGTGCGCAGCACGTCGTTCTCTGGATGCGACGATGCCGCAGGGACGAGCACGACGATCCGTCGAGTTGGACGGCGAAGTATTCCTCCCGATGTCCGCACGTCCAGCACTCTGGTTCTTCCATCTGGTCCAGGATATGTCTTAATAACTTCTCCGCGAGGCCATGCATTTCGTGGTAGCGTAGCGTCCACTATTAGCACGATATCTCCTTCCCTTGGGTCGTTGGTTTCTCTCCCTTGGAGTTTCCTTGGCATTAGGAGAGGTAGGTACTCTTTGATCCATCTTCTCCAGAAGTGGTCTGCAAGCCTTTGCGTGGTTCTCCAGTTTGCCTTCCCGATCAACTCTCTGTCGTCGAATTCTCCCGGTGCCATTGCTCCACACGATCTCCCCAGTAGAAAGTGGTTTGGCGTCAAACTCTCTTCGTCTTCTGGGTCCATGCTAACTGAAGTAAGAGGTCTAGAATTAACTATGTGTTCAACCTCAGTCATTAATGTATGGAGTACTTCTTCGGGTGGGCTTCTTTCATTAAGAACCACTGCCAACGCCGTCTTGACTGTTCGCACAAGTCTCTCCCAAGCGCCTCCCATATTTGGAGTTCCTGGAGGAATAAACTTCCACGTAATACCCTTCTCTTGTGCGGCCTCTTCCAATTCCTTTTTGGCTCCGACAAAGTTGGTTCCGTTATCGCTAAATATAGTTTTTGGGGTTCCCCTTCTGGCTGCCATCCGTCGAAGTGCCATAATCATTGAGCTGGTACTAAGAGAGGTTGCCAACTCTAGATGTACGGCTCTGGTTGTGAGACAAGTGAATAATGCCCCCCAGCGCTTCTCAACTCTTCTCCCAATAGTGACTTGCATTGGTCCAAAGTAATCCACAGCTGTGCAAGAGAACGGGAACTGATGATGCTGTAGTCTCTCGCTTGGAAGGTCACCCATCTCGTCTTCTGGCTTGGACTTCTCTACAATTTCTGCCAGTCGATTAGCCACGAAGGTTTTGAACTTTCTTGGTTCCGCCTTTATCCACTGCAGAACTGTGCTAGAGTCTGTCCAGTAGGTCTTATTTGATATTTCAAGCTCCGGCTCTTCTTCAACTGTGGCTGCTAGTCTGCTGCCGAGTAGGGCCGCTTGTAGCTCTAACCTTGGAATTGATACTGGTTTCGTTGGCGTTACTCTTGCTTTGCCAGCGATCATGGAGACGTGAACTCTTCCTCCGGGCTCGACCGTTCTCCAATAGACTACCGCTGCGTAGGCCTCTTCACTTGCGTCGGTGAACGTATGCAGCTGTCCCTTTCTGCCGCAGGGTGAGACGCATCTTGGAATCTTTAGTCTTGTTAACGCCGACACTTCTTCCAAGTATTTCGTCCAAGCTTCTCTTTGTGGTTCATTGATTACTTCGTTCCAGTCTATTTTTGTTCGCCAAATATCTTGAATTAATTTCTTTCCTTGAATTAAGACTGGTGTTGCAAAACCCATTGGATCAAAGGTAGACATTACGGCGCTTGTAACTTCTCTCTTCGTAGGAGTTCTTCTGCCATCTAGCAAGTCCTTTGATGTATTGCGCAGTCCAATATTGAAGGCTAGCGCGTCTTCTTTTACCCGCCATCTTAGCCCCAGAGTCTTTTCTTCTTTTGTTAGTTGCAAAGAATCTTCTTGATTGGTGTCATCTACTTCTGATAGTACCCCCGAATTGTTACTGGCCCAACCCTTCAGATGGAAGTTTGCTCTTGCGTGAATCTCTTTTACATCTTTTGATATCTTCTTTGCTTCAGCTGTAGATGCAAAGCTCTGTAGATAATCATCCATGTAATGGTTTCTGTTTATTGCTTTCACTGCTTCGGGATGAGTCTTCTTGAAATCTTCTGCATTCTTGTTCATCACATATATTGCTGTTGCCGGTGATGATGCTGCTCCAAAGATGATTGACGACATCCTATATTCTTCAGGCTTGCCCGTTCTTCGGCTTCCACGCCACAAGAACCTGAGACTGTCTCGGTCATCTTCTCTAATTTGGATCCGAAGGAACATATCTTGAATGTCAGCCATGACAGCCACTGGCCCTTCCCTGAAGCGTAGCAGTACGCCGAATAGTGACTGCAATAAGTCTGGGCCTGATAGCAAGGCGTCGTTGAGGCTTTTCCCTTCGTACTTGGCAGCTGCGTCGAAAACTATCCTCATCTTCTTCTTAACCGGATGCACAACAGCAAAGTGGGGTAGGTAAAATATTCTTCCCTTGTTCGAGGTTTCTGGAGCCTTCTCTGCATATCCTTTTTCAATTAGACTCTGAATCTGCTTCTCATAGTGCTCTTTGGCTTCTTTGTCTTGGTCCAATTTCTTTTCAATATTGATCAGGCGTCGGATTGCTTGATTGTAGTTGTTGGGTAGGGTCTCGTTTTCTTTTTTCCACAAGAGTCCCGTTTCAAATTGACCACTTGACAATTTCTTCGTAGTCTTCTCGAGGATTTCCAATGCTCTTCTGTCGCTGTCATTAGTTGGTGACCGATTTTGAATCCCAAGAGACTCTAACTGGAAATGTTCTCGGACGATTTCTTCTATGCTTTCTTCATCGGATGTGGATCTGTTGTAGTGAGTGAAGTTCACTAACGCATTCGCTCCTGTTTCACATCCGTGTAACACCCACCCTAGGTTGGTGAGGGATGCTACAGGATCAGATGGCTTGCCTTTCTTCAGTCTTCTTGTTACTATGAGTCCCCAGTTGTCTTGGCCTATCAACAATTTGGGTCTCTCCGTGACGTAGAGAAGTTGTCCTTCAATTGCTTTTAGATGCTGACAATTCTTCACGGTGTCCTTATTTATGCTTTGTTCAGACAGCTTCAGGTCGTCGATGGTTCTTGCTACGATAGTCTTCTTGTCTCTTCTATGAGCCCCTTTTATCTTCAACTCAATCTTCTGAGAACTATCCTTTCTTATCATCTTCCCACCGACTGTTTCAATTGTGAGTTTTTCTTGATTCCCTTCGGCTCCAATCTTCTCAGCTATTGATGCGTCTAAGAGTGTGACCGTTGACCCTTCATCCAATAATGCTAGCACACGAACTCGGCCCTTTGGTCCATAAAGGTCCACTGGGATGATTTTCAGGTATGCCTTCTCTTCCCCTTTAGTGTTGTGGATTGAGGCAACCTTTTCTTCTGACGAGTTTCCCTTGTCTTCTTTGTCCTTTTCGTTCTCTACTGGCACTGGTGGTTTGTCAGAGTGTAGGATAGTATGATGCCATCTTCTACACTGCTTGCACACTGGAGCTTTACAGTTGATTCTTGAGTGCTTGAATCGGAGGCACTTAAAACATATCTTCGCTTTCTTGATCATGTCCCATTTTTCATCTAGGTTAGCTTCTTTGAACTTCTTGCATTCTATTGCGAAATGCTCTTCTTCACAAATCGGACATGTCTTTTTGTATCTTTCTTGTGACGCTTCTTGTACCGTATGTACGGGTTTTCTTATTCCCTTCTTTTGCTCCGAAGACACTTCAGGTGGAGCAAAGTCTCCGCACATGTCGGCTTCTGTTTCCAAAAACGCTTCGACGAGTAATAGTTCTTGAATTTCTTCATCTCTTCGGCTCCTGTGGTAGGCGTACCAACGGAACTTCATGGATGTTGGCATCTTGTCCACTACGGTTTTTAGCGTTTCAGGAGAACTGAGGTACTGTGGTTTCTTCAAGGCTTTGATTGTCTCGACGGCGTTCTTCACTTTGCTTGCAAATACGCATATGTCGCTTGGATTCTCGCCGACTTTTGACAGGCTCTTCAGCTTCTCTAATTCTGCTAGTGCGAGCGCTCCAGGTCTTCCGAATCTTGCCTCGAGTCCCTTGATTACTTCGCGTGGGTCTTCAGCAGTGAACAGCAGGCTTTGGACAGCTTCTCTTGCTTTTCCTTGGATTGCTCTTCTAAGGCGCGCTAGGTTCTGTGTGTTACTGAAGGAAGCGGCCATATCTTCATATGATCTCTTGAAAGCCAACCATTCTTCGCAGGCCCCATTGAAGTGAGGGAGTTCGAGGTGCTTTGGTGAAACGATATCACGTGACTTCTCGGATAACTTAAGTATGACTGAAGCCAATTCCTGAATGTCACTCTTCTTTTCTTCCGTCTCGATCGGCCTCTGATCCTTATTAGGTCTGGCCCCGGTTTGGATAAACCACTTCTCAACTTCTTGAGTACGTTCGTACAGCTCTTCTCCGGCACCATCTTCTTCTTCTGACTCTGCAGCCAAAAGTTCTAGTTCAGCTTGAGCCACTCTTGATCGCGCTTCTGCCAATTCCAATTCCCTTAGTGCCAATGTCATTTTTGCTTGCGCTTCTGCTCTCTTCCTATGCGACGAGCGAACAGAATGTGTGTCTGTATCGCGGGTCGACTTCTTAGGGTGAGGCGGCTGCAGACTTTCTTCCCTTGACGTCGGTACACTTCGTTCGTTGGGGCGTGTTTTTATTGCAACACTTCTTTCTAAGTTCTGCAGCGTTGGATGACTTTCTTCTTGGCGTGTGGGATTCAACGCTTCGATTTCTTCTTCAGTGGTGCGGGTCGGGGGGGTGTGAGTTACATCCCCCGGTGTTGATTCTTCTCCGGCAGCAACCTTAGAATGGTGTGCGGCTGGCTGGCGTCCTTGTACGCTGCTCGGTGGCGACCTCATTGTAAGTGTCGATCGATTTGCTATCGACGTATTCGTAGTCTCCGTACTTGTAGATTCACTCGGCGTATTCAGACTCCAATCCGTAGCACTGGTACCCGTAGTAGTAGCACTTTCACTCGTAGCCTTCGACTGCGCCGATTTTGCTCTCGTAGTAGTAGGCATCTTCTCAGTTTCTTGAACCCGATCCGGCTATCGAAGGACCACTGTTAATGATGTTGACTATTATGGAGCGGGCTCGCTGGCGGGATGTTCATGAGGAGGTGCGTAGAGATGTATGTAGGCGCAGCGAATAAAATAACACTTCTTCAGAGTGAATAAAACACTACTTCTTCAGAGGGTTTCTTCTTTATTTTCCTTTCTTGTTGCTCGTAATACTGCTGGATTCGGAATGCCTGACCACAGAAACTTGCCCCTTTTTATAGAAAGCGCCGACCAATCAGAACACTTCAATTTTGCACACGGCACTAATCATTTTACTCTCGACCAATCAGAGCGCTTCAATGGTGCACACGGCACTAATGTGACTTTGGTTCTTAAGCTCTCGGTATCATTTGGTACAGGTGGCGCCGCCAAGTGTTAAGAATGTGAAACAATTTAATATCTTGTTTTTACCGCAGAACAATATTTTACCTATGATTTTCTATCTTATTTAATGCGTACAATGAAAATCTAAAATTAACTAATTAAAATAGAATTACGTATCGTCGCTAACACCATTATTATCTTTAAAGTGGGGTATTTAATGTACAGACACCAGCACATCAAGCACATCAATCTGTCAAATTTCTTTAATAGATTTTCATCTTTATCACTTATGTATTAGGTTCAAGGTTGATTGGGAAAATTTGACAGTTTCGGGTGGCTTGACCTGCTGGCGTCTGTCATAGAAAGCAATTAAATATAGCATGCCTTATCACTGCCCTATTTCACAAAATCTTGCATCATTTCCTTCCTTCACGACTGCCAACATAATCCTACTTTGTAGTATGCACAGCAAAATGTTCCCATAAAGTTATTTGGAGTAGTTTCGTAGTTTTTACGTTCCTGCTGGTCGTTTCGACTTCCTTATGCGTGACTTTGCATGTATTTACATTATTTTCATAGTTACACTATTTCTAAATATGGATGCAGTTTAAAACGAATGAGAACACGTTTATTATTTTGAATTCGTTTAACTTTATAGGGTGCACGCCGTGTACCATAGTAGAAATAACTGTCCTAAGAATTTCTTAAAACCGTTTGAATAAGGATTCTAGTTTTTCTATAAATACACCGTTGAGATTTTTTGTAAAAGATGGGTTAAAATTCGTTTTATTCAGAAATAAATTGTGACTATCACACTTAATATTATAAAGGCGAAAGTTTGTGAGTGTGTGTGTGTGTGTTTGTATGTTTGTTACTTCTTCACGCTCAAACGGATGGACCGATGGATGAAATTTGGTATGTAAACAGCTTATACCTCGGATTAACACATAGGCTACTTTTTATCCCGGTCTACGCGGGTGAAACCGAGGGGCGCAGCTAGTAATATCTAATTCAGTGAGCGTATTTCTAAATTCCTGTCACAGGATTAGAAACTGCTTCTTACGAGTAGCACGTTCAAATAAAGGCGACGATAAACGACTTTTAATGATTTTAACTGAAGATCACATCTCCTTAACATAACATGTTAAATTAGAGCATTTTCTTAGTAACTTAATACATATGTGAATATTTTAGATTATGTCCATATTACATACTCGTAATGTGTGTCTACGTGTCTCCGCTTGGGCGCACCTTGTGTTGCTCCGAATCGGTGTCACTGCGGTGAAGCTGTCGACAGTCTCGGGCACCATGGCCTGTCTTGCTACAGGAGCGCAGGTCGCATAGCACGGCACGCCAGCATCAACGACATTATTCGTCGAGCTCTTTTCACCGCCGGCGTACCAGCGGTATTAGAACCAAACGGCTTGGTACGTGACGATGGGAAGAGACCAGATGGCATGACACTGTTGCCTTGGAAGATGGGTAGGCCTCTGGTGTGGGACGCAACCTGTGTCGACACCCTTGCGCCATCTTATGTTCCAAGCACGACGTGCTGTGCTGGCGCCGCTGCTGTGGTTGCTGAGACCCTCAAGCGGCGCAAATACTGTAACCTTATGGGTAACTACAGTTTTGAGCCGTTTGGAGTCGAAACGCTCGGGTCATGCGGCCCGAGTGCGCGTCTACTTTTTAAGGAAATATCTCGCCGACTGGTCGAGACTTCACGTGACCAGAGGGCTTGCTTGTTCTTTGGCCAAAGAACTAGCATTGCCATTCAACGTGGCAATGCTGCCAGTCTTCTGGGCACGTTTCCGGATGACATCGATGCGGATGAGTACTTCGACGCCTAAGTGTCCTTTTGTTTTGTATTTATTTGTATAGTTAGTTAGTAATTTACTTTAGTACCTAGTGTAAATAGTGTTAACTTGTAGGTACAATGTTTATAAACCACAAAAAATAAAAAAAATTACCCAACTAACTCATAAAGTAAATAATTTCTAAAGTTATATCTAACGCGGATAAAAACTGAGAATCACGCAAAACTATCAAGCGTATTTTTATGAAACCTTCATCATTTTAAAGGTAATTTAATTATTTATCTTTTAGTATGATACGTGTTTTGTATTAATAAATGTATTGAAAAAACAAGATGGCGGCGTTAGTTCCAATTTTGGCCACGCTGCAAAAGATCATAAGTACAGTCAACAAAAGAGATATCTAGGAAGGGTATACTGACATATTTGTATATGAATTGCTTCATGTTCAATTTCGTGACAAAATACAATTTTTTGTTGGTGTGTTACAATGTAGGAGTATTGCAAAAAAAAAAAGTAATATATATAAAATTGAACATGAAGCAATTCATATACAAATATGTTACTCTACCCTGCCTAGATATCTCTTTTGTTGACTGTACCTAGGTAGGTGATGTATTGTCATTAAAAATCTAACTATTTAAAACCACATTAAAGCGTTTGAGACAGACTACATCAAAAGTTCAGTACGTTAACGATCAATAAACATTTTATTCAGTGCTATTAAAATCAGATTACACTTGATGTTTCTTTATTAATATTCGATAATATAAATTTTTACACAGCCGTTAAGTGAATTTGACCTTCAAGATGATTTTATTTTTATTTACTAGAACAACACTGCAAACAGGAACTTCAATAATATGAATATTATTTAAATAAAATAATATAATGAGCTAAGATTTTTTTTGCCATAATACACTTGTAATTTAATTAATTTAATTATCTTGTTACAAATTAGGCAGTACATAGGTAATTACTGTAAAGGCCCAGTACTCGCAGGTCCTTTACTGGGGGTAACAAATAAGTAGAACCAGGTCGGGAGACGAAAGGCTTATGCCGTATATATTTATAATAATAACTCTAATCCAAGATAAAAATATATCACACTGTCTAAGGGGAGCCCTAGCTAAAATCTATCAGTCATCCTACAAAGAAAAACGAGGTTCGTTTTTCTTTCTAGAACACATTCAATATTTGAATGATTGAATGTCAGCCAGTAAAGCATCAAACCTCTACATTACCTACGTATGAGAATTGCAGCATAATACCCGAAAATACCATAATGCTGACGACTATTTAAAGTATCGTGTGGTTAAATTTGTTTGCGTTGATTTATTTGTATTATCGAGCAAGCTTTCAAGTAGTAACAAATAATTTTGTTAAGTACTAGGCTATTATTTTAAGTGCTTTCAACAAGCTTGTACACGTAACTATACAGGGTGGAATTTTGTAATGCCACCTGAAGGGAAAGTCCTCTTAATACTGTAGATAGAAAATTTTACTCAAAGAAAACATTCCTTTATTTTTGAATAGAAAGAAAACTGTATGCAAAGATTTTCGAAAATTCGCATTCCACACCCGGGAATCGAACCGACTAAAATCTGTAAAAATTACACCCTGTACTTCTACAGCATTGTTCGTTAGGATTAATTATAAGGATGAAATCTCTCAAAGAAACGTGATAAATTAAAAAAAACTTTTTTACAATTAAATACAACCGACTTCCAAAAACAACACTACAAAGTGAAAAATAACTTTAATTTCGGAAGTCGGTGTCTAGTTAAATGTATTTTCGTTTTTTGCCACCGACTTCCGAAATTAAAGTTATTTTTCACTTTGTACTGTTGTTTTTGGAAGTCGGTTGTATTTTTTTTGTAAAAAAGTTTTTATTTTTCACTTTTTAGTTGTGTACCTATCCCACACAAATTCTAATACCACTATCTGCAAAACAAACTAGAACATCATCCATATAAAAGTGAGGAAAAAATACGTATTACTGAAGCTAACTCAAAAAATACCAAAGCAAAGTTAATCAATTTTATATGGGACCAACTGTGATGTATACCCTCTCGAATAAAACAAAAAAAATCCAAATCGGTCCAGTCATCTTCGAGTAATCGGGGAACATACATAAAAAAAAATAATAAAAAAAAAAAAAAAAGGTTCCGACGAATTGAGAACCTCCTCCTTTTTGAAGTCGGTTAATGAAAGGAAAACCACCATTTTACCATACCATTTTTTGTAAATAATTAAAATAATTTAAGATTCCATGGTTTTCCTTTCATTTAATTTATCAAGTTTCTTTGAGAGATTTCATCCTTATAATTTGATCCTAATGATCGATGCAATAAAAGTACAGGTTGTAATTTTTACAGATTTTAGTCGGTTCGATTCCCGGGTGTGGCAAGGGAATTTTTGAAAATCTTTGAATGCAGTTTTCTTTCTATTCAAAAATAAAGCAATGTTTTCTTTGAGTAAAATTTTCTATCTACAGTATTAAAACTACTTTCCCTTCAGGTGGCATTACAAAATTCCACCCTGTATATGCAAATAAAAATAAACATAGCTACTTAATTTTTAACTTTTCTCCATTTGTTTAGGTATTTTTGTTTTAAACAACTTATGGATATCAAAACCTCGCTTTTTTTTATGAATGAGACAATGAAACATCTCATGAGGATTTTGTGGGCTAGGCTCAGCACCGATAGGTGTAGTAAACATTCTTCTAGCTGCACCCTAATTACGTAACACAATATCAATCACAGTCTGAATGATTTTGAAGCATATTGCTATTCTATTTGCTTCATGTTCGAAAAATTTATCTGCTCAACAACTAACAAAATGAAACCGATTTCTACTTTAAGTACCTACACAAGGGGGCCAGTTTGCAAGAGGCTTGTTTGACCAAACATTGAAAGCTTCCTGAATCGAAAATATTGAATAAAAACTTATCAAAAAGTAGCGAATAAGCAAAAGAAGCTTGCTTGTGCCTTCGGTACCTATAATCATATTTTAAACATATTAAGTACTACCTTGTGCATTTTATTACTCGTAAACGAGGTAAGCGGTGAGCAATAGGTTATTTTAAGGTATAACGTACGGACAAGTGTCATTTTATTGCACCCATGGCTCAACAATTTACTTGTAGTTTATGCAGTCACTCAGTCCAGTGTTTTAGTTTTACCTATCCCATAGTCAATCTGCCTAGCCTTTTCCCAACTATGTTGGGGTCGGCTTCCAGTCTAACCGGATGCAGCTGAATACCAGTATTTTACATGGAGCGACTGCCTATCGGACCTTCCACAACCCAGTAACTGGGTAATACGGTACGCCTTGATAAGACTGGTTGTCAGACTTTCGGGCTTCTGACGACCCGTAACGACTGTCAAAGATCCACGAATGACAGCCGAGACCAACGGCTTCCGAGGCACGGAGGAGTCTCGGTAGGTAAAGATGGTCACCCGTCCACTGACCAACCCCGGCAAGCGTAGCTTAACCTGATGGATCAACCCGTGTGGCTGTTATTACTTAGCCACGAGCTCCTTAGCACCTATCCCATAGTAAACTTAGTATATACAAAATGTCACACTTGCAAAATATGAAACTTCCATTATAAGTGTTGCAAATATTCCTAGTCATCTATTACCACCTACCACATTATGTACTATGAAAATAGCAATATCATGTCAAGAAAAATAATAAAAATATTATAAAGAATTCAAAAGACTCTACTTGTTAAGGCGAGTAGTGCTGCCAACTAGCGCCACTATTGAAAAAAAAAATAATAAGTCAAACAACAGAACAAGAAATAAGAAAAAAAAAAAATAAGAAAGAAGAAAAAAATAAGAGATATAGAAATAAGTCAATGGAACATTTTGAAATTTCCGAAGTATGCTCACATTTTTAGTCAGATGAGGTTGAATTTTTTGTACCAAAAAAAAAAAAACAAAAAGATAACAGCAAACTACTCAAAATCACAACTAAACATAAAAAACCGGCAAAGTGCGTGTCGGACTTCGCACATTTAGGGTTCCGTACCAAATTTGATTTATCAGTATATTGGTTTTGTTAGTAAAATATACGTACGTACATTATCACCAAATTTTAAGTTCATAGGTTAATGGGAAGTTAAAAAATTCTTCGGAACAAAATTTTGTAAAAAAAAAGCTGACTTTGCTGGCTTCTCATTCCATTGTTTTCAAATATTTTTTAAAACAAAAAATACTGTATTTATGTACTCAAGAAGTTCTAAATAACGATACCGCACTCGATGGGGTAGGTCAACATTTTTTTTCGCGCCCCCTTTATCTGTAAAGGACTCCCCTTAAAAACATTTTAAAATATTTTTTGACAATTTGAATACTGTAGCACCAACCGTTTGGCTGTAAAAACTGTGTGACAGACGACGGACAGACGGACACGTAAGTGACAGCAATAGGGCTCCGTTTGGAGTCTACGGATACGGAATCCTAAAAAGAAACTTCCCTTCGCATGTTCACAGCTCCCCCATAAAAATGTAAGCGGTTATTTTCAAGTTAAATCAATATTAATATAACGAGGTATAACTACAGCGTTCACCTGTCGCGACCTTGAATGAATGGGGCAGGTACTCAGGTAGGCATAGTGAGTTGTGGCCGGCTGAATGATTCGTAACGTTCGTAACGGACTTTTTAAAGTATGTGGCTCTTTCTTTTTTTTTGTCTATGGTAATTTCATAATATGTAGAGACGCCAGCACATCAAGCTACTACAATCTGTCAAACTTCTTTAATATATTTTCATCTTTATCCCAAAAGTATTAGGTTCAAGGTTGATTGGAAAAAATTGACAATTTCGGGTGGCTTGACCTGCTGGCGTCTGTACCTACTTAGTGGAAAGTAAACAATTAATGGCTATTTATTTCACTTAAAATTTTCATATCTATTTATTTATTTATTTAAACTTATCGCACTTAAAATGTACAAAGACGGACTTAATGCCTTAGGCATTCTCTACCAGTCAACCAAGGGTGGTGAAGAGATTAGATGGCAGGTGCTCAGTATGAGAGGAATACTTATAAAAATAACACTAAAAATATATCTTAATTAATTATAAATAGACTTTATACAAGCACATAAATAGGTTATAAACCAATAATACACTTACTATAAGATATGCCAATAATATATATGTATATATATATTACAATACATATTATATACAAATTCAAGAAAGAGAGAGGTGTTGAAATAACTCTACACTATTTGTTTAGAAAATAACTCTGCAATTTCCGCTTAAATGCATACCGACTGACATAATTATCATATCGGCAAACTTATTTTACGTCTAGGCTTAGCTTATTAGCAACCTCAGTGTATTTGGCTTTTTATGCATTTTCTTGGCATATTGACTTTGTAATAGGGTTAACTCAGCTATAACGAAAAACGGTTTTTATATCCGTTGATATAACGTACCTAATTACTTTATTAGAACCGTAAAGAATCGATTGTAACAATAATTTCATACGATTAATCGATTGAAATGCACAGCACGTGCTGCTGATGTGAAAGATTTACCCTTTTACTTTTAATCAATCACAATAGGGATGTTGATAAATTTTTTTAGCCCGTCTTGTAGGTTATTAAAAAATATTGGACACGTATCTTTTTTTTACGTAATGAAAAGATTACGGCAATACATTGAGATAATTAAAATATAGCATGACGTCACTCCTTGCCAGGTTTTACCTATACGTAGTTTGTTATAGTAGTGACGTAGCGAGCCCCGCTCCCCAATTATATTGCCTTTTATCTACTTAAGTAATATTTTATTATTATCCGACAGGTAGATTTTTTTTTTTTACCCAGGAAACATTCCTATTACCTACCTTGGCTAAGGCTATGAAGGGTTAAAACAATGGAGTATGGTTTTGACAAAGTGGCTTGTTCATAACATGGGTAGGTAGACCTACACTTACACCTGAAAGTTGTTTAAATCTCTCGAGACACTATAGTGCCAAATTGCCAATGCCAATGCTGAGGCTGATGCCTTTCCCATGAAGAATATCAGAGGCAGTTCGTAGAAGCTCGTGAAGAAACTGGATTCTTGTTAGACTTTAGGAACTAACCATTCCAGCTTTTTTGGGTTGTAGATATTGAGAGCGAGCTAAACCTCAATCTATCTCAAGCTGTACCTGACCTGTAAATAAAGTCAGGCCAATTAAGGGTTGACCCACATCTGTCAGCACGGAATCGCCTTTTTTCGTGCTTTATCCTTTTCTATCTCTTAGGATCATCATTTCCTAGAGCGATAAAGACAGAGACCGCGTGGTGGAATCGGCGATGCGCTCGACACCACGGCCAAAATGACTGAGGCGCTGGAGTGCTGACGAGTGCTATCGAGCGCGATATCATGCTTCTATTGCATTGCATGATCGTATTCGACAACACTCAACGGCGACGGCGTGCGATCTTACGCTGAAGCACGCGATAGCACGCTGCAGCACACACGGCATAAATGCTGTTCCGTGCTGACAGATGTGGATCAACCCTAAATCTCTCGAGACACTATAGTGCCAAATTGCCAATGCCAATGCTGAGGCTGATGCCTTTCCCGTGAAGAATATCAGAGGCAGTTCGTAGAAGCTCGTGAAGAAACTGGATTCTTGTTAGACTTTAGAAACTAACCATTCCAGCTTTTTTGGGTTGTAGATATTGAGAGCGAGCTAAACCTCAATCTATCTCAAGCTGTACCTGACCTGTAAATAAAGTCAGGCCAATTAATTGTTAAGAAAATTTGACTAGGTCCCAACTTATTTTTTTTTTTAATTCTTTGTTTTACTTTGTTGGACTTTTATAATCGCAATGCGTATAACAGTCCCATCGTACCCTAAATACACACACTGCTACAGCTTACATTTGCAATCAAAAACGTTTTTTCAGAAAATGAAAAAAAAATAAGAAACAAACATTTTTTATGATATAATTATCTAGTGTGGTGATTTAGGGGATTTAGATCAAGTTAGTCTTGATTTATCAATATTTTTATCGACCGATCTTTAAACAGGACTCACGTTACAAAATGTTTGCCTTCACAAAAATAGTATTCAAATTCAAATTATTTATTTCAGACACGAGTCCATAGTGTTAGTATAACAAATATTACGTATTGTACGAAGATTCATAAAAACAATCGAGAAAAATCGATTTAATTTGAATAGACCATATTTTGGAATGATAGCAATAATTATGTAGGTAGGTATTTCTGAGATTTTGATTAAACCATCGACTTTAACATTTTTTTTCAGTATGATTTACCGGTTTTTGAAGCGGTCTGTTAGTATTTGGATGTGTATTTCAACTTTGAGAACCGAAAAAAAAAACTAAAAATTTCATACTTGTTCAATAACGGCTTTTGTTCCGTCACTACTCAATTATGAAATGGCTATAAAATGGCAAATTGACGTAGGGTGTCCGTCCAGTTGCTTAACAATAAATTTCTCTGACTGTACCTACATGGTAGGCAAAAAAATCATACTTCATCAAGTACTACGTAGTGGCAATCTGGGCCATTGTGTACACTAATCATAAAAACCTAACTGTATTGACACACATCTAGAACGAAGGCCGCAGATAAGGTTGTATGTCGTGTAATGCATTGTTTGATAACATAATAGCATTACATAGCATGCCTACCTATACAACCTGTAGCTGCAATTGTGACATTAATTCAACACGCGTATACAGTTCCGCGTTTTCGTTTTATAAAGATATTTTTATTAAATTAAAAGGTATTATTTATTGATTTATTTACAATTTTCTAAAATAGCATCTTGGAGCAACCTGTAGCGCAGAGATGAAATTGAAACAAACCAAAAAAAAAAGGCCACGCAACTCGGGTTTTTTTTCCATGAAGCTCCTGGGTCAGAACAATAGACAAACGATGAACAAAAAAAAAAAGGTGTTGGGTCAACGATCTTTTACCAGGTGGCATAGAACAATAGCTTCATGAATGAGTCTTTTGCATAGAATGATCCTAATTTTGGTTATTATTTTACTATTTAGTTTGTTTGAAAAATTTTTTTTCAATTTACGAATTATTTCATCTTATTATAATTTTTATGATCACTGGCCACTAGCCCTACCAGAGTTTTGAAGGAATGTCGCGATTGCGGCAGCGTGCTGTATAGCATTATAGCCCACTTATACGTTCAAGTTTTTAAATAACTTCACGCCTGTATTATATACCATTCGCAAATTACAAAATAAAATCTCGGCCAATACCCAGATTATATAAATTGTGAAAAAAAATAATATGTACCTACTCATTTTGCAAAGTAAAAAAGAACTATTCAGTTCAAAAACACGGTACAATAAATTTAAAAAAAAAAACTAGTATCAGATTATAATATAGGGCCTTAGAGCATGAGTGTAATAGTTTTAATATTCAAAATTAAAGAACATGATGTTATAGCACAAAAAAAAACAAATTTTCGGCGTTTTCACCCTTCAAAGAGTGTCGCTTCTCGTCGTCAACTGACCAGCTATGTTAATCATTGGTTGAGTTAACTACGGATCAAGAAACCGGCCCTTAGAAAAGCAGTCTCATGACTAGCTGAGATGTATATGACAATATTACCTGCGGGGTACTACTTAGCAAGCGAACCCCTACGAGCAATTCACTTTTAATGAATAGAGTAACCCATATTTCAACCAAAGCTTCCTTCATCCAAACGTCTAAACTAAATGAAACCTTTAGAACTCCATAAATACTTCAGACATGTTAACAAAACGCTGTTTTGCAAACTATGGCGCCAAAAGTACGCCATAACAGCGTAAAAACAAAACGAATGCAACTTTCACGAAACACCCAGGAATGTTCAAGAATTATAGTAGTATTGGTATTACTCCATGAGTTGGAACCAATATTGGAGCCAACACTTGGCCTAAATGTAAATGGTATACCCCGGCTTTTAAGCTGAATCATTTTGGAATGCGTTTGAAACTTTGGAAGCCACGCAGATGTGTTGACAGTTATAATTTTATTATTAGTATCGCGAATTCTAGTTGTTGTTCTCTATGCTGAATCATCATCTCATAGGCTACATCTTAATTATCTTGAGCTCTTGAATTCTAGACTTTAGGCCTGTTATTTTTATTACTTATTTTTGCAAGTGTCAAACAAATTGTTTTCTCACTTTCCATACCTAAAATGTTATGATCATAAACCACGATTCCACTAAGATTTCTGAATACTTCCGATGCCTTATAAAGATAATTCTAAATAGGTCTTACCTACTTCATTGAACAGTTCAAAATTTCTAGCGAGGGCTCCTAGAATTTTTTTTCTATTAATCAGTTAGTTCCTGAGTCTACAAGACGAATAGGGAGATCCTATTCGTCTTGTAGATTCAGGTCAGCAGGACCTAACTTTATTTTGTGTAAAACATTTTTTTTTTCTCACTGCTGCCTAGACCTTTTTTTTTATAAGTTTTGATCTTTTTAGCCGCAAAACTGCACACAACTATGGCGTAGCCACCACAGTAACGACAGTTTTTTGTTATTCGAAAGACTATAGGTACTTTTTGTATTGGATTTCAGAATGCTAATTGGTAAGGTAAGGTTTTTTTAGACAGAAGAGCCGTCATTTGCCTTTGAATAATAATTGGAATCATTAAGTAGGTATCGAGTATCTAATAAATCAAAATCTGTCCTGAATATGGACTTTACTAATCTAAACTACAAATAACAAATCAATTTTTGATTGATCGTCTTGCAAAACAATCTTCAAACCGCGATGCACTACAGCAATAGAGAGATAGGTAGTCACTAGTCACTAAAACCATTAGATTATTGGCCCCAACATTGGCCCAACTCTAAAGCCGGTTGTACATACCTGTTACCTGGAATTTCGTTGTGTAGACACTGAGAGTATACCGGTTTCGTCAGCTGACGCGGACTAAAATGGCGGCAAAGGCGCGAACGAAGATTGATAACCTAATCTTGTCCTTTTTGTATTATTTCTACATGTGTGGGAATTTGATAACGATTGTTAATGGAACGAAGTTCTTTAACGCGGCTTGCGTTAGGAGTAAACTGGTAGAAATCGACACGTAACGAAAAAGTGTTATGCCCGAAAAAGCCAGTTTCAAGTGTCAAGGTTTTTGTTTTTTAATAGAGCCACCTAGTATAATTTTGTACCTTCTAAAAACTTATATACTAGATGACTCTGTATTAATAGGTAAGTACAGACGCCAGCAGGTCAAGCCACCCGAAACTGTCAAATTTTCCCAATCAACCTTGAACCTAATGCTTAAGCGATAAAGATGAAAATCTATTAACCCCTCAAAGGCTTTCTGCACCCCATGTGTGCATAAGGAAAAACCCCTTTACATAATAGGTATATAAGCTTATATATTATACACTACTATTTTTTAATTAGTACAAAAAAAATGGGGCTCTATCCGTACCCGTTACTGATCATATTTGTGTAGTCAAAGTAAAAAAAATGAAATCCCAAAATTGACCACGAAAATTTTTCATAATTGGTAAATTCATAATTGAATCAATCATTCATAACAATTGCTACTAGAAAATACTACGCGCAGTGTTTTTACATGGTTAATGAATACTACTATGTAGCCTGTACAATGTTTCTATAAACTGAGTGACATTAATAACTTTGCTGTTTATGAATATTATTTATTGCGACTTTACATATATAATAACAAGACCTTCTCTAATAAGCCCTTTAAGTATTTGTACTAATTAAAAATTAGTGGTGTATATACAGGGTGTTTGGCGCATGGACCGACATAATTTTTTGGGGGGTTGGCAGGGTCATTTGCGAAGTTTCTCCCAAAGACCCCATGTCCTAAGTCGCATGGTTATTAAGGTATGATTTTTTAGATTTTTCCCAAAATTACCCGAAATCTCGCCTTATCATTACTTTATTGTTTATGGTTGTAATTGCACGAAATAGCTTTTATTGTATTTTGCAATGTATTCTCATTCTAAATAAATCATTAGTTGATGCAATTGATCTGCAAAAAAGTACTTATGTGCTTCCAAAGTCAATTTTGTTTTTAAATGTGTGAAAAATTACAACTTCTAAATTCAGTATAAAAAAAACTAATAGCCATTTTGAACTTCGTTTTATTTTAAAACGTTCTTTAGCTTATACCCTTTCTAAGGGTATGCTACATGTCATAGTAAACAAGTCATTATGTAGTCAAAATACTAGTTAGAAGAGTCGGGGTTAAGAAAAGACTTATTAAGGTTATTATGTTTTTATTAACAAAAGTTACAAATCTTGTTCAAAATGACTCCTACATTTCGTATGCATGCTCGGCATCCGTTTCTTATTTCAACGGTCGTTGACTACATAAGTCGCATTTCTTTTCTCATTATTTCAAACGCGTCGGTTATACGTTCAATAAGAACTTCCCTAGTCGGCACCTCGGTCTGGTAAAGCAATTCTTTTGCACGTCCCCAAACGTAGAAATCCAGAGGCGTCAGGTCTGGGGACCGTGCGGGCCAAGGAATAGGGCTGCCTCTACCAATCCATGAGCTTGGAAAGGCATTATCTAAATGCTCTCGCACGGCCAGTTGGTACGTATGCATACGAAATGTAGGAGTCATTTTGAACAAGATTTGTAACTTTTGTTAATAAAAACATAATAACCTTAATGTCTTTTCTTAACCCCGACTCTTCTAACTAGTATTTTGACTACATAATGACTTGTTTACTATGATATGTAGCATACCCTTAGAAAGGGTATAAGCTAAAGAACGTTTTAAAATAAAACGAAGTTCAAAATGGCTGTTAGTTTTTTTTTATACTGAATTTAGAAGTTGTAATTTTTCACACATTTAAAAACAAAATTGACTTTGGAAGCACATAAGTACTTTTTTGCAGATCAATTGCATCAACTAATGATTTATTTAGAAGGAGAATACATTGCAAAATACAAAAAAGCTATTTCGTGTAATTACAACCATAACCAATAAAGTAATGCCGATTTAAAGGCGAGATTTCGGGTAATTTTGGGAAAAAATCTAAAAAATCATACCTTAATAACCATGAGACTTAGGACATGGGGTCTTTGGGTGAAACCTCGCAAATGACCCTGCCAACCCCCCAAAAAATTGTGTCGATCCATGCGCCAAACGCCCTGTATATACGTACAAAAACATCATCCGATGAAAAAAAAATCATCCTACGTAGTTGTGAACCTATGGGGTTCGCAACTAACCCCTCTCCCCCCTCCCCCTGGGGGTTTTGGGTTTATAAATTAGTAATATGCACTTGAAGAGAGAAATTTGACAGGCTGGAGGCTTTTGAGCTCACTTAAAAGCACCCACAGGAAAGTCCGGTTAAGTAGTCGAGACCTCTCATGGTCACACTACGAGATGCCATTTCAAAAAAAAAAAAAAGAAAGAAATTTGACAGATTGTAGTCGCTTGATGTGCGAAACGAAACGAACTCCGTTCCAACCGGTGTCTCACGACACTTCCCGACTTTTTATTGTTCATGTTATTTAATCGAGTGTTGTCCGATAGGGACTAACTACACTTATTCAGCTCAACACGACAACTGTCATTTTGACAAGAACTTTATCCAATTGAGATAAAGTTTAATTTTATTACTTGTTGAGATAATTTTGAACAGTCTGTCCGTCCCGATATTATTGACGCTGGCTGTACCAGTTAAGCTTTGTCCATAGAAAACAGCTGTTTTGTATGTTATGGAGATGTTCAGCTTTCCGTGTAATGCTTCCTTTTACCGCAAATTGAGGTGCAGGGATGCAGGGAGCCAGGGATGTACAGAGAGAAAACGTAGAAGAGATTTCTACGATGAATAAGTACATTTTGAGCCAATCAATCTACCTAGCCTTTTCCCAATTATGTTGGGGTCGGCTTCCAGTCTAACCAGATGCAGCTGAATACCAGTATTTTACATGGAGTGACTGCCTGACTGACCTCCACAACCCATTAATGGGTAATACGATACCCCTTGGTAAGGCTGGTTGTCAGACATTCGGGCTTTTGACGACCCGTAACGACTGTCAAAGATCCACGAATGACAGCCGGGACCAATGGCTTAACGTGCTTTCCGAGGCACGGAGGAGGCTCGGTATCTAAAGATGGTCACACATCCACGGACCAACCCCGGCAAGCGTAGCTTAACCTGATGGATCGACCCGTGCGGCTGTTATTACTTAGCCACGAGCTCCTCCATTCCACGAGCTCCTCCATTAAAAAGAACTAATTAAAGGGTAGTGTGAATCTTTGGGTACAGTCGAGTAATCGAGTCTGGTCAAACCACGCCGGGGTCGGTGCATTTCATTCGTTCATTCAATAAAAAAAAAAACAAATTGTCATTTGGATGATGAAATTAATATTTAAGTAAATACAATTTTAATTACTGTATGCAAACTACTTAATAAGAAGAAAAGAAAGTGCGTCCCTAAGATGAAGCTGACCGCGATTTTTATTAAAAAATTAAATTAAACCTACCTTGAAAGTAACTTCAACCAAATTGAGCACTAGAAGTGAGCAAACACTACACCTTTTCTCATAAATTATCGGAATTACCAATGCGTGTAAAACACGGCTTTCACGTTAAATAGAGTGCCCAATACTGATAACAAATGACTACAGACTGCGTTGTCATGTCAAGATAGTCAGTATCACTGATAATAACATTGATAACATTATTATAGTAATGTAATGATGCTAAAATTAGTGCCGCCATGTTTTCTCTAATTACCTAATCATAATACAACATAGGTTCCGTTTATAAATGGATGGCTTTTATCTAATTTTATCTTTTGTTTTGGTCGCACCATATTAGGAAATAACATTCTGAGATAAATTGATTAAGATCAGAATCTATTTTGTAAAAATCATCATCTAAGAAAAGAAAAGAAAGAAAATACGTTTATTTGCGGTAAACATGACGCAAAGGACAACAAAATAAAATAAAACCAAGTAAAAAGCAAGTTTTGGGGAAAATATGCGTCACATCTACGCAAAACGGCTACCGCTCAGCATAATGCCGCGACCCCATGCGAAACGGAGCCCCAGCGCTGGTTTTCAGCGATAGCCGGCGTTGACGCGATGACGTCGACCGGTGCAGCATGTGATAAATAATATGCAATTAAAAAATAAATAAAATATAAAGTTAATTCTATAGGCATAGATAAAATATACAGAAAATGACAATATTCCCGCATTCCGCTCCGCGACAGCACCGACTCCCACGCCACAGAATGCGTCAATCTCTCAATCTTCATCATCCTTTTCCCAACTATGTTGGGGTCGACTTCCAGTCTAAACGGATGCAGATGAATACCAGTATTTTACATGGAGCGACTGCCTATCTGACCTCCACAACCCAAGTTACTGGATAATACGATACCTCTTGGTTGTCACGTTTTCAGACTTTCGAGCTTCTGACGCCCGTAACGACTATCAAAGATCCACGAATAACAGCCGGGACCAATGGCGCTACGGCGCTATGGCGCTATGACCCGACAGAGACCGCGCTTACTAGTTTTTTGAATCCATGGGAAGCATGAAAAAGTGGTTTAAATTCTGAAAAAAAAAATCTTATTTAAGGATTTGGCGGATAGCCAATCGCTTTTAATAACACGATTAGATTGACTTTGCTGTATAGAAAAAAATCCCCAAGATTGATTAAACATTACGAAAGGGATAACCCCTTTTCGTAATGTTTAATCAATCTCATAAGCTACAAAACAGACGTTTGTTTTTCTTATTTTTTATATAAATGAAAAGGTAGTAAGATTGTTTACCGCATTTCACCGAGTTTGTCGTGATAAAATGATTAAAATAATTACTATGTTTAAATACCTGCCAAATGCTCGAGGCAACCACTCGCGAGCTTACTTCAGTTCAGTACGCGGCTCAAGCGCCGGATCATAGGGCCTTAACGTGCTTTCTGAGGCGCGGAGGAGCCTTGGGTCTATTTTTTACCTAATTTTTCACGGTAATATTTTTACAGAATAGTACCGCTGTACTTACCATAACACCGTCAACTAATTAGGTACTTTCGACATAACCTTACAGGAGCTCGTGGCTAATAACAACCGCACGGGTCGATACTTCAGGTTAAGCTACGCTTGCCGGGGTTGGTCAATGGATGAGTGATCATCTCTACATACCGAGACTGCTCCGTGCCTCGGAAAGCACGTTAAGTCATTGATCCCGGCTGTCATTCGTGGATCTTTGACAGTCGTTACGGATCGTCAGAAGCCCGAACGTCTGACAACCAGTCTTACCAAGGGGTATCGTATTACCCAGTTAATGGGTTGTGGAGGTCAGATAGGCAGTCGCTCCATGTAAAATACTGGTATTCAGCTGCATCCGGTTAGACCGAAAGCCGACCCCAACATAGTTAGGAAAAGGCTAGGCGGATTGACTTTCGACATAGCCTATATTGCGTGGGTGCAACTTTGCCTGTTTTTCTGAAAGTGTGAAAATGTTGTTACAAAATGTAGAAATCGTTGGTTTTGTCGTAAAATCACATAATTAAGTACTTATAAAGCTTTTCACTTCAATTCACTTGACATGACATTGCATGTTTGTTTTTATACTTAGTAGGGAATTTTATTACGAGAAAATTGAGAAAGCATCGCGGTTTTAGAAAATTAAAATCAAAGTGGATAGCATCATATTTTATTTACGAATACTAGCTTCTGCCCGCAACTTCGTCCGAACTCGGCAATAAATACTGTAGCTTTCCATTAGTGAAAGAATTTTCGGAATCGGATCAGTACCTGGGTACCTAGTTCCGAAGATTACCCCCTCGATACATACTCACAAATACCTCTTTACAATAGTTTACCAATAGGTAGGTACACTGACCTGAACTCACCTCTAATAAACAAGTACGCTGGACTTCATAATATCGATGTCAAAATGAAGACATTTGATTTTCGCCATTTTGGCGCTGGTAGTAATAATATATTAGGTCTTTACCTATGAAATTGCCGTTAGCGTCAAAACAATATTGGTCCATTTGCGTCAAAATGGCAAGGTAAAAAAGCTTGACAAATGGGTGCCCCACGAACTCAATGATCGCCAGCGCGAAGTACGCGTCGAGACGTGCCTTGCACTGCTCAACAGACACACAAATGAAGGAATTTTGAACAGCATTGTTACCTGCGATGAAAAATGGATTCTGTTTGATAACCGCAAGCGCTCAGCAAGTTGGTTGGATCCTGGTTCAGCACCTAAACAATGCCCTAAACGAAAACTTACCCCTAGAAAAGTGATGGTCACTGTTTGGTGGTCTAGCGCCGGTGTGATTCATCACAGCTTCTTACCAAACGGGGTGAGCATTACTTCAGATGTGTACTGTGAAGAACTGAACACAATGATGGAGAAGCTGGCACATCTCCAACCAGCATTGGTCAATCGCTCGTCTCCGCCGCTCCTGCACGACAACGCGCGACCTCATACTGCACAGCAGACGGTCTCCAAGTTGCAAGAACTGGGGTTGGAAGCTCTCCGTCATCCGCCCTACTCACCAGACCTTGCGCCTACAGACTACTACTTTTTCCAGAATTTGGATAACTTCTTGGCGGGAAAAAAATTCAATACCCGAGAGGCAGTACCTACAAAATGCCTTTGAAGAATTTGTTGCCTCCCGTCCAGCTGATTTCTTTAAGAAGGGCATCAATAAACTGCCACTGCGTTGGCAAAGATGCATTGATTGCATGGGTGATTACTTCGATTAATACAAATAAAAAATGCATGAAAAAAATCGTTTAAATTTTTTCATACAAAACGGCAATTTCATAGGTAAAGACCTATTATTACCTATATTGTGGAAGATTATTCCGCTGCGTTTAAGGTAGCGAATTTTACAAAATGCGCATACTCCCATGATATAAATGTTCTAAATATCACGTAGTAAACACAAAATTCGCTAAACAAATCTTATTTCACGATTTAGACCTAGAACATCAGAGACGTACCAAAACAACTCGTCGTCGGCCATTTGCAACTATGACTGTGTCAATTTTAGTTCCCGAGACGCTCGAGAGGGGCATTTTGAATCGGCACAAAAATCAACTGTCATTTCTTATAGCGTAGGTATTTAGTCCAGCGTACTTGTATAATAGAGGTCAGTGGTAGGTACGTATACAGTTTATTAGCACCAATTTTTAATGTTAGGTAGGTGTCTCATTGGTCTCTATTTACTGAACTGTAAGTTGCAGTTCAGTAACTACGTACCTACCTGCTAATGAAAAAAATTGATTCAGATTTCAGAATCACGAGTATAGTCTTTTTCTCCTTTCCTCGGAAAAGTTAAACAGTTGTGGCGGAATCTACATCGGCACATACGAACTACGCGTCACACTGACTTCACGCAATCCTAGTACACGATGCTAGATAGCTAGCGCGATGCAGGATTGCGTGACGTCAGTGTGACGCGTAATTCGTATGTGCCGATGTAGATTCCGCCACAACTGTTTAACTTTTCCGAGGAAAGGAGAAAACGACTATACTCATGATTCTGAAATCTGAATCAATTTTTTATAGGGTGACTGGTAATTAGTGACCGATACTTAAACACATAATTGTACTCATGATAACAAACAACTTTTACTGTGGGACCAAACCTGAAATCGCGAAAAAAATCAGTTGTTCGGTGTTCCCTACATTTTGACGAGTTATGCGGACATACATGTAGGGAGCAGCAGATTTATTTTTCGCGATTTCAGGTTTGGTCCCACAGTAAAAGTTCTTTGTTATTATGAGTACAATCATATGCTTAAGTATCGGTCACTAATTACCAGTCACCCTAATATACAACGTCCCGACATCAAGCGTCGGGCAGTTGCCCACCAGACACGACACCCGTCTGCTCGGAGGATCCTCCCTTTTCAATAGAGGAAAATTTATTTTGTTCATTATTCTATTGTAAAGATGTCATGTCTGGAACTTTACCTCAAAAACAGACATCTTCTACGCATTTGCCGTCTCGTTTTGAATGGCCCTTTTCGTATTTTTTTTAAGGTTAAACAAACTCGAGATGAAATCTATTTGCACAAAGATTAGCAGATAGTTACAAAAGTGGCTACTGTTTGTAATAAATGTTGCGCCATGAATTCGTAACAGTTTTTTTTTATTATATTTTAGTGTCGTACCAAGGGGTATCGTATTACCCAGTTACTGGGTTGTGGAGGTCAGATAGGCAGTCGCTCCATGTAAAATACTGGTATTCAGCTGCATCCGGTTAGACTGGAAGCCGACCCCAACATAGTTGGGAAAAGGCTAGGCAGATGATGAGTGTCGTACAAAGTTATATTTTTTTTTTCTGTTAGGACAAGTTCGGGTGACATTGGCAACTTTGGAACACTGGATTTTTGTGTCTTTCATTTGGGTCAGGTATAATTTTTATTTTTTCTAGAATTTTAGAACTTTTGAGTATGAATAATTTAAGCAAATAATTATATTAAAATCAAGGAGATACCGAACAAAGAATGATGGGCGTTTTGGCCGACATAACCAATAAAAACCACATATACATCAAATGAAAGGTCATAAGAATCAATTTTCATTATGAGCAGAAGGCTGAGAGTTATCAGACCTGCAAGTACTTAACTCAGATGTGAACGTATAGTAATTTATGACGTTAATGTTCACTGCAATTCTCAATAATACCTATGTATTAGTTATTTACTCATAACATTGAGGGGGCTTGTGGCTAAGTAGCACCTAACAGCCACACGGGTCGATCGATCACGTCAAGCTACGCTTGCCACGGTTGGTCCGTGGATGGGCGACCATCTTTACATACCAAGACCCTTCGTGCCTCGGAAAGCACGTTAGGCCGTTGGTCCCAGCTGTCATTCGTGGATCTTTGACAGTCGTTACAGGTAGTTAGAAGCCCGAAAGTCTGACAATCAGTCTTACCAAGGGGTATCGTATTACCCAGTAACAGGGTTGTAGAGTCAGATAGACAGTCGCTCCAAGTAAAATACTGGTATTCAGCTGCATCCAGTTAGACTGGAAGCCGACCTCAACATAGTTGGGAATAGGCTAGACAGATGATGATGACTCATATTATAACCCTAATAAATGTTTACTTTTTAAAAAGTTTTTTTTTGTACAGTCTATGTCAAAATATTGTTAACCACCTAAGGGTAGGTACTTACGAAAGTGATAATTTTTGTCCGAAAAAGGCAGCACATGGGCCCAGCATAAACCTATCAGCTATTGATTTATTTTTCACAAAGGAATCATTAAAAAATATTATTAATAATTTTTGTCCTCGACTGTACAAACCCGGTGGCTTTTAGAGGTATAATGTTTTGTTACGATAATTGCTAGTTATACGCAATAAGTTAACATGCATTGAACTCTATTGGTCATCAGGCCTCGTGGCTAAGTAATAACAGCCGCACGGGTCGATCCATCAGGTTAAGCTACGCTTGCCGGGGTCGTTCGTGGATGGATGACGAGACTCCTCCGTGTCTCGTTGATCCCGGCTGTCATTCGTGGATCTTTGACAGTCGTTACGGGTCGTCAGTAGCCCGAAAATCTGACAACCAGTATAACGAAGGGGCATCGCATTACCCAGTAACTGGGTTGTGGAGGTCAGATAGGCAGTAGCTCCATGTAAAATACTGGTATTCAGCTGCATCCGGTTAGACTGGAAGCCGACCCCAACATAGTTGGGAAAAGGCTAGGCAGTTGTTGGTCATCAGGCCAGGCACCATACAAAAATGCCCATCGTCTCATTCTACTGGCACTACAAAGGTTACTAACGAAATAGAAATACAGAAATTCTACTGCATTTCTGCATAGAAGCAAAACAATTAGATATACCAGAGCTGGAATTCAGACAATTTAATGAAACCCAAAATAAAACCTCATTTGCCGGTAAAATAAAAAAAAAAACACGCGGAATAAGGCATCAAGCATCAATTGAATGGCGGTTACTACGACCTTTTTGCCCGGAGAACGATCAAACAGATATGGTGAATTCCTTCTACGTCGAATCTTTCCCAGACAACGGTAATTAGGGTCGTCACGCGAACACGAAACAGGGTCACGCGGTAAGAATAGGTAAGTCAATATTTTCGAGTTTTACGAAAGAAGCTGTTTAGAGATTGCATGAGGATGCAGGATTTATCTATGTTAACACTGGATGATAAACTGAAACCCGGATTAAACTGTCAGGGCCTGTTTCACCACCTAAGATTACGTTCCTAAAAACTTACTTGGTTGATAATTTCATACTAATCATGTTCCATTTTGGAATTTATTCGGTGAGTAGTGGCTAATTGGACATCGTGAAATAGGCGCTTAGCATGCATCTGATGTTGATAATTTGTTGCAGCTTGCGATGTAGCAATTTTATTTTTTAAATATCGTAGCTTTATGCTGAGATAGGAGACTTTTTGGTCTCACACAGGTCTCCTTTTAGTTCATTTTTTTTTTGTTTTTTAATGTTTTTTTGTTACTTTTATATGCTCCTTTTTAACTGTATTTCCTGTGCGTGTCCCAAATAAAATATTTTTCTTTCTTTCTTTCAATTTGTTGACTGTAGTCCGTAAAACAGTCAAGCAGAATTGTATAAATAAATTATGATAATTTGTTGTTGTTATGATGATTTGTTGCACTTCTTTTTTGCCATGGCCTTACCTACCCTTTTGGCTTTCATCATTATATGAGTCAGCAAAATGGTTAGACCTGCTGACTTGTATGGATCAGAATGTTGGGCCACAAAAGGGATGCAGTTGACATGAGAATGTTAAGAGGGATGTCTTAAGGGGTAGTATTACACGAATGGATAGAATAAGAAATGAGTACATAAGAGGAAGTTTGAAATTGGCACCGGTGCACGGTGACTGAAAAATTGTGCGCAAATCGGTTGTCATGGTATGCATGTGATGCGGAGGAATGAGGAAAATGTCGTGAGGACAGTTATGATTATGAATGTCGATGGCTACAAGTGTAGGGGAAGACCAAAGAAACGATGGATTGCTTGTGTGAAAGATGGCATGGCTAGAAAGGGGGTGACTACCGAGATGACGAAAAAGGGACATGTTGCGCCGACCCCAAATAGATTGGGATAAGGGCAGGAGAATGGTGATGAGTCAGCAAAATACCTCATTGGTCTTGGATGAATGATTGTTTGGTTGGCTAATATAACATGCAGTACCTACCTTGTACTACGTTTGGGATTGATCGATTGCGGTTTGTTTTTTGACCTTCGCCTACAATCCAGCTACATGAGAAAAATTATTGGTGCTTCTTTTTGGTGCTGCGTGCGTACCTACTCTTTTTTCCATAGTTCGTGACAACCATTCCACTGGGCAACCTATAACATAGAAAAAAACAAAACACAGTTGGGTCATTGATTGACCAAGATTGAAAATAGCATAGAATTCAATGTTGGTGCGCTTTTACCTTAATTCTTGGTTCGGTTTGTTAAATAAACCTAGCTTTTTGGACTAACCCCCTTATTTATAAAAAAAAAACTAAAACACTATAAACCTATTTTAGTTATAGAAGTGTTTTGTCTTCTTCTTTCAAACTCAAATCATAATTGGAAAGAAATTGACAAAACACTTCTATAATTAAATAAAATAGGTTTATAGAGCGTTTTAGTTTTTTATGAGGAGGGTATGAGTTTAGACCTTACTTAGTTTTTACCCGACCACGGCGAAGCAAAAAGGAGGGTAATGATTTTGACCGGTATGTATGTATGTATGTATGTTCATCTGTTCCCTCATAACTTCTAAACTGCTTATCATAACTTGACAAATTAGGTGTTGTTAGAAGCGTCTTGGCTGTCCGCTCGTTATGGCTATATGACGTCACATAAAATTGAATATGGCGCCCTCTAGAGGACATAGTCATAAACTAAAAAAAAAAAATATTTAATTATGCCGTGTGGGGTATCAAAATTTATATATTGTTAACTATCGCTCGTGGCTTTGCTTGCATGCACCCGATAATTGGGAATAATTTCTAAAATCACGCCTCAGATGTGAGCCAAAGATATTTTCTCTCCAAACCTACCCAAAATATATATAATCATAATAATTATTCTTCTTTAAAATGTAAAATGGCTCTGCAAATACTTTACCACAAAATTATAACCCCGAAGTAACTTAAATAAAAAGTAATTTTAAAAACTAAAACCCGACTACTGAAAAATCACGCTCTAAAAAGTATAAAACAAGAAAATATTCTCATCTGAAATTAGAAAAAGACAGACAAATTAAAAATCCGGAGTCACACGCAATCTGTTTGATTCATGCCCTAACATGACGTGCGACTCCGGATTTTTAATTTGTCTGTCTTTTTCTAATTTCAGATGAGAATATTTTCTTGTTTTATACTTTTTAGAGCGTGATTTTTCAGTAGTCGGGTTTTAGTTTTTAAACTTACTTTTTATTGCAAAGAAGATAACTTCAATGTAAAGTGCCTGTGCACAATAGTCATGAAAGCTTTACGAGAGATAAAGTGCTAGCATTGTGCAGTGCAGTCAAGTTTTTTTAGGAGAACCATTTGCGATAAACTATCGTTAAAGTATTTTGAAGAGTTCGCCCCTAATAAATATCTTAGTTAATGCTTGTGATAATACTTTTGTTTGCTGAACAGTGGAATCTTTTTTGCCGATATCCGTTTTTAGTGTTTTTAGAAGCATTTTACCTTGTTTTAAGGGTTCCGTACGTCCGAATGAAAAAACGTAACCGTTATTTGATCACTCGTGTGTCTGTCTGTCACAGCCAACTTGCTCCGAATCTACTGGACCGATTTGAAAATTGGTACTTACACATATGAATTTCTGTGACCCTAACACAGACGTGTAAGGTAAATAAATTAATTTTGAATATGGGGGTCACTTTTGAGGGCAGATCAGAAAGTTTTGTAAACTATACCGCGTGACATCTATCTATTTAAATAAAAAGAGAAGTCCTGACCGACTGATTGACTGACTCATCAACGCCCAGCCCAAACCCTTTTACCTAGAAAGCTGAAATTTTGCACAGAGAAGAATAAAGAATGTAGACAAGGAATAAGGAAGGAATTCCCGGTAGTACGTTGCCGTGGGATATCGGGCGAAGCCGCTGGCAAAAGCTAGTATCAAATAAAAGGGCTTGTGGTGATGGTCTGAAATATACTTTATTTTTACAACTTTAAAATGAATATGTAGTTTTAAAGTTAAAGAAGAAAATATATGAAAATTTACCATTCCCTCTTATCTCCAAAACTACTGAGCCTAAATTTTTGAAAAAAAAAAATACAGAAAGTAGTTCTTTACATATTAAAGAAAAACATAAAACAAGTCGATGGTCTTAAAATAACATGGTAAATCTCTCAATATTGTGCGCACAAACTTACATTTGCAGTTGGAATGTATGGGAGAACATGTTTCTCCACTACAATGCTAAGTTTGTTCTTGGGATAAATTCATCCCAACTACGGAACCGTTCACTGTGCGTAGTCCGACACGCACTTGGCCGGTTTTTTCTTAGTATGATAGTTGCCGAGTTTGCGGTTGCAGGAATCGGTCTGTAACAACTTCTGTGAAATGACTACAAAACACAAAGCGATTCACTATTGTTTCTCTAATGACTATGGAACATAAGATGTATTGCTATCATTTTGAGTGTTCTTAATGACTCGAGTAGGAGCCTAGCTAACAGTCTAGACTATTTTGAAACTACGAACTTTTAAAAGGAAAATTATTCATATAAGGAGGCAAGAGGGACCTGTGGCTAAGAAATAATTGCTTAACCGCTTGCCGCAGTTGGACTGAGGATGGGTGACCATCTTTACATACCAAGACCCCTTCGTGCCTCGGAAAGCACGTTAAGCCGTTGGTCCCGGCTGTCATTGATGGATCTTTGACAGTCGTTACGGGTCGTCAGAAGCCTGAGTCTCACAACCAATCTTACCAGGGGTATCGTATTACCCAGTAACTGGGTTGTGGAGGTTAAATAGGCGTTCGTTCCATGTAAAATACTGGTATTCAGCTGCATCCAGTTAGACTGGAAGCTGACCCCAACATAGTTGGGATAAGGCTAGTTAGATGATGATGACATATAAGTAGGCTAGGAGGTGACTACCAGAGAAGTATGGAAGACAACGTCATGTTGAGCTGACCCCAAATAAATTGGGATAAGGGCAGGAGAACCCCCTTGACTGGCTTTGTAAAGTTGTAAGGGCCGCAGGAATCCGCTGGATGCGGGAAGCACAGAACCGGTCGAAATGGCGGTGCTTGGGGAGGCATATGTCCAGCAGTGGACATGTTTCGGCTGAAATGATGATGATGATGATAAGTAGGCTAATTTGAGCTTAAACGGTTATTAAACTTTTTTGTTTCAATCCTTGACCGATCGAGATCATTATCCCAAAAGAGAAAAAAAACCCGACCAAGTGCGCGTTGGAACACGCACAATGATGGGTGCGTAGTTGGGATGAATTTATTCCAAGAACAAACTGAACAATTAACGTTGTAGTTGAAAAACATCTTCTCCCATACCCAACTGCAAATCTAAGTTTGTACCTACAATATTGGGAGATTTACCATGTTATTTTAGGGCCATAGGATTTATAGGTTTTCCTGTAATCTATAAGCATAGAACTAAGTATTTTAGACTCTGTACTTTCGGAGATAAGGGGGATGGTCAATTTTCATCAATTTTCTTAAATAAGCTACATATTTATTTTAAAATTATGTATAAAAAAATATACTTGAGACCCTCACAGTAAATTAAAATTAATTTATTTCAGGTCATTGACCCATATTAAATACAAAAACACAATTCAAAATAAAAACTGATTAAATATGTAATAATTAATGTCTAATAAATAATGTCAAAGTTAATAATAATTAATTAAATATTACAATGGATTAAATAATTAAATTAAGTTATGTCAAAAGCAAATATTAAGTAAGCCCTTTCATTTTATATGTTACACGGTACTGTGCAACTGTTTTTTATTTTCTTATTTGTCTGCCAATAGTGACCCCCATTTCAAAAATTAATTTTTTTACGTAACACGTACGCGATTGGGTCACAGAAATTGATATAATAAGTCCATTAGTTTCGATGCAAATTGGCTGTGACAGACGTACAGACAGACAGCCACATGAGTGATCGTATAAGGGTTCCGTTTTCATTTGGACATACGGAATCCTAAAAACTAGATTTCTTTTATGATAAATAAATTAACCATACTATTTTTGGATTGTTTTTTTGTACATTTGACTAATCTGACGGCACTGCCTACCCATGTTTACTATTATGGTGATGGCCTACAGACCTAGTGCGGGGAACATTTTGGTCTTTTGGTCCATTGTGTTTTGTAACATAATATGACAGTTAAATGTTTTATTAAAACGTTTTAAATTGGCATTTTGAGTATATGCTGTTTTATAAGTTACCTTTGGGTAACGTGTGGGTGCTGTTGAATTGACCAATGTAATTACCTAAATAACTTTTTTTATGCTAAGATGTATATTTTTTATGTGTGATGTGTGTGTGTCTTTTTGTATGTGATGTGTTTGTGTGTGTGATGTTTTGTGTTGTGTGATGTGTATGTTTGTGTTGTGTGATGTGTGTGTGTGTGTGTGATTATATACAATAAGTTTTACCACTGTCTAGTGTTACTTGCTAACCAGTAACAAAGTTCATTTTCTTGTAAATTTAAATAAACAATTAGTGGACCATATTTTATTTTTTCCTGCGTCTTCACGAGACTTTCATACAGTTACACCTTCGTATATAGAACTCCTTTCAAGAAAACTTTTTTGTTATTTTTAACCACAATTTCGTAAGAGCTACGGATGCATTAGGTAAATTAAACAAACTTATGACGGCAGTGGCGGTAGAAATGGGTAACGTAAACATTTCTGTTCATTAAATAATGTTACCTACATTGTGATCTGTTTAATATGTTCTTGGTAAGGTGTAATGTTAAAATAACATGTAACACAACTTTGTGAAATATCTTCACAAAATTCAGTCAAAAATGTGTCGCAATTTAAAAAATCGTATGATTTAGGATAATCTTTACATCTAAATAAATAACATTTACCGATAAGCTCATGATAACGATCTTCGGACGAGGTCCAAACTATTCGGGCTTCGGGCGCGCCCGAAACAAATACCGTATGTAAGTACGTCAGCGTACCCACCTACCTATCTAAAGCCGATAACATTATTAAACCAGTAGGTACCAATCAAACTTTTATTCTAAATAATCACTACAGATGCAATAAATAAAAATAAATTATTTAAAAATATATTAGGTCTTTACCTATGAAATTGCCGTTCTGCAGTACTGGCCATTTCAAATCAAAATAATTTTTGTGTTACATTTTCATCGCATTTCAATCTTTTTCGTCATCATGGATACCTACGTTAGAAATTCGAGTAATTATGGAATATGAGTACCGTCGTGGCAGCAACGCGGCACAAGCGGCACGCAACATCAACGACGTTTACGGAGCTAACACTACAAACCAACGCACCACTTGTTATTGGTTTGCTCGCTTCCGTTCTGGAAATTTCGACCTGAAAAATGAACCTCGCGGTCGTCCGAAGACTTTGGTCGACAAAGACGAATTAAAGGCGATTGTGGAAGCAGATGATACACAATCTACAGCTGAATTAGCAGCAGCTTTCGACGTTAGCGTCAAAACAATATTGGTCCATTTGCGTCGAATTGGCAAGGTAAAAAAGCTTGACAAATGGGTGCCCCACGAACTCAATGATCGCCAGCGCGAAGTACGCGTCGAGACGTGCCCTGCACTGCTCAACAGACACACAAATGAAGGAATTTTGAACCGCAGTGTTACCTGCGATGAAAAATGGATTCTGTTTGATAACCGCAAGCGCTCAGCAAGTTGGTTGGACCCTGGTTCAGCACCTAAACAATGCCCTAAACGAAAACTTACCCCTAGAAAAGTGATGGTCACTGTTTGGTGGTCTAGCGCCGGTGTGATTCATCACAGCTTCTTGCCAAACGGGGTGAGCATTACTTCAGATGTGTACTGTGAAGAACTGAACACAATGATGAAGAAGCTGGCACATCTCCAACCAGCATTGGTCAATCGCTCGTCTCCGCTGCTCCTGCACGACAACGCGCGACCTCATACTGCACAGCAGACGGTCTCCAAGTTGCAAGAACTGGGGTTGGAAGCTCTCCGTCATCCGCCCTACTCACCAGACCTTGCGCCTACAGACTACTACTTTTTCCAGAATTTGGATAAATTCTTGGCGGGAAAAAAATTCAATACCCGAGAGGCAGTACAAAATGCCTTTGAAGAATTTGTTGCCTCCCGTCCAGCTGATTTCTTTAAGAAGGGAATCAATAAACTGCCACTGCGTTGGCAAAGATGCATTGATTGCATGGGTGATTACTTCGATTAATACAAATAAAAAATGCATGAAAAAAATTCGTTTAAATTTTTTCATACAAAACGGCAATTTCATAGGTAAAGACCTATTATTACCTACTTATTTTTTTTTTATTTAAGTAATAAGGAAACCTGTCTTTCAAACTTATTTTGCTTTTATCCATTTTACCCTAACCTCCCCTCCAAACGTATCGACAAAACTATGGTTGTTGTCACGCAAGGAGTGTGATAAATTGATAATGTAGGTACGCACGTGTTCCCTATCGCCCTACCTACCCTAGAATCAGTGGAGCAAGACGCACCGTTGCAACGGAAAACCGTTGTATGCACCCCATCTGTCATCGGATGTAGTTACCTACTTGTATTGAGTAACCGTCAAGTTGTTTATACCTAAGTATAGTGCTATTCTGTAAAAATATCGCCGTGAAATGAGCTTGAAGTGAACTGTCATAATATCCTACCTGACGCAAATTTGAAGTAGCGTTTCTTGTACCGTGCAGTGGAGCGTTTTAGGGTATACCTACATCGATAAATTTTGTGTTTTTTTAAATTCCTATAAAACCAAATGAATATGGAAATCAATTTGGTTTTATAGGAATTTAAAAAACTCAAAAATTATCGATAAACGCTCCACTGCACGCTACAAGAAACGCTGCTCTGAATTTGCGGCCTAAGGAGTAGGGGTTGACACACTTCAAACGCACTTCATCGTATAGACCGGCTTTTATTGGTACGCGTACCACGGACATAAGAATATCAATAACTAATAATTTGTGAAGAGACCAGAAGGCATGACGTTGTTGCCTCGGAAGGTAGGTAGGCCTCTGGTGTGGGACGCAACCTTGCGCCATTTCATGTTCCTAGCACGGTGGGTTGTGCTGGCACTGCTGCTGCAGCTGCTGAGACCCTCAAGCGGCGCAAATACTGTCTGTAACCTTATGGGTAACTACAGTTTGAGCCGTTTGGGGTCGAAACGCTCGGGTCATGGGGCCCGAGTGCGCATCTCCTTTTTAAGGAAATTTCTCGCCGACTGGTCGAGACTTCACGACCAGAGCGCTGGCTCGTTCTTTGGCCAAAGAATTAGCATTGCCATTCAACGTGGCAATGCTGCCAGTCTTCTGGATACGTTTCCGGATGATAGCGATGCGGGCGAATACTTCGACGCCTAAGTGTCCTTTTGTTTTTATATTTATAGGTAACTAGCTGCGCCCCGCGGTTTCATCCGCGTCGACCGGGATAAAAAGTAGGCTATGTGCTAATCCAGGGTGTCAGCTACCTCTGTACCAAATTTTATCAAAATGGGTCTAGCCGTTTGAGCGTGAAGAGACACACTCACTAACTTTCGCCATAATATTAGTGTGATTAAAAGAACTTAAGTACCTTAGTATAATTTGCCTTTTATTAGGGCTCGTTATATGCCAAGCCGAGGTTAAACATTGCTGGCCTCCTTTAACTCTTAAAATGTCGATTGTACACCATGTGTACAGATAACAATAGAATTTCAATTGTGTCTGCTAATTGGCGCGCGACGGGTTAAGGGCCGCCAAATGATTGGGGCCCTTCCTCTTTTCGATTTTGCAAATCCTGAAAAGCTTCAGCATTGTCAGGGACTCCTACAACAATCAGAATGAGAACGCTTTATTTGTAAATTTAAGTGGAGAGTTACATGTACGTTTGAGACGTTACAATATATTATTAGGTAGGTACCTAGTTAAGTAGTCTGTCTAAGTGGAACCATTCTGCAATTTTTCCTCCTGTTTCTGGCTTTGACGTCAATTTTCTACACTTCAGGCTTTGCACCGGAACGCCGTATAGAATCAAGTTTTTCTAACTGAACACATAGCTGTGCTGCTGAGGAGTTTGTTGCACCACTTCTTCCCAGCTAAAGCACGAAGTGGTGAAGGGCGAGCGTTTTGTGGGACTATCATACTAACCTTCGACAAAGGCCTGACTTTCAGAGACCATATTTCCGCCCTTGCAAAGGAATCCTTCAGGCGTTTAGGGTTCGTCCTGCGCAATGCCCGTGACTTTGACAGCCCACATGTTATCAAACTGCTTTATAATACTCTGGTTCGATCTAAATTAGAAGCAGGTGCATGTGTGTGGAATCCCTACACTGCAACTCAAACGTTGATGCTGGAGAAGGTCCAAAAAACCTTCCTTAGGTTCTTGTTTAAAAAAGTGCACAAGTATTTTCCGTACATGTACCCAACGAATTACCTTTTTGGGATGTTGGGTTACAATTCCTTGGAAGTTAGACGAGGTTTGAATCAGATTGCGGTAGCCTGCAAAACCCTCAGAGGGCTTATCGACTGTCCTGAGCTACATAACATATTTTGTCAATTATATGTGCCTGGCAACTATATAGGTCACCGCCACAGTAAGAGGCACAAATTGTTTGCTCGGCCAGCATGTCGTACGGTCGCTAGAGCAGAGTCGCCGGTGTGTCGGACTCTGGAAGCCCTCAATGCCCTCCTGGCAGTCAATCCTGATTGTGATCTGTTTGCCGATGAATGGAGAGAGATAAAGCGAGTGTGTCTAAAGTTTTGCGAGAGAAAGTATGAGAGAATTTCCACTGTTATTTATTAAGTATGTAGTAGATATTACAATATTAGTATTGTGTTTCCAGGTTAATTATTGTAATTGGTGTATAACCGTTTTAATTAACTATAAATAAATAAATAAATCATTCAGGGAAGGAATGAACAGTGATCAAATTCAGTTCACCTTTCACTTGGCTTTTATTCAATAAATCACGGAAATTTCCAAATAAGTGTATGTTACGTAAACTCCCCGATGCAGGTTTATTATGTAAGACTGCAGTAAATAAATCTTAACATTTAGGTACAGTACGACACAACTTAAGCCGTGTACAGACGCGTGTAATGTGTAATGTAATGAAACGTGTAATGCACTGCGAATTTTGCGTGTGGACGGGACTACGAGCATTACATGTAGGTACCTAGGTAATGCTCGTGCTGATCCATCGGCTCGGTTTTTAGCGCGAACACAATAGCTCTCGCCAGTCGAACACATACAGGATTCGCGTCGAGTTTGAAATGGTCCACACTATTCGCATTACATTACACACGTCTGTACACGCCTTTAGATGTAGCATAGATTTGAAAATTTGCATTCATTCATTTCAATTTTACGAATGTATTTGGTTAGATAACTTTACAAGTTATTGCGTATGCGTAAAGATCATTTTCGCCAAAATCAGTAAAAAAGATTGCTGATGTTGAAGGCGCACTCAGTTCGGATCGTGATCGGTTTTACGAATTTTGCCGAAGCTACATCTAAGTTGTGTCCTGTATGTATGTAGGAACTATAAACATCGAAAAAAGAGAATATTATTTGTTTATAGCTTTTAATGTCTATAATTCAGCCTATTTAATGAATATGATACCCATCTCACCTGTCTAAAATATATTTCTGCGATTTGCTGGCAAGTCTACCTAAGTAAGTAGACCGTGCTCTTTTGACCCTTCAAAGACAAGAGCTTGTCGTGACAAACGTGCTTGCCGAAGAACTGACTAATGCAACTTCTGTACGTGGGTACAAGCACGGACACTTGCGGTAAACCACTTTTCGACCTTATTAATATGGTTAGAAGGTTGAACAGTGGTTCACCGTAAATGTCCGCGATGGTACATAAATAGGCACTTATATGTTACAAAGTTGTTCACAGAAGTGACGAGGATGAGTTTATCCCGTATTTTGAAGCTGCTGCAGTTTCAATGGGACTTTTTCTACCATGTTATTGTGTAGCGATCTTTAACCCTAGATAGATAACCTACGTCGAAACGACGTAATCGATTTTGTAAAATCGATATAACTCGTTTGTTTTTCGCGTCACTAAACTACCCGTTCCCGCCAACTCAGTCGGCCGTCGGAGCTTGCGGGACACATCCGTATCGCTCTGGTAAGTGCAATACTTTCGTCAATATTTGCCTACCGTACGTCGAAGTGACGTATGGTTATCTTGGTCCAGCGCCTGTCCTAAGTGCCTTTGTGATCAAAATTAATAAAAATTATTATTTACTTAGGTTTTTTATATTATAGAGTTTACATAAAGTTGATTCTGAAAAGTTTAAATAGTAAATTATAAGACTGATGGAGAGTTTCCTAATTGTTTATGTTTTGTAAAGTAAGAAGTACCTTGTTTTGTTCTTTAATTTTTTTTTCTTATAAAAATATAAATAAACTCTAATGTTTTTCATTTACTCACAATAAAATTACATACATTAAGACATCATATCACATTCATAAACCTAGTATATATACTTAATCCAAAATATGCTCAGTCAAACATTCGCACGTCGAGTCGACGTTTGGTTATCTTTAGTGTACAGTAAAATATGGTTATCTATCTAGGGTTAAGACCTAACACACCTTTGCAGTTGAGTTAAAAAGTGACCTATGCAGTTGCAACATCCATAAATAATATGGACTGGTAACATTGAAACGAACCAGAAATGTTGCAAGCCCCAATTTCTTGATAACTCGTCCAAAACTCGTAAAAATGCAGTCCCTTGGCATACTTACATTATTTCAGCAACAAAATGCAGCAAGTTCGATAAAACATTCGAGTAATTCAAACAAGTTTATAGTCTTTGGATAACAGTAACGATGTTGTAATCAATGATCATAATAATATCCGTCAGAATATGCCAGTGTCACTGACATGCAGCAAATAATATAAACCGACCGATTTCAAAAGCAATTCCACGACTAACATGATCGAAAAACAAACAGACTTCGCAATTTTCCAAGGTTACCCTCGATCAACAGGTGCCGCGGTCCGTTACATGGACTGTTCAAACGAGTTTCGATTAATATCGAGTTCTTATAATATACAATCGATAAAATCTTTGTGTTTCCATTAAATAATTGCAGCTTCTGGATTTAGGCACAGATATGTAAAACGAAATTCTTGTGTAATACTAACGAGATCGATTTTCAAAGCTGATTGTGGCGGGAATTTGGGGCACGCTGTGTTTACTGCTTTTCGATGTAAAAGTTGATGAATAAAGCTGTCTTGCAATCTCGAATATTATTGATAAACTTTTAGGTATCTCTGTAGCTATGTACTGATCAGTTATTGGGACGTGGGAACCCTGCATTAATTATTTTGTACTCACAAGTCTTTGTTAATATGTTCTGTGAATCTTTACGAATTAGCTCTGTCCATCTATCCATAATAAACCATAATGTTTTCTTTACTTCCAGATCAAACAAATACCTGCAAAAGTCAGCAATCACTAGGGTATGCGCCGTCGGAGGTTTCTTTATATCCATACCGGTATTTTTAACAGGTTCGTACGATTACGTTCTTTATAATTACTCTGTGGTTCCCTTTCGTATATAAAACCACTCTAGCTTCCCACGGTATTATAAAAAGGCGATTAGGGCTTGCAAAAAGTGTTTGCTGATGGGAACTAATCATGCGCAGCTTTGAGTCTTCGATTGACTTGATTCTTGAGACGTGATAATATGTCTTATGGCGTCAAACGTGCATTAGAACTGCTACAAGAAAAAGAAAAAGCGGGGAGGTATCACAATACCTCCCCGCTTTTTCTTTTTCTTGCAGCCAGCAGAATAATAGCAGCATAATATACAGCCAAATTCATTCCAACCGGGTGTCCTGTGGGACAGTGTATAAATACACAGCCATCTAGATAGCAGAAAATTGAGACGACCATACAGCCATCTAGTATGGTGTCAATTTTCTACCATATAGTACCTAAAACTATACTAGATGGCTCTGTATTAAAAAAAAAACAAAACTTTTGACTCTTGAAACTGACGTCATAACGCTTTTTCGTTACGTCACAATTTCTGCCAGTTTTCTCCTACTACAAGCCGCGTTAAAAACTTAGTTCTGAAAAACGAAAAAGAAAGTGTTATGATTAAAAATAAATCACCAGCTCAGTCAATCACAAACTTTAATCAGTAACCCGACGTACGCACGGACGTAAAAATATCGCGGCGGGATTTAATCGCGCACTGGATGTTAGATTTTTAACTCTCGGCGCTAAGCAGAGCGTTGAAAATCCAGTGCGCGAAACAAAATCGCCGCGATATTTTTACGTCCGCGCGAACATCAACTAACAGTTTCAGTGTAACTACATTTAGTTGTACGCACGGCTACACATCAAGCTATACATTTCCAGTATAAGCTGATCTCGCATTGTATAGAATTTCCTTACAATGAGAGGTCAGTGTAAACTGGAAATTTATAGCTTGGTGTGTAGCCGTGTGTACCTAGCAAAAAAAATATCAGCAGGTGTTTTACTCGAAGCGATTGCTATCTGACCCAACCATCCAACTACCAAAAATCATCTACGAGCGACTAATCCTACGTAGACCGGTACTTAAAAAAAGTCTACCGGCTACCTCGTGTTCTAAATTAAAAGCACCAATGTCAACAAGCAAAAATCATTGAATTCATTGACAAGCACCAGGCCAGCGCCGGAGCAGTGGAGGCGCAGTGGCAACGGCCGCGACTTAAGTGTTGTAGGTCGTAGGTTCGAACCCTGACAGGCGTTTTACTTTCGATTAGATTATTTCATAACCACTGCTCTCAGAACGGTGAAGGAAAACATCCTGAGGAAAACCGGCATGTCCTAGAACCGAAAATTCGACGACATGTGGCATGTACCAACCAACTCGTGGATTTCAGCCCGCTCCCTCTCATACAGGAGGCCTGTGTGTGTGTACGGTCAGCAACAGAAGTCGGTTAACACTGCTACTTTTTGACATCATCTAAATTAACACAAAATGATTCGATTAACGGCATTTTTTTCTGTTAAGACTTAATGTTCTTCAAATTTTAAGTACTTCTGTTCCGATTTAAATTAAATATTTCGCTTAATAATTAAGATTAAAAAACTTCAAGTGTTAATCGACTTTTGTTGCTGACTGTACATTATAAGCTGATTATGCTATGCTGTGCACCAGACCAGTAATTGGAACTCTATTGCCTTATTACATCCGCCACTAACCACCCTTCTCAATTCCAGGGATAATACTCTACACCTTCATACAATTCCACTCAACGCCAGCGATCGTGACATCAGTCTTCATCGGCGTTGGAATCATCTTCTGCGGCTGCGCTATGGTCCACAATGTCTTTGTATGGCAGAAAGAGAAAACGAACCTTGTAAAGGCCTTTCGAACTCAAGAAGTAAATACTACGACTGCTTCACAGAACTTGAATGCGTCGAATGGAGTAATTATTGGGAATGGACATTTGAATAATACTGGCATGGGGAACTTGAGTTTTCATAGCATGACGGCTGGTAATGCGTATACGCATCCTATTACGCTGTTACAGCAAGGAGGTCCTTATATTATAAGGTGAGTTACGACTATCTCTCGTAAATACGAAACTATCAGGATAGGTAAGTTCTTTAAAAAATTGGTAATTCAAAAAGTATAGAATAAATTAAAGGAACCATTTTCAACAAAATTTTTACTACTTAACTGTTTAAATATACATTACCTATAGGCATATATGTGTAGATTTGTTTAATATCTCTTCGTGTTTATAAAGAAAAATCAATTGCCGAATGTATGTACGCGCATTTCTTGAGAACGGTTGTACCTATTTGGCCAATTCTTTTTTTGTTGTTTGTTTGTCAGGATGAGGTTTGTATGAAAGAAAATGTTTAAAAAATTGTACAGAAAAGTGAAAATTTTTGAGTGAGACAGAAAACAGTAGAGATCTTCAAAAATGTTGACAGAATGATGTTTTAGTTGTTCAGTACAATGTTTTATTTGTTACTTCACTTACAACAAAAAAAAAAAAAAAAAAAAAATTGTAGTTTTGTGAAAAAAAGTAGTACCTACTTAAAAAAGTTATAGAACGTTGCATTATAACTGCTATTTTAAAAACCGGCCAAGTGCGTGTCGGAGCATGCACAATGAGGGTTCCGTAGTTGGGATGAATTTATCTTAAGAACAAACTTAACATTGTAGTTGAAAAACATGTTCTCCCATACATTCCAACTGTAAATGTAAGTTTGTACTCACAATATTGATAGATTTACCATGTTATTTTAAGACCACAGACTTCTTATTTAAACAAATATGTTTGAGACCCTCATAGTAAGCCCTTTCATTTGACATGGTGTAGTTTGCAAAACTTTTTTTTTTAATTTTCTTATTTGTCCCCCAAAAGTGACATCTATATTCAAAATTCATTTATTTACTTTACCCGTCCGTGTTTGGGTCACAGAAATTCATATGTGTACCAAATTTCAACTTAATCGGTCCATTAGATTCGGAGCAAATTGGCTGTGACAGACAGACAGACAGACAGACAGACAGACGGACAGACAGACAGACAGACAGACACTCGAGTGATCCTATAAGGGTTCCGTTTTTTTTCCTTTTGAGGTACGGAACCCTAAAAATACCAGCAATAGAAGTTTATAGAACTCATGTGTTATATTTACCTTAAATTCTTAAACTTTCAGGCCTCCAACCAGTACTCCTCCGGGCGAAGGGGCGGTGACTCCCGGCGTCCCCGCAGCCACCGTCGACCTGAGCCACGACACGCACGAGCTCAGCACGCTCGTATGAGCCGCGACGTGTCAGTTTATGCGAAACACTACATTTTATTCCAAGCGTGGACTTTATGCGAAACTCGACACTTTGTTTGAGTTGCCTCTATGTGAGAAAGTGACGCCATTATGTACGCTTGTCTTGGACGCGTCGTGTCACTTTATGAGAAACGCTTCACTTTATTCGAGCACTTGACTTGAAGCGAAAAATCTAAAAGCACATGACGAGAGCCAATTTAGAAAGCCGTGATAACTAAGTACCTCGAGATCGATATTAATTATTGGAGGTCATTTTTCAATAGACAACGAAATAATTTGTTTGGCGTTTTAAGTCTAGAAAAAAAACCGAGGACATTTTCTGTGTACAAAATAAAAAAATTTGCAACTACTTTATAAATGCGAAATGTCGACTTTATTCCACTTGCCAATTTTGTTCGAGTCACTTTATGCGTGTTGACTTTATTCGAACTTGTCAGTGTGTCACAATAATGCCTTGATGTGTATGTGTGTGTGTTTCAGTGGTGGGAGTTTGTGTGTATGGGTGAGGACTGAGAATTGAGTGTGTTGAGTTTTATGAATTAATTTATAATTTTTGATGTTTCGTTTTGAGATCTTCGGATGTCTTATATATTATTATCATGTTATACTTAAATAGAGAACAGGGAGCCCAAGTTTTTTTCCCATAAATGATTTTCAGGCTACATTAAAAACTGCAGTGCCATCATAGTTAAAAACCTTACCTGCATAATAAAAATGAGGATCATATCTTAATGACATCTTTAAATCTCAGACCGAAAGAATCGCAAAACTTCCAGCGTTAGCTGATATCTTCAACTCAAAGGCCATAATAAGCCTTTACATTGTTCTTTTTGTATATTGTGGTACTTAACTGTAAATATTGTTTCCCTAGTTTATGTTTTTAAATTGCCATGTTTTTATTTTAACTAGTTTTTATAAGAACCTTCAAAATGGTCTTTGTCGCAAGTTTGAATCGTGACTGGTTGACTTTAAGGTCTATTTTGATTTGTGTGAGCGATTAGTTAAATATTTCACTTTCAAAGAGCTCCAGTTGCTTCTAGTTTCATACAAACTTGATTTTATTAATCACTTGCACAAATTAAATAGTCAATGCTTTAATTTACCACAAACCGATTATTTTTTTAATTGACTATTATCGGTTTGTGTCACAAAAAAAGTTTGCGACTGATGTGGCTTTTAACGACAAAGATCGAATTTCAAATGTCACGATATTTTTTATCGTTTCGTATGTAGTCTGGCAAAGGTAATGAATGAATGATAATAAGTATAGGTACTGAGATTAAAAACTTCGCCATTTATACAATTTCAAATGTGTACTTGTTTATACTATTTTGAAATAATTTAACATGTAAAATGTCTAAATATTTATATTTTTGTAATTGTATTTTTATAATTTATTTTTCTTTTTACATATTTTTGGCAGATTATAATTAAAATAAGAATTCAACCCATGTTTAGCTAGCACTAAAAGAGGTATTTTGAGCTGAATGATTTTATAGCTATTTTAGTGTTAAACCCACCAATCTGATCATAGAACCAAAAGTAAAAAGAAAAAAAAAAAAACAAACCCAAAATAATAATAGTGTCAAAATGTATATTTGTACATAGTGTTTTTACACAGAAATCAGGAGGCATAAATTTATTTATTATTATTTTCTTTAAACTGATAACATTGTCTATTTTTTCTGTAGTTCATTTTATGTGAGACTAAAAAAATAAAAATAATATGAATAAGAATACTTTTCTTTTATTTCGTACCTTACATATAAAAAAACACTATTCTGCTAGACTAGTTTCTGCGTCCTTCCTTTGCCCTGAAATAAAATATTCAAGATGTAAGTACCGACATCATAAGGAATTACTGGGCGTCACCATTTCCGGACAAACTAAGGTTCAGTAAGCCTAGCAAAAACGCGCGACGAAAACGTTACATAAATTCGAATGATATTTGAATGGAAAATACAACTATCCTTTAGAAATAATTAGTACTAGCTGTTGGCCGCGTTGTTCGCTCGTGTGGATGTCAATACTTCCCTATTTGAGTCGGATTTTGTTCACAATTTCATGCGTTTTATTTTTTTACCCGGAACCCTTATTATTTTTCTAAAATAAAAGTAGCTTAAGTTACTCCTTATAACATCGGCTATCTGCAACTGAAAGTCCCGTCAAAATCGGTCTATCCGTTTCGGAGACTAGCCGGAACAAACAGACAGACAGACAAAAATTTCTAAAATTGTATTTTTTGTTATAAGTACTTTCATATACTTAAGGGCTGATTGTTCAATAGTCAGATAATTTTTATCAGAGGAATAAATATGGCGGTTTGACAGCTTTTGTATGGAAAATATGTTAAACTGTCAAATATATTCTTCAGGTAAAAGTTATCTGCCTATTGAACAATCAGCCCTTAGTAAACAGCTGTTATTTTGACATTACAAATAGACACTTCAATTTTATTTATTTGAAGTAATAATAGTTTACATGAAACTGTTGCATAATGAGTAGTGATGTACCGAATACGAATATTCGTATTCGCCGAATACTTTCATGACATTCGTAATTAGTGACTTCCTAGAAATCTCATATAGTTGCGACTTGCGACAGAGTTGACAATCTCTAAGATTCATTTATAAAATCATAAATCTTTCTATCTTTTGTTTACATCCACAGATGGTCAGCAATTGTTGCGATCTTTTAGTTTTTGTTTGCAGCTTTGCTTGTAAGTAATGACTTTCTAATTTTATTTATTTATCTTGTTATCAATAAGTTAGAACTACTGCTGAATTTATATTATCAGATGTTGGAGCTAGCGACTTTTGAATTAGTGAAGCGTCAATTGGGTGACTGAATAGCATGGACAATATTTATGGGTTCAGGTTCAGAATGTCCTATTACCAAAATGTCCAATTCCCAAAATCTCCAATCTTTGACAATAGGCGGGGAATTGGACATTTCGGGAACTGAAGATTTTGAGTATTGGACATTTCGGGAATTGGACATTTTGGGAAATGGTCATTTTGTGAATTAGACATTCCGAACCTGAGTGCATTTATTTAGCTGGGTCCTTCCGAGTCCTAGTCTTATAATAATAATAATAACTTTATTTCAGACAAAACATCCATAATTGTGTTAATGAGTACTTAAAATCTATGTTAGTATAACACAAAATAAAAACACAATAAAATTATGTACAAATTTTAGACACATGGAGTCCGACCCAGTGCCTATGAAAAGGACCGTCTAACCGGTCCGCTATTGTTTTCAGAATGCTGTTGGAGCTTGCTCTGATACGGTGCAATATGGAGGCCGCTCTCTTTCTCATGATGGCATGAAAGCCATCAATATGAGCCTCCATAAACATGCCAGATGCACTACAGCATCTCGGCAGCCCCAACAACATCCTGAAAGCATTATTATACTGCACCCGAAGGGTATCGAGTGTCCGTTTAGTACAGCTGACCCACAGGGTGCACGAATAAAATGATTGGCAGTATGCCCTGAACATTGTGCACTTTACCTCATTGTGGCACCGTTTAAACCTGCGTGCCAGCATGTTTCCACGGACAGCCAACGCCCTTCGTTCGTTTATTATTATTTTATTTCTCTTGACATTTCTCGGGACCCTGGTTTTCCTTATCCTTGTATGCACTGTACAAGTGCACCCAAGGACAACCCCCGGTTGGGTATTATTATTATAAAGGCATGTTTCACCACCTACGAAAGTTCCTGTTAACTTACTTGGCAGATAATTTCATACAAATACTGTTCCATTGTTTAATTTATTTGGTAAGTAGTGGCTAGGCCTATATTGCCCCAGTGCAGGCAGAGCCCTCCCTTCCTTCTTTCCTCTTATCAGTTTTAAGAATAATAAAGTAATTACATACCTTTTCATTCCTTGATATAACCCTGTGTAGTACCCGCTCATGTACCAGCTAAGCAACATAGAGGATATGGCTTGGTCTTCAGAGTCAGTTTGCTCCAATGATGAAGCAAAAGCCATCGGTGGTGGTGGCATTGGCATTTCTGTCGAGCCTAGTTGCTGTAAATATAAAGGAGAAATATTTTAAATCTGATTTCAAGAAGTTTTTAAAGGAAACGGTAACAAGAGTAAATAATAAATAATAATAAATAAATAATAAATTTATTTCATATAGCATATTTGGCTTACAATGCCTGTCGAGGAGTCTCCATTTAGGCGTATAATATGCCTGTAGTTGAAGGCTCCGCTCTTCCCTTACATTAGAAACTTACGAGTACAAATAGGTATATGTATAAAGAAACAAAACAAGGAAAAAATGCGATCAATTTATACGAGTGTGTGCGAGATTTATATGTGTGCGTGTGTATGTGTATGTGGGGGTGTGTTTGTGTATGAGGGGGTGTGTTTGTGTATGAGGGGGTGTGTTTGTGTGTGTGAGGGTGTGTGTAGGTATGTGTGTGTGAAAGAGATTGAAGAGTGCTAACTGGATTGATAAAAAATAGCCCAGAAAAGCTACGTGCCTGCTATAAACTTTCCGTAAAGTCCAAGGCATTAGGCTGCTTTTCTACCAGAGATGTGCTATGCAGCTATGCAGCTCTGCTGCTAGGATGTAAAAGCTAAGCTACGAAACTATGTGATCGTTTCCACTGATGCTAAGCTGTGTAGCGGAGCAAGTAAGATGTACTATGAAGATGCGCCGCCGTGAGGTAGCTGTGCGAAGGAAGATGCGCAGCTCGAGCTATGCGATGCATCGACAGTAGAGAAGGCATGGGGAGGGGCAGCTACACCACTCGCGCATCCATAGCACGCATCTTCCATAGAAACTTCATAAGAAACATAGCTTAGTTGCACACGTTTCCACCGGTGTTATGCTATGTGGACCAATGAATATAATTGGTGGATATCAAACGCATCCATAGCAACGTTGCACAGCACATCTCTGGTGGAAGATCACCCTAATTGTTACCTATACTTAAAATATATATTATATACATAATTATATTGTATTGTATACAGAAGCTGTTGGTAAACCTTTCATCTGCCTAGCCTTTTCCCAACTACGTTGGTGTCGGCTTTCAGTCTAACCGTATGCAGCTGAATACCAGTAATTTACATGGAGCAACTGCCAATATGAACTCCACAACCCAGTTACTAGGTAATACTATGTATAACCCTTGGTAAGACTGGTTGTCAGATTTTCGGTTTTCTGACGACCCATAACGACTGTGAAAGATCCACGAATGACTGCTGGGACCAACGGTGTAACGTGCTTTCCGAGACACGGAGTAGTCTTGGTATGTAAAGATGGTCACCCATCCACGGACCAACCCCGGCAAGCGTAGCTTACCCTGATAGATCGACCTGTGCGGCTGTTTTTACTTAGCCACTTAGCGATTTCAGACGAATAATAATTAAGTAAGGTTTCAATAAAATTGTAACCAATACAGAAGGGAAACATCATTTTCGAAAGTTGCTCAAGTGTATACTTATTAGTGTTTGTGACTGTACCAGCCTATAATCGTCCGTTTACTTACTATGCTACGAGCAAAGCAAAAATATTCAACTCATTATGCAAACAAGCTGTAAAAAGCACTCACATTTCTCAACATAGATAAATTTGGCATGGGCGGGATGTCCGGGAATTCGAAGCCGTTGATATTCATGTTCCTAGCTTTGTTCTTCTTCTTTTTCGAAGACTTTTTCTTTTTCTGTGATGTTTCTGAAATTGTAAATACCCGCATTTTTAAATGAAAGCGTCTTAGGGTACTATCTGGATGTAATTTTTAACGTTCAAAAAGTTGTTATTCTCAGCATAAATTTAAATTTAAATAAATGACTATTTGATTTTAATTTTGGAAATGTGCGTAAAATTGAGTTGTAATGCAAATGAGCAAAGAAAAATATGCCGCTACAAAGCGGCATATTACTACAAAGTAATATCTGCCTATCCCAATTATGAGCTTCACTAACGATTTGAAGCAGTGATTTGTGTTTTTTGTACGTAATAGGGATGATGCCTTTGTAAAAAATAAGAAATTGTATTTAGTCCGTCAGTCAGAACAATATTAGACACGTATTTTTTCCTTTATCATATTAATAAAAAGAATGACTTACTTATACAGGGTTAGTTTTCAATGACCAGCCAAATTTTCACAGGGTGTTCTACCCATGATTACGAACAACTTTCACTATGGGACCAACTTTGAAATCACGAAAAAAAAATCAGCTGTTTCATACATTTTGGTCGAGTAGGTATTGAACTTTTGTATGAAACAGTTGTTTTTTTTTTCGTGATTTTAAAGTTGGTCCCATAGTAAAAGTTGTTCATACTCACGGGTAGAACGCCCTGTGAAAATTTGGCTGGTCATTAAAAACTAACCCAGTATAAAACGCATTAAAGTTGGGGAGTGGGTGCTCGCTTCGTCACAATTCAGTATAAAATCTAGCAAGGCGTGACATCATGCCACATTTTAACTAAGGGGGATGTGCTAAGGTAGCCCGCGAAATTCAAATTCTCTTACGTTTTTTGCAGGTCAGTATCAAATTGTATGTTGATTAAAATATGATTCGCGGCCGTAACTAATATGGCTTTACAGAATTATAATCATTAGAATCAGCAATACAACTCCATAAGTTACAATTGACCTTAAATCTAATATTTAATGAAATCATGAATTTGACATTCTATCCATAAAAGAACTAACGAAACAAGATAAATTTCATGCTTGGGGATTAAAAGCTTTAACTTAATTGCGTATGGTACCGTTTCCATTGCAACTAAAATTATTTTATGACGTTTATCAATAGTTTTTCATTCAAAAATCAACTTAGACGACTTGACTTTAAAGTTGATATTTGTATAAGTTGCAATTTTATTTATTTATCTCGTATCGTACCTGTGTGGTGGTGGGTATAGTCGGCTTATAAAGTCTGCTGGGACACAGGCCTCCTCTCTGTGAGTGGGAGTGGGCCGTAATCAATCGCAGGTTGGTAGATCGGTGATATCGTGAAGAAACAGACTTACCCACCAAACAATAACCGTAAATTTTCAAAGTCAATTATTTATTATAGTCGCCGCGTTAAGAATTGAGTTGACGGGCCATAAATCAATGTTATTAGTTCTGTCTCGTTCGCACTTATAGAGCTTATGGGGTGCCATAATGATGTGCGTAATAGTAAGGCGTGTTGCACATTCTTATTGCTGCTGACATTTGTGGCCCGACGACTCAGTTCATAACGTGAGTACTATAGTAACCATTGGAAATTTAAAAACTTGTCAAGTTACATACACTAGCAAGGAACCTAAGTTTTAACCTCCATAGAACATGGCACCTCTATTCTAGACCTCACATCAATCCTTTTAACGGCGAACTTAGCCACATTTATACATTAACGTTTTTGGTTGCTCTAGCTACAAGGACAAATGATTTCGAGGATGCCGAAGCAAATCTCGAAATAGCTCTAGATAATCTCAGCACATACTACGAGAACAATGCTCTAAGGCCTAATTCCTCTAAAACGCAATTTGGCTCATTTTATCTAAGACATCGTCAAGCCAACAGGAAACTTATAATAAAATGGGGAGGCGCTGACATTGAACAACCACCTCGTCTATTTTGGAGCGACATTAGACCATTCACTGACCGTTAAACAAGACTAAACCGAAAGTCACTTGCATACGTACATACGCGAAAAACGCGCATTGTCGTGGAGTTGCGGATACCAGCCCGTATTACCTAAGTCACTTGCAATAACTTGTTACATCCACTGCTTGGGGCGCCTCCGCACAAGTTCTCTGGACATCTGGCATGGCTCTCTGCTTTTCAGCTGGCGAATTTGCATGCCCTGTGTGGCATCGATCTACCCATGCCCGAAAAGTAGATGTAGCCTTAAATTAAATACATATGCCGAAGAATTATAGGATGCCTCAAACCAACACCATATGCCTCACTTAACCCACTTGCAGGAATAGCCCCTCCGGAGGTTCGAAGGAAAATTGCTTGTGCTACTGAAAAGCTGAAGAAGGAGAAAGTCAAACGGCATTCAATTTACAACATAACAAAGCCAAGGGACAGAAGCTTCCAGTGGGCCACCAACTGCCATGGCCCACCTGGAAATTTCTTAATCAATTAAGAAGCCAGATGAGCCGCTTTAGTCAGGTGGGGGGGGGGGGGGGTAATCCAATGAGCTGCAGTGCGATTGTAAACTATGCCCCGCCTCTCGTCGTGCTCTCTGTATAAAATAAAATCATTGATACAAAGAAGAAGGTGGGTATGCCTAATTCCACAATGAAAAGTGCTTGCCTGTCATTTCAGTTCGTCTATCAGGACTTGTCAGCCGGTCACTGCACCCCAGGTCCGCTTCGTCCAGATTTGGAGACAAAGTGCCGTAGCTGTCTTCGGCCTGTGCTGTCCTCGCCTCTGTGATCTGACGATCCCTGGCCTCCTTACCATGGGAAGGCATTAGTGAATCTATTGATACCAGTTCTTGGTTCTCATAGCCTGAAGATTTAAATGTTTCATAAGTAATGAATAGGTAAACAAGTTTTAGTGAAGAAGATTGTTGTAGAGAACAATATACAGGGTGTTTGGAAGTTGGATGCATACCTTTAAGAGGGTGATAGTTGACACCATTTAGGGCATTTTGAGCCATACATGTCTTAGGTAGTAAGGTTTTTATTTTTAATTGCAATTTTTTTCCTTAAAATAACACAATTTCTGACAGTTAATTACCAACAGTGCCCTAGTTAAATCTGGACACTTTTGAGGATGTAGAAAACTTTTATTTGAAAAAAAACAGTTTTTATTTTCAAATTTTAAATGTATTTTTTTTATCTGCAAACTTTCAGTTTGTTTTAGATAATCTATTTAAAAAAACTACTACTCTGCAGTTAAAAATTAAAAAAATACATGTAAGGCTCAAAATGCTCTAAAACTAACACCCCCTTAAGGCTTCGCACCCCGCTTCCAAACATCCTCTATAACTTGAATTTAAATCATTGATTTGGATAAAGAAGCAGCTATGACAGTTACAAAAAAAAAAAAAATGGATACTACAAATAGGGTGATTTATTTATTGATGATACAATGTGTGGTGATAAGTCATAACAAGAGCTAGTTCTGTCAGACAATCCTAGGATAGACAATAATGTATTTATTTATCACTTATTAACATATTGAATCCCGAGTAATGAGACACAATTGGTTATCTATTGTCTCGCCCGATATCGCTACCTCGGGACTCAAATGGTTAATAATGACACAATACTAATTATTACTAACTGGCACTTTATTTAAGCAGCGTTTAGGCTAGCAATACAAAAAAAATATTGGAGCTACTAAGGAGTTAAGTAGATTCTCACCTAAATATCGGACAACACAATCATTTGTGTCGACAAATCTAACAATAACCGCTTCATACTCCAAGCCATCTTCACTGAACACCAACCGGCAACACATACCAAGTTTCCACATTCCTTCATTTGGTCTCTCAAGAATGGCCATATCATTAGAAACTTTTGGCATTTGAACTTTCTTCATAGATGACTTCGCAGATATTTTTTCTTTCTTTGAGAAGAAAACAGCTGTGGAAATGAAAGAGGGGAAAATGTTAGGATTATAAGGTTTGCCGATTTTATCTTTAGTTTTAGATATTATAAACAGGAATATTGATAGAAAACTGTTAAAATCTGTAAGTTACATGTGTGGATTGAATCTCAGCATTAATCTGACCCAATCAATCTGCCTAGCCTTTTCCCAACTATGTTGGGGTCGGCTTCCAGTCTAACCGGATGCAGCTGAATACCAGTATTTTACATGGAGCGACTGCCTATCTGACCTCCACAACCCATTAACTGGGTAATACGATACCCCTTGGTAAGACTGATTGTCAGACTTTCGGGCTACTGACGACCCGTAACGACTGTCAAAGATCCACGACTGACAGCCGGGACCAACGGCTTAACGTGCTTTCCGAGGCACGGAGGAGTCTCAGTATGTAAATATGGTCATTCATCCACGGACCGACCCCGGCAAGCGTAGCTTAACCTGATGGATCGACCCGTGCGGCTGTTATTACTTAGCCACGAGCTCCTCACCGCAGCATTAATCTGACCCATTGGTATGTTAACGTTAGGTTGAATGCAACTGCAAGTCGAAGCTTGAGCAATTGAATAGTAAGTTTTGTGGCTACTGATAGTCAGCTTCAAAAGATGTATACATTGACAAGAACTCCTTCATTGTCTACAATTTGTGTTCCATAGTTCTGCATCAATGTATATCTACAATTAAGTACCCAATGTAATAAGGAGCACAAATTGTACACGACCAAATGAATTCTTGTTGATATATACCTCTTTGAGACTGTCAGTACCAGTAAATGGTATCATCATTCACCCAAAAGATGACCACTGCTTAGGCATCCGCCAACCTTTAGTGGGTCATCTATCCACCTTCTGGTAGCCTACCCACACTAGGTACGCTTTCCGGTCAATGGGTCGTCTTGGAGGCGGTCCTCAATTCACCTTTTGCCCCCATCAAAATAAATGGTTATCAACGTACGGTCTGTGGTGCGGTCATTAGATGGACTCGTAGTATTGGTCGACATTGCCACTCGTTTGGCTACCTCAATGTTTGCGATCCTCACAGCCTTGTCATAGGCATCATTCAGCTTTTTATCATCCCACTGATCGTCATCATCAGTATCAGACTGAAACAGTAAAAAATAAAATTATACCATCTCTCGTAAAATCAAAGGCAACTTTGATCCGTCTTCGACTTACAATATTCATCCCTTTCACGTATAGGACTTCACTTTTGGACATCGCAAGCTTATGTTACCCTGTTTCCTTGTTTTTTTTGGGATTATTTAAGTCACTTTAAATTTATAAACTCAAACAATTTTCAATGCTTCAAACAAATCGAATTTTTTCAATTTTATTATTTTTTTGACAATTCCTTGTCCTTGTCTTCTTGACTTTTTAGACTGTTTTTATTGTCTTTGGTGTAAGAGATGCGATTCATGCAAAGTTGAGTAATAAAAAAAATATCAATAGTATTTTCGGTTCTGATTGCGTTGAAGCTTCGGCCAGGGCACTGGGCTGGGCTCTTGCTCTTGGTACAGACGTAGACGCCAGCACATCAAGCTGCTACAATCTGTCAAATTTTTAATAGATTTCATGTTTATCGCTAAAGCATTAGGTTCAAGGTTGGTTGGGAAAATTTGACAGTTTCGCGTGGCTTGACCTGCTGGCGTCTGTACATTTTGTCCGCTCGAGAAGGTTCGAGATAAGTACCTAAAGCTCGCGGCAACCGCGGGTTTCAAGTCAATCTGCCTAGGCCACATTGACGTCAACGTCAGTGCCCAGAAACGCAATAAACATCGCGGTCATTAGAACTAGTAGATTTCAGGGAAAGTCGTTGCCCAAAATGTGATCAGAAATATGGAAATAATAGTTTGATTACAAATGTTTATTTGATTTACGATTTGTTAGTTCGTTTCATTTCATGCGGTTCTCGGTGGTAGTCTCTGGCTCAACTAACTAAAACTATTCTAAGGATTGATTGAATTTGCAGTAGTGTGTGACTGTAAGTAAGTAAGTAAGTAAGTAATACATTTATTTCAGACCATAAGTCCATAAACAACACCCAATACAATTTTATACACAAAAAACATACATAAATACATGAACACACATAACTACACTAAAAATACACTAAAACAATTTACTTAAAATATTGGAATGACGCACGATGAGTGGTCATCCATTGCCACATCAATGGACTGTCTGTCCTGTCGGCTAGTGTAGCCACCAAGCTGTTGGAGCTGTCGCGCACTCGCCGCATCAGGGATGCTATCCGAGTCCGCATCAGTGCGTAAAAATCTGGCACGCCATTTTCCGCGAACATCCCCGATGCACTGCAAAAGCGCGGCAGCCCCAACATAACTCTAAAGGCGTTATTGTACTGGACTCGCAGAGCATTGTACGAGCTTTTTGTATAGCTGACCCATAGGGCACACGTGTACATAGATTGGCAATACGCTCTAAAGAGTGTAATTTTCACCTCCCTAGTACAACGTGCAAACCTACGAGCCAGCATGTTACATCGAACTGCCAATGCTCTGCGTTCCCTCTCTATGTCCACATCGTCGGACAGACTATCGGTGACCCAATGCCCCAGGTACTTGAACTTCGTGACCCTGGAAAGCTGAGTGCCCCCCAAGGTGACTGGTGGGACAGTATCATAATATTTGTTACCCGTTTTGAAAACTGTGATTGCTGTCACTTCATTTATATATATATATAAATGAAGTGACAGCACTCAAATGCAAACGCAAATGTACTCTATGCCACAGAGTACATTTGTATATAGGAGCTCTATGCTCCACTTGACAGTTAGCAAATGTCAGCAGTATCAGTGTGTTAAAAAATAAATACCGAAACTTTTCAAGAATTTCTGCAAGTACACAATTATTTTACAGTAACAACCGATAATTAGGCATGTTTTTTAGGTAATATTCGTATAATATACGACCGTAATAGCAGAATATAAATAATGTCCACATTCGTACTAGCAGTCGATCTTGCTTAGATCAGCAGTATTTTTGGTATACGTATTTGTTAATGGTGTAGTTTTTTAATAAAAATTGCGAGCAAAAACCATATAATATTGTTACATAAGCCTTAAAGCTGAGATAGTAAAGTTTCATACGATTTAATTGCCAAAATGGCTGAAAATGAATTGACTGAGGTGAAAACCAAGCCATCGGAACTTGATGCAACCACATCTGATTTTATACCACTCCATATGACCCCAAAGCCAAAAGGAGATAATAATTCTGAGCCAAATGCAAAAAATGGAAATGGTCTGGAAAAAAATGGACAAAAGAGGATACAAACAACACCAATGGATGCAACTGATGGAACTAGTAAGAAACCTCGCATCAACACGCCTGAAGACTCCAACATTAAAACTGAAAAGGCAGATGGGGATAAAACTGATCTTAACAAAAAAGGAGATGAGGAAGAAATGGACCAATACAGCGACACTGAAGAGTTTTATTTGACAGTAAACAATTTGCCAACTGATTGGACTTATGTTCAAATAAAAAATTATTTGGACCAAGAGGTGAGCTTTGTCAGCATTAAATGCCTCCCAATGGGTCAACACAGCGTTATTATAATAAATTATGTATAATATTTTAACTTCTGATTTTAATGTTTCAGTGTGGTCATGTGGATGAAATGGAGATGTTGAAACATAGAAAATCAAAGAACTGTGCTATAAGGCTGACATTCCAAAGCTTTGAAAAATGTGTAGATGTCTTTAAGAAGTTAGAGAACAAATTTGTTCAAGATAAAACACTTAAAGTGAAGATAAGTGGTATAAGACTTTTTTAATTTATAATTTATGTACAGACAACAGCACATCAGGTTATACCAAGCTGTCAAATTTCTCCAAATGATTTTAAACTTTAAAATGTTGACGGTTAAGAACAAAATCAAATGAGAAAATTTTACAGTTTTTATAGTAATTTGACCTGCTGCTGTGTGTACCTTTCAATTCAGTTTTGAGTACAGGTAGTCAGGCTGACACTCCATCCCGGCGGACCAGAATGGTGAAGAGGAAAATTAACCAATATGGCACCTTCATTTTATTTTAAATAGCTCTTTTCACAACATTTGAAAGCTGTATTTGTTTAATTTTTTTATTGGTGGAGTGTCAGCCTTAGCCCTGCTGTCACTTTGCTGTCTGGACACATTATATGCTATCACTTTACCTGAAAAAGTAGTGTACTTCTCAGAGAATATCATTAGAGTCTGTCTCATGAAAGAAGTCTCACAGACGCGGCGCTACAGGCATCAGACTAAATTATAAATCTTTATTTATTTATTTATCTAAAAAAAATTACCGGCACTGTTTAATAAAATGCACAATCTTAAATTGAGAATGGTGTCTGAGGCAGGAGTGTTGTGGTAAAAATGTTGCTAACTTTGTAATAATAATTAGTTCCACTAATTGCCGCGGGACTTTTCTTGTGAGACAGACTCTAGAAGAAAATTCTCTGAGTAGTTTATGGCATGGATGAGGTAGTTAGTATGTCTAAATAAAATTTCTATAATTTTTTGTATTTTTACAGATACATACACAACATTTCCAGCAGGATTTACTGTTCCAAATACTATTCAGGAGAGTATTGTTAAACAATGCTCAATCTCAAACGAAATCATAGCTGCTTCGTAAGTTATTAATTATTTACATTAAATGCTACTTACTTCATTAATTACTTTTGCACATGGAATGATTGTACTTGTAAATAGTGCTGCAAATCCTAACTAATATTATAAATATGCAAAAGTGAGTTAGTTTGCTGGTTTGTTTGTTTGTTTATAACGCTTTCACGCTAAAACGGCTTAACGGATTTAGATGAAATTTGGCACACGGGTAGACCATGACCTGGAATAGGACATAGGCTACTTTTTTTATCGACGTACCACGCGGGCGAAGCCGCGGGTGGAAGCTAGTTATTTTAATGATTTTTTTTAATTACTAAAAAAAATTGTATTCTTTGATAAAACGCATGCATTTAGGAACTAATAGTTATTATCATTGTTTAAAAATAGTCCTGTTGTATGTTAACGGTAGTACCTCACACAGATAATAAATTGTATAAACATAATACCTTTTGTATTAATAGAATCTATTAAAATGCCCTGTCTTGCATAGAAAATTCGGCTTTAAAAATGCGACAGGCCAGGGCTTTATTTTTTTTGCATAATAAATGTATAGAAAACGCGTGCTTTATACATTTATTATGGAAAAAAATTAAAGCACTGGCCTGTCGCATTTTTTCGGTATAAATGGTCTGGAAATCGGTTCTGGCACTGAGAGTGTTAATGGATCACAACACTACAACTACAGTTTTATGTTGTAAGACATTAATGGTGACGTTAAGTTTTTTTTTATTGTCTCTACCAGGCGCTGGAGACCTGATCTAGATTCTTGGGATGTAGACCCTGAAGGCCTGTATGGCTTGAGGCCAGAATTTCTGAAAGCTTTGGATATAAAACCACCATTAAACAAAACGGTTCATGTGAATAATGTAAGTACTTAACTGATTTTTGTATGGAGTTTATAAACAGGTGTTACTATAACTAAGTATTGAGTGTGGCTGACACTGGCTTGGCCACCATCAGGGATTTTACTTTTGATAACACAAAGATTTAGTCGTTAATTAGTTGAAATTTGTCGCCAAATATCAGAATTTGTCGGTCACTGGTTCAACAGTTATAAGGGGTCAATTGCGACTAATTAGCGACTAAATTTGGGAGAAAACAGATCTTCGCTAGGTGTCCTAGTTTTTGTGATATAAATGGGGAGATTCTCTCCAGATCGGCTACCTGGAAACGCTTATAACTTTTGAACCAGTGAGCGACGGATTCTGATATTTGGCGACTAATTTCGACTAATTAGCGACTAAATCTGGGAGAAAACAAATCTTCGCTAGGTGCCCTAGTTTTTGAGATATAAAGGTGGCCAAGCTGGGGAGACTCTCTCCAGATCGGCCACCAATGACCCCTTATAACTTTTGAACCAGTGACCGACAAATTCTGATATTTGGCGACAAATTGCGACTAATTAGCGACTAAATCTTTGTGTTCTCAAAAGTAAAATCCCTGATGGTGGCCAAGCCAGTGTCAGCCACACAAGTATTGACTGTAGTTTTTTGTAAGTAATACTAAGGGCTAATTTTTCATTTGTTAGATAACTTTTTATATAAGGAATAAATATGGCGGTTTGACAGCTTTTGTATAGAAAATATGTCAAACTGGCATATTTATTCTTCAGATAAAAGTTATCTGACTATTGAAAAATCAGCCCTTACACATACATAAATTCACGCCTTGTTCCCATGATTTTTTCGCTAATATACAGTCAGTGAAATTAATTGTTAAGCAAAATTGACACCCTTCGTGAATTTGCCGTGCTATAGCGATTTCATATAGCTGTCAAAGAATAACTGTTGTGATTTGATTATACTGACAATGATAGTCAATTTGCTTAACAATTCATTATTTCTAATTTGTTTATTCATTACAAAGCTAGGTGGAAATCCTAGATTTCTCGCTGTATAGAAAATTAAAAAAGGGATGATGACTAAAAATTTATTTTTTTATCCGTCACATAGATTATTAAAAAAATATTGAACACGTATTTTTACTTTTTTTACGTAATCAAAAGATTACGGCGATACATTGAGTTAAAATATGGCATGACGTCACGGCTGGCCAGATTTTATATGTAGAAGTGACGTAGCGAGCCCCTCACTAATTTTAATGCGTGTTATCTAAGTATTTTTTTTATTAAGATGATAAAGCAAAAAATACGTTTCTAATATTTTTTTTTATTCTTTGACTGACGACTAAATAGAATTTCTTTTTTTTACCTTCTGTCTTCTGTTATGGCATCTTTACGAAAAGTTAAAAAAAAATGTAAATGTATGTAAATTTTTCTCAACAGTTCAGATGCGACAAAAATGAATTAAAAGAAGTGATGGAAATGGCTGGCAATGTCCTCATGTGTTGTGTGGTAGCGACCCTCACAAAATACGCAAAAGTCATGTACAGCCATCCTTTGGAAGCTGTTCAGGTACGAAACATTTCTCCTTATCAGTATTGTGTACTTATTGCCAACAGCAAAATTATTTGATGTTGCTATCACATAAAAACTTCCAGTAAAAAAAAAAAATATCTAACAAATATACCAGTAATACAGAAAACAAAAGCACTTGCTTCTGGACGACCAATATTGTCTTCGTTTTGGGAGAGGCCTAAATTTTGGAGGAGCTCGTGGCTAAGTAATAATCGCGATAATCAGAAAAAGGTGCGCCTCGCTGTTACGGCGTGTGCGTGGCAGCCCGAATGGTATTCTTAGCGCATTGTCCCAGAGGTGGGACTCACCAATGTTGATGAGATGGATGCGGCTGCACGCTAGCGGCCCCTCATTATTATAGAATAGGTACCTACTATTATATTTTATGTGTTTTGATTATCTTTTTATTTCTGTTTAAATTATATTTTGATTATTATTATTATTTGACAGTTTAAATTAAATTATATTTGATTATTATTATTATTTGACCTAATTATTCTTTTACACATTTTTTGACACTCATGATTAATTTTTATAATATTTTTAAATTATTGTATTTCTTTTAAATTTATTCATCTTTATGTTTTTATATTGTTTTTATGTAATATTATGGATTTTTATTATCTGCAATAAAATAAATTGAATTGAATTGAATAACAGCCGCACGGGTCGATCCATCAGGTTAAGCTACGCTTGCCGGGGTTGGTCCGTGGGTGGGTGACCATCTTTACATACCGAGACTCCTCCGTGCCTCGGAAAGCACGTTAAGCCGTTGGTCCCGTCTGTCATTCGTGGATCTTGGACAGTCGTTACGGGTCGTCAGAAGCCTGAAAGTCTGACCACCAGTCTTACCAAGGGGTATCGTATTACCCAGTAATTGGGTTGTGGAGGTCAGATAGGCAGTCGCTCCATGTAAAATACTGGTATTCAGCTGCATCCGGTTAGACTGGAAGCCAACTCCAACATAGTTGGGAAAGGGCTAGGCACATTGATTGTTTTTTTTAGGAGAGGTCTACGTCCGGCTATGGAAGATAGGCCGAAGAGTAATTTCGAACAAAAATGCTTTTAATTTACAGTAAGTTTAACAATAAGCTTAGCAATAAGCTTTTAACCAGGCCTAATTAAAAGTTTAAATGAACAGAAGCTTCAAGAAGTTACCTAAATTAGTTTTAATGTCAATGTTATTTGTTAAAATCATTTTACTTTGTGAAGTGCTGTATCAAATATTTCCTTTTCAGGCGATTTCAATGTTGAATGGACAATTGTTCTACGGGACTCCCCTTAAAATTACTCTAGATAAAAACCCTGCAGATAGCGTCGTATTGCCCAAAGGTTTGACCAGCATAGGCCAAGGTTTAGGCACACAAGCTAGACCAATACGCAATATAGTACAGCAGTACCATAGATACGCCAGCAAACAAAGTTCTTTAATAAATCCCATAGTATTTTCCGATATAGATTTCAGTGACAAATTTAAAAATAAGATTAAAGCTGAAGGTGATCCCGCAGAAATCGAAAAAAAAATCAAAGAATTTATAGGTTCACGGCCAGGTTGTAATATCCTTAACCCAACCGTTCCGTTTACAGTACAAAATATAGATCAATTGGAATGCCCCGACAGTTCGATGGACGCGAGTGATTTAACTACGCCTGAAACGTCAGCTGTCCCCAAGACCAGACGACGTGTTGATAAAAAACGTAGAGTAGGATCTCCTCAAGATCAAAGTAATAAACAACAGAGTAATTCACCTCTGTTGTCAGCTCCTTCCAACCCTCTAGTCAGGCCAAGTGGCCCAGGTTTTATGCATCCCAATATGTTGATGAATCCTCCAGCTCCTATGCAACCTTTGCCTATGCCTGGTCCTCGTCAGCCTTTCTTTAGACCTGGTAACCCACAAGAACCTCGTCTCTTTCGTCCGCGTGTTCCCTGTATCCCGCCTCCCATGCAGCGTCCTCCATTCCCGCAACCGAGGCCACCTTTCGGGCCTCCGGCAAGTATGAGGCCTCCAGTTTCGCCGGTAAGCTACAATGGGCCTCCAGTTAATCTTGGAAACCGTGTGACTGTTAAGTTTGCAAATGTAAGTACTTACCTAGTGTCTGTTCCAAAAATATCTCATGAAAATGTAAACTCAGAAAAGGTACTATGGGCCAAAGTTCCGCATGATCACCTCAAAGGCGATAATCGCATAGCACGGCTCGTGACTCGATCGCACAATGTTCGTTTGTCACTAGCTGCGCTCTCACACAGGAATATTTTCTAAAGTGAGCATGCTTAAGTTGTGTCCATAGTACCTGTGGGTACGTTTAACGTGACGGGTGTCACTTAGAAATTCCAAGTTCAAATCACCTTAGACGCAGATTATATACGCTAAAGGCCTTGTGTTTGGGGCGGCGTAGCCTGCGTCTTCTGTGCTGAGTTCACGCAACGCGTCGTACGTCTACCCAGTAATAGGACTCGCCCATCAAGGAGTGCTGTCCAAACTAGACGCATTAATAATTTATTATAAGTACATAAAATAAAAGGTATTATTATGTTAAAATAGGTATACTAAAATATAAGTAATTAAATTATTTTAAAAAATGTGTACGTTTCATAAAAACACGCTTGATAGTTTTTGCGTGATTCCGTTTTTTTTATCCGCGTTAGATAAAACTTTACAAATTAATTGCACTTTGTAATATTAGGTTGGGTAAAAAGTCTTTTCGCATTATAGTATGTATGAACTTAAAATAAAATCTCTTTGGCTATACTATTTGTATCTGGCTGGTTTTGGTATCATTGAAAGTTTAAATTTTAAAGAACATAATTTCAAATTCAAATTAGGAAAATGTGTGATTTTCATTTGTTTTTCGTACTGTCAAGATGAGTGAATCTAATGAAGAAATTCGATACATTTTAAAATTTTACTTCAAAAAAGGTAAAAATGCAACGCAAGCCGCGAAAAAAATTTGCGATGTTTATAGACCTAGTGCAGTGTCTGTGAAAGTAGCACAAATTTGGTTTAAGCGTTTTCAATCCGGAAATTTTGATGTCAAAGATGCACGTCGCTCTGGTCGCCCTATTACGGATAAAATGGATGCCATTTTTGAAAAAGTGCAGCAAGATCGGCATATCAGTAGTTACGACGTAGCTGAAGAACTGGGAATTGACCACAAAATAGTTTTGGCGCATTTGTAAAAAACTGGGTACACAAAAAAGCTCGATATTTGGGCACCTCACGAGCTCACTGAAAGAAACCTAATGAACCGTGTACTCATTTGTGATTCTTTATTACGACGTAATGAAACCGAACCATTTTTGAAGAAGCTGATAACTGGTGATGAAAAGTGGATCACGTACGACAAGAACGTGCGAAAAAAGTCGTGGTCAAAGGCCGGTCAGGCTTCACAGACTGTGGCGAAACCCAGGTTAACTCGCAACAAGGTGATGCTGTGTGTGTGGTGGGATTGGAAGGGCATTATTCATTATGAGCTGTTACCACCAGGCAGGACCATCGATTCTGAACTCTACTGCCAACAACTGATGAGATTAAAGCAAGAAGTTGAGAGAAAGCGGCCGGAATTAATCAACAGAAGGGGTATGGTTTTTCATCATGATAACGCTAGACCTCACACATCTTTAGCCACTCAGCAAAAATTAAGAAAGTTTGGCTGGGAGGTGTTAATGCATCCGCCGTATAGTCCTGACCTTGCACCTTCAGATTTCCACCTGTTTCGGTCTCTTCAGAAATCTTTAGGCAGTGTCAGGTTAACATCACGAGAGGACTGCCAAAACCACTTGTCGCGGTATTTTGATCAGAAGTCCCAAAATTTCTATAGCAATGGGATCATGTCCCTACCTACAAGATGGCAAAAAGTTATCGAACAAAATGGTACCTACACACTTTAGATATTTGTAAATAATGTATATTAAAAAATGTTTTGAATTTTCTTAAAAAATGCGAAAAAACTTTTTCCCCAACCTATTATAAACCTATTATAAAATATTAACATATTAAGTTATTGAGAATTTCCAAATAATTAACACTACTCGTTTAGACGTGATCTTCAGTTTAAAATATTAAACATCGTTTATCAGCGAGCGCCTTGAACATTTTTTCGTTTCAAAATAGGTAGTTTCCTTGGGAAAAAAAAAAAGAAATTCTATTTAGTCCGTCAGTCAGATAATAAAAAAAATATTAGACACGTATTTTTTGATTTATCATATTAATCAAAATTACTTAGATAAAACGCATTAAACTTGGGGATTGGGGGCTCGCTACGTCACAACATTAACAAACTACGTATAAAATATAGTAATGAGTGACGTCATGCCACATTTTAACTCAATGTATCACCGTAATCTTATGATTACGTAAAAAAAGAAAAAATACGTAGCCAATATTTTTGAATAATCTAAATGACGGACACAAAAATTTATTGTCAATATTCCATAATGAGGTAAATTATATAACCTTAATTTTCGTCGATAATTTTTGAATTACAATTTACTATTGTTATTCAAACAAGAATATCCACTCGCGCGACCATTGCACGAAAGTGAACCCGAACGAAAACCCAGGATTGTCCGAGTGCACGAAAGTGAGCCTGAACGGACAATGACAGGGCGCGCGTTCCGGCTCTTACTTTTTTATTTTTTGTAATTTTGTGTGTGGACCTACCCCTTGCGTTCTAGGTTCTTTGGAAAGGTGGTTATGTGTAGCATATTTTTGCCAAATATCTTGAGGTTGTATCGGCATTACGAACAAAGTCAGTCAGTGGTTGACAAAATTCCTTTAGCGAGTGAGTGATTGCGTAAGAATTTAACCTGAACAAGGTTTGTTAACACTTCCGTTAGATACTTCTGGAACAGACGGTACCTATTAATAGTTCGTTTATTTTTTATTTTTGATGTGGACACTGGTGCCGATTCTGTTGTACACCGAACTAAACTAACTAAACTATCACTAAAATTCCTTACTTTTTGCTATGAGAATCTTAGAGCTATTCTGCAAAAAAAAACCTCTAAATTTAATAACAATTTTGTCAACTAAAATCGAGTTTGACAATCGTGACTCCGCGTGGTATAGTGCCTGTAGTATATTTGACCCGGTGGCTTTAATTGGAACTAACGAAATCACTATGAAGTGACAGGCTTGTCATATTTTGTTCACCGACATCGCTGTCGTTACCGGGTCAAATATCTTTGAGAGCTGGAGGGGCGCAGGGAGGGGGCAGCTTCAACGTGTTTAATATGGAATGTAGGTACCTTTTTTTTTTGGTACCTACATGTTGAGTCATAGGGGTTTATGGGCTATTTAAAGGGGGGCCAAATTTTCATTATTTTTGCGATAGGACTCACCGTTTTCGAGATATATCCAAAAGAAAAGAAAAAAAAAATACACTACTGTTTTTGCATCCAAAGTCAAGGTCTTGGTGTGAATTTTAGTTCATGTCAACTAATTTTATTCCACACCTTTTTAATCGCGATTAAACATAGTCTGATTTAGTTTGACAATTAAAATTTTAGGTGAAAACAGTCAAATTCAGAATAGCAAAATTGCCATTTTCACTAAACTAATAACTCCGTACAATCTTAGTCCTGTCAAACTAATATATAGTTAAGTTGTGTCACTTTAGTCAATTTCATAATGGGAAATCGTCGTTTGACAGGAATAAACTAAATTTGAGTGATTTTTAGTCTAGTTTAGAGGCATTTGTGACAAGAGAATCGGCACCATTAGCTGCAACGAGACACGCAGTTGTCAGTAACATTGATAATATTTCCAGCTGCCGCCGTCTACGACATTCCCGTTTCTCTGTGACCTGTTGGCCCAGTGTGGCCAAGTGATGTCGGTCCAGTTGACCACTCCAGGATGTGCAGTGGCCACGTTTGGGCATCCATCCCACGCAGAACGATGTTTCCGTATCCTTTATTATCAAGTTTTTTTTTTGAAGTGAAAACTTCTAAACTAAAACGCTTTGAGCGATTTTTGGTAGGGGGAAATCTTACGAGTTCGCGTCCCCGTGTCACCACGACATGCTATGCATAGTTTTACGTTTAAGTTTACACTTCTGTCGGTGGTCCCCATGTAGTAGTGCTGCTAACTAGCGCCACAATTGAGAAAAAAATCATAAGTCTGGAGATATGGAATATTTTGGAATTTCCTATGCTCACATTTTTAGTCAGATGAGATAGAATGTTTTGTATAAAAAAAATCATCACCAAACCTCCTAGTTTCGAAGCCTTAGCAGCAACGCCAAAAGCGGTCGTTTTTGGCGTTAACTGCTAAGGCTTCGAACCTAGGATTTTTTTTGACCCCACCTGACTTACCTCATCTGACAAAAAATTTGCATAGGAAATTTCAAAATGTGCCATATCTCCAGACTTATGATTTTTTTTCTCAATGGTGGCGCTAGTTGGCAGTACTACTCGCCTTATTAATAATATAATCTACCAGTGTTGTTTGTTGCGATTCTTGTTTTGAACACAAAATGTTCTGTTGCCACAAAAAATATTACTGCACCACATGTAACCAAAATCAATCTGCCTAGCCTTTTCCCAACTATGTTGGGGTCGTCTTCCAGTCTAACCGGATGCAGCTGAATACCATTATTTTACATGGAGCGACTCCCTATCTGACCTCCACAACCCATTAACTGGGTAATACGATACCCCTTGGTAAGACTGATTGTCAGACTTTGGGGCTTATAACGACCCGTAACGACTGTCAAAGATCCACGAATGACAGCCGGGACCAACGGCTTAACGTGCTTTCCGAGGCACGGAGGATTCTCGGTATGCAAAGATGGTCACCCATCCACGGACCAACCCCGGCAAGCGTAGCTTAACCTGATGGCTCGATCCGTGCGGCTGTTATTACTTAGCCACGAGCTCCTCTCATGTAACCATAATTTCCTTAATAAATATTCAGAAAGTTTTAACGGGATGAACGTGGAGGGATTCATTATTGAAGTAGCTTTTGCCTGAAACTTGGTAAGTATCTAACAGGCATGCGTTTATTTTCCCATGCAGAGACTTGATTTTTTTTTGCAGCTCTGGGAAATTACACATGGTGTACATTAAGACAATTTTTAAAGCCCAAAATACTTATTAGATTAGTTTTTCATTCTGAAACCCGTAAAAAAGCAACATTTATTTCGACATTTATCAGTGCATATTATGATGAGTATAAATGGTTGCTAATTAAGCATGCTTTGTGATTAAAATTATTCGTTGTACAGTCAGCGTCAATAATATCGGGACGAACAGACTGTTCAAAATGGTCTAAACAACTATGAAAATGAAATATTAACTCAATGACACAAGGAATGTTTCAGAATGATGACAGTACACGACAACTGTCATTCTGACAAGAACTTTATCCAATTGAGATAAAGTTTAATTTTCGGACGCTGTTACATATGGGTAGTCAAATCATTACTTTTTTACATAAAAGTATGTTTATTAGGTATAGGTACAGTTTCTCAATAAATGTACCGAAGTAAAAATTTTCACTCCGGTACATTTATTGAGAAACTGTACTTATTTAAAATTATATTTATAGTTCAGAATCGTAGTACCATGCACATCTATCAACAATTTGGCCAAAAACATTTTAAGAATGTAAAGCATTTTATTTAATAAGCATACTTTTGTGTAAAAAAGTAATGATTTGACTACCCATTTATAACAGCGTCCTTAATTGTTGTGATCATTTTGAACAGTCTGTTCGTCACTATATTTTTGACGCTGACTGTGCAGCTTCCATTGCAGCTTAAATGACAATAAAATTTTATGATATATCTTGCAAGTTTAAGTCGTAATTTTAGCATTATATTAGTGATCACCTTCCTAGGTACTGTCCTTTAGATCTTTAGTGTTATGCACTTGTAAATTCGATTAAACAAATATGTTTCATTAAAATAACTTTTTGTATGGTTTCAGATGCCAAACCACGTTATTTATCACTTAGTTTTCTTTTCTGTTCGTTTTTTTTTTTCATTTTATTAATTATTATTCACCGTTTCATGTCGCGAATGTTTAAAAGACTGCGAAACTGAATGCTTGACTTTATATTAAGTATACTATATATTATACAGTTTTTCAAGTGCATATTAGATTTAATGAAGTCTGTTAAAAATAGTCTTAATTTTAATCTAGCATTAGTTACTAATTGTCTACTTACTTAAAAATACTGAAAGTCATATTTATACGTCTCCAGTCGATAATCTCTTAAATTTGATTTAAAAAAATGTGTGACTTGCAACGAGTGAATAGCCACTCGACTAACAAACAAAACTCTTTAGTAAACTGGTGACATGTAAATGAGTCTTTAATTAACTTTCATTAGTATCAACTAACAAATTTAAATAATTAATATTTTTTTAAGTGTTTCATTAATGATTTTTTTAAGTGTTTCATTAATGATTTATTTAATTTAGTTTTGAGTATCGCTCGATTTGACATAATTATAATTTCCGTGTTCGTGAAAATGCTTGTTGCATTTATTTATAAAATAACAAAGCCAAAACGCGCGTCAGAGGCTGAACTCAACTACTAATACATACACTTTTTACATTTATTTAGAAAAAAAAAATGTTTTTTTTTTTAAGTTTGCACCTTAGTGCATAAGTTGATATTTGCAATTTTGCAAAAAAGTACCATATTTTAAATAAGTTCAAAACCTAGTCTTGTTAATTCACGTTCATCTATAATTTTAATTGTTTCTTTGGTATGTCGAAAACATGACTAAACAATACCAATTTATCTTAATACAATGAAAATTGTTTTCTTATTCATAAGATAACCATAAATATTCTTGATTATTAATCTCCAGTAATGTTTTAATTAGTTGTATAAATTAATAATAAGGTATAATTTTAAGGTCATAAATAAAATTTCAACTGGCAACTTAATGCTGATACATAACCCATGTCTTAGATATTAAGATCATCGCTATGTTTTAACTCATTTCTTAATAACAAATAGTATAATAACTGGACCGTTATTTGTATTGCCAAATAATTTTATCACATAGGTACTTACTTATTTTTTTTTTAAAGTTTAGTGTAACCAGTCACCAAAATTATATTTAAATAATATTAAACCTACTTTCATCAAATTCTTTATTGCATACCTAGATTTTAATTTAATATTTAAATTTATTATTAAGTTAGTACTTTAAGTACCTAATACTTAGATTCATACAGGACTAATAAATACATTAAAATGAGGTTTTTGTTTAATTTTCTTACCAACTTTTTCTTCCATCTCAGATCGAATTACTTACGTCTTTAGAAACGTGACTAATGGAGTATCTACTTATAAAGCAATTGGTACGAATAGAAATATGGACAGCAATGGTCTTCTTTCTACAACAACTACGACTCGTCTGGGCATAGAAATATAAAATACGGGGGTTAACCCATACTTTCTATCAGTGGCGCAGCTAGTCCTAAAGGGGCCCTGTACCGTAAGGGCCGGTTACTTTGACTCTAGGGCATAACTAAGTCCCAAATCGAGACCACTGTTCAAATTGCACGAAATGTCGCGACCACACAGCCGATCGTTGTATGTCCTTCGGAAACTAATAGAAGGCGATATAGACGCGTACTTGCGGAACTTTGTGTGAATTTAATGACACTAAACATCTTTCTCGATTTGGGTCAAAGTTATGCCCTACGGTATCTAAATGGTGCATGTTGAGCAAAATTTTTTATGAACGTCAAGATGACGGGACCCCTCTAGGTTTTTCGAATATCATGTGAATAGAATTTAATACAATATTTCTACTATTTCATACTTTAATAATAAAATTCTACACTCATCAATTTCAAAATATTCTACAAAGAAGGTGGTCCCGCTATTTTGATATCAATATGACGGGACCACTATTCAGTTAATGAAAAACACATGGCGTGATCTTAAACTGTACACACCAAATTTTAATACGATTTCGTACGACTACGTTTGAATCGTTATTATACTTTTAAAACTGTAATTTCAATAAAAAAAGTGTTTGTTGTATTTACATCAGAAAAGCGCCTGAAGAAAAAGTATCATCATGTTAAGCAAAGCATCATTTTATGGCTCTTAAAATTTATTTAGTTAGTTTGTTGCCGTTTTACTTTGGGAGGTTTATTCTAAAGTGCATTTATTTTAGTTTCTGTTTTCCTAAAAAATAAAAGTGATGCACTTTAGAATAACCCCCAAAGTAAAACTGCAACAAACTAAACGCCTAAATATATTTTAAGAGCCATAAAATGATGCATGGCTTAAAATGATGATACTTTTTCTCCAGGCGCATTTCTGATGTAAATACAATTTTTTTTTTTTTTTGAAATAGTAGTATTTTTGTATTAAATCCTATTCACATGATACCTATTCGAAAAACTGTGCGGAGTCCCGTCATCTTGACGTTAATAATTTATCTAATGTTGTCTAACAATAAGTAGGTGTTTGCTTTATTAAAAAAAAACAACATAAAAAAATCTGCTGTTTCCTACGAAAGTGCAATTACACCTACGCGGTCAAAATGTATGGAACAGCAAACTTTTTTTTAATAACCAACTAAAAATGTAAACGCAGAGGTGTCCAGAACCATGTACCTACTGAATCCATGGTAGGTAACAGGATGGCGTCGATCCCTGCCACCCAGTATTTCAGACAAGCCATTACATTTCAAAAACAATATTTTGTATGAAGCATCATCCAACATCGAATCATCCCCTTATGTTATTCAACAGGAATACCGTAGTCAATGAGCGTTAAATTGATTTATGCATATAATTAACGCCAAATAGCTCGAATAATTAGGTTTACTGTGCACTGAATTACAGTTAATAACCTTATATAGTTAATTACTTATATTATGGATAGTGTATTGCAGCATGCCTTGTACATTGGTTTTGGGTTGAATTGTTAAATTTTAGGTAAAATGGTTGAGTAGTTATTTTGTGTGGAAATCGGCTGTCATGGTATGGGCATGTGATGCGGAGGAATGAGGAACATGTTGTGAGGAAAGTTTTGAGTATGAATGTGGATGCCTAATTATGAGTAGGAAAAGACCAAAGAAATGGATGGACTGTATGACAGGTGATATGGCAAGAAACGGGGTGACTACCGAGATGACGTCTAATAGAGAAGTCTTGTATGGAAGAAAAAGTTAGTGCCGACCCCAAATTAATTGGGATAAGGGCAGGAGAATGATGATGGTTGAGTATTGTTAAAAGATATAAGTAGAACAAGTAGGTTCTGTTGATCGTCACAGAGGCTGCAAAGCCAGGGCTTCTTCTCCATTACCTACTTTATAAGTTGGTGATTTAGTGTATTGGATTTACTTCAATCTATCTCTCTGGCCTTTTCCCAACTATGTTGGATTCGGCTTCCAGTCTAACTGGATGCAGCTGAATACCAGTATTTTATATGGAGCAACTGCCTATCTGATCTCCACAACCCAGTATCTGGGTATATACGGTACCCTTTGGTAAGACTGGTTGTCAGACTCGGGCTTCTGACGACCCGTAACGACTGTCAAAGATCCACGAATAACAGCCGGGACCAACGGCTTAACGTGCTTTCCGAGGCACGGAGGAGTCTCGGTATGTAAAGATGGTCACTCATCCGTGGACCGACCCCGGCAAGCGTAGCTTAACCTGATGGATTGACCCGTGCGGCTGTTATTACTTAGCAATAAAGATTGTTCCCTGAGGCTGCGACCAGCCCGCCGGTTGAACGCGTCCCAGAGGTTCATGGCCATCCGGCTAGTCCGGGGACACAGCAAGGTCTCCTGTGAGGCGGCGAGCCTCCTTGCCGGATTACCGCCATGGGATCTGGAGGCAAAAGTCCTCGCGCATGTGTGGGAGTGGCGCGAGGAGGTGAAACGCCGGGGCGTAACTCCGCTGCCGCGAGAAATCACGGTACAGCGGACAGAGCTCCGGCGGGATCTCATGGCGGCATGGAGAGTGCGATTGTCGCAACCCAGCGCTGGGCACGCCACAATTGCGGCGATAAGTCCCCTCTTTGAGGAGTGGTTGGAGAGGCGCCACGGCGTCCTCACCTTCCGCCTGACGCAGGTCCTCACCGGACACGGTTGTTTCGGGAGGTTCCTGTTTCGGATAAGGCGGGAGGAAACGCCCGGGTGTCACCATTGTGTGGATCGCCCGGAGGACACGGTGGAGCATACAGTGGAGGTCTGCCCGGCTTGGGCGGAGCACCGCCGTGTTCTCACGGAGGCGATCGGCGGCGGCGATCTCTCGCGTCCAAACCTGGTCCAGGCCATGGTGCGGAGCGAGAGTGCATGGGAAGCCGTCACCTCCTTCTGCGAAGCAGTAATGCTCGCGAAGGAGGAAGCGGAACGCGTGAGGGATAGGCAACAGCCGCGCCCTCGCGCCCCTAGCCGCCGTAGGAGACGCCCTGGGCGGCGGGAATCGATTGCCGATTCCCGGCCACCGTAGGCGCGGGCTTGCGGACGACGAGTAATGGGCAGCTCGCCGTCCGGTAAGGACCAGGCCCGGGTCGACGGCGCGTTGTGTTCCACGCGCGCCTCAAAGAGATGTCAGCAGTGACGGGGTCAATTGGGCCGATGCCGCCGGGGTCGCGGGTAGTTCGAAAGAGATACCGTGGCCCTGGCACGGGCAGCTGAAGGAACATGGGTGGGTTTTAGTCAGTAAAAGTCTGACACGCCCTCCTGCCTCTGCCCAGAGCGGGAGAAGTCATTTGATGATTTCCCATCCACAAAAAAAAAAAAAAAAAAAAGACTCGGGCTTCTGACGACCCGTAACGACTGTCGAAGATACACGAATGACAGCCGGGACCAACGGCTTAACGTGCTTTCCGACGCAAGGATGAGTCTCGGTATGTAAAGATGGTCACCCATCCACGGACCGACCCCAGCAAGCGTAGTTTTAGCCTGATGGATCGACCCGTGCGGCTGTTATTACTTAGCCACGAGTCTTGGATTTACTTATTTAAAAAAGAGAAAAAAGCGGGCTAGTAATTTTGGTAGAAATCAACACCGTTTTATAAACTTTCGATTTGTTCCTTACCTTCGCTCCGGAAACCTTTGGGCTACTGAGACTCTTTATCATAAGCCAGGTAGGTACTTGTCCACTGCTGAACATAGGCACACCACGCTATTGGAATCGACCTTGAGCTGGTCACCTGCCTGCATTCCTATCTCCCTTCGATGACACTACTTTATGTATAACAAATTGTTTATGTTCTCTGTCCACTTAACCATCACTCCATAAAACACGATCTTAGTCGACGTCGCACGGACGTAAAAATATCTCGGCGACTTTGTTTCGCACACTGGATTTTCAACGCTCTCCTTAGCGCTGAGAGTTGAAAATCCAACAGTTTTTTCGACGCGCTAGAATGCACTCTGTTGTTGTTAGGTTGAATTCGATCAACGGGAGCGAAAATCCAGTGCGCGATAAAATCCCGCGCGATATTTTTACGTCCGTGCGTACGTCGGCTTACCTATTCCAGATCATCCCACCCTATAACATAGTAGGTACACTATCGGGATACTTGCACTAATTACGTCCGGTATGTCTGGTCAGATTACAACTAACGCGTTCCTATCGCATTGTTCACTAGATGACATGGCTATTAGGGAACGGGAAGCTATCTAATGTAGCTACATCTACTCGTGTGTGAGCGTAGTAATTAATGGAAAGTGTTGGTTTCTAGTTTAGGTAGGTAAGTACCTAGATGCTAGTAGTTTTGTAATGAGATAGACGTGTCTGGTAAAGGGAAAGGATATAGAGGTGTGAGGGACAGGCTTGTCTATGAAACACTCATCCTCTGACCAGACGGGCCTGGCGTCTGGTGGGCCACTGCCCGACGATTGATGTCAAGTATATGCTAATTGCGCGGTAAACTCTGCTTGCGCGATGCAGGATTGATGCGTAGTTCGCATGTGGCGATGTAGATGCCGCCACAAGGGACAAGGGCCTTTACTCAGCAGTGGGACATAACAGGCTAAATAGATAGGTAGATGAAGTGTATGGCTTCCCATACTCTGATAGACACAATGGATGGGTTGTGTGAAGATGCTATGGCTATAGAAATGAGGTGAATACTGAGATGATGGGTGATAGAGTTGTAGGTAGAAGACGTACTGCGCCGACGGTACTGTAGGTAGGTACCTATATTGCACAGCAGATAGATACTTACTTAGGTTGATTAGATCTAATGAGACATATCAGACAAATTCGGAACCGAAACCGGAACCGGCTACAAATTCTGCCTAATATGAATATCATGAATATTATACATAGGCCGGGGAAACTTGGTTTGATCTCTACACTAATTCCTAAAACAGCGATTTTTTTTCTTGAATCGTGTTTTTGAGCTTAAGCCATAAAAAATCAAACATTTTCCAGGACCGCATCAAGGTAAAAAAAACAAAGGCGCATTTTTGTGAATAAAAATTGAGAAATAGTTACTTACAGGAAAATTTCGGTTACAATTATGTAAAAAATAGGTAAGTTATCCAATATATTTTTTCAGAATTAAACATTTTCGTCCACAGAAATTTCGATAAAAATTAGTTACAAAATTTTTTGATTGTACCTACTTATGCAAAAATTTTTGCATTAAATTATCTAATTACATATTTTAATAGCTATCCAACAACATTAAACATAATATTGTAAGTACTAGCGCAAGATAGTAGGTACCTACTTAATCAAAGTTTTTTGCAAAAATGTTCGGTTCGGTTCGGGCAAAAATGTAACGAGAGTTAAAAGTTTAACTTTATGGCTCTATCTGACTTAATTACAAGAAAATTAAACACATTAACTCTTAAAATGTCGATTGTACACCATGTGTACAGATAACAATAGAATTTCAATTGTGTCTGCTAATTGGCGCGCGACGGGTTAAAGCAAACCGTAATATTTTTTGAGACATCACATACATTGTAGTCTGTTCTAATTGACTGTATTGCCACACTGTTAAAAGATTAAAAAATATAACAGTCACATTATAGGGTAGTATTTACAGAGCTGTTTAATAGGTAAGTAACAAGTGTATTATTAAAAAAAAAATTAATCGATCCTTTATTATTCTTTAGATCACCTAGGACCAGAGTCCTTGTCAAGACGAATCAAACGAGCCCAAATTCGATAGGGTTGGGTCGTTTTGTTACTGAGTTCATGTCTTCCGGCTCCATCATCAGATCAGTTCAATGATACCAAAATATTGCATTGTCACCGATTTTACATACGTACCTATGCCAAATTTCAGCTCAATCAAACACCGGGAAGTGGGTCAAATTTAACTTGCAAAGAAGATTGGCAATTTGGGTACCCCATCAAATCCAACTATGCCAAAATCTAGTTATATGGAAATTATAGGTCTTTTATCCGTAGTTATTTTCCAAGCTAAAATGTTTTAATAGATGTTGGGAGTAATTAAAAAACCATGATTTTAGGGTGCAGCCCCGTTACGGAAACAAAATGTACTAATGCAAAACAAAACGCATAAAATAGAATTTGTTAATCAATATTTGGCAACACAGCTGCCACCATAGATAATACACTTAAGAAAGTAATAGCTGCTACTTATGTCAAATACAAAAAAATAACAACTGTCACATATGTCAAATGAATAATTCATCGTTTGTGATATTTATAATGTTTTCTGCATCTTTAAGGCCTCTGCGTCGAATTTTACGGGCAGCGAGGCGGCAGCGGCGGCGGCGCGGGAGCGGCCGGATTTTATGCGTAAAAACAAATGGACCGGACCTCGAAAACAGCGGCGCGGAAGCGGGGCGGGACAATGCGAGACGCGCCGCCGCCGCCGCCGCCCCGCTGCCCGCGAAATTCGAGGCAGAGGCCTAAGGCCTCGGTGACGAAGTTAGCGGGAGCGGGGCAGCAGCGGCGGCGGCGCGGCGCGGCATCGCTCGCCACCGCCAGCTCCCGCGCCGCTGCCTACGAGGCAAGTTCCATAGTACCTACTTAGGTAGGTAGGTATTTGGAATTTTTAATTGTTAAATGGGAATGGTTCTCTTCTGTTGCTAACTAGCTTTTGCCCGCGGCTTCGCCCACGTGGAGTTCGGAATTACCCCACGGAATCGTAGGCACCTACTACAGGAATAAAAAGTATCCCATGTCCTTAGCCAGCACCCTAATTGCGTAACTAACTATCAGTCGGAATCGGTTTCATTTTGACAGTTCAACAACATTCATTGCGATAATTACGGTGTTGAGAAGACAAATTTTTCGAACATATGAAGCAATGGATTAGCAATTTGCTTCAAAACGATTCAGATTCCGATCGATAGTGTGTTACGCAATTAGCGTGCAAGTCACGGTTTAAGTACCCATGTGCCAAATTTCATCCAAATCCGTTCAGGCGTTTTAGCGTGAAAGCGTAACGAACAAACAAACTTATGTACTAGCCTATTATGGTTCTTTACCTACTTTAATTGTAATTACTTTTGCATTTATAATATTAGTTAGGATTACAATACTCAAATTATATTGTATTTTTATGAATTTATATTTTTAGTTCTATAAGAAATGAGTTTTCTAAATTAAGAACTTTAAATTAGTCGCATTAATTTAGTCTTAATTTTAACTAGAAAAGTTGTAATTTAATTCGCTTTAAAAATCTTATTAGGTACCTATAGAATAATTGCAATTTTACAGTTTTTTCTTGGTTAATTAGACCAGAGTCAGAGATTACTTTTAAACATATTATAGTTTGTAATTAGTTTATTTTCAAATTTACCGAGTCTTATATAAGAAAGTGTATCTAATAACTAACTACGTAGGTACTTTTAAAAAGTACGTATTTCCCATAGATTTTGCCTAAGGATATTATTAGAAGTCAGTGGTTGAGTTCCTAATACAAAGTCAGATATTTGACATGCAAAACATTACAATTTTGGTGTTTAATGCTAAAAAAAAAAAATCAGTTATCGTCACATTAAATTAAAAAAAAAAAAAATTTAACATTATTTATAAATTCATTTATAGAGTAAAATCGTTTTTCCAGTAGCCATAATTTCAACTGTTTAAAAAATAAATTATTAGGCATGTCTTTAAATTTCTTTGGTAGTTTATTATAAATAAGTCCACACATATGGTAACAGTTCTTTTTATACATAGAAGTCCTTGGAAGTCTTAACCCGCGTCCTAATAGAAAGCGACTACGCGAACATCGCAAGTTCGCGCGAACGTTGTTCGAACGAACAGCGATCAAGCGGCGGCGGTACCGGAGTCGGCCACCAGTATCCTAATTGACATTCGCGCAACGTATTTGCATGAATAAAATGTTTGATTTAGTTATCGCGCAAACTTAGTTCGTACGATTGCGCGACCAAACATACTTGTACCAAAGAGGTGGCCTAACTGAAATTCGCGTGTTTTGCTCTTGGTTTCTCTATGTAGCTCAGCAAGGTAAATTATATTGCCCGATAGTAAAAACTGCGTTTCAAACATCCATTGTGAAATTTATTCATTTATTTATACTTTATTGTACACCACAAAAATACATAACAAAAAAAGACACAAACACTACAAAATATACAATGGGCGGCCTTATCGCTTTCTGCAATCTCTTCCAGGCAACCATAGAATGGACAGTGATTTGCCTGGATATGAAATGGGGCTGTCTTTGGTGCAAATAATAAGTGCCTACTTACAATATTATACTAAAATAGATACATACATAACCTAAATAATAGATACATAAATACATACATACTAAATATAATATAAGCAACGAAAACAAATGAAGACTAAAGATATTTACAGTTACTTGAACACGATCACAACGACAAATAATGTTCCTTTACGAGCCTTTTAAACATAGGTAACGACTGCGCGCGTTTTATTTGAACTGGCAATGCATTCCACAAACGAGCAGCCCTGGACAGTAAAGGATTTATCGAGGAAAGTGAAATTTGACATAATGACGCGAATAAGCGATGCGACCATCCTCGACGATCGCACATTTCGCCAGTTATTTTTAAGTCCTAGCCTATTGCCATCAACTGGGAATAAAACCAGACTCCGAGCTACTGCGAAATTCCAATTGGAGTAACCCAATAACAGTGCCCGACCCGGGAAACGAACCCGGGACCTCATGCTCAGCAGTAGCGCTTGCAATCAATAGGCCAACGAGGCAGTCAATAGGCAATAGCTATTCTTTTATAATAATAACTATTGTCCCACTGCAGGGCAAAGTCTCTTCTTATCGGAACGTCAGGATTTACTCAGTTAGATTTAGACAGACACGTGGGCAGAAGATGGGTTTCGAGCAATGAAAACACACTGGGTGCGATACACGGTGTTTAAAACCACAATATAACACAATCACTAAGCACAACGAATCGAATACAGTTCCATGGCGTAGTAACCCCGATGTTGCTCCGATGCGATCCGACACTAGACTGTTCTGCTCGCCATGAGGTTAGAACATCACGACTCTGTAGAAGCGCGCTGTAGGCGTGGGCACCTCACGTGATGTCGCCAGTGGCGCGCTTGCGATTCGTTACGCGTCCGTACTATTGACCGGACCCGACATATATATATAAAACCTTTAAAGAATAAAACACTTTGCTATAACGTTAAGAAACAGCCTCATCATTTTAACTTTCCTTTCGTGAGATAACTTTTAGAACACTAAATGAACAAACACTTCTTCATCTTCCTGCCCTTGTACCATGTTACTTGGGGTCGGTGCAACACGTTTTTTCTTTCCATTCTCCCCTGTCAACCGTCACGCTATCATTCACTCTCTTCACTTTCATATAATTCCTCACACAGTCCATCCATCTTTCCAAAGAAAGCCTTCTTCTCCATCCATCAACATTTTTATTCATCACTCTTTTAGTCACATGCATTTCCTCCCTCCTCATCACATGCCCATACCAAGCCAAACGATTTCCTTTCAACTTTTCTGTCACTGGCGCAACTTTCAAACTTCCCCAGGTCCATATATAGGTACTGATTTTTTACTTTATCCATTTTCATCACGCCACACATCCATCTCAAAATTCTCATCTCCACTTCATGCAATCATTTTTCATCCGTCAAAGTCAAAGTCAAATCATTTCAAATAGGTACGCACGGCTATAGATCTAGCTATACATTTCCACTAGGTATAAGCTAATCTCGCGTTGTATAAGATTTCCTTACAGTGAGAAGTCAGTGTAAACTGGAAATGTATAGCTTGATTTGTAGCCGTGTGTACCTAAGGCACTTTTGAACGTCAAAATTTACAAAACCATTGATTTGATTCTAGTAGCCCCTTCCAAGAGGTAGTTTCGTATGAAGAAGAATGTGTTCATCACAGCCCAGCATTCCGATTCATACAGTAGGTACCTACGACGGGCCTTATCACGGACTTGTAAATTTTCCCCTTTAACTTGAGGGTGGGTCGATAGTTGTCCCTGTGACCTGTCGCCATTTCATTCATCCTGAGTTGATACGGTGCGTTACGTTTCGCTCTACTTAACTTGTAACAAACTACTAATAGGTAACGCACATGACATAAACTTAGTCTGACAGCTAAACTCTAACACGCTTTAACGTTCACGTGTTAGTTTGAACGTGAAATGACGTTGAAGAAGAAGAGGAAACTTCGCGTCTTGAACTTTAGTTAATTTTGAATGTTATGCACTTTCACAGGTGAGTTAAATTGAAAAATTAGTGCATGGACGAAGTAGAAATGTGTTAAGTGTAGGCATTTAATGGAATTTGGATGATGAGTTGAAATCATATTGTTTCTCATCCTAATAAAATCAGCCATTAATACTATGAGAAGACATAGTATGAGGAGAAATGAGGAAAATGTCGTGACGAAAGTTTTGAGTATGAATGTGGGTATAAGAATAGAGGAAGACCAAAGATACGATGGATGGACTGAGTGGAAGATGAAGAAGTATGGAAAAGACAAGAGGGCATGAAAATTATTATGAACATGAGGTGTATGCTTTTGTGCCCGCTTGGCCAAGTAAAGGCTCTACAGCTTCAATTTTACAATTGATTGATTTATTAAGTATATTATGCTTTTGCACAAGTTTGAACTTCGTATAAAACAAAGCATAAAGCGTATAAAGAAAGCAGTCCAAAACTATCCAATGACAGATAATACCACAAAATGAATAGAAAATTACCTAATTGTAAAAACGTATAAATGTTTCCGAAATAAGCGAAGACTTATTTCTAGCTCAAGCCGCCATCTTCCTTCTCGGAGGTTTTGATACTTCTGGCGCTGTTGGAAATTGAACATTAGGTAAATACCTACTTATAGCCAAATACCTTTTTTAATTTAGTAAAGGTTGTAAAAACATGTGAGTGTGAGTTACATATAAGTGGTTTTCTTAAACGGTAGTCTATAAGAACATACAAGATGATGTAAATGAAATAAGTAAGAACTGAAAACCTCAACTTTTACTATGGGTAGGGTGAGTACCCTGAAATCGCGTAAAAAAGTCGGATGGCCCCAACATTTTGTCAAGTTATGTGAACATAAATGTATGAAACAGTCGTATCGACAAAATGTTGCTGGAAGCGCTTTATAAAAGTGGGCCTGATGAAACAAGCTGTTTAAAATTCTTGTTTTAAATAACGTCAGCGCGAACAGATACACTTTTGACGTGAAACGACGTGTGAAGGCTTAAAAAACAACATAATATTTCATAATTTACATATTAATGCACATGCGAAAATACACAAGAATATATGAATATTAATAAACTGTCCTTCGTTTATTTATTTTGAGGAAATTCTTTAGTTTTTCAAGCTCAAGGTCCTCATGCAGTTTTCATTGTTTTAAGTTCATAGTTATCTATGTATTTATTTATTTGCAGAATGTACATACAGTTACAGGCTAGGCTAAAACTTAAGATTAGGAACATGACCCTGTTAAGGCACTAGGTTAAATACTTCAAGTTAACAGTAAATTGCATACATAATCAGCCTCTATTGTTCGCACTGCTAGGACACAGGTCTCCTCTCGGTGAGAGGGAGTGGGCCGTAATCCACCACGCGGGCCCAGTGCGGGTTGCTAGATGTCACATGTCTCTGAATTTTTTCACTTCGCATGCACTTTGCATTCGCATGGACGGGCATAACGTTTTTTCGTTACGTGACGATTTCTACCAAACTTCGTTGCAAAAAGTTATAGGCAACATCAATTATTAAGGGGGTGTAATAAAAGAGTCGTAGATGGATTCTAGAATCCGCTGTTATACAAAACCGCTAATTGTTTTACAAAATAACGCTGTTATGTAAAACAGCTGAACTACGTTTAGCGGTTTTATATAATTACTGAACACGCAGGATTGTTTAAGCGTTTTGCGTTTATCAATGAAACTTCAGTTTGTAGATTATATTTATACATCTTGAAGCTCGTGGTGTGTGTCATGACAACAATAATGGCGTCCGAAACAGAAATAAATAAAACGAGTAATATGAGTGACATTTACCTTAATTCGAGTAAAAACAGTGATTGGACAATTTTAATATAATATTCAGTTTTCAGAGTTTTATGAAAGTCAGTCCTAAAAATACTAAATAGCCAAGTAACTGCGACCAACTTGGAAGTAGCGCTCGCCGACCGGTGCCGCTTCTAGCTTCTTGTTTGCTTAGCGATTTGTTAGAGTAGGTACTAACCCGAACCAATTGTTTTTTTTTTATGAATTGCATCTCGCAGTTGACTATTTGAGGTCAGACTGTTTAACCGGACTGTCCTGTGGGTGCTTTAAGCGAACTTAAAGCCTCCGGCCGGAGCTTAAAACTATTAGTTATAGATTAAGCGACTGTACGCCAAGGGGACCTTGGTATAGGTCGTCGCTGTGGGGAGAACAGCCAGCAGACTGGATCATGATACACATAAACTAATTGGTCCTGATGCCCTAGGTTACGTAGTTATTGTGCGACAGATTTGGCATTAGTCGACGTTCGCACACAAGTAAAAATATCGCGGCGATTTTGTTTCGCGCACTGTATTTTCAACGCTCTGCTTAGCGCCGAGAGTTGAAAATCCAACAGTGTGCTTTTTAAACGCGCTGGAATGCACTCGGTTGTTGTTAGGTTGGATTCTCAATGCTCGGCTCAACAACGAGAGTTGATAAACCAGTGCTCGATAAAATTCCGCCGCGATATTTTTACGTCCGTGCGAACGTCGGCTTAGAAGCCACACCAAACGCTTATTGTGACTGCAGATAAGCCATTCCGCAATACATCTATCGTGGGTAGCAGTTTTGTAAAACGTATAGCGTAATGACAATCCAGCTGAACACGTTGAGCTGTTTTACATAACGGCGCGGCGCTGTTATGTAAAACAGCTAGCGGTTTTGTAAAACAGCGGATTCTCAATCCATCTGCGACACAAACATTTCAATATATTTACGGAAATAGCTTTACGCATGTTACACTGCTGCACTGCACCCCAGTGATAAATTGTAGTGTAGAACGGGTCTTTTTCCGTAATAAAAACTCCGTAATGAAGACTTAGAAATTATCTGCTTTCCCGGACTACTGAAGAAGGGTTAAACAGAAAGAAAATTAAATATAAATGCCAGATTTAATAAATGGGTTACCTATGATAATAAACTGTTTCATCTTTTGTGTTTTTATATAATTGTGAAAAGATTTTTATTTTTACGTTTTTTTTTCGTTAATTTGGAGAGTTGCAAATCTTATAGGCCCAGGGTGCCAAATCTTTAAGTAGGTACGCCACTTCCTATAAACAATTAGGGTGAACAATATTACAAATAAAATCAATTTTCATTTTCAATTCATCCTTTAGAAAATCGGCTTAACACAGAAAAGAATAAAGCGTTACGGAAAATCGTTTAAGAACAGTAGGTGGCTACAATGTCGTGCTAATAGCGGATTATGGAAATAACTTGATTCAGACCTTTGAATAGCTTGAATAAAGTTAAAAAGTCGGGATGTGTCGCGGGACACCAGCACCCTAATTGCGTAACAAATTTTCAATCGGAGTTGGTTTCATTTTGACAGTTCAACAACATTCATTGCGTTATTTACGTTGTCGATTATACAAATTTTTCGAACATAAGAAGCAATGGATTAGCAATTTGTTTCAAAATTAAACCAACTCCGATCGATAATGTGTTACGCAATTAGGGTGCAGCAATCTAACTAACACTGAATCATTTTGAATCAAATTGCTAATCCATTGCTTCATAAATGTTCGAAAAATTTGTATGCTTGACAATGTAAATAAGCCAATGAATGTTGTTGAACTGTCATAATGAAACCGATTCCGATTGATATTGTGTTACGCAATTAGGGTGCCGGTTGGGACGAAGTTCCGTTCGCTTTATGTTATATATTAATACAGAACCATCTAGTATAGTCTTGTTTCAAGTGTTATAAGCCATCTAGTATAAATTTTATCGTTACGTGACGATTTCTACCAGTTTACTTCTATAACAAGCCGCGTTACAGAACTTCGTTACCTACAAAAAAAAGATGTGGTAGTTGACAACGAGTTAGTTGATGACGCGTGGTCAAACTAGACAACGTCGAGTTGTCAACTCAATGACACTGAACCAAAAGTTGAAGTTGAGACTGTATTGCGGTGTAAGTTGATATTTCACATTTATAATTGATAATAAAATTCCTACCGTTTCTTGACCTCGTTCTGGCCTGGTGGACAACGTAGGCACTCAGAAGATCCAAAGGGGTACCGAATTCGTTCGCATTAAGTCTCAATCAATCTGCCAAACCTTTTACCAACCATGTTGGGGTCGGCTTCCAGTCTAACCCGATGCAGCTGAATACCAGTGTTTTACATGGAGCGACTGCCTATCTAACCTTCACAACCCTACTGGCAGGGTAATACGATACCCCTTGGTAAGGCTGGTTGTCAGACTTTCGGGCTTCTGATGACCCGTAACGACTGTCAAAGATCCACGAATGACAGCCGGGACCAATGGCTTAACGTGCTTTCCGAGGCACGGAGGAGTCTTGGTATGTAAAGATGGTCACCCAACCACAGGCCCACCGCGACAAGCGTAGCTTAATCTGATTTATAGACCCGTGTGGCTGTTATTACTTAGCCACGAGCTTCTTAGAGCTCCTCTAATCTCAGTCTCAATCTGTCAAAAATAACTCTAGTACAGACCGTTCGCTATAACTTGTCCCTTGGCTGTCATGTTGGCACCATTGCTTTGAAGCTGTTGTTGTCAGGTTAAGCAATGGTGCCAACATGAGCGCAAGGGACAAGTTATAGTGAACGGTCTTTAATTTCCGTATGGAAATTATAGGTATTTACTTGTCAAAAGTTTTTATTTTTGACAAGTTTTGAGATTGATTGTCGATGAGATGTCAAAATCATACATATACTCACACGTACATAATCACTCACCCATATAAAAAATAAAAATGAAATGTACAAAGAAAAAGGGGGCTACGTCTGCCAACAAACTGCTTTGCAGTTTGGCAGAAGTAATATGTATTTGAAAAAATATTTCTGTGATTAAACACTTTTTAATTATTTTTTTTTTTCATGACCAGTGCACTCTCGTGCACCCACACACACAAACATTTCAAAGTAAGTAAATATGTAGCTTAATATTGTAGTTTATAGAATTTGTTTTTATTATTTTTAAATTACTTCTACTGTTTATTTTATATATTTTTAAAAAGTTCACCAAACAGCACGTTTGAAAAATTTTCTTTTTAAGGACGCTGTTGTTACAAATGGGTAGTCAAATCATTACTTTTTTACACAAAAGTATGTTTAATAAATAAAATGCTTTGCATTCTTAAAATGTTTTTTGGCCGAATTGTTGATAAATGTGCAAGGTACGATTCTGAACTGTAAATATAACACACACACAATATACATATACATTTTCTCAATAAATGTATCGAAGTAAAAATTTTCACTTCGGTTTTTTATTGAGAAATTGTTTCATACAAAAATATATATTTATAGTTCAGAATCGTACCTTGCACATCTATCACTAATTTGGCCAATTTGCATTTTATTTTTTACTTTTATGTGAAAAAGTAATGATTTGACTACCCATTTGTAACAGCGTCCTTAATGTAACCTAGTTTGGAAAACGCTGGTGTTTGTGATATAAAATATATATATAAAAAAAAAAAAAAATATGTTTATTTCAATAACAACAATACAATGATACAATGATTTTTTCATTAGTACAGTCACCAACGATAACCTCCTTCTGGAATACCTATTCTATTTTTACTTGGAAAATTGTTTTTGTGAACCGTAAATGTGTTTTTTGTTAAACATGTTTACTATTATTATTTGTTTTTCATTACGGGAATTGGTTTTCTGGTGTACGAAGGCCTTAATCCTGCTCAGTTTTAACCCCCGGAAACTATTAAAAACAAGTTACCCGCGAAACCTCTACACTCTACAGTATTAGGTAAGTGAAATATGTTTTTAGATGAAACTGGGTGATGTGCAGAATAGCTGGTGAAGTTAGTTAGTTGTTTGTTTGTTTGCTTGTAAGTTAGAGGTTGAACAGTGATGAATCCTGGGTAATTGAGCGTGAATTTTAGTTACGGAGTATTTTTTAAAGAGGTTTTAGTAGGTACTTACGAGTAACTTACTAGATGAATGTAATTTTATAAAAATGATTTTTGTTTGAGTTTGTATTTGATTCTGATTCCTCATTATCAAAGTGTCATAATTATAATCGTGAAAGTATTTCATATAAATAATTGTAGGTACTGACATGTTTATTCTAAAACATTCTCCGCGTTATCACAAAACTGTGTTTATCAGTTGTTTAGGCTAAACAACTGTATAACATGAATTTAAACTTAAGGGAAAGATATACAAAACAATGGTTACACCTGCTGTCTTGTGTGGATCAGAATGTTGGGCCACAAAAGGGATGAATGAAAAGCAATTGCATGCAGCTGAGATGAGAATGCAAAATGCTGAATGAAATGAATGCTGAATGAGAGGGATGTGTGGTGTTACAAGAATGGATATAATAAGAAATGAGTACATAAGAGGAAGTTTGAAAGTGACACCGGTTACTGAAAAGTTGTGCGGAAATCGGTTGTCATGGTATGGGCATGTGATGCGGACGAGTGAGGAAAATGTTTTGAGTATGAATGTCGATGGCTATAAGAGTAGGGGAAGACCAAAGAAACGTTGGATGGATTGTGTGAAAGATGATATGGCTAGAAAGGGGGTGATTACCGAGATGACGACTAATAGAGATATGGAAAAAAGGATATGTTGCGCCGACCCCAAATAGATTGGGATAAGGGCAGGAGAATGATGATGAACTGTATAACATGACATTTATGTATACTGACACTAAACACGCGTTGATCAAGTGTCTGTTTTTGTGGTAACACCCTCTTCGTTTAGGTATAGGTACATTTACCTCCAGCGAAGGCTTTTGAAGTTTATGTTAGGTTAATATTTGGAGGTCTCTATCATAATTCATAAACGAGTTGTCTTAGTTCAGCTGTGATCAATAAAAATACATTAAAAATATTGTGATTTGAAAACTGGAAATTAAGTGACTTTTTGCTTCAGATCCGATCCTAATGAAATATTTTACAACCACGGAACTGTGTTCTGTCGCCGTCAAAAATGAATCAAATTAAAACAAAAATAGTTGACGCCATCACGGAATATCGTTCTCAATTAATTGAAAAGTGCTGGAGTTTTTAGAGCAAATATTTTTATTGAACCAAATTTTAATTATAGAGGAGAACACTCAAATGAATTTGGTTCATGACGCATGGGTTATTGGTTAGCGCAAGTTTTCAGCGGTCGCACCATTTAATTAAAGCGGTGGTCAAACAGTTTTATGACATGATCAGTTTTTATATCAATCAAATTATATACAAGGTGGAGATGCCAATACGACAATAAAAAACTTCGTAGGTACCTATATCTAATTACGTTTACAGAAACTGAACCAAATATATTCAATAGTTCAGTCACTATAGCTAGTCAAAGATTGGTAAAACCCATAGTCGGTCCAAAACTACTATTTAATTTGTTTGAATAAAAATCGGCCAAGTGCGTGTCGGACCACGCACAATAAAGAGTTCCGTAGTTGAAAAGAATTTATCCCAAAAACAAACTTAACATTGTAATCACAATTTTTTTTAATCTGATATAATTACAAATGAATAATTTTCGGACTTTTTCCTTAACTTGTGCTGTGAGACCTTGCTTCTTGCCAAATATCATTAATCTAGGTCAACGAGAAGTATCCAATAAGTTTTGATTTACTTGCGAGTATCAAAATCGCATAAGTGGGCGTATTTTTTTTATTGCATTGAGGTAGAAACTTGATTTTCTTAGAACTCCAAGGGAGCATAGACCTACGTATTTGATATTAATTTCAACTTGATACCTCCTCGCGTTCCTGAGAAAAAGGGTCTTGACAGACTTGAAAATATTTTTAGAAGTGATATACTCGTAATTACAAATTAACATTTGCAATTCAGTTTAAAACATTATTCGTTCTCTTTCATCTTCAAACGATTGACAGATAGACAGACGGACATCGAAGTGATCCTAGGGTTCCGTTTTTTCCTTTTGAGGTACGGAACCCTAAAAATCACGATTTCAATTTCGATGTTGGTTTTTTTTTTAGTTTTGATGGAACTTATAAAGTTAGTATTTAATAAGTTGACCGTTTAAAAAAAAAAATATTACAAGTATGTAAAAAAGAAGGGGAAATAATCATCAAAAAATTCGTCCGCATCGCTGTCAACTGGAAAAGTACCCTAAAGGCTGGCAGCATTGCCACGTTGTATGGTAATGCTAATTCTAGGATTTATTTGATAGTTTCAAAATATGCATTAGTTTTTCCAGTGTTTTCATCTACGAGTATTGTCATCTCCACATTATAGACGCCAGTACATCAAGCTAATACAATCTGTCAAATTTCCATAATAGATTTTCATCTTTATCGCTAAAGCATTAGGTTTTTTTTTTTTTTTGTGTATGGGAATCATCAAATGACCTCCCGCTCTGGGCAGAGCGGGAGGGCGTGTCAGACTTTTACTGACTAAAACCCACCCGTGTTCCTTCAGTTGCCCGTGCCAGGGCCACGGTATCTCTTTCGAACTACCCGCGACCCCGGCGGCATCGGCCCTATTGGACCCCGTCACTGCTGACATCTCTTTGAGGCGCGCGTGGAACACATCGCGCCATCGACCCGGGCCTGGTCCTTACCGGACGGCGAGCTGCCCATTACTCGTCGTCCGCAAGCCCGCGCCTACGGTGGCCGGGAATCGGCGATAGATTCCCGCCGCCCAGGGCGTCTCCTGCGGCGGCTAGGGGTGCGAGGGCGCGGCTGTTGCCTCTCCCTCACACGTTCCGCCTCCTCCTTCGCGAGCATTACTGCTTCGCAGAAGGAGGTGACGGCCTCCCATGCACTCTCGCTCCGCACCATGGCCTGGAACAGGTTTGGACGCGAGAGATCGCCGCCGCCGATCGCCTCCGTGAGAACACGACGGTGCTCCGCCCAAGCCGGGCAGACCTCCAATGTATGCTCCACCGTGTCCTCCGGGCGATCCACACAATGGTGACACCCCGGGCGTTTCCTCCCGCCTTATCCGAAACAGGAACCTCCCGAAACAACCGTGTCCAGTGAGGACCTGCGTTAGGCGGAAGGTGAGGACGCCGTGGCGCCTCTCCAACCACTCCTCAAAGAGGGGACTTATCGCCGCAATTGTGGCGTGCCCAGCGCTGGGTTGCGACAATCGCACTCTCCATGTCGCCATGAGATCCCGCCGGAGCTCTGTCCGCTGTACCGTGATTTCTCGCGGCAGCGGACTTACGCCCCGGCGTTTCGCCTCCTCGCGCCACTCCCACACGTGCGCGAGGACTTTTGCCTCCATATCCCATGGCGGTAATCCGGCAAGAAGGCTCGCCGCCTCACAGGAGACCGTGCGGTGTCCCCGGACTAGCCGGATGGCCATGACCCTCTGGGACGTGTTCAACCGGTGGGCTGGTCACAGCCTCAGGGAACGATCTTTATTGCTTAAGCATTAGGTTCAAGATTGATTGGGAAAATTTTACAGTTTTGGGTGACTTGACCTGCTGGCGTCTGTACATACTTATACCTATCTAACCACCTAGATATTATACTTTAAAATGGCTAGCTAAACTCCGCAGTCGCTATGGGTATCGATGTATATATAACGATAAAATAAAAAGATTGATGTTTTTTGGGAGGTCAACGATCGCTGTTAGTTGTGTTACTTGAAGTACGAGTTGAGAAAAACTGTTTTCTTATGATTTATCGTGTTTAGATATCGCTACCCATCACGTCTGTGAAGTTTACACAATACAATAACTGCGGTCGACGACCCCACTAAAAAAAATCATTAAAATAATTTATTTTTATTATAATTATTCCCGCGTAACCATGCCAATGATATGATATAATGATGCTCAATGATATTGTAAGGAATGCATTCGTGTCGGCAGATGTTCCCTGCATGCTGGAGCCTCCGGGATTGTGCAGGACTGACGGCACGAGGCCGGATGGGTTGACCCTGGTGCCTTAGAAATGAAATGAAATGAAATTAAATTTATTTATTTGCCAGAATAGAGGAACAGCAAGTGCCTAATTTGGGACGCAACTTGCGTCAGCACTGTTGCCGCCAGCCACCTTGGTCGTACGGTCCTCTCGCCGTCGGCAGCAGCGAAAGACGCCGCTGAAAGAAAGAGGCTGAAGTACGCTCCGTTGGCGACCCGTTATCATTTTGTGCCCATTGCAGTTGAGATCATGGGTTGTTGGAGCACTGAGGCCAAGAAGCTTATTGGTGAGATAGGGCATAAGCTCCGTGAGAAAACGGGCGACTCCCGCTCCGGCTCGTTCTTGGTGCAAAGGTTAGCCATTGCCATACAACGTGGCAACGCTGCAAGTGTTATGGGCACCTTTGCGCCAGGAACGGTTAGGGGCGGGTTATTTGACGTGTTGTTTTAATTACTTTTTTTTCTCTGTGATTACTTTTACACTTAAATCTGTTATTATTTGATAATTTATTTTTTGTTTCATTATGTTTAGATATTGATACCCGTCGCGGCTGCGGAGTTTAGCTAGCTAATTTAAAATAACCCTTTAGTACAGTCAACAGCAAAAGTAGATGATCAAAATCAGAAATTCAATACTAATCAAAACTGATCACGAATATATGGCAGCTGTACTAATAGTAAATGTTTGGTATAATTTACAATCACATACTTTTGAATCACTTGGACGCCACACAGTTCTGACACGAACTCCGTTCATTTGTATTGAATTTCTGATTTTGTATTGAATTTTTTCTGATCATCTACTTTTGCTGTTGACTGTACCCGGGCGATGAAATGGGATAGTCAAAGTAGTAATTACTTTGCCACATTTGACAACAATTCTCAGTAAATGGAAACTTCACTAAGGTTGAAACTATCTATGACTAAGACCATGTTGTTAAAAATTTAATATAAGTATTTATAAATAAACTAAAACAATACTTAATTCATAAATGCTATTATAATATTAATGAATATTTTAATGATAAATTTAATTAATAATTAAAAATGAATACCAAAAATAATCAACAAAATCAAAGTGGAAGTGAGTAGTAAAAAAACATTTATATTTTACTTTTTAAAAATAACAATATAATAATAGCCCTCCTCCTCTATCCTATCTTGCTGTGCCCGACATGGTCCACAATGATCTAAAATTATGTATACTTATATAAACAAAAAAAAAAAAGGTTCCGACGAATTGAGAACGTCCTCCTTTTTGAAGTCGGTTAAAAATGTACCTACCGCCTACGTTAACATTGCGGATTGCAAATAAATATATTGAGTATTGAGTATTGTTTTGTAACGTGCAAGTGACCTTAGTGTGGTATTATGAGTCAGTCACACACACAAGACACGTATGAATGATCAAAACGCTCCACAAAGCTGAAGTTTTAGTAAATCTCGTGTACCTCTCCATTTCAAATAAGATTAGACATAAATGTGTAAAAATAAACCTTTTTTACATTCCGTTCAACCGATTTTGACTATCTAGACTCTGGACCGAAAAACCACCACCACGTTTCCCAAAACAACATAAAAATTCCCGATAACGTTACAATAATAATAAAAACTAGTAGATATTCGCGTTTCGTTTCCCGCAGCGCATTGTTCGGCCTGTTTCTAGTCGTTAGGCCCGCGGGTATGACGTCAAAGTTGGCAGTCGTTAGCAGCCAACTTGACGCGGCACAGCAATTTACTGCCCCTTTGACTTCTTGGCCTATTGACTTTTTGACTGAAATTAATTTTCATACTTTCAATTTGCTGGATTTTGATTATGTTGCAAATTTTGTTGCAATTAATTTATGCTGCAGCTTACGTACCTACTTACTTATACAGGATGTACATTTAATCACCGTTATCCTCTTAGGAAAGCCCTTCTATATTATACTCATCATTATGAACAACTTTTAATATGGGATCAAACCTGAAATCGCGAAAAAAAACAACTGTTCCCTATATTTATGTTTGCATAACTCGTCAAAATGTAGGGTCATGTAAGGTATAGCATAGTAAAAGTTGGTCATTATGATGAGTACAATGACCCCTAAAGAGGATAACGGTGATTAAAATTACACCCAGTATAGTAGGTACTATGGACAGAACTTAAGCATGCTCACTTAAGAAAATATTCCTGTGAGAGCGCAGCTAGTGACAAACGAACATTGTGCGCTCGAGTCGTGAGCCGTGCATGCGATTATCGCCTTTGAGGTGATCATGCGGAACTTTGGCCCATAGTACCTACCTACCGGCTTCTTGAAGTTAAGCAGATGGGCAATTCCCGTATTGTTAACAACGGCAACGTTCGCAATGTCATTTCAGTCTCAATCTGTCAAAAATTGTATAGCATTTACCTACATTTTTGACATTTGATTGTCGCTGGGATGAGATTGCGACATGAAATTGAACGGTTTTAGTTACGAGGATTAGCCTTCTGCAAATCTGCATCCTAATTGCGTAATACATTATCAATCGAAGTTGGTTTCATTTTGAAACAAATTGCTAATCCATTGCTTCATATGTTCGAAAAATTTGTCTGCTCGACAACGTAAATAACGCAATGAATGTTGTTGAAAGCTATACCTTATCAATGCCCATCTATAATTCGTGAAATAGTATAGTAGGTATCTAAAGTACAACGTAGTAGTATAGATTTTGGCGAACCCTAAGATAAGCCGGCTTCTATTTTTGCAGGCTGCTGCAGAAAACGCTCTTTCAACCTCATACATTGGTAGGGACTACAGAGCGTAAACAATTGTCTGCCAACTGTAAGAGTTCTCCCTTAGACCCCTGCAAAACACATCCTCCGCTTCGAAAAACACTTGTATTCATGCTCCTGAGTCCTGTGCAATCTCGCGAGATTTCGTTCGATTTTCTTCATCTCTTTTAATCTCGGTAAATATGGCCGAGATCGAGAGATTCGAACGAGATTGCATTCCCTAAGAGGGAGGGATCCTACTTAGCACATTATGCAGCATGTACCAGAAAGGTACAGACCATAGATATTTATATTTCTATGGTACAAGACTATTAAACTGAAAAATTTTCTCCATGGGACCAAACATCGTAATCGCAAAGTATAGGATAGTTGATATTGTTTTCGCGATTAGGATGTTGGTCCCATGGAGAAAGTTGTTTAGTTTGATGGTTTGTACACCTTTCTAATTAATGCCGTAAAAAAGTATACCTACATTATTCTTATGAATTCTATATTTTCTGTGATCTTTTTTGAACTAACTAAAAAACCAAATTCCAAAGTGTTCTCAAAACAATTTCGACACAAATTAATTCAATAATAAAAGCCATAAAAAGTACAAAATAAACCTAATCGGATCGCCATTGGCATTGTGGTTTACATAGCCGCTCCGTTTTTAATGGAGTTCGCACAATAATCCCCTATCCATGGCTATCAGTATCGGTATCGGTATCAGTACCAAGTGGATACCGACACTTTCATTAATTATAACGTACGTACTGGAGAATAAAATGTCACAACAATTTATGATCTGTAGGGAATTATGGATATGCCCAATTTATTTTTTTTGTGGTTAGCTGGCACACGGTTATTTTACCGATTGCCAAGTTTTTGTAATAAAAAGTAAAATGAGTCTACCCATACCTAATTCCAGTGTGCCATACCATGCTCACTTTCAAAAGTGGAATTTAACTTACTTATTAAAGTTGCGCGTCCATTGGGTCGGAATCGGAGTGTACGGATTTATAAAATGCCGATAGGTTGCGTCCACTGCATTCGGATTTTGAATCGGCAATGTGAACCAGTGTTACCACTTATAAGGATTTCTCATTTTTTAGGGTAAAATTACCAATATTATGCATGGCCTAGGGCTATTTTATTTTGACAGGGATTTATTTATGTACCTAGAGATGTCTGCATTGCGACAAGTCGCGGTTCTATTAGGGCCGGTTTCTTGATCCGTAGTCAACTCAACCAATAGTTAAAAATAGTAACTAATGGTTAAATTTTGCCAAAATGTGAACTAAATTTAACCATTTCTTACTATTTTTATTAACTACGGATCAAGAAACCGGCACTTAGTTATTCGTTTGAAAGTAATTTTAATAAAAAATGTTTTTGTTTGTTATAACCTGATGTGCTGTTGTCTCTACTTACCAAAAAAAAAAAAAAAAAAAATAAGCAGTCAAGGGGACTGCTGACAGAAATAAAACTATGCATAACATGTCGCAGTGTCGTGGTGTAGCGGTGACGAGATGACGCAAACCCGTAATATTTCCCGCTACCAAAAAACCCCAAACCCCGCCTAGAGATGTTTTCACTTCAAAAACTTAAACGTAAAACTATGTATAGTTCTCAAAACGGTGAAGGAAAACGTTGTGAGGAAACCGGCATGTCCTAGAACCAAAAATCGAAGTCATGTGACATCTACCACGAACCCGTCAGACGTCCTGCTATCAAAAATCGCTCAACGCGCCTAAAGAAGTTTTCACTTAAAATCGCTCAACGCGCCTAAAGAAGTTTTCACTTAAAATCGCTCAAAGCGCCTAAAGAAGTTTTCACTTAAAATCGGTCAACGCGCCTAAAGAAGTTTTCACTTAAAATCGCTCAAAGCGCCTAAAGTTTTCACTTGAAATCGCTCAAAGCGCCTAAAGAAGTTTTCACTTAAAATCGCTCAATGCGCCTAAAGAAGTTTTCACTTAAAATAGCTCAACGCGCCTAAAGAAGTTTTCGCTGAAAATCGCTCAACGCGCCTAAAGAAGTTTTCACTTAAAATCGCTCAACGCGCCTAAAGAAGTTTTCACTTAAAATCGCTCAAAGCGCCTAAAGAAGTTTTCACTTAAAATCGCTCAACGCGCCTAAAGAAGTTTTCACTTAAAATCGCTCAAAGCGCCTAAAAAAGTTTTCACGTAAAATCGTTCAACGCGCCTAAAGAAGTTTTCGCTTAAAATCGCTCAACGCGCCTAAAGAAGTTTTCACTTAAAATCGCTCAACGCGCTTAAAGAAGTTTTCACTTAAAATCGCTCAACGCGCCTAGTTTTCAAGACAAGTTACTGACGGAAAAACCAAGACGAAGTTACTGACCAACTCCATATTCTCACCGCAGAATTTCCGCTTAATTTCTAGGACACTTCATAGATTATTTACCTACCTTGTTTCTATACCTCGCCATTCGCCTATCGGATTACATCAGGAGCACATTATTTATTTACTAACGTACGAGACGGTAGCGGTACGCTATCTACAACCTGTCTGCTGGACACCAATCAGTGCTGATAGAAAATCCAGAGAAATTGGTAAAACTAGTTTTATTTGGAATGTTGGTAGCATTTATTTTTTAGTGCTGTCATGCATCAGTGGGATTGATGTAAAAGTTTTGATTGAAAAGTTTCCTATAAATGGATTAATTTTGGTCATACTTCTTTATCCCGTCATAGAGATTTTTAGGTCACCACCACCAATCACTAACAAAACAAAAACTTCTGGATTAAAAGTTTGACGGATAAGTTTTCGTTTTCGAAAGTGGTATAGCATTTTTCGTGGCTAACATAATATTGGCAACCATAACTTTCTGACATCCACATACCAGTTACATACTGGGGTGACACGATACCCCTTGGTAGGACTGGTTGTCAGACTTTTGGGCTTCTGACGACCCGTAACAACTGTCGAAGATCTACGAATAACACCGAGACCACGTGCTTGGGATGCTAAGTCAAATGGACTGACGGCACTTGAAGATAAGTGCTAAAGAAAACTAAGTAAGTGTCCCTGCAAAAAAGCCAAATCAGTTTCTTTCAAACTCATTTTGATACCACTTACGAGTTTAATATGAAAAGAATCACTAGAAAAGGCATTTTTAGGGTTCCGTACCGAAAGGAACCATAATGTGCAACTCAGTCTGTCTGTCTGCTCGTCTGTCACAGCTGGATATCTCAAGAACTATTAGTGCTACCAACTTGAGAATTCGGTGCGCGAGTCCGACTCGCTCTTGACCGGTTTTTTTACTATCATTACCAGCCATTGCTATTCTTTTCATGTCTCAAAAAAAAATTTGCAGATCTTCTCAATTCTTAAGAGTTAAAAAGGCACGTATCGCCTCATTCAATCAGTCTTTAATGACTTTTAGGGCGTCATTTTATCAATGGACGAGGCAAAAGCCTCGTGAGTGTAGTGTAGTACCCAATTACTTTACCAATATCATCGAAGTTTAGTAGTATAAGTGTGTGGGAGTTTATAATTGAGGACCAGAACTTCTAGAGCGTAGGTGAAGACTTAAATAGAAGCAGATAAACAGTTATTGTTATTACGGTTTTATTGATATGAGCGCTGATAGATGCTCGGTCAAAAACATTGGTATTCATCATATGAATGAATGAAATGCACTGATCCCAGCGTGGTTTGACAGACTCGATTATACGAATGAACCCAAAGATTCACACTAGCCACTGCTGCCTCATGTTACATGGTGCAACAGAGACCATTGCATATCAAGGAGTAGACCGGGGGGCGCGGTAATGGTAGGAAGACGTGCTCTTAGGATATGGAAGGGATAAAGAGCCCTACCGAGTATGTACCCTTTAGTAAGCAATGGAATTGTGGAGAGACTGGCGATATTATATATGGATGGGCTCTTTTTACGGCGTCGCCGCCAGGTTTGCTTCAAGTCCAGCTTCCCCGGTGAATCTTTTGCCCGTTACACTTTGATCAGAGGTCTGTGGAGAAGGGGGTGTGGTATAAAACAATACAAGGAGAACCATGGAAAACGCCATGGTTCAATTCAAGTTTCTAAGGCAGAATAGAAATTCTACTTCGTTCTGACATATTCCCTTTCATAAGTTCGCATATTTAATGAAAAAAAGTTCCTTCCCCCAATTGCACAGAATGTGGGAAAAAAATTATTAAAAAGTGGAATACGGAATAGTGAATAGTGGTGGTAGTGGATAGTGGATAGTGGATAGTGGATAGTGGAATAGTGGAAGTGGAAGACGTTCTTCACATCATGGTGGAGTGTACCCGGAACGAAGATCTCAGAGCCGAGTTATTATCACTTTGGTGTTGATGTTAAAGAGTTGGGAAGATGCAATAACATTCTAGCATTCCCCTTGTCATTTTTTTTTGTCATTGTCCTTGTCACATCGAGACTATTATATTATAAACTTGTACAGATAGGTAGCTATACGTAGAAGATAGTTACCTACTCATATTATAAGAACTGTATTATATTTATAAAATGGTGTTTTATATTATAAGAAAGCTTTACGGAGTAACTTAGTCTTGTTGACCAAGCTCTTTAAAAAAGATTAAAAAAAATCTTTTGGCGATTAAACTGCATTCTCGACTCTATTTACTTCATGCTATGCTGCATTACACGTTGCTATTTCCAACATCTTCATCTGAGGTCTCACTGCTATCCGTTCCAGGATTCTTGTAAATCTCGTTAGCAGCCTTCTCTCTCTTTCTTCTGCCGTTTCCACCCAAAAGTTGATTTCTTTATCGAAATAAATCATGTCCTGCTTTAGGTTATCGTTCCATGTGTAAACACTAAATATGGAAGCCGACTTTTTTGGGTGTGGCCTTATTATTATTTATTATTTTATTATAACATTTTACAAACAAAACCTTAAGCTAAGAACTATGCCCCGCAAAACCGTTGCACTGCACTGCTGCATCAGCTGCATGTAAAAGGTGCGGTTCTCCACTCCTGTGGACATGAGTGAGATAGCACATCATAGATAACAAATTATGAATGAGAGTACCCAATCACACGTACCACACCACACATGGTATATGGACCACATTTGGCCGACAAAATCAACCGTGTGAGTGATACCGACCACATCATGGCCACATCGCAGCCACAACGCAATCACAAGCAAGACCGCACAATAGCAGCCGGCCACATCACAAACAAAAAGACCTGTCTGTCTGCAAACACTAGCTACAATGTAACTGCAAGAAGTTGCAGTGACACTATTCACACGTAACCACTGTTTGCTCACATTTTGTCACTGCGATGTGGTGTGGTTCTGGTACGTGTGAACGGGCTCTTAGTCTATTCTGAAAGTAGTAAGTCGATTTGTAAATATCCATATGTCAAATTATCTGACGGAGAGAAATGATTATTTCGTAAGTCTGCAACAGTAAAATCATAGACTAGAGCATACAAACATAACATCAAGCCTGCTGTCTCCCCCGAAGAGTTAGCCAGAGCTACCAATTTAGTATAGTACCACAAATCCGGACTCCGGGCTGCCACCGAGAAATTCCTGATGGAAAAACCAATAACACTGCCCGATCTGGAAATCGAAGCCAGGACACAAAATACATAGATACATGTTTATTACCGAGCTGGTAATGGTTGGACTAATCACCTAAATATGAACACTAATAGGGTTGAAAATGAAACAACAAACTTGTATCCTGATCTAAGCTCGTATATTTGATGAAAAAAAAGTGAGACCCCAACCAAATCGCTGTCAGCAAACGATAGCGCGATCTATTTCGACGCCAACGCCATCTATCGAGCTTGACATCAAACTTTTAGAATTTACAACTATTGGACTACGGTTTCTTCATGAACAATACAATATTAACATACATTAAGTATCTTTCCAACAATACATCTCCTTTACTATAAAATTGAAAGTGAGTTTGTTTGTTACGCTTTCACGCTAAAATGGCTGAACGGATTTGGATGAAATTTGGCATATGGGTAGACACCTGGGTTAGGACATAAAATTACTTTTAATTTTGGATCGCAGACGAAATCGCGGGCAACAGCTAGTAACGAAATAAAGGCTATGCAGGATATATCAGAAAGGTGTGGTCAAATTTAAACTGAACAACTTTCTCCACGAGACCAAAATCGTTATCGAAAAAAAAATTTGCTGTCCCGTACAAAGCTTCAATATCTAGGTACTCGATCCAAATGTACGGGACAGCTGATATTTTTTTCTCGATTACGATGTTGGTCCCATCAATGATATTATATGTAGAAAGAGGTAGATAGGTTACACACGCTCCGCAAGTGGCACGTCAAAATCTGGCTAATTAGCCACATTTTCGTCGTCTTGTCTCTTTCGCTCCCGATAATTAAGACATGCCGTCCTACTTCCACATGTCATCTAATCGTACGAAATTGTGCCGTTTTTGAACACCGAATGTTGGGTCGGTAACCTATCTACGTCTTTTTACATATAATATAATTGGGTCCCATGAAGAAAGTTGTTCAGTTTGATGATCTGTACCACACCCTTAAATTTGACCACACCTTTCTGATATACCCCTTATAGCTTTTATTTCCTACTAGCTGTTGCCTGCGAGTTCGTCTGTAGGTAATCCATTATACTGTTTAAATTACTTGTTTACTACATAAATACCTGCCTACTAGGACTTTATAGATCGCAGGAGCATTGAACGCCAAAGCGACGATCTACTAAGTCATTGAACGGTAACCACTGAAGATTACGGCCACAAAGGACCTTGTGAGTCACATATCAAACGAGCATTGAACTATTCGAATACAAAGCATCTTTATTGAGTGCCTTCCTAGTGAGCGACAGGTCTTTGTTGGTTGAAGCGAAAGCGCCGGGGAAGCTCGCGAATTTCTTTCTTTTTTTTGCGTTTTTTACAATTTGCAGGTCAGTTCCAGGTTGTACGTTGATCGAAAATAATTTCCGGCTGTCTCAAATAGATACCGATGTATTTACAGAATCATTCGAATTATTATTATAAATGCGAAAGTGAGTTTTTTTGTTACGCTTTCACGCTAAAACGGCTGAACGGATTTGGATGAAATTTGATAAATTGGTAGCCTGGGGCCTGGAGAAGGACATAGGCTACTTTTCACGTTGGATCGCAGACGAAGTCACGGGTGTTACTAGTAATCAATAAAATCATCAATACTCTCTAAGTTCAAATTACCTTACCTTAATTAAATAATTAGGCCATGCATTTTTGTTGCTATCGTACTTATGCTTCCTACAATGACCTATTGAAGAAGTATAATCTGCATAGTTTGAAGTCTAGGCGAATTGTGTTAGAAACGATATTCTTGTTTGATCTGTGCAATACTTATGATTGTATCGACATTTGCAACAAAATTAGTTATGTAGTACCTACCCAGAACAACGATATGCCGTGGGGTGTGCGCAAGACCTTTATTTGCAGCAAGTTCTTGACGTACAAATGCAGGCTTGCGAGCACCCCTACGCCGGCCGCCTTACCAATCAATACAACAAAGTTTTTGAAGACATCGACTTCTTTTCTGTCTCTGCTCAGAAATTTAGAGGTCTTATCTACAAAATAATTTTAGATTATAATAGTTAGTTTAATATTTATTCATTCTCTCTCCCTCTTTTTCTCTGTTGTTTGCATGCCTATCTATGTTTAAGTTCACTATACATTACTTTTCTGTTATAAATAACAGCTTAGATATAATAGTTAGTTTAATATTTATTCATTCTCTCTCCCTCTTTTTCTCTGTTGTTTGCATGCCTACTATGTTTAAGTTCACTATACATTACTTTTCTGTTATAACAGCTTAGATATAATAGTTAGTTTAATATTTATTCATTCTCTCTCCCTCTTTTTCTCTGTTGTTTGCATGCCTATCTATGTTTAAGTTCACTATACATTACTTTTCTGTTATAAATAACAGCTTAGATATAATAGTTAGTTTAATATTTATTCATTCTCTCTCCCTCTTTTTCTCTGTTGTTTGCATGCCTACTATGTTTAAGTTCACTATACATTACTTTTCTGTTATAACAGCTTAGATATAATAGTTAGTTTAATATTTATTCATTCTCTCTCCCTCTTTTTCTCTGTTGTTTGCATGCCTACTATGTTTAAGTTCACTATACATTACTTTTCTGTTATAACAGCTTAGATATAATAGTTAGTTTAATATTTATTCATTCTCTCTCCCTCTTTTTCTCTGTTGTTTGCATGCCTATCTATGTTTAAGTTCACTATACATTACTTTCTGTTATAACAGCTTAGATTAGCGCACTCTTAGATATAACTTTTAATATGTTGGAAAATGTCGTAGGTTATACATTTATAACTCTTGTTTATTTATAATTTAGTTTAAGATTTTAATGTGTAACTGTTTATTTTCCCGAATAAGGGATGATTTTTCAATAGCCAGATAACTTTTATCCGAAGAATAAATATGACAGGTTGACATATTTTCTATACAAAAGCTGTCAAACCGCCATATTTATTAAATAAATAATAGTTATCTGACGATTGAAAAATTAGCCCTAAATAAAATAAAATTACTTACCCTATTCAATGATTATTTCATGAAATCCGACATTTCCGGCCAATTCTAGCTTAGAGAATTAATTGATGATTCTAACGGTTTTTTAGGGTTCCGTACCACAAAAGGAAAAACGGAACCCTTATAAGGATCTCTCGTGTGTCTGTCTGTCCGTCTGTCAGAGCCAAATTGCTCCGAATCTAATGGACCGATTAAGTTGAAATTTGGTAAGTACACATATGAATTCCTGTGACCCAAACACGGACGGGTAAATTAAATAAATGAATTTTGAATATGGGGCGTAAATAACAAAATAAAAATAAAAAGTTTTGCAAACTATACTGTGTGACATATCAAATGAAAGGGCTTACTATGAGGTCTCAAATATTTGTTTTTTTTTTTAAATTTTACAATAAACTGTTTTAAAGTTATTTAAGAAAATAGACGAAAATTGACCATTCCCCCCCTTATCACCGAAACTACTAAGCCTAAAATTTTGAAAAAATACAGAAAATAGCCCTTTACCTGTAGATTACAGGAAAACCTATAAGAAGTCTGTGGTCTTAAAATAATATGATAAATCTCTCAATATTGTGAGTACAAACTTACATTTTAGTTGGAGTATAAGGGAGAACACGTTTTTCAACTGCAATGTTAAGTTTGTTCTTGGGATAATTTCATCCCAACTAAGGAACCCTTCATAGTGCGTGGTCCGACACGCACTTGGCCAGTTTTTCTAATTGTTACTGTCGCGAGTCATATTTTGGCCATTGTATATAAGAAGAAGAAGAAGAATAAAACAAAAGAAATTTTGAATGTCGCGGGATATCTTAGTACAATCTTAGTTTAATCTCATAGAAAATGAAAACTTAGTCAGTCTATAATTTTTCCCGCTTGTGTTTCCAAAGGCAAACCTTATAATTACTAACAACTCGACCATAGATAGCAACTGTAGGACGTACAAATATTTGTGCTACAGGAATTGATCCCACAATTACTCAGCCACTGCGCCAATCCAATCGGTACTCTAATTGAGCAGGTAACACAATCAATCAGAACCTGAATGATTTTGAAGCTTATTGATAATCCATTGCTTCATATTTTCGAAAAAATCGTCGTCTCAACAACGTTAATAACGCAATGAATGTTGTTGAACTGTCAAAATGAAACCCATTCCTTTATGTAAGCGTATGAAGGAACTACCCCGCAGCTTCAGCTGTGTCTTACTCCTGGTGATTCCTTATGTATACAGTACAAACATTTTCTTAATGCCCCTCGGCAAAGGTCGTGTGAGTGCAAAGGGCAACTGATAGAAATCCGACGACAGACGAAACACGAAGCTTGCCGAGGGATATTAAGAAAATAGTTCTACTGTGCCTTGCTGTGACTATTACATTGATCTGACTATCTTTGAGTGATATAGCTGACAATTAACTCTTTCAGTGACGGCAACCGTCTAGCGTGTTTGTAGCGTCCAGGTTTCTCATCAGACCAACTCGATGGTATCATATTATTGTATTATCATCGGAATGTATACAATTGCTTTCACGAAGATCGGAGACGCTACACTCGAAGTTGTAGACAAGTATGTTTACCTAGGACAAACTGTCCAGACAGGTAGATCCAACTTCGAGAAAGAGGTCAATCGTCGACTCCGACTCGTCGAATCCGGCACTGAAATGTGGTCGCTCATAATGAGCCTTATTAGAAGGCTAAAAGTCACCGAAAGAGCAATGGAGAGGGCTATGCTTAGAGTTTCCCTACGTGATCGAATCAGAAATGAAGAGATCCGCAGGAGAACCAAGGTAACCGGCATAGCCCGAAGAATTTTCAAACTTAAGTGGCAGTGGGCAGGGCACATCGCTCGCGGAACAGATGGCCGATGGGGCCGAGAGGTTCTAGAGTGACGACCGCGTACTGGAAGACGTAGTGTTGGAAGGCCTCTCACAAGGTGGACCGATGACATTGTGAAGGCCGCAGGAATTCACTGGATGCGGGAAGCACAGAACCGGTCGAAGTGGAGGTGCTTGGGGAAGGCCTATGTCCAGCAGTGGACGTATTTCTGCTGAAATGCTGATGAACAATTGCAAATATTAAAACTAAGACCACGCCGACGTTCGCACGGACGTAAAAATATCGCGGCGGGATTTTATCGCGCACTGGATTTTCAACTCTCGGTGTTAAGCCGAGCATTGAGAATCCAACCTAACAACACCAGAGTGCATCCCAGCGCGTCAAAAAAACATACTATTTTTAACCGACGAAAAAAAAGGAGTTCTCAATTCGACACGTATGTTTTTTTTATTTTTATTTTTTTTTATGTATGACCACGCATAACTTTTTACAGAGTCGTCCAATTTAAAAAAAAATTGTTTTATTCAAAGTTGGTTCCATATAAAATTGATTAACTTTGCTTGGGTAGTTTTTGAATTAGCTTCAATAATACGTACTTTTTCCCTACTTTTAAATGGATGATGTTCTAGTTGATTTTGCAAGTAGTGGTATTAGAATTTGTATGGGGTCGGTAATACCACAACTAAAAAGTGAAAAATAAAAACTTTTTTACAAAAAAAAATACAACCTTCTTTCAAAAACAACACTACAAAGTGAAAAATAACTTTAATTTCGGAAGTCGGTGGCAAAAAACGAAAATACATTTAACCAGACACCGACTTCCGAAATTAAAGTTATTTTTCACTTTGTAGCGTTGTTTTTGGAAGTCGGTTGTATTTTTTTGTAAAAAGTTTTTTATTTTCAACTCTCGCCGCTAAGCAGAGTGTTGAAAATCCAGTGCGCGAAAAAAAATCGCTGCGATATTTTTACGTCCGTGCGGACATCGGCTAAGACTCTAAGAGTGATTATCTAGGGTTCCATTATCTATTTAACCCCTTTGCAGGGGTCAATAAGGAAGAGCATTTTAGAAAATTCTTCTCTTGTGAGCAGAATTTTCTAAAATGATCTTCTTTATTGAACTCTCGTGAAATTACAACCTTATAAGCGGACTAAGTCGATTGTTATAATCGAATTATTGCGACCATCGACTAACTCTATTGTCCATTGTAAGTTTAATTAACGAGAAAAGTTTCTTACTTTCAATGTTCATTTAATTTCGGACTGTTTCGGAGTTCTCTGCGTTTATTTTGATGAAGCGACGGTTTTAGTGATCACGATTTTATGATACTTTTTAGAAATATTGTATCTTAGAGCGGTATCCACGATTTTTTATTTTTTTTCTTTTTTTCTCAAAATCAAAAGTCATTTATTTTCAAAATGACATAAATGATAGTCCTTCAAAACGTCCGCCCTTCACCACTTCCTAGTGCTTTAGCTGGGAAGAAGAAGTGGCGCAACAAACTTCCCAGCAGCACGGCTGTTCTGTTCAGTTATAACTGGCAGCTTTGTCTTTCCCACAGCAAAAAAACCGACTTCAAAACCTAAAACGAATAAAAAATAACTTTCATAAAAAACTTAGCAGCTTCTGAATTCGGTGTCAAGATAAGGTGCATTGAAGAATGGAAGACACCGACTTCAGAAGATGTTAAGTTTTTTATGAAAGTTATTTTATTCGTTTTAGGTTTTGAAGTCGATTTTTACTTTTTTTAAAGTAAATTTATTTTTCCATTTTTAATTGAATATACAATTAAAAATGCTGTCTTTTATGGATCAGAATGTTGGGCCACAAAAGGGATGAATGAAAAGCAATTGCATGCAGCTGAGATGAGAATGCTATTATTTATTTATTTATTACGTATGGCATCTCGCAGTTGACCACTAAGGGTCGAGACTGCTCAACCGGGCGTTTCCTGTGGGTTCTTTAAGCGAACTTAAAGCCCCCGGCCAGGCCTAAAACTAAGGTAAATTATTAGTCGACTGAGCGTCGCTAATAATAATATGACAGCCAGACGGGGCAGGCTGGATCATGACGGGGGAATGAGAATGCTAAGAGGGATGTGTGGTGTTACACGAATGGATAGAATAAGTTATGAGTACATAAGAGGAAGTCTGAAAGTGGCACCGGTGACTGAAAAGTTGTGCGGAAATCGGTTGTCATGGTATGGGCATGTGATGCGGAGGAGTGAGGAAAATGTCGTGAGGAAAGTTTTGAGTATGAATGTCGATGGCTATAAGAGTAGGGGAAGACCAAAGAAACGATGGATGGATTGTGTGAAAGAGGACATGGCTAGAAAGGGGGTGACTACCGAGGTGACGAATAATAGAGAAGTATGGAAGAAAAGGACATGTTGCGTCGACCCCAAATAGATTGGGATAAGGGCAGGAGAATGATGATAATTGAATATACAATTAGGACAATTACATGAGCCCAAGATGAACGAAATGAAGAATCATCACAAAATCCACTTGGAAATGTCGGAGATACAGTACATTTATGCATATAACTTCAAAATTGGTTCATTAGTTTTTGAGAAAATCGCGGACAAACAAACATAAATACCTACATACATGCATACATACATACATACGGCTCCAATACAGAACCTCCTTTTTTGTAGTCGGTTAAAAAAAAACTTAGTTAATATTTTTTTTTATTTTTTTTTTTACAAAACTGATGTACAATCTGAAACGCAATAACAAAAATATAACAGAATAGGTCAGATTGACATCTACTAGATGTCTAATATTCGTACAAGTACTTTCATTGCCACGCGTAAACACTGTATTATGCATAGCCTTACCCAAATACAAGACCATTACAAACTTTAATAAAGCCAAACCAACACAAAATATTAAAATTACTACAGAACAAAAGACGAAATCTCCATACCGACCCTTTTCTAAACAAAGCAGCAGGATTTACTTAACATCCACTCAGACATCCAGCCTATTATCTATATCTAGAGTTTTTGTCCGTTTATCTGTTTGTCTGGATTGGCGCAAAAACAACTGAACGGATGTGGATGAAATTTCCCGTGGTTTCAGCCACGTAGACTGTGTTAACACACAGGTTACTTTTTATTCCAGTCTACAATCCAGGGTATAAGCTATCTACACAACAAATTTCATCCAAATCGGCCCAGCCGTTTGAGCGTGAAGAAGTAATAAACATACAAACACACCACACACCCTCACAAACTTTCGCCTTTATAATATTAGTGTGATTTATTCACAAAATCCACAGCTCTAACAATTTTACATAAAACTAATCTTACGGATTTACAATTTAGAAACTACACTTATTGTATGCATCGTGGGGCTCGTGGCTAAGTATAACAGCTGCACGAATCGATCGATCAGGTTAAGCTACGCTTGCCGGGGTTGGTCCGTGGATGGGTGACCATACCAAAGACTCCTCCGTGCCTCGGAAAACACGTTTAGCCGTTGGTCCCGGCTGTCATTCGTGGATCTTTGACAGTCGTTACGGGTCGTCAGAAGCCCGAAAGTCTGACAACCAGTCCTACCAAGGGGTATCGTATTACCCAGTAACTAGGTTGTGGAGGCCAGATAGGCAGTCGCTCCATGTAAAATACTGGTATTCAACTGCATCGGTTAGACTGGAAGCCGACTCCAACATAGTTGGGAAAAGGCTAGGCGGATTGATTGACTTCTTATATGCATCAGAAACAATCAGGATGACAGCTCCATCTAAGCATATCCAAGTGGTGTAGTGGATTTTATAACCTAGAATAACACATAAGTTACTTTTTTATCCCGGTAGTACGTTCCCGTGGGTTATTTTCCGACATCCAGGCGCAGCTGCGGGCAAAAGCTAGTTTAAAAATATCATCATCTAAGTAAAAGTATGGCTCTCGGATGAAACACGGACGCTGTAACTCAATCAAATTAATGAAGGGACCACTTCCCGACAGAGTTCGCTAGCAAAATCAATTTGTGTCCCACAGTCGTATAACGGGGCCATTCATAAATTACGTCACACGAATTTCATCATTTTTCGAGCACCTCGTCGTCCTTGACACAGGTGGTCATATTTGTGTAGTACTGTGACGTCACATATTTTGCAGTTTTAAATTACACCTTGTAAAAACCTTAGAAGAAGAATAATTTTATAATAATTAATACTAATAGAGTTGAAAAGGATAATTTATTTCTGTAAAACATGAGCGCAACAACATATTATAAAGCTTTTCGTTAGAGTTGAAGTTTAGAAATTAAATACTTATTATTATTATTATTTATTCATGTGACGTCACGAAACGTATGTCATGTCACACGATGTCACACCTTGTTGATCCTCGGATATATGCCAATGGCCATGAGTTAGCTTGCGTGTACTGTGCTGAGCTCACGCAACGCGTCGTACGTCCAGCCAGTAATAGGACTCGCCCATCAAGGAGCGCTGTCCCAAATTAGACGCATTATTAATTAATTAAATTATTATACGTAAAACAAAAGGTATTATTTTAAAACACGTATACTAAAAGATAAATAGTTAAATTATTTTTAGGAAGGTGATGAAGCGTGTAAATAGCCTCATCAATGGCGTAGTTTTAGGACTAAGAAAATTACTAGCGGAACAACAAAAAAAACAATATGGCGGAACCTCAAGAACAAAAGTAATTTCTGAATGTTGAATCGACCACATTAAACCGACATCATATGGGATGAAATATGCAGCAATTTAAGCCCACATACCTTCTCAATCCAGAGACCCCACTCAGGTCCAGGAAGACGAGCTCGATGACCATCGATGCACACGTGTCTCTCCCAATAGCTGCCGGCCGGCAAACTCAATCTCTGAATATCCCTTGATATATCCGTCGAAACTTCAGATCCAACACAGCACTTTATGTTCTTGTCGAAGCACAGAGTCACACCTATTTATTTCGTGAGAAACTCTAAAATTTCACCATAAAAAGTATTTTTCTTCAAAAGCGGAGCGAGGGACGCATATATTTCCCATTTGACCGAGGCGGAAGTACCGGAAATCAGCACCCAATCACACAGATAATACACTATTATACTCGAGTCCTTTATTTTCGTTAGCTCCATCTATGGGCCATGTCGCGAGTAACTCGAGAAAGTGTCAGTAATGCGGGCTGCTGCTTCCATAGAAAGTGGTGCGAGGATTCAACAAATTAGAAATTACATTATTTAATTATTTTTATAATTGAAAAAGCCATTGACGCTTCACCAGAAGGTTTCATAAAAATACAATAACATAGATCATTTAATTATTATTTAATTTAAATTTAATAATTTACGGCACGACTACTACAATTTAAGTTATTATCATAGCTGATGCCATAGCAGATCTTTGTTAAAAATTAAAAGTTTAAGAATACCTAAAACTTTGGCTAAAATCACCAATTTAACATTTTATTTTTCGTAATTTATATTTTTCTTTCAAAAATTACAAAAAAAAAAATATTGAATTTCGGTAGAACATATGGTGGCCACGTCCTGCAAGGAATACGTTGAATTACAAGTAGCCCTGTATAAACAAATAAATACAAAAACAAAAGGTTTAGCCGTCGGAGTACCTACTCGTCCGCATCGCTGACATCCGGAAACGTGCCCAGAAAGTTGTTAAGAAAATGCTCTTATAAACATATATTTTTAAAAAACGGAAAAAACGGAACTCGTATAGGATCACTTCGTTGTCTATCTGTTTGTCTGTCTGCCAGTCTGTTAAGACCCTTTTTCTCAGAAAGGCGTGTAGGTATCAAGTAGTCCCTTGAAGTTCTAAAAAATCAAGCTTTTAAATCAACGCAATAACAAAATACGGCCATTTAGGCGACATATATTGATACTCGCAAGTAAATCAAAACCTATAGGGTGCTTCCCGTTGACCTAGAATCATGAAATTTGACATGAAGCAAAGGTACATGTAATGGAAAAAGTCTGAAAATCGTAAATTTGTAGTTTTATACCATAAAAAAAAAATTTTCTTGCGATTACAAACTTACATTTGCAGTTGGAGAATTGACAGTGACGTATATCGATGTATGTAAGAATATATTTTTCAACTACAATGTTAATTTTGTTTTTGGGATAAATTCATCCCAACTACCTACAGAACCCTTCATTGTGCGTGCTTCGACACGCACTTGGCCGGTTTGTTCCAAATCATTACCACTGACGTGATCTTTAGTTTAAAATCATTAAAAGTCGCTCATCGTCGCCTAAACGTTTGACGTAATTTATGGATGGCCCCTACGGAAAAGTTGGGATAAGTAAGGGTTTACCTTATGGCGGACGATATTTTATGAGCCTCGTGAACATCTGGGACTACTCTGTTAATTTTTGTGGCTTTGTGAAAATATACCCTGAAATAAAGTGGGTGGTGTAATATCGTATAATCCTTGATATTGTGGTAAATAATTTTATTTTGCACTAGCTTTTGCCAGCGCCTTCGCCCGGGTGGATGTCGGAAATTATCCCACGGGAACCGTACATTTTTCCGGGACAAAAAGTAGCCTATGTGCTATTCAAGCACAAGCCAAGCAAGCAAAGCAAGTTGGCAAGTTTTTGTTTTTTGTTTTTTTTTTTATTTTTTGTGTTTTTTTTTTGTGTTTTCTTTTCTTTTATCTTTTTCTGTGCCAAATTTCATCCAGATCCATTCAGCAGTTGTGGCGTGATTGAGTAACAAACATCCATCCATCCAAACTTTCGCATTTATAGAATAGAATAGAATAGAATCATTTTATTTCGGACACACAATATCCATATAGTGTTAGTAACATACAAAAATAACTTATTGCCTAGTGTTTGTAAAAATCAACCTCCTCACAAACTGCTGCACAATCGGAGAGCCTATTCTCTCGGCTACAGTTTTCAGGATGCTGTTCCGACTGCCCCTCACTGTCCTCAGTAGCGACGCTGTTTTCTTGCATATAAGTGCATGGAAGTCGTCGGTGCGGGCTTGCGCAAACATGACCGACGCACTACAGTAACGAGGCAGCCTCAAAAACATCCTGAAAGCATTATTATATTGGACGCGCAGGACATCCAACGATCTCTTAGTGCAATAATAGTAGTAGTATAACATAACATCACACCTTAATCCCGGAAGGTTAGGCAGAGGTGTACCCTATAGTAGGTACAACCACATTTCACCTGTTGTGTCTAAGTCCCATGTGATAGGTGGCGAGCCTATTGCCATCAACCGGGCACAAATCCAAATTCCGGGTATCTACAAAAAAATCCCTTTTGGAAAAACCCAACATTACTGCTCGACCTGGGAATCGAAACCGGGACCTCTTGCTCAACAGCAGCGCTTGCGGCCACTAGACCAACGAGTTTTCTTTGTGTGTAAAGTACTGTTTACAAAAAGTAAGTTCGATAACAAAAACCCGACTACTGAAAAATCACGCTCTAAAAAGTATGAAACAAGAAAATATTCTCATCTGAGAAAAAGACAGACAAATTAAAAATCCGGAGTCTCACGGCATGTTAAGGCACAAATCGAACAGATTACGTGTGACTGCGGATTTTTAATTTGTGTGTGTTTTTCTAATTTCAGATGAGAATATTTTCTTGTTTCATACTTTTTATAGCGTGATTTTTCAGTAGTCGGGTTTTAGATTTTTGAGCGTTTTTTTTAAATTACAATATTAAGTTTGTTTTTGGGATAAATTCTTTTCAACTACGGAACCCGCACTTGGCCGGTTCAACACCCATGTAAGAGCATAGGTTAGCTTATTCTACAGGAAACCAAAACAAATCCGGAGTATTTTGGCCTAAGATGATATACAAATTCCCCGCTGCCTGTGTAGGCTCATGAACGAGTGCAGTGATCTAGTTGAATGGACAAAACTTAAGCATGCTTATATTGGAAATATTCCTGTGAGAGCGCAGCTAGTGACAAACGAACATTGTGCGATCGAGTCGAGAGCCGTGCTATGCGATTATCGCCTTTGAGGTGATCATGCGGAACTTTGGCCCATAGTACATAAGGACTCACTTGGTCGGTTCCGATCTACTTCTTGATAATTTTATTTCTTTCTTTATTTACTTTTGGTTAATTATAAAGGAGACGCTTGTATCCCTCTTTGCTTTGTTGTATACAATTAAAAGACTGCTCTAAGATTGTTCACCCAGTATGTGATAATAAGAAAATGCTGTATTTACCTTTATAGGTAACAAACAATTATTTGTTTGTTAGTTTAGTTCTTTATTTTCTGTTGCTTCTTGTATTTTTTTTAGTGTTCGTGTGTGTGAACGTTAAATAAATAAAATATACGAAAGTAAACGACAACTGCTTAATTTTCAGGTCTAAAATAAAAAAATACTATATACGAGTATAATACTATTATATGAAAACTGTGGAACATGAATAATGGAATAGAAACTGTTACTCCTCAAACAGCGGTCAAGAACTCACGACTTTGAGAATTGAAAAAAAAATACATTAAAACTTTTGCTGTTTGCCCCGTGTACACACGAGAGGAAACCGGCAAGTTGCCATGTAAGGGTAGAGACAGATGTGGTATCCTACTATCGGAAAACCGTTTTTAATCATTGGGTTAGTGTGTTTTGACGACCCGTTTGGCGCAGTGGCGATTGACTTGTGCGTTACGGAATTCAGGGCCGAATCCTGTATATTTAGAACCTAGAAAGTCTTTAATTTTATGGTCTCAAAAGGCCTATTTCACGATGTCCGAATAGCCACTACTTATCGAATAAATTCAAAAATGGAACAGAATTTGTATGAAATTATCTGCCAAGTAAGTTAATAGGAACTTAATCCTAGGTGGTGAAACAGACCCAAAGACTTTGGATTTCATACACAACACTTGAAACTGGAAAGTAAGTAGGTACTGTAAACGGAATCTTATATCATACAGGCTGGTAGAAAAATTACTCTGGTTGCATTCGATCACTCAAGCGAATTTGGAATTATTAAAAAAAAAACAAAAATACAACGTTTGTTTCCATAAACAACATTTAATTATGTGATAGCATAACCAAGTGCGCTTGGCGCTTCCAGTACCATTAAAAACCTTATTTGATCAGTCAGGAAAAAGTTAAACGAGGTCTTAGGCAGCTGCGATCTTATCAGACCCTAGCCTTACATTAACGTTAACCCATCGTCAGAGTTACAAACGTTCCTTATTCCCAATTCAAATGTCCACGATTGTTCGAATTTAGAATAGCGCGCGATTTTTCGGTGAAGTTCTTTATTAAAAAACGGTTCGTATGTGAACAGAATAGTATTGTATAGTTATGTATCAAAAAACACTTTATTTATAAACGTTGCTTTATAGATATGTACCTAATGAATAACGTCTTTATAATCTGTGGTTTATTCATACGTTCTTTGACGTCGTTAACTTTAAGTAAAGTTGATCAATGAAGGGGATCCTATAGTTATCATAGGTTTTACGTTAACAAATTGATTGCAATATGTAGTTAATTTATATATAGATCGTTACTGTTTTTACCTTTAGGCAGAAACAATAATTGTTCAGCCTAATTATGACAAATAACTTTATTTCCTAAATTAATGTGATGTTTTAGAATACAGAACCAAACAATGCGTTTATTATGAAATTAAATATTTTATCAACTGATTACATATACGGGCATTAGGCCTATTACACACTATAGATGATGTAATTTTGTTATTAATTGGTTACAATTAGCATTTTATCTACCTGCATAAATTATGATAACAATTTATTGTTTCAAGCCGACGACACACTGGGAGCGAAGCGAAACGAAGGTTTTTTTTTTGTGGATGGGAAGTCATCAAATGACTTCTCCCGCTCTGGGGGGCGCGGGAGGGCGTGTCAGACATTTACTGACTAAAACCCACCCGTGTTTCTTCAGTTGCCCGTGCCAGGGCCACGGTATCTCTTTCGAACAACCCGCGACCCCGGCGGCATCGGCCCCCATCATTGCTGACATCTCTTTGAGGCGCGCGTGGAACACGACGCGCCGTCGACCCGGACCTGGTCCTTACCGGACGGCGAGCTGCCCATTACTCGCCATCTGCAAGCCCGCGCCTACGGGGGCCGGGAATCGGCTATCGATTCCCGCCGCCCAGGGGGTCTCCTGCGGCTACTAGAGGCGTGAGGGCGCGAAAATTGCCTCTCCCTCACGCGTTCCGCCTTCTCCTTCGCGAGCATCACTGCTTCGCAGAAGGAGATGACGGCCTTCCAAGCACTCTCGCTCCGCACCATGCCCTGGACTAGGTTCGGGCGCGAGAGATTGCCGTCTCCCATCGCCTGCGCAAGAACACGGCGGTGCTCCGCCCACGCCGGGCAGACTTCTACTGTAAAGCGAAACGAAACTAAGTTCGTTTTTCGTTTTCCTCCGCGTCTTTTCATACTTCCGTTTTCGTTTTGCTTAGTACGCGGTGTGAACCGAAGTATGAAAAGACGTGGAAGAAAGCTTAACGAATACTTAGCTTCATTTCGCTTCGTTCCCAGTGTGGCCTGCGCTTTAAGTTTGTCACATTTTGGGGTTAATAATTTAGATTCTAAATTTTAGAATATATACTGCTGTAACTCGGCCTGAACATTACAAATTAGGCATCTGCGTCAGACTGACTGAGAGAGATGCAACGCACGCGTCGACGCATCTCAATAACACTTGCTCGGTTCTAAAAGACATGAGAATTTAAGGGGATACTTACATCGATCATTTTGTGTTTTTAAAATTCCTATATAACCAAATTTATATGGTTAAATCATTTGAATTTTCATGTGTTATTTGACTATATTGTCTACTGCTTTACTAAAACCGAAACATGATTACTTAAAATTTTTTCGATAGAAAAAAAATCCAAAGAAGCACCGTCTATTTTCCGTCTAATTTCCTTATTGTGCGGTAAAACTTGCTTTAAATCAAAGGTATTTAAATATGCTAAGAACTTACTAATAAATCTACATTTAAATGAAGCACGTTTAAATTCCCGTACGCGTGAGTCTTTTAACTCGCGCATCAAACTAGACAGCCATAACGCCATTTCACTTACACACCGAGCTAAACCACGCTTTGATATATCTTCTTCAGAACCGAGCAAGCGCCATTGAAATGCGACGACGCAACGCAACGCATCGGAGCAGTGTGGCATCGCAGCAGTGTGGCATCGCTCTTACCGTGACAACACTTGTAGGTACAACAAGGTTATTTTGGCACGTGGGCAAAGTCAAAGTCAAATTATTTATTTCAAATACGCACATAAAAAGGCACTTTTGAACGTCAAAATTTACAAAAAAAAAAAATATTCTAATCGCCCCTTCCAAAAAGTAGTTTCGTATGCAGAAGAATGGGCAAGAAACTCCACCGTTAAAAGAAAGAAAGAAAGAAAAACGTTTATTTGAACACAGTTCATGCAACACAAAACACAAATAACAAAAAAAAAAACAATGTGAAAATAATGTTTGTTGTTCGTTACTCTTTCTTTTGAAACTGGTTTACAATATTTTGTATACATTAATTATATCATTATACGTGAAAACAATATAGCTAGACTAAAATTACTATACCACAAGAGGTAAAAGAATTAAAAATGAAGCAATGACAGATAAATTATTTATGTGATATAGAAAAAGGTACCTATACGATTTTCTTAAAATTTTAACAAGTAAGGCAAACGATGTACATGACGCCGGAGCTGCACCGGCGCGCGGCACTAGACCGTGTATACGAATTACCTTCGCACCGGTAGTGCTATTCTGTAAATATCTCACCGTGAAAACATGAGTGAAGTGATCGTAAAGTGAGCTGTCAATAGTGTCAACCCGGGTGGAATGACGGCTCACTTCACGCTCACTTCACCTGAGTTACCACGGTGAGATGTTTACAGAATAGCACTACGGAGCCGCGCCGGAGTCGCGCCGGAACCGCGTGTAGGTACACCGTATTTACCGAGTTAAATAGTAAACGATCACAGTTCAGTAAAGCATTGCCAACGAAACAGTAAAGACGTCTGTGACGATTTTAACTTTAACCAAAACAAAACAACAAGGTTTTGGCGTGGTGTGAAATTACTTTTTTAAAAATTTTTATTTACAAATTTGACATGCTGTAGTAACTTTGGATTCCCCCTAGGGTGCGACGGCGGACTCTCACATGCAGGATTAATGAATATTAAAACTAAATACTTACTAGAAATTTTTATTCAGTACCTATAAAAAACTTTTTTACAAAAAAGTACAACCGACTTCCAAAAACAACACTACAAAGTGAAAAATAACTTTAATTTCGGAAGTCGGTGTCTGATTAAATTTATTTTCGTTTTTGCCACCGACTTCCGAAATTAAAGTTATTTTTCACTTTGTAGTGTTGTTTTTGGAAGTCGGTTGTACTTTTTTGTAAAAAAGTTTTTATTTTTCACTTTTTAGTGGGTCTGTTTATAATTTTTATAAGTTACAATAGTCTAATGTCAATTGCTCATCACATGATACAAAATATTGCTTTTCCTGATGCTGGGACGTTAATTGTTGAGGAGTTCTGCTGGTAAGAACCAGGAGAACTCCTCAACAACCACTCACCACACGCATTGTGTGACGAGCGGAAATTGCTTGGCAACCATATTAAAGTAATCGAATCGCAACCCGTGAAATATTTATCATTGAGTAGTTCCGGTAGCCATCTGTGGTCTTCATCATCAGTTCCACTTCACCAAGTGGTGTTTTCCGAGAGCAAATGCACAAGCTACTATAAAAAATACCCAAATCGCTATAGGTGTGCCTATAATATTTGAAGAGTTCCTTCGATTTCTCCAGGATCCCATCATCAGAACTGGATTTTGACAAAAATGGGACCATTTGGGAAGTATACCCTTTCCAACAAAAAAATATTTTTTCAAATCGGTTGGCAAGCGACGGAATAACTCCGTCGCTTGCCAACCGATTTGAAAAAATATTTTTGCGCGAACAAACATAAAAAAAAAAATAGAAACATCCGAATTGAGAACCTCCTCCTTTTTTAGAAGTCGGTTAAAAATAGGTCGTTACAGTTATTACAACTATGAGGTTTTTACACGTCAGCACATCAAGCTACTACAATCTGTCAAACTTTAATAGATTTTCATCTTTATCTCTAAAGCATTAGGTTCAAGGTTGATTGGGAAAATTTGACAGTTTCGGGTGGCTTTACCTGCTGGCGTCTGTACACGAAGTAGATCCAATTCTCCAAAATACCTTATCTTTTCTTAGACGATATCCAAACACAATATTAATTCTACTCCATCAATCATCTCTCAGACATGAAATAATTTTAATGCAATTCTCAAAGCATTATTATTTCAAAATCAATATCCAAAACTTAATCTTAGCCTGATCTGAAATGATTTTACTGTTGAGACTTCCAACCGAATGAAGATATCTCATTTAGGTCGAACTGAGAGGACGGCATTTCGAAGTCAGGCTTCATTTATACTAACTAATAATATAAAAGAAAAGTGAATTTGTTTGTTCAATTCTTGGCTTCCAGTGTTTTATTTTTGATTTTTAGGGTTCCGCACCCCAGAAGGAAAAAACGGAACCCTTATAGGATCACTCGTGTGTCTGTCAGTCCGTCCTTCTATCAAAGCCAATTTGCTCCGAATCTAACATTGTTGAAATTTGGTATACATATGAATTTCTATGACCCAAACACTGACGTCTTAACGTAAATAAATGAATTTTGAATATGGGGGTCGTTTTTGGGGGCAAATCAGAAAATAAAAAATTAAAAGTTTTGCAAACTGTACCGTGTGACATATCAAATGAAAGGGCTACTGTGAGGGTCTCAAATATTTTTTTTAAATATTTTAAAATAATTAGGTTTAAAGTTATTAAAGAAAATAGACTTTATCTCCAGAACTACTGAGCCTAAAATTTTGAAAAAAATACAGAAAATAGTTTTATATTTATCGAGTAAAAACTTATATTTGCAGTTGGAGAAAATGTTATGTTATGTGTACCGGACGGGCGTGATCGATGGAGACGATGTGTTGAAAGGAGGGTGTGTGCCTATCCAGGTGTATCCCTATATGAGGTTAGAACTCAAACTCAAAGCATTTATTTCAATTAAACCAATTACAGGCACTTTTGAATTGTCAAGGGGTCGGTCAGTCAAAAAGATGAAGCTAGGCGCCCATTCCAAAGCATAGTAGGTACCTATGGAGAAGAACGGGCAAGAAACTCCACGGACACTCTTTTAAATCAAGATATGGTTACAAAATAATGGTTACATCATTCATGTTGAAATTTTACATGTGAGAACCATGCAGAACGTTAAAAGCGTCCTTAAAAAAAAAACAATTCAAATATTTAAATTAAATTAAAATAAGCCGTGGCCGCTAAGGTATGACCAGCCTTCACTGACAGCGCTTGTTCACGAACCTGACGCATGGATTAGCTAAATGATCCAACACGCGCCACCATCAGCGAGACATTAGAGTGAGCGTCACATACTCTCAGCCGCCAGGGCACATTCAAGTCAAACAAAGACGTACCCAGTAAATGGTAGCTTTAGAGTATGTACATATTACTCACACATGTGCTATGCAATTATATAATACAAAGGAGATTGAGTCTATACAATGCAATGATAGTCTTACAATCTTCAGCAGCTCCAAAGGGCCTCCTAGGCCTCCTAGTCCAAACGGCGCTGACGTCCTGCACCTATAGGCTCAGGATATCTGCAAGCTGGTGACCAGTAGCTATGTGTCTTGACGGGGAAGGATTTCTTGTTGATGAAAATAATAACAACAGTTTGATAAGTCTTCGGGAGATTTCTGGAGACGACTTGCGTAACTCTTCAGGAATAGAATGATGATATACCTATAGGTACCATGCCTCATGCCATAGGTACCTCGAAACTTTACCTTATTGAGAGCCGCGAATCGTCTCCTGATTTTAACTTTTTTTGACCAGAATTTTATTTCTCAAGTTTACAAAATTGCTTATAAATAGCCTAAATACAACCATAATTATGACATGTTATACATTGCCAGAATTGTCACTAAATTCCCCAGCAATTAAAATACCTGTAATTCCTGTAACATTATTTACTAAAAAGATTTTACAGTGTAAACACAAAAAAGTTAGTCATTTATATTAAACATTATTTTTCAAGCTAATTTACTCGAAAACCCATGAAGCCATTTTAATGAATTAAACAAGTATCTCAAACTGGTCTAATGACCTAAAACACTATGAAAATTACAAGATCACAGCTATAGTTTTTAGGGCATGACACGCCCTGAAAACCTAAATCGATAAAACAAATTAACAAAAAACAGCAAACTAACGTTTCCGACCCATATAAATCCAATTAAATAGGCTTTTCAGGAAGACTAGACCCCTAATAGTACGTCTAGGGCTAGGTCTTGATCTAGGGTACCTGGACGCACCAACAAAACTATAAATTACGGCTATGTAGCCCACTTAATTGGAGTTTATAAGGTTTGTACTTACAATTTCCTTGAGAAACACTATTTATCACTGTTTTCAACTATAAGTTCACCGCTAAGCCCGGTAGTTCCCGTTGTCCCCGTACGCAGTGTCCCCGTCCTACGGGGACAGCGGTACTTCAATTAAATATTTAAAAATACTTCCCGTTGTCCCCGTACACTGTCCCCGTTAATATAG